>CM075496.1:23990000-25271666 GCA_037950675.1 Hypophthalmichthys molitrix | reverse complement strand
TCTTACATTTTCTGCTCATATTTTATTCTTTTGTGCGCTTGTGCTGTTTTTCTCTTTGCTCTTCTTTCCATGTTCTGCTCTTGCGTTTCCAAATGTTGCAGTTCGAGTTTCATGTAAATTAGGCCGGGCTTAAGCGTCAAAATCTTTATGTGGTAGGACACCGTTATAATGTATATGTACCTGCAGCTCAACCTGTTACTGGTATATACGTATACCTGGACAATCTTTTATTGTTAAATTCACCATCCTAACGAAAACCTGTCAGAGTTGTGCCTGTCTAACGATCCAAAAAATTAACTCCCAATATATACTTCAATGGGGGATATAAAGTCGTGAGATACATAAAAAATATATAGCATGTATTAATCTCATATGGCATTACATCCCACATTCAAGCATATGTTATAACTAATCCTGATTGATTAAAATGATTAAACTAAGACATAATTCATTTCCAACACCACACTGTACACAACTATCAGTCTTTGCATTAATGTTGCAACAGCACAATAATACTGTGCATAATACACACTTTAAGATGATAACGACAGGAAAATATGAGTGAGAGATGACTGAAGTGTTATATATATCCAGAAATATCCAGGGTGCGAGCGTTTCATGAATCAGAGGATCAGGCTTGCGTGATAAGGGAGCTGCCAGCTGATCATTTCCCCAGCACGTCACGAAAAACACTCTATACATCCCAATGTGCATACTAAATAGTACTGAATATTACTAATGTCACATAGACTACTATTTAGGATGGACAGTATGCACGTTGAGACGCAGGCACTGTCTTTACAGCGCATGGAGTGCGATAACGCACAGCCGCGCCAAACAGACACAAAGAATATAACCAGTTTAACCGCCATCACTTCAAATTATTTATTAAATTTAGCTCTTAATGAGAGCTCTGTAGTCTCACCAATAATTAACCAAGACCGTTCAAACATTTTCATGACATTTAATTCGTAAAACGACTTTGATTCCTGAGCTGGTTCTGATCGAGGCTATCACTGTAACCGGAAAAACTTTTACCCGGCGTGGATCATTCCGGAAGCCAAAAACCCGGAAGTGTGAAATAGGCCTTTGTGCCTACCACTGGACCTGCACCGGGAAACGCAACTGGCACTATGCAGCGGCCTCACAACGTCACTCTTACGTGTGCCTGGCTCGTCTATACCTGTTATGTTACTGTTAGATATTTTTAGTATTCATACAATAATAATAAATAATAATAATATGCTTGCTTATTGTCTCTTTTATTCCTTTCTTTTGCACAAGAGAATATAACATATGAAACCTACCTTACTAATATATTTGCTTGTGAATTACATTTAAAGTAAGATATGTCTTACTTTAGATACTTACTTAAGATATGTCAATTGTTTAGATCAGTAGTTCCCAAACTGAGATACATGTCCCCTTGGGGGTATGTGAGGTGACAGAGGGGGTATACGAACAAAATGCCGAATTTTGCCATTCATTTGATTCTTCCCTACCTTAAAATAAAAACGATCATGTATTTTCTAACAGGCACAATGCCAGATGACATCCAATCAAAATATCACAGCTTTTGGGTCAAATCTGACAGCGTCCATTTCCACATAAGCAGCGCGCATATGGCTGCATATAGGTTGCATGCGGAGTCTGCTGCCTGAGCAAATCGCGCTACTGCTGTTCTGTACCTGCAGATTTAATAGCCTGGCACAAAACGTGCATAAATATCAATTTAAGATTTAAGCTCTTGATACAAAACATAGACTACCTTTTGCGAAATACAGCCACTTGCTTCTTTGAATGAATGACTCGATAACTCACGCATTAAGACAGTGACTTACCGCCATCTACTGCCGGTTTTAGTATTTAAAATAACGGCACTCCAGAACTGATGTTGCCTATCCCTGATCTATAATTTTGTTTTTAAAGCTATATTTAAAACATTAATCTTATAGTGTTGTGCAGTTATGTAAATAAACACAATAAATGTGTGAATAAATCACTGCATATCAAATCCACCTGTTTCTGTAATTATCTCCTCTGTAACGCTATCATAGTCAATGCAGAGATGATACATTCAGTTTTAGAATTAATTTACCAGGTTACCTATGATCGTTTAACAACAATTAAGAAGTATATTTACAACATATTTAACAACAATTAAGAAGTACAGTAGCCTTAGCATATTAGCATCATGAGCCAAGTAATATTTTAACACCAAATACCATGTATTATGAACATAAAGACTAACAATCATAACAAGACTGCACATTAAAAGGAGTATCTCAAAAAGAGGAATTATTTGTCCATAGTTCAGACAACTTTACAGCTTGAAAGTCCTTTCAAATTAAAGTTTCAAATTAAACTGTTATCTTCCCTGTATGAGTGTGAGCATCAGGAGCCAGGAGTCGCATTGAAGTGATGTCATCTCCCTCTCTTCGACTGATTGGCAAGAGGAGGACCTGTCAATCTAGAACTAATCAACAAATGGTGACGCTTAAGCCCAGCCTAATTTACATGAAACTCAAACTGCAACATTTGGAAATGCAAGAGCAGAACGTAGAAAGAAGGGCAAAGAGAAAAACAGCACAAGCGCACAAAAGAGTAAAATATGAGCAGAAAATGTAAGAAAGCAGAAAGTACAGAGTAATAAAAGCAAGGAAAACAACTTTTAAGAACATAAAAACACAAGTTTAAAATTTGTGCAATATCACTTTTAAAGTTTTGATTCATGCTTGTTATATTTTGATCCGTGACCACGTTCTTTGCCATTCTGATCATTTTGCATTTTTTTTTTAAGTTTGTGGTATATATTTTTACATGTGTTTTTAAATTTTTGATTCACTATTGGTGGGAATTTGATCCCATACCCACTTCACAAGCAGGACTTGAAACACCCGCACATGTATTCAAAGCAAAGCAATGTTAAAGGGACAGTCATTATAAAATGCGGTTATATTTTTTCCGGCATCACCGGGGCCCTCCCTCAGCCCAGGTAAGCCCGTGCTTTAATGCGGCCCAGCATAACACTCTGTTCCATGTGCAGCTTTGGGGCTCTCTGATCACAGTAACATCACAGGGGCGTAATTTCCACTGGGGACAGGGGGGATGTTACAAATCCTCATGTTTCTGATTTCCCCTGTGACCTAGTTTTCCCCATTCTGTTTATCAGTTCATTTGATTCACCTGTGTCTAATTATCTCACCACCTTGTTCAATTCCCTTTGTTTGCTTCCTGTATTTAAGCCCTGTGTTCACCCTTATTCCTTGTCCGTTCTCTTCCTTGTATGGTGTATGTTATTCCTACGTGTTATTATTAAAGCCTGCATTCATCTAATCTTCTTCGTTCGCCTGGTGTTTGATACCAATTGTGACAGGGGACATGTCCCCTCCACTTTTCAAAATCCCTTTTGTATTCCCCCCTTTCAAATTTGTTATGATTTTTTTTAACCGCACGCCTTGATCGACACGGAGCAGCAGGACACAAAGAGCCTGCCTGTGTCGATGCGCGAGTCCGTCGTCCGCGTCCAGGAACGTCGCATGCACACTCTAAAAATAGCTCAATGAAAGTTCTAATGAGCAGGTAATGTTATCACGATTGCGGCACAGTCAGCAATGAAACGCCAAGAAACAGCAACAGGTGACTATGTCATCATGGATGAAAAGAAAGAAAGGAGATGTGAGTTAGTTGATTCAGTAAATTAGCTCAGGTCAGGATAATCATATTTTCTGTCTACACCTGTTGATGTTAGCCTAACATTGACTGAACTAACCTTAACAAACTGTTGCTAGGTAACTTCAGACTGTTAGCTAAATATTTAATGTAGAACATTCTGTGTACCATGAAAACGAGTCCACTTTAAACCGCAGCATTTTCTGTCAGCAATGTATGCAATTGTAGCAATGTATGTATTTCCTGCATAGAGAATTACGAGGCGGCCTTTGTGCCGCCTCCGGCTGTAGACAAAACTCATACAGGCAGTCACATGCTCAGATACTCGTTTTCCTCAGACACTGTTCAGTTGCGGGTTCCCGGCCTGTGTCCATTCTCGAACCGTTCGAAACTGCGGATAATCAGCGAGTCGGGCGGGCCAAGTAATACAAAAATAACATTCCAATTAATTGCGGTTGGTCGAGAGATAAATCATTAATGTGTTGATTTTAATAAAAACACGGAACTCTCATTTCACGGTAGACACAACGAACATGCGTGAGTGTGTCACTCTTTTACTTTCGTTTTCAACTGAACGTATTTCTTTTCAAGGAAAACCAGTCAAGGAAAACATATGCCTACAGCAACTCCTAGTGGTCATTATATAAAACACAAAGGAAAAACCCCACATGAGATATTACTTCATAGCTTAACAGCTTTAACTTACAATATACGCAAGCTTAACTAACAGACATTATTCTGATAAGAGTGTTTTCCAACAATGATGTAGCTAATGAAACAGTAACAATTTAAGGTTGTAAAGCATGTTTTTAGGTTATTTAGGAATTTAGCCAAAGAAGAACTTTTATTTTAAATAAATGTTAATTTATAAACAGCCTACTTCAGTGTGATATGTTACCATATCATCATGCTTAACTCTGAGAATCTGAATAATTGTAATGTGATGATCAGGTGCAGATATCGAAATAAAAGAATATCATCGGGCGGTTGGTGGGTGGATGATTTATTTTTAACAGTGGATTTAGGTACAAGTCAATGCACAGACCTTTTCTTTGTTCGGTTTGCACACTGAACATGGGTTATTTTGAACTCTCAAAGTTCACCAGTTCACCAGTTCACCCCCCCCCCCCACCCCACCCCACACACCCCCCCCCCCACCCCACACACACCCCCCCCACACCCCACACACCCCACACACACACACACACTTCTCAAAGCGAAGTTACACCCTTGTAACATCATAAATCAGTTTCTGTCAGGATATGTGCAATCATAACAGAACTCGTTTAACAATTTTGTGAGGCATCTTTGCTCTGCTTTACGGAAATCTGGCTGCAGTCTACAATGCCCGACTCGCTCTTTTTTTTTTTTAGGTCCCTGGATTTACATTGTATAGAAGAAGATAACATGCGTCATATCGCTGTAGCTGAATAAACAGAAGATTGAAATGCTTTGATTCATTAAACATGAGTAATAAACATACAATTGCCTTATTTTGTGTAAAAAGCCACATCATCTCACCGAAGGATGCTCAGCTGTCGTTATGAAGTGAGTTTGGAGTAAAAACATGTTTTTAAATGTTGTCTTTTGTTGGACAAGTTGATAAATGTTAATAAATGCTTCTCATGTCTGGAAAGATGTTTGACATGTGTTGTTTTTTCAAATGTACATTATAAGCGAATTAATCTCGCATGCTTTCAGATTGGCATTTGGAGCCATACTTCATTGACAAGCTGCGCATTAAAAAAAAAAAAAAAAAAAATCACTGCCTTTGCGATTTCATAATCACACTTAGAATCGCGTTTAAGTTCAATGTTATTTTATAATTTATAGTAAGGGCTGAGTGCTTGTTATCATTGACACAAATAGATAACAATCAGCATGCAACTATTAATTATATATACAGTACAGTTGTCATTTAATTGTAATAAATTATTGAACTACTAAGTGTAATGATGGGTCAACAGAGTGGGGATCCATTTGCAGCTTTGAGATAATCACAAAAGTAACAGTGCAAGGTCAGAATCATAAACAGGAACAGGCAAGGGTCGAGGCAGGCGGCAGACAGAGTCGAGTCACAGGCAGGGATCAGGGCAGGCGGCAAGCAAACGCAGTCCAGTAAACAGGCAGAGATCGGGGCAGGCAGCAGAGAATCACAGGGTATAAACCGTCCACAAGAAAACGCTCAGTAATGATCACCGGGGCAAATCAAGACTTCGCAATGTGAGTGTGTGTGGCTTAAATAGGGTGAGTGTGATGAGGTGCAGGTGTGTGCGTAATCAGTCCCAGGAATGAGGGCCTATGGGAATTGTAGTCCGAATGGGAAACAGTCAATACTCAGGTGACGGCTCCCTCCGGTGGTGCGGAGGAGGAGGCGTGGAAGCCACATTCGTGACACTAAGGCAAAAATTACTGTGAAAAAAACAATAAAATGAAAACTAGCAATATACTGTAAATTTACACTACAGATATGTACAGTGTTAAATCACTTTTCCTTTTGATTTAGAGATATAAAATCTTGTTCCACTATCAGTATTAAGAAATGTTTTTTTATTATCAGTATTATTATCAGATATCAGTTATATTAGTATCAGTTTATTTCTGTTCATTTAGTATTTTAATGATCTGTTGTGATTGTAAACTGTGGTTGAGGACATCAAGACAAAAAGCAACCTTTTTCTTTGCATAAGATTCTTTTAAACGGTCACCTAACAGACTGGTCAAGGTCAAATCCATGAAGTCACAAACTGAACACAGTGGACCCCCATCCTGCTCAAGCTGATTATCTTTTCCTCTCCTTTTACCAAGCAGCAACATCCCCTTGCAGCAAGATCTCAAGTGTCCAAACTCCAAACAGTCAAGGACGCTTATGTGTCAAAGAGTATGCCACCAATTCTGAACTCTGACCATAATGTAGTACATATGATTCCTGTATACAGGACCAAACTTAAAATAAAACAAACCAGGAAAGAAATTGATTAGATTGTGGTCAAACGAAAGTATACAACAACTGAAAGCTTGTTTTGACTGGACAAATTGGGACATTTTTAAGGAAGGTTCACTTTATGAAAGAACTACAGTGTTAAATGACTATGTTGATTTTTACTTTATTGATTGTGTAGAGTTGGTCAAAAGAGATTTACAAAAGAGATTAATCCAAATAACAAACCATATGTGACTAAAGATATTAATGAAGTTATAAATCTGAGGGAAGTAGCATTTAGGAATAAGAATATTAGGGTACTTAAACAAACAGAAAGAGAGTTAAAATTAAAATTAAAGGAAACAAAAGAAGTTCCTAAGAGGTGTTTGGAGGAAGCCTTGCAGACTATAATACTAAAAAGGTTTGGGACATCTTGAAAACAATGACTGGATTGTCATCTTTAAATAAATCTATTGTAATTGATAATGAATTTTGTTTTGGGAATTAATTAAACACCTTTTTTACAAGATTTGAATCAATAGGTAAATATGTCAAATGCAATAAAATAATAGATACCGTGGCTCCATTATCATTGGACAGAATTGTTATAAAGGTTAAGTATGTTAGGAAAATGTTTCAGTCGGTCTTTTAAAGAATTTTGCACATGAATTGGCTCTGGTGTGGCATTCAGTATATCAAGCTTCAGTTGACACACATACTGTCCCTGTGTTATGGAAGACCGCATATGTAAAACCATTACATAAAATTTGTACAGTTGGGTGTAAATCCCCATTTGATTTCATTCCTCACTAACAGAGTTCAAAGAGTTACAGTGAATAAAACGCTGTCATCTGCTATCATAACAAATGTCAGAGTACCCTAAGGCTGCGTCAGTTCTGCCATACTTTTTACCTTGTATACAGATGACTGTCGAACTGACAAGTTAAATCAGCACATTTTAAAGTATTCTGATGACACCGTTTTAATATCTGTGTTGAATGATTTGTACAGTTCTGGGTTTCAACAACAGGGTGCGACTAAATTGGTTGAGTGGTGTGAGAACAATGATCTTGTCAATAATACAAGTAAAACAGAAGAGATTATATTTGGGTCTACATCTGATACTCATACAATGCCTGTTTTTATTCATAATGGAAAAATCAGACAAGTCAAAACATAGAAGTATTTAAGAGTGATGATTGATGATATGTTGTCATGGAAAGATCATATTGATGCTCTCTGTAAAAGAACAAAGCTGAGAATCTATTTTCTTTGTCATCTTAGGTCTTTTGGAGTAATAAAACAGATTCTTCTGGTGTTCTTTATGTCTGTGATAATGAGTGTACTGCAATATTGAAACTCTATTTGGTATAAGAGTTTGTCTTTTATGCTAAAAACAAAGGCTAAAAAAGGCTTTCCCTTGCAAGCCAACGACCCTGCATCAGTGTGGAAAGGCCTGAAAGACATTACCAATTACAAGACACCAACAACTGGGTGATGACCTGAATGAGTTTTATTGCAGGTTTGAAAAACCTGGTGTAATATCCCACACCCCTTCTGACCTTCACTCCGTGCATTCATTAACAGTGTTGTGCAAGTTACTTCCAAACTGTAATACATTATAGATTACTTGTTAATGTTATTTAAAAGTAATTCTTTACCTTACAACAGTGCTTCCCAAACTGTGGTCCGCGGCCCCCCGGTGGGCCGTAGCGGTATTGCAGGGGGGCTGTGGCTAAGCTTAAATCATGGCTTAAATCAAGATATTAAAATAATTTTAAAAATGTAAATATTCTAATTGTTCTGAAATGTGATTTCCCCCTCTCCTTATTACACAAACATAAAACATATAAAAACATTTGTTTTCATTATAGCGAGGTGAGATACATTGCTTATTTTCAAACTGACATCAGTTGCTGACATCGTGTGTTCACGTTTTACAGCAGAAGCAGACAAGCGCCCTGTTGTTTGTGTACAGAAACCGATAAGTGCGTATTAGCGAATCAGCACGCAGTATTCAGGTCAGGTGACAAGGCTGCTAGTCACTTCAAAAAGACGCGCTAGCTGAGAGAAGTTTCGTCAAAGTTGACTAAAAGTGATTTATAATTTCGACTCCTGCAAGTCCTTGTACACCATACACGTCTTACATGCTGAACCCTTGTTTGTCCTTTTACGTTTTTTGTGTGTGTGTGCGCACGCGCGTGTAAATGTGCGCGGATGCGCGTGTTCATGTATGAGCGTTTGTGTGCTCGTGTGTTTGAGTGTGTTTTAAATGCAGTTACAAAGCAATTACTTGGTTTTATTTAACTCTAAAACATGAAATGTGGAGTTATCTGCTTTTGCTAAAATACAAACTTTTAATATAAATATATATATATATATATATATATATATATATATATATATATATATATATATATATATATATATATTTTATTTTTTTATTTTTTTTCCCCAATGAACTTTAATTTTGTAAGTTACCTGTATTTTTTGGAGTTATTATTACTTAATCAAAACAACCCAGCTGCAATTTGATTGATATTACTTGGAATGCACAAAAACATGATTTGTGAGAATTCATAAAAACAGAGTTATCTGTTTTTGCAAATGAACTCTTCAAATAAAGAATGTTTACTTCATCTTTCACCAGAATATAAAAATATTACATTTTATGGTAGTTCTCATAATTCACATAAATTCTCACAAACTTGTTAATAAATGTTGATAATTTTGTGCAAAGAGACAATCGGCTTTATTAAATATACCTAATATACAAATTTATCTAAATATATCTATATACTATTGATCTATTTGTTTTTTATGACAAGGAGGGGTCGTGGAGCTTTTGCTATGTTTTTGGGGGGCCTTACTACTCTGAAGTTTGGGAAGCTCTGCCTTACAATATTACTGTCTCAGAATTGTAATGCGTTACATTACTCCTGTATTACTTTTGAGTTACTTTCACCAAAATAACTACAGAAGTATAACATTCTAAAATGACAAAATGCAGAGCATTTTACATCCAGTAGAGGGCGATGTGATGTAGCATAATGACTGTGGGCTATCCAGACTACTAACAATATAGCTTATAATTGGCAAAGTGAAGGCTCAAGACAATGCAAGAAAGGATGACAGACAGAATCACAAACTATCCAAGTCTGTTAAAAGTATGGTAGAGGTATAAAGTGATTATCTGACAAACTCCAAGTAATGCGCATACGTCCATCTCACGAATGTATAGTCTTCTTCTGCCATCTTCACCCATTAGCTGCTTTTCCACTGGCCAGCGTGAGCACAGAGGCCGAAATCATGCTGCGTTTCCACTGTCGGGCCAGTAAGCCTCACGGCACTCCTGTAAAACCCGCCCTAAACACGCCTTCACTAGACTACGTCACACAATACAAAGTTACACCAGCGAGAGGGAGATGAATGAAATAAATTGCTAAACAAATATATCAGAAGCTGTCGTTTAGTCTTTATTTACAAACGTGGACACCACACGCGGCTATTGACTGACCACGAACAGGTAATAGAACTTACCTGCAGCATTTTTCATTCGTTAAAGTCCACTGTCTAATAAAAATTTACTCACCTCCATGTCATCCAAGATGTCCATGTCCTCGTGGACTTCAGTTGGCCCCAAACGGTTGAAGGTCAAAATTACAGTTTCAGTGCAACTTCAAGGGGCTTTATCTAGCGAAACGATCGATCGTATTCTTTAAAAAGCTTACGCTGAATGTTATACACCTTCCCTATTCAACTTACGGAACGAACGCGGCGCCAGTTCTGTTTTTTCCATAAGTTGAATAGGGAAGGTGTAGGAAATTCAGCGTAAGCTTTTTGAAGAATACGGAAACGCGGTCTGGTGGAAGCACTTGTGATGCGATCATTTGTGTCTATATAAAGCATATACATTTTCATTTTTTAAAGAAAATGACCGATCGTTTCGCCAGATAAGACCCTTATTCCTCGTCTGGGATCATGTAAAGCCCTTTGAAGCTGCACTGAAACTGTAATTTTGACCTTCAACTGTTTGGGGCCAATTGAAATCCACTATAAGGAGAATAATCCTGGAATGTTTTCATGAAAAACCTTAATTTCTTTTCGACTGAAGAAAGAAGGACATGGACATCTTGGATGACATGGGGGTGAGTAAATTATCAGGACATTTTTATTAGAAAGTGGACTAATCCTTGAATGTCTTGCTTTTTTTTTTTTTTTTAACAATTACATTTTGGGCTAAAAAGTGTGTTGTAACGCAAGCGTACCTGGTAAAATATTACTGAAAATTGATTAGTAATGCCTTACACTACTGCGTTTAAGCAAAAAGTAATATGTTACTGTAATGCATTACTTTTGTTACGTGTTACTCCCAACACTTCATCAACACCTCCAGCAACTCACCTCTCCCTCCCTCCTGCACCTCTACCATCTGTAAAGAGGATGTGTCTGGAAACAGAAGACAAGGAAAGCACCAAGCCCAGATGGCGTTTCACCAGCCTGGCTGAAATCCAGTATTGACCAACTGGCCCCTATCTTTACAAAGATCTTCAACAGATCACTGGAGCTATGCAAAGTCCCTTCCTGTTTCAAACGCTCCACCATTGTCTGCATCCCAAAGAAACCCAAAATCACAGAAGAGTGAATAACTACAGACCTGTCGTTGTTTCGTTTGTGGTCATGAAGTGATTTTAACGACTGGTGTTGGCCTACTTGAATGACAACACTGGACCCTTGCTGGACCCTCTGCAGTTTGCTTATCGGGCAAACAGGTCTGGACCTGGGACTAATTTGAGGATCCTGTTTGTGGACTTCAGCTCGGCTTTCAACAACATCATCCCAATACTCCTCCAGACCAAACTAACCCAGCTCTTTGTATAGCTCCATCTATCAATGGATCGCCAGCTTTCGGACAGCTAGGCAACAGCTAGTGAGACTGGGAAAATTCACGTCCAACACTGTACAATCAGCACTGGTACCCCCCAGGGATGCATGCTCTCCCCACTGCCCTTCTCCCTCTACACCAACGACTGCATTGCAAAAGACCCCTCTGTCATGCTCCTGAAGTTTGCAAATGACACTCATTCAGGATAGTGACGAGTCTGCTTACAGACAGGAGGTTAAAGAGCTGGCTGTCTGGTGCAGTCACAACAACCTGGAGCTGAACATGCTCAAAACAGTGGAGATGACTGTGGACTTTAGGAGAAACCCCCCACTCGCCATAATGAACAGCACTGTGGAGTCATTCAGGTTCCTGGGCACCATCACTCAGGTCCTGAAATGGGACACTCGCATAGGCTCTATTGTGAAAAAAGACTAAGCAGAGGTTGTATTTCCTTCACCAGCTAAAGAGGTTCAACCTGCCACAGGAGCTGCTTCTGCAGTTCTACTCTGCAGTCAGAGTCTGTCCTCTGCACTTCTGTAACTGTCTGGTTTTGGCTACCAAATCAGACCTCAGAAGATTATAGTGGATAGTCCGGAGTGCTGGGGGAATCATCAGTACACACACTGAACTGTACTCATCCAGAGTGTGGAAAAAGGCTGGCAAAATCACCCTGGACCCCTCACATCCAGGCCACTTCCTCTTTGAACTGTTGCCATCTGGTCAGTGCTACAGAACACTAAGCACCAGAACAGCCAGGTGCAATAAAAATGTTTCTTTTCTCAGGTCATCTACCTCATGAACAGTTAAATGCCCCCACTAGGCAATAAGCATGTGCAATACACAACACTATTTATACTAATATTTATTTAGTATTATTCACAATCCTTTTGCTTTGTATATAACATACCTGTACATATATATTCTATTGTCTATTTTGTATATTGTGTAAGTTTTATATATTTATTTTTATTCACTTATTTTATTTTTTATTATCTGTCTTGTCGCTGTCATTCTGTCTGTGCACTGGAAGCTTCTGTCACCAAGACAAATTCCTTGTATAAGTATATTTGGCAATAATGCTCATTCTGATTCTGATTTCTCCATGTTAAACACCAGGTGGCAGTGTTGCATAAGTTGGCGTAATATTGACTGTTCTCACCTCACCTTTCTGTTTAAAATGGTCTTCCTTTTAATACAGTCTCATAATACACCTTGCCAAATCAACAATGAGTCTGACTAACTGAACCGGGGCCCATTCTTTTCTGGATTTTACTGTTGACGATTTGACATGATCCAGGTTTGTTAGATACTTCGAAGCTCATCCCGGAGTTGCTGTCATAGCAACAGGTCCAGCTCAACCTGCTCGGGAGCAGGCTTATTTCATGCAAACAAGATTCAGTTGCATCTTTTTAAGCGGAGGTGATAGGTCTATTTAAAGTCTGTCCCAGCCACTGCCACTTTATTGAACTTTTAGCCACTGTAAGCTACCCTATTGAACCAGGGACAATATAATCAAATTTTGAGAAATGCAGCACAAAATAACCACTGAGTTACCGATGCTCAAACAAAAGTTGTTACTTTCATCCCCGGTGTCCCCTACATGTAATTTAAGTAAAATAATTATATTTTCTGAATTACATAATTTTTTCAAACCTAGTCTGTGGGGAAAACGCCCCCACAGGGGGCATCGGGTCCCATAATTACTGTAGTTTGAACATAACATCCTTTTTTCCCATCATGTAATCTAACTAGGTGCTACCTCAAGTTAGCATCAGCTAGCTAGTTAGCTACCCAGTTAGCATCAGCTGGCAATATTTTTCAAATAGGCTGGTATTCAGCATGGTTCATTAATACATATTTATATTTATTTACTGTTATTTTGGCTTGTCTTTTTTATTTTAAGCTAAAACTGCTTGTACTCTGATTTTCCTTTAAATGTATAAAGCAAATTGCGTTGTCAGAGTGGGGACATTTTACCCTAACTGTGGGGCAAATGGTACAAATTTAATTTTTGTTAAAATTCATATAACATGAAAAGTATTTTCATATGCTCTTTATAATTTATGTCTGTCACTAAAAACTAGGATAACTATTCTAGACACATTTAACTTTTGTTTCACAGAAAAAATTACACAGACCTTAGGAGGGGCGTTTTCCCCCACTCTACCCTACAACATTGAAATAAAAATGTAAAAAAAAAAATAATAATAATAATAATAATGACTTTCTTCAAAAATATCTAGTGCACTCTAAAATATGCTGGGTTAAAAACAACCCAAGTTGGGTTGGAAATGGACAAACCCAGAGGTTGGGTTAAAATTTTGCCCAACATGCTGGGCAGTTTTATTTAACTCAACTGTTGTTTAAAAATGACTATATGACTGGCTTTAAATGAACCCAAAATATGTTAGAAATTAAAAATCAGGGACATAATTACTAGAGGCAACAATAATAATCAAAAGGTGAACATTTATTAATAAGCACAATTTAACACATGTTTATTGTTTAATTATTATTCATTAAATTTATGAATTCAGTTCATGTATTTAACATATCAGTAAATGCTAATTTTCAACATATTTCAGGGTTAATTAAGCAAGCAATACAGTAATTTTAAAACAATAGTTGAATTAAATAAAACGACTCAGTAGGCTGGGCAAACATTTAACCCAACCACTGGGTTTGTCCATGTTAAACCCAATTTGAGTTTTTTTTTTTTTTTTTAACCCAGCATTTTTTAGAGTGTGAGGGGTGATTTCAAAACTCTGCTTCATGAAGCTTCTGAGCTTTACGAATCTTTTGTTTTGAATTAGTGATTTGGAGCATGTATCAAACTGCCAACGTGTCAGTCACGTGAACCACTGAAATTTTGAAACGTTTCGAAACACTTATGATGTAACGAAGCCTTGTTTACTGAAATCACGTGACATTGGCAGTTTGATACACGCTCCAAACCACTGATTCGAAACAAAAGATTCGTAAAGCTTCAAAGCTTCATGAAGCAGTGTTTTGAAATTGCCCATCATATTGTTGAATAAAGTTGGGCAAACTTTTAACCCAACCGCTGGATTTGTCCATTTCCAACCCAACTTGGGTTGTTTTTAACCCAGCATTTTTTAGAGTGTACTAGATATTTTTGAAGAAAGTCATTATTATTATTATTATGTTTTTTGTTTGTTTGTTTTTTTGGTGCACAAAAAGTATTCTTGTAGCTTCATAACATTAAGGTTGAACCACTGTAGTCACATGAACTGTTTTAAATATGTCTTTAGTAGCTTTCTGGGCATCTGAAAGTGTTAATTATCTTGTTGTCAATGAGGCCTCACTGAGCCATCGGATTTTATCAAAAATATCTTAATTTGTGTTCTGAAGATGAACGAAGGTCTTACGGGTGTGGAACAACATGAGGGTAAGTAATTAATGACAGAATTTTTTTTGGGGGGGGGGGGGGGGGGGGTGAACTAACCCTTTGACAGCTCAAACACAAGCTTAAGCCTTGTGTGAAACCGGCGTGTTCCAGTCCCCATATCAGCATGTGACTTTTCTGACACTGAATCGTGTTTACGTGATTCCCATTTTCTTATGTATGCTCCATTTTGTCGAGTCAAGCAGGTATCAACGTATTACGTTTCATATCCCCACAAACCTTCACAAAAGTTCAGCGGGCAACATGTTGTTTTGTTGATATACCGCTTGTCCGCCGACAGAGGACGCTGTTTTACCTGGCTCACAATCTCGGAAAGTAGCTCAGATCCCATCAGCTCTGGGAATTCAATCACACGCTTTCTAGATGCTAGATTACAGTACTGTAGTGAGAGCAGCAGAGTAGTGTGCTGCTTGCGATCATCCGTTTTTCCTTTTGTAGTTTTTTAAACAGAAAACAGAAAGAGGGACGTCATCTGATTTACATGAACGTGACTGTGACAGTTATCTGCTGCAACGTGGAGCGTCTCCAAACCAAACTGCAGCTTGGTCTCAGGTCTGTGAGAATAAACAGCGTTGTTTGGGAGTGAAGGATCTACTTTAAAGTCGCGAATGTTTTGCCGAAATCAGACAGCGAGAGCGACTATCGCTCGGGGCTCCGCGCTGGAGATGGAGATCCGCCGTGGAAAGTTCAGACAAAGTGTTTTCATGGAGACCCCGCAGGTAAATGAATCTCCGGTGATCACTGTCCAGAGGCTCAGCTGGACTCTAGTAAACTTGTTGGGAGTATAGTCTGCCGTGTAACGTTACTCTTCGTAAATATAAACAGTTACGAACACCAATAAATAAAGGTGCCTTATAAAGGAGTAGTTTATTGTAGGTAACGGTATTTCCTACAAACAGATGTAGTGGCTGAGTGATACTCTGTATTGTCCGGTTTGAGGGCTTATTGTGGGGCTTGAAGTCAAAAGTGTTTAGTAACGGTGCTGTCACCGTAAAAAAAAAAAAAAAAAAATCCCATTAGGCTGAGATTCTTTTGCCATAAGTAGTTTGGCATAGTAATCTCTAGTTATTTAAAAACAAAAAAACAAAAAAAAAAACAGGGAAGAGATTTATTTTTAAATTAATATTTAAAGACATTTATCATATCAAGTCAGTGTGGCGTAACCAGCACACAGGAGGCCATTTAATACATTTTAAACTCCTATAGACCCTCATGGCAGAATAGTGAGAACATTACATTTAAGTCATTAATAAAAAAAATACCTGTTTTGTTTTTTTTAAAATAGAGGAAGGAAATTATTTTAGTACTTGATAGTTACATTTTCTAGAGCCATTAAAGTCACCAAGTAATCAAAAAATTGACTTTTCTTTTTGGATTATTGCAGTATTTATTACAGATGTTTTAACCGTGCTCATTATTATTATTATTATTTTAATTTATGTGCCCTCATAATCTGTGATCAAAATAATTTCCCTTTCCTCTTTCAACGACATCTCTTCTCTGGGGCACGTTCAGGCTCAAACCAGTGCGCAATGTTTTGCTACGGTTTTGAGATACGTTTTATCTTGTTTGGTGGGTGTCAAAAACGTAAGCCCAACCAGCATCAACATGCATATAAACCACGCAGTATTATAGAAACAGCTCGTAAATGTAGCCTAATTAACATCAAAATAAATTCACAAGAGCAAGTATATTGTTTGCACGTTTATTTACATTAATGGCAAAATAATAAGAGCACAAGTATAGATCTGGAACTTCTTTAAATCTGTCTAAATATCATTTAGTAATTGCAATGTCTTCTGGTCCATATCCTTTCATTAGGATACTATACTTATATATTTTGCTATTATATTGTGGAGTGATACTTTCATAAACTTTCAGAAACATAAAGGCAAATGTTGGATCACAATAATTAGAAACCACAGTTTCCACAAATCCCTTCACTCGATTGGGATGTTCTCTTTTATTGTGGACGGCAAGGGCAGTGACTAACATCGAGCGTATTTTGCAGTATTAAACACTTATTTATACCAACTTCATCAGGCTCTGAAAATTCTTCAAAAAGAACACAAAGAATGGCCTTCTCAGCTGCCATAGTTGCATCTCTTGCGTCATCAGAACGGGGTGTTCAACGTGTTCACTGGCGTGAGGGCGGGATCAACCTGCCACTCACATGAGATCACAGCAATAGCAAACCACAATGATCCAGCAATTCAATGGATTCTTAATGGACAAAATCAAGTCCAGACCTACATATTTTCTTGTTCGAAAAGCTGTTTCACTTGGATAGACGTAACAATAGGGAAGAAAAGATGATCGCAACTTCTGTTTCATGCTGACTTTAAAATTTTTCTTTAAAATTTTCTTTCAAAAATGTGTGAAACAAACACGAATACAGATTGCATTTCCAAAAGCTTGACACACGTGTTTTATTCTAGATATTTCTCCTCTTATAATTTCTGACATGCTCAATTGTCATTGACCGCTGGTACACATGATCTTATCAAACACTGCAGTAGATCCCTTGCATTCTTCTAAGGGGAAAGGGCTGCATGGCATCTGTGTATGATTATCCTAGAGTAGGTTGAGTTAACTCTGTCTAACCCCTAATTATTTTTATACGTAGCCTGCTGTGGTGAGATGGAAAGAAGCATGGTTGGTTCAGAATGTGGCTGTTGGATGTGTAGAGTCCCACTCTGGGCTGCTGTGCTTGAATTCCTTGTTTGGCATGGGAGTTGGGACCTTAGTCTTCATTCTGCTGCGGTGACTATATGTTTACATTTTAGTTGTGCGGGAGGATTTAAATCCACGTTGATTTGACATTAAGGGATCTTAAATCATAGGCGAATCTTGTCCTGATTGAACAGGAAAAGTCACATGGACTGTCAACAGCTTTTGGTTCATTGGTTGTTTATAGCAATGATTCTCAACCAGGGGACCTCTGTAAACTTCAAGGGGGCTTCGAGATGACTTAAAATGTTTTAAAATAAGACATAAACATTAAAATAATCAAAAACAACTAAAAATTAAGATATTCCTTATTTTAATTTACCCCCTCGACACCTGTTTGTTTCCTTTGAAGAACCAGGATTCCCACTGTCTTGGAAAACCTGGATATAAGAGGTAAATGAGTGTGATACCTGAAAAATTAGGAAAATTAATAAATTCTAAAAATGCTAAGGACATTTTTTATAAAAAAAAAAAATATATATATATATATACATTCTGTTTATGCCAAGCTCTAATTTTTTTTTATAGTGTAAAAATTGATTTAAAACATTTTTAAAAAATCCTTATGCAGTAAATTACAAATTAATTGAAGAGTCATGTAAATACATTTGGTTTAAAAGAGTGGGAAACCTGAAGAACATTCAGCTCCTAAAAAATTGTGGAATCTTGAAATTTAATTTAATTTTGATATTGATTATTTTAGTTACTTTTTTATATAAAGAAACTATTTATGCCCGAAGATTAGAACTGAAAAAACAAAAACAAAAAAAAAACTAGCCCTATGGCTAGGGGGCCTTCAAATATTGTTGTGGACGATGGGGGGCCTTAAGGGGGTCACACACCGGACGCGAAGCTCAGTGCCGCGCAGCGCCGTGCAGCGCCACGTCTTTAAAATTCGAACGCATTGTTTTCAATGAGTGTACGCACACCGGCGGCGACATTCGGCGCCTGTCCGCGGCGCACAGCTACGACTCAGGAAGTTGTTCAAAATCCTGCCGCGCCACAGAGCGCCATGTACATTGTTTTATATTAAATTTATATTATATTTCTCTCAAATCGTCATTAATGTACATACTGACTTCACCCTGTGCTGCAAGATACATCAGTTTTACATTCTTAGTTTAACAGCTTGAATAAAGTCTAAAAATGTATAATAAACGTAGCCTTTTCTTTCATTTTGCTCTGTTGTGTCATTTTTCCATGTACACTAACCTCAGTGCGAAATATTAAAGCATAGGCATATGTAACATTTCCCCGTGGACTTAAAACTCACCCATCATGCAGCTCTTCTATCAGGAGTCAATTCAAAATTGAGCTCGCGCGTATATAATGTGTCCGGCCGGTGTGCGATACCTGTTGTCTGAGATGCGACACGGCGCGGCGCTGAGCTTTGCGTCCGGTGTGCGACCCCCTTTAGAGTTAAAGGGGACCTATAATGCTCCTTTCACAAGATGTGATATTAGTCTGGTGTCCCCAGAATGTGTCTGTGAAGTTTCTGCTCAAAATACCCCACAGATAATTTATTATAGCTTGTCAAATTTGTTTTTGTGTTTGTCCCTTTAAATGCAAATGAGATGCTGCTCCCAGCCCCCTTTCCAGTAGAGGGTGGAGCTTTAACGGCTTTGATTGCTCAACAACAACAAAGCTGGAGAATCTCACATAGCCAAAATGACGATTGTCAGTAATAATTGACCCTCGTTTGTGAAGCAATCTGGCGTAAAATGACGGTATGGCAACAACACTTTACTACAACAACTCTTCCTTATCTCTAAAACATCCCAACATGGCCTCACCTCCTTTGTTGTGTGTTCTCGGGGGCAGGGCTTATGTAAATTTTGGGGTTTGTGATGTCACCAACCTGGGAATAAGCTTGTTGTAGTCCCTACCAGCCGTTTGTTGTGAATTCTGTAAAAGAATATATCTTCCTTTGCATTGAACTTTAAGTGTCATAACTTTGCAGATGTTCAAACAGCAACATTACACACTAACCAAAAGTTAAAAAGTGAAAACATAATCAACCACCCCTTTAAAAAGGTTGAGAACCACTGGTTCTCAGTCCATTTTTAAGATTTTTTCTTCATTCAAGTTCATTCAAGTATTAGGCCTATAAAATCACTGTCAGACTTAGAAGCTCAGTTAATAACAGTTAAAGGGAAAGTTCACAGAAAAATGAAAATTCTGTCATTTACTCTCACTCGTGTGTTATAAATAGTTCTTATATTTTAATCACTAAAGTGGACGTTCTGTTTGATTCTTTAACTGCTGTAATCAGAGTTTGCATATCTTCTCCATTGATAAGACTTGCCTACTAGCCCCTATCAGTATCATTTAGGCACTAAATGCATGTTACTAATGGAGTCCTTCATTCAAGATGCATGTGATTTCACTCAAGTCATTGTGTGCTTTGTTGAAAAGCTTTTAAGACGTCCCAGGTCCCCACTGACATCACATTACCCCCTCTAGATGAGTTACATTCTGTTTGATGTCTTCACCGTGGCTGCTGATTGGAAATCAATATGGCCTAATGAAAATCTTTTTAATGAGATCTTTTTACCTTCGCATTCACACACACAGAGATGCGCGACCTGATTGAACTTTACAATATCATGCCCCAGTTTGCATTAATACTATAGTACTGCAGCAGGCTGTGTGTGAAAGCTCAGGTGAAGCAATTATACTGAGCGGTAGAGGGAAGGAAGATTGCTGGATCAGTTAAGTGACTTAAAGCAGTAATGGAAAAATTGGCTCACAGATCTTGTGTAATGCCTTTGATTACTGGCAAGTCAGCAACAGACATTAAACCTTTGCAGTGCACTTTTTTAATTGAAAACTGCAACAACTGATGGAAAAATGCATTTGTTTGGGGGTTATGTTTTGTCATGCCTGTTGTCAGTTAAATCATACTGTCATTTTTATATTTGTCTAGTTAGCATACATTTTTTTGGTTGCTTACAACACAGTCCATTGAAACCACAGTGTTTGCCTGCCGAGGAACTCTGCCACATATAGATTTCCCTGAAGGAAGTTAAAAGTGATGTAGGCTACATACCACCAGACCAGACACACCCTTCCACCCACACCATTGCTTCTTTCCTGACGGAATTCTGCTTAATTCACTCTGTACTGGATTGTCCAAGATGGTTGCTGACGATTATTGATGCTGACAAGAAAACATGTACCTACACTGGTTTCCTTAGACATGTATTGTGTTTGTTTCTCTCATCAGGCAAAGTTGCTTGTTTTACACAGTCCGAGGTGCTGTTTTTTCCAGACTGTATGTATTTTTTATGGTGATGTTTTCTCCATTTCTCCGTTGGCTCTCCTGTGTATTTGCTTTGAGCACTTGACCATATACTCTGTACTTCCTTAGGGAAGGTAAGATATGCATAGACACACACTACAGTTTGGAGTCAGTACAGTTATATAATGGTAACATATAGTAGTGTAGTGTACCAGCTATCTTAAAATATTTGTGTAATATAATATAGATGAATGCACACTTGTATCTTTAGCTGAAGATTTTAATAGTAATTCCACTCATATATTTGGCTTTCTTGGACTTGTAAGGTCACACATTGCACTTATGCGGCGCCTTTCATCATGTTCAGAATGAGGCAGTACGTGCCATAAAATAGGAAGGAGCTGATATCTTAAAAGAAATGCAAAAACTTCCCCTTCAGCATGTTAGCAGAGCTGCCAGGCCCCATAGAACAATGAGGAATCTTTCAGCACTGGGGCCCAAACAGGAGCACATGCTTTTGGATTTAAACGAAGGTCCCTGGCAGAACTCCCTGTTAAGAGGAACCGGAGAGGAGGATAATCATCCACACTCTGGTGTCATAGAAGCCTCGCTCTTTTTAGTTAGTATGCCAGGCACTCTTGAACCGTGAGAGCTGAGAACAGGCATTTTGAGCGTTGTTTCTTGAACTCTGTATATAAAAGAGAGGGAATGTTTGCGTTTCAGTGACAACAGCTTTTTTCAATTGCATTTTTTTTAAAATCTTTGTTTACTTTGCTTAGAATTGTTTTTTGAACTAAATCCAGACCCCAAGAAGCATATTGGCAAAAACCTCTATTAATGAGAACAACATCCTGTGATTGTGTAGTGGAAGAAAAAATGGTAGAGACCATGAAGGGGGAGTGTTAGAACCACTGCATACAAGACATTCCAATAAATAATTATTGACAAAAAGATGACAATCCCATTCCATAGTTTTGTTTTGGTGCATTCACATTTCTATAAACCATACAGGAGTTTATATCACTTTTTATATCACACTTTTTAATTGTTTTTCTGATATTTTCTAATTCATGGGGTTAAAGCAGCTTGACACATCTTACCCCAGTCTCCCGCATACAAGAATATTTCTATTTAATAGTATTTATAGTGACATAAGATATGAACAGGTGACAGAATACAGTATGTAGCAGTTCATTATAAATGCCATAGACCAGGGCTGGGTTGAAAATATATATTTATCGATTTAAATAGATTCTCATTTTGTTGAACCGATAGAAGCAGGATTTGATTTTTTTTTTTCCCTTGAGAAACATTGATCAGTATACTGTGCCTTATATATCCAAAAGAACTGATGTCGAAACTAATTGAATCGAGATCGGAATAGTGTTGAATCACGCTGATTTGTGACACAAAATTTTTGTGTCAATGGCCAGCCCTACCATGTACAGCAGCAGTGTTGTAGTAAGTTACTTTAAAAAAAGTTATTAATTACTACCTATTAATTACATCTTCAACAGTGTAATTAGATAACTATACTAATTACTCTCTCTAAAAAGTACTGGATTACTTATTACTAATTACTTTTTAAATCCCATATCAACCATGACCAGGTGAACAATACAAGGACAGACACGAAACTGCTTTTTTAATTCTTTCATATAAAATACACAATTACTTTAATTACTCTTGAACTGACCAAAGCGTGTAACGGGAGAAGGTTACATTAAAAACATACATTTTAACATTAAAATTTGATGCTAAATCCACTATTGTTTTATTTAGAACTGTTGTATAGTCTATATACTATTTCATGTAATTACATCAGAAGTAACTGTAATTAAATTACAGAAAAATTAAGAGTAATCTCTTACTTTACTTTTACAAGGGAAAGTAATTAAATTATTGTAATTAGATTACACCAAATAAATTACTAATGAAGTAATTGCATACAAAATATTAAGAGCTGCTATAAAACGCTCTCAACTACACATTGTGGATATTGGAAACAGGCTCAGTATTTAGTTGACGTTGACAACACCCTTCAGTATTGGCATGTTTTTGTCCTAAAAATGAATGGAGGCTCAGATGTGCACAACAGCAGGATGTCAAATAGTTCAGGCCTCAACCCAGGATCTTGTGCTCAAGGACATCAAGATCAAGTCCAGTCCACTCTTATCTTATCTTATCTTGTTTGTGCAGAGCTGACATGGGCATTATTCATACAATTGGGCATGTCATATGATGTTTTTCCTTGTTAAGCAGATGAAGACAGGTTACTAGTATCTCCAAACCTGCATCATGACCACAGTAATCAATGTTTCATTTCATTTCAGAAATTCAGAAATTTCTTGCTGTGCTAATCATGCTGTAACATTCTAGAATAATCAAACTCTATCAATAAAGTGATTGGCTTTTTTTTTTTTTTTTTTTTTTTTACTGAAATGTGGGACTTCTAATCTTACGGCTGGCATAGTGAGAATTATTAATTCTCCTATTCACTTTTATAGAAGTGGTTCATCCTCTCACACATACTGACCGTCTGTGTTTAATGTTTCAAGACATTTGTAACTATGTGAATGTGCACTCATAAATGGTCTGATAATTTATAATGTTTGTTAATGTCAATAATAAAACGTGTGGCATTTGTTAGCAAGACACATTTAATTCAGTTCTGTCATCATTTCCAAACATGCAATAACACCCAGACAGTTAAACTTGTATGCTGACTAATACTGAAATCATTGCCATGTGCTGGTTTTGACTCGGCCTCCAGCAGCTTCTCGCCACCACAGTCAGAATACAAAAAACAACACCTAATTCAGATATATTGAATTCAGATATTCAGATAAATAATACAGATATCTTAGATTTTATTTTTTTAAGTTTAAATTAAAGTGTCATCTTTCCTTGCTTAAAGCCATGGTTTCATTATCTAAATGACTCTGGCATTCCAGAATCCTTAACCTTGTTCTTTTCAGAAGGCTGAGTATTTGTCTTGTAGCTTGAAGGAACATCTTCCAGACAGAGAGGGATGAGACAAAGTAGAGGCCCGGACTTTTGTTAACGTCATTAACAGTTTCTAAATCAGCTGGGTTCAGCTTAAGGGGATTCACTTTCTACATGCGTACCTGTCTGTCTAGAAAAAAAGGACGTGAGTCACACACTCTTTAGAAATGGCATGCCCACACACAGCCCTGAAGTGATCACTGTTATAACAACCACTGTGATTATACTAGTTCTAGTTGCTTGTGTTTGTGTCATAAGAGAGTTAATCTTCAGATTGGATGTTTTTTCATAAACTCCATCCTCTTAAATGTTTGAGTGTGTGAGAGTGTCAGCTGGGGAAATTACTTCTAAACTGTATAAAGCAGTTCAAATGCAGTGATCATGCTATGCTAACCTTTTGAAAAGGTTTTAGTTTGGCACTTACTACATCTAATTACATTGAAACTTTATAAGGAGGCAGTATATTTTAAATATAACTCAGATGATATATGGCTCATTTATTTTTGCAATCAAAGCAGTGTTTATTTGGCACAAAAATGAAAAACATAGTTTTCACAGAAGTATTAAGCAGCACAACTGTTGTCAACATTGATAATAATTAGAAATGATTCTTAAGCAGCAAATCATCATATTAGAATGATTTCTGAAGGATCATGTGACACTGAAGACTGGAGTAATGATGCTGAAAATTCATCACAGGAATAAATTACATTTTAAAATATATTAAGCAGTTATTTTAAATTGTAATGATAGATGAATAGAGAGATAGAATTTTTAAATTATAATTAAATTAAATTTTATAATAAACGTGTGTGTGTGTATATGCAGGTGCTGGTCATATAATTATAATATCATCAAAAAGTTGATTTATTTCACTAATTCCATTCAAAAAGTGAAACTTGTATATTATATTCATTCATTACACACAGACTGATATATTTCAAATGTTTATTTCTTTTAATTTTGATGATTATAATTGACAACTAAGGAAAATCCCAAATTCAGTATCTCAGAAAATTAGAATATTACTTAAGACCAATACAAAGAAAGGATTTTTAGAAATCTTGGCCAACTGAAAAGTATGAACATGAAAAGTATGAGCATGTACAGCACTCAATACTAAGTTGGGGCTCCTTTTGCCTGAATTACTGCAGCAATGATCAGTCTGTGGCACTGCTCAGGTGTTACAAGAGCCCAGGTTGCTCTGATAGTGGCCTTCAGCTCTTCTGCATTGTTGGGTCTGGCATATCGCATCTTCCTCTTCACAATACCCCATAGATTTTCTATGGGGTTAAGGTCAGGCGAGTTTGCTGGCCAATTAAGAACAGGGATACCATGGTCCTTAAACCAGGTACTGGTAGCTTTGGCCCTGTGTGCAGGTGCCAAGTCCTGTTGGAAAATGAAATCTGTATCTCCATAAAGTTGGTCAGCAGCAGGAAGCATGAAGTGCTCTAAAACTTGACATGGCACCCCAAACCATCACTGACTGTGGAAACTTTACACTGGACCTCAAGCAACGTGGATTGTGTGCCTCTCCTCTCTTCCTCCAGACTCTGGGACCCTGATTTCTAAAGGAAATGCAAAATTTACTTTCATCAGAGAACATAACTTTGGACCACTCAGCAACAGTCCAGTCCTTTTTGTCTTTAGCCCAGGCAAGACACTTCTGACACTGTCTGTTGTTCAGGAGTGGCTTGACACAAGGAATGCGACAGCTGAAACCCATGTCTTGCATACGTCTGTGTGTAGTGGTTCTTGAAGCACTGACTCCAGCTGCAGTCCACTCTTTGTGAATCTCCCCCACATTTTTGAATGGGTTTTGTTTCACAATCCTCTCCAGGGTGCGGTTATCCCTATTGCTTGTACACTTTTTTCTACCACATCTTTTCCTTCCCTTCGCCTCTCTATTAATGTGCTTGGACACAGAGCTCTGTGAACAGCCAGCCTCTTTTGCAATGACCTTTTGTGTCTTGCCCTCCTTGTGCAAGGTGTCAATGGTCGTCTTTTGGACAACTGTCAAGTCAGCAGTCTTCCCCATGATTGTGTAGCCTACAGATCTAGACTGAGAGACCATTTAAAGGCCTTTGCAGGTGTTTTGAGTTAATTAGCTGATTAGAGTGTGGCACCAGGTGTCTTCAATATTGAACCTTTTCACAATATTCTAATTTTCTGAGATACTGAATTTGGGATTTTCCTTAGTTGTCAGTTATAATCATCAAAATTAAAAGAAATAAACATTTGAAATATATCAGTCTGTGTGTAATGAATGAATATAATATACAAGTTTCACTTTTTGAATGGAATTAGTGAAACAAATCAACTTCTTGATGATATTCTAATTATGTGACCAGCACCTGTGTGTGTGTGTGTGTGTATATATATATATATATATATATATATATATATATATATTACAGTCAAACCAAAATGTATTCAGACACCTTGAACATTTCATTCATTAATACAGTTTATTCACTGTAGTTTAAAAAAAATGGTAATAAAATATTAAAAATTAAACTGTCAGAGAAAAAAAAAAAAAAAAAACTTAATTATGTCAGATAACACTTAAGCAAAACATGGTCAGGTCAAAGTGTCTGAATCATTTTTGGTTCCAAATATTTTATCAATTTTACTGGTAGTCCACTGTATGAAGAATTTTTGCATATAATATGTCACTGTTTATTTTGCTATCCTCATTTACATACTGTAAATGAACTATAGTGTCCTGCACCCACTAGTAAAAATATACCAAAAATATCAAAAAAGTTCAAAAGAACAGTGTTTATTTGAAATATAATCTTTTTTTAACATTATAAATGTCTTTACTGTCACTTTTGAACAATTAAATGCATCCTTGCTGAAAAAAAATATTAATTTCTTTCATTACTTTTCAAAAAAATAAAAATAAAAATTCTAACTGACCCCACACTTTTGAACGGTAGTGTATAATGTTACAAAAGCTTTGTATTTCAGATAAATGCTGTTCTTTTGAACTTTCTATTCATCAAAGAATCCTGAAAAAGAAATATTGTACACAAATATTTTGTACAATTGTACACAATAAATGTTTCTTGAGCATCAAATCATCATATTAGAATGATTTCTGAAGGATCATGTGACACTGAAGACTGGAGTAATGATGCTGAAAATTCAGCTTTGCCATCACAGGAATAAATTACATTTTAAAATATTTTCAAATAGAAAACAGTTATTTTTAATTGTAACTGTTTTTATTGTATTTTTAATTAAATAAATGCAGCCTTGGTGAGCAGACGAAACTTATATATATATAAAAGTATGGATTTCATTTGTTTGGGGACAGAAAGGACGGAGAGGGAGTTGATTATTCCGTGTCACACGCACAAAAAAAAACCCCAGATACTTCATCCGTTTTGTTGAAAGAAGTTAAAAACAACACTGTTTTGAAAACAGCTGAACTACTGTCACTCTTCTGAAAATAAACTTAATAGTGTCACTACTTTTAGTTGTTAGTTTTACTCCCCAACATTGGTGAGTGTTCATGGGTCTGTGAATCTAGGAAATGATCCGAGTAAACAGTGAAATTGTAAACAGTTTGAGGTTCTCATTGTGTTTTACCCTGTGGACTTGATGGAATCTGCCCTTTCTGTTCGTCCGTGAAACTCAGTCCGACTATGTGCGGGGTGAACACGGCATTGTTCACACACAGGGTTGTGTTCAAAAAGCGATGATGAGCACAGCTGTCTCACACAGACACTGTACGTCACTGCTGGATGTGGTCCAAGCCATTACATACCTGTATGCGTAATAGTGTTCACATCACAGAGCTGGCACACTAAAACAACACTATACATGAACATGTGCAAAACACTCTTGTGGGATTAATTTAGGCTGTTAGAGTATGTAACACACGGATGTCATATGAACAAAGACCTCATGCCAATAAAGTGCTAACGTGCTCAGTGTGACTTTAGACATCAAGCTGGCATGAACTTCTGACGTTTCTCACAATGCCCTTAGCAGCTAAAAATAGCATTAATCCTCATATTCCCCACCCTGATCTGTTGAGCTTTAATGCTGTCTGTACTCCTAAGCCAGTATTTGAGTATTTTTATTCCACAATGACAAGATTAAAATGTCTCTTTTCTAGAACTTGCTAAGGTAATCTGCCTTCAGTCAACTGTAGCTGTTGACCAGGGTCATTCCTAGTCTGGACTGTGATAGTGAGAGTTCAATCTTAATTTATTTCTGGCCTAACCACTTTAAAGCAGAGTCAGCGGGGGGTTGGTTTGTGTCCACACACTTTGAGAATGTCTGGTATTTGTTAACATTTATTAACTAGTGTTGTTCATCGACGCTGTGTCTGTAGGCCACTGTCACATCTCTGTGAGGACAACACTCTGGGGTACATGCAAATACTTTGTTAAAGTAAAAGTTACTTTGTAGTTTCCTCATTACTGATAAGTGCCACAAAATGGCAGTTTTATTATTAACACACTCTTTTGTTCTGTGTATATAGTTTTAAATACTATTTTACTTTTTTGTTTTTGTTTTGATAAATAAAATCAGAAGATTTTAATTGGATTTTTTAAATATATGTTTGCTAATCATTTACTTTGTTTTTTTAAACAAGTGTCTTATGTTCACCAAAGCTGCATAAAATCATTTTAATATGCTGATTTGGTGCTTAAACATTTTTTTTATTATTATTATCAATGTTGAAAACAGTTGTGATGCTTAATATGTTTGTGGAAACCGTGATGCTTTTTTTCAGGATTCTCTGATAAAGAATTCAAAAGAACAGCATTTATTTAAAATATTGATACAAGGAATTTGAAAAATGTTTGGTAACACTTTATTTTTTTTTTGGTGAATTAGTTACACATTACCACATATATTTACTATAGTAATAACAGTACATTCTGCATAATTACAAGTAACTAGCCGTAAACCAAACCCTAACCATACCTGACCATAACTCTAGACTAAGTACATGTAGTTAATTAATATTACTCGGTACTTATTTGAGTACTATGTCACCTTAAAATAAAGTGTTACCAAATGTTTTGTAACATTATAATTCTTTACTGTCACTTTTGATCAATTTAATGTCCTTTTTGACTAAAAGTAATTTCTTTAAAAAATAAATAAATAAATACCTCAAATTTTTGAACATTATAGCTTAAAGGATTAGTCCACTTTCAAATAAAAATTTCCTGATAATTTACTTTACCCCCATGTCATCTAAGATGTTCATGTCTTTCTTTCTTCAGTCGAAAAGAAATTAAGGTTTTTGATGAAAACATTCTAGGATTATTCTCCTTATAGTGGACCTTCAATTGGCCCCAAATGGTTGAAGGTCAAAATTACAGTTTCAGTGCAGCTTCAAAGGGCTTTAAACGATACCAGACGAGGAATAAGGGTTTTTTAATTTTCTTAAAAAAATAAAAAATATATATATGTTTTAATCATAGACGCTCATCTTAAACTAGCTCTCTTCTTCTTCTCTATTAGAATTAAGGCAGTGTATTACTGCCATCCACAGGTCAAAGTTTAAACTAAATTGTCATATACAATATGCTAGTGTAAGTATATAACAATTAGTTCAGATTTTGACCTGTGGAGGGCAGTAATACACTTAGCAGCGTCTACACTGCCTTAATTCTAATAGAGAAGAAGAAGAAGAGAGCTAGTTTAAGACGAGCGTCTATGGTTAAAACGTATATAATTTTTTATTTTTTTTTAGAAAATGACCGATCGTTTCACTAGATAAGTCTGGTATCGTTTAAAGCCCTTTGAAGTTGCGCTGAAACTGTAATTTTGACCTTCAACCGTTTGGGGCCAATTGAAATCCACTATAAGGAGAATAATCCTAGAATGTTTTCATCAAAAACCTTAATTTATTTTCGACTGAAGAAAGAAGGACATGGACATCTTGGATGACATGGGGTGAGTAAATTATCAGGAAATTTTTATTTGAAAGTGGACTAATCCTTTAACCTTGTCCTTATTGCACATTGCCTATTGTGACCAAAAAAAAATAAAAAAAAATAAATAAATAAAAATGTTGTTTTATATTATTTGAGTCAATTTAAATGTATTTAATTCTGGTATAGCAAGTAATTGGTATAGCAGCTGTTATTTTTAGAGCCCAGAACCCAGCAATCCAACATAAAAAAGCATGGCACGAGAAACTATTCCTCTTCTGGTACATCCTGTGAATGTGGCTTTGGTAAAATAAATAAATAAATCGATTCAACCCAAATCCCGCTGTCATCATGAGAGTATTTTCATCTATGTCATTAACACACTTCTTGGTGTATTTTGAGAACTCCCACTCAAGGGCTTCCAAATGCTTTTAAGGGCACTAAATTTACTCTGATAATAAGGTGATGGTGTGCCAGGACGATTGCATCACACTGCTGTTAGACCAACATAACTCATTGTTAGATTACTCATATCTTGTTTTCCATAAGAAAGAGAAGATTGTGTCTTCTTATTCACACCATTTGAATGGTAGTCTTTCTCAGGATGTCAGAGGAAGTTAAATTACATAATGTACAGTCCAAAGAGTGAGAAGTGAGTGTGACTTTATATTTCTTATCCAGTTGACTCATCTTGGGTGAGCCATTTCAGTCTGTTTTTTGTAAGAGAAGTGACTAGACCATTAACCCATGGTAATGTATATCTAACCCTCTGGGGCTTTATGGTTGATGATTGAGAAACTGATATATCTGGAGATTGCTTTACCTGGAGGTGTTCAAATTGTAACTATGTTAACACTACTCGCAGACCCGATCTGTTACGTTAGGATGTTTTCATATGAAGTTACAATACGGTTTATTAAATTCTAGGTATGCCAATGTCTTTAAGTCTTCACTTCCCTTTCTTTTTAGGTAATAAATTTAGCTTCACTATTATAAAATGTTATATAACAAATAGTATAGCATGCCAAGGAGATAGTTGTAGGCTAATGTTAAAGGATCTGATAACACAAATAAATATGCTTCAATCCCAAGGCTGCCCTTGAAAATCCCGCAGGATGCTCAAATTGGATTGTACAGTTAGTGAACTTTTTTCTTTTTTTAGATGGAATGCATCTTCTAGATGACAAATGTGTGATTAAAAATAACCTAGCTATACTCAATAATAGCTGCTATAATGTTTGGGCTTTCTGGTGTGGCAATAGTTTGCTGTTCCTGTCCTGTGTCTGTGACTGTGACTTTTCTCTCTCCTGGACAGCTGCTTTTTCCCTCACTGGAAAGAAAACCTCACTAAGCACAAACATAAAAACACTGACGCCCTGTTCAGCGCTACTGTGGCTCAGACTTACTGCTTTATTAGACCTTTTATTGCTGTAAAATGTGGTTTGTTGCTGATTTGGTTAGCTCATGCATTAGGCAATGAATCTGAGACATATTACGTTGTTCTGTATTTACATTTAATGTTCAACCAGTGCGTCGAATAATGTTTTTAGAATTGTCCATTAGGGGGGGACATTTCTCTTTTTTGAAAACATTACAAGTCAATGGCTTAACCAGCTTTAAGCATCCACACATTGATTCTTCTCTCTGACATGCTGTACTTCATATTATTAATGGGTACTAATGAACAGTGTTACAGGCACTCTTGATTTTATTTTGGCTGATATTGATGTGTGTGGTCTAATTGAAAATCTCTCTGTGCATTAAGTCAACATTAATTTCCCATGAAAGTACTGATTAAATTGAGTCCGTGAATCAAATCATTTTTAAAATGTATTTAATGAGCTTTCTGTGTAGTTTGTGGAATATTTATATTGATTTATTTTGTATGTGTTTGTATGAGAGAGAGAAAGAGAAAGAGAGGGTTGATTTGTAGGCAATGGAGGGGTTTTGGGACGGGGGCCAGATCACACGGGCTGCAGCTGACTTTAGAAATGAAATGTCTCCAGGGAGCTGATGAGCCTAGAGAAACTCACTGCCAGTGGACATGTGGAGCATGTTAGCACGGTGACATTGGCAGCAGACTCAGAGCAGACAGGAAGTTCTGGAGTCCCAAAAGGACCGAAACTTTTAAGGGTAGAAAGCTGGGCTCAAAAATCATCTTTTTGGAGAAAAGACGACACTGCAGCCAGTAACTCTATGATGTTAAATGTTAGTTTGTTTTTGTTTAAATGTACAAATGTGGTTTTGTTTTGAGTTAGGTTTTTATTAACATTTTAAGACTTTAAATTGAATGTAAAAGAGATTGTATGTTGTGCGTTGTCATTGCTAACGTATACTTTTAAGCATGATACTCAGCGAAATTCACAATATAGCACAACTTGAATCAGCGTGCAGGATCAAATCTATTCATTTATGGAACTCATTTTTGTAATATTTACACCCTGTGGAGAAAATCAAGTTTTTAATGTTGATTTTATGTCCATGTGGTGTTTTTAATATGCTTTAAGACAAACCATGTGCAAATTCATAAGTCAACACCATTGCTGAGTATTTTTTCTTTAAAACTGCAGTTTACCAAAGACAGTCTTAAAAATGCGGTTTGAAATGCCCACCCATGTTCCCTACGTCACAAACATGTTGTAACCAATCCAGTCAACGTGCGGGGCAGGCTTTAGCATATTCTGCGAAGCAGAGAGCCTTAAAAGAAGCCAGCTTATCCCGGTATATTTTTCTGTTGATATGAAAAATCGGGTACATTTAGCAATAGTTATGATTATATAATGTATTATGATGAAGAATGCTGATTTTTAGAAGGCAGCTGTCTGACTCTGATATTGTGAAGGCCTGTATAATTCGAGCCTGTATAATACGCTCTTCCTCTTCTTCTTATAAATCAGTGTCTGGTTCAAATATGGAATTAAACCAGTATTTCCACTTGCCATTGTGTAGCATTTACTACAGTAGAGGTGACCAAGTGGTTCAGGTATTCTGAGCTTGTGAGATTGAGTGTAGGCGGGACTTGTAGACAAATTTGCATAGTCATGGATCCGTGTATAGACCTGCTAAATGAAGCAAGGGTATAGAGTAACATTCAAGCTATTTTAAGGCATAAAGAAAAAAATATTTACGTATGTCATTTTGGTGATCAAAGAGTTTCAAGAGATAAAATTGACTACAGGGGGACTTTAAAGTTTCCTTGTGTGTGGGGTCAGCAGATCCGTTATCAAACTGTATTGCATGATATTCACTTCCAGATGAGCAAATAAATTAACTTTACAGTAGTGGTGTGTATGAGGGGAAGCGAAAAAACTGAACTTCTGAATTTCTGAACTAGTCAGTTTAGTTGGTTTCATAATATCTGATTAAATATACACCATTATTCTCCTGAAATCTGTGTTTGTGTGTGTGTATGTTTACAGCTCTTTCTGTTTCTTGTGGTTCAGTGTTTGAGATGGGGCTGGGTAGCAGCTGAGGCTCTTTGTAGTGGTTAGCAGCCCTTCAGAGGCCTTGCCCTTCCCTCTGTTTGTTTCACAGATGTGCCCAGCCTAAACTTCAACCCATATGAATTAAAAACACAACATGAGCTACATTGTGAAATAGCTGGTGTCTTTATTCACTTATCTTTTAAAGGGTGTAAAAACTCTTGAATCAGCCACAGAGCTTAGAGAAATATTGCAGGAAAATGAGTCCATACAACTAAAACATAAATTTAGCTAAGTGTTGTTTTAAAACAAGAGCCATTTCCCCCTGTCACAATACTTCCTTTCCCTATAGATTTAAGTGTACATCAAACCTGAAGGGTTGTACTAACTTCAGTATGGCATTTCCTTACTCCACCCAGTCAAATTCCTTCTGCTTGCCACCTAAGCAGCGCCAGCTTTATCACACTGGCCACCCAAACAAGAAGCCATTTCTATTCTCTTATTCTTGATTGGCAAAGGGAAATCTCCCTATATATGCTTCAGTACATCTGCTGAGGAACAAAGGCCTGTCAGAGGTTCCTTTTCACTTCACACTCTATTTGTAAAGATGTTACTAAAACAGTAATATCATCTGGAGGTGCACCAACCTATCCTGACTTAAAATGCCCCTATTATGGTATTTTAAAAGTTCCTAATTTTGTTTTGAAGGTCTCCTACAATTTTTTTTACATGCATTCAAGGTCAAAAAACACTTTATATTTCTCAATATACATTGCAGCATTACCAATTTTCTCCACAGTCTCTAAAACAGTTTGATAAAGGATTCGGTCTTTCTGAATCCCTCCTTTTCGAGAGCCTACTCTGCTCTGATTGGTCAGATGGCCCAGTCTGATTGTTCTACTGCTTACAGCATGTTTTAGAAATGCCTATTATCTTAATTTCAGCTCCGGAGGCTTTATCAGTGCTTGATACACAGTGATACAAACAAGAACAATGGTGTCGGTTTTTACTGTATCAATTTTACTGTAACAAAAAGCCCTCATCCTTTGGAAATGCATGCAAATGGATTTGCTTTCGCAGCACACTGAGCACAGAAAACATTGTCTTCTCGACATGACGACAACACAAACCAAACTCTTCCAGGCCTCAGCTACAACTAGTGTTTGAGGGTGGGTCAAAGTACACACATTGTTTGTGGGCAGGCAATAAAGACATAGGCTGACCATAGGCGTTATGCAAATATGTTACAAACCTATGTAGGTTCTTGCATAAAGTAAGCCTGGAATTACTGACGAGTTTCAGGCAGTTCAGAATCGGTTCTTTCTTTTGGGAGACAATACATTTATCGTGCCCTTTGAAACTCTGCAGACCTTTTACATTCACAAACATTACACACTACATGTAAGGTAATACCTGAAAAAGCATAATCGGGGCACTTCAAAACATGTGGCTGTCCTGTTATGTAACTCAGCAAAGTACAATTCTGAGGATTAGCAGCATTACTGAAGGAAAAACAGGGATTGTCAACCACTTGTCAAATGTCCAGAGCGCTCAGTCACACATCAAATACATTTTGTGCTTGCTTGCTTTTCATGGCTACATCTTCTGGACAATTTTCTGTGGTGACAGTTTTTTTTTTTTTCTTCCTCCATTGTAACTGTATAATAGCTTATTTTCTCATTCAATACAGGGATGCAATGTAAGTGTGAGCGAGTGTATTGAGTGAACTTACATACTTTAATTTGTGTAAATGCTGTTTTGAATAGTTGTCTGCCCTTAAGGGTTGACATCCAGTTTGGTTTGGTTTTAAAGCCTTGTTGTTGTGATAACTGTGTTTTAGATGTGTGCCCTTGTTAGTTAGAAATAATGCTTTATACTGACTGTTAACTCTAGGCTGATCATGTATGTCCTCTAATGGCTTTACTGTTGTTTTGCGTCAGGGACTGTTTGCTCACGTTACACTGGTTTGTCACATGCAAGTCTTTCACTTTAAGGAAATAAAATTTCCATTGTTTACCTTTATAACTGAGGAAGAACACCACCAGAAGAAGCCAAATATGATACAAATTATGTAGACTAGATTTACTGATTACACACATTTAGTTTAATATGTGCATGATGTAGTCCTTAAAACTTTCTTGCACATATGGTAGATAGTTTTACAGAGTCAAGACCCCTTTGTCCACTTTGTTTTCTCAAACACTGAGTACCACTCCCTTGGAGCCTACATTTTGCAGTCTGTTGTTTTTCTATCTCCCAAGACTTAAAGAAAATAACAAATCACATCTCTGTGTTTTCCATTGTGTATTTTTGTTTCAGCTGAAAGAGACTCTGGAGTTTGAAGACTTGTGAGTTTGTTATAGGGCATAATATTTAATCTGTATTTGCATTGTCACATATTGTATTATTTTTTTGTGAATGGAGTGATCTTTCCAGTATAGTGACCCATCAGATTCGCACAGAGTCATGGAGATTTGCAAGTGTAGTTTTTAGCATAGCCTATATTTTAACAGGCATGTTCTGCTTTAGTCATGTTGCCACTCCATCACAAACCAATTCTTTCTATATTAAGTTTGGCATCCATGGGAGAAACTGATTATGAATGTAATATTTACATGACCCTGAAAAGGGTCATTTAAAGAAACTGAATGGGCTGGTTACACAAATTCAATTGGATACTGTTTGCTTTTCTAGTAACTTAGACTGAAAGGCTCTTAATAGTTATAATAAAACATCATTAAATAATGTGTAATAAAAGGAAAGAAACAAGAATGTGATTGAAAATGTAGACCTAAAGACCATAAAAATGTATGTCCTGTTTGCGCTGATGCATTGATTTTTTTACTACTCACTGCAATGAGAGGGTTCTTTTGAGTCTGAAATTGAACCGTGGCATTAAATTATTGAGCATATATTAAAGATTGATAGCTTGGAAACACATATTAGCCACTGTACAAAATATATATTTTAGTAGTATGTCTTTCAGTAAATTTATTACTTGACAGGTGAAAGGGTCGATAAACCACTGCTTAACAATCAAGATGACTAATTGTGTTGGATTTATGAAGCTGGATGCTGTCTTTATGTGGAAAGTATTAGGCAGACTGCAGTTACAAAGCACTGTTCTCATTGAGTGGACAGATGGACCCTTTGTTTCCTAGTTAATGTTCGTATATATTCCAGCTAAGGCAGCATGCAGACACATGTTCCTGAAGCAGTAAAGAGGCTTCATTTGAGGAACTTTATATGAATAGGGTACAAATTAGGGCATGAAACACTTTTTTTTTTTTTTCTTAAATAATTATATTGATTGAGTTTTTCAAAATATTACTACAAAGAAAACAAAAGAGAACCAACAAGAATAACAACAACAACTTAAAAAGAGAAAAGAAACTTGGCTCATGCAAACATTCAAATTAAATAAACAGTATTAAAAATAACTTCAAAACAATTAGGGGAAAAAACGACATAAAAACAAGGGGATTATACTTGTTGTAGTTTAATAGGACCAAGATTACATAAGGGTTCAAAACCTTATAGAATTCAAAAACACTTAAAAATTAAATTTTAAAAAATTAGATTACCATTTTTTCCACAAATGGTCAGTGAAAGTGCTTAAAGGGACAGTTCACCCAAAAATGAAAATTCTGTCATTATTTACTCCCCCTCAAGTTGTTTCAAACCTGTATGAATTTCTTTGTTCTGCTGTACACAAAGGAAGATATTTGGAAGAATATTTGTAACCAAACAGATCTCGCCCCCCACTGACTACCATAGTATTTTTTTATGGTAGTCAATGGGGGGGCGAGATCTGTTTGATTACTGACATTCTTCCAAATATCTTCCTTTGTGTTCAGCAGAACCAAGAAATTTGGTGTAGAACAACTTGAGGGTGAGTAAAAGATGACAATGTTATTTTTGGGTAAACTATCCCTTTAAGCTTCAGAAAATCTTGATTGTAAAGCTGTTTTATATTTTTTTTCTTTTTATATGGTATTTGCAAAGTGTATACAGTCTGATTTGTGTGATTTTTGCAATTTTAACAGTAAATAATATACATAAAAATAATAAATAAACAAACATAATAATGAGCCAAATGCCAGAATTAACCAATTTTGCCTAAATTAAGCGGTCGCTTAATAGGGGCAAGCTAGTTTAGGACCAAAAGATGTTGTTTGTGTAAGTCCATTTAATTTTTTAATTATTTAATATATTTATTGTATCATATTGTCTTAATGTATATATTTTTTTCTTACAGTAATTTGGGTAACAGCGTTGAATCACCAATCGACCTCTATGCTTTTGCCATTTTTGCCATTTCTTGGCCATATATTTTATGGGGTCTTTTAGTTCCTTTCCTTTCGTGATTGCGATAATTGATATTCGGCTGTTTGTTTATGAAGGGCGTGTAGTTTCTCTCGCGCCGGTAGTTGTGCTGTAGTGTTGTGAGCTGAATGGTGAATGAGGCGGTACAGTCAGTCCACGCGCGCTGATGCCCTTTTGTGGGAAAGTCCTGCTAGAGCACACAGACACACTCACATCAGCTCTGAGGGACGCAAAGAAAGAAACTGCATGTAAATGACCCATTATAATGACGGGGAGAATGTGGTTTGTGTGTGTTAAGAAAGTCGTTTTTTTAATGCAGTAGAGAGCGTCTCTTTACTGTATCCACTCGCTATTGTTGTGAAGGCATAGACGTGCGGACGCTTGGAGGTCGTGTATAGCAGCTGGAGGAGTTTGCAGAGAGAGATTTTTGCACTCATACTGTCTTTCTTTTTCGTTGCCTATTATATTTCCTGTTATACGTATCTCATGAACTGTTGTTTCCGAACACATCTGGTCTGGTGATGTGAAAACTATTTTCTTGGATAGGACACGCTGTTGGATTTGGATGCGTTTGGAAGTCTGGGTCGTGTGATTCAGATACTCGTCAACTTCTTCCCCTCTTCCGATAATGTTTCTCAACTCTCATGATAGATTGATGGTTTGAAGAGCAGTGGGAGACTGAACATTAAAGCAGGAGCTGGTATTCCTCTTGAATGATGCCCATAAACAGACTCGCAGACATGGAGGAGAAACTTCGTATTTTGGAGGATCTCAATATGATATACATCCGTCAGATTGCCCTGAGTTTAAAGGTAAAGGTATTCTCATAACCTGATTACTTTAAAATGCTTAGGTTTGAATGTTGTTATTAGTCTATTAAATAAATCAGATGATATTGAAATGCAATAAACAAATTAGCACATTTAAAAGAAGTGCTTTCCAAATAAAGAGAATAAGAATAAATGTCATTGCTGTGCTATAAAATGAAAAACCTTAGTTTGGTCTAAAATCAAGATTTAAAAGTCTGTAGGTGAAGATCTAATTAAATATATTTTGTAATAAGGAGTGAGAGATCACTTATGTGGTCTTGCTCTGCTAGTTTTTCAGTGTGAAACGTTTTGAGAGCTCTGTAGCCTATACATGTTGTTGTACAGCCGCCACTTACAATGATGTTGATGTACAATGTCTTTGATTGTCCATGTCAGTTTGGTGTGTTTAGTCAGTAATGCTTAAAACAGAGAAGCAGCAGCAGTATTTCTCCAATGGTCCTGCTGCAGCTGCAATCGCACAAGACAGAGTCTCATGGGATGAAAGTGTGTGTTGTTGAACCTTTGTGCCTGGTTTTGTGAATTTTTTTGGTCTTCCGTGCTTGAACTCATAAGTAGCCTACCATGAAAAACGTACAAATTAATGTAAGTGCTTTTGCAAGTGCCTCCACAGAGACTTCATTTGACTGGCCTTATCTTTGGAAACATTTGCACACTTGATGATATCGGTTTGAACATACTGATACCTTATTTTAAAGTCAAGCCCCCTTTCTTCCTTGAAGACTTCAGTGTTATGTGGCAGATACCTCTTATACTGATTTACAAAGTAAGCAACGGTTAATGGTGTAAATTTTTAATTTACTACTTAGAAAGCAGAAGACACATGATAAACTATGATAAATATCAAAGTAAATATCAAATATAATACTTTGGTTTGCTGTCTTTTTGTCCTGCAGCTGTTGTCTGTTAGGAACGCCTAGTATCTCACTGAATGACATGCTGAACACTACCTCAGCCCCCGTCATTGCACTGAGCTCTATGGGGTTTTGTGTGGGTGACCAAACTGGGCTTCAGCCTCTTCTCATAGCTCATGCTGAGATCACACCTCACTCCTCCAGGGTGCCTGTTCTCCTCACCGAGCAGACAGATTATGTACTCACTATTCCTGCAATGTGACCCTAAATTTGTAGCCTGAGATAGTGAAAGGACATGGAGGCGCCTCCTTTGTGCTGAAGGACATCTTCATAGATTCCTGGTGCATTTAAATATTTCATGGTCATGCATCTCAATGTTGGCAGTCTTGAGTTCTCAGAAGTCAATTAGCTTCAAGTCTGTGTCAGTTTGAAAGGGCCTCTGTGTATAAATTTAATCACCCATGTGATCTTCATGTAAAAAATGGACTCTTTGTATGATCTAGCAAAATGCTGCCCACATGTTGGATTTCTTCTAAATTAGGATTGGACATGAGAACTTGATGTGACGGTAATGATTGATCATGAAAACAAAATATACAAAAACATTTTTTTAAAGAAATTATTTTTATTCAGCAAGGATTCATTATTGATTAGAAGTGACAGTACAGTTATAGTGTTAAAAGATTTCTATTTCAAATAAATGATATTCTTTTGAATTTTCTATTCATCAAAAATCCTGAAAAATGTATCAGAGTTTCCACAAAAGTATTAAACGGCACAACTGGTTTTAACATTGATAATAATAAAAATATATTTTTGTTGTATTTTGGTCTTTCACCTATAATCTTCAAAACCTCTAAACAGTGTTTTTTGGATGGCAGTGAGAGGTTGTGGACATCATTGTTGTTGTAAAGATTAATTTAAAGAGGAAAATCTTTCTGGGCTGTCTGACAACATAAAATGGTAAATGATTTTGCTTAGCCAGAGTTTGCACAAGGGGGTGATATATTCTCCAGTGCTGCGGAGGCAGGAACCTGTGGTTTTCTGAATGATTGGGGACCACTGTTAGCGCTAGCAGTTGCAGTCAGGCTTTTCAAGTTTTAACAAGTCCATTTCAGAATAGAGGCAGCCACATTCTTGGCACTGCATGAACATTCTTCTCGTGTCCTTCCTTTACGATGTCTCTGTCTCCTGAAAACCAGGAGAACACTTTCCCGGTGTCGTCACAACCTTTTGTTGCTGCAAAGCTGTGATTCATAGCCTGCTTGTTGTGATGGGTGATGGGAACAGGAAATAGCTGAGCTTAATGAGAGTGATTGGCTGGTATGATGTCATCTCTGCTTGACCGCACATATAATAGCATGCTGTAGATATGGAAATGCCTTTGTGTGGAGTGATTTCTCTCTCTCAGGTAGTGCTTAATATTGTGAGTTGCTTTTGCTCACCAGTCCCTGCCTGAGGGGTGATGGGTCGCTTTCTCTATATTTAGCTTGCTGATGGTACACCTACTGCTGAAGAAAGTATTTTTTCAATGTTAAAGTCCCCCTGAAATCAAAATTTAAGTTTTTTTTATTATGAATATGTTAGCCTTAAGGTTATGAATAAGCTGGTGTGTTCCAAAACAATGCCAAAATTCACATTTAAGAGATATAAGCATTCAAAACTTACAGTCTCTCACTTCCGTTAAAATGGATTTTCATGACATCACATCACACTTTAGCTTCTCGTCAAATCTTCTATCCAATCAAATGCTCTCTAGAATCTGAAGTCCCGCCTCCTCCTACACTCTTATTACAGACGCTAAAGCTGCGGCTGAAATCAGTCATTTGCTCACACATTTACTAGTTTCTACATGGTGATTGGCACATGGTGCAGACAGTGATTCAGACAGTGTAAATATGCTTTCCTTTGACGCGAATGAAGTCCGTTTTCGCGTTAGTGTCACATGAACCACCGCAGCGCGAGCACAGTCTGCTCTGGCCCAGAGACACGAGAGCACAGAGTGGATCATATGCACGAGTCGACACAGACCACAAAAAGTATCGGACCCATTTGAATTCTGCACAGAATGCTGTATATAAGTGATATAAAGGACATTATGAGGAGAAACGGTTAGAGATTAGAAGGAAACTGATGTTTTACAGAGTCTAACGGCTCTGGCTGAGCTGTAACATAAACTAAACGCTTTTGGCTACTTTAAAAAGAGGCGGGGCTGTTCAATATATCGCCCTGTCTTCCTGTTTCACTTGCAATTATAATTAACACATTAAATAATGCTGTGCGTGCCAACCCTCTTCAGTGGGCCTTTAATACTTTCTCCATAATATGCAGAGACAATTTTGTAGGTTGATTTCCCTGAAAGTGTAACACTGTGCCTCTGTCACAAAAACATTGTTCTGTTTGTTTGAGCATCCAGTCTAGCCCGACAACAGCATAAAGGCCTTCTGAAGTGAAGCGATGCGTTCATGTAAGAAAAATAACCATATTTAACAAGTTATAAATAAAAATATCTAGCCTCTGCCAGGCCCCCTTCCATATTCAACTTAGGGTTAGACATTGCGTCAGTTAAGCTTTTTTTGTAAGTTGGATACGGAAGACGTAGGACATAGTGTAAGCGTTCTGAACTGCGAGAGGCGTTACACTTTCTTCGTAAGTTGAATACAGAATGGCTGAATAAAGAAAGTTATATACACATGGCTTGAGGGTGAGTAATGCTTGGGGTAATTTTCATTTTTAAAGTGAACTAATCCTTTAAGCAGCTCAGCTTCAACATTGATAATAATAAGAAATGTTTCTCGAGCACCAAATCAGCATATCAGAATGATTTCTGAGGGATCATGTGACATTGAAGACTGGAGTAATGATGCTGAAAATTCAGCTTTGCCATCACAGGAATAAATTACATTTCAAAAATATTATATATATTATATTTCACAATAACTGTTACTTCAAACAGTTTCTACTTATTACTGTTACTTCAAAAACAAAACAAAAAATTACCGACCCCAACGTTTTAAACGGTAGTGTTTGATTATATGATAAAATTGATTATAAACATGAGGTTGTGCTTCATCTGTTATTTGCCATTTAACAAAGCAATTCACTGTCCTTTAATTCTAGGGGACAGTCTCACGAATGTGCTGAAGGTCATAATGATAATCAAGCAACAATGTGATCTTTGTATCTCTTCAGTTCCCTGAAGCCTTTTCTGTGGAATGAGTCAATAACATGAACTGAACAAGTTGCAAGGATTTAGTGATTTCTCTTTCCATTCACACAGCTTGTTTACATGGATCTGCAGCAGATACAGAGCTCTCTCTGTACTCTCTCAGCAGTGTGTTTACCAGGGTTCCTCCCCTCAGGTGGATCAGTGTGGCCTTTGTGCGTCCAGCCCAGCAGGAATGATGCCTGCTGCTCGCATTCTTTTCTTATGGTATGTTGTGCAACTAAAATGACCCTAGAAGAACCTTATTGTGCTTGCACAAGAAAAAAGGACCTCATAACTCTGGCCTCCACCCATGATGTCCTGTGGGTCTTTGAACTCCAGCCAGAGCATGATGAAATGCTTGGGAAAGGGCAGACCTCTCACCTCACCTAGAAACCCCAGTGTGACCTGAATCCACCTCAGATAATCGCCACACTTCAGCAGGTACAGGTGTCATGTTTGGCCGGATAGTAGACTAATCTTGATATTTGTTTTTACCTCCCAACAAGTTCTTAACTGCAAAATGTGGGATATGAAATCTCACTGCACCACCCTTTTCTTTGTTTGAACATCCACGAGAAATGTCAAATATAACTTTGGAATGCTTAGTTTAAGCTTACTTTAGAATTTTGTTAAAATGATTGAACTCCAGTGGTGTGCCTGAGCCAAACGCGACTCTCTTCAGGGTTTGTAAGGTTAGAGGTCATCAATGTGCGCATGCCAGAGCCATTTACTCTGTCATTTACCCATTCATCCATAGTAAAACAAGGTCTTCTTTTCATTCTATTAGTTCAGCTGGAGAGGTGTTTAACTAGCTTTGTTATGGATTGTGAGGTTTAAAGGCCCTGATATACTTAGAACGAAGTTCTTTTTTGTTCTTCGCTTAGGGGTAGATGTTCAAAATAGCTGAGCATACATACCAGACTGCTGGGAGCAGAGTTTAGATGAATATGTGCTGTGCACTTTCCTCTCAATAACAAAATTAACTTAATTATAGAAAGCGATCAAAGTGCTCCCTTTACAATCGCTGGAGCTGTCAATCAAACAGCGTGAGTTTATCAGTGACGGTGAGTTCTGGACTGTCACCAAAACTCCCAGTATATTCAACAAATCTCTTATTTACATTGTGTTTTCACTGTTAGTTATGTTGAAAACATTTGTTAGTGTGCAGAAATCGAGTTGCAGTGATGAGATCACTGCATTCATGAGCTCAACATGTCTGTGATCGGCTACAGTGTTCATCACTGCAACCTTTCATGCCACAATCTAAATGTTATGCCATAGATCTAAATGTAATGCTATAATCAGCGCTTTTCACGATTAGTTAACCTTGAGAGCTTTAATAGTAAAAATGTGCTAAAAGTTTTCGAGAGAGTTCCACATAGAGAGTAATATTTACCTATTTCATATGCAAAGATGTTAGCCAATCACAGCAGTGGGCATTTACACTGAGGTCTCACAGCAGACACGCCCCTTAAAACTTAGGGTAGGAAAAGTGCCTTTTATTTTTAAATTGACAATTTTTGATGTAAAAATCATACTAACATAAGTTCACCCCAGGAAACATAAAACAATAAAACAATGCAGTTCATGAGCCATTTAAAGAAAGCAGTCAACTTCAATAGTATAAAGCAATTCTCCAGTGTCTTTGTTTTTACTCACATCTAACCTTGACGGACTGAACAGAAGAAATGAACAGAGAAGATTTCCATGTCAGAAGGTGGCGTCGCAGAGCCACACCTACCTTTTACGTAATCGCCACAAACCAATAGACCAAGCTGTTTCGAACACCAAACGAACTGCGTAATGACGTCACACTAGTTCGTTCTTTGATTTAGCTTTAAGTATATCGGGGCCATAAATTTCAGTGTTATTCACCAACAGATGTCTTTTATTGATTTTAAGAAGGAAATGGAGCAAGAGTACATATTTGTACATATAGTACATATTTGACCACTACTGTATGCTTTGCTTCTTTTCAAGTAACCCAATTCTCGACATACAAACTGGATTTCAAGGAGCCTTAGTGTTTCTGCTTTTTCGTGACTAGGCCCTGTCTCTGCAGGACTCTGGCACTCCTCATGCCCCTCTGGGCTGGGTGGGGTATTAGTAGGAGGGCATAGGCTGGTAGTGAAAGAGGGCATTGTAGTTGGTCATCCACGCCTCAGCGCAGCCTCTATCGTTCCTGGCCTGGGTCTTGGTGTAGTCAGGAACAGGGCTGAATGGACACTCTGTGTGCAGGAATCAGCCAAATGCCTCGACTCGAGCCAGCTTCCTTTGGAAAACACCTCCTAGCATTCAGTGTGTTAGGGGAGACCGCCGTCTCTCACCCAGTCCGCTTACTTTATTACCTATCCAGTCTTTCCTGCCCTTCTCAGGCATTCTATATGTTATGCTTTAGAAAATGAGCCTCATTTCTCTAAGATAAGACCTGCTGTTGAATCTGTCGAGTCTGCACTGCTGGAGTTCAGTTAATGGGCATATATGTTTCATGCATAATGGAAAATTTTCTGTCTATCCAGTTTCACTGACAAAGCCTTTCCATATCAATGCATATAGCACAACACGTACAGGTCTATACGTGTTGCCTCACACAGGCCTGTTCACACAACAACCAATGTTGTGTCTGTTACATAAAACTACAACGTTGTGGCGCTCACAAACAGACTATTTTGCTTGGCGCCAACGAATAGCAGAGGAAGAATCTGGAGCCATTGCTCTTGTATTTTGTTTTGTTTCAGCGAATACAAAAATCTGAACAGCTTTTTGAAAACGTAAATACTGTTTGACTCCCTTTCTTCTCTGTAACAAATGGGTGTCAGAAACATAAATTTGTGCTGTGCTATTTTGTGTAAATAGGATTTTGTGTAACTAGGATATTTCTGCTTTTCTGTAAGCGCCACCTACTGTCAGTGAGTGAATATGTATTTTCATTCAGCCTGTCTGCCTTTTTTTTCACATTGGTCTGAACGGACATAATGCATGCAAAAACTAGACTGATTTTTTTTTTTTTTTTTTTTTTTGTGCAGACATTTGTGTTTGTGTAAAGTCCTTGATGAGAAATCTGATATAGGTATATAAAAATATTATTTGATTATTATTGTTAATACAATTTTTTAATAAATTTTATACATTATTATAATATAGACCTATTGTTATTTATCATTATTTATTATGATAATATTATAAGTCAAGTCAAGTCATCTTCATTTATATAGCGCTTTTCACAATACCTATTGTTTCAAAGCAGCTTCACAGTGACAATAGGAAAATTCTTATCAAGCTAAAGTTGTTTTTTGATTGAATCACTAAAAATTGTTAATTATTACTTCAGGGGCCACTTAAATGACACCTTTCCTACTGAAAACCGAATACCTTTAATGCATTCTTGCCGTTCATTTACTTGTTTAGTATATAGGGTTGCGTGTTTGAGTGTGTATGTGCGCAGAAGCTTGGTCTTTTTAAAAAAGTGATATTTGCCAAATTACTTGTGAATTGTGCCAAATTGTGCCAAATTGTGCCAAATTACAAATGAATAAATGTAAATGTATTGTGAGCACTTCTTGTCCCTATTTGCCTTGTCATGACGACTCGCTTACTGTATTCCTCACTTGTAAGTCGCTTTGGATAAAAGCGTCTGCCAAATGAATAAATGTAAATGTACTTGTCTGGTCTGCATAATATAGAAAAATTAGTTGTGTCCATGGATCTATGCGAACTGGAACAATTTTGATAACGTTTTATCTATACATAGGGAAAGGAAAGGGAAGGAGGCCTTCGCAGGGGATAGTTTAGTTGACACTTCAGGGCTGCGTTATAGTCATGTCTAGATGCAGGTCCTTCATCTCATCTGGATACGGCCTGGATCTGGCAGGCTGCGGCAAACCTCGGGATAAACAGAGAGAGACTAATATTAGCGTAGACTCCATTCTTCTTATGATGTAGCGAGTACATCAGGTGTTATGGGAAGTGTTCCCGGTTCCGGCTGACCTAATCTGTGCAGCCTAACAATTTACATGATTTGAATTATAGAAGTAGATAGTGTGTTATGTGTATGAAAGTTTAAACAGATGTGTTTTTAGTCTAAATTTAAACTGACAGTGTGTCTGCTTCCCAAACAGTGATAGGAAGACTGTTCCAAAGTTTAGGTGCTAAATAGGAAAAGGATCTGCCGCCTGCAGTTGATTTTGATATTCTAGGTATTATCAACTGTCCAGAATTCTGAGATCGCAATAGACGTGAAGGACTATAATGCTTTAAGAGCTCGCTCAGATACTGGGGAGCTAAACCATTTAGTGCTTTGTAAGTAAGTAGCAAGATTTTAAAAACTATACCATGTTTAATTGGGAGCCAATGCAGTGTTGACAGAATCGAGCTAATATGGTCAAACCTCCTGGTTCTAGTTAGAACTCTAGCTGCTGTGTTTTGGACCAGCTGTAGTTTGTTTAACAGGCGAGCGGAACAACCACCCAGTAGAGTGTTACAGTAATCTAGCCTTGAGGTCATGAACGCATGAACTGTTCCGCATTTGTCATTGAGAGCATATGTCGTAGTTTAGATATATTTTTAAGATTTTACAGATGCTAGAAACATGGCTTTCAAATGAAAGATTGGTATCAAAGAGCACACCCAGTTTCCTAACAGACGATGAAAACTTAACAGAGCAGCCATCAAGTGTTAGACAGTATTCTAGGTTATTATGTGAAGAAGTTTTTGGTCCAAAAATTAGAATCTCTGTTTTTTCTGAATTTAGTAGAAAGAAATTACTGGTCATCCAATTTTTTATGTCAGCTATGCATTTAGTTAATTTTGTGAATTGGTAAGTTTCGTCAGGGCGTGAAGAAATATAGAGCTGAGTATCAGCGTAACAGTGAAAACTAATGCCATGCTTCCTAATGATATCTCCCAAGGATAGCATATGCAGAGTGAAAAGCAGTCCTAGTACTGAGCCTTGCGGTACTCCATATTGAACTTGTGATCGATATGACATCTCTTCGTTTACTACTACTACTACTGATAATGGTCAGATAAGTAAGATTTGAACCATGCCAATGCAATTCCACTAATGCCAACGTAATTTTCAAATCTATTCAAAAGAATATTGTGGTCGATAGTGTCAAAAGCAGCACTGAGATCTAGTAACACTAATAGAGAGATACAACCATGATCGGATGATAAGAGCAAATCATTTGTAACTCTAATGAGAGCAGTCTCAGTACTATGGTACGGTCTAAATCCTGACTGGAAATCCTCACAGATACCATTTCTTTCTAAAAAGGAACATAGTTGTGATGAAACTGCCTTTTATACTATGTATATCTCATATATTTCACAGATATTCTAGATTTGTTTGCTTTTGGTTTTGTGTATGCTAGCAGAACTAGTTAACTTAGCCTAAACTGAATCTGGTTGCTGTTTCTGGACTCATTTGACTTGCTTCATGGTATCAGGAGGAACTGAATTTGGACGGGAAAGCAGTATTTTTAATTCATAAAACAGCTTGACTGCTCTGGCAGTGCCTAGTCAGCTGCTCTCTGTGTTGAAAGAAACCCAAGATAAACAAAACATCTTCATACTAAGGACAAACCACTCACTGTAATTTACCCCCAATCCCCCCCTCAAAGTTTTATGCTTTGATAGAATGAGTGACTTTTTTCCCTAAGTCTATCAGCTGGATGAGTTCTTGCTTGGTCTATAATGTAGGTGTTTATGCGGTGACCTATCCCTCTCACCACCTGCAGATAAAGTGAATGGAGTCCGCTTGGCCGTGTAATTGAATCAAGCCTCATGTTGGTAGTTTTGGACAGAGGAGTGAATGGAACAACAGGAGGGTCATTTTAGCATCAATATAACAAACCGGCACACCTCCACCCTCTAGAGAATAGCTCACAATTTACGGCTGTTGCTTCTCAAAAGCTTCAATCAACACAGATGAGATAATGTACTTTACGCTGTTTGTTCATGCTTAGCACAGTTTGATGGGAACCATCTGGCCAGGCTCCAGGGATAGAACTGATGAAGTGTGGGGCGCTTAGCTTATCAGATACAGCTGAAAAGGAGCCCTTGTCCTCCTGGTACTCTTTGCTCTGGGGCTCTGAAGATGATATGCGGCCTGTCTGGATGTTCATGTTCGATTTGTTGGTCATTTTCAGCTCAACACCACTTTTTCAGTGGTGTCAGAGCATTTTAATGTTGGAGATAAAATTGATTTAGTAAACTTTTATTAGCACTTTATTTTGGGGGTGCTTTTTTAGGTTTATTTTTAGCCTTTTCAAAAAGAAAAGTGACAAAGAGAGTGAGGAGGAATGGGATCGGGACTAGTAATCAACCTTTATAGGTTTTTGATGTCCAGTGCTGATATCTTAGAGAGCTGGGCGGCCGATTAAAAAGTTGATAATGTATCACATCAAGCAATTTCAATGCTGATCATTTAAAAATGGCAAATATTGGCCTACACTAGTCAGGATATGACCCAGTCTGGATCCAAACTACAGCTCTTGTATGACCCTCTGTGAAATATTTGATTCTGTACTCTAAAAAGGTAGTATGATTGAGTTAGTTAATTGTTAATAAGTTGTCAAATTGTAGACTTTATAACTGAATACTTGTAGTGTGAACTGTAGAATCACATTCATAAACTTTACAAATAATTAAAAAAAAAGGCACACAAAACCGTGCTTGACCTTTTCAGCAGATCATTATGTTCTCTCAGAGAAATACAGAATTGCGTTATATGGTGTTGTTGCCCAGGTATGTGCCGACATTTATATTACTCATTTATTTTTATTAAAACATGATTTATGTCCATATTGCAAAACTTTGACCTGTTCTCCAGTTTCGCAAACCATTAATTTCAGATCTCTCCCCCTTTAACCTCCCCGCAGTGAAGTGGCACCTCTTCATGATCTAGCACTCAGGCATCTGTCAGTACCTATGAAATAGATGAGCTACAATTCTCTGCTTGCACCATCACCAAACCTTTCTTTTAGATTTATTGCTCCACCGGTAGAAATAGATTTTCCTTGTGCGAACAGTTAAGCAGCGTCAGCCTCCAGCTCCATCGATCCGACTTCTGCTATCCATGTAGCGGCAGTTGCTGACGTCCACGTGGGCCGATGAAGGTGTTGAGAAGTACAGACCTTCTGTTTCTGTCTGTTGATGTCATTGGTACAAACCCCTGATGTCATCCAACTTTGTAGTTCATAGTTAAACTGGAGGTCAGGCAAGAGGGTTCCTTTGTAAAATGACTATTGCTGCAGGGCTGTATATGGAGCTGCTTTGTCTGGATTCTTTTGTAAAGCCTTGTTGTTGAGGGTGACATAGTTTGGGTTTAGGTGTGCACTATGGAAAGGGTGTTCGATAAAATAACCGTTATCTCCATTAGATTTTAATTGGAAGTTTTATGAGTGCATTTAAAGTAGGATCTTTACTGTACACTTGAGTCCAGTTATGGGTCTTGGTTCACCACCAGTCAGCTCTAAAAGATTACACTATTTTTAGCTACTATAAATAGCAGTAGGTGTTAAATCACTTTCATATTAAATCTGCTTTAAATGAGCTGAGTACGGCTTAGTTTACCCAAAAATGAAAAAATCTGCCGTAATTTTCCCTCATGTCGTTTCAAACCAATATGTTTTGTTGTTGTTGTTGTTCTGTGGAACATAAAAGAAGATATTTTAAAGAATGCTGGGAACCAAAAAAATTTGTTTCCCACTTATTTCCATTGTAATTTTTGTCAATATCTCTTTATGTTTCACAGAAGAAAGAAAGTCTTTACAGGTTTGGAACGATGATAGGGTTAGTAAATGTTGACAGAATTTTTATTTCTGGGTGGACTGTCCCTTTAAGACTCTGCAGAGGTGTGGACAACCCTTATTTACTTAACCTACCCAGAGCATCCTGTTTTTAACCTTTTTTATCCTCAACCTTAACCTTTTCTTGGAAACTGATCTGTGGTCAGTTGCTCAGTACCTAATGTTCCTCTGTCAATATACAGATAAAATGAGCTGCGCCTTCATGAAGACTAGACGCATGTGTATGTAATCTTGACGTGATCAAAATCCTTTAGGTTAATCCAGTTTACTGTGCTGCTGTGTAGATTCTGCAGGAGCCATGCGCTGTCTCCCATTGGCTAAGGAATGGGGATGAGCTGGCACCTACTCTATAGATTAACCCTTTGTTGGACAAACCAATTCTCTATCTGTCTATCTGTCTTTCTGTCTTCAAGGCTTTTTTTCCCAAAACTATTGTATTGACAAAATGTGGTTTTCAAGTTTTTTTTAATTTATTTGAATTTCTGTCACACTGTAAACCCTAACGCTAAAAATAATGAATTGGTTTGAGTATAGGGCAAACTTACATATTAGTTCAATCAAATTAACTTTTATGAGTATTTAGAACTTTCTTTTTTTTGAGTTCACCAAACTAACATATTTTAAGTGATCTGAATATATTATAGCTAAATTTCCACTACTAAAAATATAAGTTGAAATTACATGATCATTTTAAGTCAAATGTATGAATTAATTTACTCCAAAAATTCAAGTTAAGAGCAATTCAAATGTATGAGTACAAAATTTAAATCTGCCAGTTTTGGAATTTCTTAATTTAAAAAAATGTATGTAACTGATATTACCTGTCAACTATTCAGGTTTACAGTGTATGAATGGAATGAAATGTAATTAATTATATATATTTGAATTTCATTTTATTTGAATTCTACTTCCATTCATTTAAATTTAAATTATAATTCTGCATTCTTTTTGCTACCTCAGTTCAAATGTAGGAACTGAATTGAAATTTAAAAGCCATTCTTAATTCAGTTCTGAATTGTGCACAACACTGCAGGATACAATAATGAAAGTTCTTGCATGGCTTTTTTAATTTTTTTTTTTTTTTTTTTTGCTTCACTATGAATAAGGGGTTCAAGCGTGATGTGCTGAAACCCTATTGTAATTGTTTCTTTTGTTGTTGCTATTGTTTTTTCAGGATGCTGCCAGTAGACTTTCTGATTTTAATCAATATTGGGCTTTCAATCATCTATAGTAGAGTTGTTGCTATAGGCTTGTTGCAGTAATGCAAAAATCAATACTTCCAAAAGCCTTTTAGTAAATCCACTGATTGAACACCACCATTATCAGCTTGTGTTTTCAGGTCTACATTATATGCTGCTTTTTGGACATGCTGCTCATGTCAGTGATTCATAACTGCTCATTGTAATGTGTTTACTGTTGTAAATGAGAAATTTGTGAGTAAGGGTAACATTTAACAAATGTCAGCAAAGTGCTTTGCTTTTTTTTTTTTTTACATAAAAGGACATAAAATGCAATGGGTTGTATAAATGTATACATAAAATAGGGATTTGTATGCTTGGATATGCCACGGTTTACAAGAATATATTGCCATTGGGGATTTGTTTCCTTTCCTTCTGTTATGAAATAGGGAAGATTTTAAATATCTCATGTTGTGCTGCTCTTGTTGTGGTATGTGGTCTACTTCCAAACCACACTGCTCATTTCCTGCCTCGATGCACAGCCCCTCCTGAGGCGGAATTGCTAGCTATATATTTTTCTGAGAATTTATTGGTGTTTCAACAATACTGCAATATGACATGCAGTACAATGCATCTGTGACATCAGGACCAGTAAGAACTTAACAAGATGAAGAGGCACTGTTTTAGATATGCTGTATATGGTGAGGAAGGAAACAAACTTCAGAGACAAGGTCAACACGCCTCAGATAGGAAACAAGATTTTGTTTGCTTGGGGAAAAAAAACATTCCTTCCAATGAGAAAGTAAGTACGGTAGAAATCGGAAATCACAAGCCAATAAGGGAGAGTTTAGGAAGATTATAAAGGCTAAACACCAAACTTGATGTACTCTCTCAGACTTAATTCAAAGGCAAGTGAGATAATTTCAAATCTGTTTATTTTGTTCTGCTTTAAGTGACTTGAACCATCAGATTGAAGCATTTAATCAGATTTTTGCACTAAATCTTATCATTGTTCCCTTTCAAATCTGTTGTTGCGTTTTCTATATTCCAGCAGGCCACTCAGTGACCCTCTGCCCTTGTGCAGTGACGTCTGGCTTTTCAGTCTGGATGTTTACTTTATGCTCACAAATACATAATGCACTCACATTCCACAACACTTGGCTTCCTGTCTTAGTTTGTCTTCCTCTTTCCCACCCCCTCTTCTTCTCTTTTTGTCTGTCTTGTATTAGCACAAGGCTAATTTTACTCCATGATGGGTAGTCTGTGGCCCTGACACATTCTCTTGCCCACTTGTGACCAATAATACTGTCCGTCGCAGTTAGTGCAGCTGTTGTTGAACGGATCTTATTACTGCACCGATGATTCTTATGAAACCATTCCTTAGCTGCTGGATATGTGTTTACACATGGGTGTTGAGATATACGTAACAGCCTGTGGGCACATACAGTACAGAACATCCTGAGGATGTGTGTGAAATGGTGTCAGGTCAAAAATCCTTTTCCCTCTATAAAGCTTTCTTTCATCTCTGCTTGTTTCTCACCATGTTCATCGATTTGTGGAGGACAATTCCCTACTGTACCTCACTTCCTTTTCTTTCCCTCTCTCACTACTTGCTCTTCCGCTAACTCAATCCATTCAGCCTATCGCCTCATATCCTGCATTTATTCAGAATGGCACTTTTTTTTTTTTTTTGCCTTAGCTTTATTTATTTTAAATGACCACAAAATGAACCAAAAATGTTATATAACACAATGTATTTGTTATATAATGCAATGTCACTCTGCTGTTACTGTGTGCTTTTGATTGTGTTATTCAATTACACAGACAGTGAATCCTACAAAATGGAGCCACCAGCAGCACACAGGGCTTCTTGGCATTCATCTTCATTTTGCTAGCTCACTCCTCACCTATTTTCCACCTGGGTGAATACGACCTGCTGTGCCCCCTATAACTGCCATCTGAAGTGGCTTAATGAATCTAAGAGCCTGTCTGTCATAGCCCTGGCTTTAGTCCACTCTGAGCAGGCAGTAGGACTGCATGTGGTTCAACTAAATCAGACTGGATGCAACAAAACAGGATTGATGAACATGCTATTGACTTGGGTTACCAGGTTACATAAGCATGGGGCAGTGACCATTATTATTATCATAATTACAGGGTTGTTTGCTTTTGAGAAAGCCACCAGATAATGAAGACTATCAGCATCTAATGAGCAGCAAATTGCATCAAGTGCAGCTAAATTTGTATTAATAGACAGAAAATAATTGTTTTTCTGTCTGTCTGTTTGCCAAACAGACTGTTTTTGTAGCCATTTGTAAAACTGTTTAACCATATATGCTCCTGAAGTCTTAAAGTCGGCATGAAACAGAAGTTGCTTTAGTCTTTTCTTCCCCAGTGAAATGGCTTCTAGAACAAGAAGACTGTAAGGCGAGACTTGATTTTGTCCATAGGGAATTGATTGGATTGTTGTGGTTGATCTCTCGTGAGAGACCGGTGGATCCCGCCCTCGCGCCAGTAATCGTGTCATCAGAGGAGGATTATGAGGGTTATGAATTTAAAATAAAATGATGCGCATGGATAAATCGTTTATAACAAATACTGCAATATTCCAAAACATGAGATTAGTTGATTTACTAATCCACTAACAGCTAATACATTTTATTTGTGTATCCACAGTAAGAAATAATTGTTGTCACTGTCACCTTTAGCTTCCTCACTTTGGAGTTTTTCTTTCCAGGTTTATACATTTAACAATACTCTAATTCAATAGCAATAGGAAGTTTATAATAAGGGTGGCATCAAAAAGTTTGAAAACCCCTGAGCAAACATAAACAGAGGCTCAACTGAACAATTCAAAGCTTATAAACAAATCCCTTGCAGAAGTTGCGTAACACATGAGAATAAACCTCATTTGTTCTCGCGTGTCATTCAGGTTTGGTTTAGCTTCTGTTTATGTTTGCTGATCAATGTTTATATGTGAATAAAAGCCTAAATTAAATCTGTTCATTATATAAAATGATCAAGTCTCTTCAGAAAATTTGGAATAAACAACTCATATGGATTAGTTTTCTGATCTCTTTATGAACTTTTTGAAGCATCAAAGTTGCAATTGTGTAGGCTGTCTATGGAGAGACAGAAAGCTCTTAGATTGCATCATTTGCGTTCCGAAGATGAACTAAAGTCTTATGGGTTTGGAACGACATGAGGGTGAGTAAATAATGACAGAATTTTCATTTTTGAGTGAACTAACCCTTTAATCATGAATCTCTGGCAACTTTGTCGCTTTGGACTCTCGCTGCTTTATAAAGATTTAATTGGTTTAACCCACGTGCTGATCTGAACCATATTCTCCACCTGCTCCACTGAGGCGCGTTATTCCGAGCACTCGGTGCTATTGTTAGAGGGGTGATGTAATTCAACGTGGATTTGAAGCGGACGAGGACGGAAGATGAAGAAAGACAGAGAGATTACTGTGGTCCAGCAGCGCCTAGACTTACAGCTTTGTTTTGATCGCGTGCCTTCTTTATAAAATTCTACGAAGGCACGCGAGATGTATTTGTATCTTTGTTTACATGCTATCTAGGAAAACCTGATGTTTTTTCGATAAACCTACACCGGACTGCGACTGTAAACCTACAGAAGTCAGCAGCACCGACGCCCCCTCTCCAGCCCCACTGGTTGGCTCTCACACACCGCAGCTCGTGTTGACCCCCTCTGGAGAGAGACGGAGACAGGGACAGGGAGAGAGAGAGAGAGAGAGAGAGAGAGCACGCGCGCGGCTTGTGATGACAGCTGAGAGATGAGCTCGGCCAGATGACCGTGTCAAACACCGACGGTCCCTGGCAAGCATTCTTTCTACCGTTGTGATAGAGCCACGTACTGTTTATTGCGGTGAAAAGGACATTTGATCACTTGATCACTTCAGAGTTGCAGTGAATGGGCTGGATTGCGTAAGACCCCGCGGTGATTTCGGAGTTCGAGCTTCCTCGAAAGACTCTTCAAACATGAATAATACGAAGAATCAGCGAGTAAGTGATGCCTTTTCGCGCAGTGCACTCACAGATTTGATTTTTCGTTTTAATCACGATGGAACAGTTTGCTCGTACTGTCAGTGTTTGTTTTATAAACGCAGTTTATGGTGAAAATATACCCCTAGTTTGATGATAATGCATCTGTGGATGTTATAATGCTCAGGTAGCTCTGCGCGGTTGTGTGCAGGTGCGCGTGCAGCAGCAAGGTCAATGCCCACGCGCACTCAATACCTGCATACTTGAGATGATGCTCGGAGGAGGCCTGTCTCTTTTCAGCCTGCATTAAACTATATTTAATTTTGGTATGCTAATGCTTTTGAGAAATTTGCCCTATTCTTGTTTTTAATAAGTTGATAAACTTTTAATTCAATTATTTTTTTTAATTAAGATATTTATATCGGCCATAAAGAGGGCTGTAAGTTTGTCAAAATGACAAGATGCAGCAACATGCCAAACCAGAATAATGGCAATAAAATAGTGAAATAACATTCCTATTAAATTGTAATGTTTGCACGGGATGGATAGTGTTAGGAATTCATTACTTTTGAAACAATGCTTCTACTGTACTGCAGTAACTGAACTCTGTAATGGGAGGGGATTTTTTTTCAGGAAAAAAAAAAAAATCAAAGTCAGGATGGGGCTTTGTGGGCCCATTGCAAAATGTTCTCTTGCTTTCTTTTCTTAGAGGGTTTGTAATGGAAACAGAGCAAGTGTTGTAATCTACCATGTTAGGATATACTTTTAAGTCTTCTTACACGGTTCATGGCTGAGAGAGCATTAGTTGTTAAACCTCTGTGAGTCTAGTGTTGACGTACATGCATTTATGTGGTCTGTTTACTTAAACAGTGCTGCAGATTATTGATGTCCGATTTGTAAACAAATCAGTCTTTTGAACCTATTTACAGTGAGTTGAACTGGTTTACAAGATCGATCTGAACAATTCTTTCACAAATCAAGATTTCTTTCTGGAACAGGGCTGAGCTGTTCTCAAGTCAACAAGACGAGAACGATCTCTTTCAGACATTTTTGATGTGTGATCTTTTATTTGGAATTTAATAAGGATTTGAGTGATAAGATAAAAAGGAAGTTTAATAGCAAAATAGCAGAATTGTATTATTGTTTAATGTAAAAGCAAATTATATTTAGGTTCTAAATTACTTTATTGAAACATTTTAGGTCATGGAATATGTCATGCTGGATGTCAAGAACCATGTGATGATGTATAATAACCACTGAATCACTTTTTTGAACCGGTTATTTGAAACTCACTGAACTGATTCCCGGAAATGAGACTTCCTTCCACTCACTTCAGTTGTGGTGGGATTGCTTATTGCGTTACATCTACAGTCCTGTTAAATAGTTACCCTTTTATCTTCCATTTGTCTCAAAATGACCCCATGATCTCTGCCACACTATGTAAGAAACTTCAGGTGTGTTCACATGTGTAGTTCGGTTCTCTTGGTTCTTTTCGTCTGGACCAAAAAAGAAATTAATACATTTAGTCCTGGTTCACTTAGCATTCACACGGTCATCTTTAAGACACAACCTAAAGATACACACACACACTCACACACACAAAAAAACAAAACAAATATTTTGCAACAGAACTTACTGAACATCCAAAACAATGCTGTGTTCTGGGCTAAATGCGCTCGTTATATGTGTGTACAAATGATGGCATTTTGACCAGCTGAGAACTCGTGAAGAGTTTATAAAATACATAAAGGAGTCAAAACAGCACCAGGAATTCCTCCATTGCACACAAACGAAGATCTGCTGCAAAGAGACGGCGTTTCTGACGCCTGTACAGAACTGTAATGGGCAACGTAGCTCCTATGACAAGAAAAAACAGGTATGCTTCAGCATTCTATTCTTCTAGGGTCGCATCTGGTGACATCTCATAGGTGACATAGATGTCTTTGGTCCGTGTTGCGTTCATATTTCTGTCGAACTGCGCAGAGATCATTTGGAAGCGGACCAAGACCCTCCTTTTCTGGGGTCTCGGTTTGCTTGTTTGGTGCGTACCAGGGTTCAAATAGCAGAATTCACACTTAATCAATTAAGCACACTAACAGAGCTCATTTAAATTGATCCACACCTGCCAAGTGTGAACACACCCTTAAATTCTGATATAGCACTCCCTTATCAAACCATTCAGATTCTTTCTTCTTTCTGTTTTGAGTTCACTTTTTTTCTCTTTTCATTGAGTCAGTGTGTTGTGAGGGTTCAGTGTCAGGACCATGTTAAACCACTGGCGGTCTGATGCAGAAAAGGTCAGGTTTGAAGAGACGATTAGACGCAGAGACGGCTTGCTCTTTTCGCTTTGAGGATTTCTTGGATTGTTTTGAATCCTTTTGGTCGTGACTCTCGACGTGGTGTTTTCTCTCAGGATTTTAATCAATAAAAATCAATAAAGATCAATGTGGGAATGTTTGGTGGCTTGTCATGATGTGCAGGATGCTAGATGCTGCTGCTGCAGTTGAATCATTACAGTCTAGTCTGACTGCATTTAAAGGATCAATATTTACTGGAGAGATGCTGTTCCTTCTTCCTGATTGTCTACAGAGATGCAGCTACAACGTATGAGAATTGCAGCTTGTGAAATTACAGCTTCAGACTGTAGATTTCAGGTTACAGTTTCACTTTGATTGTGAGATAAAATATGCTATATCTTAACACATTCAATGATTAAAATGAAGATGGTTGTGTAAGTAACAGCCATAATTGTAATCGATTAAGCATTTATTTCAAATAAGTGCCTCTTAGACCATTCTGTTCTGATTTTTCTGTATGGTTTGTGAGAGTTGCTCAGCACAGCTCAAGCCATTTACTGTCAAGCAGAACTAGTTTTGTTTTGACTGTGCTATTTATCTGCACAGACCAGAGAGTAGCAAGATATGTAGACGGACAGGAACAGAGATGAAGAGGTGGAGCGGAGGATTTTCAAGCAGCCCTCTGACTGTGTTTTATATGGCTGCCAGTCTGAGAGGTTGAAATGCCAGTGTTCATCAAACTGGAGCACTGCTGAATTCTCAGCTTCACTCACACTCACATCGCCCATATGGAAGTGTGTATTCATGAGTGCTTGCTCATGTGTTTGTGTGTGCGGAGGAATCAGTTTGTTGCTCTAACAGTTTTAAGGTCTAAAGCTAAACAAAAAGAGTGAATCAAGCCATAGAAAAAAAACAAACTGTAAGCTTATTCACTTTCAATACTGCAAGATGCAATCAATCTAAAATAAATGCTCTTTATGTGTATATGTATGTGTATATGTCAAGGTGGCACATTCTCAGAAAGGGCAGAGATTTATTGTGTTGGAGAGTGTGTTTGTGTGAGGTGTAATTATATAAGAGTTATTAAATATGGATGTGTCAAAGCTGTGTTTTTATACTCAAGTATGAAAGCAGCATTAGTAGGAGAGAGGGCAGCGTGTGGGCTTCATGTGTGTTAGTGTGTATAGGTTATTAATGTGCACTGCTGTTTGTGTGTGTCAGTGGCTCTGTGTGCTTTATCTGGAGGTGGTTGCTGTGTGCACATGGGGGTCCACATTCAAAACACCAAAATCCCACACAAGCAACCTATTTTATGTGTTTATATAAAGCATATTCCTCAGAGGTCTTTTGCCTTATAGCTCAGTGACCTGTTTTTGCAAAGAGAAAATGCAGGTTAAACTTAGTTTGCCACTTGAAGTAAGTGACCACTAGAGCGCAGACACACTTATTAACCTTACTTGTTAGAGATTTACAACAAGTGTAAACAAGTTCATTTCTAAAGAACATGAAGTTCCTAGAGAATGTGATTTCAGTGTAGGCTAAAATGTAAATTATCTTGGGTTTATTAGTGCCGTTTGCTAATATTTATGGTAGTAGCAGCAGTTGTGTCTTTGAAGATTGATGCCATGCACAGAGATTGTTTATGTGAAGTGTGCTGTTACTTTTCTAAGTAATTGGACAATTTTCGTCTCCCAGACAGTAAAACTAGCCTAAACTGGCTTCACAAATTTACTTTCAAGAGAATTTGAGCTATATCTACAGACCAGAATATCATAGAGACTTGGGCTTGGTCTGTTTTGATCTGGGACAATAAGTAACCACTACAACAACCTAGTAACCAACCAGAACACAATAGCAACACTCTGGGAACCGCTAAGAACATCTTAGTACCTGCCTTATTCTCAAAAAAATAGTGTCATTGGTTAATGCTTGGGTACATTTTCTTTTCACAAGATAATGGCAGGAGTTGTTGATCAAATGATAATTAGATGGAGAAGAGAATTGTCCAGACAAGCACTTTTTCTGCATTTTAAAGAGCATAAAAACATTCAGGTGCAAGGATGCAGTCCTAGCAATATATGCAAGGTCATGATTGTCCACAATTTCTGAGAACCAGCCTGCATAATGGAGATTTTTGCCATGCAAATTGCATTCAGCACAATTTTTTAGGGTGTTTTTGTGCCTCTGTCTGATTTGCATAATTCCTTTAGTGAATCGGGTGCTAAAACAATGCAGACAGTGCAAGCAAATAAGCGTTATCAGCAGGTGCTCTTCACTGTAAGTAAGTCGTTCTCAAACTTTTATTGGAGAAGGAGAACATAGACCATACTGAGACCAGCATTTGTGCTATATTTTTCATGCTATTTTTCATACACATTTCTGTGTATTCCTGGGTGTGTTTGACCTACTAAATCTATATGTGTGTTACTAGAACACCTCTTAACAGACCGAACCGGTGCAGATGCCCTATATGTCTTAAAATATCTCTTCTTCTACTTCCCTCATTTTCCCCCTCAAGTCACACATATACTGTTTTTTCCAACTTGATGAATTCATCTTCAATATCAATATTTTTCAAGTCAAAGGGGACCAGCAACTGTTTGGTTACTGATATTTTTCAAAATATCTTCCTTTATGTTCAACAGAAGAAATAACTTCATGCAGGTTTAGAACAACTTGGGTAAATAATGACAGAAGTTAAATTTTTGGGTGAACTATCCCTTTAATGGCATTTTCTGTTTTCATAACTCCCCTTTTTCAGTTTGTTTGTTTTGCTTCTTCCTCTGTTTTCTCTGTTTTGTCCCAGTTTTATTCTTTCCTCTTTTTTTCCTGTGTTTTCAGTCTTTCCTGGTCCTGCTGTGAGTTGCTCTCGGCGTGCGTGAGAAAGATCTCAGAAAAATGCAAGTCTGTCTTGTTTATGTATTTGCGTGTGTAAGAAATCTGTTGCCTGCCTCCATCCAATTGTGTCATTTCCAGATTGTGTGTGAACAGAATTTCAATAAATCTATATTTGCTATTGCTATTGTTAAATTTGCATTTGCTGTTCCTTCATTAGAAAAGTTTTAAACTTAAATGAATAGTATTTTTAAAAAATATTTAAAATGCGCTGCGATAGGCTACAGCATCCCTCGACCCTATAAGACAAGTGGTTTGAATATGGATGGATGGATAGATGTTTACTCGCATTAGTTTACATGGGGGCTGCCATTTTGAGATCACATGACCTGAATACTACTCTGTCTTTTGGTCTTCGATAACTGGAAAGTGTTATTGGACATTTTTTATCACTGAAATATTTAATCAGGACTGAGAGCGTCATTGATAAGAGAAAACTGCAGCGCACCATTAGGTGTGGATACAAGTGAGACTGCTACCATTTTGGCTTGCGTAATAAAGTGGACCTTCAAAGGTATGTAGAATTGTAAAGAATTTTACATTTAATGTCTTTACTCATTCAAGGTGCATTAGAAGTGCACTAGAACGACGTTCCTGTAAACAGCACACAAGCTGCACACAGAATCTTTATTGATTACATGTATTGGTAGTTTACTAGCAGTGACTGCTTATTCATACTTACAGGAAGATTATAAACAGACGGAGAAGACAAGGGAAAGACAACAGATGGGAGGGAGGGAGCAAGTGAGCAATACTGAAACAGGCAAAAGGCTTAATATTCCTGCACACTAGCCCTCAGAATGATAAAATGATGCTGTGCTTGAATTTTAATTCAGCTCTGATCTCTTACTTTCACTCCCTAATAATTGCTTATGCATGCACTCCTCTTTGGAATCATCTGTCAAATAAAGCTAAAGATGAGAGGAGGGAACAAAAAACAAAATCTGCAGATTTCATTTCATGGTCTATCTTTCCAGCCTAGTTCAGTTTGAGCAGGGCCTGCCATAATTATACAGGAAATGAATGACAGGACAATGCTTTGTGTGCTAAAGAGGATTTAGTGCATGTCATTGAGGATTTAAATGAATGAGCGTTAGTGGAATGACCGGAGATGGATTTTCAATGACTCATGCTTGCATTTGAAGTTCATAACATTCATAAAAGTTCCTATGAAGGAGCTGGTCTTTGGTTGGTTGTTAAATGTTTCGCTGTGTACCGTTCAGAAGTTTGGTCTTAGTAAAATTATTTTCTTAGAAAATAAATGAATACTAGTATTATTTCTTGAGCAACAATTCAGCATATTAGAATGATTTCTGAAGGATCATGTGACATTGAAGATTGGAGTAATGACTGATGAAATTTCAGCTGTACCTTCAAAGAAATAAATGTATAATATTTCACAATATTACTGTTTTACTGTAATTTTGATCAAATAAATGTAGCCTTGGTGAGCATGAAGGACCTGACACACCAAGCTTTATGAATAATTGAGCATGTTAAATCGGCGTCCGTCAGCATCGGCGTCTTCTGTGAGAGAGAGAGAACTCTGATTGGCTGTTCAGCTTAGCGAATAAGTCAGTGCACAAGAATAAAAGCAAAAGTAATGAAAGAGAGCAAAGAAGTCAAGGCGGGACAGACAGAAGGCTGATCTAATTTTAAGTCATCTTACCTGAGCATTCCATTGCACTATTTTTTTTTTCTTTCCGGAAACAAATAAAGTGATAAGCATGATTGATATTCAAAATGGTTTGTAAATCTGCAGTACTAAAAAATTGATTCCTGCTGATATAGACATTTATTTCCTTACAGGCACAGAATGCACATGCTAGTTTACAGTCGCCTGTAGTCCTTCTGGTGTGTTTAAGCGCAGCTTTTTGGCTGTGTGTCACGGCCTTAAGAGACGACTTTTAAAGTTAAAAAAAAGTCTTATTGAACCAAATCATTTGAATGTGTATAGATGCTTAAGACAAGTAATGTTTCACAGTTTAGCCACCATTAGCAATAGTGTGAACCCTGTATCCACTTCTTGAAAAATCTTTTTCTGTATTTCCCTCTTTCTCTGGTCAGGTGGGCTCATGGCAGCTGAGTTTGTGTGCTCAGCAGGGCAGTTAATCCCGCCTGCAGACCTGCACTTTAATAGACATGCTAATGAAGAGCTTCTTCACTAGTACACCAGTCACACAGCTGCGTTTGTGCATTAATTAATGAGTCAATAGTGTATTGGGAAATCCATAACAATGGGCTTCACGGCTTTGTTACAACACTTGCTTTTAGCATCAAATGCAAAACTGCGAAAACACAAGGTCTGTTTCTTTGTTCCTGTAAATTATCTCAGTGAATGTCTGGAAGCTTGAACTTCTCATTTAGCTGCAATGAGCAGCAACTGTGAGTGTACAAAGCAGACTGATGTCGATTCTGCAGGGGGTCTTTCTGCTGTTCAAGCTCTCAGTGTGCACACACACTCTCAGCCTTGATCTTAATGAGGCGCAACAGCTCAGTTACACACAGTCTGAGAGAGTGTTCGACAAAACAGCGCACAGAGCATGATGTGGTGCTAGAGAGAGATGTTTACTGTGATTAAAGTAATAAGCAATCTCTGCTGTAGATGCTGATTTGTGGCGCCATAACTTTTGAAGTTTGTTGGTCATTTTTGAGGTCCAAAGATGTCTATAATACCTGGAAAAATATCCATTTGCATTTCCATTCATTTCAATAGCAGCTTCTCAGCTGGCGCAGGACTACTTTGTATGCGATTTGAAATCTACTGTCTTTGCTCATGGGCTTTCAGATCTGGAAGTATTTGTTTTTGAGCCAATCAGCTGAGCCGTAAATGTCATGTGACTATCGTTTACTGTCAGTGAAGAAAAATATTCATAGAGTCTGCAGTCTTAAAGTGAAAAGGGTCATGCTAACCAGCCAAAATGTGACCTCTTTGTGGGGTCAGTAAATTGGATCATCTTAGTGCAAGTTCATCTTAGTGTAGTTAATCTGTTTGTCATGTCAGTTAATGTTGATCTGAATTGCCTTCAATATCTATGATGTAAACACTATGATCTCGATAGCTGCACACGTACCTTTATCTACATATATAGTTAATGTGAAAGAAATTGAGGTCAAGTCATACAGAATCATACATCTGCAATCATGCATCTCAGGCATTCATCAAAGTCAAAACAGTGTGAAGGAGAACTAAAGCTGTGCTCTGTTGCATTTTAATGCAGTCCATTCATGGCCAGCTGACATTTAAAAGGAACATGTCATGGAAAACAAGATTTTCCTTGCTCTTTTGAAATAAAAGAGAATGTATGTGTTGACATAGTCATTCACAACACAAAGAACTCTTTCTAGTCCACAAAGTCCACGTTTATGGAAAAGTTATGGTTTATGGAAAATTATATCATCATGGTATTAATTTGAGGACCATGAGCACATATCAACAGAATCTTAAACACCTATTTAGTATTCAGTTAGTTAACTGTGTAAACTTTACAGCTATAACAGATGTGGTTTACATAAATCCTAAAGTCCTAAAGGTACAGTAGCTAAAATAGACTGTTTAAGGGTCAGAGAGAGGGTGACATATATATATATATATATATATATATATATATATATATATATATATATATATATATATATATATATATATATATACACATATATATATATATATATATATATATATATATATATATATATATATATATATATAATAGATAGAAAAATATGGTTTGTACAGTATAAAAAATGTCCCCACAATTAACAAAAACAAACGTGTGTCTGTGTGTGTGTGTATAAATATATTGGATGTTTTGGTCAGTAGTTTTCAGTGTTTTCAGCACACTTACTACTGTTGCCCTGGTCCTTATTGTTGAACCCTAAAAAATGCAGAAGTGTAGAATATAGTACATATAATAAAAGTTTGAATCCACAGTGTATATATTCCTGTAGTTTAACAGATCTACGCTAGTGTTTAACTGATCCTCCAAGGTCACTGCTTCCACTTTTCATCACGGCTCTATACTTAGAGCAGCCAGAGGTGCTTAACTGCCAATTAACCCGCTTGAGCTGATTAGACACCAGTCCCACACTCGGCCTCGGACAGCATCAAAGTCTGAGATTAACAGCCATAAGGGAATATAGATCAGCCCAAGTGTGTCACTGAAGCAAGCAGACCCCCCACACCCCTCTTACCCCCACTAGCCCAGAAACTGAGTCTGTAAGGGGTTTAGCAGGGATTGTTACCTGGCTGAAGAAGGGCAGCGAGTGTCAGGCCTGAGGTGAACATGCTGTGTTTGGGTGTGGAGAGAGGATCAGTGGCTGTTGGAAATGGAGGAACCCTGGAGAGAATCTGTGTGCCTGTGGATGGTGTGCCTGTGTTTTTGTACAATTTACAGAGTGAATACCGAGCAAATCCCTATGATTCATCTCAGTTAAACCAAAGCTATAATGGTTTAAAACAACCTTGTTTTAAGTTGTATGTTTTATCTACTGGAATTAATGTGTTATAATTAGAACAGGGCTCTCAGTCTGTTACAATACGTTGCTGTGTAGGAATACACACGACGAGGAACAGATCAAGGAGTAGTATTTTACTGAGCAATCCAATAGAAACAAAGATATACACACACAACATAAACATGTAAGATAACCGACCACACAGGAGAGTAAAGTGACTGTTTATATAGGGAGTCCAAATGAGTGATAATGATGAAGATTGCCTTCAGGTGCGGGTGATGGTGATAACGTGCAGGTGCAGGGCAGAGGGAATGCTGGGAAGTGTAGTGCAGGAACCGGTGACTGTAACACAGTCATGGATATACTAGAAATATTAGGGAGTTATATTTATTTCCAAGCCTAGAAAAGTCTTAGAAATTAATACAAATTTAATTATTGTGAAAATATCTGTTGTGAATTTATATTTTATCTAGTTATCTAAAATATCACTCTAGTGATGTTACTCTTATGTAGAGCTTTAGAGAGTAAAACGTGCTTGAAATGTATGATGTTTATGTTCAATATGTGATGAAATTGTTACTTTTGGTTTTTGAATCTGTTCACAAAATAATTTGAATAATTTTTAGTGAAACAGTCTGAATCAAAATTATTTTTGAACATCAGTATCCAGTTATCACAAATAACTGAAAAGGTGAAAAGTCATGGGAATGAATTTGTCAAAATAAGTGGGAACCTTATTATAATTTAAAAAATCTGTGATAATGGATTATCAGTCTATTGCTTGCAAATTGCCATTGGGCCATATTGCTGTTTTAATGCCAAGATGAAAGTTTTCCTAATTCAACTTCATTCAGTTCATAAAGATCAAACTCATTGTTATGATTCTCTGATTACATAAAGCAGTTCATTTCATTTAGACAATTACAGACATTACAAATTACATAACATTACTGATTCTGGTCCACGCGAGATTTATAAGTCAATTTGTGCTTCTTAATTCTATAGGCTTTGCATAAGCAGGTTAAGTGAGGTTATACTATAGGCTCAAACACACACAGATATCATTGCTTGCACTGATTCCCAGATTGCACACAAACACCTACACAATTTTAAAAAATACTTATTTTCCATCACAGATGTAGGCTGTGTATTGTCAAAGTTCACTGCTCAAGCATGCACATATATGCCCACACCCCTTACTTTTTTCTGTCTCAGTCTGCGCAACTCTCTCCAGAACACACAGACACCTCTTTTACCCGAACACACATTTACACACGCACTTTTTCAGTTGTCCAAAACCAGCTGTGCTGGAAGGCTTCTCGCCTTTGTGTGGGAACAGCTGGCTGGGGAGCCATAGTCACACACTGTGCATTTTAGACGGCCCTCACACACACATACACAACAACATTTCAAATGGCCCATTGTGTGCTATTAATGAGACTTGTGTATTGCCGTGCAGCTTAAACAGGATTCCATTTTGGCCTACGCAGTGCTAACAGGGTGAAATCTGTGTCTGGAATACAACTGGCCTGTTGAAGCTGTTATTTTCCTCATTGCAAATGATGCCGCTTCCACTGCCAGTGTTTCTTCAGTATTTAGGCAGCGTTCTGAACGGGATGGCAGGGTTAACGCAGGTCAGCTGAACCCTGCACAGCAGCTTTCCCTGAAATCAACTCAGTGCCAAAAGACTTATACCATTTCCTCTCAAACAATGCTTGTGCCTGTCCTGGTTGTCATAGAAATTTGACTCTTCAAACTCTAGAGAGGATTATTTGTGTCAGTGGTTACTAGGTGTTTATTTGCAGATTTTTAGAGCTTGTTTTTCTGCTGTAAATGAAGAAAATGAGGGAGTATACTACAGTCACATTGCTTTTTTTTTATTATTATTTTATATACTGTACACTACTGTTGCAAAATTAAGGGTCTGTAAGTTTTTTTTAATGTTTTGAAAACTGCTTACCAAGGCAGCATTTTTTATCAAATATAAAGTAAAATCAGTAATATTGTGCAGCATTATCACAATTTAAAACTGCTTTCTGTTCTGAATAGAAATCTAGCATTTATTTGAAACAACATATATAAAATGTATTTATAATAACAAAACAGATCTATTATAAATAGACTGTATAGATAATACTGGTTTGGAAACCTAGCTAGATAGCTGGCAATGCTTATGTCTTGACTTGTTGTTAGTATGACTTATTTTTTATGTAACTGGATATCTTAGCTTATGAGAAGGATTTGCCTTTTGCCCTGTAGAAAACTGAATCACCAAAACTTTACTCAGTCATCAGTGTCCCTTTTTGTCCCTTCCAACCCTACATGGCTCCTTCCCAAGTTCGTTAGCCTAACCCTAACCCTAACCACAAGAACAAAAAGAGGAGCGCTGGGATTGGGTGGAACAGATGAGGAAGGCGGGTGCATATTTGTGGTTGACTAATTCGAGGTTGACTGGCCTCGGTCAGTGAAATCCAGTGTGTCTGTGGGTGTGGTCAGTGATTTGGTGTTTTGCCTTTGGGTGTCACCATATTTTCTCTCCTCTGTGTGAGAACGTCAGGGTTCGGTAATGCAGAGAAATACATTAATTAGTGTGGTGCGAACTTTTGACTTTTAGTCAAAGCAAATTGTTAAAGTCGCTGAAGAATTTAATAACACTCTTTTCACTTACTCTATAATCTCCCTTAGTGCTAAAGGTGATGATAATTTCCTGTGTGTCTTTTCAGGTGTGTGGTTAACATAGTTGGCCATTTTCCAGTGCTTCTTATGTTCACATCCATTTAAGCAGCCATAAGCAAAAGCAATCCATGTCATACCGTGTTTTTTAAGTTGGTTGGCATAGCCCAGAAGATTTCATTCTCTTTAGCTTTGCAGTTTAAGAGTTACAGCTGCTGCTGTCAGTCAGGAGAGCTTCACACAGATGAATGCAGCCCAGTTTTCATGACAGGAAATGAATTCACAGCATTTGAATTCTCTGAGAAGAGCAAAATATCCTCTTAGATGTAAACTTTGACCCATTAAAGAAATTTAAAGGCAAACAAAAGCAACAGCTCTCTGCGTTGCTGTTCACCAGCGTATGTTGCGCTCTGGATGTTATAATGCCAACCAATGCTAACAAGACTTCATTGGTCAACTGGCTTCAACTGAAAGTTCATATGCTGGTCTACTCTAAAGTGATCTAAAACGTTAGTTTACCACAGGAAACTTGCAATGATATGAGAAATTACTGTAGGCAAAGAGTTCCTCATGACAAATGACACTTCAGTGCAGCTAATTGCTAACATACATTAGCAATGTGAATTTCCTATCATGTTGCAACAGTGAAAGCTCTGACTGTCTGAGACTTGAGGCTTCGTTTTCTGATGTCATTGCTGGTAATAGCATAGGAGAGAGGTCAGTTTAAGATTTAGCCTCAGCGTGAGAAACAGAGCAGGCAAAACAAGACAAAACAAACAAGCAATAAGAACATTATTCCAGAGAGAAATGTCCTGCAGGATGTCACTTCATGCAACGATAACCCCAGAGGGCCTGTTAACTTGTTATTTGGTTGGCTGGATTAGGTCACAATGGCTAATGACAAAATGGTAGCAAAATTGCCTTTAAAAGCAATGTGGTAATTGCCACGTGTGTCAGCTTTTCATAACACTAATGGGCTTTTCACACTATGCTTAACACTGTCTTAACATGCAGATTATGGCCACTTTTAACCCAGGCTTTAGCAACATTTCACACTTGCAATGTTAAAAGAGGGTTAGCACCATTTTTTTTAACCCTAATTGGAGAATTTATTGAACATTAGGTATGCTTACACTGATTTTCATCATTTGAAATGAATCCAATCCTGTGTCAGATTCTGAAAGATCTGTTTATATTAACCCTAAACGTTCCAATTTAATTCACATAATCATTTAAATGTGCATTACATCTATTCCGAACACAACTTCAGAGCGTGAGCAGTGCCCAGAACTGGGGAAAACCACTGAGGTAATGGAGCTACCGTAAGTTTTTGCCTTGATGACATATTTAAAAAGAAAGTTGACATATGTCAGAAGAGCATTTTATCAAAAATTTAGTAAACATTCAGTTCATAAGACAGATTTGCACGCTTGTAAGACATAAAATGCAATGGTGCTACGCAAAGTTTTGAATCCATTTGAAAAATAGACAGATACAAGAATTTGTGCTTAATTTTTTACTGTTGATCGGATTATTTCAGGTGTGGACTATTTCGGTGCATGTAAATGTAGCTGCTACAATGTGAAATGCTAACCTAAAATCCAAAAAATGAAAATGATGAAAGTTGTTCCAAACCTGCATGACTCACTTTGTTCTGTGGATCACAAAATAATATATTTTTAAAAAATGCCTCAATTTTTTTTGTCCATACAGTGGAAATCAATGTGGTCCAGTGTTGTTTTGGACCCTACTTATATTCATTTTATAAACAAAAACAGTTTTGAAAACAATTTTCTTCGAAATATCTTATTTTGTGAAGAACGTAAGTCATACCAGGATGGAATGACATGAGGGTGAGTAAATGACAGAATTTTTTTTATAAAGTTCCTTTATAAAATACTATCATGGATCTAAATAACCTAGCTTGATGTTTACAAAGGGTTAAAAAACTTTAAATGAGTTCAATTTCAAGTGTGAAAAGTCTTTGTAAACATTTGGGCTGAAATGAATCAAGCTGCAATCATCGACCGGTGTATCAATGTGCTTTAGATCAAATCAGCATCTCATTATCTGGCTCCATGTGGCTGGTTCCTCTGTTTACATTCTTTCATTTGTCATTACAAAGCCATTAGTTCACATTCATTATTTAAGGTATTTTCAGGGGAAAGACTTCAAATTTGTAGCCTATCCTCTGAAGACCGTTGTCATTTCCCATGACTCACGTCCCCTGCCACTGAAAAAATGTGCTTCCGATATTCCTCCTGCGGTCGTATTATACATGTCTCAATCCGCTGAGTGCTTTGAGAACAAGACCAGCTTTATTGTGTAATTATTAGCAATTACTAAGTCCAAGTAGTTTGCACATCTCAGAGCAATAAAACAATCATTTACCTGGCGGTCCTGTAGCTGTAGGGTTCTGGGATTTCTGAAGTGTGGCAGAAATTAACATGCGAGGCGTTTGTCACTGTAATTACAGACTCATTAGTTTTTTCATACTCTTTCTTGTGTCCTCTGTCTTTCTGAGGACTTGGGGAAGATTCCATCTCCCTCAATTATTCCCATCTGGGTTCATTTTCAACACTCATGCTTCATTACCTGGGAACAGAGTGCTCACTGTACTCTCCTCTCTCCTCTTCCATTTCGCTCCTCCCTCGCTCCCTTGCTCTTTCACACCTTCTGCTGCCAGCCCGCCACCATCGCTCACACTTACACTGATGACTGGCACACAAACCGCCTGCCGTGCTGCTCTGCCCTGGCATCTGTCACAGGGGAGGCGGCGCTTGGCAACCCTGAAAATGTGTTTGAAGGGTCTTTGTGTCATGTGGTTGTATATTTACTTCACGCTAATTCATGCAGTGCAAACTTAAGAGTTTATTTGAAGTACTTACACTACCATTCAGAAGTTTGTGTCGGTACCATTTTTAATGTTTTGAAAAAAGTCTCTTATGCTCACCTAGACTGCATTAATTTGATTAAAAAAAAATTAACATTAGTATTGTGAAATATTATTACAGTATTATCACAATTTTCTAATGTATTTTAAAATGTAATTTATTCAGAGCTGAATTTTCAGCATCATTACTCCAGTCTTCAGTGTCACATGATCCTTCAGAAATCATTCTAATATACTGATTTGCTGCTCAAGAAACTTTTCTTATTATCAACAATGTTGAAAACAGTTATTATTTATTAAGTAATTTTTTGATTAATAGAGAGTTAACAAAACATTCATTTGAAAAAGAAATCTTTTGTAACATATTTTGAGCAATTGAATGCATCCTTGCTTTTGTGTGATTAAACCATGGCATGAAAGTGAGCAAATAAGTTGAGTCAAGTCATCTTTATTTTTATAGCACTTTATACAATGCAGATTGTTTCAATGCAGCTTTACAATAATAAACAGGAAAGTAATGGAATTAATGATGCAAACATCATCAAATATAGTGACAATAATGTTGTTATTCATCTCAAGTCAAATCAATGTTGATTCAGTTCAATAGTGGTGTCGACGTTGCAAACTTCGTTAGTTTTGGAAAACAAATGAATTTAGCTGTAAAGCAGAAGACAGTAGTGTCTGCTCAGTTGGGCTCAAGTATTGTCCTTATCTGATAGAGTCAGTGCAGTTAAATCAGCAATATAATATACACTATATAATAGTGTGTCAATAAAAAATACACGTATTATAACGGTGCCCATCATTTATGCACCAACTAATCTTGCTGTGGCACAAACTCAAATTTCATTACACAATCTGAAGTGGAGCAGTTGTTTCCTGTGGCTATTTACATAAACTGACTAATCTTAAATGTTAGTCATCTATATTTTTTAAGACTGGTCATAACTTTTCAAAGTCAGTTACATAAAAGGTTATTTTAGTATTGAACGCTTGACGTAAACTTTTTTCCTAACATTTTTGTGGCAAAATTCCATAATTACTATAGTTTTTGATACTATTACTACTGTTAAACTATAGTATTTGGGCTTTTTCAAACAGTTTAACACTGTCCCAACCAGCTGAGATTTGACAAGTTTCCAGCAATAAGCTATTTTCACACTGAAAGCAAAACTGGTGCGATGCCACACTATCACATCAAAAGTTTTAAAGCATTTTTTATTCTTAAAATTTCTTAAACTTATCCGTCATATCAATAGATCATCTCTCTCTTTTCTTCAGCTCTGCTTTTTCTCACGCTGACAGTGTTTGATGGCTGTTGGTGCTCAGCTCTGTTCTATATGTACTTGTTTCTGTTTACAAACAGGATGGTGGCCGTAATTCCCTGAGCTCTTATCTTGAGTCTCTTAAGAATCTTAAATGGTCACGCTTGGTTTGTTGTGTTCTGCCTTCCACAGACAGGGGTTCTTGCTTTTGATGCTCATCTAGCCCATCTTTTGACTGTGACTGTACGATCCAATGCAGTAAACGACAGCAAATCTTGTTTTCACTTGAAAGGAGAACCAAAAGGAGGAGGTGTCTAAATTGATATCTGGTTAGACCTTAATGAGCTTCTGAAATTTGCACACAAACGAGGGTCCTGTTGTCATGGCAACAGGAGCCCCAGTGGAAGGCAGAAGGGTAAAGCATAAGAAAGTCTGGATTATGTCACTTGAGGGCTGTAAAGTCAGAGCAGTGACCTACAAAGCATTTTCATCAGTTGTTATCTTGTTTTGTCAGATTATACAGAATCTTTAGATTTACACAAACAAAATAAGCCTTGATGGATGGACTTGTTTTATCTCTCTCAAGCTTTGTTCTCACTTGCTCTTTTTCACAATTTTCTCTACCTCGTTCATTTCTATGTAGACTTAATACTAAATCCCACTCCAGAGTTAATTTAAATGACAGTAGGTTATATTCACCCTGTAAAAATCCTCCTTTCTTTCTCCTTTTCTCCTCAAGCACCCTCTTTTGTTTCCCTCTTCATCCCTATTATTTCTTTTATACCTGCCCCTGGATAATCCTGCCTCGGTTCACTCACATCTTCCCCAGGGAATCTGGGACCCTTAAAAGATGCTCTGCCCCATCTCAAATGCTATGCTATGGCACCACATCCGGACAGTTTGCCACTCTCTGTTCATGTGTAAATTATTTAGCGTCCTGATATCTGGTTGTTTGACGGTAAACAGAAGTCAAGAGGCCAGAGCATCTCTTCCAGCTTGTTAACCCCCATATTCAATTTCATACTTCACTGCATTAAGACACACAGCAAGATGGAGCAACCCATTACAGAGGTCATGTGACTGGAGTGTGACCTCTGTGCAGTGCCTTTGGATATTTTGGATTAATAGTGATCATTTATGGCCTGAGAGTGTATGATATGGGTATAAGTAAAAGAAAAAAGTGACATGTGAAGGCCAAGTATGGTAACCCATACTCAGAATTTGTCAGTGAGCAGTCATTTTTGCTGAAGCGCCCGGAAAGCGATAGGGGGTTAGGTGCCTTGCTCAAGGGCACCTCAGTCATTTCCTGCCGATTTTGAGAATCGAACTGCAACCTTTGGGTTACCAGTCTTAACCATTAGGCCATGACTCCCCACATCAAAGTAGAGCAGAGGTACCTGATGTGACTTTCCTTTTGAAGACTGTCTTGTTTGACTTATCATCTCAAGGCCTCGGAGACATAGCAATCAACCTAAAAATGTTCATGTGGTAACATCTAAAAGAACTGGTTTTATACAAGTCAACATGTTTTAATCTTACTGAACGAGAACTTTAGGACGAGAACAACTAGGCAGCAGAAAACCTGACATTAGCCTCTTTTTTTTCCAGGACAGTGACATCCAGAAGAAGATCGACTATGAGATTCGAATGCGTGAGGGTGCGTGTAAGCTGCTGGCCGCATGTTCTCAGAGGGACCAAGCACTGGAGGCCTCCAAGAGCCTCCTCACCTGCAATGCCCGCATCATGGCCTACATGTCAGAGCTGCAGCGCATGAAGGAGGCACAGGTCATGCAGCGGATCGCACGCAGGTTAGAGCTCACTTATGACAAATGTACTTTGATTTGTGTCAACTTAAATGTGCACTATGCAACTGCATGCATTTTGTGGAAGAACATTGTTTTGGTTGTGCTTCGGCTGCGTGACTGTGCGGATGAATATGGTTATCCTACTGCTCCTAAAACAATCACTATTAGGCTTAAGAGATATAACCAGTTTAGATGGAAAGGATCTCGAGCTGATAAGCTGAAGACGTTACTGTAGCTTTACCCATTAATAGACACGGTACTTCCTTGAAATTAAATTCCAGCACAGCGCTACAACAACTCATGAAAATGACATTTCACAATAGATAATGCTTTACAATGAACTACGTATGCTACGTATGGCAATTTATCTGTTCAATAAAATACCTTACTCACCTGAGTAATAAAAACACATTTTGGAAGAAGGATTGATGGTGTTTTGAAAAAAGTTTCATTAACAAATTTTGGTTAAACTTAATTAGATGTGAAATTTTTGGGTGTCTTAGATGTTTGTGGTTCTTTTTTAAAGGGTAAATCAGATAATAGGCCAGTTTCTTGGGGTCAAGCATTTCTAATTATACTGTCAGCAGCAGTAAATATGAAGTTTTATCAAAATATGCATAGCTGATAACTACACTTTGACCATCTATTGACAAGTACTTCAACAAACACAAATCACATGCTTATATGCTGTCTTTCTAAAAATAGCTGAATGTATTGACTTAAATTACAGAAAATTGGACAGACACAAAGCATATGACTGCAGAAAATAGTGTTGAGGTCAGAAAGAGTTTAATGTGGTGAGTGTTGTTCATTTTACAGGGTTAATCTCAGACGCTTCATCAGGATCATCACTTTAAAGCTAGTTTCAAAGTGTTAAATGTCAGTTTAAGGAAATTACAACAAGGTTGTCTTTTTAGTCACATCATTAGCTCTAGACACAAAACAGATAAACAAAAATAAAGCTATGTTTAGAAAATGTTTTAAAGCTAAAGTGTGTAATGCTACATATCCCAGTTTATGTAAGTAACTGTAATAAGAACATTTGTAACTCGTTGCGCTGGCTGTCGTCTTGAACTGATGTATGGATGTCAGTACATTGCTTTATTTATTTGAGCATATCAACTAACCTGACACAACAGAGAGTGGTGGAACTATGATACATTTTTCGAGGCCAAAACCTGGAAACGAGTAGGCATTTCAGCACTTCCGGTTCCATCGTCCCAATGGGCTTTTTGAATGGGTTTTTGGTTAAATGACTAAAAGAGTTGTTGAAAGCCTAGTGTTGGTGACGTTGAAATTGTGCGACCGTGGTGTAGTTTGCTTATAGCCTACCTTTAGCTTTTTGCTTCTGGTGATTGCACTTAGGCTTCAAAATTCATAAAAGTTGTTCATCTGTGAAAATGATCTTGATGGACAAAACGTGTAAGGATCATAAACTTTTGTTGATCACAGAGCTTATTTATTGCGATAATCCAAAAGCCTATTAGAAAACCCTTTTGGGTTTTTGTTGAGGGAACTAGCGTGATGCTAACTGCCTACTGGCCAACAAAGTGACATCATAGTTCCACTACTCTATAGTATGAGCTGACCAACGGCAAACCAGGGGATGTCCTCAGGAAATGGTCTGTATTTTTACAATTCCATTTGGTGACACACACTTCAGCTTTAATTATAGCTGGCTTGAAGCACTTTACACATTGTGGTTTGTGTCTTATTGAGTGTTTGTGTTCAGGTCTTCTGATGCAGGTCCAATGGATGACCGATCCCCATGTAAAGGCAAAGTAGCAATTTCAGGTATGTTTGCAGAAAAGAATTCATGCTGCCGTGACTACTTTAATTTATATAATAAAAAAAAATACACAACTGTTCAAAAGTTTGGGGTAGTGCAAGACTGAAAGACATAAATACACAGTAAATCAAAAGTGACAGTAAAAATGCTTACAAAACATTTCTATTTCAAATAAATGCTTTTTTTTTTTTTTACTTTCTATTCATCACTGAGTTTCCACAAACTATAAGGCAACACAACATTTTTTCATCTTTGAGCAGCAAATCATCATATTAGAATGATTTCTGAAGAATCGTGTGACACTGAATACTGGAGTAATGATGCTGAAAATTCAGCTTTGCCATCACTGGAATAAATTACATTTTAAAATGTATTCAAATAGAAAAGAGTTATTTTAAATTGTAATAATATTTCACAATAGTACTGTTTTAGTGTAATTTTCATCAAATAAATGCAGCTTTGGTGAGAATAAGAGACTTATTCCCCAAACTGAACGATAGTCTATATATCATTCACTGGTTTTTAATTTGTGTATTGTGTGTAAATCATGCAAACCAGTCTGTTCAAACGGGTGCCTGAGCACTAAATCACATCCCTGCTGTTTTATATATCAGCGCCTGTGTCTCACAGTCTGCTGTGGGGCTTCTTTTATGAGTCGTCTTCCCCTCCTCACTGTCTGGATCTTTTAGTGGGACCAACCCCACTCTTAACACCTAGTGCTATTAACTCCCAGTTCAAACTCCTTGACTGCACCCATGGCAATTTGTGTTTGAGATCTACAGTGAGAGGCCTGTAGGGGGTGATACTCAGTAAATGCTGTAATTATGACGTCATTATGAAGAGGGTCATTGAGGACCTTATACCCTCACTTCACAGTCACATGCACACTAATGTAAACCACACTCATATGTAGTCACAGACAGAATGGAGAAAAATTCTGTGCAATGGTTTCATCGATCGCTAAACGCATCAAGTTAGACGAAATAATTGATAAACATTTGCAGAATTTTATCAATGACGAGCAATCCTGTTCTGCAGAAATCTGCTTCACTTTCTGCAGCTGCAGATTCTGTGTGGGATTCTTGTTCATGTGCTGTTATTCCATCACACAAATGCATCAAGACGCACATACAATTTAATATTCCTACATGCAGCCTACGTTTTGTCTTTTCTGCTGTCCATCATCTGCAGTCAGTACCCTATTAATTGTTCCCTAACATCCTCTTCCTATTAATTTAATGAAGTTCTGCTGTTATTAACAAGCTTGATTACACAGATCTTGATAGAGAGGCACATCTAGGTGGGCTGGAGCGATGAATTTGGTCTTGATGTGGTGGGTGGGCCAGTATGATAATGGCAGCATAGCATAAAATAGCAGTTGTGTGTTTCGAATGTATTTTTTTCTGTTGATTGACATGGAGTGACAGTCAGCAATGGTTGCTTGCAGCTGTGAGTGACACTGAGTGTGTGTGTGTGTTATAACCTTGTGTGTTTCTCTCTGACCTCCGACTCCTCTGTGTTGCAGATCTCCGGATACCTCTAATGTGGAAAGACACAGAGTATTTTAAGAATAAAGGAGGTAACATCTGTTTTTCCTTTTCACTTTGATATGAAGGTTAAATAACACTACATGTTGTTTAATAACCCATTGAATATCACACTCACAAACAATGGGGAATACAGCTCTGCATTCAGTATATGCATTACCACAATAACAAAAAACACATTTATTTATGAAGCTTTCAGGCCCAGCAAAGCCCTCTGGGTAAACAGAATATTATTACTGCCATTGGAAACCTTTTCCAGACAACAGTGACTAATGTATTTTCGCCTAAGGTGCTTAGAGCAGCTGACAGAGGTGACATTATGTTGATGAATGTGACACAGGAACCCACATGCATGTGTTATTCTCTCATGGGAAAGCTTTTATATGTGCTTTATCCTGTTAATAGGAACATATATTTTAATAGCCATCAAAATGATTAGGGCAAGAACATTTAGGACTGGTTGTGCCACAATTTTTCATGTTCTACCATTTGTACAGGGAAAAAAAATGACACTGATAACTAATGTTGCCCTGAGCAGGAAAAAGCAGGACAGCACACATACAGGTGCTGGTGTAAATGTTTCCTGAATGAACAGAGCTGCTCTGGGGGATTTGGATACAGGCACTGGGCCAAACCTGCAGCTACACTGTACAGGTGTGACTTTTAAGTTGAAATCATGTACAGTAAATGTCTTTGTTTTTTTCTTCAGAGCTGCATCGGTGTGCTGTGTTCTGTCTGCTGCAGTTGGGTGGGGAGATCTTTGACACAGACATGGTGATGGTAGACCGGACGCTGACAGACATCTGCTTTGACAACACAATTGTCTTGTGAGTGTACATGTTTTGTCATTTTAACTAGACATTTATTCCACAAATCTAGAGTTTAAACTTTGTGCAACCTTCTAATGTTCAACTTTATATTAGGTGTCTTTAACTACTATGTATTTACATAAAAAACATAGTATGTACAATGTACCTATTATGTTGAATTGCAAATCACAGGTAATTCGTTCAAGGATACAGGTAAGGTTTGGTGGTATGTGTAGGTTTAAGGGTGGGTTAGGGTGTAAGGGAAGACTCAACAGTGTACAATGCAATTACAGAAATTAATTACAGCTATAATTACATGCAGGTATTTTTAAATATGAGTAAAATGTAAAAATATGTGTGTACACAGTGAGTGCACTGTATCAAATGATTGACTTAAATGTTAGTACATAGTAATTAAAGGTCAACCATTAAAATATGAAAAAAAAAAAAAGAATCCTTTAGAATCTCATTTGGAGCATCTCTTCCTGTTGGTTAATGTTTGCCCAGATACAGTAAAGGCACAGATTCAGACTGTAGTAAAGTAAAATCACATATTTGGACTGCTCTGTGTTAAACTTTACTAGATAATTTAATTCAGAAGTTTTAAGTGCACACTATTAAAGTTTGGGGTCGGTAAGTGTGTACAGTAGTGTGTACTACTGTATAAGTAAATCTACATTTACTCTCTATTGATATCAGATGTGTGTAGTAATATGAAGTACATGTGCTTCATTAATGCTGTGTTTCCTGTGTGCAGTAATGAGGCCGGCCCAGGGTTCGAGCTGCGTGTGGAGCTGTATAGTTGCTGTTCAGAGGAGGACTACTCAGCAGGCAGCACACCGCGGAAGCTGGCCAGCAAGCTGAGCTCGTCTCTGGGCAGGTCAGCGGGAAAGAAAATGAGGGCGGGCTTGGAGCCTGGAGCCTGCAGTCCCACCAGCAATGGAGGAGGAGCGACAATCCTGCTGCCTGTGCCCTCTGTACCGTAAGTGTGTAGAAACACACACACAATGCTGCTACCTGAACCAAAATGCAAAAAAAAAAAAGGATTGCTGTGGAATGTACGCCAGTGATAGACTTAATGATAAGACAATACTGTTCAATAGATTTGGGTCGTTTTTGAATGTCTCCTAATGTTCTCCAAGGCTGCATTTTTCTGATCAAAAATACAGTAAAAACAATAATATTGTGAAATATTATTAAAAATGTGTAAATAACTGTTTAATATTTTAATATCTTTTAAAATGTAATTTATTAATTAATTTGATTAATTCACCAGCCTATCATGCAAGTAATTAAATTACATTTGTATTTGACAACGCTGGTTTAAATATGTTATATTCCCTGTTTTATGTTTACAGGGGGCCCAAATATCATCTTTTGGCTCACACGACCCTCAATCTCTCACACGTTCAGGACAGCTTCCGCACACATGATCTCACCATCACAGGAAATGGTAAGAAGCCATCTCTTTCTGCCTTTCTAAAACTCTTTATTCTCTAAAACATCTTTATTTGGGGTGTATATACACTACCAGTCAAAAGTTTGGAATTGGTAAGATTTTTAATGTTTTTATAAGAAGTTTCGTCTGCTCATCAAGGCTGCATTTATTTAATTAAAAATACAGTAAAAACAGTAATATTGTGAAATATTATTACAGTTTAAAATTACTGTTTTCTGTTTGAATATATTTTATAAAGTAATTTATTCCTGTGATGGCAAAGCTGAATTTTCAGCATCATTATTCCAGTCTTCAGTGTCACATGATCCTTCAGAAATCATTCTAATATGCTGATCTGCTGCTCAAGAAACATTTATGATTATTATCAATGTTGAAAACAGTTGTGTACTTTTTTTTCAGGATTCCTTGATGAATAGAAAGTTCAAAAGAACAGCATTTATCTAAAATACAAAGCTTTTGTAACATTATACACTACCGTTCAAAAGTTTGGGGTCAGTACGAATTTTTATTTTTATTTTTTTTTAAAGAAATTAAAGAAATTAATACTTTTATTCAGCGAGGATGCATTAAATTGATCAAAAGTGACAGTAAAGACATTTATAATGTTACAAACATTATATTTCAAATAAATGCTGTTCTTTTGAACTTTCTATTCATCAAAGAATCCTAAAAAAATATATATATATTGTACACAAATATTTTGTACAATTGTACACAATAAATGTTTCTTGAGCAGCAAATCATCATATTAGAATGATTTCTGAAGGATCATGTGACACTGAAGACTGGAGTAATGATGCTGAAAATTCAGCTTTGATCACAGGAATAAATTACTTTATAAAATATATTCAAACAGAAAACAGTTATTTTAAATTGTAATAATATTTCACAATATTACTGTTTTTACTGTATTTTTAATTAAATAAATGCAGCCTTGGTGAGCAGACGAAACTTCTTTTAAAAACATTAAAAATCGTACCTATTCCAAACTTTTGACTGGTAGTGTGTATGTATATATATATGTGTGTGTGTGTGTGTATACTGTATATATCAGGCACAAAATTACAGTATTTTATCTGTATTTTTTACTTTGATAATATAATGATATGTAGTATTTTTGATAATAGTGATAAAATAAGATGCTTTATCTGATAAATAGGTTGTAACGTCTAGGTTCTGTCATCGAGTGCTTCTGGGATTTTTTTAAAGCACATTTGTTTTATGACACGATAGTTTTCTTCACATTGCAGGTAATCAATTACAGACAGGCCTGCAGAGCACATTTGTGTGTCTTGTCGACATCTGTCAGATTTATTGTGTTAGGGTCACGCTCATAAACTTCTTTAGATGGCCAGTCGTGGTGTGTGAAGGGCCAATAAGAGGTGCTTATGGCCGTCTTTATGTCTGAGATGTTACTGCAGACAGTCTTACAGCCTGAGTGTAGGCTGCTCGCTCTCGCAGATGATAGTTTAGTTTGCTGTAAAATATGTACTAAAACTGTAGGGTGCAAAACATGACGTCATTTGAATAGCTTGTTTACTGAGTTTTAAAAATACAGTTTCTAACTTTGTAAGATCACACATTGCTTTATCATTCTCTCAGTAGGAGTGTGATTACTGTCTCATTTTGTCTCTCTCTGTAGAGGAGTGTTCGTACTGGCTGCCTCTGTATGGCAGTGTATGTTGTCGTCTGGCCGCTCAGCCTCACTGTATGACACAGCAGATGATGAGTGGCTGTCTAAGGGTAAAGGTGTGTAGGAAACACATTCACTCACTTCAATATCATGTCCCCATTTTTCTTTGGCTAATGTTCTCCTTCCTTTCTCTCAAGCTTGGAGGTGATCCACAAGGCTGGACAAATGTCTATGGTGTTTTAAAAGGAACAAATCTCTTCTGTTATCATCAAAAAGAGGACATGGAGGCCAGTGTGGAGCCCGTCTTAACTATTGGTATTAACAAAGTAAGCCACTTTCAGTCACTCTGGGAATTTTAAGCATGCTCATTTATGCACATTATCAGGATCATTGTTCTTCTTTTGAAAATATCATGAGATCATTTTCTATTGCGATTTTTATAAAAGAATTCTTTCAGATAGATTTGAAAGTCTGTTTTTAGAAAGATGTTTCTGTTCAAAGATTTTTCATTGTGTCAGTAGTTATGAAAAGACTTTTTGTTTGCTGTGCACTGGATCTGTATTTTTCAGTGCCCCTAGAGAGCTGCATGTCATGAACACAAAGAGCTTGTTTTAAAATCTGAGAGCTGCACTGTGAATCTGCACATTCCTCAGCTCTCAGGTGACTGCTGCGCCAGGCAGATGATTTACTTGTGCTCTGCTGCCACATACTGGTTTTAATTGAAATTACTATTAAATACTGCATAACATGAGTTTTTTATACAGGACAGGGATTACTAGATTATATAATCTGACTTCAAACTAAAAATTTATGCATAGTTCATAATGTTTTAAAATAAATATTTTGAAAGTGAAAAACTGCTATCTTATACTATATCCTTTAGAGAAATGTAATGTAAGCTTTAATGTAGTCAACCAGTCATTATTGCAAAATAAAAGTGAGTAAAAAAGAGTATAAAAGACACTGTATTATTATATGTAGTTGATATTATTAGTATTAATGTTGTCAAGTACACATAAACAAATATGTGAGCAGTCAACCATTACCTATGTTTTTGTTTTAAATTAGCATACTTTTATTTTGCACTGAATTTCCATTTTTTTCTTTTCTTTTTTTTTTTACTCTCACAACTATCATATATTGGCTCACCGTTATAGACTACATATATACAGTGTTCAAAATAATAGCAGTCCAACATCACTAACCAGATCAATCACTGTTTTTGATAGAAATTATATTTCTACATGGCAAATATTTTACTAATAAGTGTAGTAGAGTAATAGAAAACCAACAGACCCAACAGTCATGCTGCTGATTATGTGTAATTGAATCATTAATTGAAAAGGGCGTGTTCAAAATAATAGCAGTGTGGAGTTCAATTAGAGATTAATCAATTTCAATTAATTCTGTTAAAAAACTGATGTCACTGATTTCAGACATTGTTCAAAAGAACAGTGTACTTTGATTAAAAAGTTGATTAGAGAAGGGAAAACATATAAAGAAGTGCAGAATATGATAGGCTGCTCAGCTAAAATGATATCCAATGCTTTAAAAATGCAACCAAAATCAGAAAGACGTGGAAGAAAATGGAAAACTACCATTTGAATGGATTGAAGAATAGCCAACATGGCTAAGACTGTAACAATTAGAAGATGCCTATGTGAAGCCAAGCTATCGGCAGGAAGTCCCCGCAAAGTCCTAATGTTGAAAAAACAACACATGCTGAAGAGGTTACAGTTTTCCTAAGAACACATTGACGGGCATAAAGAGAAATGCCGCAATATTTTGTGGACTGATGAAAGCAAGATTGTTCTTTTTGGGTCTTGGGGCCGGAGACAGTTTGTCAGGTGACCCCCCCCAAACACTGAATTCAAGCCACAGTACACTGTGAAGACAGTGAAGCATGGTGGCGCAAGCATCATGATATGGCGATGTTTCTCGTACTATGGTGTTGGGCCTATTTATTATATTCTAGGGATCATGAATCAGTTAGACTTGAAGAGGTCATGTTGCCTTATGCCAAAGAAGAAATGCCCTTAAAATGGGTATTTCAACAAGACAACGACCCCAAACACACCAGTAAACGAGCAGCATCTTGGTTCCAGACCAACAAGATTAACGTTATGGAGTGGCCAGCCCAATCCCCGGATCTTAATCCAATAGAAAACTTGTGGGGTGACGTCAAAAATGCTGTTTCTGAGGCAAAACCAATAGATGCAGAGGAATTGTGGTGTGTAGTGCAGTCGTCCTGGGCTGGAATATCTTTTCACAGGTGCCAGAAGTTGGTCGACTCCATGCAACACAGATGTGAAGCAGTTCTCAGAAACCGTGGTTATACAACTAAATATTAGTTCAGTGATTTCCAAGAAAGCAAAATCTTTTTTCAGTTTATACAGTAAATGTTTGACTTTGTAAAGAAAAATGCAGACGCTGCTATTTTTTTTTTTTTGAACAGCCTAATATTCCTTTTTCTTCACTTTCTGTAAAGTAATAACAAATTTGATAATTTTTTTCTTCATGTTTTGATTTAGAATAGAATGTGCAGTGTTCCCAATGCATTTGCGTGTTTTGAAATGAAGGTTATTATAAGGATTTTGAGCTTTACTCACTTTTTTAAACACACTATTATTTTGAACATAACTGTAGTTTATAAAGAGTTGTTTGTGTATCTCTATTTCAGGAGACAAGAATAAGAGCTGCAGAGAAGGACCCTCACAGCAAGGCACAGAATATCTGTATCACTAACCAGTATGGAGGAGAGGAGGTGACACATACACTAGCAGCAGACAGCAGAGAGGATACACAGCGCTGGATGGAGGCATTCTGGCAACAGTTCTATGATATGAGTGAGCACATGAACTGTCAATGTACTAAAATAAACCATATCTTACACTAAGTGACTAATTTATTCTAAAACCATTAGCCAAAAGAGATGAACATTACTGTGCAAAAAAATCCCTTCAAGGTGCAGTAAGCAAGTTCTAAAAGAAATGCTGTTGAAAGTGAGTCGGACCAAGCAGCACAGCACCCTTGTAGCCAATCAACGGAAGGGGGCGTCTTTGAAGAAAGACTGTAGAATAAGAGATGGCTGAGAGACATTACAAAAGAGAAAATATTAGAGGAATATCACAGGGAAAAATGGGTTATGATCAGGCCAGAGATTTAGGACACGCATTAATATTAGAAAAGCTTTCCAGCGCTGGAGAGACCTATGTGGGAAGGCCTGAAAATGGGGTCGTGTTGTTTCTGCTCCATACGTGAGTAATATTGTTTTTGCTATGTTTCACAGAATCAAGATATGCTGTTATTGTGTCATTGTTTAACTGGAGCTTGTGTGCTGCTGGCGACTAACACAACTCTTGCTTGTATATACTTGTGTACTGTATGTTCATTTTTTTTTCTTTGTTATTTGTTCATCATCTTTGCTTTAAGCATTATTTTGCTTCGCTTCAGCTATGATAAAGAGACATCCACTCTGCTTCGCATGTTCATGCATTTTAGGGGCGAAGCAATGAAGAGAGTGCCGTTTGTTTGGGTTGATTTCAAATATCAACAGTGTTTTTCAGAAATTGCTTACTGCACCTTTAACTGTGGTAAGATCATGTTTATGTCAGCTTTTGAGTGGGTTTTTGCTGTTATGAAACTGACAACAGCAATATGCTAAAAGACACAATGCTCAGTAATGTATTTAAAAATAATAATACATATTATTGAATATTAATAAATGATTTGTAATAATATTAACATATTTATGTTCATTTTATTAATTGTAATCAATAATTCTTCTGCCAATTAATATTGGTGTATTAGCCTGATTGCAGGCTTAAAGCCTTTGCCAAAAAGTTTGACTAAGTCACTTGCGCCCTCTACAGGCCAGTGGAGGCAGTGCTGTGACGACCTGATGAAGATCGAGCTGCCTTCACCACGCAAACCTGCAATAGTCACGCCGAAGCAGGGCTCCCTGTACCATGAGATGGGTGAGTGCGTTCAGACACACTGTAAACACACATTTAGAGAAGTTTTAAGCCCTAGTAGTTTGTCACAAAATAAAGACCAGCACAGCAGCACTCCAGAGCCATAACACTAGACAGATAATGACAGAAATAATGCACAAGCAGGATTTCCTGTCATGAATAACACAGATATGAGTCTAACGATGATGTGTGGATTGAACTGCATGTCCTAGTCCTCTTTCAGATCTAAATCTTTCTCTTTATCAGTTTATCTCCTTTTAACTGCTAAATGAGTAAGCTGCTGTTTCTGACAAACTGACAGTCTTTTCTCTGTCTTATTTTCTCTGTGGTTTTTATGTCTATCTCATTGCTGATGTTTTCCTGTCTGTTTTTTCCCCTCCTTCCCTTTGTTCTTCACTATTGATTTTTCATACACTTTTGTATGAAATCATGTACATTCCTGGTTTCATGCCTTAAATTTGCAATCCAAACATCCATCCCATACATTCCCCAACCACTGTACTATTATTTGGTTGTTATATAAACACTCATTCCCCGTGCCCTCCCCACAACCCTGGTGCATTTTGCTGCCCTCCTCCTCCTCCTCCTCAGTGGCCCCTGCATCCGGTGAGGGGCTTTTGCTGCAGGATAACGCTGTCTCTGCTGAGATCCGAGCTCTGCTCTCCTCCTATTACAATGACAGGTGAAGTAACTGTAATGAGAAGTTACCTGACCTCACCTACTACCCACAGAAGATGCTTCTGTCCCGCGACAACCCAACCTTTTTTTGTCACCCCGTGACCAACAACTTTTACTTTAATTATGGTTCTAACCTTTTATAAATTCAACAGATAATACACTTTATTATTATTATTATTATTATTAGATAACACCATAGTAGATTGATGTATTTAAATTGCTTTTAATTTGACTTTTTATTTTAATACATCTCTAATTTTATTTCATTTTTACTCTCATTATTTTAATTTTAATTATTTTATTTCAACAATTTATTTTTATTCTAAAATTAAAAAATATAATAATAAAAATATAAAATGTTAAAATGAGTACAAATTAAAAATTGCCATTTTTTGTTAACAAAATTATTTTATTTTAATGAATTTTATTTTTTATTTACATTATTTTAATTTTACTTATTTTACTTAAATAATTTATTTTATTCTAGAAAGTGAAAATCTAATGTTAAAATAAATTTATAAAGAATAAAAAATAAGTGATATGCTTTTATTTTTAACAATTTATTTTAAGGTTTTATTTTATTGCATTTTCACTTTTTGTACACATTATATAACAAAATAATTTTATTTTATATTTTTATTGCTTTAATTTTTACTATTTTTTTAAATTATATTATATTATAAGATTACATTAGATTCAAACATTTAATTTCCCACTGATTCCAGCTTGTCAATATTTTAGTGTGAGAAGAAGCTCAGTGGTCAAAAGTTACAAAAACCCGTCCCACTTACTGAGAGCAATAATATAAAGAGTAGGATATTGAAGATGTTCTCAAACGACTATAAATTGAGCATGCAACTGTAAATAGACTGCTCTTCCAGGAGTCAGACAACTTAAATTTCTGCATCTTTTTTAGAAACAGATTTTCATTGTGGCTCCTGTTTCTCTTCCGTCATAGTTATTGACACCTCTGATGACATTGGAACGGTCACTGACATCCTGGCACGTCGTATTGAAGAGTTTGAGCTGAGAACCCAGCTCGGATCTCCACCTCACTGGATGTCCTTGTTTGAAGATCCCCCGAGAACCCCCCTCGACCATCAGCACCTGCCGCCCCACTCGCCCAGCCCTCGCCTGCACAGCCGCCAGCCCCGCAGCCCACGCTGCCACCGCACACCCGGCCTTCTCTCCTCCAACGCCAGCCTGACCTCAGACAGCGACAGTCCCGCCAGCGTCAGCCCCTGCTTCCGCCAGGCATGGTCCCCCGACGCCTCTTCCTCCTCCCGTCACTTCCGCCCACGTACCCTCTCCCTGGACGCCAAGCTCTCCACTCTGCGCGGTCGGGGCTACGGTGGCTTCCGGTGCACTTGCCAGCCGCCCACGGCCAGCTCTGTCTCTCCTCTCCCTGCTCAGACTACTCTGTCCTGCTCCAGCTCCACCTCCAGCAGCAGCTCCAGTGAGGGCAGCAACAGTCAGGAGTCAGACCTGGGCTTCTCTAGACCGTCCAGTGCTCGCCGCAGCCTGAGGAACCTGAGAGCCAAGCTAGACCCCAGGAACTGGCTGCAGAGTCAGGTGTAGCTGTCACACTTCCTCTGGTTACTGTCAGAGCCATGGAAAAAAAACTGGGATACCTGAGGTCATGTTTGCTCAACAGCTGTCATTGCATCCTTTTTACATAATAACAGGGAGAGCAACATGCAAAATTAACTTTTTTTTCTGCCTTTTTAAGGAGCTTCACAATGGGAACTGAATATTATTAGATATAAAATACACTATTAATATATATAGCATTACAGATTATCTCTTCATGAAATACCCATTATTTTGGATCTTTGTTTGGAGAATGTGCTGTTTTTATGTGAGATTACTGGTACAGTGGTTTTAGACTGAACTGAAGCAGTTGTCCTGGTGTTGTAGGATCTGAAAATGTAACTTTTTGACCAGTCATTGTTTCGTTTTAGATCTATGATTTAGAAGGTGCTGTCAGGAACAAGTCTGTCTCAAGTACTCATCATCAAACATTAAGGCTGACCATACACTACCATTCAAAAGTTTGGTGTTGTGAGTTATTTTCTCATTCTTATTTGTATTTGAAAAAAAAACTCATATGCTCACCAAAGCCATATTTATTTTGAACAAAAATATGTATCAAAAAATGTATCCCTGTGATGGCAAAGCTGAATTTTCATCATTACTCCAGTCTTCAGTGTCACATGATCCTCCAGAAATATGCTGATTTGCTGCTCAAGAAACATTTCTTATTACCAATATTGAAAATGGTTGTGCTGCTTAATATTTTTGTGGAAATGGTAATATTTTTTTTTCAGGATAATTTGTTGAATAAAAAGTTCAAAAGAACAGCATTTATTTGAAACATATTTTGTAACATTATGAATGTCTTTACTGTCCCTTTTTATCAGTTTAATGCTGAATAACATTTTTTTTTTTTTTTTCCCCCAAGAGAAATCTTACTGACCCCAAACTTTTGAATGGTAGTGTATTTCAGGATCAATGAGTTTCATGGAAACACAGTATATTAATAAACCTACCATGTGTGCAAGTTAGCTTAAAAGGATAGTTTACCTGAAAATGACAATTCTGTCATCATTTACTCATTTACTCTCATGTCATTCCAAACCTGTATGAAGTCCAAAGTATACTTCACTTTTTACGCGTACGCAAGGGTCAGCGTACGGTGCGCGTGACGCGAATTTCATCATCGGAAGAGTATGTGCGTATCGTACGCATTCCGCCGGATTTTTGTAACTGCGCGTACTTTGTACGCTTAGGTCGCACATTCACATTTAATTTTTTTTATTTTTTGCAGTATTTACATGGGTTGGAACTCGTGTCGAGAGATTGCTCAAAACTGCGCATGCGTTGAACGCCTGTGTACCCGTACATGTACAAGTCAAAAGAAGTATACTTTGCAAGGCTGTGCATTTGACTGCACGTTCGTTCGTGTACGCGTAAAAAAAAGTATACTGTGGGCTTCACTTTGTTCCTCTGTGGAACATATTTTGAGAAATGTCTCATTGTTTTCTTCCATACAGTGGAAGTCAGTAGTAACCAAAACTGTTTGGTCACCAACATTCTTCAAAACATGTTCTTTTGTGTTCTACATAAGTCATACAGGTAAATGATATAAATACATACGAGTAAATGACTATCCTTTTAACACTGATGAATTTCACTTTATAAATAAGTGCCACTGCATCTTAAACACCAACCTGCAAGTTACTTTCTTTCAAGGTGTCATTTTTTTTTTGATGTGTTAAATGGTCAGATGTCAGACATATACTGACATCTTGTGGTGTGGAGGCAGCATCACAAATCAATATTTTTCATTTGGAGAAATGCTAACAGTCAGCTATGAGTTATAATTTCTTTGGCAAAGCATCTAATAACAGGAGGGTTACTGAGTTAAAGCGAGCACAGTAATATTGCTGGTCATGTGATCTTAACATGGCCACCCCCATAATGTGACCCGCTCCATATAAAATAAATCCGCTTTTGTTAGGTGAATATTAACACGACCGGATTCTTCATCTCATGTGTGTACACGTGATTTGATGCATATTTTTCAACAGTACTATAATTTCTTTGTGACACCTGAGTGCATCTTTAACCTACAGTATAAGTGTAAAATATCTGCTGCTTACAGTTCATAACATTTTCTGTGTGTGGCTTCAATATATATGCAAAGGTCCAGACATCTCAAGTCTCTGTATTCAGGTTTATAATGATGGGATATAATGTGACTCCGTTTACTACCTGTGACTGTGATGACCTCAGGATTACTGTACATACCTTAACACGCTCTGCAAATGTGAACCCCCACAAGTCATAAAAAAAAAAAAAAAAAAAAAAAAAAAAAAAAAAAAAAAATCAGAATGCACATTAACCAGTATTCAGCACAAGCAATGAAATATGTTTGATAGTTGAACATTTTGGGTGTTTTGTTTCAATGGTGCTTTGTTTTGAGCCATTGCAGTCTGATTGAGAAGGGCTGCAAAGGCACTACTATGCAAAGCTACAACAGCTTAAAGTTAATTGTGTATTCTAGATTTCGTTTACATAAGCGGTACATGCATTATGTTTTCCTTTTCCTTGTTGGCTTGCAGGTCAGTTTTGTCAAGCACTTAATGAGCTTCTAACTGCTGAATTTGAGTGTTTCAGTGTCATAGCGCATCTTCCAGATCAGACAAATTGTGTATTTGCCTGAAGACTATTATATTAGCAATATTTACAATAATGAAAGACTAGTTGGATAACTATTATTGTGATTTCAGTAAAACCTCAGGAGTGAAGTTACAGTCCATCTTGCCATTAAAATATTAGACAGGTTAATAACTTTTCTGTATTGCGGAAACCATATCTGCACACTAGGTATCCAAACCTGTATTATATTTTGATCTTTCATTTGAGATAAAAAAAAAACGGATGGAGACATTTTCTTTATACCGATTACATGTATAATGTATTGCAAAATCAGAAAGTTGGAAGTGTAGAAATAACTAACTTTTCCTCTTAAATTCAGAAGTAGTAGAAAAAAATGTTTTGTCCTAGTAACTATGACGCTACAAAACTAACAGTTCTCAATCAGTCAAAGGGCCACTGACATGTATTTAAAAACTGTAAATTCATTCAAACACTATTTGTTATTGTAAAGTTTTATAATTTTTATTTTGTGCTTTTATTAAAGTTGTATTTTACCATATTAATTTTTGTTATAAATAAAATTATATTGACATTCTATCAGACGAATAAAGCTCTAACTATCCTTGTAGAGAACACTGATAACTTGGAGGTAAGTTTCATTTCAGCAGGTTGTCTGCATGTCTGGACAAATCACTAATAGATTCATGTACAACAATTTATTGTAAAAAAAAAAATAATAATAAAAAAAATTACCTAAATTAAAAGTAAACAGCAATTTTGTGTGTGTGTGTAATTCTCTTTAATTCTTGCAGTGCTTTATTCAAATTATTTTACTAGACTAAATGTTCAAGAGAGTAAACTCATTATGACCCAGTAAAGTGAATCCGTTTAATTTGATCTCGTGCATTACATGTGTTGAATATGGTTTCTTGATGATTATGATACTCAAAACAGTATGAAGGCAGTGTACTGGTTGTGCAATAAATCAAAAACATTAAAGCATTACTGCAGAATGTGGAAAAAAAAACAATCATTTATTACAAAGAAATTACTAACAGAGCATAGAGTAAATTGTGTAGGTGAAATTCTGGTATTGTTTGATATTTCGCATTAATACAGAAGAACTTTGTTAGTTGAAAATGTACCTATTACTGAAACGTGGTTACACAAGTTAAATGGATTAGACAGACCCTCTCTGGGAGGAAATATATCTATGTTCATGGTCAGAGATAAATAAATTACATAGAAAAACAATGTGTATTTGATAGTATTTACACAGTGAACATTGTCTTATTGTACACTACTGTTTAAAAGTTTAGGGTCAGTAAGATTTTAAGGATATGAATACTTTTATTTAGCAAGGATGCATTAAATTGATCCAAAGTGACAGTAAAGACATTTATAATGTTATAAACTACACTGCCCGGCCAAAAAAAAAAAAGTCACTGTTTGGGTTTTAATAGGCAAATACTTCAGAGTCTATGGATGGATCATTATTACAGTGATTAATTTCCATCAAGAGGTGCATCAATTTTTGGTCAAGATCTTGTATTGACAATGCAAGAGGTGAGCACTCTGTAAAGTCTACTCCAGCACATCCCCAAGACGTTCAATGAAATTAAGGTGCCAATTCATGTGTGAAAATGATTCTAAACGCTCTCTGAACTATTCTTTCACAATTTTAACCCTGGTGAATCTTGATATTGTCATCCTGGAATATGGCCATGTGTCTTCTAAATGGTTGTTTAAGAAATGAAAAGCTACACACTTCATCTTTAAGGGTTAAAAGAACCGTTCCCAAACATATAACATGCTAAAAACATAATAATCACTGTAATAATGATCCATTTATAGATTCTTAAGTATTTGCCTATTAAAATCCAAACAGCGACTTTTTTTTGGCCGGGCAGTGTATTTCTATTTCAAATAAATGCAACTTTCTATTCATTAAAGAATCCTTTCCACAAAAATATTAAGCAGCACAACTGTTTTTAACTTTAATTAGTATTACAATAAGAAATGTTTCTTGAGCACCAAATCAGAATATTAGAATGATTTCTGAAGGATCATGTGACACAAGACTGGAGTAATGATGCTGAAGATTCAGCTTTGCCATCACAGGAATAAATTACATTTTAAAATATATTTAATTAGAAAACAGTTATTTCAAATTGTAATAATATTTCATAATATTACAGTTTTTACTGTATTGTTTTGATCAAATAAATGCAGCCTTGGTGAACATAAGAGACTTTCAAAAACATTAAAAAATAATAATCTTACCAACCTCAAATTTTTCAACCGTAATGTGTATGGAAAAATTTATTTTGACAGAAGGTTCAGAGCATTTAAAAACATGCAATGACTGCCAAGTTCTGTTATATCATTCTCTGCTTATGAGATAACACTTAAGATTAGATTTTTTTAAACCATTTCATTTGCATTGGCTTTCATAATAGCAAGGGGTTTATAACAAAATGTTGGGAGAGCAGGGTTATGACCCACCAGTTGTGGTTCATTCTCTCTGTTAGGCTAGTCTGTATCTTTGAACACCAATTTCTCAGGTTTCCAATTTCAATTTCTATGATCGAATCATTTGATCTTGGCAATGACAACTTTTGTATTGTCTGCACACCTTTGCAGGTATGACACTATTCAGAATTCTGTAAACAGAAAAAAAAAAAAAAAAAAAAACATGGCATGTTACAACTATATAAACTACATTATCAACATGTCTCATACTGGTACTATGACATAGTACTAGTTCTGAAGAAAGTTTGTATACTCAGGGCCAACTCTTATGTGACTGTAAGCTGGATTTATGTGTAAAGGCCAAAAGAAAAAACTGAAATCTGTTCTCCAGTTGACACCTCCACCACCTTTGGTATCATTTAGTAATGATAACAGTAACAACAGTATGTAAAATAATAAATGATGTAATGTGTAAATAATAAAATGATGATAATTTGCGTACAATTGTACTGATCAGTATCTTAGCACACATCATGTGAGAATCCTCCTCAGTCTTGCAGCTGATGATCATTAAAACCTCAATTTTCAACTTTAGCTGCTTGTTTTGGAACTCAAGGAATTGATGGCCGAGTTGTGCCTGTGAACGCTTCACTTCCAAACCCTTTTCCTGTGACTTTTAATCTCAGAGTACATGGTACATCCTCATAGATTGGGTTTTGTGGTTCTTAGTCCCTGAGAATTGGTGAAAAGAAAAGGGGGAAGAGGAACCGTCTTTGAAGGACAAGTCTTTAGATGGTTTCCACAAAATTGGCAGGAAAGAGACCCTGGCGTCCATCTTTGCTGGAGCCCCTCCACCACGCTTTGTCGATTGTTTCCACATCACTGATGATGTCACCAGGTTCAAAAGAGAGCTCAGTGTCATCCTCTGTGAAGATCAGAGAAGTTTCAAAGGACATCTCTCAAACGACAAATTGCACAACACTGCTGCTGAAGCAAGCGACACTAACCTGCTTGGTAGTCATATAACGCTCTCACACGCAGAAGTCTTTCTGGTGATGTCTAGAGTAAGAAGGAAGAACGTGTTTTAGTACTGCTGAATTCTTTTATCACATTAAGAGTCATGATGTATGGTGTAGTACGTACTTCGCCATTCTCAGTCACCAACTCTGTTTGGATTTCATTGTCATCTTCCTCCTCACGATTAACCTTGTAACAGAACCGCTCAGGTGTGCTGTGCTCAGATACATCAACATCCTCTTCTTAAAAACAAAACAAGGTGTAAAACACATCATTCATGTATATATTCATCACACAAGAGACAACAAAACTAGATAACTTAAAGAAATAGTTCAGCCAAAAATGAAAATTATCCCATGATTTACTCACCCTAGGTCTACATGACTATCTTCTTTTAGACAAACACAATCAGACATATATTTAAATATCATTATTTAAAACACAATGCCATGACGTACTACGCTATAATGTGTAGTACGTCATGTCATTGTGTACATTTTTTTATGGATGGATGCATTTTTTTTTTTTTAAATCTGGGCAGCTATTCACAACCATTATAAACCTTGGAGGACAAAGGATATTTTTAAATATATCTCTGATTGTGTTCGTCTGAAAGACGATTGTCATATACACCTAGGATGGCTTGAGGGTGAGTAAATCCTGGGATAATTTTAACTAACACTTTAAGTCTGGAGTACACTACACAACTTTTGAACTGATCTGCAGTCTGGAGGAGTCAACCTTACTTCCTGAAAGTCAGCTCCAGTCTGCAGAATTTGGGCAGTCAGAGTTGACAGATTTCACAGAATACTGCATAGCATATGCTGAGCGCAGACATTTTTTTAGCTTCAGATTCTGATTCCATCCAGTCAGAGCAAACATGTTTGATATTTTGAGTCGATTTTAGAACACCTTTGGAACAACTTGAAAGTCTGATACCTCCAATTAGCTCATGACCTGTACCATTCAGTGGTCTGCCACATTCAGATTCATCTTCTTCAATCATCCGATCATACTCTGATGCGTTCACACATGACTCTGAACACACAGCACAAGAAACATGTCAGTGACATCCTAACCTTAAAAACATTCTGCATTTCTTCACATTACATCTGTGTTCCCATCACCTTGGTTATTAGGTAGGTCTTCCTCATCTTCATTATCTGAGATCGGTACCACATTTCTGGGCACCTGGTTGACATTAGGGTGGAATTCCTCGGATTCTGCAGCAGGATGCTCCTCAGAGTCTGCTTCATCCTCAGACTCTGACTCTGGTTCCTGCTCTTGCTCCTCAACCTCCACCAGGGGGCTGATGACACTCTTCTCATCCTCAGGCTTGAATTGTTCCTCTACTGCTTTCACCCCTTCTTCATAGTTTGTGGTGATCATAGTATGTAAAGGTGGAGCTGACATGGCTGAAGTTTCCTCTGGTTCCTCTACCTCTTCTTCATCTTCTTCGACCAGCACAGCCTTGGCAGTGAAGTCCACTATTGGTTCACTCAGCATTTGAGAGCCAGTTACAAGCTCTGGAGGGAAGATAATGTCAAGATGAGTCAATTTACAAGACTATTTTAAACCATTTAGACCTAAGTTAACTTACCCGTAGTGTGCAGTGGGTTATCAGAGAGTGAAGCGGGAAGGCGTTCTGTTGTGACAGCGAGTTCCTCCTTGCTAGCGTCATAGGTGCAAGACTGTGGCTTTGGAGACGGAGGGGAAGATGAATCGTGTACTGGGGCTTGAGGAGGTGATGACTGGGGTGGAGGGGGACTGGTGACAGGCAGACCGGGTGGAGGCGACACAGGTAGGACAGAGCGTGGGGAAGGTGATGTTGGAGGAGATGTTTCAGGGCACTGTGGTGAGGGGATTGTCCGGTAGGGTGGACTAAGTGGGGACGTTGGACGTTTGAAGGATGAGGATGGGGTGCGTGAGAATGGAGACCTTGTAGAGGGACTGAGAGGGGATGTGGGACCAGAATTAGAGTTGGACCTCTCAAAGATGAAGGCTGTGTCTGTCAAACTGCGTTGGTAGCGACGGAATGGAGATTTGCCTGAGGACCAGAACATAAACATAAGTCAAACAAACCTCAAATTAATACAATAAACACTGGGTTTATAAAGGCCTTGTTTACCTGATCGTGGTGATCCAGGGCTTGAAGAATTTTGTGAAGATGCGGATAACTGCCTAAAAAACTCTCTGGGATTGATGGTGCGTTGGGAAACAAGTGCTGCTGCCTCCTACAGGACAGAAGAAAAAGCACTGTTCAATCCAACATTGAACCAACATAGATATGAATGGGCCAAAAAGGGTTAGTTCACCCAAAAATGAAATATCTGTCATTATTTACTCACCCTCATGTCGTTCCAAACCCACAAGACCTTTGTTCATCTTCAGAACAAAAATTAAGATATTTTTGATGAAATCCGAGAGGTTTTTGTATCTCCCATAGAAAGCAATGAAATTACCACATTCAAGGTCTAGAGAAGTAGTAAAGACATTTTTAAAATAGTCAACATGACTACAGTGATTCAACCTTTTTGTGCACAAAAAAACATAAAAACCTCTTGGATTTCAACAGAAATAACTTAATTTGTGTTCCAAGGATGAACGAAGGTCTTGCGGGTGTGGAACAACATGAGGGTGAGTAATTAATGACAGAAATTTCATTTTTGGGTGAACTAAACCTTTAAAACAGAGGTTCTCAACTGGTTTTGCTTAAGGACATTTTACAATGGACATAAAGTGGTGACCCGACCAAAATTCTTTAGGATACAAAAGTAAACAAAAATGTTCTTATGATCAAACACTGAAAATTAAAAAAAAGAAGTTTCTCAATGTCTCTTCAATTGCTTTCATGCTTTCAGCAGTTTTACACAAAACACTTTGAGATCGGTGTAAACCATGTTTGTTCTTGTTAAAGTTGCATTGCATTGTAGCCTGTGAAATACTTTCTTTTACACTTCTTTTATCTTGCACAAAAATACCAAGTTTGATTGGACTTCAACGTCAGCAGCAAGATAAGGAATTGCTTCTTTAAAGTGAATTAGTTTTCTATTCATTTTTTATTACAATGATACACAATTATATGATGAATCATATGGTTGTTTTTTGCATTTAATATTCTTATTCCTCTAAAAACAACTGCTTTACATTACATTATTAAAGGAATAAAAAAAAAAGCAAAGCCAACAAAACAATGTTTGGAACTTGTGATCTAATTGATTGTAATAATAAAGTTTAATTTACTGTAGTTAAGTGTAAGAACTACACTACACTTACTTCAGGTTGTACATTCTGAATCTGGATGATTCACAAAAAAGGGGAAAAACTCACTGCTGCTTTCTCAATGGACTCGCTGCGTCTAAGTCGGGCCCTCATGTCCTCCTCATGCTCTCTCTGCTGCACCTCCTATCAATTACATGAAGAACCCAGCGTTATTACAGGATATGACTACATATGGTCATTTACCCATATGCAGATTCACTACCATGTTTAAAAGATTACAACTTTTTACACTCTCAGTAAAAGAAACTGAATCCACTCATTAACGCACTCACCCATCTCACTTTTTCCTTCTTTCTAGCCTCTTCCTCAAGCTGAGCCTGGATCCTTCTGAGAAAAAGAAAAAAAAAAACAGGAAGGTAAAGCTGAAAGAAAATAATTCTCCTTCAGACAGAGGTGTGTTTTGATAAGGTGGACGTTACAAACCTTTGTTCCTCAATCATCTGTAGCTTTTCGTTCATCTTTCTGTCTCTCTCTTCAGCCTCTTTTTTTTCCTGTAGAACTCGTTCTCTCTCCCAGCGCCGTCTGTCTTCAATAGCCCTGCGACGTTCTTCCTCCTTTCTCTCCTCCTCCTCACGCTAAAACACAGATTTATGATACATTATATCTGAATAGGACTTTTAACAGTTGGAATCTGAACTAGAGGTTTGTGATAAACAAACTGATTATAATATAAATTGTTACACAGCTCTCTTGATTCTGGTCAATTACAAATATTAAACACTAAATTAAATAATTTGACTGTACACTATTCCTTACTGACATGGCTGGGACGTTTCTATTAATAGCATTATTTTAAATTATTTTTGAGGAATATTGCTTGATACATTTTAATTATACCTTGTCTTTTGTTAAATATTGGCAAAATCTGCAGCATTTTCTGTAAAACACAGGATATTAAGGGAAAGTTCAGCTGTACCTCTGCACGTGCCCAGAAGGAGTCTCTGTTAATCCGTCTCATCTCCATGGCAGCATTTGTCTTCTTGTAGTTTGTACCCTGTGGGTGTGGCACAGAAATGCAACAAAAGACCCAAAACATCAATGAGAAATAATTGAACCACATCCCCTAAGTGTATCAATAAATTATACTGAGAAACAGACTTCATCTTTTTTAATGAAGGAAGCCCTTGTACACAGCCAAGTCTCTTTTTTTTCTTCTTATTTTTTTTTTTTTTTGTGGTTACTTACCACAGTCTCCTCCTTATCCACTGCCCTTGAGGGTCTCCTCAGTTTCTCCATTGGTGGTCGAATCTTTGCAATAGCAGCCATAATCTGCTCCTCAGTCACCTCATCTTGCTGTGAGGCTGTAATAAATACTTGAGCCTCCTGTGATGACACAAACATCAAGAGATAAAAAAAAAATATTGACCACATTGTTGAAGCTGCTCCAAATGAACACATTTAGCTATGTTAAATAAGTTTGCTTCTCAATGTGCCTGCTGTTTTATTGCGTTTAGAATAAGAACTGACTATTATTCTGATAATATTCTGCAAAACAATGTGAATTTTCTTGGTGTCTATGTAGAGAACAAATACAGATCTACAGAGTATGTTTTCTCATGCCAAACATATGTACTACATACAGGACTCACCAACTTTTATGCTGTTTGTAAAAGTTAACATAAACAAGGATAGAAAGCGATTCACATTATTCTCATATTAATGTGTAATGTTTAAGTCTTGTTGCTATACAAAACAGTTTGTATTTTAATATTTATTGTTTACTCTTAGAAGATATATTTTATGAATTAAACAGCTCATAAACAAACTTTATCATAAGAAAAAAAGAAATAACCCATTAAACATGAAAGTATTATGCATATTATTTAAGATATTTCTCCTTATATAGAACCTTTTTGGCATAAAGTGTTCTTTAAAATTGAGTCAAAAACTCTAGGGTTCTATAGAACCTATTAAACCTTTTTTCTAAAATTGATGTGTGAATTTACACATTATTTGTTACTAATCTTTTTCTGTGTAAACTCTGGCCTGTTAATAAAAAAGTAGTGAGAACTAAATTTCAGTGAAGGACATGTAATGGCATATAAGAAAACAGACTATGAGTCTAAATTATTTTCAGTTATCAGAGGCAGGATGTAAGAATGAATAGGCCCAACACTAACATGTCTGTATACTACATTTTCCCTTATAAGGCATTTTCCTGTCATCAGCATCTGCACTGAGGTCACTGAGATGAAGATCCACTGAGGATTTATATGACAGAACACCATGGTTAAACACTGCTCAACAAAACACCTCAGATCTAGTGAATCTAGTGTAAGAAAGAGTGATCTGGTTTGTGGGAGAGAAGGAAGGGAGTAGAAAAGCAATGAAACAGACATTGTGCCGGAGGGCCTTGTGGAGTGCTGGATTGGGCTCCAACCCAAAAAAATCCACAGCTTTACAATGGATTACCACACTGATACATTTAACCCTCTTTCCAAATTTCTCTGAAAAGCACAAGAACTTGAACGTGTCAGGACCAATTTGTTTACTCATCGCTTTTTCTGTGACTGAAATGACTTTATCTACAGAACATTAGGTTGAATTTGGGCTAATTCTCCCCTCCCTTCTTTTATCTCTTATTTTTCTGCTTGGGAGGAGTTAAATGACTTAATTCTCTGTTATTACTTGCTTTAGATGAGCCCCTTGACATGCAGTTAGCCCCGGGGCTTTAGCGGTGATGACAGTATGAACAGCACTGAGGATAGATGCTCTCTCATACACACCTCATGCCTGCAGCTGACAGCAAAACTATACCAGCACTTCCGTTCTTACTCAGTCAACCAAAAAATAAAAAAATCAATCACACACTATAGTTCAAAGGGTCAGTAAGATTGTATTTTTTTAGAAAGAATTTTTTTTCTGCAAAGATGCATTAAATTGATCAAAAGTGACATTTATAATGTTACAAAAGATGTATATGCCAAGTTCTTTTGAACTCCATTGGAGAAATCCTGAAATCCTACTAAGCAGCACAACTGTTTTCAATGTTGATTATAATAAGTAATGTTTTTTTATATCAGCATATTAGAATGATTTCTAAAGGATCATGTGACACTGAAGTAATGATGCTAAAAAATCAGCTTTGCCATCACAGGAATATTTCACATCACAATATTACTGTTTTCACTGTATTTTTGATCAAATGAATCCAGCCTTGGTTAGCATAAGAGACTTCTTTCAAAAAAAAAATCAGAAACAACCACAAAATTTTGATCGGATTATAGATAATATATTTACAATTTATTTAATCAAAGCAATATAAAAATCTGTTGAAGTTTACAATGAATCCCTGGTTGGGAATTGCTAGTACATGTCTTATATTCCTGATGTGTGCTATTAATAAACTGCTGTGAAACATTTTTGATTAATGGTCATCATTGATGACTAGTATAGTTATCGTAATTTAAGTTAACATAATTTTGGGAGAAATACACCCATCTAATCTTTTAATTAACACAAAAGTAAAAATCAGGCTCTCTTACCACTTCCCATTGTTAGTTTTCAGCATCCTCCTCCTCCCCTTCTCCTCCTTTTTGTATATTTTTTGCCTATGTAATAGTCGTACAGTAGCTCTAGTAGAATATCCTCTCTGAGCCCCTCTATAGCAGACAGCAAGCCAAATCTGTTTACCACTTACACTAAGATTATATGGGCACACAAACTCATGAAATGTATATTATACATCCACCTAGATGGTTCAATTTACAATATTTTACAAAAAGCAATTGTAGATTGTTTTTTTTTTTTTTGAAGCACTAAAGAGCGGACTAGTCATTCTGTACACATGACAGCTCTTATTAGCACAGACTCATCATGAAGAGACAATAAAAAGTGTGAGTGATAAATGGAGAAAGCAGGGAGGAGTAACTGGAAGGATTTAGACTTTAGCGTGGCTCATCTTATTACTGATACTCTAAAGGCACATCTCACAAGCCAACACATACACTATGATAAATGAGTTTGGATTTTACATTTAGTTCAGTTCCCCATGACTGAATGTCTTTGGAGACTAGGCCTGCACTAGAGGCCAGGGAAAAAAATAGTGTTGTTGATTCTAAAGGTATAGTCCACCCAAAAATTTAAACTGTCATCATTTAATCATCATTCCAAACCTGCATGACTTTTGTTCTTCTGTGAAACAGAAGAATTCTTCATATTTCAGATTTTCAATGTTTTTGTCCATTCAATGAGAAAGTCATACAGGTTTGGAAAGACATGAAGGTGAGCAAATGATGACAGAACTTTCATTTTTGTGTGAACTATCCCTTTAAGTATTTATTAAGAATATCTGACAACATAATTGAAAGAAACACGAGGACAAGCACCTGTGGAGTGTCTGTGAATCACAAAAGTTTTCACATTCGTCGTCGACTATAGCTTTGTCACACACTGTGTCTAACTGGAGACTTTGCAGAACCCTCAATCCGAATTTAGAAAGTGTTATCATTAATTTAGAAGAATGCACTGTAAATGCCTCTGACAGCTTGTCTCCGGCTGTCTGATTTTATCCCATACAGTATGTACTCTAGTTAGTTTGGGGGCTCAGTCTCTCCCACGCCATAAAACTTAATTGCTGACCTTACATAACCTAACAAAGTTCATTTGCTTGAACAAGCATCAATCAATACAGAAATAACCCAACAAGATCTAAATGGAAAATATAATAAAAGACACTTTTGTAACCCACTCATGCTGACATTTATCACACACAAACACACATTGTGGATGAACAACACAATACAAGGTCATAAAGGTTGTCGATCTCAAAAGAGAGGGAGAAACACTGCGATTTGAATAAACAGCATTCTTGGCATGCCTGTGGAGCTGACTGGGCAATGTCTTTATAAGGCATTAAAAACGTCCCAGACATTAAGTATGTTTGACGATCTCATACAACCATCCCAAAAATATGGAAATGCTAAAGAAACATCGCCTGGGTTGTGGAGTAAATAAATCCACAGACAGCTTCAAGAGACACACACATATTTCACAAGACACATAAAACATCCTAGAAGCTAACACCACTGCTGAAAAACAAATTTATGTAACAAACATTTTTAACATGTTCCTTTCCTTAGGAATTTCTCTCTCTCTGTTAAATTTCCGCTCTTATTGGTCAGTCGGTGTGGTGCCTGTCAGTGGCACTGCTCGGCTGTTCAGGAGAACAATAGAGCATGACACCAGAGGAAGAGTACAATAAGAGCTGGCATCAAGCTGCTAGCCATCACTTCACAGATACTAGCAAAGGAAGGAAACCATTTACAAGAGGGAAATCTCAGAATAAAACAGAGGAGTGCATCTTTGACGTTCCAGAATTGTGTGCGAGAGCCTTTTTTACATCTTCCACCCATTCATTCAAATAGGCACAAAACAAGAGTTTGTCTTAACCCTTTAGTGGCCTCTCACCATTCGGTAGAGCATGATGAGTGAAGAAAATCCTGTTGAGTTAATAAAAACACTGCACTCAACTCAACCTAACTGATCACTCAAGTTTTGTATGTACATAATAGAGGTCAATGCATAATCAAAATATGAAATGTGGAATCAATAAATCTAAATAACCAAAAAATTGGGTCTGTAAAAAATTACAACATGCAAATATTTTTTTTGGGGGGGGGAACATTCATTCTCTGTATGTTTTCTATACAGGTTTAAGTGAAGTTCCTTTCACAGAGAGATGAAGAGATAGAGCAGACGCCCTACAAAAAGGATGCAGAACACTGTACAGCCATACAAACACAGGATGTATATTTTTTTTATTTTTATTTTTTAACACACTCCATATCTGAATGCTTCCAAATGTAGCTGCGACAGTAAGTATATACTACATGATTAATGAAGGTTTAAACCGACACACTATTAAAATACCTTGTATTCTGCAATAAAATGCAGTTATGAAACTCAAGTTTAGTTTAAAGAGTTTGATCAATGAAGGATGTCAGAAACAAGTAAAGTAACCAGCTGAAAATAGTGCTGTGATTATATAAACTTTTATGTAAAGCAGAGGAGACACAGACGCCTAGTCGTGGGCGTCTTTTTTTTTTTGTTTACCTTGAAGAAGGCCTTGATGGCAGGCAGATGGCTGGCACATTCAGTTCTGCGGAGCTCATCCACACTATCACCAACCTGTTTGATGTAGATAGAAGAGACTGTGATTTACAAGATACCTACAAGTGACAGTACAATGATATTTAACAGACTTAAGCTTTCAAATAATCAAAATATAAACCCACATAGTGTGAGACATATAATGTAGACACTTTTAAATATCCTCAAAACTCAATATACACTCCCGTTCAAAGTTTGGTGTCTGTACAATTTTTTCATGTTTTTGAGAGAAGTGCTATGCTCATCAGGGCTGCATTTATTTGATCAAAATACAGTAAAACAGTAATAATGTGAAACAATTTAAAATAACTGTTTTACATTTTAATATATTTAATATGCAATTTATTCCTGTGATGGCAAAACTGAATTTTCAGGTCTTCAGTGTCACATGATCCTTCAGAAATCATTCAAATATTATTATAAACAGTTATGAAAACAGCTGTGTTGCTTAATATTTTTGTGGAAACCAGGATACATTTTTTATTATTGATAAATAGAAAATTCAAAAGAACAGCATTAATTTGAAATAGAAATGTGGTGTGATTTTAACATTATAGGTCTTTACTGTCACCTTTGATCAACTGAATGCATCTTTGCAGAATAAAACTATTTCTTTCAAAAAGAATGATATACAAGAAATTAAAATCTATTTTAAACCAAAACTACTCTTCTGGTGCATCTAGACCTTCTATAGCATCAGTTTTTGTACTGTATGCATGTGTGTGTGCGTACGTTTGAGTACCAGTCTGGTTCACAAGAATGCCTTTTCTGCAGTTAACAGGTCACAGAGACCACTCCCTCCTCCTCCATACAATGCCTGACTGGCTACAGATGGCACCTCTGACCCCAACCACAACATTCCCACTTCTCGCCTTAGCAACTAGATCACGGTGGATATTAGAAAGGTTCCCAGAATGCTTCTTTACGTCTGTGTTTGAGCTCCTTCAGTTACAAGTCTGAAGGTCAAAGCCCTTTTGTTAAGTGAAGCCATTGACACGTCTCATCAACAGGAGCCTCACATCCATCGCTTAAATACGGGCTGTTTAAAGATGTGGCAGCTCCAACCAATGAGGAACCACTTCAGGCTCACACCCCATGGCAACATCCAATAGGAGCTAGGTATAAAGTTCTGACATCCAATCAGAACAAGGCAAAATGACCTCATCCAGAAGTATTTGTTATAAGAGCTAAAAACGTTTGAAGCACCCTAATAGGGGAAAGGCAGATTTTCCATCTAAAATTTAGGATATTGTCAATTTGCAGTTTATGTAAAGAGATGAGAGAACTCAGACGCTACATTTCAGTGTAATATGTCTGCATATTTTTATTATGGCTGTTATAAACTGATATAAACATACAGATTCTGCATGTGAACTTACCCAGCAGACCATGACAATCTGTGGTTGTCCTGTTTCTGTCAGTCCCACCCTGCAGAGGCCATACATGGGCCTGCTGTTGTGAAATTTCCCAACCAATTCTGTCAAACCTCCAGCTGGCAGATGAGAGAGAGAGAGAGAGAGAGAGAGAGAGAAATAAAGGGGGAAGGGGAAGACAAAATTAAAGAGGTCCAAAGGGTCTTCATGAAATATTGACCACGTGAAAGAAAACGTCTCAGCCACCATGAAACACTTGCATTCTTTTACCAGATTATCATGATAATCTACAAAGAACAGGATTGGTCTGATGTACTGTAATAACCAGGGCCAATCTATTTTCCTGCACTCAAATGAGATTTTTCTGCTTCATCTGATATTAAGAGAAACAGTGTTGGCAGTCTCAGCCTTAATTAGTAATCCTCTGATTTAGAAGCATTTCACACACAAATGTGGCATGATTGCACTCAGACTGAGTGGCTCAAATAGAGTGCAACAGTGACTACCCACGCTTTCTGGAAATATTTTTTCCATTCATTTTCTCCATATTAATTTCAAAAACTCAGTAGGCAGTGCACATGCTTAGGACATTATTTAGGAGCAGTTAGCCTATGGGGTCCTGGGTATAAATCCCAATCCCACTCCCATTCTCTCACCTCTACGTCCCTGTCTATACTCCTGTCCTATAAAAAAAGGCAAATAATCCCAAAAATTATATAGGAAAAAAAATTCAAATGTCCAAGCATGTTTAATGTGTTTTATGAATGAACTGTGCATTCTCATCCCAGACATAATACAATCCACACCTTTTGACTAATGACTTTTGTTGTTTATTTGTATTTACTAGAACAGTACTTTTAAAGGGCTGTTTTTGAATATTTGTCGAATTTAAAATAAAAATCCATATTCGAATGCAAAAAACAGTGCATTCAAAGCATTTAGGTGCGTGTCAGGCAACCCTATAAGTGCCACACAAGATTATGATGTAAGACACATTTTAATTATTTTGTTAACCTATTCAGTTTAACCCGCTAGATGTGGCACTGCTGCGCTGTTTATTCAAAACATTGCAGAAATAGAGACTCTCAATGTAGAGAAGATCTTGGTTTAGTCAAAACCGCAACCAAGCCATTCACACATAATGCATTTTCTGCGCTCCTTTTCCAGTATTTTCTATGTAAACATGCGCTAGACGGACACCTTTGACCACTGCATTCGACCTGATTATGTCATTCACAGTGCTTTATCCACCTTATTCGTGACTAGCCTACTGCGTTTCGAATTATGGGTTGCACTTCCGGTTTGGGGAACTTCCATTTAAAAAGACTGAAACAAATCATTTCAAATCATAAGGTTGCACTACAAATAAAGCTTATCCGTCAGTTTGACTGAATGAGCTGTCAATTTTTCTATCATGTTTTATTTTCAGACATCATGAGAATAACGTAACGCTAGGTATTTTAACGTAACATGTTATAACAAGAATATCTATGGCAAGAGCTCTTTTCAGTCGCTGCTTTCTATCATCGTGATTATTTCCTATTGTCCCTTTGCATACTGCTGTAATAGTATGAAAAAGGACAACATATAGTGCACATTTGTGATCTGTTCTCCCGATATAATTTACGATATATCCCATTAATAATTCACTGGAATGCACGAAGAATCTCGTTTTTCTCCTCAAATCCTCACGTCTCTTTCCAGGTTTGTTTTCACAGGTAAATACAATTTATTATCTGTAAAAATGATGGAAATCACTTTGAAATAGTAACACGCAATGCTGTTCATGAACATTTTTTATTAAGGCAACGTATATTACATAATACAGATATATATCACTATAGTTATATTTAACCCGTAAGTTATTGCTGTGGAAAGAATCGAGCTTTTTCATGGTCTGTTGAAAGTATCTTGTTGATGCGTTTACACTTTTAAATGTTCTTTTAATGTTCGTTGGTTGAAGGGTGAGTAGAATAATGTCATTGTACCCAGTTTAAAAAAAAATAAAAAATATTATTGCGTTCATAGAGCGAGCCTTTCACTGAATCTTTACAGCTTAACGGAAGTTACACCCATAATTCGAGCAAAGCATCATGGGGCGTAGGAATAAGGTGGATAGGAGTGGATGGCCACTATTGAGCTCTTTTTCTGTTGTTCCTGTTTCCATGGAACTCTCTCCAATTAGTGACATTCTATTTAGAATTATGTAGTGCAGTTCTTTATCGAAAAATCTGCAAAAACTTAGAAAAATGTAAAAACACACACAAAAAAAAGATGAGTCATGGTTAGGAGTCTTACCTCCTGAATCTGTGAGTTTAAGATTGTTGGTCACTCCCTCATATGTAAATAAAGCCCTGAAAAAGACAGAGAGAGAAATACATCAGTATATTACACTGGAAATAAAACAGCAGACCACATTTCAGAAACTGGTGATAGACTCAAGTTACAAGATTTGTTGAAACCAGATTTTTACAATGTCCTGAAACAGACCATATCAAGGTCGTGCTGATAGCAATTCAAGATGAGGCGAGTGAAAAGTCAATATATCAATAGTAGAGACCCTCAACCTTTCACAGTCTGAAACAGATCATAGGCCCTCCTTGCATTCCTCGGCCAAATATAATCAACACCACATCCTCACTTACGTCATCTTAAAATGCAGTAAGTGTGCTTAGGCATGAGAACCATGTGTGCATTGTCCATGTGTTTATCCTACACGTTCACACCATCCCAGAATGCTCCACATATTGGACATGTATCGTGCATACCCAGCACTGACCCCGGTAAACCTACCAGGCCCTGTGGAGTAATGCATATACCAAATGTTCTCACAGAAGAGGTGACATGAGTCATCTCTATCCCTCTTCCGTTACTACTGCTCTTGCTGTTTAGTTTTTCTGATTTGCAGCAAAAGTCCCTCAGGATCTACTTCAATCAGAGTAGATGCCCGCTGTCGTTGCCTATGATTTTTTCACATTGTTAGTTAGCTCTAATTTTGACAGGCACAAGTCAGGACTTGTAACCCAATGTTCTTTGGGGCTACTAGTTCTAATAACAAGTGTAATTGCAGTGTTAGAATGAACTCGGGTCACAGCTGTCTGTGGTTATGTATCATTCATAGGCTGCACTGGGACTATTACTTGGAACTGAGGCTGAGAGAAAATAATGGATTTTGTATCAGGGCCACACCAAAGCAAACAGTGAAATGCAGGTGGGGCACTCGGTTTGTGAGATTAATAAGATTTGAGGTTCAGTGCAATTGAAGTGCAACATTTGTTGGGATGGTCCATACCCAGTGTCCCTTCTTAAGGCTAACTATTAGTGAAACTTCTGAAGGGCTCGGGGAATGGGGATCATAGCCTGTAATGCTTTTGGAAGGGTTCCCTTCTGTGACAGTCATTTTGGTGGGACCCTCAAAGTGAGCTGTTTTGAGACTTCTTTAAAATGGCAGCTGATAAAACAGCCAGTCGTAGACACATCTATATGGTGTTCAAATCCCATTCAAAACACAATAAATAAATTTGGGCATATTCTGTGAGCAAAACTTCATGACTTCTATTATGAAGACTTTTTCATAGTTTTAGCCACACCCCGAAGGAGAAAAAAATCAAGTGTCAGATAAGCCATTTTCTCTTAACGTGAGCTCCCAAGAATATACAGTTTCAAAATCACAAAACTAAAACGCCCTGGTTTACTGTTTTGATATTCTGTCAAACTTGCTGTGGCAGGTAGGGGAGCGCGGGGCCAAACTAACGCGAGGTTAGTTGTAACACGCATGGTTTAAATACTTACACACGCTAGCATGAAGAAACTTAGCGTATTTACTAGTTGCCATATCGACAATATATAGAGACAAAATTGTGCCAAAATTCAAAAATCTTTGGAAGATATCACTGAACATTTATTTAACAATAGCAAAAGTAAATTTCTTCTATATTTTTTGTTTTTATTTAAAATTAGACAAATCTGATATTATTTTAATCTCCAATTTCTTGTTTAGCAGTTTGGGTAGTTCTTTAATGCTTCACTAACTAGCAGAAGACACTAACCAGGTTTAAATTCCAGTTGCGCAGATAGGGTTCGTTGTAACACTGCGTTACAATGTGCCCTGCTATTAGAACTATACTGTTCTATACAGTTACGATATAACTGGCATAATCAACTTTTATGAATTTCTGTTGATAAACTATGGAAAAAAAAGGTCAATAAAGACTGAGAGGAAGAACCTGAACATCCAGAAAATATTATTTCAAGAAATGTTCAGCATTTGTACTGTCTCGTCTATTTGTCTCATGTTCTGTGAGAGCTGTGAGTGGAGGGAGTGTTTTCGTTCAGCTCTGTGTTTTCCTAAATGTCTGGATATGTTTCTTCATCTGTTTGGGTGTATTGTTTTGACCAGTGCTGTATAGCTGTGTTTTGCAGAGTGTTCATTGTCAAACTACAAAATTATTTAAAATTGAATTTCTAAAAAAATGCTATTATTTTATATGAAAAAAAAATTATTGTCTTTTATTGACAAAATATTTTAGTTTGTCATGTATATTTTTTTAATTATATCAGATAATATTTTTAGCTGTCGTATGGTCATGTTACAACGTGCCCCATCACATGTTACTGCACCTATGGGGCATGTTGTCACATTTCACTTCCCTTCTTTCGGGGTTAATAAAGAATAAAGTGTACACTGTATTAATGAAACAAAGCCACATATTTGTACCAGACATGTGTAAAATTAATGTGGAACAAAAAAAATTCTTTGAACCCTAAGTACATTTACACAAACTGAAAAAGTCAAAAAGCGTTAAGTTGTGCCCCGCTCTCCCCTACATCACAGATGAGTGACATCATTACAGCTTAATCTCTGGGAAAACTTTTGACCATTTCTAAGAGTTAGTCAAATGTAAAATGTCAAGTAAATCCTATAATTGTATATAATAACAGCCTGGTTCATGGATCAAACTGGTCCAGTAAGAGCTGAGCAGATTTAGTTGTTTCTCATGCCTCCCTTACTTCCATAATACTCTTATTACTGAATGTCAGGGCCTGAAGTTCATTTCTGAAAACAACTCCCTTGGATGCCTCATATGGGAAGATTATTTATTCACTTATTTATAATTTAAATGGTATGAATACATATTATACATATATTAATTGCTTATAATTTATTTTTTCTATTAATCCTATAGACAAAATGTAACATTTCTGATACTAATTTAAAATTATTAATATGAACATTAATCATTTATTTTTAAAACAATGATGTTTAGCCATCAAGTACTCAATTCTGAATTAAGTAAATATTCAACGTTAAACTTTAAAGTAAAACTTAAAAAATAACTGCATGATTATTAAATAATGCATTATTTAAAGGGGTAGCTCACCCAAAAGGTCAATTACTCACCCTCATGTCGTTCCACACCCGTAGACCTTCGTTCATCTTCGGAACACAAATCAAGATATTTTTGATAAAATCCGATGACTCAGTAAGACCTCCATTGGCAGCAAGATAATTAACACTTTCAGATGTCCAAAAGGTACTTATTTATAAACATATTTAAAACAGTTCATGTGACTACAGTGTTTCAACCTTAAAGTTATGAAGTGACGAGAATACTTTTTGTGCACTAAAAAAACAAAATAATGACTTTTCAACAATATCTAGTGATAGGCGATTTCAAAACACTGCTTCATGAAGCTTCGAAGCTTTACAAATCTTTTGTTTAGAATCAGTGGTGCAATTTCAATAGTTCACGTGACTTTGGCAGTTTGATACGCGATCCGAACCACTGATTCGAAACAAAAGATTTGTAAAGCTTCATGAAGCAGTGTTTTGAAATCGGCCATCACTAGATATTGTTGAAAAGTCGTTATTTTTTTTTATTTTTTTTGGCACACAAAAAGTATTCTCATCACTTTATAATATTAAGGTTGAACCACTGTAGTCACATGAACTGTTTTAAATATGTTTTTAGTACCTTTCTGGACATCTGAAAGTGTTAATTATCTTGCTGTCAATGAGCCATCGGATTTTATCAAAAATATCTTAATTTGTGTTCTGAATGACATGAGGGTGAGTAATAAATGACAGAATTTTCATTTTTGGGTGAACTAACCCTTTAATACTGATTCTAAATTAAAATTAGATATTAAGGTGCAATATGTAATATTTTCTGTCTGCTAGAGGTCGCTAGAGGCCTATTCAAAACAAAGGCGTAGCTTGATGACGGCAAGTTTGAGCGTGGAATCTTGGGACATGTGGTCTTCACCTCAACAGCCGGTGGAAAACAATTGGGATAGGATGCGGGAAGAAATCATGTTCATGGATGCGATTATTAACGTTACTGTAGTATGAAGCAGAGGAGGACCAAGTGCTGTGGGAGCTGAACGAAGCCACTGGAGTGATTGCACAACACACGGCACGAGCAGCGGAACCTTATTATGCCACAGTTGCTGGCGCTGCTTCTGCTTTTCCGGTCATGAGTATGAGGTACCGCAGCTCTGTTCATTATATTAGATACATTTGAGTGTGTTGAAAATGTTATAACGTTACTCTGTGCGTTCACTCGGTGGCTGCTGCGAGACACTAGTTGCACACTGCAGTAAGCTAGATCGATTTAAGAATATCATATATTAAATGCTGGATGGCTTGTGTTGATAAATGGCATGCAATTATTTTAAAACGTATTGTATGATGGAGAAAATTCTGTATTACTGTTACTAAAAATAAAGCTGCATCTGATTATGCTATGTTAGCTACTTCACCAAATAGTGTTTTTCTCTGAGGCATGGTAAAGCATGGTACTCGCAAAAAAATCAAGAAAATTTGATTTAAACAATAAGACTAAACATGTTGAGCTATATAAAAATAATTAGTTTTCTGTCTATAAATATATCAAAACAGTTGTTCACTTGTCTGTTAAAACATGTACATATAAAAGCGTCCTTGGTGTTTCCATGGTTTCTACAAAATAAAACCGGAAACCGAGGGTAACGCGGGTATGACGCAATTGACAGGCGACTCCTCACACGTCCCGAAGCCTTGGTTAAAATTGCAATTTTCTCACGATTTACAAATAGTTGCAAACATTTGGGACATTGTAAGTACTCAAGTGAACAAAATACATAACACTGGCCTAGTGGTTTTTGGATATTTTACTGCAAAATTCTTACATATTGCACCTTTAAAATAACATATTACAAGATAACTGTTTTCTCAAATAGATAGAATTATAGTAGTCAACATTTGAAGTGGATCAAAACCTTTCATCAAAGTTATCTTAAAACCTTCTTCTTAGGACAGCTTAGTTCTTAGGACAACTTTGATGAACTTTTTTGATCCACTTCAAATGTTGACTACTGTAGATGAGCATCTTTATCAGAAGTTAAGCAAATACGCAAAAATGAGCTTCTTTATCTTGTGCCAAAATTCAGGTTGAATGAAGTTGATCTGGCTATACACTGTGTAATGTGTCTGTTCAAAGTTTTAAATAAAACAAAGATTATTGGATAAAAATACTATTTCGCAAAATACACTATTTCATCAAAATGTCACATTTAATTCAATGTGTTACTTGCAGGTTTTTTTTCTTTTCATTATTTGTGAAATGTAGCAATTTCTGAGTGAAAATTGCTTCAAAGTGAAATCTACACCATATTTTTTTTTTCAGTGTAGCTCATTTAAACACCTCTTATTGAGAATCCCCTCACTCTGTCCCCTGGAATTTACACTGAATGAGGATAATCTACACCAGCCTGTCGTCATCATGTCCCTATTGTCCTCAAAGCTTCTGATCTCTGGAAGCCTCCCAGATTGTGACCTCTGGGCTTTTCACTCAGAGCTCAGACATAAGCTACAACAACAGCCTGTTTCCCCTCATCAGAGTCTGTGCTCAACCAAACCAACCTACCAATCAGTCTGTAATTAGCATGTTGTGACACCATTGTTCCGGATCCTTCCGCCAGCATGGGAATATAAAGGCAGAGAGAGTGAGAGTAATGGGGGATCAGTCGTGTGCTTGTAACAGCTGTCTGTTAGGGTAACATGACACAAGTATATCGTGAAGGGGAGCTTGCCAACACAGATGCTAATAAAAGGTTTTCCTCCTAAACCTTCTGCTATATACTGGAGTTGACAGACATTTTTTGTCCTGGGTGGGCGTGGCCTTGCCAAAGACTTAAGAATAAGGGGATTTTTTTAGGCTAATAAGGCCTGTTTTGCAATTAATCCAACTAGAATCAATCCCAATTAAGCAAAAAATGAGTTTACTCATAATGACAGCTAGTACTTACATCAAACAATGCTACAAAATTATGCTTCAGTGCGTTACGATACACAAATGTGCATTTCATTTAGCAGCACATAAAAGTCCTTTGTGTATCTGCTTTCAACGCATGTCCTATGGCTAATTGGTTCATCTAAGGGTCAAATCACATCATGCTGCAATCAATGTGTTTTAAACATGCAGCTCCGACGAAAGTACTGTTTTTATCTATGCAGTAAGGACCACACACGTTCTCATTGACATAGTAAATGAGCACAAACAGTCAGCACTTCACTCATTGTCTTTCAGGCATGCATTGCATCTCCATGGCATCTATGACGTACCCTGGTGAGCTAAAGTACACATGTAGCTACAGTCATTTTGCATGAACTGAAAGGACGGCTTTTGTTCTCGTCATATACTCTCAGTCTTTCACTTTTCTTATAAATCGTTAAAAAAATTTCACGTACTTGCATGAAACAGTAATCATCGGTTGACAATGGGGAGAATTCACTAATCTACGCCACTTTTTGCAGGCAGTATTTCAGGGCAAAAGTCTACATCTTTTTCACTAATCAGCAATCCAGTTAAAGTCATCATGAAATGGAAGCTGCGATCGTCTTTTCTTCCTTACAAGTACAATCTTTAAAAAAATAAATAAATAAAGGTTCTTTATTGGCATTAATGAATTACATTGCACAAAAGTTCTTCAGATTATTTAAATAAATAGGGCTAGATTTACTAACAGCTTTAAACCCTCTTTTGGCGCTAAAAAACTACTGTTGGGATTTACTAAAGACACGCAGTGCAAAATTAGCGCAGAAAAGACATGGACTGAGTTGTTTTTTTGCAGCTGACCTTATTGCATATGCATTTTTTGGAGTTTCCGTTCCAGACGCAAAAATTATGGGAGGAGAGTATTTAAATGAATCACGCAATGCGATTCACTAATGTTTGCGCTAGTAAATTTACTGGTATTTGCGCAATTATTTAACGCCCCAAAATGCATGTACGTGTTTGTCAGATTACATGTAACAAGTTGCGCCTGTGTCGACCCGCACCTGATGAGAGCATCGGCTCTGCTTATTTGTGACCCAAAGCTAATTTGCTCATGTATTTGTTAGATTGCAGTCATTATGTAAATAATGCGTCTGTGTTCTTTAATTTGCGCTTGAGCAGTAGATCACACGCAAAACTTGCCACTCCCATTGGCGCATTTGTGGAATTGCGCTATCACACTTATTTCCCCCATTTAGTAAATCTGGCCCATAGTCTTCACATCAAGAAAACATGGTTATTTTAAGAACTGTTCACAGAAAGGTTCTTTGGGGAACCCAAAATTGTTCTTCTAAAATCCTTCTGGACTAGACTGAGTTGGTCTGGAATTTATTTAAAAGACCTTGTCCATAAAATGCTAAAAACAAAGCTGAGAAATCCAGGGGGAACAACATGCAGCTGAGGGCAAGAAGTGACAGCAAGAATAATGTATAAATAGTGTGACATGACTGTATATTAAGAAACTAACTAATGCTTAAAAAAACACTTCACCATGTCCCTTTCTTGAAATCAAATCTAATGCTGCACTAGACATTTCCTGCCGTCTGTAGTTAGGGGAGAGAGGTGTTGTCTGGACTGGAAGTCGTCTGGACTGTCCTCACCTCACACATACACACTTCCTGTGTCAAGAGTCTGATGAGAAAAACACAAGCAGCCCTGTTCTGCAGTCCAGCCAGCTATGAGCTCAAGAACAGAGAATGAGGAATGGAGGGAGAAAGAGAGGCCATAAACAAATGAGGGTGGATGAAGTTTAGACAGGCAGCACAAAAGAGAAAGGAAAGAGAGAGGAAACATGGGAAGGCCATTTTAAGATGGACTGATTCATGTACAGTATCTCACAGAAGTGAGTACACCCCTTACATTTTTGTAAATATTTTATTATATCTTTTCATGTGACAACACTGAAGAAATGACACTTTGCTACAATGTAAAGTACAGCTTGAATAACAGTGTAAATTTGCGGTCCCCTCAAAATAACTCAACACACAGCCATTAATGTCTAAACCGCTGGCCACAAAAGTGAGTACACCCCTAAGTGAAAATGTCCAAATTGGGCCCAAAGTGTCAATATTTTGTGTGGCCACCATTATTTTCCAGCACTGCCTAACCCTCTTGGGCATGGAGTTCACCAGAGCTTCACAGGTTGCCACTGGAGTCCTCTTCCACTCCTCCATGACGACATTACAGAGCTGGTGGATGTTAGAGACCTTGCGCTCCTCCACCTTCCGTTTGAGGATGCCCCACAGATGCTCAATAGGGTTTAGGTCTGGAGACATTCTTTAGCAAGGCAGTGGTCGTCTTGGAGGTGTGTTTGGAGTCGTTATCATGTTGGAATACTGCCCTGCGGCCCAGTCTCCGAAGGGAGGGGATCATGCTCTGCTCATTCATGGTTCCCTCAATGAACTGTAGCTCCCCAGTGCCGGCAGCACTCATGCAGCCCCAGACCATGACACTCCCACCACCATGCTTGACTGTAGGCAAGACATAGACATGCTTGTCTCTGTACTCCTCACCTGGTTGCCGCTACACACGCTTGACACCATCTGAACCAAATAAGTTTATCTTGGTCTCATCAGACCACAGGACATGGTTCCAGTAATCCATGTCCTTAGTCTGCTTGTCTTCAGCAAACTGCTTGCGGGCTTTCTTGTGCATCATCTTTAGAAGAAGCTTCCTTCTGGGACGACAGCCATGCAGACCAATTTGATGCAGTGTGCGGCGTATGGTCTGATCACTGACAGGCTGACCCCCCATCCCTTCAACCTCTGCAGCAATGCTGGCAGCACTCATCTGTCTATTTCCCAAACACAACCTCTGGATATGACGCTGAGCACGTGCACTCAACTTATTTGGTCGACCATGGCGAGGCCTGTTCTGAGTGTAACCTGTGCTGTTAAACCACTGTATGGTCTTGACCACCGTGCTGCAGCTCAGTTTCAGGGTCTTGGCAATCTTCTTATAGCCTACGCCATCTTTATATAGAGCAACAATTCTTTTTTACAATTTTTTTTTCTTTGCCATGAGGTGCCATGTTGAACTTCCAGTGACCAGTATGAGAGAGTGAGAGCGATAACACCAAATTTAGCACACCTGCTCCCCATTCACACCTGAGACCTTGTAACACTAACGAGTCACATGACACCGGAGAGAGAAAATGGCTAATTGGACCCAATTTGGACATTTTCACTTAGGGGTGTACTCACTTTTGTGGCCAGCGGTTTAGACATTAATGGCTGTGTGTTGAGTTATTTTGAGGGGACAGCAAATTTACACTGTTATACAAGCTGTACACTCAAAACTTTACATTGTAGCAAAGTGTAATTTCTTTAGTGTTGTCACATGAAAAGATATAATAAAATATTTACAAAAATGTGAGGGGTGTACTCACTTCTGTGAGATACTGTAGGTGGTTGTGTCACAATTATAAAAAAAACTTTGCAGTGTCACATTTGCAGGGGAAATGGTAAAAAAAAACAGTATTGTTTAATAAATGTAAATGTACACTCCTGTTCAAAATGTTGGGGTCAGTAATATTTTTTCTAAATAAATTAATATTTTTATTCAGAGATGCATTAAACTGGCCAAAAGTGGTAATAAAGACATTTATAATGTTGCAAAATATTTTATTTCAAATAAATGCTATTCTTTTGAACTTTCTAATCATCAAATAATCATGAAAAAATAATCGTTTTTTAAAATTTAAAATATATTAAAATAGAATATATTTTTGTAATAATAATATTGTACCAATATTTCACAATATTACTGTTTTTACTGTATGTTTGATCAAATAAATGCAGCCTTGATGAGCATTAGAGGCAAAAAAAAAAAATGATAGTGTATCTAGTGATATGTTTAATTGCTGTATACATCCTGTATACAAGAGTTCAAGTCAAGATATGTCTGAGATTCCTGTTAGTTTGCGATCTTATTAAGCGGTCAACAACATTTATGTGCTCTGATCCTCATAAAGAGTGGATGTGGATGGCCGTTAAAGATATTAATTTTTATTGATTACTCATTCGCCCATGAGTCTACATGCACAGACCTGACCACTGGTATTTATATAGTTCCTGCAAAGACAGGAGTTATTTGTGACATCTCACTAGAACATGAACAACCACATGAAATGAAGTCATTCCATCACTTCAGCATTTGGCATTCAAGACTTTCCCAGAGCACAGAAATATGAACTGAATACTACTTATCACCACTTCAAATTAGGCAAAAATGGCATCTTTGCATTCTTTTTACACAATATCCAAGTGTTAAGCAAAATGTTGTATCTAACATCCTGACTACATCTGTTCTCTGAAAGCGATGTTGATAAACTTGCAATAAACTCTCACACCAAATCTACTTGGATGTCCACCTTGCCTAAGATGGCCACATTCCATCTGCAGTGCGTAAAGCTGGAAAACAGCTGTGCAGAGGAGCATTCAGCAAAATCAATGGCTCAAGAGAGAAGAGTGGCCGGAGGAGTTTTACCTACCTGGTTGTGAAACCAACTGGCACAGAGGAAACCGTTTTCTCCTAAAAATGGTATGAAAAGTGTCAAGTGTCGTCTGTGGCATATTTTACAGTTCCAGAAAACCCCTTAGCCCCCTTAGTCTGAACTTACTAAATGACTAATAGTTCCTTGCTAGTTCAGCTTTAGTGTCTACATATCTGCCTTTTTGGCTGTACTATTTGGCCCACTAATATTCCAGGGCCTGTTTAAAAACTATCATAAATGCAAAGTAGACACGTAAAACCAACGGGTCCAAACATCACTACACTGAAATCACTGGTAGAAATGGCAGCTGGTATTATTTACATATGTACGAAAGCTTCACTGCTCATTATGAGCTGATAGGACCAGGTTTTTACTCAGTCCAGGTGTCCTAAAAACTGGCTATAGAAATCTAAGAAGACAAAACAACCCCACTCATAACAGCAATATGGAGAAAATGTTTGCCCAAGCTTGCAGATAGTTGGCCTGAGGCACTCATTGTGCAACAACACAATGTGCATTTGCTTGTGTGCTGAACCACAGATTATAGTTTAATATATCCGAATTTGATGAAAATGGATATTTTGTACCAAATGCAGCATGCAAAAGTCAATAACAAGTAGGAGGAATGGAAACACAGCAAAAGAAAAGCCCTGCTTCTGAGAAAATGGCTCAGGATCATTACGGCCATTGAAGGATCAGACAGAGGCCTGGCAGACCTATACCAGTCTGGATGGTGGGATCTCTAACAAACTTTGCAGAAAGTACTAAACAACTTGAGCACATTGCCATCTGGCACAGCAACCTTGTCATACTGAACACAGCATGCCAAGTGCTATTTATTTGAGTGTATGTTGGTCTGGAACAGGCACAGGCAAATAGCTCAGCATACTAAAAAGAGTTCAACAGCCAAGAGACCTGAAATGTAGACTTAAACTCAGGGACACGAGTCTAATGAAGATGTATAATAATAATAGTAGCTATTCAATTAAATTTACTGCTTTGTATGGAGTTGTCTAAGCTTTATAAGGCATCCAAGTGAGAGTGTAACTAATGCTGCTTCTCTTTGTACAGAGGATCAGTCCCCTGGGTGCCAATTTTGCGCTAATGACAACTATTTCAAGACTAAAATAGGAATGAACACGTCTGGATTTCCTGAGAGAGAGACACTGGCAGAATACAAAAGGATGGAGTGGAAGAGTTGACAATAAATAGTGGAGGAGAGAGGAGGGAGGATGGGAAAATGAAAAGAAGTTTGGGGGACTGAATTTAAGAGGATGGGGGATGGGAAAAGAAAACAGACCAAGGAGGTTGGCATGCAAATGTGATATGTGGTTGAAAAATGAAGTGTTGTGCAAGTATGAGAGAGAGGGTATGAAAGAAAGTCTGGGAGTTTCTGTTCTGCCAAACAGCTAAACAAATATGACACACTGAAATAAAAGAACTGCATTTCCATGCACAACCAAATTAGGGCTGCGCGATATTGGAACTCGAAGGGTTTAAAATTGCTTGAATGTTTAAACTGACAGGACCTAAATCATGTGCAAATGATAAACTTTACCTCTAATTATTCTGCAAATCACATGCGTTTCAAACCGTGGGTTCTGGTCGGTACCGATCATGGATCAACTTTTTCAATTTCTACCTTTGCCAGAAATAATAGACTGTTTAAAGCATTTACATGACTTTACATGTCTGAATAAGCATACTCTGTATAAGTTTGTGCATGTAAATGCACTTATTGTTGGGCTGTACACTAATACGTGTACTTATGAAATGTGGCAATATGAAGTATTTCAACAACCTGTTAGGTGGAAAATATCTACCGTAGGATTTTACACATTAGCTGTTGCAGTCAGGATTTTAGCTATGGACTGTTTTGCAATTAAGCAAAAAGACTGACTAACAAGCAAAACTAGTCAACAAAAACTTGATTATTATGTACAATATTCACAGTTGTGAGTCAACAGGTGTGTCCAGGTCTGTGCTAACATGATAAAGCCTGACAAACACAGAAACAGGAACAATACGTCTAGTGTTTCAGCCTTGATTAAAGCTTCATTTACTCAAGTAACTATACTGTGTAATAAGAACCCTACTATGTAACCCCAATCTACGAATAGGAACTGTAGCAGCCATTCATAGGTAACCTTATAGGCTAGATGCGATATAAATAGCTATCTACTGAAAGCAAGCCGGACAATCCTGACTAATACACCCAGTCTGTTTAAGTGAGACTGGAAGTTTCATTCTATTCTTCTCTTAAATGGGTTCTATTATTTCTACACAACCTTCATCTGTGCAGGAAGTCCATTTGAGATGATGGATCTTTTCATCAAGCCATCATGGCCAAAAAGGTTACTACAACTCTTATCAGAATCACAGGAACTGACTCCCTGTTTTCCACCAACAATGCTGCTATTACCCTTTAAAGGAAATCTACTGCTGACCTCCAAAGTCTAAAGCTCTGTAACCTTTCAAAGCTGTTGTTATTTATTGTAGAGCAGATTTAAGCCCAATTCATTGGTCATAATTTGATGGCCATATTCATTTATTTAATGACTGCTGAAGCTGAGCTGGGAGAAACTACTATAATTATATAATTATATATAATGTTTCATCATTTCAAATGTTTTTCTCAGACAATTACATTGGAACCATTTAACTCCACTCATTTTTTTTCCTTCCCCTTCTCAGTAAGTAATGAGGACTATGGACTCAAGGCCACCAGCGGACATCATCACAAACATTTACATTTATGCATTTGGCAGACTCTTTTATCCAAAGCAACCAAAGCAAGGTACAGTTTACTTCATGCATTCCCTGGGATTTGAATTCATGCTAACGCCATTTTCTACTGCTTGGAATACAGCAGAAGTAGCAGGATTGATTATCATATATTACATGCCCGTTATTGACTTATTGTTAAAAGGGTTTGTTCATTGTTTAGAGCTTAACAGTATGGTAGACTTGTGAACATATTTTCTGCAAGGTGTCTGCACTGTTTTGAAAATTTAAAGCCAAAGTAAACTCATCACAACTATGTAGCTTTCTTCAAAACTTTTCTGACAAGTCTGCAACCTTCAGTTCTGAAGTCACTAACCGGAGAGGGTGAGTTTAGCCACTGGCCTCTACAACAAAACACTCCTCTGGGACAACTCTGGCATTTCCTGCATCTGTCCCACACAGCTACTGGAACACAGACCCTCGCTCATGTACACACAGTCTAGTATCCCTCACACAATCAACAACGCATAAGCATTCTTCATTTTGCTTTGTTTTTTTTTTGTTTGTTTTCCTCACTCTAACTCCCTATAGTTTCTTGTAAGAGAGGTGTCAGCAACTTTAGTCTACTGGCACATGAGAAGGTTATCATTGGCACATGAGCGATAACAGTGACATAACATACACTGTACATATTTTCAGTGCAACATATGATTCTTAACAATTCACAAACTTTCCATAAATTTTCATCTTATCTAAGATCTACCTTTTTTCAGAACTGTATCTCTTTCTCTAGAAGTTTATCATTTAATCTCTACCTCCTCCTACTCTTCTCTGAGTTCGTTCACACATGTCACATGTCAATGTCATTAAAAACATGCAGGGAGATTTTCAGGGCAACTCTCCTGACTTCATAATGTAATTAGGACCATAATACCTTCTTCCCAAATAGATAAAGGAAAGGTTTCATTGCAAGCAGTAAACAATGCAAAACAAGACCTGGGTTGATTGACTTGCTGTATTGAAATAAGCAACTGTTAAAACCATTTAAAAATATTCCATATCTGAAATTATTTGATACACAGTCTGGTGATTTGAAATAACAGACACCTGTTAACCGCAAAGACTAGAATCAAAACACCAGCTGTACACCACATTGTACCTACCTGCAATGGAGATGTGCCAAGATACCCAGTCAACTGTGTCTTAGCTCAAAAACAACCACTGACAATGTTGTAATGCTTGTAGATTAAGCCCTGTCTTTTGTATTTCGTAGTATAATTTCCAATGATACACTTAGACTGGCAAAACCTCATGCTCTTTCAGGTTATGTGAGGTGAAGGATGAGGTAACATCAGATTAAGCTGAATCTATGGCTGTGTTAGAGCTGTTCTCATTACTCTGTGGGAGTCTTTAGGTATGCAGGCTGTTTGTTGATTTATTCTGCCCTGTGTAAGTTTCCAATCTGAGGTGATTAAAGGCCTCAGGCAGAGCCAATTTTGTGTTGTTTAAACCCAAAACACCACAAACTTTCCTATTTTCACCTCATATTACGCCACCAGCACAAGAGGAATGTTTATTCTCTTTCAATCTCAAGATAAAATGAAGGTCTTGATTTTGTCAACACAAATAACATTAAAAACAAGAAGAAGAAATATAATTTATTAGACTAGACTAAAGCCACATAAAAAGGCTTAAATGTGTCTCAACTGGTATTAGGTATGTCTTAGCTGCAACGGACTCCTTGTCTCCATTTGTTTTGAGCTAGTCAAAGCCAGCAGACAAACTTCAAAGCAGCAGAGAGGAAACATGCAAACAACGTGAGGTCTACTTACAATACATTAAGCATATATAACAGGCTCAGTTGTTAAAAGCACACATGCTAGTTTGAGCTGTAAAACAACATGACCTCCTTAGGTAAAAGGCTACTGTGAGTCATTAGGGGGCGTGATAAAGACCTCCTTGTAAATGCACACCTCAATCTGCCCCATGTCATTCACCACCTTGGAGGAGCGTCTGTAGAATTTGACACACAAACTGAAGGCGGCATTATTGAAGAATGCAAATGTTTCCACAACAGAACAGTGCTCAAACTACCCTTCAAAAGTACCATTTTATTCCTTAAAGAATATTAAGCAGCAGCACAACTGTTTTCAACACTGATCATAAGAAATGTTTCTTAAGCACTAGATGAAGGATCGTGTGACACTGAAAACTGAAGTATTGATGCTTGTTATCAAATAAATGCAGTCTTGCTGAGCATAAGAGACTTCTTTCAAAAACATAAAACTTTTGAACAGTACTATCTCTCTATTTTCGAAAGTTTTTTATATACTTCCTGTTTTGGACAAAGATAGGAATGAAATATGAGAACATCATAAATGTTTGAAATGATATAGTGCTCTAAGACTTGCTCAGAGCCTCAGCTCTATGGTCAAAGCAAATGCATTTAACATGATTTAGGAAAAGAAATGGAAAAATCTTTCAACTAGACAAGATTGGCCAAAAAAGCTACATGAAAGCACAATGAAAAGAGGCATATGTGCCATGCTCATTTGCCAAAACTTTTGGCAAGCACAAAACTTGAAAGTTGAGTATGGAAAGGCTTGCACATGATTCTATTATTGATCTTCAAGGTTCAAGAACCAAAAAAATCTCAACTGGAAGTCATTTCAACGTCTTCGAAAGAAAGCAGAATATTTGGAGACTTCTGAGAGTATCCAGATATCCCACTGCAACAAATGTTAATTTTACTGGACAAGTTAATGGCTCACAGCTCCTCCAGCAACCACAAGCCATCTGTGTGGGACTAAAACTCAACATACAACAAACAGCCTTGTTTGAGGCTTTTGACCCAGCCTTGCAGCTTTAGAGGAACTCCATTAACATTTTCCTATTGAGTTCAACAGTGGAGGAGCCAGAGAGAGTGGCCACCTACACAAGGTCCAGGCATTTCCCAAGAAACAACACAGATTGTCAACACGATGTGAGGTTTAGTTAATGGTCCATGAGGTGATTGAATTGAGCATGAAACATCTACTTATACTTCTCAATCTGAAATCCATATTTTTTTCATATAAGCAGTACTGAAGTGCAAGGTGGTACCATCAAAATGTGTAGTAGAATGACTAGATCCTAAGTCACAGTTTGAGCTGACTTGTGTTGCTGACAGAGACATATGGAGTGTCTGAACGTTGCTGTCTAGAGTGCCATGAGAGTGAAGAACACAAAGTAATATGACATATGTTCAATTTCAAGACATGCTTGTGAATAAACATCCATTCAGGCTCATTCAGCATTTCTGCATTACAGGAGTGTAATGTACGCAACAATTTGTGCATTAAAGGTGGTAGTTTAAGGATTAGGAAACATTTACAAAACATATCGGCACTACTGCAACACTGATGAATGATATGAGGAACATCAGCATGTCCAACAACCTGGAGTTTCCAAGATCAGCTTTCTTCCTCAGCATACTTGGGAAAGTCCCCTGGGTCTTTAAAGTAAATCAATGAAGCACTTACTTGGGACAAAGTCAACACTAAAATATCTCTTCATTTACTGCAGAATAGCTTAATTGCTAATTTGCCACTATAAAACATTCCTGTGGTAACCCAACCACCATAAAACTATATAACCCCACTAAGGTGATGCTATAAAAGTACTTAGATAAAAAAGTCACATTGATCTTCCTTTTGTGTTTAAGGATGGTTGAGATGACATGCTTTTTTCACCTGAGTGAAAATATCTTTATCTGTCTGTTATGCCTTATATATTGTCATTTTTGAATGACAAACTATTTGGACACCCCTGTGATAAAATGGACTATGGTATGCGGAGAAACGTCTCTCAAACCACTCCAACAGCAACGCTTATTCTCAAAATTTAAATTCTTTCTTTCACAGTACTATAAACATTTCAAGTGCACAGAGAACAGGAACGTCCTGCGAAAGTACAGTAATAACACTTGCCAGGTAAGGAGTTAAGAAGTTCTCCAGAAAAATAAAAGTCATATCCAGGATATTTTATTTCTGTTATTTGTTCCAGAAAAGACCCGTACCAAAAATAATAAAACTTTTGAAGCAGAAAGACTGAAATTATATTTTCTTGTTGTTCTTTTATTTACAAAATATTTTTTACGGTCCTGCAGAAAACTATTTTGATGTGACTTCTAAAAAATGTGTTTGACAGGGGAAATCTTGAAAATCTTATTTATGTCATAAGATAAAATGATTGCATTTATTTTTTACTTTCCCAATTGTTTTGTGCACAATTGTCAATTATTCTTATTACAGGTGGGTGGTATACCGAATAGTGTCTACCGAGGAAATTTGTCAACTGGTAGAACAGTTGAAATTCAATCCATTAAGGTAATTTAACAATTGGCATTCAACATTGAGTCAGAGCAAGAGACGGAGCATTAACAACGTAAACAGATAATACATTAAAAAAATAAAAAATACACAAATTAAAAGTAAAAATTAAAAATAAAAATATATGTGCTTTACCTTTTGTTTTGAATCAAGTTAGGGGGAAAGAAAAATCTCATCTAAACATTGTATCTACTGGTAGAGATTTTGCCGTCTGTCATTAATGTCAATCAAACAAATGAGATAAAATCTCTTGCTGCTCTTGACTGAACCACTTCAATAAGAATAAATGTATGTTTAATTTACACAGTAAAGAGTATGCAGTGTTTTTATAGGCTACATTTAATTACTTTATAGCCTACAATTTAGTAGTAGGTCTATTTCTTATTTCTAGTGCTTTTTTAGGTCTATTTCATTTGTGTCTTTGTTCTATTGTTGTTTGTTTTCCTATATGCTTGTAGGCTTTTTTATCACTGTTTATTTGTCTTCAGTAACCTTGAGAGTTTTTTTTAATACTTAGGCTAGTAGTTTTTTGTGATATTGAAAACGGTGACAAGAATTTCAATCAAAAATGTTGATATCTTAAAAACCTTATTAAAAGCAAAAATAGCTATATCGCGATATATATCGTTATAATATTACTTATGTTGTGATATAAGATTTTAGTTATATCACCCACCCCTAATTCTTATGCTACTTTATCAAAACTACTAGCAGAGGTCAATTAAGGTTACCATTCTACATTATTAGTACTGAATACTTACCATGCTCAGCAGATGTTTTATTAGTGGTAACATGAGAACAACACTGCACCTTGAGGCTCTTAAATCATGCATAAACCTGTGCTCCAACAGCATGGAGATGTAAGCACCTGAGCTCTGTTCCTTTTTTACAAGCAGGCGAGTTCCTTAAAAGCATCATGGATAAATTTACCACCATCAAAAGACGTGTGTGTGCATCGTTCAATCCATGCAACTTATTATAGCACGTTAACAGTTGCATCTTTGCTCTGTGAAAATATTAAAGGACAGTGACTGAATCCCTCTTTGTTTGAAGAGGGGTAAAACCACCTTCAAGATTCAAATGTCACAACTGTGGCTTTTTATCATAACCTCCTACAAAGTTCATTGGAAAGAATTCTGCCACGCCTTCACAGTTTCAGTCACATCCCTCAGGAGTTGTCTTTGCCTGCATAAGGTTTAGGATGATAAATTCACAATGAGCGCAATTCAACCCTGCCAATATAAGAACAATATGCTATGGCTTACAACCAAAACAATAAGTTATGAAATGCCTCTTACAAAAGCAGATAATCACATTGTCTTTTATCTCATATCCTTTCTTGTACTGCAGAGCACTCTACAAATTATGAGAACAACAGTAAAGACATGTTTCACAGAATCAGTTCTTACTGCATTAGTTTTGAATACAATGACCGAATATGACTCATGTACCGTGAGATCTTGGGAATCTTTACACGCCCATCCACAGCAAACACTACAGCTGTTAAATGCTACAAGAAAATAAAGGATCATTTGCAGACATTTATTTCTGTAGAACTACTGAGTGACATGTGAAAAGACTGTCAGGTATAACTCTAATCATTAGACCCATAAGACTGATGAATGAAGAATGAAGAGTCAGTCATGTACTAACCACTAGGGGATATTTATGAGCATTGCAATGTTCCAAGTGGAACCTTCCACCAGACCAAGTTAGCTTGGCTGCATTTTATGACTAGAAAAGAGTCAGTAGATTTGGATTTTTCCAATAAGCAGTTTTATGCAATATTTTGTCCTCATTTATGTCTGCAGAACACAAAAGAAGATATTCTGTAGAACGGTTTTGACTCATACAATGAAATTCAATGGGGTCCAAAAGAACACTGGACCCCACTTTCTTTCTTGTTATGAAATTTTTCTTTTTGAAAGTCAGGATATACCATTCAAAAGTCTGGAGTCATTTAGATTTTAATTTTTTTTTTTTTTTTTTTTTTTTAAAGTCTCATGCTCACCAATTTTACTTGATTTAAAAAAAACAGTAAAAATAGTAAAACTGTGAAATATTATTACAATTTAAAATAACTGTTTTCTGTTTTAATATAGTTTAAAATGTAATTTATTCCTGTGATGCAAAATTGAATTTTCAGCATCATTAAATCAGTCTTCAGTGTCACATGATCCTTCAGAAATCATTCATAAACTACCACCTTCAAAAATCATTCTAATATGCTGATTTGGTGCTCAAGAAACATTTCTAATTATTATTAATGTTGAAAATTGTTGTTTTGCTAAGTATTTTTGTGGAAACGGTGATACATTTTCAGAATTATTTTATGAATATAGCATTTATATATTTCAAAAAACAGCATTTATTTGAAATCGAAACATTTTGTAGCATTATATATGTCTTTACTGTCACTTTTGATCAATTTACTTTGAAAGTAACATATATGAACTAACAATTCCCAAACCTCCAAACTCCAATTTTGATTTCATTGGGAATTACTTCATTTTTTATTTCAATAGGCAAAGTTTTGTAAATAAGCAAAACCCCATATCAAGCAAAATCTGCCGATGGCAGATTTCTCATTCTAGTGTGCTCAAAGTGCATCTGAACAGCTCAATAAGTCAATAATTAATACCAATAGTTCAGAGCACAAAAGAGTTAAGAGATAACTGTGGTGCAGAAGTGTGAGTTTCCCATTTTGATAACAATTCACTGGTCTTGTTTCACTGCTAATGTTCAGCATCTGCATGGGGCATTTCATTCTTACTCGAGTGACTTGACATGTCAAAGTGACAGTGTGAAATACAAAGTCGACAAACCATCTGTCAACAGACAGAACTAGGCAGTACATGAATGGGCCTGATAGGCTTATAAAGAGTCAGCGACTGTTTCTGAGCATGTTTCCACGGTGATTAAGCATGTGGAAAAACAGAAAGGGTGCTGCCTGGATCATTTAGGCAGCCACTGCCGGGGCATTTGCAGGAATTAGCCTGAGCTTGCTGAAATATAGGAGAGACAATGACACTGAGCGTTGCCAAGATCTGACACAGAGGAAAGACACTGCAGGACTTTTGAACTGTCAGATCAGGCATTGATAAAGTTTAAACAAATTTATATCCAAGCTGATACATGTAGATTATATTGAAATACCTGTAATTACTGTCACTGTTTCAATGTGTTCAGAAGCCAACAAATGATGACATCATAGTCGAGTGAGCGGCGAGTGGGAACAGGCTATTAACCTCTTCTCTAAATGAATGAGCGCATGTGTATTCAATTTCAAAAAAGGTGTCTCTAATCATGTGGGTGTCCACTTAAGTTCAAACCACCCTGCAAACTACTAATCTACCCAGAGGCCTGAAGCTGAGGCAGAATATAACTTTATGACATCATGGTAGAAAGTCACAAATGAAAGGGGCTGGTTTGGTTCTTACATCATTCAACCCAAAATGCACACACACACATGCATGCACAAAACGAGGAACCAGGAAAAACCTTTGAATCATTTTATAGGCCAATTAATGCCTCCATTTTCTAGAATACCACAGCTAGCTGATTTTTTTTTTATTAGAAATCCAAAAACAAACTGCTGGGAACCCTACTGTTTTCATTAGGATTACTATTATACTTTTCTGGCTTAAAAATAAATATACATAATAACCCATAAATAGTATAAACATGAAATTTAGAGCGCAAAAATTTATACCCAAAAATATACCCATTTATTTCTGCCAAGTAAATTTTTCCACCATATTGGATTGTTCAAAAGAAAATTACTTTTGCAAACTAGTTTTTTTTTTTTTTTTTGACAGTCTGTGTCTGTAATTTGTCTGTACCAAATGTTGCGTTTGTGTATTCTTGAGTGCCAATGTCAATATAATCATCAAAATGTGTTAAACTTTGAATTATACATAATCAAGAATGCAGGGCATGGCCTATTTTACTAAAACAGTCATGCAAGAGTGCTGCAGGGATGACTTATTTTTGTAGGCCAAAACCCGGAAACGAGTTAGCATTTTAGCACTTCCGGTTCCATTGTCCTTAAGTCAATAGGATTTTTGAATGGGTTTTTGGTTAAATGCCTGGAATAAGGTTTGTGGTGAACACATGCTCAAGATATTTTCAAGTTTATTACGTAAAATACATCAGTACCCTCTTTTGATTTTTTAAAGCTTTTACTTGTCTTAAAAAAGATGGTTGCTAACGAGTGGCTAAATGGGACTAGAGAGGTTGAACGTCATCAGCTGAACAGGTAAATTCATCTATACCCACTAGTCTGCTTTCACAACCTCACTGTGTTAATAATCATACTCTTGTAAACTATTATAACTTTCAGGGAAAATGTTTTTTTTAAATAAATACTGAAACCGTTGTCGGATGCTATGGCAACATTAGTCATGTGACCATAGTGTAGTTCATTTACATTTAGCTTTTTACTTCTGCCGATTGTATTTAGACTTCAGAATTCATAAAATTTGTGTAGATTATCATGATGAACAAAACATGTATATGTCATAAACTTTTGTTAGTCACTGAGCTTTTTTTCTGCATTAAATCAAAATCCAGTGGAAATCCTAATAGGTTTTCTGTAGCGGTAACCAGGGTCTGCAAACTTCTGGGTTGGCCTACAAAAATACGTCATTACTGCAGCACTCTTCCTGAACCAAATACCTGTAAGAATCTTCAATTAACTTTATTAAGAAGCTATGATATTTTGATGTGAACTTGAAGTTTTATATGCTTTGCTTTGACCAATACACCGTGGGTGCGACTGCCATTATCCATAATGTAAGTATTACATAAGTATTTCAATACTATTTTAAAAGCATGCAAGCTTTCAGCCTTTTTGGACAGAAGGTGGCGCTATAAGAGTGGAAAAACATCAAAATGCGTGCAGCTTCATTACATACAACTGATGTAAATTGTGCATTCATTGGTCTTAACATGTAGGTCAATTACAAATGTTAAAATTTGTAAGCTTAATGTTGAAAAGGTATTGTGTTTCTACCTTAATAATTTGTACTTGCAGCTATAGTCTATACTATAGCGTACAGAAGCCTATATTTCGCAACTGAGCTGATTTGCATAAAGTTACAGGTATTGCAGTGTATCACACTAACCACTTCCAGAAGAACAAAAACCAGCGTATTTGCTCATAACTCTCCGTTCAAATTCGTGTAAAAAAACACATTCAATGACCTAAATCTTCAGCAATGAGGCTTGAGGGAAGTGGCCTAGTATATTTTACTTGTCACAAAAAGTACTCTGTAAACAAGTAGCCTACTTCCAATCTTTTTTTTTTTTTCTTCCCAGTGCTGAACATGTTTTAACTTTCTTTGCACAGTGCAAAACTTAAGAGCATTCAAATGTACATTATTATAAACGTAGGTTAATTCTGAAAACATTAAAAAGCAACTGCGCAATATTAATTCCAAAGCATCAGCGCACGTCTTCGGTTGTGTCTCAAAACCAAATGAGCAGCCTACCTAGAAAACATTCGGATTTGTTGCTTATATGATATATAAAAATGCTGCACCCTTTTATGACGCCCCCCAAAAAAATGCAGTCTAGACAGGCAGCTCGCTAAGATTTGAGCCACAACTAACAAGTAATGTTTACTGTACCAGTTGGTGGATGCTCGCGGGTTGAGGATGTCTTCTTTAGCGGTCAGCAGAGACAGGCTGTAAGTGTCCAAGTTAATCGCTCTCATCCTGATGCTATGTACTCCACAAAACCAGTGCACTTCAACACTCGCTCTATGTCCCTAGTAAACAAGCAGTTCCCTTATCCAAAGTTACATTCAGTGGCGTGAGTTTTGCAGGCGGTGTGTAACTTCTGTAAATGAAGAGCTGTTTGAGGTGGAGGCGAACACTGCTGATGTGCTGCTGCATCAGTCCTGCTGGAAAACTTCATGAAGAGGAATCTCTCCAAAAGCTCCACCTCCTGCTCTGAGAGGAAAAAACACCAAAGCTGTTGCTCAATTTCAGTTTATCTTGGTTTTTGCTAACGTGAATCAGGCCTACACAAAGTGGTATGCACGGTCCCATTAAAATAATTTGAAGATAACACGATTTAATCCAGTTTTCATATTGTAGACTGTTTAAACACGAGGACGAATTTGAAATGGGATTATGGACATTCTTGTCGAGTTAGGTCATGAGATGTCCAGATGCCTTTGCAAGTTTTATGCTTGGATTTTAATGAATCGTATTTTTTCAGAGGTTTTTTTGAGGCCAGTGACCTCAATATGATCCTTTTCCTTTTTATAGTCGAATTTATACTGTTAGAAAGTATTATGTTAGAGACATGTTGTTTACTAAATTAAATAATTGGCATTTTATATCCTATACTGAACTTAAATCAAAACAATTTATTTAAATATTATCTGAAAAATATTATTTTTAAATGTTTAGTATTTTCTTATCATTTTTAAAACACATTTACAGTATTTTATATTATTACTGTTACATTCTGCTTTTTTATTTTATTGACAGCCATAAGTCTGACTGCAAAGTGTATTGTAATTGTACTCTGGCAGTAGCCTACGCTGTCAACTTAAATAATACCAGTATTATTTAACAAAAAAACAGTGCTGGGGAAAGTTACTTTTAAAAGTAATGCATTACAATATTGCGTTACTCACTAAAAAGGTTACTAATTGTGTTACTTAGTTACTTTTTATGAAAAGTAACGCATTAGATTACTTTTGCGTTACTTTTTCTCACCTGGGCTGGGCTTGATTCTTTGTTTTTTAATAACAACAAATAAGTTCTATTTTTTGGCAAATGTAAAGGCCCTTTCACACCAAAAGTGAAATAAATAAGCATCAGGCTAAAGGAAATGCATATTTACACTTGTACATTAGAGGGCGCAGCTCAAACAAACGTTTCAGCTGTGCTGCCATTCTGGATTAAAGAAGAAAAGGATACAGGAGAAGGAAGTTTAACACTCTTATTTCGAAATCTAATCTAATTTTTGTTTGTTTGTATGGTTGAATTGGATCATCGAAGGTCAGCACAAAGACACTGGTTAATAAAGTGACATTAAATACATAAAGTATATTTGTGTAATTTAATATAGTTCATTATTACAAGTTTGCGTAAAATTCTGAGATTGCATTTGACTGATTTTATTCATTTTGAGGAATGAATGTATTCGTGCAAGTGAGATGAGTAAATGCATGTTCACATTTAGTCTAGAACTACAATAACCATCGTGTTTACACAGCGCACACAACACCTCTGCACTTTGTTTCTCTCAACTTGGGAACAAGAGAGCCGTCAGTCAAAAATGTGAAAAAGTAACTTGTGTTATTTATTTGAAAAAGTAAGTTTTTTTTTTTGTAAATTGAAAAAGTACTGCATTACTTTACTAGTTTCTTGAAAAAGTAATCTGATTATATACGTTACTCCCAACACTGCAAATAACAATGAATTTTTTTTCTCAAATGTTTTTATGGATTCTCTAGTGAGGCCATGCAGCTAAGGATTGGCAAAATAAATTTTGAAAACCCCTGTTAGTTTAATGCGTTACTATTTAATTTGTGTTTTTGTTCTCTAGGATTCCCAAAGACAGAGAAATCATGAGCACAAAAAGAAAATTTATATGACTGCAAAATCATTCAAAATTTTTAGATCTTTCCTCCTATTTTGTGCCTAATGTTTGAAGCGTGGCCATGAATGAGTGTGAGTTTGGTTGGAAGTCCACTGGTCCTGCATTGACGCGCTATTGAGCTGCCAGTCTCTTTTTGTAGAGGCTTCCTGTGAGCAGTCTTCTTTGGGACGCTTGGCAGCCAGCTGAGAAGCCGTTTACAGTGCATTGATCTCTGGAGGAACCCTTGCCCCAGCAGGGCTGATTCATGGGAACTGAACTTGATGTAGGCTCCATTTAATTTGGCTTTTTTGCTGCAATGCCCAGTATAATACTATATTCTCTCTCTACATACTAGTGTTATTTTAGTATCACTGAGATAAAGGATTCCACATAATGATAAAAGATGCTTAAAACTAGGTTAAAATATCCTCACCGAGACACTGACCCACATGAGAAGAACAGTTTAGTCTTCTCCTTGCTGATGTCAGTTCAGTATTACTCTTTAGGAATACTATTCTCATTCTCTCTCACACACCCACACACACAGAGCCATGAACGTGAACTGAACCCACATTTTCCTCCGTCTGACTCTTTAAACATTACATCATCTATCTTTATGGTTTAATTAGTTCATGTTGTAGAGCTCTGCTAGCGAAGGGCCCCCACTGCCTGTGTAAAACTCTGTGTTTAACCCTTTCACATGTAAGTTCAAAATATTCTAGCTGAGGCGCATGATCTAAAAGCAACGTGTGCCAAAATGTCAGAATTCCTTCATGATCTCAGTAGCTTCCTCTCTCACATTGCCTTCGATGTTGCCAAATTTGAACTGTTACGCTGTTGTGCATGACATGACAGTATGTTTGGTATTTCCTTTGAATGACATGAAAGATCGTTTAAGATAATAAAGTGCTTTAATGTTTAAGAGGAATACACTTAGCACTGGAGTGTACACAACATGGAGGATGAAGCTCTTATTTGGCTCCTCTGTGTTTGGACTGTGCCTGACGAAGCCAACCACCAACTGTCATCTACAAGACAACAAATATTTTTTCTATATCTTGGCCTTTCTAGGATTGAAAAAAAAAATGGAAGTGAGAGAAAGGGTATATCTATATTAAAAAAATTTAGTGAAGAAGATTACCATTTTGATCTTAAATATATTTAACGAATTTTCACACATTTTTTTTTTCTCTTTATAAACATTTTATTGACAACCTTAGTTTTAAAAGAAAGAACATTGAATAAAAAACTTTTTTTAGTTTTCTATAGGTATCTGCGTGTTGAGGAGAAAAAGGTCAAAAATGCAAAAAAGGTCAAAATTTCCCCACACAAATTTTGCTCATTTTCAGGTTGGTCATGTGAATTCACCGTGCTGTCCAGCAGAAAACTGCTTGGTTTGAAAGTGACTTCTGCATGATGTGTGAAACCAGTGTAGGTCAACTCTTAGATGTTTAAACCTGAAACAGTTTTTTCTTTCCAGTATTATCACATTCTCTCAAGAATGTCTGGATTTCGACCTGTGAAATTTCACAGAGCAAAGGTATATGTGACCCCACCTTATTAGTGGGTTAAAAAAAGATACTGTCGTTATAATACACATAATATTTTCCTTATACAGTCTACAAAAAAAAAAAAATTATGCCAAAATTTTTTTTTTTTTTTTGTTATTTAACTACTTTTGTTCCTGGCCAGCAGATTATCATATTTAAGAGGACCTTGGCATTGAAAACCTTGCTCAGCTCTACTACAATATAATGTCTTTTAAATTTAATTAAAAGTGAAATGCATCGCAGACATTCAAGTCCAGTCCTGTCTATTACAGCATTGCCATATTTGTCAGCCTTTACATTTTGAACACATGCAATGCACACACACAGTCATGCTTCAGTGTGTTTAGACCTGAAAGAGAGGTCAAAGTTTAACACACCAAAGATATATGCCTTGAGTCCAGGCTTATAGCTTGACCTCTGCCCTCTCATAGTCATTACTCTTTTTCATCATATGTTTTCTGTTAGCCTTGCTTCTCTCCATCCCTTTGAATCATCCAGCATTTCATCAACCTTTCCTGGACTTTTGATACTGTGTTTTCTTGCCTGAATGCTTTATCTTAACTAAATGCTAGCATTATCAGGACTGACTTCCTGGGAATTCATTACCTTTTAAAATGCCTACATGTTCAAAACATACAGCATATTTCCCATATCATATGGAGCTGTACATTGTCAGATTTCACAAAAAATGACGCTTTCATAATTTTCTGTGCATGATTTCATCCCTACGATTTTCATACCTAGTTTTAAAATTGACCACAATGTCACAGTGTAAGTTATGACTATCTTTAGCTCAATAACTTTAAAGTAATTTACTCGCCAAGCGCCAAATGCGAGTAAAAATCAGTGTTGGTGAGTAAATGAAATTGGCCAGTAACATTTTTATGAATTCTAACAATGCATGAACGTGAACAAGCGTGAACAACGCTCGTGACAGTTGACAGGCCAGCACTGCATCATCACAAATGTTCAGGCCTTGCCAATTTAAATATTCAAGCAATAGAAGATGTGAAAGAGAGCTTATTTTGAGACTTTTATGCGTTGTGTGGAAAGTGCACAAACATCCAAAACGCACTTTCAGAAAGCTGCGTCTCAGACAGCGCGCAAATACTAAACTCTTTTACGTCTTCTTGCACTTGAGAGAACAAATTCACACAAAATTATAATTATTACGTAAACAGTTTTTAAGTGTACAGTATCAGTATATTGGATCCGTGCATTACGTCTTAAAGTGACAGCAGCCTACTATTCCTGCTGCTGTCTGTTTTTAATGTTAATCAAACAACAAAGGACAAAGAAAAAAATCACTCACTGCTCTTGAATGAATAATGTTTGTAACTTTATTAAGGATGTTTAATTTATACATTGAAGATTATATGCAGTGTTATTTTATTTACTTTATAAAAATTCCTGTACCTGAAAACTAGTCAGATCTACCTGAAAGGCACTGTTTATTTCATTTGTATATTTGTTATATTGTATTTATTTATCTGTATATAATGTATCTTATTTTATTATATTATTGACTGAAATTGGAATAGAGAATTGTGAATTTTCACTGGTATCTAAAATTTAAAATTTAAATTAAAATCTATTACAGCCTGTTTTTGCAAAAACAGTTTCATGGCCAGTAAAAAATATTTATGGCTGGTACATTTTCTTAAGTCACCTGCCTGCCATTGGCTGGTATGGAAAAAAGTTAGATTTAGGCCCTGTATTTGGGCAAAGATTCGCAGTTGGGGGAGGAAAACATGTTTACTTCAAAGGTTTGGATTTCAGTGTTGTAAGCAATATGTGTTTGCTTTCTCATGACATAAGGACATTAAGAAGTCAAACAATGCTTGCTACTCTTTCCAATATTATCACATTCTTGTGAGGAGGCTTCAGGGAACATCCTCCACTGGGTTTCCAGCCTGTTTACATAGCCATTATTTAGTGCTACACTCATTAAGCCAGAAGATGAAGACCTCATGCTTTAGTTGTCACAGTCTGCACTCCCACATTTGGCATGCTTGTGTGTGTTAATTACATTTTCCATTAATATACATCACATCAATTGAGGCCAAAGGAGGATGTTTTTTTCCCCTTCTTTTTTGACAGAAGTTAGTTGTTACATGTAAATTGCTCACAGCAGGTGTGGTGTCTGTGTGGATGAGTAAGGCCAGAAAACATATTTTCTGTACATATATGACCGCAGACACAAGCTGCTAACGTGCAGTCAGGTTGAACATACTGTATTGGACATAAACAAAGCCAAGATGATCTATTGTAACATTAACTAATAATAAAAGCAGTCCAACATAAACTTTATTACATAAGACATTACCAACACAGAAGGCGACAAATAGTAAAATAGATTTGTAGAATGCCTCATATTACAAAGGCACATTGTTTAGTTCATATTTTAGACAATAAGAGACTGTGACCTTTGCAAGAGTTTTCCATGCAACACAATGTAACATCTGTGAGATGGCACAAAAACTGGAAAAAGTTTCAGCGTCTCTGTAGCTCAACGGACAACAGTTTGTACATAGAGTATATACAGTATCTCACAGAGCAGGTGTGTTAACTTTGGTGTTATCGCTCTCACTCTCTCATACTGGTCACTGGAAGTTCAACATGGCACCTCATGGCAAAGAACTCTCTGAGGATCTGAAAAAAAGAATTGTTGCTCTACATAAAGATGGTGTAGGCTATAAGAAGATTGCCAAGGGGGTGTACTCACTTCTGTGAGATACTGAACATATAGGCTATTATTTAACTTTATTACAGTTGATTGTCTCACTGGTTTGATTTACACTGACTTCCTAGAAATACTTAATTTATCTGTAACAGATATAGCTGAATAATTGCATACAAAGAAAGACTAAATGTACCCAGCTATTATACCAGTAATTACATTCTTTTGCTTTCAGAACAATTGCCATTCACCCTGTATTTAGACATAAGGACATCAGTAATGTAGAGGAATTTGTTATAAGATGAGAGGGTGAGTGAGTTTAGACATGAAGGTCCTGTCAGGAATGTCTGTGACTTTGCTTTGCAAGAACAATGAGATATTCTTCTCAGTTAACAATCTATGATCACATTATCTCTGAGACATTACATTAAACAGATCAAGACTTTAAAGAAAAGTTTAACAGAGAAAATTGAACATACTGTGGTACCAGCCATCATACATTGTGAGATGTGTGCTAGCCGCAAAAGATGAAAACACATTTCAATGCCACTGACCTTTTCAGGAATTTACTGATGTTTTATAAGTTTTATGGGAAATTTTACTTCTTGATGGCATGAAGGGAAAATGTTCAGACCCCTGCTTAAAGTGGGATAAGACTATGATCTAATGGAAGAGGAATGCAATGGCAAGGTCAGGTATGGAGCTTATTATAACAATAATGTTTTTGATTTTGTATAAAAACCTTTAATTTTATAAAAGTGGAACCAGTTTTTGGAGTTGCACAACTACAGTCATGAGAATGTTACCACACTGTGCTCTTGTTCAGTGTTTCTCGCTGTCATGAATGAAACTGTGGCACCACCGAACACATCAGTCACAGATCTGATGACACAAGCACCAGGGCTGTAATCAGTGTCTCAAAAACACACACCAAGGAGACTTTCTGGTCTGTTAGCCACTCGTTTACACAGACACCCTCTATTTTGGGGCTACAGCATATATGTGTTGGCTTTGCCCCTTCAAAGTGTTACTGGAAATGTTGCAGTGTGTGAGTGTGTACGTGTGTATGGAGATGACTTATTTCCTGTGATGCGTATTCCTTCAAAAAATGCAGCACTGCAACTGCCAATGTCCCATGGAAAAAAAATGTGACACTTTACAATAACATTAGATAATGCTTATGAATGAGCAATATATTTTTACAGCATTAATTAACCTTTGTTAATGTTAATCAAAATATTCATCTTCATGTTATTTAACAGTGCGTTACTAATGTTAACAAATACAACTTTAAATCTTGAAAATGTAAATGTTGAGATTAACTAAGATTGATAAATGTTGTAGAAGTATTATTGAATGTTAGTTCATGTTAACTATAATAAAACCTTGTTGTAAAGTGTTACTGAACTCATTAACATGACTGTGTTTGCATGACAACCAAAAAATTCATACTACAACTGTTTTATTAAATCTCCTCTGGAGACTGAGATTTTGATCTGATTCTGTCTTGGCATTTGAGGGACTTGGGGAAAGTAGGCAGTAACTTTTTGATGACTCAGCTTTTTTGTTAACTACTTTGTGAGAGTTTTAGGGGGAGAGTTTTAACGCAAGGACCAGCTGGATAGCAGTTTGACTTACTGTGAAAACCCTGAGCAATAGCAGAAAGAATTTCATTTTAGTACAGAACAATTATAACAATATCTAATTGTAATCTAATTGTACATTTAATTTTTTTTTTTTTTTTTCATAATTCTAATGGCAAAAGATTGTGAATGTGCATGCGAATTAAAACCTAAACTATATTTACTTAAGTTTAAAAAATATTAACATAGGCCTATATATAAACATATATAATGCATACATATGTATGTATGTAGTGCTCAGCGTAAATGAGTACACCCCCTTTGAAAAGTAACATTTTAAACAATATCTCAATGAACACAAAAACAATTTTCAAAATGTTGACAAAACTTTTATATAACATCTGTTTAACTTATAACATGAAAGCAAGGTTAATAATATAACTTAGAGAACAAATCTGAGTTTTACTCAAATTAGGGTGATGCAAAAATGAGTACACCCCGCTGAAAGTCTCTGTGGGCAAAGCTAAATTTTAGACTACAAATGTCTAATTTAACTAGAATTCAACCACAGGTGAGTCTAATTATTCATTACACAGGTGTCCAGCTGACAGTTGACAATAAAAGGGTGTTAAAACCCCTTCTCATTTCATGCTGTCAGCAATGGCACCACACGGAAGAGAAATGTCACAAGACCTGAGAAAGAAAATAATTTCTTTACACTAGAAAGGTGAAGGCTACAAGAATATCAGCAAAGCTTTACTTATCAGTCAGAATACTGTAGCAAAAGTGGTACAAAAATTTAAAAAAAGATGGAACTGCAACCATCTCACAGAGACGTCCAGGTCGTCCACGGAAGTTAACACCTCGACAGGAACGTCTTCTGATTAGAAGGCTTGAAGAAAATCGGCATGCAAGTTCACTGCAATTATCTAAAGAAGCAGAAAGCCAAACTGGGGTGACTATTTCCCCTGACGCAATACGGTGTACACTGCAGAGGAATGGCATGCATGGGTGCTGTCCACGAAAGAAGCCTTTCCTAAAGCCCAGGCACAAAAAAGCCTGCCTAGAGTTTGCCAGGGCCCATGCTGTCAAAGATGAAGACTACTGGGACTCTATACTCTGGAGTGATGAGACCAAGATAAATGTTTTTGGAACTGATGGCTTCAAAACTATATGGCGTCGCAAAGGTGAGGAATACAAAGAAAAATGCATGGTGCCTACAGTGAAACGTGGTGGTGATGGCAGTGTCCTTGTGTGGGGCTGCATGAGTGCTGCTGGTGTCGGGGAGCTGCATTTCATTGATGGCATCATGAATTCACAGATGTACTGCTCTATACTGAAAGAGAAGATGCTACCATCACTCCATGCATTTTTCCAACATGACAATGATCCTAAACTTAATCCTAAATTTCTGAAGAAGAACAGGGTGAAAGTGATTCACTGGCTCCTGATCTGAACCCAATCGAACAAGTTGAGCATCACTCTCCATCCAGCATCCAGTCTCTAAAAGAGGTCATTCTTGAAGAATGGAAAAAGATAGATGTTGCAAAATGTCGCCAACTTGTTCATTTCATGCCTAGAAGACTTGGTGCTGTCATTAAAAATCATGGAGGCCATACAAAGTACTAGATGTAGTAGTTTTTGTTGTGGGGTGTACTCATTTTTGCATCACCCTGATTTGAGTAAAACTGAAAAATGTGTAATCTAAGTTATATTATTAACCTTACTTTCATGTTATAAGTTAAACAGATGTTATAAACTTAGTCTTGTCAACATTTTAGAAATTGTTTTTGTGCTCATTGAGATATTGTTTAAAATGTTACTTTTTAAAGGGGGTGTACTCATTTACGCTGAGCACTGTATGTGTGCGTGTGTGTATAATAAATATATATATATATATATATATATATATATATATATATATATATATATATATAAATAGCGTTTAGCGATGAATATATTTATTAATATTTAATATAGTGAGGAAACGCTTTAAAACAGTTGTATGGAGCAGTGTATGTCTCCCTCTGCAGGACATTTAACAGTAGTGAATTTCCACAAGAAACTTTAGATCCCCTTTACAAATCTCACATAAAATTCTGTTCCCACATTTATATTTGAGCCAATCATGTGTCCCAAGAACAGTAAAGAAAATGATTATTATATATACAAACAATGCTAAAATGTGTTAAATGTGTTAATGTTTATGGCCAGTAGTTACAGTTAACATTCCAAAACAAATAAAAAAAAAAAAACACACAAAGAAAGGAGTTCAAAGAGTTCAGTTAAGTTTTATTAAAAGCCAAGCAAACATTAAAATACTGAAACAAATAACCTTTTCCAACCCCTTTTTTGCTCCAATTTTTTACAAATCACAGTTGTTCAAAAATATTACAAACGATTCAATAAAACGTTTTCTTTTTTTGTTTTTTTGTTGTTGTTTTTTTTGTTTTTTTCTTTGCAACAGCAGCAAAAACATTCTGATTTTGTATTTTAAAAGCCCTTAGTAGTGTGTATGGTGTGTATGTGTGTGTGTGCTTTTCTGGTTCAGAACAAGGACAATAATTACAGAATCAGAAACTTTTCGGTTTAGGACAAGAACAATAATTAATCAAACTAAGAAGTTAAAAAGAAAACCACAAAGTGCAAAACAGCTTTAAATAGTCACAGATTTGAAAGAGGAAGAGAGGTCAAGGGAAGGGTCAGCCGAACACCTACCTCACCTCAGGAAAACAAAAAAATGGCAAGGACCACTTAAACAGTTCACCTCACCACACAATTGGAAAGAGAGACAGTGTCTGCCAAAGGGAATGCAAGTGCTCCACTATAATTGACAGATGTTGTTCGGAGAAGTAATACGGCCCTTTTCTTTCATGGAGATGAAGGTGGGTTTCATAGTACAGAAAGGAAGCTGGTTGGAGAGCCCTCCTGTTGAAACAGAAACTAACAAGGGCTTGAAGTGGTCTCTGCCTACGACCTGAGGTCAGATTTTTAATTTTAAAAGCATTAAGATGTGGTTAACCGTTCCAGTTTAATAAAAATGTTGAGAATATTCAGTTAAAAAAAAAAAAGACAATCACTGCAATAACTGCTGTCTGGTATTAGTATGTTACAAAAATACACCTAAACCAAAGTCATATTCCAAAAAGCATGTTGTGTAACATATTCCCCTGCCCTACATAAATTTGTATTACCCTTAGCTTTGTTAAAAAAAAAAAAAAAAAACGTCTGCTGACTGTAGAGGGCGCAAGTATGCCTCTGACTTTGTTAATGTGCATGTGTTTACGTTCAATCGCATCCAAACCAGTTATGATCACTGTTCACAACAAGCACGATTTTCTCAGCTCAGCACAACAAAAGAGGATGAAAACACCCAAAATGTTGGGGGGGAAAGCATAAAAATATTTCACATCACTCGAAGAACAAAGGGTATTGCTACATGCTGGCCACAGGCATGCAGAAAGAGCAACACAGTGTTCTGCTGGCTCTCAGCTAAACTGTGTGTGTGTTTGTGTACTACAATTACCTTAATCAAAACTAAAGGCAGTGACCTCTCTTCAGAAAAAAAATTTCTTTTTTTTTTAATTAAAGGCACGGTAACACAAGAATAAACCACAATTCTCAAGTGCTCTCATTTTTCTTCTAAACTAGTGGGTTTCTTTGCTGTACTGCTGATAAATAAACAGAACTACTGTACAACCATAATGTGTCATTAATAATGAACATGATAAACGTTTAGTCTAAATTATCTGTGAGAGTTATCTGGATGGACTTCAGGACTTGCAGTCAGGGCTAGTTAGTAGTTTCTTTTTCAATAAGACAAAAGTGCATGATAATTCCTTAGTAACGAAAGCTACAGTTATTCATAATTACATACAAGTTAGCGCTTAGACCATTCCCATGCACATCTTACCAGTAAACGTGCACCGATAAATACTGTACAATTTGTCACTCAAGACTATTGTTAAATTGAAAGAAATCGACAAAGAACATTGTCTGTATCAAATTTGAAGCTAAAGTGCATATTTAGCAAGCATACTGTTATACTGCTAGCAGGGATCTTTCGTTTTGTTAGCCACTGCAGAGGGCCTGAACCGATCTCACTTAAAAAGGTTAGTTCACCCAAAAATCAACATTCTGTCATCATTTACTCACCCTCATGTTGTTTCAAAACATGTTTTCTTCTGTGGAAGACAAGAAATATTTTGTTTTGTCAATATAATAAAGTTGAGTTGCGGTGTTTTGGATGCCATTGACTTTCATTATATAGACAAAACAGCTGAAACAGGAGGTTAAGTAGATGACAGAATTTGCAAGTTTGCAGAATTTGCTGTACACAAAGGAAGATATTTGGAAGAATGTTTGTAACCAAGCAGATCTCGCCCCCCATTGACTACCATAGTATTTTTCCCCTATGGTAGTCAATGGTGGGCGAGATCTGCTTGGTTACAAACATTCTTCCAAATATCTTCCTTTGTGTACAGCAGAACAAAGAAATTATTACCGGTTTGGAACAACTTGAGGGGGAGTAAATTATGACAATTTTAATTTTTGGGTGAACTATCCCTTTAAAGGCAAATTGACCTTTCTAATACTGTATATAAAACCAACGAAATTACTTCTAATTACTACAGAAAAACATATATCACATGTCCTCGAAGTCAAAGTTAATCAAGGCATATTTGATTAAAGCACAAGGTACAAAGACTTTGAGCAACCAACATAAAAATCTTATAGTAAGTATGAAGGATTTTTTTTAACGTAAGAACAAAATACGTAGGGCCACAAGGAGCACCGTTTTAATGGAAGAAACCGTTCCATGCTACAAAATGTTTTAAAAAGCTATAGTTTAGAAACAGTCAATGCCATGCACATCAAAGGCAGACCAAATCTTAAAAAAAAGTGCAAAAGAAAAAGTCAAAAAAGAAGTAGTGCTAACAAGCCCAAAATCACCACAGCAACAACGCTTTCAATGCCAACAAGCATGCTGATGTTTGTAGTGTTCGTCAAGCGCTCATCTGGGGTGATGTTTTTTTAACTTTAAGGGACAGACAGAAAAGCTGTGATTGAGTACATAATTCATCGCAGAGCCAGTCTGCAAGTACATAGTAAGGTCATACATTCATTACTAATTATCAAGCCTTTAGGCATAGTGGAATCTCTAAACATTCATTTATATGTCTGCTCCTATAAATACTGCATAAGTGGCATTACTAGAGCATCTTAATGGGATGAACCTATAATAGTTCCCCTACAGGTGAATGTCAAAACGATAGCGTACAGAAGGCAAGCGACTGCTCTCTGTTTTTCCTATTCTTTTGTAATTTATTTATTATTTGTGTGCAGATCAGCCTGTCTGGCTCTGCTTGTCTATTTTTGTAGCTGTTGATGATTTCAGCTCGTCTGGTGCGAAAAGCAGGGTGCAGCCTTGAGGAAGCAAAATCAGAAAGCCAGAAATAGAAAAAGGGTGGCATGGAAAACTTAAAATGTCTCTGATTTTCTCATTCACTCCCAAAGTAGCTATTAATAACACTTTTGTTAAAAGGCACGAAACAGGCAAAACAAACATGCTTCACCGAGAAATACTTGAATGTAGAAGGGAAAGTGTAACATGGTCATAGGCACTCATGTTTCAGATGAAAGGCAGTCGAGACAGACTGTAGCAAACGGATGATAATGACACTTCACAGTGCATGCACATCTGAAAGCAGGAACCAAACTGTCAGTTTAACCACAAAACCTGTTTGAAAAAAAAAAAAAAGGAACTTTTGATTTACAGCTTATGTTAGGATATTTTGTTGTTAAGATTGTCAAAACAGGTAAACTTGTGTAAAGGGGCGGTCACACTACACTTTCTGTTTCGTTCACTTTCATTCATACTGATGAGAATGCTGGAGACCGGAAATGCAAGGGCAAGCAAAGAAGTTTTGCATTTCGCTGCTTCCTAAATTCAAATTTGGTGAAATCTGGCCTGCAAATTTGTATCGTCTGAAGGCGTGTAAACAACAGAAGATCTATATGTCACGGCGTGACCTCTCAGGCGAAATTAAAAGAACAAAAACTTTTTTAACTTTAGTTAGCGTGTAATGTTGCTGTTTGAGCATAAACAACATCTGGAAAGTTGCGACGCTCAAAGTTCAATGCAAAGGGAGATATTTTCTTTGACAGAAATCACTTTTTAAGGACTACAACAAACAGCTGGTAGGGACTACAATGAGCAACTACATAAATGTATCCACTAACCATTCAGAAATGTCCAGTTGCATTCTATAAGTTGTAACTTCTTCCCGAGTCTCTCCATCAGTGTCTGACTCCGGTTTGAACAATGTAAGGCTGAACACTATTACTGACAATCGTCATTTTGGCTGCGTGAGATTGTCCTGCTTTGTTGTTGAGCAATTTTTACATTTTGAAATTTATTATTATTTGTTAGTTATATGATGAATTGAAGTGCATGACATATCACAACGGTTGCAGTGTCAGAGTATATTGTGACCGTCCCTCAAAGAGATGGGTTAGTAGTTGAAAGCTGTGACATTTAGCAGACTATAATCCTGCATGTGTAAAGTGCAAAGTGAAGCGTCACATTGCAACATATCAAGAACTACAGGAAGTGGATTGATAGTTTCTCCCTCAGTTTGGCTAACTGCAGAGGTAGAGGAGCAGAGGAATAACAGAGGGGAGCGGCGAACAGGAAACAGCACAACCTACTTTTTGCTTCGCTAATAGCCAAAATTGTGAATTAGTGCTACAAAAACGAGTGCATTTCACAAGGATGTGAAGATCTGACCAGGATTGACAAATGAGAAGCTAACACTTTCTAAAGCAAGGTAAACTCAGAAGGCATGGGCGCCCCCCAGTGGTGGAAGTGAAAGGCAAGCAAGTTGAAGAGCTTGCTAGTGGTCATATCACAAATCTTAATCAAACAGAATGTCATATAACAGTTGTGACTATTAATACTCTCCTGGCAGTGGTAAAAATAGCCCTAATTTCAGAGTTTACTTGCTGTCAAGTTTTCATTTCAGCAGATTTTGGTAAGGCGTTTGTGTTTGAGTTGTCTGTCTGTCTTTGGTGCTGTCATAGAGCCTTTTTGTGAGTGACAGACTTGAACTACACACCCTTTCTGTTCTACCACATGAACAGAGTTAGTAACAGGACAAGTGATCTGAAAAATAGTTCTTCAGTAGGCAACACAATTGGTATTATATGGGGCAATGGAAGATCAAAAATGTTGAAATTTTTAGTGAGAATGTAGGCAGGGGCATTTACCACCCCTTTATTTAAAAAAAAAAAACAAACAAAAAAAAAAACACATATATATCCCTGCCGCCATTTTAGTTGCTAGTTGTATTCAAAGCTAAGCTATGTTTCAGCTTCTAGGCATTTGACATGACGGTTTTCCCAGAAATAGGTCTCGCAGAGAAAAGCTCAACACAGCAGCACCATGCAGCATCCGTGTGCCCGGGCGCCAGCGCTCAGACGGGGTGCTGGTGTTAGTGTGTGTGTGTGTGTGGTCTTGTATAATAATAACAGTCTTAAGAGGCAAAAGCAGGTCACTGTAATGATGCCATTCCCTACGTGATGCTGCAACGAGACCTGTTGCATTCGCACAGTAGAACACTTAACATTGAGTGTGAGAAAGATTTAAGACTTTCTCCAAGCCTTCTCCCGTTTAATGACACATACGCTCTGAGCTCTTGTGGCCGGCAGCCCACGAAGGCCCAGCACGGGGAGGGAAGGCAAAAGCTCGGAGGCAAAGAGGCCACGGGCTTGCTTCTACGGGCGCACTGAAGCAAAAACAGGGCTCCCCAGGCTTGGCTACATGCCTCTGGACTGAAATGAGGGTGAGGGGTATTGGGGGTTTTAATGGATGGATGGATGCAGACCCTCAGGAAATGTGGGGTGCTGAGGAGGATGGATGTCTCCAGAAGCACCAGCCCCGTTTGGTGTGCTGCTTGCGTAGAATCTCTTCCTCGCGCTCTCGCTCTTTTTGAGAACGGAGGTAGCGATCTTCCTCCTTCAGGAACCAAACAGGGGGCCAGCGATGTTTCTCAAAGTGTTTCTGGTTTTCTGGAACAACAAATGAGAAGATGAAAATCATTTTCTTGTCCAGTATTTGTGTTTTTGTTTTTTTTTTCAGTGGAAATATCTTAAGATCTATACAACAAGATACATTTACTTGAGATGCAAGATATTATGCTAGATGCTTTGTGTTCAGAGACACAATTTAGCTAAAAAAAATTAATAAAATAAATTTTAAAAATGTAATAAAATAAAATAAAAATAAAATATAATTCTCTTATTGAACTAAGTTTATATTTATTATCTACACGATTTACGCACGATTTACTATTTTGTTCTCTCGATTTATAAATCATGCGCATGATTTCTAAATTGAGGGAACAAAATAGTAAATCGTGCGCACAATTAATTTTTTTTTTCTTGCATGTCATGTGTGGGGGCTCTGTAATTATCCCAGTGGCAAATAGTTTTTTTTCTTATGTAATAAATATTCTGATATTTTTATGTAGATATGTTTACTCAAAAACAAAATACTGATTAAGAAAATAATGAGGGGTATAGTGCAGAGTACAGGACAAAAACTGACAGAATTAAAAAATTTTAACTATATACACTATCATACACTATATACCTGTATACATCAAATATATACTGTATATACTGTATATATACACTACCGTTCAAAAGTTTGGGTAGGTACGATTTTTTTTTAAAGTTCTTGAAAATACTCTCTTATGCTCACCAAGACATTTATTTGATCAAAAATAATAAAAACAGTAATATTGTGAAATATTACAATTTAATATAACTTTTTTTTTCTATTTTAATATATTTTAAAATGTAATTTATTCCTGTGATGGCAAAGCTGAATTTTCAGCATCATTACTCCAGTCTTCAGTGTCACATGATCCTTCAGAAATCATTCTAATATGCTGATTTGGTACTCAACAAACATTTCTTATTATTATCAATGTTTAAAACAGTTGTGCTGCTTAATATTTTTGTGGAAATTTAGATTTTTTTTTTTCTTCAAGATTCTTCAATGAACAGAAGAATTATTATACGAAGAACATTATAAATGTCTTTACTGTCACTTTTGATCAATTAAATGTGTCCTTGCTGACTTTATTTTATTTACACATAATATAAATCAAATAAATACACTTCTTGCCCCTTACCAGGAGACATAGTCTTCATGTCTTTAGGGAACTTGCGACAAACACTATTGTAGTTGGTGCAGATGTGATGCAGACACCAGGCAGAGAGCTGTTTGGCATTGTGGAACTACAGCAAACAGAAAACAGAGTTGGCAATTTGGCACAGTGCGATTTCTCTCAATGAGGCTCATTTGAAAAGCAAAGTGTGTTCCTCCTTTGAACTAGAATAAAGTAGGCTATAAATGAATGGTAATTCTGTAATGTGCTCCATTGGTTATATTGTCACTTCATTACTCAATGTCATTTGCATTCTTTAAAAGGCTTTGTTTGTTTATCTTTATTAATGTTACCTGAGCCATCTCCAGATAGGCCAGCACCTGTCCATCAATGTCCACCCCTTTAACGGACAACTGCAACAGCTCTTCAATGGCATGTTGCTCTGTAGACCATGGCAAAACACCACACAACAAGTGTTAATATGTCAGCCATGAGGCTTAATGGTTAACAATTTTATGACAAAAAAAAAAAAAAAACTCCATAACAACAAAATTGTCAACAGTGAAACATTTCTCACCTTCACTGGTGTATTTTTAACAAATACTACATGCTATTGTTTAGCCGTAGATAACATTTATTTTATTTATTTATTTTAGTCTGGAAGCTTTGATGAGTTTAACTCATAATTTCTATAATTGCTATAATTTCTAATATTAACCAACATTTACGTGTTTGGCATGTGTTAAATTTACAGATACAAATAAGAGAACAGTGTCTCAGATTTTTTTTCCTCCCCAGGCCCATTAACCACAGAATTATACAGTGTTTTTTTCAAGGTACGCTGTCTGCCTTTGGAACCATCACCATACTTACCTGTTAGAGCTACAAGGCGGGGAAGACAGAGGCGGTTAGATAGTATTATAAGGTCCATTGGCTCCAGTTCAGGGCATGGTGTCAATACACCACAGTAAAGAAACTCCAGAACGGCTCTCATACAGGCACAACTGGTGTTGGGGATAGACACCTGAAAATAGAAACAAAGAAATAAAAAGATGTGGGAGTTAGCAAAAACACCCTAACTATTTCAAGTACACAGTTATTAACAAAAGCCCACATTGAGAAAAGTTTGTGTAAACAGATTTCATAACCCATGCTGAGTGATGTTTATTCATAGCTCATCTCCAGGACATGGAAACTCGAGAAGCAGATTGATCCAGGGATGAAACAATCTGCTCCACACCTCTCCCCTATTGAGACCTGCATGGTCCTGGCCGCTGACCATTAGAGGAGGCCTTCTTGTTGATATGGCAGGACCCGGACTGGCCAAGAAAGAGGTTAGAAAGGGATGTATTTGTCAAGGAAGGCTTTTGGAGGAAGGGGCCTGGGAGAGCGATAGAAGGGCGAGGGCAGCGGCCTCCACAAGGGGTCTTTCATCCTTCAGGAGATTAAAGCACTGTGTGAAACCGTTGACAGTCTCAGCTTAAAGCTGTGGAAAAATAACTCTGTGGGCTTGTCGCTACGGGAAACCTAGCCTCTGCATAAACAAGAGCCAACAAACCAGCCTACAGGAGAGACTGTCATCATATACGTTAACTGTGAACACAGAATATGCTTTACAGAAATAATACACAACATTCAATAAGTCTTAGTTCCCTTATACAGATAAGCATATTGTGAAAAAAACTGTTCTAAGTATGTGTTCAAAACAATCACTTGGTGCACCAATTTAATTATAATTTATGGTGTTTCATGGATGTATGTCATGTTAGTACAAGCACACACTACCTTTCAAAAGTTTGGGGTTAGTAAGATTTTTCTTTGAACTTTTATTTAGCAAAGACATTAAATTGATCAAAAGTAAAAAAAAAAAAAAATCAGTTTCAAATAAATGCTGTTCTTTTTTACTTTCCATTTATCAAAGAATCCTGAAAAAAAGTATCATGGTTTTCACAAAAATATTCAGCAGCACAACTGTTTTGATCATTAATAATAGTAAATGTTTCTTGAGCACTGAATCATCATATTAGAATGATTTCTGAAGGATCATGTGACTAGAGTAATGATGCTGAAAATTCAGCTTTGCCATCAAAAGAAGTAATAAAATTTTAAAATATGTTAAAATACAAAACAGTTATTTTAAATTATAATCATATTTAACAATATAATATAAAATGTCACAATATTACTGTTTTACTGTATTTTTTGATCAAATTAAAAAGATTTCTATCAAAAACTTAAAAAAAAAAAGATCTTACTGACCCCAAACTTTTGAAGAGTACTGCATACATCTCTACTGTGGGACCACTTTGCTCATCCTTCATAGAAAGTTGCAATTTTAGTGCCATTGTACTATAGAAACATACATGAAGGCCACATGACATAATTTCCATTATCCAACACCATTCATAACCTAAATCACATAAACTAAATATAAAATGTAGGAGAGCCTATGTTTTGACTCTGCATTGGCTGAAGAGCAAACAAAGGCATGCTTATTCTTTCAGCTCCAAGGAACAGGCAAGGAATTAGGGGAGAGCTTTCAGCAGGGACACAAAGAGGAAAGTGCCAGGCCTATGAATCAATCCATGGCAACCTTCTCCTTATGCTGTCGTCATGCACAGACTAAGCAGTTGTTCCTCTGTGAATTAGGACAGGATGGAGTGGTTTTAATTGCCTCTGCTGTTGCCCTGTTTGAGGACTGAACACTTATAGGGCACAGATGCTCGTAGCAACCTGGAAACCACCAGCACCAGTGCCTTTATCTCGTGTAGGGTTTGTCATCTAAAATAGTGCTCAATGTGAGTAACATCTTCTTTATAATGCTTTAAATAACATGCACATCCATTTCAGAAAAGACTAGACATGTCCACTTCCCCCAAACTGCACTGAGTTGTGAAATAAACTACAACAAGTACAAGACTCAAAATGCATCAAACCACACCAACAGTCAAAACAACATCAGTTGTGCTTCTGGTGGGAGGGACCAGTGGCTGCAAGCCGACACAGATTCTATAGATCAGAGATGGTACATTGGGGGGTAACAAGATGACACTCAGTGGCACTTCAGAAGCCTAGGGGTGCCTTTCACCTGTCTGTCTCAAAGCCAATTAACAGAATGTCAGTGTGAATATGACCTCTCATTATGGCTAAAGGGCAGACTTAAAAGACGCAGAGGAGACACAGTAGGTAACTTCCTGTTAAAACCCAAAGATAACAATGGTGCTACAGTATGAGTGAATGGAAAATTTGTTTTCCTCAATCCTCCAAGCACAATCAAACAAATTCTAGATTTAGTGGACACAAGTGTAGGGAGGCACAGTATGTAAATACCATATCAGTTATCAGATTTTTTTCCACAAGTAAATTGTGTACAGTCACATGAGATGAAGACTATTCTCCATAATAGTGTTCTAAAAAATGTGTTTTAACTATATATGGTGCGGCTCAACCCTCTCAGTGTATTCCGCCAGGATGAAATGACGTGATCCGCGATGTTTCACTAAACAGACACTTACTGGCTCATTGGCTGCCGCCTCTGTAGACACGCTAGTAGCATAGCGTAGTTTTGTGATGCAAAGAACAAAAATTTGACAATGAAACATACGGGTGCTTTCTTTACCAGTGGAGACAATAGGAGAATCAGTACCTGTACAGCTGAAGAAGCAGAAAAAGTCCAGAAGACAGAAAGACAGACAAAGACAAAAAGCTATAGCATACACAATGATACGTATACAAAAGGTGGAAAGATTTTATGATGTTGAAAATCCTGATTAATGTTGTCCAAGTTGATTATTTTTTGTTGGACAGGTAAGGGAATGAATTCTTGTGTAGACCTCTCTGTAAAACTTGCTAGTATCAGTGTAATTTACATAAAACACAATGACAATAGTGATCATGCATGTCAATAGATGGCAGTGCAGCATCTAACAGCATGGTATCAGTACTTAAAGTAGAAGAACAGCGATGTGAATGTTTGCTAAAGAACTACTAAATGCACCCTAAAATGTAATCTTTAACAAATCACAAAATGAATATCCATTTCTCATACTGTACTTTATAATATAATGCTTAAATTAAATGGAATTTAAATAAATGGTGATAATAATATTAATATCCTGCGTTTCATTTGTTGCTCCTTGGAAGAGGAAGAATAGAGAAAAAAAAACTACCATAAAAAAAAAGGGGTCAAGATCCAGGCCAATGTGTGTAATGGAGGAAGTGGTCAACTATCAAAAGCAACCAGACTCTTTCTCATCAACTAACAACTGCAGTGCACCGAAACCACAGTCTCCGCCTTCATCGTCTACATTTTCACTTTGTCTTTTGTCTCACGGGGAAAATGTGACAGCTTCTCACATTTGAGCTTCCGCTCTGTCTTGTGCTAATCACACTCAGAGGTATGATATTGCTGAAAGGAATTCTGACACTGGAGCATCTCCCATATGTTCAGACACTTCCTGCCTTAAAAAGCAGCATGTTCAAAACAACAGAACAGTGTTCTGGAATTGTTTCTCAACAGTTCCTGAGACTCACATTGAGTTTCATGTGATATAAACATACAACATAAAAAGACCTACAGGTGCTGGTCATATAATTAGAATATCATCAAAAAGTTGATTAATTTCACTAATTCCATTCAAAAAGTGAAACTTGTATATTATATTCATTCATTACACACAGACTGATATATTTCAAATGTTTATTTCTTTTAATTTTGATGATTATAACTGACAACTAAGGAAAATCCCAAATTCAGTATCTCAGAAAATTAGAATATTACTTAAGACCAATACAAAGAAAGGATTTTTAGAAATCTTGGCCAACTGAAAAGTATGAACATGAAAAGTATGAGCATGTACAGCACTCAATACTTAGTTGGGGCTCCTTTTGCCTGAATTACTGCAGCAATGCGGCGTGGCATGGAGTCGATCAGTCTGTGGCACTGCTCAGGTGTTATAAGAGCCCAGGTTGCTCTGATAGTGGCCTTCAGCTCTTCTGCATTGTTGGGTCTGGCATATCGCATCTTCCTCTTCACAATACCCCATAGATTTTCTATGGGGTTAAGGTCAGGCGAGTTTGCTGGCCAATTAAGATCAGGGATACCATGGTCCTTAAACCAGGTACTGGTAGCTTTGGCACTGTGTGCAGGTGCCAAGTCCTGTTGGAAAATGAAATCTGCATCTCCATAAAGTTGGTCAGCAGCAGGAAGCATGAAGTGCTCTAAAACTTCCTGGTATACGGCTGCGTTGACCTTGGACCTCAGAAAACACAGTGGACCAACACCAGCAGATGACATGGCACCCCAAACCATCACTGACTGTGGAAACTTTACACTGGACCTCAAGCAACGTGGATTGTGTGTCTCTCCTCTCTTCCTCCAGACTCTGGGACCCTGATTTCCAAAGGAAATGCAAAATCTACTTTCATCAGAGAACATAACTTTGGACCACTCAGCAGCAGTCCAGTCCTTTTTTATCTTTAACGCTTCTGACGCTGTCTGTTGTTCAAGAGTGGCTTGACACAAGGAATGCGACAGCTGAAACCTATTTCTTGCATACGTCTGTGCGTGGTGGTTCTTGAAGCACTGACTCCAGCTGCAGTCCACTCTTTGTGAATCTCCCCCACATTTTTGAATGGGTTTTGTTTCACAATCCTCTCCAGGGTGCGGTTATCCCTATTGCTTGTACACTTTTTTCTACCACATCGTTTCCTTCCCTTCGCCTCTCTATTAATGTGCTTGGACACAGAGCTCTGTGAACAGCCAGCCTCTTTTGCAATGACCTTTTGTGTCTTGCCCTCCTTGTACAAGGTGTCAATGGTCGTCTTTTGGACAACTGTCAAGTCAGCAGTCTTCCCCATGATTGTGTAGCCTACAGAACTAGACTGAGAGACCATTTAAAGGCCTTTGCAGGTGTTTTGAGTTAATTAGCTGATTAGAGTGTAGCACCAGGTGTCTTTAATATTGAACCTTTTCACAATATTCTAATTTTCTGAGATACTGAATTTGGGATTTTCCTTAGTTGTCAGTTATAATCATCAAAATTAAAAGAAATAAACATTTGAAATATATCGGTCTGTGTGTAATGAATGAATATAATATACAAGTTTCACTTTTTGAATGGAATTAGTGAAATAAATCAACTTTTTGATGATATTCTAATTATAAGACCAGCACCTGTATATATAACGTTCATATGCAGAAGCAGTGCAGACATTGAATGGATTTTTTAAAGTTGTCTTCAGAAATATGTATGTGCTGCCTAACCTTAAAAACCTTGAGAAATATTTTTGAACACGGACTAGAATAGTAAAGCTTACATGTGGTAGATCAATCAAGGACAACTCTTGACTCTGTGGGTCACAAACTGAGGCAAACAATAATGTGCAGCTATACACAAGAAACATTTGAGCACAGACTTTGAAAAATACACTTATGGGTGAACGAACAGGGTTTACTCAATTGAATGACACTTTCTAAATATTTGCCACCCTGAGGTCTTGCAAGGGCTTTAAATCTGGTTATACAACACCTTCTGTACTGGCTGTCGTACAGACAGTGACAAGGGCTCGCTCTATTCAAAACATCATTCTAAAAATAGTACAGTGTTCACTACAGCCAGTCGCTACACTGCCTAGTGTGCCAGACCAGTGGAGATGAGGACCAAGTCATTTGGCTGCTTTTTGCCTCACACCATTACTGTAATGTTTGGAACCGGCTTCATTTTGACATTGTGGAGCATTTACAAAGCCCAGTGAACATTTCTAAAGCAAATGTTGCTTACATTATTTCAGTGTCAACCAAAATTAACATCAAAGATATACATTAAAGTGATCCTCCATCAAAAATAAAAAAAATTTCTCATCATTCATATACCCACATGCTGTCCCAGATGTCCCGTCTCTGTGACTCCATATAATGCAAGTGAATGGAATCCTCAAAGTTGACACTTCAAAAACCATGTAATATGAACACGATGGTAATCCACACAACTGCAGTTGATGAATCAATGTCTTCTGCATCTAAATGTATGTGAGAACTTTAAACTTTTTGCTTTCGGCCAGCTGTCATACATGCATGATGTAAGCGGTTTGTGAAACTCGCATGAGAAGTGGTGCTGTGCTTTCGCATCACTAGCTGGGTTTCTATCCAAACATAAAGCAAATCTTTTCAAAGTTTGCAAAACAACAACAACAACAAAATGCAAATTAGGTGCATTTCCATCAAGTTGTTCAAGAGGATGACAGTGATATTGATAACCTAGTAATCAACAGTAAATAAAACATCATCAGTGGAAACAGCCGATTAGTCACGTGGGTTCAATGTTCGCTACGTCAGAATTTATTCAGCAAATGCGTTTCCATCTCCCATTTTTCGCATTAACTCTTTCGCACAAGTCAAGAACCACCTCAAAACTTTTTTGGGGAATTAAGGGATTTTTTGCGAATTAAGGGAATTTGGCGTTTCCATCACTCGTTTCTGATGCGATACTTCAAATTGCGCATAAAAACAGGGTGATGGAAACATAGCTACTTAGTATTTAGTAGTATTTTTCTCAAACAAACCTATCGTTTTGCTAAAGAAGACATTGATTCATCAGCTCAGGTTGTATGGATTCCTGTTGTGTTTGTTTTGCATGTTTTTGAAGTGTCAAGGAATCTATCTACTTGCACTACATGGATTCACAAAGATGGATTATTTTTCTAAAAATCTGTTTGTGTTCATCTGAAGAAAAAAATCAAATACATCTGGGACGGCATGAGTAAATGATGAGAGAATTTTCATTTTTGGGTGAAGTATCATTTCATTGCATATGTCTTTAAAATCAAACACTATTTTACTCTTTAAAATGCAACGCTTGACCAAAGAGCATGTCAAGTTGTCAAAGCAGAACCAAGTTTACTTGTCTCTGGCCACCTTGTGTTGCTCTCTATGTGACATACTCTCAGCCAAAGCTGTCAGAATAGAAAAGCAGACAGCATCCTATTTCCCACATCAGTTTGTACTTGTGCTGTAAATCTAGCTCCCTGTAATGCTTGTAATGTTATACAGGGCGATCCTGTTCACCGGCAGGCCTGGACAATTATAACCCAGCCAGTTGTATCTCTACCTCAGGTGTTGGTCAGCTTGGTCCCGAGTTCCTGCCCTCAGAGAGCTTGTCTTTCTAGAATTTGAGCTGACAGCCGGTAGCCCAAGGAAATCAGAGAGCGTGCATGGGATAGACCTGGATAGAGTTATGTTCGGGTGAGATCGGCCTCAGAAAGGAATACAGCGAAACCTTACCTTTGACACCCAACTTAATAGTTTTGGATGAAAAATGCATGAGCTAAATTTATGCCAAGCAGAAACTGTGATATGTCAGAATAATTCCAAAGAAAACAAGTGAAACTTCATCAAAAACTGTGTGGAATGATTATCATGTGGTAATTTAACATTAAATAAATTTAAATATTGCTGAAAAACACCCATTAGAGTCCAATTAACTATATATTTTTTAAACAGACTAAAGCTTCCTTGACACATGATGGTGCTGAGGAAGTGCATTCCAGGAAGTGCCTAGTTTAACAGTCTTCCTGTTTGCAAACTATGCAATGCACCGAAACACACAAATATATGAGTGTTTTAGTATGAGATTTTGTATAATTTAAAGACACAGTAGCTCTTGGATCATATATCAACTGCTGCCTTGCACATGACATGCAGACAAAAATATATTTATCATGGCCACAAATTAAGAATTCGTTCCCTCGTTTAGTAAATCATGGCCAAATTGAATATTATTGCAACATAGCCATGATTTAGTAAAACGAGGGAACGAATTAGTATATTGTTGTGTGCAAGATTTACTTAAAAATGAGGGAATAAATTAGTAAAACATTGTAAGTTGTGGAAACGAATTGTTGATTTGTGGCCTCAATATACATAATTTTTCCCGGCATGTCGTGTGTGGGGCACCGTACATATGAAATGAGCAAAATACAAATGGAAAAAAAGTACCTGATCTACATAGGAAAATATGTCTTTACCATTTACTCTCTAGATCTTTTGATTTGGAAACTCATATTCACTACCATTCAACAGTATGATTCTTTTTTCAAAGAAATGAATACTTTTATTCAGCAAGGACACATTAAATTGGGCAAAAGTGACAGTGAAGACATTTAATGTTACAAAAGATTTCTGTCATATAAATGCTGTTACTTTCTATTCATCAAAGAATCCCGAAAAAAATGTTTTCACAAAAATATAAAGCAGCATCAATTTTTATTTTCAAGAATTGTTTCTTGAGCACCAAATCAGCTTATTAGAATTATTTCTGTCACTGCAGACTGAAGAAACGGCTGCAAAAAATTCACCTTTGCCATAAGAGGAATAAAATACATTTTGAAAATTTATTAAAATAGAAAGTAGTTATTTTAAATGGCAATAATATTTCAAAATATTACTGTTTTTACATTATTTTTGATTTTAAAAAATTACAGCGTTGATGAGCATAAGAGCATGAGACTTCTTTCAAAAACATTAAAAAATTATAATGTTTCCAAACTTTTGACAGGTACTGTATATGGTCAGAAAAGTAATTCCAGCATACTATGCTATTGGTCATTTCATTCTTTCTCAAAAGGAAACTCATATAGCGATATGATTTAAAAAAAAAAAAAAAGTACAACTATTACAACTGATGCCAACCTATAATAACGCACAATGTCAAAACTAGACCAACTCCTAAAGTTGGTCTACAACCTCAATCACTGCAAATAAATCTTTCTAGACCCCTTCTAGTTTCCCTTTCTTGGATACAGGAGCACAGACAGAAAGCTGATATATCTCTGTGTGTGTTCCCGGTGGCACAGGACCTCCTCTTATATCTCAGCATCAGTCATCCTGGAGCACTTTCCTCAGTGGCCTGTTTAGCCCTGCGGGGCTGTTAATTCATCCATATGGATGAGATGTTCTCCTGTCATAGCTCCATCAATGTGGGTCAGGCTGTCATAGAGGTGGCCTAGTTTTAACTACCTGTGCCACTTTTTTAGTGGGATTTGTCAGAGCTCCAGGGTAGGAAGGATCAAGGTGACTGAGTCTAATCATTACTTTGTAGGTCCATAAATAAATTTAGGTGAAACTTTGAAAATGTGAAATAGTTGTAGCCAATTTTCTGTTGAGATTAAATCAAACCGATATGACAGACTACTGATGTCAAAAGTTGTCACGTTGCACCACAACAGACTGAGGCTGTCTACATTTGACATGACAAAGCAACCTTTGCAAATCTATGTGTTCTTCATGTCAGAAGTAGCATGAGCGTGTGATCAGAACTTACAACTTGTTTTAAGTATAAAAATTCAAAAAACAAGTGAAAAAAATCTGTGAGGGGTGTTTCCCGTACAACGATATAACTCGCTACTATAGTACGATGCATCGTTGAGCAAATCAACTAGCTAGTCATAAACCTGTCGTTCAGCCATGTTGGTTAATGATGTCACGCAGGTGGTGGAGTAATAACTTCTTTAAATGAATCCGTTTAAGATCAAATTAATGCTAGATTTTTTGCTATAAATTACAGACATGGCATCTGAGGACTACTTCTCGTTTTTATCAGTTATTTTGCTTTATTTCCAGATTCAATCATAGACTTGTTCTTACGTACTAGAACATGTACGCACATGCGCACTCTTCAAAAACGCTACTTAAAATCTCTTGACAAACTAAAATATGTAAATGACATTTGTATATATTCAAAATTAAAGATATACATTGTACTTAATGTCAGCTTGCTTATTTGCTCAAGATAAAGATTTATTAAAAACAAGAAACTATGCTTCTAACCACAGCTCAAGAGCTGTCGTTCCAACCACACAAGTTTGCGATATAGTTTGCGAATGTTCGTTTCAAAGATGGTTTTGGGAAACACCAAAACGTTGAACTATGTTAGTAATGATGGAACTTGCAATGTTAGTTGGCTAACAATGCTTTTGGGAAATGTACCCTAGTGCAGTAAGACAAAATACACTTCAGGCCCAATCACATTTCAGCATGAAATTTCAGCAAAATTTTGTGGATAAAAAATGTCAATAGTGAAGTGATAGTGTAACAATAGTGTAACAAGCCAAAGTTTAACAAAAATTCTGTGGGTCCATCAGGCAAAATAATAATTCCCCTCAAAATTTCTCCAAGCAATGGTAAATGAGACCGCATCTTTAATACTTATCCAGTTTTTCTACACAGGTAGATCTTCTTTTAAGCTTATCAGTATCTGTCTATGACCTTAGCATAGATAGAGCCATGATCCTGCTTTAATGAAATACGAATCACTAAAATCTCTGCTCACCTCCTCAATGTAGCTCTCCTTGAAGGATCCACGAAACATGGCTGCCATCCAATCACAGCTTGAGATGAGCAGTGGCTTGTGGGCTGGCAGATATCCGTCATCTAATCGAAACACCACATCTAAAACCGGGAGGAAAAGAGCACACATCTCGGCGTGTGTCACAGAGTCGAGGCTACAGAAGGGGAGACAGGTGGACGGACGAACACAAAGAGACAGACGAGAAGACAGATAGACACACAGACCGATAATAAATAGACAGATTGACAAGGCTAAGGATAAGAAGACAGAAAAAGTGAAGGGAGGGCCAGACTGGGACCATATAGGGGGCAAATTCATTTTAGCTGCGAATCCTTTAGAGACTGACATTGATGACTCTACATGTTCACTGTGGCTCACTCATTATGTTAAACAACAGATGATGTTGGACAGGTTGCTTAGCATTATGCTGCGGGTATCAGGAGGGCATGATGGGAAAACTGCACCTAATTAAATTCAATGCTCATTTTTATTCTGAGGGGGGAAAGCAAATAAATCTCTAATGGTTTGGTTTCTAAACTTCAGCATACCCTTAGGGAATGTACAAGTAGTCTTCAGGCCACAATGAAGATGAAAAACAATCAAAAATGTGAGAAGCACCTTCATGGTTGGGTAATGAGATTATGACAATTCCAGATGATGCAATGAAATAAACAGGTGTAAGTGGAGAGTACAGGAGTGTTAAAAGGTTAAACATGACAAACATGCACACAACACACAAGACGTGACAATAACAGAAATTAAGCGACAGAGAATAAAACAAAGCAGAAATGCAATCATGTTCACAATATGCAAATATTCATTGACAGCAATGAAGGGAATTTAAAACACTCTACTGCATATTTCCTAAAAAAGAAACACAGAGACTGAATGAAGGAAAGGAAAGACGAATTGTGCAAATTGACTGCTCTACAGTATGAAATATTCTATTCCAATTCCACAGGATTCTGGAATTGAAAATAGAAATCATGAGTCTCAAGTCAATGGTGTCACTACGAAAACCTTTTGAATGTGACACACTAACAGGTGTCAAGAGAGATAAGGAGATTAGACAGCCAATAACACCAGAACTTCTTGAAAAATCAGCATTATACAAATTAGGACAGTTAATTAGTACAAAAATCAATTAGAACTGTTCATTAATTTATTTATTTTTTGCTCATTCCCTCAGCAACAGCAGCTATAAGATGCTTGTCAAAAGTCATTATAGTTGGAGGTTGAAAACTGGAGAAAAGACTTGCTTCAGTTTCTCAGTGTAAAATGTTGAACAGATAGATAGCAGGGTAATTTATCATGATACAATAGTTATAATTTGTCAGGACATTTAGGTCACAAAATGATGTGAACTGATTTTTTTCTTGTACGCATTGTGCTCTGGTTAAGTACGTATGAGGTTAATCTAACATCGACAATGTTACCAGATGGAGAGGTGGATAGATGGATAGATAGATATAGATAGATAGATAGATAGATAGATAGATATACCAGCAAAGGTGCCCTTGCTCAGGCACTCTTTGATGCGGTTGGCACGGCGCACATGGAAGGCTTTGGTGATCTCCTGGTTCATGAAGCTCTCACGGTTCAGGACGTTGGCCACCATCATACGCAAGTCGAAGACCTCTAGAAGCTCAGCGATGGTTGCCACCTGCATCAGATCCCCACGTTTCTCATCCAGGTGACCCGTGTATAGGTACTGCAGCACTGCCTAAAAGAGCCAAGAGAAGGGAAAACAGATAATGTGACACTGCCACAGAGTGAGGTCTTTGCTATTATACTGTGTCATCTAAATGCCAATTCACACTACACCGACAGAGGCAGACCAATGCCTATAGTCATCAGATTACAGTACGTCACTTCTCAGGCATTCCACGACCCAACAAACTGCGATTCAACATGTTTAACTGTCGGTACAGTGTAAATTGGCCTTAAGTTTGTTCTTACCTGGAAAGGCCCTTTTTGAATGAGATCATCCATGGACACTACTGTCATGAGTCTCATCCGACCTGTCACGGGGTCATCCACCATCTCCAGGTACACCCCCAAGAAACCACGCCCCCATCCCAAAAGAGCACGGCCGGCTCCCAGGGGTCCCAGAGAGCACTGGCCTCTGGCAGGCAGAGCGTTATCACTCTGTGAAGTCCTCAGTGAGCCCTGCTGCAACATGAGCAGCCTATTTGAACCCCTAGTGCCACCTTCACCCTCCTTATCAATGTCCAGGCTCTTGGTACGCCCAGCCTGTTCTTTGGCTCCTCTTCGGCTCTGCTCCTCTTCCTCGCTCCCCTCCGAGCTCTCCTCACCCTCCTCCATCCCTGCCGCTCCAAGGTCCATAGTGAAAAGATCATAGAACTTCGAGCAGGAAGTGGCCAGGTACACCTTGTGGGCAAAGACACGAGTTGTCCCAGCCTGGAGGAGAAACAAGACATCTGCACACAACGGCTGGCAGAAAAGAGAGTCCGGACCTTCTCCATCCATGGGAGGAGGATCAGGGATGCCCACCACAGGTCGTGGTGGTCTGGGGGGAAGGAAGGGGGCCTGAAGAAGAGGACGCTGAACCTTCTTTAAATGGGACTTCCAGAACTGAAGGTGGCGTCGAGAGATGAGCGCAGCACGGATAGCATTGTCAAACACATCCTTTACACCGAACTGAGCGACAATGCTTGTTTCATAGTATGGAATGCCAAGTTCCTTAGCGACCTCATGACCTCGTTCTGGGGGCAGGATGTCTGTAGGTTTGATGGGTCTAGGAAAAACAGAAGCATTATTAAAGCCAGATAGAATATATTACACTACCATTCAAAAAGTTGTCAGTGTCACATGATCCTTCAGAAATCATTCTAATATGCTGATTTCATGCTCAAAAAAATTCTTATTTTTATCATTAAAATATTATATCATTATGATGTTGAAAACTAGAGGTCTGCAACCGCGGGACCCGATAAGATTTCTTGCTGCGCGGGATTAAATTTTGAATGAAAGGAGGATTGAGAGCGAGAGTGGGGAGAGTGACAATAACCCGGTCGCTTCCGAGATGCTTTGACATCAGCACATCTTGTGCTTGAACTTGAAGTGAACAAAACTTTCTGCAGTGGTGGCGTTCACACAGTCCCAAGTTCCCTGTCCTGAGAAACCTGGCAAGATATGTTCTTTGCATAAGAGGTCTGCGCGAGTGCACCTTCAGAGAACATTCAACCTTTGTGATCGGATTTTGGAGGAGAGACGTTCTGAAACGGTCGTCAGTCAGCGTCATTCTGTTCTTGACAGCATCATAAGAAAAATGACAAAGTTGTGTATGCTATGCAACATTTTATATTTGTTATCCCCAATCACTCTCTTTCTTTAGGGGAAGTTTAAATGCGAGATTCTGGAAACAATCTAAATTTAGTGGGACTCGATGGCTCGGGAAGAAAATCACTATATGCGGATAGCGGGAAACACAGAGTGAATTTAGGCGGGAGCAAGTGTGTGCGGAATAGAACCTTGCGGGAGCGGGATTTAAAAAACAGTCCCGTGCAGACCTCTATTACATTTTTCAAGATTTTTGGATGAACAAAAGTTTTTCCATTTGAAATAGAAATCTTTTGAAACATAAATGTATTTACTGTCTTTTTGATCAATTTAATGTATCCTTGCTGAATTAAAGTATTAATTTCTTTTTCAAAAATTGTACCGACCTCAAACTTTAAAATATATCTGGTATATTTTGAATTAATTTTTGAAATTATAATAATATTTAAAATTTTTAAATATTATATGGGGGTGTTTTACCCATCTTACCCTACAAGCCATCAAAGGTAAGTGTAGCAAATGCATAACTGACCACAAATATACAAAGATGCACAAGAATCCTCTCAAAACGGAAGCTCAAAAAAGAATGAAAAACTTTTCATGCTAAAGTTTAATAACAGAATATGTGCTAGGAGTGGGTGTAGGATGTGGTCGTACTTGGCCAGAGGCCGGCGAGCCCGGTTAACAGCGTCCAGATCAGCATAGCGCAGGTCCAGCTGGCAGCCCACCAGGATGATCGGGGTACGGGGGCAGAAGTGCTTAATCTCAGGGAACCACATCGTGCGGACATGGCGCAGGGAGTTCGGATTGGCCAAAGAGAAGCACAGCACTACCACATCTGATCTAAACACACAGAGAGAAAGAAATCGGTTTATTTTAAGAGAATACATCCGAAGGAATCATGTAATAGGCAGGAAATTGGCAAACCCTGGACACTAATCATCCTACACAGAGGCTTTAAATTGGACAGTGAATCACGGTTATTGGAATAAAAACTGTGAAATGCAAAAAACAAAACTGCTGTGAGCTTCCTTGCTTTTTAGCAAGTCCAGATTTATTATATTTTTTATTATTTCATATATATTATATGGCTTTAACATTCATTCATAATGGGATATTTGCATAAATGCAAATCCAAAGTCCACCAGCTCACTAATCATAATCAGTCTTTTGGGAAATAAAAGTCACGGTATGACCATTTTCCCTGCAGCAAAAAATAAACTTCATAAAGAAACAGTGAGCGAGCGAGCAGCCAAATAGAGCAATGATTGTGTGTGTATTAATGCATCTCGTCTGACTCAATAAGCAGCACTGGTCTAATAATAGCGAATTGTCCAACCATGTCATATTTCACAGCTGCATTCACAAGCTCATCATGTGAGACCAGCATACACAAGAATGACTAGTGGAGCACCGCATTGTTGTTGTAATGTAAACAGACTTGATCTAGCGGATTTCATCATAGTTATGTATTTACACTGGAAAGTGCTCATGTGCATGTTTATAGATATAATATGACAGTGTTTCTCAGACAACATTTCTAAGATATTTTCTTTCTTTCTTTGATATAATCTTTCTGGAAAATACTTATTCACAACATAAAGTGAAAATCTAGAAGTATTACTTTTTTGAAACAATATGGCTTCTCAAAAATGTTGTTTTATTATTGGTGAACACCTCATGTGTGATGATTAAACAATGGAATTTCCCTGAAAACATAACATTAGCAAAGTGGACAATTATAACATGTTTACTTCCTTTTAGAAAATATATGGTAATGTTGACATTGCAATTGGATTGCCCATGTACAGAATGAGCTAGATCGGCTAAGCCTTATTACTAAACTAAGACAGCATTTTAAGCCATACTAAAGAATATGTGTAAAGGAGCTTACAGCCTCCAGGGGTCAAAGTCGACATCCTAGTGTCTGTGCTTCTCTTAGTGTGTGTACGTTCATGAACAGGGGAAAGTTTGCAAAAATATGTGGAAATGGGTCAGAGATAAGACAAATTAAAAACAAAACAAACAGACTGACACACAACCACATATGCATCCACAATCATTCACCATAACTCAGTGAATTATAACCATTTAAAACTGCTATAAAAGCGAGTGTTGAGGGTCATAAAGGACTGTGTTATGTAATCAGTGTGTGTGGTGTTCTGTAGCGCTATGTAGAGCATGTCTAAGTTCAAACTCCTGACTGCATGTCTGCTTCACTACACTGTAAACACAGTCTTGATCACAGACAAACATCTAAACATACAAATAAGCCTAAATATTCTAACAACAAAAACATGACAGAAGTAGCATAGCACAATGATGGTATCAGCTGGTAATAACTATCTTTTCAAAATGAAAGTAAAAGACATTTACAATGTTACAAAAGATTTCTATATCAAATAAATTGTTCTTTTGAACTTTCTATGTATGATGATATGCATGCATAAATATGTGTCAGCCCATGGAGGAGGGCTTCCCCACTGAGTCATGGTTCCTCCTGATGTTTCTAAAAAAAAATTCTAAATAAGTTGGAACTAAGGAACCTTTCACTTGCATTTCACAATGTGTTTTGTCAGTTTCTGTTCACATATAATTAATAGACTCAGCTAGGCTTTGATAAACATTTTCAAGAAATGTTAAATGTGTCTGTGTGAGTGTGTATTTAGCTAGAGTAACAGACACTGGGGGTGAAGGTCACCTGATTCTGTGTTTCCATAACAGGGCACCACCATTAATAATGTTTTATCAGCTGACTGCATCTGCCTCAGTACTTTGTACACGCACTGGACGTGTCTGATCTCACAGACACACATCCTGTAACTCATTCACAGAGATTTCTTTTTGGTGACAGAGAGAGAGAGAGTCCTCCACTCTCTCTCTCTCTGTCTGTCACACAAGTAATACTAAAACACACCACTTTCACAATGCTATATCATTAATATGATTATTACAAAATCAAAAACTCATCACCGTTCAAAAGTTTGGGGTCAGTAAGATTTTTTTCTAAAAGAAATTAATCCTTTTATTAAGCAAGCATGCATTTAATTGATCAAAAGTGACAGTAAAGACATTTGCAATGTTACAAAAAATTTCTATATCAAATAAATTGTTCTTTGAACTTTCTATTTATCAAAGAATTCTGAAAAAAAAAAAAAATCACGGTTTCCACAAAAATACTAAACAGCACAACTTTTTTCAACATTAATAATAAGAAGAAATGTTTCTTGTGCACCAAATCATCATACTAGAATGATTTCTGAAGGGTCATGTGACACTGAAGACTGGAGTAATGTTGTTGAAAATTCAGCTTTGCCATCACAGGAATAAATTACATTTCAAAATATATATTCAAAATATAAAACAGATATTTTAAATTATAATAATATTTCAGAATTATACTGTTTTAACTGTATTTTTTATCAAATAAACGCAGCCTTGGTGAACATAAGAGACTTTTTTCAAAAACATTACAAAAATCTTACTGACCTCAACCTTTTGAACGGTAGTGTGAGTGTGTGTGGTTAAAGATCTGGGCTGGCACAGGTTCAGTCCCAGTTTGTTTTCTAAAAAAATGAGCATTTACTGAAAAAACATAAATATTAAGAAAAAAGTATATGTGGGCAAACTGCATCGCCTAAATATATCTATTTTTATTGCTTGATATTTTGTATTTAATGCAATAAATTTCCTTTGAAGTGTGACTTAGGGTGTGTTGCCCGGGCCAAAACAACCTAGAGAACCGAACTACAAGTGTGAACACACCCTTAGATGTAGACACTATAAGCATTTAGGAACAATGTCAATCTCCCTCATCCTCAGCAGCTATTGTGATCTGCTGCACCGCCTTGAGCCAAAGCACCACTTCTGATCCACTGATCCTCCGCTGCTCTGCACTGCACTGAGAATAAGAGCCTCCATGCAGTGCTCTTTGGCTAGGCTTACAGCACATTACCTTCCCAGCTGGGAGGATTAGGGCAATAACCAAAGCTTGGCAGGGCAACACATGCCACAGCCAAAAGTGGAGAGATATCAGAAAAACAAAAAACAAATGGAAGATTGATCTGAGTAACGTTATTGTGGGACATGAAGTGTGTGTGTGTGTGTGTGTGTGTGTGTGTATCAAGGTTATAGTGACATGGCCTATTGGTAAACACACATGCCATGACACACTGAGCACTATGAGTTCAAATCCAGTTCCATATTGTGTAACTGACCTGCCATAAGCAAAACGTCTGTCTTTGTGATGATCTCCAAATGTGTCCCACAGCCTGAGGGAGACACTGACCTCGTCCACCACATCTCGTGACCTCTCCAGCACCTACACAAAACACTTAAACTGTTCAGTAAGGTTTCATTTGACCAGCACACCAAAGCCAACATTAAATTAATTATTTTCAGCTTTATTAAACTGGCAAGTCCATTAAGAACAAATTTCATATTTGCAATTTCCTGGCTAGGATTATTACAGTTAACTAAAAGTAAAAAGTAAAACTAAATGAGCTTAAAGGCACAATATGTAATTTTTCGCTTCCGCTTCTTCCGGTCAAGCGTATGTGGGATAACGCACCGCTGTTTTATCACATAGATTTGAGTGTGTTGAAAATGATGTTATAGCATTACTCTGTACGTTCGCTCGGCAGCTGCTATGAGACACTTGTTGCACACTGCAGTAAGATAAATCGATATTAGAATATCATTAATATAATCAAGAAAACGAGATTCAAACAATAAGACTAAACGTCTTGAGCTATATAACAATGATTAGTTCTCTGTCTATAAATGTATCAAAACAGGTGTTCCCTTGTCTAATAAAACATAATATATTAAAGCGTCTAGGTGTTTCCATGGTTTCTACAAAATAAAACTTGAGGGAAATTGAGGGTAACGCAGGTATGATATCATTGATAGGCAAATCACGGACACGGTCCGTGTCCTGGTTAAAATTTCTTATTTCTTGGATATTTTAATCCAAAAATCTTACATATTGTGGCTTTAATATAAATTTTACAAATAAATGAAAAAATATTACAAGTATACAAACCAATAAATGGTATATATATATATACATTATATATATATATATATATATATATATATATATATATATATATCCCATCTATTTAAACTATTTTATATAATCTAAAGCCTATAAATACACTGGTTGTATAAATACGTTGTACTCCATTGCAATTGCCATGTATGTACAGTTACAGTGCAGTATTTATATTAACATTCAATGCTTTTCAACGTATACACAATATGCCAAAGGTCTGCCCACCTCCTGGCACACACGGTATTGGTCGATGGCCCAGACAGTTGGCACGTGGGTGGCAAGCAGCTGGTACTGAGTAAGGGTGGCATTGCAGGCACGGGCACAGATTAACCGGGTCTTGCCCACTGCGTTATCACCCACCACCACACACTTTATGGTCTCCACATTGGGTCGCTCATAATCTGTGTCTATATCCATGGAGAGGGCCCTAAAAGACAGCACAATAGAGAGAAACAGTTTAAGTACTGCTAATCAGTTATTGTATTGACAAAAAAAAAAAAAAAGAAAAAAAAGAGGACAAAACAGTTGATCATGAAGTATAAAAAAGAAACTCAGTTTCTAATACATTTCCATTTGTTTAATTTAGAATGAAGTCCAAACAAAACAAAAATAGCAAAATACAAATGACAAACAATAAACTATAATAGGAAAATGATAATAACTCTCCCCATTTACTGTGGTTACTCAAAACAACATCCACAATAATGAATGGCGTCATCTGTACTGTCTACTCATTCACCAAATGTTCAAAGTTTAAACAAAAATCTGGGTCAGGTGCTATTTCTGTCTGAGGAAGGAACAAAAAAGACAGCCAACACAGTTCTGCACTTGGCTGTACAGCGTTTCAAAGTGTGTGAGTTTCAAAGTTGATGTGAAGAAGTGAATTTAGCATTTTTTCTTTTGGAGTCTTAGAAAAATCCACCTGAAGCTAACTAAGGTCAAAGCCCAGTGGAAATGCTGATTTGTATGAGAGAACACCGCTAAACCAGACAGCATTAATTCTCACGCTTTGCCCAGGATACTGAAACAAACAGCATTAACACATAATAATAACACTCACGTAAACATTGACTTAAACCTCCTAGGTATTAAGACTGCAGCTCTCTGCAGAGAAAAAAGAAAAAACCTGCTGAGGGATGCATCTGAAACAAATCATTAGGAGACCTAAGTGCCAACACATATGACTGTAACTTAATATCCATGACAACCAGAAAGTTCTCTTTTAGGTTCAAACAAAAGCAAGCAATGTGAGATATGCTTTTTTCTCCCCCCTGAAACAATGAGAGATTTTTGGTTTCATAATGGATGCAGACATTTGTTCAATAAGATGAACTGCTTTGCTTCAAGAAGTCACATAAATTTGAGCAAGTGCACAGAGCTGTGGAAAAAAAAAAAAAAGTCAATACTAATACACCACTATGATAAAAGAGGCCATATAAAATTAAATACAAATGATTTTGGGAACCATAACTCTGTGGCTTTAAAAGTGCACCCGCTACGGCTTGAATTACCCTTGGTAAATGCACTAAAAGTGTCCTGAGCTGCACAAATCAATTAGCTTTCCGGGAAACAATAAAAAATTTCCTTGAATAAACACACAGGCAAACACTAATAGCAGTGCATTCTTTTGATACAGCTAAAGTGATACAGCTATCTACATTACAAGCCGTCCTGAGCTCCACTGTCCAAGACAGCTAACGTTCCATAAAAAGAGCTCATGAAAGATTAATACGGCCACTGTTTATTGTTCCACTGACAAAGACGTCACAGTTCTGGCCTCCAGTGACATACTGGGGTCTGAAAATGATTCTCATTCAATCAACTCATTCTGAGTAGCAAGGTGGCAATTCTGACCAAGATTAGTAATAATCCATAATAGGTCAGTGGCGTTTTATCTAGAGCAGCGGTGCTCAGTTAATTCCTCATGAGGGGAATGTGACAGCCAGTTTTTAGATTTTGGATCAGTGAAGAAGGTTTCAAAGACGTCTCTGTGAAATGTTGTCAGTGTTAAGGGTGCTCTGGAGGAAGCTTCTTTAACAGGTTACATAATGGTGGCACATTCATCAACAGGCTGATGAAGCAGAGCTGTAAATGTTATCTAACAGTAATCATTATAACTGCTGTGTGAGAGTCATCAACATTTATGGAAGATTCTATCAAGGTGAAGATGATCATGATTGCATTTTTTTTTTTTTTAATTAGTTCAAAGAAACAGACTTGAGTATGTTTTACGCACGTGGGTATGTGCAAAAAGTGGGGCAGTGGGTACAGAGGTGTTAGTGCAATCTTAGGCACTTTGAACAATCAACCACAATGTTTCCACTTTAATTCTCTACACATTATCATTCATGTACATGTGGGAAATTACATTCAAGTGACAGTTCAAAAAAGACAACTCGGTCATCATTTATTCACCCTTGTGTCTTTCCAAACCTTTATGACTTTCCTTCTTTGGAATATAAAAAGGTGAATTTTTTATTTTTATAATTTTATTTCCACAAAAAGATTAAGCAGCATAACTGTTTTCAGCATTGATAATGATAAGAATAGTTAAGCACCAATCAGCATATTAAAATGATTTCTGAAGGATCATGTGACACTGAAGACTGGTGATGATGGTTAAAATTCAGCTTTGTTATAACAGGAATAAATTACGTTTTAAAATATATTCAAGTAGCATTAATTTTAAATTGTAAAAATATTTCTCAGTTTACTGTTTTTACCTTATTTTTGATTAAATAAATGCAGCCTTGGTGATCATAAGAAAATGGAAATTTTATGATAGCTTTCTGTGAGAAACACCTCAAATTTAAGCCACTATTCAATGAAAATCTTCCCTTCCTTTGAAAATGGCACTGGGAAACATTTTTGATGAATAATACCTAATAATAAATTTCAGCCTGTTTTTCAGACACTACACTGTACTACTGTACAGCTTCAGAAGATATGAGATACTTATATGGATTAATAAAAGGGTTTTTTTTTTGTTTTGTTTTTTGTCATTTAAAGCTTGACAGCCTAATTCATTTTCATTAAACAGATCCATAGAAAGAATACATTTTTACAGAATTGGGTCAACATGTGGGTGATTAAATGATAACCGAATTTACATTGTTGTGTTTTAGTCTATCTCTGAACACTTGGTCAGAAAGTCTACGAACTGAGTACAGTTTTCTTTTGTGACACACAATCACAACAAACAAATGTGTATAATAAAAGCAATGATACCAGAGACATGGATGTCTCATGAAGCTTTTAGCAGAGTCAGTTGAGTGAGTCAGTGTTTTGTCATGGGGAATGAGATGAGCAGTGTGCCACACTAGCGCTTGTTTTAGTGACAGGCAGTGATAGAAACAGTGGGAGGTGAGGTCTGAGAATGAGCAAGAGAGAAAGAAAGAGAGATGAGACGCGTGGCAGACGCCCACTCCATTCACAAACACTGTACAGGCCCACACAACAGTTCGTCTGCTTGTATTCAGTCCTGCCAGCCTCAGTGTGTGTGTGTATAGAATATGTAGGTAGATAGAGAGAAGAATATCACAGCATGTGGACCAACTACAACCCACAAGCAAATATGGCAGTTAATGAACAATAAACTCTTTTGGTAGGTTATAATAACTTAGTATAGCACTCTCAAGCTTTCTTTCTCCACATATTTCTTGTGGCAACCACTAAAATTTAATTATGGAGTTAAATGAAATATTTTTAGGATCTCTTCACGAGATAAATCTCAAACAAGAGTTTTCTTCTACAAGTTTGACTGTCCTTTCCCTCTCTGTACATCTGTCTTTCTAGACAGCTGGGCAGCGGAGACTTGCTCACCCCTCCTGCACTGTGTGTGTTACATAACAGCTCCAGTGGCAAAGGCTGCTCTCTCTGCCGTCACATAACCAGAATCCACGATTAAAAACCTCGCTCTTAGAGAGCACCTGCAAGACCCCATGCTAAAACACTGAAACCAGACCTTCCCTTTTTTTATAAAATGAAAACTAAATCAACCCAAACCATATCAGCACATACACTGGCTTAACCCCTGCCTGTCATAGTGACCTAATTTCTTTAGTTTCCGTCAATGCATCATGCCAAGTGTTTTGCCCTGAGGGTGTCCGCATGGTGATTATATAGGAATATTTTCAAGTGTTTATAGAGGGGACATGTAAAGACAGGCTATACCATGAGCGCAGACAACTTATGTAACGCGGTGGTCTCCTGCTAGCCAGTAAACAGGTTAAAGTAGAGCAGTGCATTGCTGCACACCATTGACAGTTACCAAATACCAGACTGCTTCAAAATAGCAAACACTGAGCAAACTGCACCACTGCAGCGTACAACCTCGAAGAGTCTTACACCACATGCCTTTGTACTGCAAGGAGTCAATGTCTCTTAGTGGATCAATGACATTTTATAGCCGGGCCACAAAGTCGTTCAGAGTTCTGAGTCCTCCAGATCAGAGAATGAGTTAGATCTTTCCCCTTAATGCCATCAGTCACTGGGGAGTAATGGAGGAATTAACCATTCAAACACTGAGATCTACGGTGTCATTGTGGTAGCGTTTTCAGTGCAATACATCAGGGGCATTTTATTTACTTCACATGCAGTAGCCACAAAAACTGTCTTTGCATTTTATAACAAAAAATAACCGATTTTAATAATACATAACTGATTTTTAAAAGAACTATAGCACATACACAATTTTCAGCTGATAGTTGTCTATCAGCTGTTCCATACACCCCACTTTTAAATTGATTGAAATACAACATGTAAAATTAAAATAACTTATTATTATCCATGGATCTCTACATGGATTACAGATATATTATATGATGTTATTACAGATCAGTGTTTCTGCAATATGCCAAATCGACATGCACCTTACAACTTTTTTCAGTCATTCAAGTGCTCAGAACTCGTAATAACAACATTTCTGACTCTACTTAAAAAAAATCAGTTGGTTAAAAGTTATTGAAAAATGGCTTCGTTCTGAGAAAGCACTAGCATCACTTGTTTGCACATGCCACATGGTTTGATATTTAGTTATATAAGATTTTCTTATCTAAGTGCAATTTTAATGCCCAAAAAAGTCCACATTTGGAGGCAATATATACCAATATATGGTATTTTCCAATGATCCTTAAAATGATCGTAACTGCAGCCGACTCACACTCATGCCCTCCATGCTATACTGCATGCTATACATGCTATAAGTTCACATCAGCAAGAACAACAATAGTAATTACAGGGTGATGTGCATAAGTTAAACTGATTCATAACAAAGTGACCCACCAATTAAGTCTTCAACAAGAGTTTAACTATTTAGCACAGTGGCCCACATTGACTACAGCTTCATAAGTCCTATGGACCTAAGCTGTCATGTGCACAATACAACTGTACCTTTACCCTTGAGAGCAAACTCAGCAATGAGAGACTCATTAAAGTCAGCCCATGGAAAAAGAAAGAAAGGTGGAGTCCCTAGACTTCAGCTCTCAATGGAACAGCTAAAGTGAATGTATTCAAATAGCACTGATAGGGGTGACTTATCTGAGAGCATTTTTGCTATGGATGATCGCACAGCATTTGTTTTATGATTATCAACACTTTGGATCAAATATTGTCAGGGTGAGCACACAAAAAGCTGGTTACAAGTGCTGAATACAAGTTAATACGTTAAAAGAGAAAGTACACCACACTTGTGTTATCAATTTCTGAACAGCATGACAGAGCAGTTTGTAATAAGTAACAGGAGCAGTTAATTGCTGACAAGTAATCTTTGAACAATTTAACAGTCACATCATAAAATAATGATTGCTGAATCAGCAAAAGACTAAAACGCTTCACTTTGTCCCTGGATTATAATGGACAAAGAGTCAGTAAGATCTCACAATAGCATTAGCAGGAGAACTTGGCTCATGCATACAAAGCCACAAACAAAAAAACATGCATCATGGGAATTTCAGAAAATTAAAATGCTCAAGATATTTTCTTGTGATTAGATCAGTTGTAAAGGTATTGTGTGAAACGTATAGAGGCAGCCATTGACAAACCCTCATTCATACTTGTAAGAAGCCCTAATTGAGCACCCATTCAGAATGTGCTTCATTGAGAAATATAAACCAGTAGTGAATTCTCTCAGTAAGAGGATTTCTCGCTTTAAGATTAAAACAGAATGCCAGTGAATGAAATGTGAATCAATATAAGAAAGAGAGAGAGAAAGATGCAAGAAAAGGTGAGCCAAGCCCATGCTCGACACCGAATCAGAGTGTGCAGTGGAAAATGAATACATACACAAATAAAACATGGTACTATGAGGACTGAGAAGATGCATAGCAACAAACTGGCCATAGCAAAAAGGTGGCGAGTTTCAGCAGCAGCAACGTGATACAAAGACACGCTTCCTATGGCAAGCCATTTTATCATTTATTCTTTAAGACTATTATTATGCTACTAGTATTTAATCGAGTAGAAACTAGAATATTTTTCAACTTTATTAGTACCTACTCATTATATAGTAGTATTTATTTATTATATGCTAATAATTATACCAACAGCAACAAGTATAAATTCAATTAGTACTAATTCCTTTGCTACTAGTCACTGACAATATTGACAAATGATGACAAATTCCCAAAAGTAAAATGATACCTCATTTAATTTCTGACATAATACCACTTCTGACATTAAGGACAAATGGATTTACAATGGTCACTTTGTTGTGTCTAATGTAGACAGCCTTAAGCTGGTGTGCCACATCCCGTGAAGACACTGTGTAGGTTTTCACTGAACTATAAAGTAACAATTATTTTATTATTAAGATTCTGTCAGTTATAAAATACCAACTGTAACTAGTGAAATAAAGAATGTTACTGATAAAGAATTGGGATAGATATTACCATCTCATCAACATGGTGAGAACATAGTAAAAAGGTAACTAGTAAAGAGCGAATAGCTGATATGTGAACCACAGAGTGGAATTTGTTACTGTCAAAGTAACAAGCAGAAAAGGCACAAGTTGTAATGCATGACTTCTGGAGACTAACTGAATAGATACTAGTCATTACTAAAGTCATTATGCAGGTTACCAGCATATGAATGAATGAATGAATGAATGAATGAATCTAGTTATTTGAATGAATACATGTTAAAACGGCTTGCCATACGTTTCCAACATCAAGCGTTAAGGATGGGCGGTGGTTAGTGTGTTTTTACTAGTCAGTTCTGATGCAGCTCTCAGTGCAATAATGCAACATTAACTAAGAATCCGCAAATAAATGCTGCATGGTTGTCGTGAGGTGAAACAAAGTGAAATTTCTTCACCTTACCTTCCGACGCTTCCAGAATTGACCCACATGCCAGTCCGCGCGTGGCTCTCTCCTGGCTCCCGTTAAACCGGGTGCAGGAGATCAAATCAAACCTTTAAATGACTGAGACGTCTCTGAAAAACTCTCGACTGTTTGTGTTCAACTCGCTGGCGTGTCACGGCTGACACCAAAGCAGCATCTTCACACTAGCTTTCTCTGCTGAGCTGAAAGAGATCCCCTGAAACAAGTTTGCAGAATGCAGTGGAGAACCTCAACCATGAAGTGCGCTTCATCTAACCTCACTCTCTCAAAGATGCCTCTTTCTCCTGAAATTACTGACATTTATAGGGAAGCTCTCATTTTAGGGCGTTCGTTGGTGTGTTTTTGTTTCTACAGCTGATTTCGCCAATGACACGCCCCTACTCGTGCGTCACGTAAACTGAACTCACCCCGAATCCATGGCACTGTGACTGGCAGCCAATCAAATCTATCGCAGCAGATGGCCCCGCCCTGTCTGGAACGCTCGGCCTGTTAACCCACAATCTACCAGTCATTGTTTAGACTCTCTGACAGGCGGCGGGGTTACAAAATGTTTTCACATTGTAGAGTACAGAACACATTGTAGTTGTGTTTAAAACTAGTGTCGTACATTGAATCATTGGACTTCATATGTTTTATTACATAGGCTACTGTTCTTTTACGTAAATGATAACTGTTTACATGGTAAAACCAGGGTAACATGGTAAATGCGATCTATTTAGATGTGTATTAATAATTAATAGTGCCATTTCCAAATAAGTGCGACAGCTGCTAAAATAATAATAAAAAAGTCATTCTGTGCAGGAAATGCTAAAAGAAAGCCTCTCTTGTCTCAAAGATCTATATAAACACTAAACAGAATAATATAGTGTAGGGGGTCTCAGCTAATTTAAAATATTTTAAATTAATTAGCAGTAACGATTTATCATTGGCTATTCGTCAATTCACCATATTGATTCCTTAAAAAGAAACATCTTTTTAAAATAAAATTAACAGAAGTTGAATTTGTTGGGGGAGGGGGTCTTATAAATAAATAACATTTGCTTTCATATGGTGACAGGGAAACTCATTGATATATATGTTCCTGTGACATAGTAAAGCAGACACAGCAGGTAATGAATACTGACCTCTAGTGATATATACTGGTATAAAACACAACACAGACCTCTAGTAAGCGCTGAGAAAGATCACCAAACACCATGGTGTTCCCGTTAGTATTTAAATTTTGAAACAGTGAGCACTTAAGAAACATCTAGACTGCGGATGGGGTCTGATCATGATGTCATTGCACAAAGCCTGGTAGTGATGTCAGTCACAGATTTTAGTGAAGCACATACAGCCCCTGTTCCCACACTTCAGTCAATACAGCCCTTTCTGCCATCCATCTCAGACCCAGCTGGATTCTAGCAGGCATGCCAGTGCCAGTGCAGCAGTGGGCCCTGAGAAAGTGATGCCCCTGTGGCCCCTCTGGAGCACCCGGAATGAGAGTGAGAGACGGAGAGCCGAGACTGAGAGACGTGCAGCTCAGAGCTATGAACATGTAGGCATTGTGGGATTTTTCTATGAAAGGGTTTACAAGGAATGATGTATTATGAGGTGAGGTTAGTGAAAGTGTCTGAGCCTGTAATTTACAGTCAGGCTTCTTATACTGACATTATGAGTGCAAAGCAAAGGAAATGGAGGGCAGAAACATAAATTAGGCTGGGTGGATGAAGGGTGAGCCTGGGAAACATTATGAAGTGTCTCCTGCAGAGTTGAGCTATGTTTGTTATTGTGGATTTTGGATGTGAACCGCAGGTCATAAGCACACGCATTTAGACACACTGTACATGCACATTAAAAGGCGTCTTTTTCTATTCTCTATCAAACAAACTCAACACATACTCTCCCTTGGCATAAAGACGCTAACATGATGCATCCACTGTTCATGCAAGTGGCCGGCCCTTACAAACTATGTTTTATACAGCTATCATAACCGGATGCATAACACATTTTACTGCAAACATATTTAGCTTCAGACTAGGCAAAGTAGGTCAGACTTCTTATACAATGGGGAATCTTTTTAAGGAGCATAAATGCAATGAATTTGAGCCACAAAAAAATAAAATAAAAAAGCATAAACAGGAAGTCATAGGACGGTACTACATCAGTACAGCGATACCAGCGGACAAACTGTCATATTGAATGGGAACAGTGAACTGTATGCTGCACACCCCTGTCATGGGTACTAATAGTTTGTGTTAAAGAAGGGATAAGATTTAGCGGCATGGACACAAAGTCTCCAAACAAGTCCGTGAATGCATAATGTGGAGGAAAAAAGATGAGACTGACATTCTTAGAACGGGGGGAGGTTTCCTGGTATCAGTCCACAAACAGTGGCATGGTGTTGCCCATGTGAGAGGCTTGTGAGGTTGTGTGCAGAACATCCAAACAAAGATAAGGTTTAGAAAAACAATGAAGATAAAATGGCAATGACTGTAGATATTCAGAAAATAAAATCATTTCTGGGTTACTATATTGAATTTTTCTATTAATAGCCATTAATTACAAAATTGTGAGTGTGCGTACAAATCATGATTTAATAATATACATGAGGAGGGAAGTCACATTTATATTCAAATTAATTATATTATAACATACACAGAACCAAAACCCCAAAGTGTAGCTATAAATGACTAAAATCAATCAGAAATGAATTCAGTCAGATTTAACTTCACTTTACTTTACTGCTGATTCATGCAGTGAATGCTGCAACCTGTTAATATGGCACTGGAATCAAAGTCAGCATGAAATGAAAATTCACCCTATTAATATTCTGAATGTATATTATAGATTTTATTGTGAAGAATTTGTAAATTTGTTTCAAACAAAATCAAAACATCTTCTCTCTGGTGACATATACAGAAATTTTCCAATTATTTAGTCCGCTTAAACCCCGCCCCTGCAGGCTCACGTTTATCTGCATCCATTTTTGAGTGCAAAGGCCACATCTCAAAAACCAATCAACATTTGATGCTTAGAAGTTCCCAACCTATATTTTTTATTTTTTCGATAATCCATTTGTCACGTTCTTGGACTCTTATTTTGATATTCTTTTCTGTTTTCCTTTAGTTCATGTTTTCCTGCTCTGTTTATTTTTGGTTATGTCCCTGCAAGCCCGAGGCAGCCACTGAGGTCGTCCCAGAACCAGAACCAGATACCATCACAGTCCTGGAGTCTAGGCATGCTACTCAGTCCACCCCAGAGCCAGGAGCGGACCTGAACTTAATAGATCTGTGGTCCACAGATCCAGTTCCCAAGTCCCCACCCTCGAGTCCTCGCCTTCTTCGCCGGTACTGTCCAGATATTTGGATGCTCCGGTCCCGATCTTCCTCCTCTGATGTTCCTGCCTGACTTCCTGGTCCCATCTTCTCCGCTGGTCACACCTGGATCCGTCTGCTTCGCTGGTGTCATCCAGGTCCTCAGCTCTGCCCCCGCTGCTAGCTTCGTGCGGCTCTGCAACTTCGCCTCGGGCTTCCCCTCCACCAGCTCAGTGTGAGGCTGAGTCTCCAAGCCCATGTCTCCACCTCGGCCAGTCAGCCCATCAGCTCCTCTCGGGCTCTGTGTTCCCTAATCTTCACTGTAATCTTCACCCTGGGACTCCTCCGTGCTCCCTCGTCCCTGCAGATCAACCTCGGTTGGTCGTCGCTCCACCGGGCTTCTCCCTTCCTCCTCTTTCCCCGTCGTCCTGGCTTGCTCCATTGTCACCCCAGTCAGCTGAGACCCCATCTCCACCTCGGCCCTGTGAGTCAGCAGCTCAGCCTTGGGCTTCCGGGACACGGATGTCACCCTAATCCATTGGCCTCTCTGCTCCGCCAGTTTCTCTAAGCACCCTGGTTCCACCTCCAACAGTCGGTCCCCTGGTTCTGCCCAGCCCTTCAGCCAAAAGCTCCACCCTGTGTCCTCCCACCGTTGGCTCCACCATGGTGTCTGTCTCCACTGATTCCTCCTCATCCCTGTAAATCATCATCTCCGCAACCTCCACAAAAGCCGCCTCCCTCCGTTCACAGTTACGGTGTGAGGACACGCCTTCTGGGAGGGGGGACTACTGTCATGGTATTGGACTCTTTTTCCTTTAGTTCAAGTTTTCCTTCTGTTTAGTTTCTGTTATGTCCCCGTTTGTTCCTGTGATTATCCCTGTATATATACTCCCTGTTCAGTGTAGTCTTTTGTCAGTTATTGTTTGTTTCAAGTGTTTATGCTATTATTATTTCTTATACCCTTCATCATGCGATTGTTATAGCCAGAAACGTGACACCATTACACTTGGATGTACGTCTGATGTACAGAAGAAAAGATCTGTTGCTACGACTGTTTCATCGCAACTTGCCGGAGGGGGGCAAAGAGGGGAGAATGGGAGAATGTGAGACAGACTTTATCTCCACAACACTGGGACAGGCCACACTGTCTTATCAACCCACAATTTCAAGCTCTCCAAGTATGTTAACACTGTGAGTTCAGGCCAGCTGTCAGTGGGCTACATGTAGCCTACTTACTGTTCTGATTTATGTACAGCACAACTTTAGGTGTCAACTTTTTCCCAAAGCATTTATATTGATATTTGCATGTAAAATGAGCACATTGTGCTAGTGTTTGTTAATATGCATAGCAAAATCCAGTAATATTCAGACTGTGTTACAGATATGTGAGCGATTCAGTTAAAGGTTTCTTGTGTATTGTGTATATTTCAGAAACATTGTACTGGTCCACTGATGTGATGCAATAAAATAATAAATAACTGCACAAAAAATCTACTGAGTTTGCAGCCTACATGCAAAAACATAGTCCGATTGATGAACAAATGACTCTTATGAGCTGCTTGTTTTTAATGAATCAAAAACATACAGGGTGACCAATGTGATTCATTAACAAACGTCTCTCACGAGGCAGTTCTTTTTAGTGAATCAAAAACATACAGTGCGACCAGTGTGGCCCGATTCATTAACAAACTTTAATGAGATGGTTGTCAATGAATATTTCAAAATACAAATTAGCACTTGAATTTGAATCAGTCTGAAACACTGTTTAAGTTGCAGCTTTATCAGAGAAAGAATTTCTTTCATTTGTACTGTAAGCAGAAAGACATTATAACTCAAAGTAATTGAATTGAGACATCTTTATCGATACGCAGCCCTACTACAATCACAATCCCCAAGTCAGTGAGTCAAGTGAAGGCAGTTTGCCAAGTTTGACATTGGACGTATCATCCCAAACACAACTCCTCCATCCAGCACTCAAGAGAATGCAGTGGTGCTGTTATTTGTGTGATGGTCGGTACACTTCTCTATTCTATTGCAAACAACAGGCTTGAAAAGATGACAGTGGAGAGAGTAAGACAGCTTTAAGGTGGATTCCCTACATTGTTCAGTGACATGAAGCTGCTTTAATGAAGATGGAGTGAGCTTAGCCATGCTCTAGACTTCAAGACTAACTCACCAGGCCTCATTAGGAAGGGGTTATCAGTACCTTCAAGCCACTGACAGATACTTCTGCTCTAAATCTGCAATCAATTAATATCTAACCACCTGATAAACACTTTGACAAGCACTCTGAGCTACTATAGGCCTTATCTGCTTATCGAGTGAGTCAGATGTGATTCTCATGCGTAGTTCATATCTTTACTACTAGCAAGACATCTAATCTTACAGTAGAATAGGAGACAGAAGTGCTGCCCCTCTTATCAGGATATGATTCATGTGTTAAATGTGAACGTCTTTAAGCAGAACCCGCTTAAATGAAGAGGTTAATCTAATTAAGCCTATACTCAGCTGTCTAATCACAGAGCTACACCGGGGCCAAGTGCAGTACATCTCAAGCTTCCTTCAAGATAACCAAACTTGAATTAATTGACTAATATAATTTTGCACATATAGTTTGGAATTTGGAACTATAATGACCGGTATGACTCAGAGGGAACGTTTTTGAAAAATGACACTTACGCTGTCACACAAAAGATAATGAAAGGAATATCAAGTCAAGTTTTCAGGAGATGTAGATCCTTTCCCCTCCCTTAAGCCTCATAACATGTCAATGACATCATTACTAGTTGAACTCAAAGAACTGTGTGATTAGCCTGAAGTTAAAGTACTGCTCCTCTGAAATGACATTCATTTGAAAACAACTTTACTGTTGCTTTCCAAAAAGCTGCAGTCATAAACAGACAAACCATTTTATTTAGTTTTATCCATAAGAATAAGGGGATTAGCATTTGCTGTACATAGGAAAAGAAAAATAATTAACCAAATGAATTATTCGTCTAAACTATCAATCATTGTTCTGATCTGTGGAATGAAGTTACTCAGTGCTGCTATTTGACCTATTGTACTATTTGTAGGAATGCAACAAGAATGTTTCATTGACTACTTCAACTGAATACAACTGAGACAGTGGAACAGGTAAAACTTCCTTCTAAATCCTTTGAATTGAATCTTTTCTTCTGTAGCTTAACCAGCAAGTCAACTTTGGGTGGACTGTCTTTGCCAGTCCACCAGGTCATATCAGTCTGAAACCAGCAATAACCAGAAATTCATGGAAATTCATGCAAATCTTGTCAATAGGGTGCAGTTAATCAATAAATAAATAATAAATAAATTGCCACATGATGTTTACAAGTGCACGCCAACATATATAAAATATGAATACACAAAACATGGAAATTATCTAGTTTGTATTCCAAGCAAATGGAAAACTAGTATAACATGACACTAAAATGTTGCAGGGTACAGGAGGACAGGCAGATTTGAACAACAGGCTAATTAAATATGTTAACATGCCAAAATAAACATCTCTAAAGCACAGCAGGCCAAATTGGAACCTGGCTTTTAACCGCCGGGGAAATGAGGAAGTACACTTCACCGCAGTTATTCTGCTATAGGAGTTGATCCTGCTGGAAACAGACTAGCTGCTGTGATTTTGTTTCATAGTCTCACATTTTTCTCAGTCACTCCTCATTTCTGTCTAAAACTGACTGTTTAAAACTGGGATTAGAAGAGTAAATAAATAAAATTAGGCCCAGAAATAGAAAGATTGATAGCAAATATAGAGGAAATGCTATAGTACACAGAACACAGTCGAGGACAAATACTCACAACACATGCACATGAAAATAGAATATGGACACAAACACATATACACACAACAAATTGACTGTCTGGCACCCTGCTGAACACTTAAAACAGCATCTCCATAAAGCACTGGAAAAATCTATATTGGTGTTATTCCTGTGCCTGTCACATAGGCTCATATTGGCCAGCAGTAACCAATCACATGTCATTACCATCACAATGCCTGTATGCCTTTTTCATCCAAAACCTTTCTCAGGATTTATTATTTTATAGTAAGATGTTTACTGTGAAAATAAAACACTATGACCAATTGTTTTTTCTAGAAAAGCAGTACAACTGTCATTGACATATGCTAATGTACTGATCACATAATGATTGGGAGGGACTGTGGTACAGTTGCACTGCAAGATGCCAGTACACACCCTGTCATGTGAATCTGAACTCAGCATTAAAGAGTTCAGAGAATATGTACCTGCATTAAAATATTGGATCTGTGTAAAAAATAAAACTGTATTTGACTGAAAGTAAAAAGTATCCATATTTAATTTTACTGAAGTATTAAAAAATAATAAATATTAAGGTTTGGATTTAGAAATTGACTCATGCAGTTAAGGGACAGAGGAGACTTTCTCATTAAAGGGTTAGTTCAGCCAAAAATAAAATTTCTGTCATTAATTACTCACCCCCATGTCATTCCAAATCCGTAAGACGTAAGATGAACGAAAGCCGCTTTTCCTCCATCGGGCCGAACGGTTTTCATTTCATAACCGTTCCATTCCTTGCCGATCCGGACCAGCTGGTACGGTTATGGTTTCGTTTTCCACTGTGGGGCTGATAACGGACGCTCTTTGGAATGTAATATAAAAGCGTCAGTCGTTCCCTTGGTAATGCAACTGTTTACTTATGACATGAGATGTAATAATGACTGCGTTATGGCAGATGATTAGATATTTTATTAATTTGTGTTTACGTCGATCAAATAGAGCGCTTAGCCAGACATTTTTGATGAAATCTGATGGCTCAGTGAGGCCTGCATTGAAAGCAACAAGAATACTTTTTGTGCGCCAAAAAAACAAAAATACATTCGTAAACAAACAAAAGACACATAAAGCTTTGAAGCTTCATGAAGCAGTGTTTCAAAATCAGCCATCACTAGATGAATAAAGTCGTTTTTTTTTTTTTTTTTTTTGGCACACAAAAAGTATTCTTGTCGCTTTATAACATTAAGGTTGAAACACTTTAGTCACATGAACCGTTTTAAATATAACTTTAGTACTTTTCTGGGCATTTGAAAGTGTTAATTATCTTGCTTTCAATGGAGGCCTCACTGAGCCATCGGATTTTATCAAAAATATCTTAATTTGTGTTTCGAAGATGAACAAAGGTCTTACGGGTTTGGAACGACATAAGGGTGAGTAATTAATAACAGAATTTTCATTTTTGGGTGAACTAACCCTTTAAAGTAACTTTGATGCACATTGTATTTAACCTTGAATAAACTTTTTAGTCATAAAAAACCTGCAGAATAATTTCAAGATTTAAATAAAATTACAAGGAGTAAAAGTTGTATTTTCTCCCCTTGGAAATGTAATTGTGTAAAAGTTAGACTGTGTCATTTCTGTGCCACTAGAGACATGGGATTGCAAAAAGAAAAAAAAAGTTTGTTTGACAGTAAACGGGTTTCCTGGACACTCCCCAATTACAATTATAGTAATGAAGTGCAATTACTCAAGTACTATCCACCCTGGTAATCGCAAATATACAATGGCCTCAAAACACTTTTTGGAACCTGAAGTCAAGTCAAACTTAAAAATAGCTATTGTTTTATCATTTAAAACAGCACTGCTTGAAAAGCTTGTGCATTGGGCCACAAGGTTTGATATTGTTAGATCATGATACATTTGTACATGTGAGATAAAGAAAACTTCATCTGAAACAAATAAAGCAATCTTTTACGTGCTGGATGGCAATATACAGTAGGCTGCATTGTGTGCCTTTGTACAAGGGAGTATTCTTATGTTTTATGCTTCTTTATGGGAGGAATTAACAGACACTAGCAAGTTTCGAGTTGTGGGTGTTCTGCACAAAATGCCACACCGGCCACTCCCTGCTCTACAGGGTTTTCCTCATGACTCATTTTGTGTGCTGGCTTACTACTAGTGTATATGATATTTAAAGGGTCACAGATCAAGTTGGGTGTGCTATTTTGGAATGCGGTTTTTAGGCACTGCCGGGACAACGGGTCAGGTTGCTTGCAATCAGAAAAGGATTTGAAATTTAATGTGTTTCTATATTTTACACTGTGTGCATGTGTGTCTTTCTGCACTCTATAAATCAGAAAATGTATTGTGACCTCATCACAAAATGAGGTATTTCCACTGTGAAATAAAGAATGTCAAACAAAATGGAGATGTCATGGTAAATGAGTTTTTAGAGTTTGTGTGTGTGACATTTGCTCTCACACAAACATACACGACGATACAGTATACAGCATACAAACAGAGAGAGCATAGGCGTGCTAAAAGGTCAGCTTAATTCTCATTTAATGAAACCCACACCGACCCAAGAGAGCCGTAAGAAAACGTTTTTAAATGAGACACATTTTGGACTGCAGTAACTTTTGGGCTCAGGAAGTTATGCGAGAAATGTGAACTCAAACAGTCAAGGAAACATGGACATTCACTGAAGCCACAGTGTCTTGATCCAAAAGCAACTGTTATGTGATTTGATAAATAAGAAAATATGCTGCACTGTCTGGATCAGACTGTTCTTGACTCTGGGTCTGGAAAAGTCAACAATGTTTAAAACTGTCTGTCTGTTCCTTAATCTATGCTCACATGTTGCTTTTGTGCAATTATTCTTTGCAAAACACCTGGATTACACTCAGAATTTGCACATGCAATCTGTCAGATTGCACAAGCAAATTACTACCCACTTTAAATCTTAGTAAATCAGGGCCCAAAGGTCCAAAACCACATATAGAACGCAGGCTGCAATTAAAGGATCATATCGATCATCTAAAACTGTGACAAAAATTTCCGCTGACAGGGTTTTTTAAATTGAATACATTTCTGGAAATACAACACTGTCATTAGCAACTGTTAGAACAAGTACAAGGAAATACTTGTGTGGAAGAGCAAGACATGGCCTAACTTCCCATCAAACAAAACAAAAATTTTAAAAATACAATTAAATGTACTATATATAAAATGTACTGTTAAAGGCACACTATGTAAATTTTTGCCGCTAGAGGTACAAAGGCGTAGCTTGATGATGCCGAGTTTGAGCGCGGAATCATGGGAGATGTTATCTTCACCTCACAGACGGTGAAAAAGAATTGGGACGGGACTCGGGCAGAAATCATGTTCATGGATTAGATTATTAACGATACTGTAGTATGAAGCAGAGCAGGGCCGAGTGCTGTGGGAGCTGAAGGAGGCCGCTGGAGCGATTGCTAATGAGAGACGAGCGACACACGGCTTGACAGCAGCAGAAATTTTATTATGCCAAAGTCGCCGCTTCTGCTTCTTCCGGTCAAGCATATGTGGGGTAAAGCAGCTGTGTTTTATCATATAAGATGTTTCCATGGTTTACTGGAAATCAAGGGTAGCGCGGGTATGTCACTGATAGGCGACGCACAGAAAAGGCCCATGTCCTGGTTAAAAATTGCTTATTTCTCTGGATTTAAACATTCTTGGAAACATTTGGGATAATGTAAGTACACAAGTCAACAAAATATATAATACTGTTCAAGTGGTTTTTGAATATTTTAATCCAAAACTCTTACATATGTCTTTAATGTACAATTTTTTTTTAAAAAAAAATCATCAATTTGAAAGAAAAAGCATACTGCAATACTAAAAAATAATTACCTCATGCACCCAAAGGTTATTCTTCTAAATACTTAAAACTTAAAACTAAAGGTTTTTCTAAATATTTTTTCACATAGTTTTACATAGTCATATAAACTTACATTGTTTGAAAATATTGATTTTTAAAGAAAACTTACAAGTATACTTACATTATAAAACTACTAAACTAGTAGTTTACTGAGAGTATACTTCAAATTGAACTTTCATAAACTAAAAAATGTGCTACAAGTATACTAGTAAACTATCAGTATACCTATAAGTTCACTTGTAGTAGTTGCAGTACAAACAAAAAAATATAGTTATAAACTGGTTGGGTAGCAACTCAAAGTTTACTACTGTTACACTTAAAGTATACTTAAAAGTATACATTTATACACTAAAAGGTGGGCCAATTTAGTCCAAATAAATAGTACACTTACAAGTATACTACATTGATATTAGTATACTTACTACATAAAGCATACTTACAAATAAACTTTACTTAAGTATACTTAATAAAATTAACTCGAAGTATGCTTTTTATAAGGGTAGTCTGTGATACTATGAAAAAATACAAACTTTGTCAAATTTTAAAACAATGCTGTCATGAAAAGCTTCTAACTTCAGGAGGCAATGACTCCTGTAGTGACAAGCAATCTTGGGTGACTGAGTTCATACTCCCCAAAAGTGTGTCAATAGTTGTGCAATGTGCAACCCTATCTGCAGTCTCCACTGATCTCGAAGCATACACACATGAACAAACTGACACAGAGTAGGAGAAGGAATCTGGACTAGGACAGGGAGGAGACAGGGTGAGAAAAAGGGGGAGGCCAGTGGACCTTATCACTGAGCAATTCCTGCATAACATCTGTCTGTCCTCACGTCTTTCAGCACTTTCACTCATGTTCTAGTGTCTGCGTGCACGAAACATGCTAACGCCACTAAAGGTTTCACAAGCAAAGCAATGAGGTACCATTTTTAAATGGCTCTGGAGATAAAGAAATATTATAATGATACTTTTTAAATCAGGACTGCAACTCTTATTAGGAGAAAAATAATAACAAAATAACATTAAATATCCAGAAATCAACAGTTTCAATAGTACATTGAGTTTAATTTATTGACAAAGAACACAACTCTTTAATTTGATCATTTCACCATCACATCTATGTTGTTAGCATTTACATTGATCAAGTATTATTGCTCATGTGTCTTAATGGTTTGGTGGCAGAATGTTTGTCAAGTGTCCCTGAGGTTATATATATATATATATATATATATATATATATATATATATATATTTTTTTTTTTTTTTTTTTTTTTTTTTTTTTCATTAAAACCAAAGATGTTCATCAGTGATTGTATATCAAGAGCAGGGACAAGTTTGTGTGCATTTTGTTTTGTGATTTCAATGGAACGAATAGAGAGTCTCTGCAACAGTTAGCGATAGATTGAAGGGCTCATCCGTGCACAAGCCACCGCCACAAAACAGCGGCAACAAATAGCATGATTTCAACTCAGCATGATTTCAACACTTTCCAGTGCCAGATCACCTATTACTTAACACAAACAAATGAAATGAATACTCTGCTAGTCAAGATGTTTAATTTGTATTAGATACATCTGTACCATGAGATGTTTCAAAAGGGGTGGGGACAATATTGACCCTGACAAAAAGTGGTGGGGGCATGTTTGAAACAAATCTGATATTTGTCTGGGACATAATCAGTAGTTTAGATATAAAAAAAAACTTTGATAGAACAATTTTGTTGACAGTGTCTATACTCATTTTCTGTTATTTTTACCGTATTTTTGGTGTAACCTGCCGCAGCACTTCTTACATTAAATTATTTTGGCATAATATATTTCATCGTTTCTGTAGCTCAAACGGTTAAGCATGGTGCTAGCAATGCCAGGGTCATGGGTTTGATTTCCAGGGAATGGATGAACTAAAAAAATGTATACCTTGAATGCAATGTAAGTTGCTTTGAATAAAAGTGTCTCCAAATGCATAAATATAGATAACTCTGCACATAAAAAAAAATGTTGTTCAGATGGTCTCTTCCTGTCTAAGTGGGTGGTTCTTGAGCTACAATAAGGACCAGACTTATACTGCAAGTCAAAAGTTTAGCTATGCGAAACTATTCAAAAAGTCCACTTACTCTCTACTCATTCTCACTGCATTACTAAAGCTTACAGTTTGTTTTTCTAATATGCCCCTTTTTTCTTACCCCCTATAAGACATAAAATGAGCTGTTTTGCTGTAATTCATTCTCGCTTTCCCTTTCAAATCCTCTTTTTGTCTTTTTATATGCAGCTGTGCCTTATTAAGCCACAATCCTTTTCCCTGCAACTCCTTGCGAGTTATCCCAAGGACCTACTCTCTTCTTCCTCCTCCCGTTCCCTCTCCCACTCTTTTCTCTCACTATCGGCCTGCTGTCCTGGCCTCAACTTTCTTTGCACACGGACTCTCCCCTTTCAAAAACAACTGTGAGAGCAGCCAAAAACGCAGAGGGAGACAGAACACTGTACAATGACCGTCTCTCTAAACTGCATTGCTCCAGCACAGACGGACATCATGTGCTTTGGGGAAAAGATGCATGTTTGTTTTCCCCCATGTTTGTATATGCATGTGTGCAGAGGTCAGTTGCTGACAGTTGCCAAGAATGAACAGCACTTGTCTGTGTAATGTCATGTGTGCATTCAGTGTGCAGAATTCCATATGTGCTGTGTGCATGCTTCACTCATCCTGTCATGTGTTGTGACATGTCCATCTATCTGCATACTGGAATTTCTTCCTCTCTATGTATTCTTACTGGGATCTGGATGGCGCTTCGCCCCGGTAGAGAAAGTGGAATGCGAAACGCCCACACCTCCCCCTTCTTGTATCAGGCCATAGGGACTGCAAGACCAAGTTAAAGATGTTGCTCAATACACTGGCCCCAGGTCTTATATAGCTCCCAGCTGTGTGGAGCTGGCCAGATCCTTGGTGCTCGAGAGCCCTGGAATGTTTGGAGTGCAAGCATGCTGGAAAGCTCAAGTCACCAACAACAATCTCTTGGAGATGGAGTAGAGAGAGAGAGAGAGAGAGAGAAAGAAAGAAAGGGCGGACACATGTTCCCCAATCTGCTGCACTCAAAAAACAGTTGTTTTAATTCCATGACAGATAACAAATGGGTGGAAAAATATGCAATTGTGCCCTTAACTGTTTTCAACTCCCAGTAATCATGCAGTTACTGTTCTCATTGTGTGTCAAGTTTGCATTGTCCAAACAACACGATCAGCCTCAATCCTAGATATGAATCTGAGTTTAAACATTTGTCATGGCAAGTTCCATTAACTCATAAAAAGTTATTAATTCACAAATCAAAGTGAAATGACATAGAGTTTTCTTCTCTAACTGCTCTTGTATCTTTTCAAATGTAAATATACTTATTGGGTGTTTCCCACAACAAGTATCATATTTTATTATCATGCGTTCATTATTAATACAGCAGTGAGGGTGCGGTGTGGATTATGACCGGACAGTCAGTGTTTACTCAGCTGTGTGAAATCTTGAAAATTAATGTGGAGAAATGTGGAAGCAATATAAATTCATTACAAAGTGCCATGTACATTGATTCGGAAGGGAAGGACTGAGATTTCTGTAATTGTAAACGTGCATTACGTGTTTCTCCAATTGAGGAGGAGTTTTCAATCTTTAAAGCACCAATGACTTCTAGACAGACTCTTAACCCATGGACTACATTATAATGTTTAACAGATTGTTAGAAAATTTAAATTAGATAGTTGGGCTGCCCTGACCCACTGACCCCCTTTAGGGACCCCTACTTTAACACCCTGAGTGGAATGCTGAACCCTCATATAGATTACAAGGGTGACTTCTTGTCTGTTTACAAAACACTGTATCTCAAAACTTATTGAGCTGCCTATATTTAAACAGAATTAATGGGCATCATTCGTGCCAGCAATATTTTTCTAGAAAATATGGTCTAGATAGGCATCTGAGCAGCTTGACACAGCCCTAGTATGACAATAATGAACAGTCCCCATACTTGTAAACTCACAAAGAAATGACTAAAATGTAAAAGTTTCACAAATGTACACATATGGTCGTCACATATGGTTTACACTGTAAATTGATGTTTTCATCGTTTTGTTTACAGCATCTTTGCTTCCAATCATTAATTGTCATAATAACCTCACTTAATTTCTATTCAATTTTTCTGTGTTTTCGGAATTCAACTCCATTTTTCTTTATCGTTGATTAATTTCATGTGGTTGAAAAAGTGCTTTGAACACAACTGCAGGTTGTCACTTGGCACCACTTTGATTTTTCCTTTTAAAATTTAAGGCAACAATTAAACTGAATTCAGAACAATTGTAATAGACTGCAGTGTTTTATAGCGAACTAATGCGAGTATTGACATCATGCAGTCATGACAAGAAATTACATTTTAAAAAATTAGAAAAACTCTGTTCTGCAAACTAATGCACATATGGGCTAAAAACAATGAATCACACTAAATTGTACAGGCGACAAAACATTAAATCTTATTTAAAAAAAAAAAAAAAATTGTGTTTGTACCAAAAATAAAAACCTTACTTACCTTTAATGTGATTTCGCCTCGTGAATCTTTCGGGTTACGCCGTACAGTCAAGCGCTCACTGCCTTCTACTCACTAAACCGTAGCCTACAGTTTTGTGTCCTTCCATAAAGATAAAAGAAAAGGGAGTTAGTCATTGAGCTGGGACAGCCCAAAACTCTTGGGAGGGACAGCAGATGCAGACAAACAGTTCCGAGATCCTGTAACGAAGGGCTTTGGTTCGGAGTCTCTCCCAGACAGACCAGACGAAGTGTGCTCGCGTGGTGCTGATGCGAGTTTTTTCTGTCTCGCCCTTTTGATTCTGTCACGCCTTTGAAAAGAGATTCGCACAATTGTCTCTCTACTTTGCCACAACTCTGTAGGAATGCACTTCGGAATATCCAGTTATAGCAACGTACACCAAACACACAAAAAATGACCAAATAAAGCAGCTCTCTCAGTTGGTTTTGGGATAAAAATGAATCCCGCGAATCAAAAAGTCGCTGTGAATCGTGCGAGACCATCAGCGTGATAACAAGGAATGTAACTTTTCTTATTATTCAGTCCGTAAACGCGTCCAAGTAGTCTATGAGCGGCCAAAAAACTACATGCCTGCTATTCCTTTGTCTCCCCTATTCCATCCTCCCACCCTATAACATGTGAACTGCCCCTGTCTGTCACAGTCGCGTGCTCACCGTATCGCCTCCAGTCGCCTTTTGCCCCTAATGCCCGACTCTGTCTCGCTCTGGCTGCTGTCATATGCTGTCCACTTGCTGTCCTGTGAAGTCCACTGACGAACGCCAGCTCCTATTAACAGCGTGACGACACTGACACTGACACTACAGCGCCACTCCCATCCATTCATAAAGTGGAGCGCGAGCGCTTCTGCCTACTGCGCGCGCAAGAGCGCGTGGACAGTCCACGGCGCATGCCACTCAAAGGCTGAAGTTGTGCAAGTGATGAAATGGGACGTGCGTTTCGATGTGTTCTAAACATAGATGTGAATTGTTATATTTAGCGAAAAGCTAATGGGTTCACGGTAATGTGATTAGGTAAATGCTATTAATAACAAGGAAAACATTACTGTCAATTAATTTATTTCCATATAATCAGTGACTTCCTCTCAAATAATGCGTGAAGGTAAATATTTTCAGTACAAGAACAAAATAAATAAAAGGAATGTAAATATTTAAAATATAAATATAATTGTTATTATAAAAATATGAAAAAGAGGATAAACAAAACATTGCGAAGGATTTTATTTCACTGTAACTCTAAATTTATTTAATTTTAGTGGTGGTTTTCTTCTTGAATATTGATGGTTTGACTTAATGTCATACACAGAAAGTATTACAGTGGCTTGCCACACTTCCCAATTTAGTCTGCTGACTAGTCACAATGTCTCCTATCCTTCAGCAAAGGAGAAGCAGTGTTCTGTTATAAGGCAATCATTGTGCAACAAATCAATTTTTTTTTTTTTTTTTTTTTTACAGAAAATAGAGACTACATTACCTGCTTTTGTGAAAACTGACAGGGATATTCATCATGAGTAATACCTTTTGTATCTTTATCTTTCACAAAAAGTATTGCATTTTACAAAACGGTACTGACATAGTACAGGAGACACACTCACCAGTGAGAATAAAGCATGTTAAATTGTGCAGTAGGTTCAACTCTGTGTGGATGGCTCTGCTGGACCTGTCAGGATGCTTCACATATGGCCTACATCAGTGACACACATGCAGCTCCATCTCATTACAAACACACCTGGGGCACATTCAGCAGGGTTTGTTATTCTAGAACATTTCAGCAAATTTCAGCGAACACATGAAATTTCACTCCCACATGAGACCGAGACTGATCCATTCTTAAGCAAAACTTAAACTTGAATAAACACTCTTGAGAAAATATTTGCTCATCAATACAAAATGTTAAACTGTGGCATATATGAATAATAAAAAGATGAAACAAAAATTAAAATTGGAAAAACTCCATACAAAAAATAAATAGTAATTTCATCAAAAAGATAAAAAATAAAATAAAAAATAAAGCCAGAATTCCTTAATGTAAAAGTTGCTTTAAAGATGTTAAGAAAAAAAAATCATGTTAATCATGCAAATAACTAAGCTTAGAAAGTCTCAAAAACTTTAAAAATAAATAAAGGATTCTATGTCATAGCACTGACAAAGCAAGATTTTTCCTTCTGTTTGCAAAACAGTACACTGTTCCATAATGAATGAGCATCATTAGGTCATGCTGTTTACTGTTCATTGATCTTAGAACTTTCTGAGAAGTGACCTGATATTCCTCCTTCTTCTTAAGTAACATCCTTTGAGTTTTTCTGAATAATTATGTCGCATACTGGTTTTGCTGAGCCCGAATGACAGATGAACAGTGTGGCAGAAACATATTAGGCTATTTAACAGTAAAATCTATGTATTATTAGTTAGGACAGTCATTTGTCAAATTAACTTCGCTTAAAGGGATAGTTCACCCAAAAATGAAAATTCTGTCATCATTTACTTACCCTCAAGTAGTTCCAAACCTGTATGAATTTCTTGGTTCTGCTGAACACAAAGGAAGATATTTGGAAGAATGTCAGTAAACAAACAGATCTCGCCCCACATTGACTACCATAGTATTTATTTTTCCTACTATGGTAGTAAATGAAAGCCAAAATGGTTTGGTTACTGTTCATTTACCCTCATGTCATTCAAGACCTGTATGACTTTATTTCTTCTGCAGAACATAAAAGAAGATATTTTGAAGAATTGTATTGGTAACCAAACAGTTTTGGTTTCCATTGACTTCTATTATATGGTTATATATGGTTCTATTATTAAAAAAAAAAAAAAAAAAAAAAGACATTTTTTCTAAATATCTTCTTTTATGTTCCACAGAAGATAAAAAAGTCATATAGGAACAACATGAGAGTGAGTAAATGATGACAGAGTTTTCATTTTTGGGGGGTAAATTATCCCTATAATGTTTTTAACCCTATTTTTTAAAAACAGATCTTTGTTAAAGCTTTTTTTGTATCAGAAAAATGTTGTACCAAATATTTTTCATATTGCAGTTTTAATGTATGGTCACAATTTGTTATGATATCATATAGGGCTGTATATTGGTTTTAATTTAATTCTTTAAAAACAGTAGCTCTAAATAAAAAACTGTTTAATTCATTTCTGTTTGGAATGATACATACAGGTGCTGGTCATATAATTAGAATATCATCAAAAAGTTGATTTATTTCACTAATTCCATTCAAAAAGTGAAACTTGTATATTATATTCATTCATTACACACAGACTGATATATTTCAAATGTTTATTTCTTTTAATTTTGATGATTATAACTGACAACTAAGGAAAATCCCAAATTCAGTATCTCAGAAAATTAGAATATTACTTAAGACCAATACAAAGAAAGGATTTTTAGAAATCTTGGCCAACTAAAAAGTATGAACATGAAAAGTATGAGCATGTACAGCACTCAATACTTAGTTGGGGCTCCTTTTGCCTGAATTACTGCAGCAATGCGGCGTGGCATGGAGTCGATCAGTCTGTGGCACTGCTCAGGTGTTATAAGAGCCCAGGTTGCTCTGATAGTGGCCTTCAGCTCTTCTGCATTGTTGGGTCTGGCATATCGCATCTTCCTCTTCACAATACCCCATAGATTTTCTATGGGGTTAAGGTCAGGCGAGTTTGCTGGCCAATTAAGAACAGGGATACCATGGTCCTTAAACCAGGTACTGGTAGCTTTGGCACTGTGTGCAGGTGCCAAGTCCTGTTGGAAAATGAAATCTGCATCTCCATAAAGTTGGTCAGCAGCAGGAAGCATGAAGTGCTCTAAAACTTCCTGGTATACGGCTGCGTTGACCTTGGACTTCAGAAAACAAAGTGGACCAACACCAGCAGATGACATGGCACCCCAAACCATCACTGACTGTGGAAACTTTACACTGGACCTCAAGCAACGTGGATTGTGTGCCTCTCTTCTCTTCCTCCAGACTCTGGGACCCTGATTTCCAAAGGAAATGCAAAATTTACTTTCATCAGAGAACATAACTTTGGACCACTCAGCAGCAGTCCAGTCCTTTTTGTCTTTAGCCCAGGCGAGACGCTTCTGACGCTGTCTGTTGTTCAAGAGTGGCTTGACACAAGGAATGCGACAGCTGAAACCCATGTCTTGCATACATCTGTGCGTAGTGGTTCTTGAAACACTGACTCCAGCTGCAGTCCACTCTTTGTGAATCTCCCCCACATTTTTGAATGGGTTTTGTTTCACAATCCTCTCCAGGGTGCGGTTATCCCTATTGCTTGTACACTTTTTTCTACCACATATTTTCCTTCCCTTCGCCTCTCTATTAATGTGCTTGGACACAGAGCTCTGTGAACAGCCAGCCTCTTTTGCAATGACCTTTTGTGTCTTGCCCTCCTTGTGCAAGGTGTCAATGCTCGTCTTTTGGACAACTGTCAAGTCAGCAGTCTTCCCCATGATTGTGTAGCCTACAGAACTAGACTGAGAGACCATTTAAAGGCCTTTGCAGGTGTTTTGAGTTAATTAGCTGATTAGAGTGTGGCACCAGGTGTCTTCAATATTGAACCTTTTCACAATATTCTAATTTTCTGAGATACTGAATTTGGGATTTTCCTTAGTTGTCAGTTATAATCATCAAAATTAAAAGAAATAAACATTTGAAATATATCAGTCTGTGTGTAATGAATGAATATAATATACAAGTTTCACTTTTTAAATGGAATTAGTGAAATAAATCAACTTTTTGATGATATTCTAATTATATGACCAGCACCTGTATATTTTTGATGACACCAACAATATATTTATATAATAGACATTATTAGAGCAGCACCGTGACAGGTATGAAAGCAAGGCTGTGAGGGATAGACTTACTGTGTTTTCAGTGGCATCCACTGTATAAAGGTCATAGATCACTATGAATTTTCCACAGGTCATGTTGTCTAAAGTTTTTTTGTCTACTGAAAGTTCTTGGAAAGATAACTCTGTAGTGTTTCGTCAGCAGAACAATCCAAAAACACATTAAATAATAGTACAACCCACTGAAGAGATCTGTGTCTATCACTCACAGCCTCGCTTTCATTCCCATTAAAAATCAACGATGGCACTGCTGTGAATAAGGTCTATAAGGTCCATTTGGTAATCTGTGTCCATATTTTGAGTTCAGGATATTTTCACCCACTACAAAAATAAAAGTTCTTTATTGGCATCGATACTAGAAGAAACTTTGACATCCATGTAACCTTTCCATTCCTCAAAATGTTCTTTATAGTGCAAAAAGATTCTTTAGATTTTTAAAAAATGGTTCTTTCAAGAACTGTTCATTAAAAGTTTCTTTAGGGAACCAAAAATGGTTCTTCTTTGGTATCGCTGTAAAAACCCCTTTTGGAGCTGTTGTTTTTGTTTTTGAGTGTAGTTTGAGCTTAGTGTGAATGGAGTTAGGACAAACGTATATAGACCAGGAGGTATTTTCAGGTAGGGTCATTTAAAATATCAGTCGCTGTCCAAACTAAATGACCCAGTTAATTTAACCTTGTGGCAACTGGCGATTTCACCAGGGTTTTCAGACATCCTGGGATCTGTTCCAAGAAAAAATCTCCCTCATGCTTGCTACTCTGTTCCACAAAGTGCTGTCTGAAGTAGGCCAGTAGGATGTGTCCAGACTCGTCCCTCTCAGTTAAGATATGGAGTGTCCCTGGAGCATTTGAAAAATCTGTCTTCATCCTATTATCTCAAAATGATTAAGTATAGTACCGACGCATAGGTTCTATAAAATCAAATAATCAAATTACACTTATAATAGTGTTTTCTAAATCCATACTTTATATCATAAATAGCAATGGAAGCACTCATTAACCCAAACACTTTTGCATTAACTGGTAAAATTTTTTGCATAGGGTGTTGTCTGTGTATAGGCAGCCTATGCAACAACAAGCTGTTGCTGATTCCCCTGGGTTTTTATTCTAAAGTGTCTTTCCCAGCAGTTTTTTTTTTTTTTCTCAGGCTTCTACCCAACACTATTGATGTACCCGTGCATGGGCACAATGGGGAATAAAGGTGGCTTCAGTGCAGTCCACTGCCTCTCTCCCTTCTCCCAGGGGGGTAAAGTGCTGATCATTGGGTCGGAAAGACCTTGCGTAGGCTGAATCTAACAAAGCCAATTCTGGCCAAAGCCATAGACACATGAAAGACTAGGGGTTAAGTCCGGCCAGATCAATTTCTCTCAGCAACTCTCTGTGTCCCTGGCACTGAACAGGCAGAGCCCACAATGGCTTGTTTTCTGTGGCATAGAGCCGTGCCATTCTCCTCACTGATCCACTTTACAAAAGCCCATTACAGAGGTGCCAATTGAGCTTGAACAATCACCCACAAAAGCTGTTATTTACATAGATTCTGTCCCCAGGCCCAACCACTCTGCTCAAAAAAAAAAAAAAAAAACTGTCCAGTGACAGTTCTAGTTGAGCTCTCCTCACTGTGTGAGAATGGACTTTTGGGTCCAGTCACAGATAGAGTCGAGATCACTGAGCTGTAAATGCATTTCATGATAGCTATACATAATAAAAAAGTACAAATGAAAAAAAGAATACTACTAATATTAATAAAACCCGAATTCCGGAAATGTTGGGATGTTTTTTAAATTTGAATAAAATGAAAACTAAAAGACTTTCAAATTACATGAGTCAATATTTTATTCACAATAAAAGTTAGATAACATAACAAATGATTAAACTGAGAAATTTTACACTTTTATCCAATAAATGAGCTCATTTCAAATTTGATGCCTCCTACAAGTCTCAAAAAAGTTGTCACGGGGGCAACAAATGGCTGAAAAAGCAAGACATTTTGAAAAGATTCAGTTGGGGGAACATCTAACAACTAATTAAGGTAATTGATATCAGGTCTGTAACATGATTAACTATAAAAGGGATGTCTTAGAGAGGCAGAGTCTCTCAGAAGTAAAGATGGGCAGAGCTGTGAAAGAGTGCGTAAAAAGATTGTGGAATACTTTAAAAACAATGTTCCTCAACATGAAATTGCAAAGGCTACACTAATCATCTACAGTGCATAACATCATCAAAAGATTCAGAGAAACTGGAGAAATCCCTGTGCGTAAGGGACAATGCCGAAGACCTTTATTGGATGCCCGTGGTCTTCGGGCCCTCAGATGACACTGCATCACTCATCGGCATGATTGTGTCAATGAGATTGCTAAATGGGCCAAGAAATACTCCCAGAAACCACTGTCGGTAAACACAATCCACCGTGCCATCTGCAGATGCCAACTAAAGCTCTATCATGCAAAAAGGAAGCCATATGTGAACATGGTCCAGAAGCGCCGCTGTGTCCTGTGGGCCAAGGCTCATTTAAAATGGACTGTTTCAAAGTGGAAAAGTGTTCTATGGTCAGACGAGTCCAAATTTGACATTCTTGTCTGAAATCATGGTTCACGCTGTGTCCTCCGGGCTAAAGAGGAGGGAGACCTTCCAGCGTGTTATCAGCGTTCGGTTCAAAAGCCAGCATCTCTGATGGTATGGGGGTGCATAAGTACATACAGTATGGGCAGCTTGCATGTTTTGGAAGGCACTATGAATGCTGAAAGGTATATAAAGGTTTTAGAGCAACATATGCTCCACTCTAGACGACGTCTATTTCAGAGAAGTAGTATTGTGTATTTCAGCAGGACAATGCAAAACCACATACTGCAGCTATTACAACAGCATGGCTTTGTCGTAGAAGAGTCCAGGTGCTGAATTGGCCTAACTGCAGTCCAGATCTCTCACTTATAGAGAAAAATATGTAAAAGACAACCACAAGCTCTTCAGCAGCTGGAAACCTATATCAGGCAAGAATAGGACCAAATTGCCCAGATGCCCAGATGTCTTCACACTGTTTTGAAAAGAAGAGGAGATTCTACACCATGGTAAACATGGCCCCGTCCCAACTATGTAGCAGGCATCAAATTTGAAATGAGCTAATTTTGTGCATAAAATTGTAAAATTGCTCTGTTTAAACATTTGTTATGTTATCTATGTTCTACTGTGAATAAAATATTGGCTCATGTGATTTGAAAGCCTTTTAGTTTTCATTTTATTGAAATTTAAAAAATGTCCCAACATTTCCGGAATTTGGGTTGTAAAATAATACAAATATTTATTTTATGATTTATTACAAATAATACAAATATTAATAATAATCATAATAAAACAAAATAACAATAAAAAAAAAAGCGCACACAAAAAAATGGTGTAGGATTTATATTAAAATCACTGTTAGGTAGCAGGTGATACTTAGACTTGAGGTTTTGAAGGCAGCCCATCCACACACCTGCGCTCTTCCAACCCCCCTTGTGTTCTACCCTGCGTTTCTCTAAAATCAGCATGATACGGTCTGATCTGGGCTGGTCTGCATAGCCTAACTGTACCCGCCACATGCCCATCCTCAGCGTGGTTCACCATCGAGCACTATTAATAGAAACTTAGCGAACGAGAGATAAGCAATAGGCTTTGGCACATGCCACACTTCGAGCAGCGTCACACCTCCGAGCGGCACTTTGGAGTTGTCATGGAAACAGGGACAAGTAGAGCTAACGCTGCCCTGACATCTTCATATCATGCCCACTCAAGATTATTAACATTGCACATTTATTTCCTAACCTCCCTTACAAGTTATTGTCTTCCTCTGAAATTTGAGGGTCAAAGGAGTTTACCTACTTTTAGTAGGCCAACCCGGAAGTTAGCATCAGCCTGGTTCCCTTGACAAAACCCAATAGGATTTTTCCATTGGCTTTTGGATTATTGCAAAAAATTAGGTCTGCGACTAAAAAAAGTTTATTTCTTCTTATTCTTATTCTTCTTACAACTTTTGTTCATCATGAACTCAAAAGCTTAACCTAGGCTATAAACGAACACCCAGGTTGCATGATTCCAATATTACCATCATAGGCTTCTGACAACTTTTTCAGTCTTTATTTAAAAACAAATTTCCTGAAAGTTTGAGTTTATAAACACATTGAGGCAGTGAAAGCGAACTAGTGACTATGGGTTATATGATTAATGACATTATAGGATGGAATAAATGCACTCGATAACGTCCACTATGGTTTCAGACACCACTACAAATGACTGTCCCCTCAAGTAGTGCTCTATTTAAGGGTATAGGGGGTGATTTCAGACACAGCCATTGACTTCAGGACGTGCAAAAATGCTAACTTGTTTCCGGGTTTAGGCCTACAAAAATACGTCATCCCTGCACCACTCTATTTGCTCCATCAATAAAAGAAACAAGTCAAATGTAGGCTACACTCACTCTGTAAGCAGTTAAATTAAAAATGCCAGGGTTATATAACAAAAAGTGTTATAAATGCACATTATTTTTTATAATGTAAATATAAAAACTAGATACATGACGTATATGACGTTAATCATCATGGAAGCATAGTTTATGAAAAGGGTCGATTCAGACCAACAGCATGATTTCTAGTGATTATAACGTGGTATTGCTTTTATAGGCTACAACAGTTCAGTAAACCAGTACTTACAGTTTAGACAATATTGCCTGTTTCTTTTTGTATTTTCTTTCCACCAATGAAAGAAAAATTCCAAACCAAGTCCAAATTGGCCATTGTGCATCTCCGAGCAACACAATAACATTTCATTCCTAAACGAATCAATGTTGTTTGAATGAATGGACTGAATTATTCTATGACTCACTCATTATTTTGTCGCCACCTACCAGTGTAACAATATATTATATTATATTATATTATATTGTGTTTTCAAATATGAAAGGAGAACGCATAGCGAATGCATCTGTCTGATCTGTGGACTATTCACAACTTTAGTTCATTGATAAAATCTACTGCTTGAACTGCCAGCAGCATATCGCAGAGAATATATGATATAACACAAAAGTTTACCATAAAAGCCCACTTCCTACACTTTTTAAGGCTAAATTTAAGGCATTTGCACTTCATTTGACCACTTTCATTTAGTGTCCATCCTCATTAACTGTCTGGAAAGACTAAATGAACAGACTGCCATGTTTGTCTTTCAGCTCCATTTAGATTTGTGCATTTGTTCACCTCTGATCACGCTGTCCAGGCCTGAGTGCCCATCTGGAGGCCACACGGTCCATCAACCCAGTCTCCTATGTAAACCCAGTCAAGAGGAGAATTCCCTGTATAGGTGTTCTATTTAGAGGGCATGCCGATGTCACGGCCTCTAGGATCTTGTGACTGTGATATCTGGAAGAGTAAACACTGACTGGTAATGTGCTCAAGTTTAAATCTGACTTCATGTGTATCAAAGCTGACATAATTTGTATTTGCAGTGTTTTGTGTTGTATATTGGATGGAAAAACAGACTAAAGTTCAAGCCTAGAGTCTTTAGGGGAGCTGAGAGGATTGGGGTCAGGTTTGTGTTTTAGTGTGCATGTAATTATGACTAGGTTAAATTTCTGCTCAGCACAGCAAATTTAGATCCTCTCAGAGGGCAAAGGCCACAGTGTGTGTTACGAGTGTAGTGGGTTTCCTTGAGTGACAGCACAGCTGGAGCATACAAACACACACACAGAAAAAAAAAAAAAAAACAGTACTCCCGTGTTTGCTCATGGTAATTATATATTATGTAATTGATATGTCTCTGTTGTGGCTTGCAGCCAGTTCACTGGGCTGTCATTGTTTTTTAATTTTTTAATATGCATGCTAAAACATTGGCCAAATCTACATCCTTTGAGGCAATATCTGTACTATGTTCTGTTATTTTTAGCCAGTAAGTGAATGTTTGCACAAGCACACTGATAAGAAAAAATGACAAACATCTTTCCACGCACTATTGAGACAAGAAAATTTTGCTTACACTGCTATGTCAAAGTCCTGTTCCTGATTCAACAAATACTAGCGCTGCTTTTTAGACAAATTTAGAAATTTCAGCAAAAACTAATGTCTATAATTGAAGTCTGTTATGGTTGATTACATGTAACTGCTCTAGATCTAAATCTTAAGTGTATGTTTGAGTGTGCCATGAAGTCACTGGTTTCCCATGTGATACAGATCAAAATATATTGACTTTAAAACTTGACATATGAAACCAGGTCTTAACACTCTGTGAAAAGCATACCAGGAACTCCCTGGAAAGACCTTGCTGCTCTGCAAACATCATTTCGTTGACATAATCATGAAGTGACTATCTAACTAAATATCTAACTAAAACATTAAGTTCAAAAGGGTGGAGTGCTGTATTCAAGCCTGAGAACATACTTTGTATGTGTTGTTTGACTGGAAATGTGAATAGGTATGGGAATAATAAAGAATTTATTGATTCCGAATGCCTCTCAACGATTCCATTTCCATAACAGTTCCATGAATGATTCTTTTTGTACTTTTTAAGCAATATATGGAGGTGAAATGCAATTCCAATGCCAAATGATGAGGTAATTTCAATAACAAATATATTTAAAACAATTTTTTGCAAAAGTTGTGTTTACAGAGATATTTAATTACTTTTTACAGTATTTATAGAGGTGTCAAATGCAATCCAATAATAGGCCTTAACTATTAAAATATTAAACAATGTGGTAACATATTTTATTCACTAATGTTCATAAAATACTTCTTACAAAATGCTGTGTATCTTTAGATGTCATATGAACAAACAGTCAGTAGCCTACCTATCAGTTGTCAACAGTTTGATTCACTAAAGAACCGACTCATTCTAATGATTCCTTCAGAAATCAGACTAGTTGGCCTGCATGTTTTCGATTGACACAAGAGTAATAAAAAGAATAATCTTGTTAGTTTAGTAATCGGATTACATTGCTTGCGCTGCACGATCAACATCACCGAAAATAATTGGGTGTGCTTCCTAAACGGAAGGCTTCCTTCTAGCGAGGCTGCATCCTGTCCAGTCCTTCGGAGGCTGTATAGGCTAGAGTCCTCCTCAGCATTAAACACTAGAATGAGTCTAGTAAGTGTGCATGGCTACGTCATAAATGTCACGGTGTGAACATACTATTAAAATTATAATTTTAAAATAATCTTTATATTACCTGACTTTCTATTAATACAGTACAGGTATTACAACTGTCTGTGATCTCCCAGTGGTTTGCATCATGCACAGTTTGGCATTATGTGATTATTTTACAACAAAAACAATGCCTTCATCTCTAAAATAATTTCTTGTGTTCCATTACAGTGAAACTGGACGAGCTCAGTGCCAATTCATTTACTGTTAATTCTTTTTTTATGAATTAGAACGTGTGCAAAGGATTGTGGGTGATTGGAGGTTGTGAAGGATACACTTGATGCATCCTTCAAAATCAGCCGAATGAAGGACAAGAAAAAGGCTGTCATCAAAGGATCCTTCAAATTGAGACATCCTTCGACAGAGCTTGAAGATGTGGCATCCGAGATATGCAGCCTTACTAGGTCACAGCCAGTGTTGGGTGTAACTAGTAATTAAGTATTTAGTTACTGTAATTTAATTACTTTTCACTTGAAAAAGTAAAGTAAGGTATTACTCTTATTTTTTTCTGTAATTTAATTACAGTTATTTCTGAAGTAATTGAAATAAATACTGTGTATAGACTGTAGAACAATTATATATTATACAATAGTGGATTTAACATCAAAATTTAAAGTCTTATGTTAAAATGCTTGTTTTTATGTATCCTTCTCACTTTAAATACTTTGGTGAGTTATTAAGAATAATGGTAACACTTTAATGTGAAATTCTCACTATTAACTAGTTATTAGCATGAATATTAATGGGATATTGGCTGTTTATTAGTACTTAAAAAGCACATAATGCCTTATTCTGCAAAACCTTACTCTACATCCTTAATCCTACCCTAAACTTAACCACTACTTTACTAAATATTAATAAGCAGTAATTAGGAGTTTATTGAGGCAAAAGTCATAGTTAATAATTAGTTAATAGTGAGAATTAGACCCTAATCCAAAATGTGACCAGAATAATTTATGTAGTTTTATATTAGTTATTTGAAAGAATTAAAAGAGCCGTTTCATGTATCTCCTTGTATCATTTATTAACTCGTCGAGGTTGATATAGGACTTAGAAAGTAATTAGTAATAGCAACATGGAGAGAGTAATTTGTACAGTAATCTAATTACACTATTGAATATGTAAATAGTAACTAGTAATTAATTATTTTTTTAGAGTAACTTACCCAACACTGGTCATGTTACAGTACAGATATCACGGAGACGAGATGGAGAATGAGATGGTTTATTTAAACACACAGCAGAGGTAACAGTGGAACAGGTGAGTGAATAGTGGTAAAGTTGATGGTAGTTTGAAGTGGATGATGATACAGTCTTAGTAATATTTACAGATCGTCGCTGGAGAATGGAGATGCTGGAGAATGGAGACGCTGGAGAATGGAGACACTGGAGAATGGAGACACTGGAGAATGGAGACACTCACACACGAGGTAACAGGGAGACACTGGAAGCAGGTAAGTAGCAGGTAAGGGAGTCCTTGAGAGAAGCATACATGTGACTTTACTCGAACGAGATCGGACAATGTGTGGGGAAGTGTGAGTGTCTTTTATGCTGCGGTGATGAGTGAACTGAATGAGGTGCAGGTGTCGGTGATTAGTATTCCGGGGATTGAGTGCGCTGTGATAGGGTGGAACCTGGCGTGTCTGTGACAGGTCACAGCCTTACAAAGCCTTTAGAAGCACCTCAGAAAACTCTGACAATAGACTTTAGTCAGGGTAGATAAAATGAATTTTACAAGCGTGAAAATGAGGCTGTGGAGGATAGACTAACAGTCTTTATATGCACTGTACAGATCCTAGATTACATGCAATTTTCACAACTCAACTTTCAAAAGTGTTTTATAGAAATTTGTGTCATTTGGAAAGATATTTCATCAGCTGAACAACGGACTGAGCATGGGACCTAATTAGTCACCATACCGGTTTTTTTAGAACCAGTTTCCAAACGTTATTTTGAAACTTTTTGAACTGTTTTTAGCCAGACCATATTTTCTCACACACACAAACACACTTACACGTGCAACTTGAGTGTTATCTCACTTTTCAGGGTCAATTTGTGAGGTCATGGTCGAGTTCCCCTACACACCCCCAGCAATCAAACACACAGCACTCCATCGTCAAGTGCTCTGCCCCTGCTAACGTGTTGATCTCTGATGCCTGCGTGCTAGTGCCAAGCCTTCAGGCTGTCTGTTCACTTCTCTGTGCCAAACTCACGCCCTTTGTGCCCTATCCTGCTGTGCCATTTGATTATACCTGGCTCAGGATGTCTGTTTCTGATAATTGAGGTGCAAATTCAGCCTGATGACAATAAACACATTTGATCTTTATACACAATTACCACTTTAATGAAGCTTTGAGATAAACCAGCGGGCATTGCTCCATGCTTGTCTCTAGCTGAGCTTAAGGATGACCAGATGAAACATAGACATTGGAACATTAGCATGCATGACAGTAGCTAAGATCTAAAAAGCCATGATTATTTTTCATGCAAGGTATGTAATTTATTTGAATATCTAAAATTTAAATACTATGTAACAGAAATTTTGAAGTCTGTTAAAACTGACCATCACAGGAGGGCAACTCAAATGGCCTCACAATGCCTGGCAACGCTACCAGGATGTTTCTTGAGGCAGACAATTAATATTAGCTACAATGGGAAAGAGGGACTGGTGAGGTTAATAAATGTGGAATATTCACTGTCTGCCTTGATTTCTCACTGACAAGTGGTTTACACCTATGGTCACATTGAAATAAATAAATATCAGATGCTACTTGGTTTGATATTTTATATCTAATGGAATTAAATTCATAAAAAAATTACTAAAAGTGTTCAAATTCTTTTTGGTGTCACTGTCAGCAAGTTATGTAATCAGATTACTTTTTTCAATGAACTAGTAAAGTAACGCATTACTTTTAAATTTACAACAAAATATCTGAGTTACTTTTTCAAATAAGTAACGCAAGTTACTTTGTTTTCCCATTTTTTGACTGACACTTCTCCTGTCTCCATGTTGAGAGAAATCGGGAATAAGTGCAGAGGCATTGGGTGTGCTGTGTAAACATACTTCTAGACAAAATGTGAGTATACATTTACTCATTTACATCTTCTCCTGCATCCTATTCTTCTGTATTCCAGAAATGCAGCACAGCTGAAAGGCTTGTTTGTTTGAACTGCGCCCTCTACTGTACAGGCGTGAATTTGACAACGCGTCAACAGACAAGACAGAGCAGGTTACTTCTCATGTGAAACAAAGTCTCAAATTTGAAATTTTGTCTATTTTAAAGAAATGTAAACAATAAATACAGTTTTGTGACTCTTTAATGTGATCGTGACAGATCACTGTAGTGTCTCAGCTTAAGCGGCTCGTGAACCGATCGTCTCTTCCTACTAGTTCATTTATAGCATCAAATAAACATGAATGAACATCATAAGGAATGTTGTTTCAATCGCGGAAAGACGTCAGTACACACCATTTTTCGTTGAAGTCCACCAAGGTTAATCTGCTAACTCCCTGATTGCTTTGTCGGACAAAATGGCGGATTCGCCGTTATGATTGGTTAGATCGCCTGTCAATCAAACTCCTGGCGAAGGGTCAGTTAGTTACTTTTTTAGGGAGTAACGCAATATTGTAATGCATTACTTTTAAAAGTAACCTTCCCCAACACTGGTCACTGTGCATAATCAGACGGCTCATTTTGGAACAAGAAGTTGTTTTGAATTTCCTGAAATTACATCCGGTCATCATCTAGAAGATGTAGAGCAACAAGCTGCCACATAGTCAGTTAATGACAAATTCATGAGGAGATTATAATGAAAATTACAGAATTAGAGTTCACGTGACTACATTAGTATTGTTTCTGATCATCAATTATGTCTTGTATGATATCTGTAACAACATTAGAATAAAATGCTGAGAAAAATACAAAGGAAAGAAACATAATATTTTCTAGTCCTATTTTGTTGATTTGATTGTATTATTTCAAGCATGAGTTTTAAGAGCTGACTGATCATAACAAGCTTCGGTAGCTACTGTCTGTCTGATTCATAATGAAATAGGCTATGTGATAAATTCAGACTCGAGGTGTGACCATGAAACTATGACTAAGATGGTTTTTTTTTTTTTTGGGTGCAGACAGAAGGTAGGACATATCTTTAATACAGCTCACTCTCTTTTTCTTTTTCTTACACAAAGCACCCAGCAGAGGAGACGGAAGCAGCTGTTGGAGCGGGTGGAGTGTGCACACGTCTCACTCTCCAAATGACCAGATGAATCATCAGCATGGTGTCAACCTCTTTCTCACTGTACTTTCTATCCCTCCCTGTCTCCGGCCAATCTCTCTCATCCAGTATTTGTCTGTGTGTCTGATCCCCCCTTCCCCCTCCTGCTGATTCCGGTCTATTTATATGAACTAATTTCAGGAGACACTTTTCCCTAATTTCCTCCTTGCGTCTGTTTTTTCCTCAGCTCCAGACTGGTGAAGAATTACTTTGTCAATCCCTGTGTGGCAAAGCTTTCCCAGCAGGCTCAGCGCTAAGGCCGGTAGATTTTGGGAAGTTTTGGAAGGGAGAGCGAGTGCTGCGTGCTCCATCTAGATGTCTCAAAATTAATCATTCACGTTAATGGGATGCGTCCAGTGGCTTTTGTTTACTGAACATCAAAGCTGGGTCACTTGGTTCAGCTATTGCTAAAAATATGACAAACTGGCAGGACACAAAGTGAATAAACTGTCATGTTTTATATGGACAGATTATTTTCCACAATTCAGAGCCAGTTCATTCTCTTCTTCATGAATAAAAAGACATGCGTCTGCAGAGTATTATGATTGTGGTCACTTGCGTCTGTACCGTCCTCGAAACCCTCTCTCCATCTCATTTACATGAATAAACATGTAACATCTTGTATTAAAACATATTCCAGTCAGACTAATGAGCCTCTTATGGTCTCTATTGGCTAATACAAAGTACAGAAGCCAGCAAACAACAAACGCATGTTTATTTAAATCCCAAGGGCTGATTAAAGATAAAAGGATGTGACCGTGTGTAGCTGTAAAGTAAAAATGAGCATGATAGTCCCTCATTTATTATGAGTGTTTCTTCAACTAATGGGCACTTCTGACCCTGTGGGATTTTAGAAAATATAAAACACATTTTAAGTCAAGATGATACTGGAGTAGCAACAGATCTTTTCTTCTTTATTGTGAGGCACAGCCAAGTGAGATAAAAAAAAAAAAAAAGTAAGGAATTGGTTCCATCCATTAGTTGATGATTGGATAGAGGCAGATCTAAATTAGAGCTTGCCATCGGTTGTGGGAAAGGATGGGGTTTAAGAGGACTAAATGATTGGAGAAGTCCTGCATACATCACAGAAAATCAAGGTATGATATTTCATTCAATATATATTCTTTAATTAACTGACACTCAGAACAGGAACAGGAATAATGAACATTAACCAAACACACAACATGAACTAATGGCTTAAGGCTTTAGTTCACCTCAGAATTAAAATTTCCTGATAATTTACTCACCCCCATGGCATCCAAGATGTTTATGTCTTTCTTTCTTCAGTCGAAAAGAAATTAAGGTTTTTGAGGAAAACATACCAGGATTTTTCTCCATATAAGTTTCAGTTCAGCTTCAAAGGGCTCTACACGATCCCAGCTGAGGAATAAGGGTCTTGTCTAGCGAAACAATCGGTAATTTTCTTAAAAAAAAAAAAAAAAATTAATATACTTTTTAACCTCAAATACTCGTCTTGCACTAGCTCTGCGTAATGCCACGCATTACGTAATCACATTGGAAAGGTCACATGTGGTACACAATGAGTGGTAATCAGCTGAACAGATACATGTACATGGAACTAATTACCAAACATGGAAACTATTAAGCAAAGTGAACAAAGAACATATAGTACACGTTACAATAACATACTTTTTGCATAATTTGACAAAATTAGAGCTTGAATGGAAATGAAGCACAGCAACATTCTCTTGTTGATTTTTCTTGGTCTGAATCAAGTGTACCATACAAATTTATACATAAAGATATCTGAAAAGATCTTAAATCTTATAATAAAAAATCAATCCCTTGGACATAAAAGTGCTCATAGTTGTAGAATCATCACAACATACATAGAAAGCACAGAAGTGTAATAATAAACAAGCTTCCTGTGTCCACTGGAATTGCATTGTGCCACCCAGTCTGGCGGTCCCCATCTAAAAACACTGCAATCCCCTGGAGGCCACAGATCTGATGTGATTGGAGAGCACTATTGAATTTTACACATCCTGTAAACCAGCCATAGTGTTTATTACCACAGATCCATGACCTTAAACACATCTCACTGTGCTCCAACGCCGCACGACAGCATTACATAATTCCATTAAACCCACAGCCAACGGAGGTCTCATCGACGCTTTCTGGACTCTCTTCCTCTCTGTCCACCATCAAATCTGATGGTCAGTGCTCTATACTAGGTCTGTCCCTATGTGTCATTGATATTCACTCTCTCTTAATAACAGATATAGGGCACACACAGTGTCATCCATAGGACAAAGTTAAAAGTCTTACATAAGAGAGCATGGGGTGTTTTATCAATAACAAGCTGGCAAGGGAGGTCATGTGTGCATAATACTATGAGGGAACAACAGAATTATGGGCACAAATATTATGGGGGAAATACAGTCAAATGAGCATAAAACATATTTCAACAGATTACTGATAAAACAGCTTGATGTGATAATGCACATACCTATGGTGTTCTGCTTTGACCTAAAAAAGAGAAACTTACACAGATGAATGATGTAATGACAACAAAACATTACAGTATGATAACAGGGTGTAAATCAAGGACAAGGACTCATCAGGGCCTTGTGGCAGGTTCATGAAGGACATATCTGACAATCAAAGTCTTCCTCTCCATCTTTTAAAGGGAAACAGAGAGACGCAAAGGGACTTAAGTTAATAGTGATGAATATATTAACATAGTCAGGGATGAAAATGCTGCTTAAATACAAATTTGCTCTTGTTAAAAAAAAATTCAAAAACATGTAAAATGTCATGAAGTTAATCAAGTTTTGGGGTCACTTCATGCCTTAAGATTTCACAGATTTGGTACTGAAGACAATTAAAACCCAATGCATACAGGACTCTTACCCCATGGTTTATGGTTGATATGATTTACATTTTGAAAAAGAATGTGTGCTGGATATGTTCTGCACACAGAAAATAAAAGTTGCTAAAATTGTACCCTTAGGGGTACAACAGCTTGTTGCTGGGGCAGTACCCTTAAAAGGACCTCTTTGTACCTTTTTTTTACTCCTAAAAAGGTACATATTCGTACCTTAAGGTCTGTCATATGTTTTTTTGTTTTTTTTTTAATTTTATGAATCAATATGCTTGAGTTAAATGTTTTAATTATGATGTCAAATGTTACAAATGTTCAAAATGTTTTGAAAAACATTAAAGAGATAAGATCTATTGCCATCTACTGGTACACATTTCTAATTGCAATAAAAGCCACAGTAAATGAGTGAAACTTTTTTTAATAGTTTGCTGAACTGTCACTGACAATAGCTTACAATGAAACAGAAAATAACAAAAACTAAGACAACGACACAAAGTATAAAATATTTGCTTTAACATCAAGCTAAAATAATGATCTAGACACAATGTGATTATTTCTAAGGCTATAAGACAAATATAAAGAACATTATAATTCCCTTTGGAAAAAAATAGTCTCTTGCAGTATTTAATATTTATAATATAACATATTAAATAAAAACTATTTTGATAATTTCTGTTTTCTGAAAAAACTATTTTGATAATTTCTGTTTTCTGAACCACAAATATGATTACTTGTTATTTGATTCAATTGCAGACCCCAAATTTTCCATTGAGGTAAAATAAATTGTTCAGTAACACTTTAGGAAGTACATTTACTAAACAAATTATTTTATGACAGAACTACCTCTTCTAACATGTTTATATTGATACTTCTCTACCCAGATTAGAAGGGGATCTATTTGTTCTGTTGTTTTACAGTTCACCTCAATATCAGAGCACAAAAGTGTATTTTTGTATTCAGGACATACTTAACACAGACTCCTGGTGTTCAAATGGGGTTTTTTAGGCAATTTCAGGTATATCTATACAGTTTTAAGAAAACATTCACTCTACCCTGACCCTGCCTATCGTACACACCAATGTATTCACCAATATTTTGTCAAGACATGACCTTCCTGCTGCAGGTGATCCTTCATGACCAATGGGAATGTCTCAGAAGTGCATGATGTATTCCTGACTAGGCTTGCGTGTAGCGGATGATCTCACTCAAGTCATAGCCGGTCACTGCAAATGCATAGCCGTCCCCATCACAGAACTTGGCTCCGCAGATCTGAGTGTCAGTCACACACTCATTATACATGTGCTCGATCTAGAAAGGGCAGAGAAAAGTGAAGTGTGTTTGAAATCAGCTGAACACGCACAAAGTGCTTTGCAACAGAAATAACATTAACATAAATGTATTTACTATATCAATTTAATGCATCTTGATGAATAAAAAAAATCTTAAAAATAAAAACTGAAATTTTGAATGGCAGTGTATGAGTCTGTGAAGGGTTTTACCTCAACACTGTTAGTCTCTGGGGTCAAGCTCAGATGCCACACTCTAACCCAAGAGTCTTCTGCTGCAGAGAGCAGCTTTTTCATTAAACAAGGAAAACAATATCAGTATATGAGAGTTTACCATTTTAAGATTACATCTAATTATGAAAACTTCTTAATTAAGCTTATTTGTGCTCAAAACTGATTTAAATAATACAATTACTGGACTCAAAGTGCACATATGTACTGATCCATACATTCATTTTAAAACATTCATACAGTACAGTACTATATACATCTTTCCTCTCACCAGGCCAGTGAATGGGGCAATGTCCAATGAGTAGATCCAGCGTGCATGGGCATTGACCTCTGCATGCAGTATACCTGTGACTGCCTCATACAGACGGATCTGTCCCGTCCCATAGCCGGCAATGACTGTGCCCTTCCACAGTTTTACTGAAGAACAACTTGTGCTGAAAGAAGAAGATACACGTTTTAATATTATACTTATATAAAACACTGATATATTTATAGCCTCTTTCATGAAACACAAGCAGAATACGTTTTTGTGTAAATCATTTGTAAAGTGGTTCTGACATAAATTTTCGGATTCATGAAATAGTGCGTTTTAAGTTCTTTTAGGCAAACTGATGACACTGCATTTTGATAACACTTACCATCACAATATATAATCACAAAATTAGTTCCTTTTTTAATTGGTTATATGAAAAGCTGAGCACCAGCATTTGTCAGCAAGCTTAACACTTACTGAATCACTTTAGTTAAAAATATGGCTAATTATTATTTTGCATCTGTGCAATATACTGGAGCCAAACCTAAGAAGGGAGTCCAAAAGATCCCACAGGATCCCTGTACACATAATTCGTACAGATGTAATTCATGGGCTGGAAGTAGTCTAATTAAAAATTAGCTTGTATGCACTCCCTATTTGTAAATTATTGGAATTCACACATTTAACTATCAAATCTCAGGTTTCTGGTGGAGAGTTTTTGGGAAGGTCCACTATATGTTCAAATCGTATACTCATATATTTATGGAAATTTCATGAATGAATCCCATTGTCTCTTGTTACTTCCTAACATACTCAAAACCAGGGATCTTGTTGAGCAGTTGAAAATCCTCTCCTGATTTCCACACACAGAGGAGGCCAGAGTCATCAGCGCTAACTAAATCAGCAATGCACTCCTGCAAAAAGAGGCCAATTTAATATTAAAACATTTGAGCCACCAGTAATTTAAATATACTGAACCAAACATAACAAATAAAACACATAAAAATAGCATTTGTCATATAGTTTACAAATATAACATGAAAGTTACCAGACTGCCTGAGCACTCAGAGGCCATGTCTGTAATGGCCTCTTTGTGTTCCTCCAAAACCTCAGACAGAGTGATGTTACTGCCTTTACTGGGAACGTCAAACACCAGCACTGAGCCAGATGAGACCCCTGAAAAAAAAAGCACGAGGAATGGAAAGGGGCTCTTTTAGTATACATACTAGGGAAATGTATAAATGGCTTGCTTAGAACAGACAGATATTTACTATATATCCACTGCTGACAGATGAAGCCACTTACCTACACAAATGTGTTTTTCCCGCACCGCTGCAATCCCTCGTGCAAACACTGCTTTAGCTAGGAAATTACAACAGATTATTTCAGTTTTATGAGGTACGCAGTTAGTCAACAAATTTCACACAGTTCTTTCTTCAAGTTAGGTGAAAATAAATGAAAGAAAAAGAATAAACCCATTTACAGAGACAGAGGTGTTCACTGACCTGTGGGGGTCTCTGGTGTGTCCAGTGCATGCCAATAGACCATGATGGATCCATCTGATTCATACATCTGATGAATAAACATAGTTTAAGTCATGTTTCCCATGCACTTAAAGAGCATGGCATAACACTTAACCCACCTGGATTCCTTTCTGAGAAGTGAGAACAAGAAGATCTCTTGAGGGCAGGACACACCAGGCTGCCTGTCAGACAAAAACAGTGTTTTATATGATTTCGAGTTAATTGTGAAAACAATCAAAAGTAAAAAATACTGTCAGCTTACTAATTTGTGGTGTTAAAATAGTGACAGCATTAAAATATCGTAAGCAAAACAAGATAATCAACAGTGTTTATTAGGTCTCAAATTAGTCTTACCTGCATGATAAGTGAGGAGCTGGTGGTCACGTTGCCTTCTTTAGATTGCAGCTGTCGGTGGGAATAGTTCAGCCCGTCCCAGGAGGCGCTGACCATGTTTACCACGTTGGCGTGGACCACCGTGAAATAGGTGAGGCAGCGCGGCGCGATGCGCAGGACGCTCAGGTTGTTGTAGAGCGCGGACGCGCTGCTCTTTATCGGAATGCTTTTCTCTTTGTGGTACATTTTCGACATTATTTGGAGTGGGGATGTTCTTTCTGAAATACGAAGCAAGACTTGGAAATCAGTTCAAACAAAATGGACAATTGTGCGGTAATCCTGAGTTTCTTGAGACAGAGAAAGCGTTGCTGTACACACTAAATCGGATTTTAGCGGTATGTCCAGACTGGTTTAACGCGGCAAGATATGGAATATAAAATACGTCTTCTTTTCCAGTAACAAAACACTGACATTCAATTAACTGCAGGCATTATAATTTACCATATAATCGGGCATGATGCATACATGATTTTAACAGCTACCAAGCCTGAATGAAGGCAACTGATGGGTTCTCCTGTTAATCCTCATCTTTCAGTGCAAATACTGAACAAAATGGCTCCTCGTATGGAAATAACATACGCCGTTCCCCCTGTTATTAGACCAGTCAATGTCAGTTAAGAGGTATAATGAATATTTTTGTCTAAATGTATTCAAGCAAGGTCTCACCACCATTTCGCGTCTCTTGCAGCCATAGTGACGGAGCAGACATGTGTACGTGTGTAGAACGTCACAGTTATCTGCGGTGCACGGAGTGACGCACGGTTCTGAGCGTCTGAAAGCAAGTGGTGCTCTCTCTCTCTTTAACTGTTGTAGGAGTCCATTGTGAATAGGAGTTTTTTTTTTTGTAATAAAAGTCTTGTTAAAATTCAAATTCTCCCTCTCTCTCTATGTTCTGTATGGTTATATCACTGTATGTTCATGTTCAACAAACAAATTAAAAAAATATCCATATATTGTTTCAAACAAATGCTATCATTAGAATCGTTTCATAGATTATATTGTTTAAGGGAAATATTCGATTTATAATTAATATCTAATTAATTATTTTGTAAAATATAATGATAAATGTCTGTTGTAGGCTACCTGTTGTAACAGATGCTCTGAAACAGCAGTGCTAAAATGGGGTGTGTTCATGACCATTTAAGTCATCAAATTATTTTTCAATAAAATTTAAAAGATTAAAAAGATGGTTGACATAACAAATTTGTGTTTGCTGTATTTGCTGATAGAAGGAGATTTATGTAGACTGGACTGATATACAAGTATTGGTCTGCTCATGTTTGCTGGTGTCTACAAATCTCACAATGAAGCCACAACTAGTTTATGGCATGCTAAATCAGGGAGAGTGATGTTTAGGGCCACCATGCCACTGTGCAAGTTTAGAAAATTGTCAAGGGTCATCTGATTTGATGACAAAGAAAGATTAATCCAGTTAATCTATAATACAAGTAAACCTGTCAAATATTGCATTAAAATCTTGGCAGTCTGTGATGCCAGTACAAGCTATGCCTGGAATATGCAAGTCTACACAGGAAAATTGTTGGGGCAGAAATCAGGGCAGACGCATTGTACTCCAAGTGACAGCCGCTCTCCAGGGACGCACAATAACGTCCAAATATTTCTTCACATCGTATGCCCTTTGCACAGAGCTTCTTCAGAGAAAATTGACCATGGTTGGACCTGTGTGCAGGAACAAGCCAGAGCTCCCACATGTAGACAGAAGACACCTCGTTGGCCTATGGCACTGTTTTTCAACACGCTGTACAATTTCTTTGTGCTGTGGAAGAATATTGAGGGAAGAATATTTTCTGAAGGAGTTAGAGAACACTGGTGCACAGATATACCCCTCATAAGAAGATGGCACATACTTTGACACCAGCCTCTCTGAGACATGAGCACAGAAGAAATAGCCTTAAGAGGAAGCAGGTCATCACCTTCTCAACAACTAGGGAAAATGTACTGCCTTCTAGTGGTTAAACCATGTCATTACATTTTATTCAGATTTCCCCCCCCCCCCCCCCCCCCCCCCCCACCAGGTGGCACCAATCTGCCTCTTTTTAGATACTTTTGCTCTTTTTATAAACTAAAAAAATCCATTAAATTAAGCTACAAAATGTTTTTATATTTTATAATATTATATTAAAATGAATTGTGTAAATACCATAAAATCCCTACCCCAAAATACAAAACAATTTTATAAATTATTATATGATTATTGTTTCTGGTGATTTTTTTTTTTTTTTAACCTTAATATACAGATTGGGTTTTTCAAATTAACAAAACCACATATTATTTGTTTTTTTGGGGGGGGGGGGGGGGGGGGGGGGGGGTTGCCTATAAAAAATAAAGATTATCTCCATTTCACTTTTTGCAGCACATTGACAAACAAGAAGCTGCCTGTAACCCTCCTACATAATACAGATATCAAAATGTCTTTTGATATTTAGTTGTGAAAGATCTAATTGTTAGCATTCTGTGGGAGGTACAAAGGTTCCTCCTACTGAAAGACCTGAGCAGAATGTTTTTCTTTAGTCCTCTAAGTGAAAAGCAAAGCATTTTCCTAAACCAAAGTACCAAATGTAAAATCTGAAATTTCCATGAATAAAAAGTAATAGAAAACGTTAGCAGTAAAACAATTACAGTATGTAACAAAACACACAATAAACTCAGTTGCTCACCACAAAGTATACGTGTGAATTGGAAGACAGCAAGTGAAAAGAAGAAATTAATGACTTGGTGTACAAGAGGCCTGCAGAGAGGTTGCGGTTATGAGGTTTGTGAAAGAAGTTAGCGTGGGCCCCATAATGAGATGGGCATCAGAGGGAGGGAAGGCAGAGGTGACAATGTGATAAACAGAGGCTTTACAATGGCCAGGATGCAGACAGAAAACTCCCAAATTACAGTCACTGACCTCAATCTGAAATGGTATTAACTGTCGATTTATATTCTGTAAGAACATTCATCAAGAAAACATCATCTGCAGGATTTGTAGGCTACAGCATTGTAAATGACATTACTGATTAGTAAGACCACTTAATTTAATTTAATTAACCGTTCTTAAATTTAAAGGGTTAGTTCACCCAAAAATGAACTTTCTATCATCTTCAGAACACAAATGACAATATTTTTGATGAAATCTGAGAGCTTTCTGTCCATCCATAGACAGCTACGCAATAGCAACTTTGATGCATCAAAAAGTGTATAAAGAGATCGGAAAACAGATCCATATGAATTGAGTGATTTAGTCCAAATTTTCTGAAGAGACTTAATTGTTTTATATGATGAACGAATTTAATTTAGGCTTTTATTCACATTGATCAGCGAACAAACAAAAGCACAAACAAACCTAAATGACGCGCGAGGACAAACCTTTTGCGTTAGCTCAGAGTGCTGCATAACACACAAGAATGAACCTCATTGGTTCTTGCACACGTCAAACAAACATCTTTGAGATTTCAGTTTACCACAGCTGATGTGTGAGTTGATGAATGTTTATATGAATAAAAGCATAATTCTGTTTATCATATAAAGCAATTGTGTCTCTTCAGAAAATTTGGCCTATACCGCTCAATTCATATAGATTAGTTTTACGGTCTCTTTATGAACTTTTTGAAGCGTCAAAGTGGTAGTTGCGTAGCTGTCAATGGAGGGACGCCCTCAGAGGTCATCATAAAGATTTTCATTTGTGTTTCAAAGATGAACGAAAGTCTTACGGATTTAGAACGACTTTAGGGGGTGAATAATTAATAACACAATTTTTTCATTTTTGGGGTGAACTATCCCTTTAAAGTTTTGTTCCACTTGAGAAAAATATCTTCTTTTTGATGTGATATTTTCATGGACCACATCTTTGGCTGAATTTTGTCTGGTATGACAGTTGTCTTGGACTTATACTGAGACCTATGGTGTGGATGTAGCATCATGCCATTGCAGAAATGCTCTACTCGCTGTCAGCCATAATTTATTTTGTTAGCAAAATAATAATAGGAGTTGTACAAAGATAAATCATCTCCAGGTAGAGCATATGCTTTTATAGTAAAAGTAATTTCCTTTTTATTTTGAAGTGACTACCTACGCAAACTTTTTAAGGTACAGTTTGTAGTGTAGAAAAGTAGAATTTTGTAGCATTATTTTATTTTGTCGGCTCCATAAAAGCACAAATAGGTGGAAACATTCTGTGAGTGTTTTTGCTCGCGTTCCCATTCTTTTTAAATACCGCCTGTCGACACCAACTTAGCAACAACACAGCAACGGCCACAGAAGCTCTGTCATCTCAGCTTGAATGGAATGCCATTCAAATTGCTGAGCCTCATAAAATGGTCATTCTCTTTGTACATCTTCTGTAGATTACAGTTAAGTTTTCCTCACTATTATTGTTTGATGATGTTGAAAATACACGTCTTTTACATCAAAATGCAAACTCGAATTTCATGATCATGTATGGTTGGTTGTTGTCGCCGTGCTTTCCTTAGTTAGGTTTAGGCTACTGTCTTTCCCCCAACATAGCAGAGCACTTAATTGCCTTTCATCGTCTTTTGTTAATTAGTATTCTGCACTCACTCTTTGAACACTTGCGCTTCATGCGCCATAAATTTCCAGTCTTCTCTCAAGTGAAAATTTGTTGTGCTACAGTGTCAGCTATCGGGTGGATCAACTTTCTGCTTCGCTTTAGGGGGAAATCAGGAGCGGTGGGAATTATTACTTGATTCGCGATTTGTATCAGAACAGATCATAACTGTAATCTGGAAGTCTTATATTTTATAATTAGTGTTGTTATTGCGTCACATAGCCGCGGTGATGGATGTCATTTGGAGAGGATTCTGCACTTTTGTTCTCACAACACTTGTTTTTGAAGGTAAAGAGCATGTGATATGTAGCAAAGGCTATATATACTAAATATCAAGCAGATATCTTTACTTAAGTGTTTAAATTGAAATAAAATATATCTTTATCTAGGCTATATTTTAGTTTTTAAAAGAACAAATTTCATTTGTTGATAAACAATGTTGTCATCATATAGGCTAGTAGACTCGAGTCGCTAACTTGGCTGTATTACAGAAACTTCCTCTCTTAATTCTTGATATAAGATTTTAAAATGTTATATTTCCTAAATGAAACACGATGGTTACTAAACAGATAGGATTCTGAGGATGTTTCTGTAATAAAGCCTAGACTACTCACACTTTAAGACAAATTAGGCTACAGCTCCACAAATAGTTTTGTGTATATTAATTGGTAAATATGTTAGAGAGTAAAGGGAAGGGAAGCTAAAAGTCAACTTGGTCAAGACTGTCCATGAATAATCTATCTCTCAAGTTGTTTGTAGTGCTATTAGCAGCAGATACTGTATGTAAGGTTTTGATGCATGATTAAAGATGTATTTTACATATACTGTCTAATATGAATTTGTGCCCATAATATATGTTACCTAACTTATGTATTATAAGCTAATATCTATTTTCCCTTGTAGAAGTTACAGGACTCATGATCAGGAATGAAGAGCTGAGAAAGTGTGTACAGGTAAATGAAGGTCAAGTCAGCAGCAGGTTAACCCTGCAAGAGTGCAAGGCAGATTCAGCTCTGCAAGAGTGGCACTGGAACCCAGAGACACGCTCTCTCAGCAACCCGCAGACCGGAGGGTGTCTAACTGCACCCCAGATCCAGGAGCATGAGAGAGTTTGGCTGCAAGCTTGTAGCTCTGAGGAGGAGGATCGTGAGGGCCAGACCTGGAGCTGCTCTAAAAAGGGTCTCCTGACATTACACGGCAAGGGTCTGCACCTGAGCGTACCTCACGATTCCTCCAAGGTCTTCCTTTCTAAAGATCGTGGAAAAGGCAGCAAGTGGAGGACAATGGCTAATCAAACAGTATGCGAGGATACTGACAGCACACATCACGGCCAGAGTGTTTTGCAAGAATCTCAGCAGACACTTTCAATTGGACCCCGAATCCTCACTCAAATTCGCTATTGGCATTGTAAGAGAGTTAGATTAGGAGTTTCATAAAGATAGGTCTGTGTTTCGTGTAGCATTTCGTCATCCCATCGTTTTAATTAATGACATCTCATCCTTTATTTAAAACTCCACAGAATTCTGTCTCTTGACGGTCACTCCTGTCATACCTGCATTTTCTGTCATGTGCATTGCTTTCTCATCTTGTCATACTAAATTTGTACCAGGATCCCCACAGTATTGGAAAACCTGGAAATATCAGGGACTATACAAATTGTGAATTCCAGACACGGAAAAGTCTTGGAAGAGTAATAAAATGTCATTTACATTTTTTGGTTAGAGGGTTCAGAAAGCCGAATTGAGCCACATTCAAATCTCAGGCTGACACAAATAAGTTATTAATTTTATTAATTAAAATGAATTATTCACATATCTTAATTCTAAGAATTGGTATCTGACATACAAAATGGAATTCCTTCCTAACAATCTCTGTATTTAAAAAAAAAAAAATACTTATGCAGCAGTCATGAACGACTGGAAATTGATTGGTCAAAAAGGGTCCCTGTGTACATTGTCTGTTTTGCTTTTAATAATGACTATGCTATATTGCATAATTGTATAATATTATTTCTTTATTTTAGCTGGGAATAATGGCAAGACCTCCCAAATTAAGTCCACTGAAGCAACACGGACTTCAGAGGCATTGGCTGAACCTCAAAGTAGCGTAGAGCCTGGGGGACCTTCTGTCAGTGTTTTTACAACAGACTATGGTAAGTTCTCATCTGTTTCAGAAAGTTTGATTCCATTTAGCAGTTAAATGCTTATCGGTCAGGAAATAGGCTATAAACAATCAAATTTTCAAAACATTACATTTCCCCCGGAACAGATAATTTGCCTTATGTCCACATGAGGGCAGTAGAGGAGAGGAAACCTAAACACAGTGTCATGCCTTTGGTCATGAGCCAACGAAAGATGAATTTTATTGACAGAAAATTAGTAAAAATACAGAAAATGGCTATTTGGTAATGGGTAAAAAGGTAGAATATTAGTTGGTGATGTGCTATGATGTTTTTTTTTAATAACAGGAACAGGCTGGAAAATGACAATGTTGCTTCTAAGCAGTTTTGCCCTGTTACTTGGGCTTGTGATCCTTACTCTTATCATTTACCAGAACAGGTAAGATTATTCTCATTTTTGGAGAAAAAAAAAACCCTTCAAGATCTTGTAACTTGTAACTTGTAAATGCCAGCATTTAATTTTACACATGAAGTAGAGAAGGAATTGATCTGTTTTTCGTTGTTATGAAACTGATCTATGTGAACATGTGCATTGAAATAACAAGGAAAGGCTCAATAACAAGATTTCCTCCTTTATGAGTGGCTGATCTATTTCTTATCTTCACGCACAGGAGGAAGAAGACCGTTGTGGTGCTGAAATCCTACACTCCGACAGGAGAGGCCAGTCAGCCAGGGTCTCCGGTGCCTAGTGAGAGAGCCCCTCTAACCCGACACCCTATGAAACCTGCTCAGTCCCCCTCCATCCAGCGAGGCGAGATCCTTGTTGAATGGAAAGATGGAACAATCACCCCACTGTTTGAAACATATCTAACCGACTAAACAGCATTATATATAGAAGAAGTGAGTGAAAGTAACTTATGTATCATGCCTAAGAAAACTGACAGAACTGAATTGATGGCTTTATTAACTTATTACATTGAATGCTTAATTCTGATTCTGCAAATATTTCTTAATTTGTCCAAGGAATCGCTGCCTACTGTATTTTGTGTAGCAGTGGAATAAGTGGGATAAAGTTGTTTCAAGAAATTATCACAACTTTAACAGCAACATATTAATCAGGGGCCAGTTGCATAAAAGTTATAAGCAGTTTTAAAGAAAAGAAAAAAAATAGGACTAACTTGTAAAACTAGTCTTAGCGGTTTATGCAACCGGACTCCAACGCAAAGTGTCCCTGGATGCTCTGCGGATGCTCTGGTCTTCTCACTTAAAATCATTCAAAATTAAATCAATATTTCATGTGCTTTTTTCAGGTTTACGATTTATTTCGCTATAATGACTATCTGACTGTATGTTATCCCTTTCATATCCAACATCTTTTAAAAAAAAATCACAGACATCTGTTGGGTTTACTGTGCTTCTGCAAGCAGAATGCCATCCCTCTGTTGAATTTTGAAAAATTGAGGTTGGGTTCTGATCAAAGACAATATTCTGTACCTTGCCAAAAAGATATAAGGTAACTTCAGGTCAAATACTGATCAAACTTGACAAAAAAAAAATACTGTATAATCAACAGTGATTACTTATCTAATTTGCATTCTGCCTAGGAATGTTCTTTCTTGGAAAACAATAATACATTCAAAACATGCCTCTTAAATGCACTGATTTGGCATTGAAGAAGGCCTCAAGTGTTGTGTTTGGCAGTTTTTTAGCAGTTGTGTAGATATTTTTTTTTTTTTTTGAATTTTAAAGGCCTAACTGAAATAGTTTCTTATCCTGAAGACAGTTGTTATTAATGTGATTAGAAATTAATGTAAAATATATGAAAACCTTTTGTATAGAAATAATATAATTAAATATTACATATAAATCACATGTAATATAGTTACATTAGAAATTAATGTAAAATACACTGCCAGTCAAAAGTTTGGAATCTGTAAGATTTTTAATGTTTTTAAAAGAAGTTTCGTCTGCTCACCAAGGCTGCATTTATTTAATTAAAAATACAGCAAAAACAGTAATATTGTGAAATATTATTACAATTTAAAATTACTGTTTTCTGTTTGAATATATAAAGTAATTTATTTCTGTGATGGCAAAGCTGAATTTTCAGCATCATTACTCCAGTCTTCAGTGTCACATGATCCTTCAGAAATCATTCTAATTAAATAAATGCAGCCTTGGTGAGCAGACAAAACTTCTTTTAAAAACATTAAAAATCTTACCGTTTCCAAACTTTTGACTGGTAGTGTATATGAAAACATTTGGTATAAAAATAATATTATTAAATATCAAATGTAAATCACATGTAATATAGTTACATTTAACATTTCCAATAAAGTATTCTTGACATGCACACTTTGTTGTAACTTGTACTGAAGGGGTGGAAGGGCACCACCTTAAATGTTTTGCCAGATTTATTATCAGACTAACTTTACCTGTTTCCTTTGACAAACTGCTTTGTACAGCTCTTCTGCCGAGGACAACAGCAGAGACATGGAAAACATGTCTGTGCAAGTGTGTTGTTAGGGTGTAAAGCATGCATATTTTGAGGAGAGAGAAGTAACCTAAATGTGAGGTTGACATGCAAGCATGAAAATTGAAGCCAGAAACACATATGGTATTGAACATTCTCGCTTCTTCTTTGAAAAGTAGGTGATATTTTGTTCACACTTTTAGTCTAAATAATAGTCATATACACGTTATATACAGTATAGGCCTACATGTACTTGATTAAATAAATAAATCAGTGTTAATCTGATAACGACAAACGTAAAAAGTATTTGATTAGAATATACAGTAGTGGCCAAAAGTGATGTCCGGAGGGGATATTTGCACAATATTTGCTTTTAATTGTCGCTCTTCAGATAAATGGAAGACTCAAATGCAGTGAACAAACGTGAAAAGTTTATTAGGAAAACTTGAGGAACAAACGTGAACAATATGTGACAGTGAAGATGAAGAAGCTCTGTATGGTGGCTCCCATGTTCTCCGCACACCATAAGCGGACACACAGACTGAGGAGACCACCGAGAGGAAAACGCAAGCAGGATTCCAGCAAGAGATAATGTCCCACTACAAACTCCTCGTCTTAGTGTCCTGAGCACAATAGCAATAAAGCAGGTAAGTCACGAGAGCACAAACACAAGAGAGCACAGACAAAAACACATCCACGTGACACAACATAGTGATCAACTGACAACAAGAGGCAGACACAGCTGTGAATAAATAGTGTAAGGGGAACGAGTGACAGGTGTGGGAGATCAGCTTGTGATTGTGCACACAGCGCTACCAGGCAATGTTGATTGCTCAAATCACGAGCTGCAGAAATTGACAGGACACTAACAAACAACAGAGACGAACCGGTGACACACCCTGACTCGTGACATTAATGACACTTCAGGTTCAATTAAACAATCAAAATATGAGGAGTAATGTATATTTGGAAGAAGTATACACTAAACTTGGTTGAGGTTATTTGGCAAAAAGGCAAGCTCCAGAACATAATTAAATATGACTTTTGTTGTGTTACTCAAAAATAAAAAAACAAAAAGTTCACAGGAAATAAAGCATACAGTGATGTAATCAGTCATTATTATTTTGTTGTTTTTTATTACAGCAGCCATTTTTCTGGGCATTGACTTGCTAAACTTTGCACATGTGTTGTGCTTTACTTCTTTCAAATATTATTATGCAAAATTCACTTGTGCATGGTATTTGGACATAAATGTGTGTTGGCAGTGCGTGCACACAACCACCCTATAACGATAAAAATCCAACCACTCCTTTTTTTTTAATCCCCATAAATCATAAGCAGTGTCTCAGAACAAGCCATTTCCAAATCCCTGGCAATGTGACATCAGATTAGCCACAGGCCCCGCCCACAAATGTTGACAGACACTGTCGTTTTAACATAGAACCGCCCTAAGCGAGCTCACAGTGAGTTGTACACAGTCCGCCATCGCTGAACCGACGAGAATGTCTCCCAAGTGTTTTAGGCGTTCTGTAGCTGGATGGATTAATCCACATAGCTTTCCCATTTACTCCTGAAATCTGAGCCGCTGAAGACGAGGTGGATTAATTTTGTTTTCCAAGAAAATGCTCCCTCAACTCTACAAACTGTATATTCTCACACCGGAATCATTTCACACCGGACTGCTTTGTGAACGAATGTCAATACAAAGGGACAATACAAAACAGAGGTTGTGCTAAAAATGTGCTACTCAAGGATATACAAGTACAAACTGTTCGTGATCCAGCTTAAGCTGTAATTACAGTCTCCAGAGTGATACTGGATACGGCAGTAATAAAGGTGAGAGCACTTTATTACAGTTCATCGGAGCTGATTTACAGATACAAAGTTTACCAGTTAATTAAGCACCACCCGTAAAGGCATAAGGTCTTTATATATTTGTTTACTGTTAGTTGTAACAAGTGTTTCTGTGTACTTCGCAGTGTATGTTGATGATAATGCAAGGGAGACAGAGAAAGTTTATGGATAATATTTTAATGCACACTTGCACTGTTTTATTAAGCTCTTACAGTGATTTTCTGAGTGAAAACAGACGCTTCATCTTTTGTGTGAAGTACAATAAACAACATAAAACTAATAGGTAAAGTCGAACGGGGTACGGTACAACAGGCTTGTACTAATATAGTGGATAAAAACAAGAAGACAATATAAGTTATAACCGTAATTGAACTAAACTATACCTGTTCTATCTCCATGCAGCATATATTCACTGTTTCTGACATTATTGTGCGTCCTGACTTAGGCCCCGTCCACACGAAGCCAGATCTTTCCCTATCCGATCTTTTTTTTCCTCATCTCAAGAAATTTCTGCGTACACGAAACCGCTGAAACTGGCTCAAAACGATGTAGTATACATGCCAGACCAGTATGTGGCGCTGTAATTCTGCCACAGAGATACACTTAAAACAGAGAATAAGACTTGGAGCATGCGCATAAACCTTGCACACTGTATACAAACTTTAGTAAATCTTAGAAATAACGCTTTATTTTGGGTCAGTAGCTTCTGCAGCATGAACACAAGCATCTAGAGTCAGCTATTGTTGTTGTTGCTGTTTTGTGCTGTTAGCGGTGTCTGACTAGAGTCGACACGTGGGGTGATGACATCATCGTTTCACAAAATATACGGATAGGCTGTACACACGAAAATGCAAGGGCGTCGTTTTCAGATTTATCCACTCTGGGACCCGGTTTCAAAAAATATTGGATTCACCTTCTGAAAACGCCGGATTCGTCTGGAAGAAAAACGCCTATCCGATACAACATTTTTTGCGTATAAACGCGTCTCCATGTGGACGGGGCCTGAATCACCAGAGAATCAGCTCTTGAAGCTCCGCCCTCTTAGGCCAGCACAGCAGCTCATTTGCATTTGAAGGGCCCACACTGAAACGGCGTGTTTTTGGTCAACCACAAAAAGTGGCAATTTTAACATGCTATAAAAAATTCTGTTGGGTATTTTGAGCTAAAACTTCACATACACACTCTGGGGACAACTTATTTAACATTTTGTAAAATGGGGCATAATAGGTCCCCTTTAAGTTCTTCCCAAAGTTAAGCTTCATTGGAAGACCTGCATGACTTATTACAATTCAGGTTTATAATTTCCCAAAGGTTTTCAATGGCTTTAAAGTCAGGCGACTGAGGAGGCCACTTTTGATTTCAAAATGCTGAGCATGAACAATTTCATTGTGCACAACATTTGTTGTATGCGCGGTGTGTTTGGGATTGCTATCATGTTGGGAAATACAGATCCTCCATACTTGGCTACATTGTGTTCAACAGGATTCCCAAGTATTGGTCCATTTTCAAAGTGCCAGCAACATTGTACATCCTTCCAACACCTGTTGCAGACATGCTTCCCCAACCTCTCAATCCAGCGTCTTGTAGCCATTGGCTTACAGTTCAAGATGAAATTGGAGGTTGGAGGTCTCATCCAGGTCTTTAGAAGCTGTTTTGAGGCCCCAGATTTCCATCCTCCTGTTATCCTTTATCAGTCCACTAGTCTTCCTTGACCAGCCACAGCACTTTGTATTCTGGTAGTTGTCACACTGTGCTGAGCAATATCCAAAACTCCATGGACCAGATTTCAACAATATCCTCCTTGGTCGTAGAGGATGGCTGCTTCCATCTTGCCATTTTCACTAAAACCCACAAAATAACATGTAATAATATACTTACCACATATTTATTGAATTATAGGCTGGGAATAATGAGTGCAAGATTGGTATGACCACACAAAAAGTGATGTCCACACAATTCTATGTTTCATTGCATCATAATAAATGATACAATTGACACAATACAATGATACAATGTGGAAGCTTAGTTTTACACTCCAGGCGCAACTTCACAAAATGCATATAAAATATTTAATATGTGTGTGTGCTATACGTTATGGGGTCCAAATGTCCCAGCAAAGATAGTAATACCAGTAATTTTTGACCTTGTGGGGACATTTGTTTGGTCCCCATGAGGAAATCATAGTAAATTATGTAAAAATGCAGAAAGTTTTCTGTGATGGGTAGGTTTAAGGGTAGGGTTAGGGGATAGAATATAGGCTACTGCTTAAACAGTATAAAATCATTATGTCTATGGAAAGTCCCCATAAAACATAGAAACCCAACGTGTGTGTGTGCTTGTTTATATGATTTATGAGGACACAAATTTGTATAATAACATGGGTATTACACTGGTATTACAACTTATGTGGTTTATGAGGACATTTCATGAGGTAGGTAGGTAGGTTTAAGGGTTGGATTAGTGTAGGGGGGTAGAATATACAGTTTGTACAGAATAAAAATCATTACGTCTAAGTAATGTCCTCATAATGATAGGTGAACCCACATATGTGCGTGTGTGTGTGTGTGTGTAAAACTTGAATTTGAAGCATACCACATACCATATATACAAAACAAAAATAATTATATCAACAAAAGATACAATAACAATTATTTACTTATTTACAGTATTTTATAACTATTTTTTTATTTTCTTGTTTTTGCAAATAAATACCTCTTAAAGGATTTGAGGCATTTGTAGCACAATAAGACAGATGACAGCCGTGTGATACATACGAATAACAGTTTTCACATACAGAAGAAATACACATTTGCATTCCACCTTAATGCTGTGGTACTCTGGGACTGGTTTTAGTTGTGGTTTTGTTTTGCATTTAAGCATATTGGCAACATTTATAATATTTTTGTTGTGTTTATTTATTTACAAGACAAGAGAAGAAAATAACCACGAAGAAGTAGAAGACATGTCTGTGCAAGTGATGGGGTGCGATAGCTTTTTTGAAAGCAGGTGTGTATTTGAGCAGGTGTGTTTTGCATCAAATTTGTGTGTGTGTGTGTGTGGTTAATCATTATATCTTTATTTGTTACAACAAATAAAATAGATATCTTTGGATTGTAGCCAGGTCATCGTGGTATAATCACAGATGCAGATATGTTCCAGAGATAAGATAACTGGCCAGCATTTTATTCCATTTAATGTATCTTACATCTGCATTGTTCTGTTATCATTGTGTGCTATGCAAATAAACCAAAAGGCAACACAATCTGAGTGTTTTAGTCCCTGTGACAACTGTCCCTAAAAATAACGGTATCCATTAAAAAAATCTTTCATCTGTTTCCTTCCAAATATCTTGAAGAATTCAAAATGTGCAATATGGAGCACAAGCTCTGTTCTCACACATGCAGTAGGTATCATATACATTACACATATGAGACAGGACCATAGAAAATGCTTGTAATTGTCTTTGTATAAGCAGAAGCTCTCCCATAGGATATCTATCAGGATAATAGAGGATGTCCCCACCCTGATGCATGATTGAGCATGATTGAGTTACTATCCGTTTCTGCCGTCCTCTTTCCATTGGCTGTGTATTTGTATCTCTGATCACAACCTTTTCTGTTCTTCCACAAGCATGCAGTTATGGAAATTAGTCATAATGGTCATGTGCACCAACTGCACGTATTTTGCTTCTTTAAAACGCATCAGGGAGCTGAAGAAATGAGGGATGATCAGATAAATGAGATGATTCCTAACAAAAGATCTGTTTAATGAGGCTGAAGTCCCTGAATGATAGTCAAATATAGACAAAACACTGTGCAGAACTTCTAAATGATGCTCTGTTTTGTATGGAATGTAAAATCTTAATACTATATTGTGGTTTCCTAATTCACATATTCTCTCTCTCTCTCTCTCTCTCTTATTTTTTTGTTGTAGGAGTCTATTATGAATAGGGTTTTGTAATAGAAGTCTTGTTGAAATTCAAATTCTCTCTCTCTCTCTCTAATTTTTTTTTTTACAGGAACTCTAAAACAACAAATAGGTTATTGTTTGAAGCACAAAAGGTCATACATGAAAAAGAGCATTGTGTACTGTCACATTAGATTAAATTTGAGGACACAAAATCTGAAAAGCCAATGTAAGACCGATATATGATAGTCAGATCAACATTGCTGACAACAGAGGTCTTGTAGATAATTTAAACTATGAAAGGTGGTCATATTTGTAACAGATAAACCATTGTCTTGTGGAGGAAAATGGATATGAACAGTTAGCATTTCTTTTTGTATTACTCTTTCCACCTTACATCAAAGCACCCTGTTTGTAAACAACTGTTGTGTTATCAGAGGATAAAAAAATATGAATCAAGGGCATATTAACAAGTTATTTTGATGTACTGGAAAAGAAAAAAAGATTTTTTGTTGTTGTTGTTGTAAGGTAGAACATTTGAGTCATTTAGTCATGATTTAAATCATCCTACACAGAATATGGTACAATTCACATAATTTTGATCACGATTTGCTAAAGTATGCTATATTATCTCTTTCAATATATCTATGTTTTAATCAGCTACTGAGGAAATTCAGAGCGCTCTTGCTATAAACAAAACACCAGAGATTTAAAATCAGGTACAGGTTTTACGATATGATCGCAATTTCTTTGAAAAAACATCTGAAAAAGTGTCATCAGTATGGATTCCTCTCAGCTTGTTTTTCTACATGTGGGCAGCATATGGTTTGGCAACATCTTAAAGGTATCTGGGTGCTGTGATGTTTTAGCTCCCAGCAAAAGAAGCAGCGACCCTTTAAATAGCATTTCTTTAGGCACTTTTGGTGCATCAAAAAAAAAAAAAAAAAAGGAAACAACATAGTAAACTTGGGAATGTGCTTTACAAGTACTTGTGGACCTCAAAGAGCACGACTAAATCGTGATTTGCACATTTTGGCCAGACAGATCATGTTTGTTTGAGAATATGGTGGAGATATGCTCCAAAAAAAAAAAAAGAAAAAAAAAAAATCATAAATCTACAAACTATGCACATATTGCTCAGTGTAAAGATGAAAAGACATAATGTTCTTTTGGACATCACATGTGGTACTGAGGCCAGTGTTTATAGCTACAGCCCTGAAGCCTTTCAAGAGGATTTTCACGTACATTACAGGTTTCTTCGGGGGGAAAAAAAGAAGAGGCGTCATCCCACAGGGCGTTTTATTAAAACCACTTACATTCATAGCTGAAGTCTACGCTGTCTGACTTCTCGGGTTACTAAACAGTCTTAAGTGCTACACAAAGAAGGTAGTTTATTGTTCAGAAGAAGAACTAGAAACCAAAAAACAAATTCCTTCTCTTTGCATTTTCCATGCCAGCCATCATGGAAAATGTGTGGCTCTGTCGCTTTAATTTTGTATACAGGAAACTGATTTGGACAAGGACACATGCTGTAATTGCTCAGCAGATTCCTGTTTATGTAAGAACCCCACACCCAAGGACAATACTTTGTGTTATCAAGCAAAATGTTCATAAAGCAATCCAAACAGAGTAAAAGCCCTGAAATAACTGCAGATTTCACACCTCATTACAGTTAGCATGCATTACTTAAATACATGTTTAGGGGTGGCATACCTAAAATGAAATATGTGTTCAGAGGCTTCCATGCAGGTATGTGGGCTCTAAGCCAGTGCTGGATACCAGTGCACTAAGCTTTATGGAGTCTAAACAGGGCACGGGTTTTGTCTTGGTACTTGTTCAACTTGTTTCTCAAACTTGAGTGGAAAATAGGACAGGAGCTGTCGTGTGATCTTCTTCGCTGAAAAATGATTCCAGGTTCTGAAAGTGCATCAGGCACAGAGAAGCAGTCTGTTCTAATGTACCAAAGGAGAAATAGGATGCAATCGCCAAGGGAGTCATATTTACTGACAAGAGAGGGTTTTGTAAAGGTGTGCGAATATGAGCTAGCTATCTAGCTATCTGACTTGCAAAATGCATATGTCAAGGAACCATATGGATGATTAATAAAATTTACATAAACATATCGTTCAAGTTTAAGAAATGTATACTTTTACTCAGCAAGGATGCATTAAACTGATTAAAGGTGACAGCCCTAGTGAAAATAAATATACCAAAATGTATTTGAAATACATTTATTTTATGCTAGTACCTAAGTACCTATACTACAAACTCATTTATATATTTATGTAATAATATAAATACCCTGCAACTGTACTTTTGGTAAACTAAATTGATATACTTAAAAGTATGCTAAATTGGAACAATTAATTTTGTACTTAAATGATTAGTTCACTTTCAAATGAAAAGTAGCCCAAGCTTTACTCACCCTCAAGCCATCCTAGGTGTATATGACTTTCTACTTTCTGATGAACACAATCTGAGATATATTAATAAATATCCTGACACATCCAAGCTTTATAATGGCAGTGAACAGGATCAACAAGTATGAGCTGAAGAATTTGCATCCATCCATCATAAACATATTCCACATGGCTCCGGGGGGTTAATAAAGGCCTTCTGAAGTGAATCGATAGATTTGTGTAAAAAAAAAAAAACATGAAGTAAAATATCTAGCTTCCGCCACACCGCCTTCCGTATTCAAGTTACGATAAAACAGAACTGGCATCCCGTCAGTTAAGCTTTTTTTCGTAAGTTGAATAGGGAAGGCATAAGACGTAGCGTAAGCTTTTTGAACTGGGAGAGGCGTTGTGCTATCTTCCTGAGTTGAATACAGAAGGCAGTCTGGTGGAATCTAGATATTTTACTTCATGACTTGTTAAATATGGATTTTTTTTTTTTACACAAATGCATCGCTTCGCTTCAGAAGGCCTTTATTAACCCCCTGGAGCCGTGTGGAGTATGTTTATGATGGATGGATGTGGATGGAGACACTTTCTTCAGCTAATACTCGTGACCCCTGTTCAATGCCATTACAAAGCTCGGATGTGTCAGGATATTTATTAATATTTCTCTAAATGTGTTCATCAGACAGAAGAAAGTCATATACGCCTATGGCTTGAGGGTGAGTAAAGCTTGGGCTAATTTTCATTTGAAAGTGAACTAATACTTTAGTTATCTGGAAGTAGTGCTGAGATCCAACTAAAGATATACTTAAAGGGTTAGTTCACCCAAAAATGAAATTTCTGTCATTAATTACTCACCCTCATGTCGTCCCAAACCCGCAAGACCTTTGTTCATCTTCGAAACACAAAAACTGAATTGGCGTTCTGAAGTAGAACCCGAAGCACTGCAATGTAAACTGTGTAGGAGAATGACAGGGTAGAGAAGAATTAGTTGAATAAAGTCATTATTTTTGTTTTGTTTTTGTGCCCAGAAATTATTCTCATCGCTTCATAAAATTACGTTTGAACCACTGTAGTCACGTTTACTATTCTATCGATGTCTTTACTAGTTTTCTGTACCTTGAATGTGGTCATTTTGTTGTTTTCTATGGGAGATTTTAAAAAAACTCTCGGATTTTATGAAAAATATCTTAGTTTGTGTTCTGAAGATGAACGAAGGTTTTAAGGGTTTGGAACAGCATGAGGTTGAGTAAATAATGACAGAATTTTCAGTTTTTGGGGTGATCTAACCCTTTAAATATTTGATTATGTTAAAAAGGAACTATTGCAAGTACTTTAGGTACACAGGAAAAATGGCAGAGTCGTTTTTCCAGAGTTAATATTTTTTTCCTCAAAAATAGTTGTTTTTGCTCTATTTTGAGTGTACAGAGTAAAATTTGTCAGTAGAGTGGGAGTAAAATTATAGAGTGACTCTCCCCAAAACGTTTCGTTTATCCGCCATTACTGTTAGTCACGGCCATCGATCGCTGCTGCTTGTGGGTCAAGAAAAGAAGGTCCGCTTCTGCTGGATGTTCAAGTAAGTTTCAAAGTCTTGGTATTCATTTTCTTAATATTCGCCTCTGTTTTGAGCTCAGATGTTTTGCTACGTTTTTTGAATATTACAGAAATTGCTTTCTCATGTTAACTTGAGAACTAAGTAACGTTAGGCAATAGCTTACATGTAGATTACGAGCGTTAATTGACACTAGTGAAACTAGCTAGTGTTTGTCCACTAAACTATTGTGTGGAGTGGCTGAAGTTGTGCACTACATGTACTTGACTCTATAAAGAGTTAAGTTAACGTTAGCCTTAATTGGATTGTGGAGGCAATTTTCAGTCCTTCCAGGATTTTGCGGGACTTTTTCCTGATTTTTGCGGCCTAAAATGACTGAATTTGCGGCGGCTTTTCTAAAAATTTACGGCAATATTTACAGCATGTTTTCATAGTTTCACAGAGATCATCTCCCCCAGTGGTGAAACATTGAAATTTCGAAACGTTTCGAAACACTTATGACGTAACGAAGCCTCATTTACTGAAATCACGTGACTTTGGCAGTTTGATACATGCTTCGAACCACTGATTCGAAACAAAAGATTCGGAAAGCTGCGAAGCTTCATGAAGCAGTGTTTTGAAATCACCCATCACTAGATATTGTTGAATAAAGTCGTTATTTTGTTTTTTTGCCGCACGAAAAACCACTGTAGTCACATGAACTGTTTTAAATATGTCTTTAGTAGCTCATCTGAAAGTGTAAATTAACTTGCTGTCAACGGAGGCCTCACTGAACCATCGGATTTTATCAAAAATATCTTAATTTGTGTTCCAAAGATGAACAAGGGTCTTACGGGTGTGGAACGACATGAGGGTGAGTTTTTAATGACAGAATTTTCATTTTTTTTGAGTGAACTAACGCTTTAAGTTCTCTGGTGGCACCAGCCCCTGATTTGGCAGTGCTGTGAGGACTGACAGAAAAGCACAGAGCTTGAGTTAAGATGCAGATAATATTAACTTTTTTTTTTATTATTAATAAATATTAAAAATATATACTAGGGTGTGGAAATGGCTAATAAGCCAATAAGTGCTCCTCTGCAGCATCTACTACAGTGGTAATTTATTCTTTTTTATTTATAAATAAGTGTTTGCTTTACTACATCGTGAAACCTTTAGTTTTACAAATGGGGACAAACTATGAAGTATGAACAAATAATGTTTTGGACATCACATTAAAAATAACATTCAAACTGGGCAATATTTAAAGCTTTGAAGTTGTATGAAGCACTTAAAAGCACTCGAAAACATTAGACTATTTCTGTCACAAGTTATTTCTGTTAGCGTCACAATGGCTACGTTTACATGCACCAATTTTCGTCAATCCGAATGAACTGAATCCGATTGCAGATCTGTTTACATGTACTTTAAACATTGTAATCTGATTCAAATATCTGTTTATATGTGTTTTATTTACATTCCGATTAAAACCTTTGCGCACGCGCTCTGCGTGTGTGACGTCATATCAATCACACTTGGGATAACCAGGGTTGCAACAACAGACGATAATCATGTATCGACGATAGCCAGAGATATTGTCAAAAGCATCCAATCTTGGCAATCTCTAGAGGATTTGTCATTTCCAATTAATGTAGGCCTGTTACATTCTTCTAGTCTATTATTATAACTATTAGGTTCGGCTTCTTTTATTATTAAATTAATATTATACGTGCTGTGAGGATAATAAAAGATTAGGCTATTAGCCATCTTTGAAATTTTTTTAGGTCTATTATACAATGAATTATAGGCCTATAATTATAATTATTAAGAGTGTAGGCTATAATATTTCCTAACACCGCAGTCATCAATGAAAATTAAGCGCAGCTTTACTTCAAGCACCGACTTTAAATAAACAACCTGTTTAACATGAAATAGCCTACTATTACTCTCATTTGTTTCACTAGTCTATATGTACGGCCACAAGAGAAATAATGGAATAAATTAAGTATGAGAGAATATGCTGTGTTAATGCAGCGTCAGACAGCTCCGTCACTTTTTACTTTAAATTTCTGTAGTGAATACTGACCGAGGTTGAGACTTTTTCACCGGCATAACTCTTGCGCAAAGTTTGCACGTTGCTTCTTGTGTGATATCCATTGGCTCCCCTTCTTGTTTTAAAATGGAATGATTTCCAATATTATGACGAAAGGATACAGCTACGCCACTGCCTGTTGGCATCTTTACAATTAAAGACATGAAATAACAACTTTATTCAACAAATTTGTCTCTCTCCTGTTATTCTGCTACACTATTTACGTTTCAGAGGATCTGTGTTTACGTCCGAATGCCGGCTCAGTGTTGGTCGAAGCTGTACACATGAGCAGCACAACACGTGTGTGATGCTGACGCTGAGCCGGCCAATAATGAGCTGGCGTTCTGATGTAGAACGTGGAAGTGCTGCAATGTAAATAGCGTAGCAGAATGACACAGAAGAGAAGATATTGTTGAATAAAGTTATTTTTATTTTGTTTTTGCACACAAAAAGTTTTCTCGTTGCTTCATAACATTAAGGTTGAACCACTGCAGTCATGTTGACTATTTTAACAATGTTTCTACTACTTTTATGGACCTTGAATGTGGTAATTTCGTTGCTTTCAATGGAGGATAAAAAAAAAACATTGTGGATTTCATCAAAATATCTTAATTTGTGTTCTGAAGATTAACGAAGGTCTTACGGGTGTGGTACGACATGAGGGTGAGTAATTAATGACAGAAATTTCATTTTTGGGTGAACTAACCTTTTAAGTTCAAGCTCATGAGGAGATACTGGGGGCACATCAGAGTCTGATTTACTGTTTGAAATTGTTTTCATTTGGGACATGGTTGATATGTTGTAGATAAAGGTTAACTGTATGACATCATTTCAATATCTGTAGAGGTTTCACCTCAATTCATCCACATGTCTGTAGTCATCAAGACTTGGCCATGAATGTGCTGTTAATACTGAATCTGTGTGCAGTATAAACTAAAGTACTAAAGTTAATGTATTTATACCGCAAATCATCCAAATGAAGTTAAGTCAAGTTAAAGTGAGTAGGAGGGTATGTTCAACCGCTTCTACCTAAAAACCAAACCTAAAAGCCTAAAAAAGTTGTTTATTTTGTTTTCCATGTCTCCAGGTTGGGACAGCTACATTTCTCTCATTGTGATGCTGGTTCACCTTTTGCCACCCTCAAGTCAAGGCCGCAAAAGACCAGAAAAGATCTCAGCTAGACAAGCTTGTGATTGTCTTGTGAAATTCATCAAGGTGAAGTTACCGATGAAGCAGATCAAATGGCACCAGGTCATAATGTTGTGTTACTGTGTGACCTCGAACTTGCTTATTTCTCAGACAAGTTCTTAAAGATCACCTGTCCTCCAAATTGTTATTCTTGTGCTATTCTTTTCTACTTACATACTTAGCACATACTTATTGCGCTTTTCCACTGCATGGTATGGTTCGGTACGGAACGGTACGGCTCGCTTAAATAGTATCACCTCGGTGGAGGTTCCAAGCGTGCTGTACCGATACTAAATGTGATGTGTAAGCACTGCAGATCACTGATTGGCCAGAGAGAATCATCACTACCAGCGTTATTGGATTTGAAACACGAGACACCAAACCCGCTAAATTTAAACAATCAATATCAGCCACCACAATATCATTTTTTTCGCAAAACGACTTGCTTTAAACGACTGTCGCACTCAACTTGAAAAAAGAAATGGCTGTATATCATGGTCAGTAGATGAGGTCCAGACTCATTGGTAGATGAGGAGCGAATCCACGGCAGTAGAGACTGCGCAACTATAACGATTAGTCTACAATCCCACCCTCTTTGAAGCGGTACTAAACTGCAGTGGAAAAGCAAACCGGAAGTAAAGCGCCATTAGTAACAATCTGTAAGAATCTGTTGGAAGCAATAGATTGGAAGCAATCTTTTTTTATGCTGTACATTGACTTTTTACTGTTAAGTCACATTGGCACTAATGTGTTTTCATTCTTTCACAGATCGGTACCAGTATCCAAGGGCACTTGGATAGTATTGGAGAGAGTCTCCAGTCGTATCTACTTGTTGGGCCGAAGAGAAGTAGGGTCCAGTCTTGTTTTGTTGTAATTGACCAACATGCTCTACCTTGTAAGGCCTCTAATTCTCTGGCCTGTGTTGATGAGCTTTTCAAAGCTCACTTTGTCTTTGGCACCTCATACTGTCAGGAATTGACCATGTGTATAGCTTTCTGCAAACCACTATCTATAGATGTGGAACTATTTTTTTATTATTTTAGTATTATTGTTTTCATTATTTTTATTTATTTTTTCAAGATCACAAGTAAATTACGTGTATGTGTAATATTGTTTAAACATGTGCTTGAAAAATAAAATTGTGAGACATGAGTATGTTGTTGATTTTATTTTCAAACTGAAAAGCTGTTTTTTTTTTTCATTTATATTTTTACGGCTTTTTTGAGGGTAAAACATGAATGGTAAATTCAGAACAATAACAATAACAATAAAGTTAGTTATTTTTTGTAGTTCACTCATAATTGATGATAAACAACTCTGGAGGAGAAGTAAATTGTGGCAGAGTAAATTTGAAGTTCCTCTAAACAGAGTTAAAAAGTAGCAGAGTCAGTTTTTGTAGCTCTTGTAGCTCTAACTGAGTAAAATAGTAAAAAACACTAATTAGAGTAAAATATCACTAAATTAACTAAATTAACACTAAATTAAGCATAATTAACTCTGGAAAAACAACTCTACCGAAAGAGTATCTTTTACTCTTTTCAGAGAGGGACCAAATGTTATCTGGCATAGAGTAAAATTTTCTTCAATTTAAGTAAATTTTACTCTGGCAAATTTACTGTGTACACTTTAAATATGTTGCATTTAAAGATTGATATTATATAGTGATCATACTATGCTTATTAATAGTGATATAAAAACACATTTTAGTTCAGTGTCACAAGGTGTTTGCAGCCTTACCCTGCCGTGTCCTACCCTGCCTTGCCTTATTGTGCCTTGGCTTGTGTGTTTTCCCTTACAGGGTAGTTTTTATTTGTTTTTGTTTTGTTTTTTAAATTAAATAAAAAGCCCATTGAACTCTGTGCCTGATTCCTTGCCATTCCTTCAACCACACTGTGACACATCAATTCACAAGCTTCAATTAATGCACTGATTTAAGTGTAGAGAAGGCTGGTCTTCCTTTGTTTTGTAATTGGTTTTAGAAATGTAACAAAACTGAGTTATTGCTCTGTCAACAACACTGTTGTTAGCAACTATTTGTTTTTGTAAGGTTCTGGAAAATAAATCAGGGATAATAAATATTATAATGGAGTTCTGAGAACTTTAACCTGACGTGTTGTGACTTGATTGAAGCAATTATATTAATGCGCTTAAGTCTGTTTTCTTGCTTGAAGGTGGAATGTGTTCTATTTTAACATGCACACACCCATGTGTTCCCCCAATAGCCTTAATTTCAATGAATGTGAATCTGAGAGAGATTGGTAATATTCTTACTCTTTCATACTTATATTTAAGCCTCCAGTAGTCCACACCTATTGTTTCATAAGGGCTCAATTAGATGTGTTACATTCAACTTGTGCTGTTTTTCATAATGACTGGCTTTGGCATGCTTTGAATCCTACTATAGATTAACACCAACAACCCAAAGTACATGAATATGCACATCTTTTACAAAGACAAAGGAGTGACAAAGGGTAGTTTCAAATTAAACAAAATCAAAATGACAAAACATCTCATTGTGAGGCTTCTTTAAAAAAAAAAACTTTATTAAGATAACAATCAATTGCTTCAAAACATTCAATCAGAAAAATTAAAATGGTTATGAACAGATACATGAGATGACGACAATACAAGCTTAAAGACTTGTTAGGATTGTCAGGATTACTCTGCTATCGACTGCAACGTTTCTTGAAATGCGTACATGTTAAGTTGCAATCCCTAAAATGTAATCTTTAAAAAAATCTTTAAAATTCTTTAAATGAAGATGAGAATAAAAAATATTTACACAAAAAAAGTTAACCCATGTTAAAAAATGATAAGTATTGTAGCTGTTTTTGGTAGAACTGCTCACCTTGCTCAACTTCTTAACACGAAAGTCTTAACATGAAAGTCAACATATTTGGATAATATAAGTTAAAAAAGTGAAATATTGTCTATTGATAGTTGCTACACTACTTTTTTTCTAATTTTTCAAAACAGTGAATTAATATAATTCGTGCTGCTGAAGAAATGCCTTTTTCCCTTAATGGAGGAATCTGAAGGATGTGTGAAGAAAGAAATAAGAATCATTTAAAAAAATATAACAAATGTCTGATGGAACAATTAAGAAAAGAACAATCTAGAAATGTTCAGCATTTAAAGTCCATTTGATGGTCTGCAAGACTATCAGAACCTCCTCTGAAACAGAAGAGGGAGTCTTGTGTGGTACAAAACATATTTATTGAACCCAGAGACTCATAAGCAGAAAGTTTATGTGGATTTATGGTGTGGAGGGCTGATGGAAATCACGCAGCTCAATCCTTGCTGGTGATGTCATTAAGTTTCAAAGACTCTTCCGTTGCTTTATTCATCTTGTCCCGTGCCTCTCCCTCCACATGCCACCCCACCATCAGCTGGTACACAAGCACACCAATAACGGATCCGATGAAGGGGGCGAAGATGGGCACCAAAAACCAACAATCCCTGGCACTGTTGCAAATCAAAATAGAAACACTTTTTACTGACAGATGTAAACATTTAAAAGCGTTGCACATAATATGTTAATAATGGTATTTTCATAATATGTACATGTTCATGTTATGGGAATTAATCGTATACACTTACGTGAAGACCTCACCACCCCATCCAGCCATGGCGGTGAAAAGACGAGGCCCGAAATCTCTAGCTGGGTTAACTGCATAACCAGAATTGAAGCCCATGGAGAGGCCAATGACAAGAACGCTAAATCCCACCGTAAAGGCCTCAAGACCTTGGGGAATCGGGTTGTTGTAGGGGTCCACAATGGCCAGGATGCAGACAATCAGAGACGATGTGCCTATCACCTAGGAAGATGATTATATATATAATTTATATACAAAAATATAAAAGATATTTCATATAATACCTTTATTATACATTACAGAACCCCCTAAGGGAACATGGTGATGGAAAAAAAAATTGAGATGGGAGAAAAATTTTTTCCTTGCTTTTATTATTATTATTATTTTTAACATCAATAAAATGGGGTATATACAGAGCATGTGTTTGATGGTTTACTGAGAGATTTTATTATTCACTATAGTTAATTACAAGCTGGTAAGCATGCAGTTACTGACCTGGTCAAAAAATCCATTTAAGATGGTGAGATGTGGGCTGGGGTAAGTAGCAAAAATCCCAGCAGTGGCTTTTGGCCCAGTTACAAGCAACTCATTTGATTCTCCAGCATAATCATACATTGCATCTAAAATAAATTAAAAAACAAATGTCAAAATTGAGAAACATGATATACACTTTTGACAAGAAAGAACATTAATACTATGTAACATGTACCATGGTATTCAGCAAAGATAATTGCGGCACCCAGGAAGGATCCAAGTGTTTGGAACAGAAAGTACACAGGAAACTTTCTCCATTTTTCTCGTCCCAAGAGGCAAAGAGCAAATGTAACTGCTGGATTTAAATGTCCGCCTGAAGATGAAAAAGAAATTCTTTCATCCAATAAGTTCATCCACAAAAAATCTTTTATAAAAACTAGGTTTTGTTTTTATAGCCATGCATAACAACAGCTTAAGATGCAATTTTAGAGGAGTTTGCCTACCTGACACCTGGCCGCAAACCAAGATTCCAAGGGTAGCGGCAAACCCAAAAGCAAGGTTTACAGTGAGAAAGAGTCCGTGAGATCCTTCACTTAGTACCACTTGGGCCACTGCACCACAGCCAAACATCTGTGAAGGATGTGAAAAAAGAACATGCGTTAATTACTGTTTGAGAAACCATACATTGTTTCAAGCGTGCTATTTCTTTCAGCAGTAGGAAAAATAATTGTACCATCTAGGCCTTTCACAGCAATTAAATTGTGAGCCACAACATATACTTTACACTGGTGATGAGAATAGCAGGTTGCAGTTTCAAACTCTGCTAAAAATAAAATAAGTATTCCCTTTTGTTGAAACACTACAAATCCATAGTGACTTTGGGCTGTACATCTTGACATAGAATATCTCAGACAGGTCATTGCAAGTTCCTTCCGACAAAGAGCAATTCTAAGAATCTGTTCAGACTTGTGGCTGAAGTTTTCATTTTAAAGATCACCTCTTTGTGACCCTAAATACCTGTGACATTATATTGAATTATCAGGCTCACTCTATGGCTTTTCTAAAGTCAGGTAATTGCCAGGGAGCACTGAAGAGCTTTCGTGAACGTAAAATCTCAGCAACAATGTCAACACAAGCCTAAAAATGGCATCTCACAAAACCAATTTACTACCTAAGCATGGCCCCAAAAGTATTTCCTTTCATTTTCAGTAATGACCGCTAAATGCTGATACATTTCCTTGTGTTATTCATTTTGTTTCACATTTTTTTTCCCCCACAGTATTGTGTGACCAAAGACAAATAGTTCCTGTTTCTGCTCTGGGAAGAACATTTGCTGATAACTTCAGTATCACAACACTGACCTTCACAAAGATTGTGTTCAAAGTAGCTTGCACATCAAACACCTTTTGACACACAGCAAACATCACACCTGTCGAGTGTTTCAGTTACCACATGATCTCTCTATTCAAGTACTATCTCTCATATAACCAGGGCCACACACCTTAAAAGCAAACTGTGAGTGTACTTCTTGAAATGAGTTTTTACTAAAGTCAAGTGCTTGTAAAATCACATAATTCCCCTGAGAGCATTTTGTATTAGCAGTTTGGTGTCAGTATTCTCTTTAACAAGAGTCAAATTTCATACCCTTTCTGTGACTGTCATGCACACACACACCCCTGATCTCTTACAACGGCAGTTTCTTCGCTGTAGTCTACCGCGTGCGATGCTTTAATCAGACATCCTGTTTACAGCAATGTTTGACAACATTTCCGTGACTGTGTAGAAAATTGGTGGGGAATTGTCAGGTATCTGTTAATAAGTCTTTTTTTTTCATCCTGGTGAATATCTAAATACTAAATATGTTTGCTTTAATGTCAGATGTTTCCAAAATATAGATTTTACAGATTTTTAGATTGGACTATTGTGTATTTCAAAATGAATCCTTGTTGTTGGTGTGACAAATGCACTCTGATGATATTGGCTCAATGCCTTAAGATGATTCGTTATACCTCAGCATATGTTATTTCTCATGCGTGGATTGTGGTTTTATGATGGAAGTGATGACACAAGTGCTATTTGTAAAAAGCTTTGGTATGTGCTTCTTTCCTGATGCAAGCTGCTTTACTAAATGCTATGTACGCTGTCTGTCACAGAGAAAACTGCCACCAAATTAGAGAGGATGTTAGAGAGGAAGTATGTTTTTTTTCTGTTTATCATGTCATGTCAAGAGTGTTTTTTTTCCCCTCACGAACAAGACTAAGATTCTATCCAACAGGTTTTTCTTATCTATTTGCAAATTACTTCCTTTAAGAATAGTTCCTCAGGATATATTTAACATTCATATGTACTTTCAATAATAGACAATGCAGTAAACTTCCTTTACAGGTTAATCATGTATGTTTCAATTGTTTTTAAATGTTTTTGTTCACACAATGAAACTCAGTGGGATCGAAAACAACCCCACTGACTTTCATTGTATAGAAAAAAAAATACTATTTGAACAGAATTTTCATTTTTGGGTACTTTTTTAACTATCTCTTGGATTGAAGACCAGTTGCAGGAGACTAAAACATGCTAATGTAAGATCTATAGTACAGATTTATATGCTAATTTGCATGAATCTATCATTCAGTTATTTGCTTATGGAAAATGTGAGTTCTTGCATGTGCCAAAGTATTCATTACAGCCGGACTCTGTCATCAGTCTGAGTGAGAAGAAGAGCAAGAATGTGCAATTGAGCAATTCCACAGCTGATGCTCTACTGTAACAACATTACACTATAAACAAAACTTATTTCTGACTTTTATTACAGATTATGTGAGACATTAACATGCTGTTTCAGACCATATGACAAACTGCATTTGTATTAAGTTCTACTGACCTCAGCTTTGATGCTATTACAACTACTGCTGTGATTAAGTGACTAAATTATGATTAAGGAGAAATACCCACCACTAGGATGAGAGTTCCCAAGCATTCAGCCAATCCCTGGCGCAGCAGCTTGTTGCGGATCTGGAAAGTGCGTGCAAGCTTATCCAGCAAAGTCTTTTGCCAACCCATCTTTCAGCCGGGTGCAGATGTCTTTCTTTGACTGTGTGAAACAAGTATGTCCTCAGAGATGTATACTCAAGTGAAGGCCAGGGCTCTGCTCTTATAACCACACTGGATCAGGACCAGCCCTTCAAGCTCCAGCCTGCCCCCTTACATACTTCCTTATTTCACACACACTCACCTATACACCACATCAACTCCCTCGAACCCTCCCTGCACTATTAACTTAAGCACTCACACCCCTTTACATTGCATTCCTGTGCTGTTCCTGTCTATTATAGAACAGGTTCTTCCTTTTTTTTTTTCTTTTCCTTTTCTCTCACATCTTTGTATTTTTGAAACCTTCTGAAACTTCACCACCCACTATTAAGGCTTTTGGTTCAAAATTGGGCCCGGGTGTGAAATTTTAGAAGTATATTTGACTAATCTCTAAAGGGCCAGTGGAAGGAGAAGCGATTCATTTTGAGTTAACATAAAGCATGACTAAGAGTTTTGGCTTCAGGAATGGGCAGGGTCACTTGCTTAGTAGTATATGATTCATAAAAAAAATCAGTTACCAATGAAGCTGATTAGGCACTAAATTAATCTAAATCATCATTATTTTGAAACATATAATTTTTTTTTTTTTTTTACAATAAGGCCATTAATATTCTGAAACAGGAGAATTCCTATTACATCATTTCTCGATTGATTGTGACAGAGGCTTTTTATTTGAATGGCGAAATTGCACTGTGACTAATCGTTAATACTGATTTGATCAAATACTGATTTGGCACAGTCAAATACCTGTTTGCATAGACTTTAATGTAGGTGATTTCTGAATAAATGGTATTTTTTAAATAAGAAAGTATAATAAAATATAAAACAACATTTGAAGAAAAAAAAGCTTCAAATTTGGAGTTCTGTTTTCACATTTTGTTGTGTTTTGGGTCCCAACAAGAATAGGTAATAGCGTAATATGTTCTGACCATGTTTTATTTCAAATCTGAGGATAACTAAAGATAAACTCTTTAATGTAATGCATTTTTTTAGGCCATGCCATGTGATTTTGTTTAGAGAAGACGAATATGCTTAATAGTTTTTTTAAATATGTTTTTACAATCTGATGAGGCTTCTTATTACAGAATGAGGCAAAAAATGCATTATTTTGTAGTATTCTGTGATCAAGGCTATTTCGATTAGCATTGCATTCTTAATATAGCCTACTTTATTCTTATGAAAAAACCTGAGATGATAAAAAAAGTCTAACTTGTACTTTCTGCACGAGGGCGCCCTCTGGCTTCAAGTATGAATTAAAACATACATCGCCGCAATAATCAAATTCATTTTTAATGATAATTAAAAATGTGAAACAGTACTAAGCGTCTGGAACTTGAACAGTTTCTTAAGACATTGCCCTGTTTGTTCTCTTTCTGGTCTTGATTGAAATTCCAGTGAATTATTCATAACAACTAACATTAGACATATTAACCAAACATATTTTACACACCTCTACGTAACAAGAGTGTCTTTATCTTACTTTAATTTTAAACCAAATTCCTCAGTTTTTCTACCTGTCGATAATTCAAAAGGAAAGCGTGCCTGGAACCTAACCTTGCTATTTGGGGTGTCGCAACATACCGGTATTGACGATAATCGTGATATTCAAAGCATGAAATATCGATATCGTGTTAATTTAGGGTGTGACAATATACTGGTATTGGCGATAACCACAATATTTAAAATGAATAGGATGCTTATGATATCATGACATATAAATACTCCAGCGCCAGTACCTGGTTGAGCTCTCAGGTGACAGTATTGCACCTTAACACTGACACCTATCAAACAAGAAGAAGACGCAGCGCGCGCAGCTATAGAAGAAGAACCAGGGCTGCTTTCCAGTTCGTTTTTTAAATGCCCTTCCCTCGCTAACTTCCCTCAGTCTCGTTGACTCGGATGTACGTCATTGCTTACGTTGCACGAGTGCCCACTACTGACGGAACCTTTGCAATGGGCTGAACTGGAACGTCCTAAGCCCTTGATCACTTGGAATCCGCAATGGAGCTGATTTATTATTTATTTTTTCCCCTTACAAAATTGTTTAATGCAGCATTCTATATGTATATATGTGTGTTTTAAATGTTTAAAAAAATAATTAATATATCATAGAGTTGTTTGTGGTGGGGTAAATTAAACGCAATATGCGGTGACGTCATAATCATGTTGCGTTGTGGGTTCTGGAGCTGCCTGAAGTGTACATATGAAGTAGACTCCCTCGGTCAAAATCGAGGGAGCGAGGGTCTGTCCTTATAAACTTCCCTCGTCGACTTCACGAAGTGGAACGCACTACAAAATGGTGGTAGGGATTCCCCTGAGGGGAAGTGCTTAGGGAAGTTCGCGAGTGCGTGTCTAAAACTGGGTTGGAACGCAGCCCATGTCGTCAAAGAATATACACAAACAAGAAGCGACACTCAATAGAACGTTCCATTGCAACACCGGCGCCCAGCAACAGCCCTGCGTTTCTGCCATTTTGGGGTGTTGCAGTGTTGTCTAATGTCCGTTAAAGCAAAAGTGTCCAAAAGTGGGAATTATGCGATAACGGACACAGCAATGCATCGTGTATTATATATTAAGATCATTATGTTTGTAACGTACAATATATATTTCAGTTCAGACCTAGTGGAGTAATACTATTATTATTAAAAAGTTAAAATTAGAAAAAAAAATCCATATTTCAATATTGAATTAAATTTATGCAGACAAATTGTAAATGCTGTGTAAATATATTAATGCCAATTCTCAATCTGTGTCACCTCTGTTTTGCAAAGATGGATTTTGTGATAATGATTTCATTTGATTGGTAACAGCCATAATGTATAGGCTACTAGGCTAGTATTAATTTTTATTTCTTCAGGTCTTTTAAAGCCTTAAATTTGACTTTAAAAAAATGTGCAGCAAACCTGAAAGAGAAAAACTAAATAAACAAAGTAAAAATAATTTACTTCATTCCCCCCCTGGACTTTTCACCAGGGTCGATATTGTCCTTACCACTTTTTGAAACATCTTGCGGCATGGATGTACAAATACACATTAAACATCTCCAGTTTACTAGCAAAGCATTCATTTCATTCGTTTGTTAAATAAGAGGTGATCTGGTGCTGGAAGGTTGAAAATGTTTTTGAAATCATGCTGAGGATTTGTTGATGTCGCCGCTGTTATCAGTGGCATGCAACTGTGCTCTCTTGGCGCTCGTGCACAGTCCACACAGAAGAGCGCTTTATCACTGAACGCAGGTTTTAATGAGGGAGGGGTCGGTGAATTTAAAAAACAGTGTGCACTTTTGTTAATTAATGTTTATTACTAGTAGGAAGAGATGATCCGTTCATGTGTCGCTTGAACTGAAACGCAGCGATCTCTCTCTCACACACACACACTCTCTCTCTCATGTCCCACCCACTTTTTAAAACAAAGTTATGTCACTGTTGGTGGGTGATATGATTATGTGTCAGTGAAATTTCACAATTATCAATACTTCATTAATGTAATTAATGTAAGTCAAAAGTCCTCAAAACAGTTACAGAAGACAATATACAGTCAACAAATAAGTACAAAGAAACTAATTACAAACAAAGCAGACGAAAAATACAACAGAACAAAAATACAAATGAAATAAACAGTGCTTTAGGTTTTTCAGATAGATGTACTAACAGTGGTACTTAGATTAGTAATACCCAACAGAAATTGAATAATTAAATGTAAAATAACTGCTGTATACATTAAATATAGACTAAACTATAGACAAATTTTTATTTAAAACTAAAAAAAGTTATTAATTCAAGAGCAGTGAGTGATTTTATCTTTGTCTTTTCTTGTTAGATTTACAATGACTTTATCAGTCATTAATGTTGGCTGCTGTCCCTTTAAGAGCTGCACGAACCCAATATAGGCAGCTGTTATGCTGCCTTCACGTGGTCTCGGAATTATGGTAAATACGAGTTTCCTAGGTAAAAATTGCACATGAACACCCTTTCATTTCGCAACATGAATGCGATGAGCTCGTAATCACGACTTCAGAAGTGGTAATTATCAAATTTCCGATAGCAAGTAAAGGCAGCAATACACACGCGCACTTTCTCAGTGTACACTTAAGACATAACCGACTGCATTTACGAGGATACTTACCAAAACGGCATTTCAATATATTTGTGTTGGCTATTTGACCCGTCCCGAAGTTTAGCAACAGTAGACTGCATTTTACATCCCTCTCTTATTCGGCTGATTTGGATTTTAAGTTTGGGTTAGGGAGGAATAAAAGCGCACCAGAATGCAGCAGCGGTACAGTAATCGTTTTACCTCGATTATCTTGTTTCCATAATCGTTGGAAGCCAAAATCGAAATTGAAATCGAAAATACGATTAATTGCACAGCCCTACCGCATGCTCTTGTGTTAGCAGAAGGCTTATAGGTTAAACAGCGCAAAGTTGAATAGCGCAAACTTTATCATTCAACTGAACTGTACACATTCATTTTAGACACTTACATTATGCTCTTGCGCCGTCCATGTAATAACGCGGGTTGAATTGACGTAGATCAGCGATGAGTGACAGGGCAGGGACACTTCGGGGGCCAATCAGATTTCAGATGGGTCGGTGCCGTGCAGACCGTTTGCAGTGCAAACTGTGTATCAAATAGCCAAGGCTATTTTCTAAATGTCAAATAATGTTCATTATATTAAATTTATTTACACATTTTATGCATTCAAATTTATGTAATTGCAATTCTTTCTGTAATTATGACGCATGTAGTAACCATGTTTCACAGGAGCCCTCCTATACTCCCTGAGATCAGTTTTTATAGATTTAATTTAATGTGGATGAGGCAAGGACTGCGGTCTTTATGTTAAACGGGTCGGGTACAGAATTCATTTATAGCTAAATGCTGCTGTCGGATAACAAGTGTTTATATAGCTATTAAGTTCTGTGGGTGCAGGACTGCCAAACAGAAGAACTCATGCAGGACTCTGGCACACAGCACAAGCACAAATCAGAATCAAAAGATTTAAAGCCCGAACCTCCATGGATTATGGACCAAGGTGTCAATCTACCTCATTTGTAAAGTTTGTTCCAAATCTCTCAATTGTTGCATCTTTGGCTATGTAAAAGTAGAGTGTGAGAAACAATAGTAGAACATGCATGGCTGCTCAAGTTTCTGAGAAACTACTGCTGAATGTAAAAAATCATGAGGTTTTCAATTTATTTTCAATTAAGTTAATAATATTGATTTATTAACTTATTTATAGAACTTGGTCATGTGACCAAGATATATAAGAATAACACTTCCTAACAAAACTTTTTTTTTTACTTCTAGAATAATCTGTGAAGTGGTCCTTTTAAAAATATATCAAACGCAAGTGCTCTGAAGTATCATGTTGCAGAGGCTACACCATCTGCCACACCAGACTCTTCATCTCCACCCACTCATTCAGCCTCACCCGAATTCTAATTGGACACACCTGCACCAGCTCACCAACTCACAAATTATAAGCAGCCACTCTACCATTCCACATTTGTCTGGTCTCGTTGATACTTACCTGTCAACTTATCTGACTCCTCACTGCCCTCAGTCTTCCACGATCTTCTTCTCCAGTACCAATCATCAGGCTGCTACTCATCCATTCCTACAAAGAAACAGAGACTATTACTACAGAGATAAGTTCATGCAAAAGATCTACAGTAGTCAACATTTGAAGTGGATCAAAACCTTTTATTAAAGTTGTCCTAAAACCTTCTTCTTAGGACAACTTAGTTTTTAGGACAAATTTGATTAACTTTTTTGATCCGCTTCAAATGTTGACTACTATATATACCATCTGCTGACCTGTTTGATTCATATGTTCTCTGCTACCATTGTCAATAAAAACTGTGAATGATATTACTTGTGTCATCATATTCTGTCCGCTGACAGAAGACCTGACCGACAAAATGCAACGTGGTGCAGAGACTTCTGAAGAACATCCTGCAGATCCGTTTGCTGAACTAGTACAAGCCGTCAGTCAGTCTCTTGTCATCTGCCATCATGTCTTCATCATCTGCCTCTGCCAGTCCCCCAAATTCCTCAGTGAGTGATTTATGCACTCAGATTTTGTACTGTGGCGGTCACCAGTGGCTGGAATGAAACTGCTTTGGTTACTGCTTACCGCGGAAGCTTGAATACAGAACTACGCCACCACATGGCCATCTACGATAACTTAACTGGGCTGGAAATCTTCATTCTCAAATCGAACTGCATCTCTCAACACCTTAATGCTTGCACGTTAGATCAACCTGCTGCTCAATGTCCTCCCACCACAACATCTGTCACTCCTCCAGCACTAGAGCCTATGCAAGTGGACTCATTCAGTCTTTCCCGTGCAGAGCATCAACGTCGTATCCAGAATCATCTGTGCCTTTACTGTGGGTCTGACGGACATCTAATCTCTAGATGTCCCATCTGTCCGCCATGGCCAGTGGTGAGTACCATCCAACTATTACTTGTTATTGCAGCTCTAACTCGCACTACTGTTTCATTGACTACTCATTGACCCTCATAGATACTGGATCCGCTGGAAACTTCGCCTCAGTCGAACTCCTCCACAAACCACAACTTCGCAGAAAGACCTGTTCACACAAGCTGGATATCCACACTATCCTGGGTACCACCATTAAAGATCTACAACAAGTTTTGCAAACTTCTACCGTCGATTCATCTCTAACTACAGTTCCATCAGCTTGCCCAAGGACATCGTCTCTGATTGTGGGCCTCAGTTCATCTCCCATACCTGGCACTCCTTCCAACTACTGGATATATCAATCAGACTTTCTTCCGGTTATCACCTACAGACTAACGGCCAGACTGAATGCAAGATCCAGGAGATCAGGAGATACCTACGGTCTTACTGCCATCAGCACCAACACGACTGGAGTCGTTTCCTTCCCTGGGCTGAGTATGCACAAAACTCTCTTTGTCAATCCACCACCTGGCTAACCCCCTTCCAGTGCATATTCTGCTACCAGCCTCCCCCGTTTCCCTGGTCAGGGGAACCATCGGACATCCCAGCTGTCAACTACTGGTTTCAGGAGAGCGAGAGGGTATGGGAGTCAGCACATATACACCTCCAGTGCACAGTACGAAGACACAAGAGCCAGGCCGATGCACGAAGATCTGCAACTCCTATCTACCATCTGGGACAAAAGATCTGGCTCTCCACCATTGACATCCGTCTACGTCTGCCCTGTCATAAGCTGAGTCCCCGCTACACCTTGCACTACCCGCTGAGTATTGCATCTTGCCTACATTTTACGTTTCACTCCTCAAACCGTTCACTGATCCACTTGTTCCTTCCACAGGGTCTGGTGATGATGAAGTGCCTCCTCCTCCACCTAAGGTCATCGAGGACGACAACATCTACTGTGTGGAAACCATCCTGGTCTCCCGACGACGGGGCAGCCGTCTCGAAATGATGTTTTATTAACAAAATCTGGGAGGAGCAGGTGCAGATAATTAGACTAATTAGCACAAGTGGAAAGCATTCAGCTAATCAACCAACAACAAGAGGTATATATACTGCAGACTTGCCTCTGTTCGTTGACAGTTTATCAGCATCCCTCCACCACCCCATCTCCTCACTTCTAATTCTATCTCTCATTACCACATCGGGGGAGTACTCTGGGTTCAGGCCAAAATTCCGAGCTCGGAGCCCTCCACGCCAAATACGCATCACTTTACTCTATCTAATAATATGTATATGTGAACTTGTGAATACTTAGTCGAATGGAAAGGATATGTCCTGAGGAAAGATCGTGGGTGAGCCACTTCCACGCCAATCATCTGAATCGTCTAGCTCCCAGAGGTCGAAGCCATCTGCCACACCAGACCCTTCAGCTCCACCCACTCGTTCAGCCTCAGCCGAATTCTAATTGGACACACCTGCACCAGCTCACCAACTCACCAGTTTTAAGCAGCCACTCTACCATTCCACATTTGTCTGGTCTCGTTGATACTTACCTGTTAGCTTATTTGACTTCCCAAAAATGGTTGTGATCTATAGCATGAGAATTTAATGTCCAGGATTGTTTTGATGACTTTGATTAAAAAGGATATCATCCTGTCTGAATGTGTCAGTGTATCTGTGGTCAATGTGGTGAATTTCCTCTAACCTTGTTTTTACAAGAGAAACCATCTTCCCAAAAAATTAAAGAAATTTTAGTTTCAAGACATTCTGGAACATAAAAAGTGACAAAGCTAAAGGCCTAGACAAGCTGTAAACCTTACATAGTCCTGTCCCTTTTCATTGCTATGCTCATTGTGTTCTGTCTTCTGGTTTGTATTATCACAGCATGAAGGTAAGATCTTATACATTTATGAATAAACAGCTCATTTTAAAATCTTTCCGCTCTACTGACATTTATGACATTCGCTTCAAACATTACAATGCTCATAACTTTCATTAACTCTACAATAAGTAAATCTACCTCGACAGCGATACCATAGAAATTCTTAATATGGCCTAGTGCTTGTTTCTCTTGCGGATAAAGTCTATACAGTGTGGATAAGATCCAGTAATCAAACAAAGTTGTCAGATCTCATTTGACATTGTTTATCTTCGTCTTTCTCTTCTCTTCCATTTCCTCTTCATCCAATTCGAACAGCAACATTGGCTTTTACTGCTGTAGGCTATTTTCACTGAATAGTATAAGCAGTTAGTGTTTTCTTGTGATATAACTGGTGAGTGTAGCAAAAAGGGTAGTTTCTGGTTTGAGTAAAATTAATAAAATGTGTTTGCATGTGTACCTTCTGTAATATATGTGACTGATCAATGAATGACACAATATATGAACAGAAAGTGATACAAGATCTGAACCCCTGTTCAGGTACATATTGCAAGTCCATGCAAGCGTGTACAGAATCCTGTTTAGCTGGGGGAAACTTCCGACCAATAACTCTAAGAATATATCTGCATGAAAACACTATGACTAAAGTTTTTCACCTGACGCAATGACTCACAATGAAGTCAGTGCACCTGTGTAAAAGCCATTGCATAACCTGGCACTATTGGGACTGCCCTTGAGAAACAATTGTTTCTTACCTTTATTAAGTGTGGGAACTATAGTGGAACATGTATTGCTTCTGATAAACTACTGCTGAATGTAAAAAATCACAATCTCACAAGCTGATGTTGTCAGTATTCACATCTTTTGCATTACTGACATGCAAAGTTCCCTATTATGGAACTTTTTATAACTTGTTTATAATATTTGTGACCAAGATATATAGGAATAACACTTGCTAACAAAACTACATGGTTTAAAGAGCTTCTTATGAAATTGGGTTGGAATAATGAGCCACATATCAACCTGACATTTTGTAATCTTGCTCAAGGGCATGGTGCTTCTAAGAATTTGAACATTATACAGCAGCGCGAGCAATCGCTGCATTGTAGAGCAATATGGGAGACAGTTTGTTTACTGTCTAAAGGGAGGGTTGTGACAGAGACAGGATGGAACAAGCTAACACACTTTCAAACCGTAGCGCTTCCAGACACGACAGGTGTGGCTGTTTTGAAAAGAAAAAATCTTCTGTAAAGAGGAGTAGAAGGAAATGGCTGATGACAAGATCAAAGCTAAAAGATGACAGTACAATTGTTGCAGCTGAAGCTAAGGCTCATCAACCCCTTCAAAAAGAAATTCACCACTGTCTTTTCAAGAGACCACTTTGTCAAGTCTACTATGTTATACCACATTAATACAATTATATATAGACACATGCTTCTGTTCAACAATTTGAACAGTAAAACAGTAATATTGTGAAATATTATATCAATTTTAAATGATTGTTTTCTATTTTAATACATTTTAATATGCTATTTATTTCTAAGTTAAGTTTTCAGCAGTCTTCAGTGTCACATGATTCTTTAGAAATCATTCTAATATGCTGATTTGGTGATCAAGAAACATTTCTTATTATTAATATATTGATAATAATATTGTTCTTATAATTTAATATTTCTATGGAAACTGTGATCATTTTTTCCCAGATTCTTTGATGAATAGAAAGTACAAAAGAACAGCAAATTTGATTTGAAATAGAAATCTTTTGTAACATTATAAATGCTAAAGAGTTGCTAAATAAAATTATTAAATTCTAAAAAGAAAGAAACTTGCTGACCCCAATCTCATGAACAGTAACATATATTTACCAATTTACCAGCTAAGAGCTTTTTGCATAAATAACATGAAGAGTTATTGGTCACAGGATATTGCGAATGTTTACCAAAGATAATTTTTTGGATCATGTTTCAGCCTTCTAAAGAAAAATATTTCCTGTGGTTCAGTAAACACCAGCCCAAACCAGTCAACCTGCAGAGAACTCTCATTAACTGAACTGCAGTTGTGAAACTGAAACAGTAAGTTTTATATTTATGACCTTTACCTTTTCAATAATTTAACCACACTTTAAATGTCAGGTATTGTTTAATTCAATCAAATTTCTATAGCGCTATTCACTATTTTGAATGTTAAAAAATTTGAAATGGTAAAATAAATTTACATACTTGATCAGAAGTTTTATTACTTTAGTGTATTCCATACACCCCAATACACCTATACTGTACTAATACACTTTTCCCATTAATGGTACTTTAATGGCCCTTTATCTTTAATTCTTGATATCTGTAATTGTATTTTCACTTGTGAAATTCAATTGTTGATATCAAGAATAGATATTTGCACTAGTAACAATGTAATTATTAATATCAAAAATTATGATTTTTTTACTAGTAAGAATTGTATTTCTGATATGTGAAATTGGAATTTCAACTAGTAAGAAATCAATTCTTGATATCAACAATTGAATTTGAATGGCAGCCTATGGTGACATTTCACTAGTGAAAATACAATTACAGATATCAAGAATTCTATAGTGGAAATGTAATTGCTGATATCAAGAACTGAATTGTTGATATCAAGAATTAACATTGTTACTAGTGGAAATTGAATTGTTGATATCAAGAATTAATTTCCTGAGAATGAATAAAAGTCAAAAGGGCTTGCCTAGTCCACTGGGAGGCAAAACCATGTCTCTGACTAACAGATCATACAGTATGATGAGTAAGATCTGGATCAACTACACTATAAAAAAAAAAAGTAATTTTTACAGAACTGGCAGCTGTGGTTGCTAGAACAATTCTATAAAATACAGTTAAAAAATGTAAACATACAGAACAACCTGTAAATTTTAAAATGTAAAACTGTAATTTACTAAATCAGATGCTGAATTAGTGAGGCCACGCTGTTACTAAAATATGTTTTGTACCTTTAACATATACTGAAAACCACCGTAACACAGGGAAGAGAAAGACACATGACGAATCAAAGTTTATCAAAGTAGCTTTTTCACAAGCTGAGGTAAATACTAATATATATAGAAGGTACAGTGTTGGGGGTAACTATAACGGTTTAAATTGTGTTTCGTTCTGTTTAGTTCATGTCTAGAGTTTGTTTTTCATTGGTCACATGTTCCCCTTTGTTCTCAGTTTCCCGTCACTTGTTTGTCTCCTACGTTACAGATTTGATTAGTGTTTGAGTTCAGCTGTGTCTTGTTAGATCTTCTGTTCACAGTGTATTTAAGCCCTGGGTTTGTTCTGTTCAGTTGTCAGTTCTTTGTTACGCCTACGTTGTTGTTCTGTTCCGTTGAGCCTGTATTTCAGAGTTTTGTTCATTAAATACCTACTGCTGCATTTAGATCCTGCTTCCTCCTTGTTTTTCTACAACGTGTCACAGTAACACATAAGTACATACGAGTTACATAATCAGATAACTTTTTTCAAGTAACTAGTGAAGTAACACATTACTTTTAAATTTACAGCAAAATATCTGAGTTACTTTTTCAAATACATAACTCAAGTTACTTTGTTTTATTTCTGCTGACCTTTGATCAAATTCAACCATTTGAATTAGCAAAAATGACTTTAGATAAACATCAAATTTGTGTTTCTTTTTTTTTTTTTTCTTTTTTTTTGGTTTTATTAAGTAAGAGTACATTTTCCTATCGCTGAGAAGGTGTATACAGTGTCATACACTCAAATACAAAACACCATCATGATAACACACATTCCTAGTGAAAAATAAATACTTAATTGTATTTAAAATACATTTATTAGTCCTAGAATAAAATGGCCCTTTAAACCAAATTAACAGAAATCTGCTTTCTCTGTCATGGTTTAATACACATGTATTACTTGGATATATATCGATATTGATATAAACTGTATATATATATATTTTTTTTTTTTTTTTTTTTTTTTTGATGCTGTTCACTTTATTTAAACAATTTATTTTGATTTATCACCATTGTTTCTGATTCAAATGTGATTGCTTCATGTGATTGCTTCCCTGACTTGAAATGGGTACTAGAACTCACTTGATGTTTTTATTTTGAAATGACATGTTTCAGTCAAGTAACCCCATCAAACAGGACTTGCACTTCCCATCATGCTTTGCACCGGGCTGAATTGGGAGAGTAAATGTTGAAAAAGTGTAATTTTATGCAGTTTTTAGAAAGATGAAAATATGGAGAGACTTCTTACTATTTAATGTTCTATTATGTAAATGTATTTGTTATGAAAATGTTTTTTGGAGATTACCGTTGTGATGAAGTGTAGAGCTTGTGCTTGGGTTGAGGACCTGCTAACAAGAATTGCTATTTTTATATAATGAAGCAACCACTACGATAGTGGATCAAACCAGTATCATTTATAGACTGCCAACACCAGTTATCACATGTGTAAATAGATGTTTAGTTTGTTGCTATGTAAAGGATAAAACAAAAGCATTAATAATCAAAGGATTATTGTATATATAGAATTCATCTATTTAAATAGAATTCATTACAAACAGATTTGGATTGCAGTCTTTTTCTGCTGCCATTGTTTTCCCTGGATTTGCTTCTCAGTTCCATGCAATTTTAAGCTTTTCTTGGTTCATTCCATGTTTTCTAGGCAACCTCTCTCATGATTAATTCAGATTAGCACAGTTGGTTTTAAATTAATCTAGTTTATTTTAATTCAGGACTCCATAGTCCAGGTTTTAGTAATCTGTACTTAATCTGTGTTACAGAAAGCCATTTTTAAGTCACGATTAAGTATTCTAGATTAAAGCCTATCCTGGATTAATTTAAACCCTGTCCATAGTTATACTAAAGTATATTCGGATAAATTGTGCTTAAGTATACTATTTTTCACTAGGGATGACACCAAATTAATGCAATAAACATTAATTTATCAGCATAAGATGTAACATAAAACCCTAATGTACATAACTGATAACAATAACATCATAAGAAAAATAATGATTAAAATGAAAAACCATCAAATGTGAAGCAGAGAATTCTGGGAATGTCATGAAATGTTAAGTTCAATCTATTATAGTTTTTCCCCATATAAGGAATATAGTCCGTAATTAGTTCTATATATCGTAAATATATAGAATTTCTATCTGACATGCTCAGGCATTTTGAGACAGAGGTCTCAATGAAAAAAAAGATCATAACTTTTTTTTTACTACTAGTTATAACATGAAATAAACATCAGAAGGTATGTTAAAAGATACAACTTACTGAAACAACTTACACCTAATCTTCAACTGCAGAAATACGTCAAATCAGCTTGTGAACAAACTGGCATTACATGTACCTCAGGAAAGTCATTCAGTGCCAGTATCTTGTTAGTTTTAAAAAAAAAAAACTAAATACATTGTTAAATACGTGCATTACATTATAAACACATTATATTTTTACTTTAGATGTTATTGATGCCTTAATTATTAAATGTATTTCAGATCTCCTAATTCTGTCCAAAAGAAATCTGAAAAATTGTTTGAAATGTTTTTTAGACAACTATATTTTCTGAAAAACTATTTAAATAAATACATATCTATAACGCATTGGCTGAGAGTCAAGATGGGTCATCCCTGGGTCTGTAAAGTTTGAAAATCCCTAGATGAAAATGTGACTTATATAGAGAGACTGAGCAATGTTACACATTAGATTAATGTTAAACAACCTTCTCTGTTTGAAGAATTATGCTGCAACAGGTTTTTCACTGCTGTCCGGGCTGTTGTCCAGAAGTGCAGCTGTCCCTGACAACTCACTCAACAACAATAGATTTCTGCAAAGACACATACTTCACACTCAGTGAAACACATGCCTGAATACAGTGTTAGCAGAGATGAAATGCTGTACACATTTCTCTGTCTTTACATAATACATTAAACTTGTTTTCCTTTCCTTCTTTCAAACTTTGTTTGCTCTCTTAACTAATTACCTTCTTTTGAAATAGAGCTCATATTTTAATGGTTTTGCCATAGTTAATATCAAGATATAAGAAGACTTGCATATCAAAATAAGTGTTCTTACTTTTCAGAGAGGACACAACTAGAGGGGTGTAAGCAATTGTATATATACAGTATATACACTATATTGCCAAAAGTTTTGGGACACCTGCCTTTATGTGCACATGAACTTTAATGACATCCCATTCTTAATCCGTAGGGTTTAATATGGAGTTGGCCCACTCTTTGCAGCTATAACAGCCTCAACTCTTCTGGGAAGGCTTTCCACAAGGTTTAGAAGTGTGTTCATGGGAATTTTTGACCATTCTTCTAGAAGCACATTTGTGAGGTCAGGCACTGATGTTGTGCGAGAAGGCCTGGCTTGTAGTCTCCACTCTAATTCATCCCAAAGGTGTTCTATTGGGTTGAGGTCAGGACTCTGTGCAGGCCAGTCAAGTTCCTCCATACCAAACTCACTCATCCATGTCTTTATGCACCTTGCTTTGTGCACTGATGCGTAGTCATGTTGGAACAGGAAGGGGCCATCCCCAAACTGTTCCCACAAAGAGCATGAAATTGTCCAAAATGCCTTGGTATGCTGAAGCATTAAGAGTTCCTTTCACTGGAACTAAGGGGCCAAGCCCAACCCCTGAAAAACAACCCCACACCATAATCCCCTCTCCACCAAACTTTACACTTGGCACAATGCAGTCAGGCAAGTACTGTTCTCTTGGCAACCGCTATATATTTAAATATATAATCATTGACATGTTACACTCTAAAACTGGATTTTCAGACACAACAAACCCTGAAATTCAAGTTTTTCTTTCTTGAAAAGTCAATGTACTCCCATCTGAGGACACAACTGGAGGTGTGTAAGCAATTATATATATGTATATATATATATATATATATATAACTGTAGACAAAATGTCAGTGAACACAACATGCTTAAGGATTAGTTCACTTTCAAATGAAAATTACTTCGTAAGTAGAATACGGAAGTCGGTCTGGCGGAAACTAGATATTTTACTTCATAACTTGTTAAATATGGATATTTTTTTACACAAACGCATCGCTTCGCTTCAGAAGGCCTTTATTAACCCCCTGGAGCCGAGTGGAGTATGTTTATGATGGATGGATGTGGATAGAAGCGCTTTCTTCAGCTTATACTCGTTGGTCCCATTCACATCCATTATAAAGCTCAGATGCGGCAGGATATTTATTAAAATATCTCCAATTGTGTTCATCAGAAAGAAGGAAGTCATATACATCTAGGATGGCTTGAGGGTAGGTAAAGCTTGGGGTAATTTTCATTTGAAAGCGAACTAATCCTTTAAAGGAACTTTACATAAATGATGTTTACACTCTAAAACTGGTTTTTGAGACACCAACAACAAAACCTGAAATTCAAGTTTTTTTCTTTCTTGGAAAGTCGGTGTACTCATATCTGATCTCATCCTCTAACAAGGTATTAATTATGAAATCTGAATCTTGTCAGTTAGTTCCAGTCCACACCTCTATTCCTAGAAGTGTATCTGATATCTTTGTCAACATCTGACTTGATGTTTTCTGTTTCTGTTTTCTCCCTGTTCCATTGCAAAACAGTAACATGGAATTTAATCAACTTAATTAATTTTCAATCACATTTGTTTAACACAGTAGACTAAAATGTTATTAATTTGAAATTATAACATCTCATTCTGTTCTGGTGCCAACATGTTTCAAATGATTATAGGTTAAATGTAACATTTATTTTGTTTGCTGCAAGACACAAAATAATTTTCTCAATATGCTGAAACTCCATGACCATCAAATACATTACAAAAACAAACAAACAAACAAATGTAATTCATTTTATTTATACATGAACACAGTCATTTGGACTACTTTGGTACATTTTAGCAATACATAAATCATTATCTGTTATGTTTTTATTTATACATTATATATTTTTAAGAAATTGTTGGGGTTAAGAGAGTGAGATTAGCACAGTGGTGTCCAAACTTGGCCCTGGAGGGTCACTGTCCTACAGAATTTAGCTCCAACCTGCCTGAACACACCTGCCTGGAAGTTTCCAGTATGCCTATGCCTAAGACCTTGATTAGCTGGTGTGTTTAATTGGGGTTGGGGCTGAATTCTGCAGGACAGTGGCCCTCCAGGAGCAGGATTGGACACCTCTGGATTAGCAGCTCAGAAATAGGCTCAAGAAATTCGTACTTCTGGTTGAAAGGGAACACTGGCACGTTTGGCTGATGCTCCTCTCTCCCATTTGTTTTGATTATCAATTTACTTTTGAGTGGTTAGTGAGGATTTTGGAGCTTTTGAAGATTTCTTATGTTATTTTACTCTTGTATATTACTTCTGAAGGTATTTTTTATTTGGAATTACATTACACCTTCTTGTTTTTATCTCTGATCGTTATCTGCTAGAATCTCTCGGCTTGCCCAGACCTGATTTAGACTACTGCGATGTTGCTGTTAGTGTGGATTAGAGACCTGCGCGGACGGATTTTTCAGTCAAGCGCCCACCCGCTCCCGCAAAAAAATATGTTTTAGCCTATTGTCCCGCTCCCGCCCGCAACATTCATGTTTTTTTCCCGCTCCCGCCTGCAAAATCATGCATAAAATTAGCTTATATAGATTTTTGTCCGTACATCCATGAAATATTAAGTTATGTGTCACCACAACATCCCAGCATAAACGCTTCCGATAAAATATTTGTTATTAAAGCATCAACATTCACAAACCACAGTTAGTTTTAACCGAAAAGCAAGCTGCTGCGTGCATGGTTTGGTATGGCAGAATGCGCACAAAGAGCGCTCCCTTTATAAAGACTAAAAAGCTTACATCTCCGTTCATCGCGATCACACAAAGCTCTATTATAACACAATGAATATATGAACAATAAATCTTTCATAATATTTACACTTCGTGTGTTATAATAATAGGATTCATGAGCGCGCAAATTTCTGGATTCTAACATAAACACCTGATTGTGTTGCGTCTCCAATTGCGTCTCGCACACGAGTAGGCCTAGTGTCTCACCGCCCGCGCCCGCACACGCCCATCAAATCTTGCCCCGCGTCGCACTCTATTGCTTTGGGTCCCGCGGATCCCGCGGGAGTGCAGGTCTCTAGTGTGGATTGTTCCTGCATGGCTTTAAGGCACACTGCTCGGCAATATCGCTTAACCTAAAGGAGAACTGTAATTTGGCAAATGACAAACAATTTTTTTTGTTGTTGTTTTTTTTTTTTTTTTTTTAGATATGTTGGAATAGCCTACTCTTTTTAAATGCAAAGAGTTTTGTTTGGTATCCTCTGCACCCTCGCATCTGTTGAAATCGGCACTTTTCAAAGAAGGCTCTGTTAACAACAAGGCAGTAATTTTATCTGACACTGTTACAGAAGAAAAACTTAACCTTGTGTCCTTAAAGGGATAGTTCACCCAAAAGTGAAATTTCTGCCATCATTTACTCCATCAACTGTTTGGTTACCCATATTCTTCAAAATATGTTCTATTGTGTTCAGCAGAAGAAAGAAATTCATACAAGTTTGGGACAACTTTAGGGTGAGTAAATGATGACAGAATTTTCATTTTTGGGTGAACTATCCCTTTTAACTTAAACATGGCACAAACAGTTTGATGGTCTTCTTTTTAATTAACTTACTCCCACAGGATACATGCTATTTGATCTCCCACAACCCTCTAGCAAAGATGGGGGTATCATTGTGTTGCATAATCAACAACAGTACAGATGCCCCTGGCATTAATTGGGTATGGCAGGGTATGGCTGCTGCCATACCTTGGCTGCCTGGTCAGGTCAATGCAAAGTAATATGTTTTTATTGCAGGATTACTACGTGTAACATAAAATGTGTAATTGTTTAATAAAAGAGAAAAATAAAAGCAATCTAGTTGTTAGATTCATGTCATATGAGTTCAACGACGCTGCAAATGTATCTGTGTATAATATAATTTTAACCGCAGAGCCAATTATAGGCATTTCTGTTTTAAATAATGACCAATCAGAGGTGTTAAACTTACCGGTGAGAATTCTCTCAGTTCAGTTTCTCTCAAAACACCAAGTTTGTTTAGCTCAAGTTTAGTTCTACATGCGCACAAATTCTCTCTTTATAACAAAACGGAGACACGATGTAAATAAAGATTCATTGTGCAGTTTAGTCAGATTCATTAATTAAAATGAAAAAGTTTGAACTGACTGACAGCTTCAGTGATTATAAAGGATGAGCTCTTTCCTCGCTTTCTGCGTAATTTCATTCGCAATTTGAAGAAAAGTTTTTGTTTTTCATGAGACTTTGTGACTTTTCCTACAATTATACTTATACTTCAGACAGAATAGACAAAAATAGATTTTTAAATGTTGTAATGGTGATTTGACAATGTCTGAAAAATAAATTCAAAAATAAAATGTGTGGAAAAAACTATTAAGGAGTAGAAATGGCTAATGAGCCAATAAGTGCTCCTCTGCAGCCACCTACTGGTTATAGTCTTTTTAATTTTAAAATAAAAGTGTTAGTTTTCCTACATTGTGATATTTAAAAATGGGGACAATATTTGAAGGACTATCTCTGTATTGAAAAAAATATATTTAGTTACCACTTGAAGTACACTATGTACACTAACCCTTTAACACCCAGAAACACTCAGGGAAAACCACTGAACACATACGAGAACCGACAAGGAACTGAACATAACAGGGAGTTTAAATTCAAAACTGACATCTGACTGGCTTGACTGTACATGAAAAGGCCTGGAAAGACTACTTACATGAATATAAGGCTGAAATTGTATCAGACAGGTCTCATTATTTTTCAAAGATAATTGTCAATAATCAAAGAAATCCTAGACACGTTTTATTAACAAAATGCTAAAGTGTTTTTTTTTTTTTTTTTTTTTTTTTTTTTAATGTCTCTGCTTCAACTTACCTTTGTAATAAGTTTCTTGATTTCTTCCGCACCAAGTTTGATATTGCTCGTAAATGCATTCTTATAAATCCTCTTTCTTCTGTGAGAGTCTGCTTCTCCTCTTAATATTTCTGATTTTCTGGCAGTTCTCTCTAATTCTCTCAAATTATTCTGCACTGGACCTTAATTCCCTTGGAATCTGGTTGTGGGTCTCCCTCGGTAGAAATCGCGTTCCGGAACGCGAGAAATGGGAACTCGGGGGCACCGCGATGCGACCGCAAAGGGCACTTTCACTTTCGCGATCAAAGGGGCAGGGGGCTCAAAAAATTTCTGTACTACTTACATTACTGCATGCATAAGTTTCAGAAACCCACTTTAAAAATGACAGAAAAGAGAATACCGGTCAAATACAATAGATCATCTCTAAGACATGGCATGGACCATTTTTATGGTCCATTTATTAAGATTCTTAATGATTTTCAGTACATTTAACATAGATAGGCTATAGCAAGTTATTGACAACCTTATTTCTGCTATACTTCATTTTTCTGAACATATGTACTCGGGTTCTGTCTCGCGCACAGACGCGCGTGCGAGCCTTTGAAAGTATTTGGCTGCAGAAAGAGGCATTCGGTGTGTGCACTGCGCACTATCCAGTGGACTTTTGTTTTCAAGCACTCAATTCACTCTCGCATGGGCTGTTGTACAGTACACACACTGTCTGTGCCATCACAAAAATTGGGCTGCACGCGGACGGGGAGTGCGGACGTCCGCGAACCCTCCTGATGACGAAAATTTCGCGATAAGGACGGTGCGCGGACGCCCGAAGTATACTTTGGGGTTAAGGCAGTAATAGCGGGCCCCCAACCTGCCCGGGCCCATATGTACGTGCATGCCTTGCATGCCCAGACGCTACGCCACACTCACAAGTGATCACATACAATTCCAGTTAAAAGCTGATTTGGAAAATCAGTCCATTACAGATGAAGAGCTCATTGAGAAATTGAATGAGGCTGCAGGTATTGAAAATGAGAGACAACAGAAACAAAAGAAAAATACATTGTGACTAAAGTAAATGAGCTCCAGGCCGATGTGCAGGTATTACAAAAACTAAGAGAAGCAGCAGATGGACAAAAACTCACAGATGGTGCAACAGCTAGAGGGAAAGAACAGAGGGTCCAGAGCTCCAAACGTGAGGCTAAGTTGTTTGAACTTGTCAAACAACTGAAAGAGGAGATAACAGAAATCAAAAACAGTCACAACCATCCTTCCATCATGGCCACCCATCTTTCAAGAAAATATGAAAGTCATGTCAAGTGTCACTAATTTGGCCTCTGTGGCTCCCTCACCTGAGTACTAACTCTATCACGGACTTCATACTCACTACCTCCAGTTCCTGTGATTTTGTGATGCACATTTGGTCCATATACACATATATCGGCCATAAGTGTTAAGAATTTAACTCGCTGGGGTTAGCGGTCACATCAACGATGCCACCTTGGTTTTTTAAAACTGAAATGTCTTCTTTTATTTGTGTACACTCACAATAAAAAAGTAGTGCTTTTTGCAAAATAAAGAAAACTAATGTAGGTCAAATCAAAAACAAATAGTCTCTGTTTATGTAATTTGTTTGAAAATAGAGAGATATCAGTCATTCGCGAATCACCTCATTATCTGCTAATGCGGCCATGGCCATGGAGAGCACGCATTCAAAGGCATATTCTGAGGCGATCCATGTAAACCGAGTCAACGGCGTCATCAACCGCTGTCATAAACTCATCAAGTTTAGGGTCATTATCACTATAAAGTGCCTTTTGGTGTCCTCATCAGAATTGCTCAGTCATCATGAATATAATGCAAAATAATGAAATTTTGACGTTTTATTATAAATGGCCAAACATTTTCACACATACAAGTACATTGATAAATCTCTTGAAATGTTTTTTTCTCATTTTATACCATTTTCTTTGATTGGATGTATGCGGTTTTGGCATGTCCCAGATACTGCTCAGCTAACTTCAGTGAGTATAAAAACTATGTAAATGACATAAAATTCAAAAACTTTTTGATTGTTCTTATTGTCCTCAACAAGTTATTTGATAAAACAAGAAATTTTGATCATTTATATTCTATTTTCATAATAATATTAAGCATTTTACACGTGTCCCTGAAATTGCTGTCCATCCTGTCATTTTGGAGTAAACGCCTCTTTAAGAAACCAACTGATGTAGTCAGTGACATCCCCACCCCCATTTGGTCTTTCTTCAATGGAGGTTAAAACATCTGCTGCAAGTACACTGATTATCTACACTTATATTTCCTAATTTTCATCATATTGTGTTTGTAGTTGGATGTTGTCAAGCTTAGCATATCCACCCTGTCATAGTGAAATATTAATTAATATAAAAAAATTCAAAATATGTATTTTAAACAGTACACTGTCATCTTCAACAATGAATCACTTTGCTAACTGAAGGTACACCATGTGTCCATTAAATGCAAAATTTTGCCAAAAATTTCCACCCTGTCATTGTCCACCCTGTCATCAAGCCTTCTATGACAGGGTGGACATTGCATAGTTTTTGATATGTTCTGATAATGTTTTCACTAGGGCTGTCCATTTAACGTGTTAATTTGGTGTGATTAATTATGGAAAAAATAATACGTTGAAATGAATGCATTTAGTGCACCCTGGCCCGGCCCAGACCAGTACGCCATGGCATGCAGTTTCATAGTGATGGAAGATTATGTATGACAACGACTCGCTGTGTGATGTAGCCTGTTAGAATGTAGTTCGCATGTGCCTAAATTCAAGATATGAAGATTTACATTTACATCTATTCATTTGGCAGACGTTTTTATCCAAAGCGACTTACAAGTGAGGAATACAATAAGTGAGTCATCATGACGAGGCAAATAGGGACAAGAAGTGCTCGCAATACAAGTTTTAGGCAGTGCTCAGAGTATCATAAGCTACAATAGAGAAGGATTAAAGGAAGTGAAGGGATAGGTATAGGAATTTTTTTTTTTTTTTTTTAGGATGAGGATAAGTGCTCACGAAAGAGATGAGTTTTCTTTATCTTGTGCATCTCTGAGCAACACAAATCGATTATGATGAAGGCATGAAGGCATGGTTTTAAACGAATCAAGTGAGCAGTTTTACTTTAATACTTAGAATATCATATATTGCTTAAGGGTTTCTTCTTGTTCCTGTTGTTTCTCTGATATTCCCGTTTTATTCACCCATTGAAGTCTTTGTCCACCCTGTCATCTTGTTGTCCACCCTGTCATATTTTTGTCCACCCTGTCATTGTCCACCTTGTCAACTTCATCTTTTATGAAAATTAGCAGATAATTTTAACAAGTTAGCAAAACCTTTTGTGTGATTTCTTTATAAAGAACAGAGGGCCAGTTAATATTGTTTGAAAGTTTAACCAGATATCTTTGTTGTTAGATGTTATTTAGAAAAGAAGTTGCAAGTATAGCATATTTTATAGGGAAACAAATATTTTTCAGCAGATTCATTATTATCAAAAGACTTTTCTGATTAACTAAAATTTATTGTTGAGAAAGGGACCAAGTATCTTACTGAAAATCTACATTTTATAATCACTATGCAATGAAAATATATTTAAACTACTTTGATTTTGTCCATGACAGGGTGGACATATTTTGTGGTTTGCTCGTGCATGTCTGCTTACAGTTAATTTACAAAAAGTGCTGGAGCTTGACCAACATGCAATTCAAATATCAATTTCAAACTATGTGGCATTCTTTCGTTCCTAACACATTACCCAGTCCATATCAGTATAGATTTCCAACATGATATTTTTCCCCATTGAAATCTGATGTGTTTTCAAAGTGTTCTTTTGATTTTTTTGAGCAGTGTACAACCCCTCCTTGTGAAAAATCTGTAATGTTACATATATATGACATTGGGCGTTTATGATAAATTTTTAATGTTATATGTTACATTGGGCGTTTATTTCTCAGTTGAAAAAAAGTATATTTTGTCAGTTGTTTTGCTAAGTAACAGTTTGTTTTTTTTCTGTTTATTTGCTTTTCCACAACATACATCAAAATTATTACTTTTCTGGGAAGATATAACAAAAACCTTTTTCAGAAGTAATACAGTTTTGCATTTTATTTGCTTTGCCACAACATATTTCAAAATTGCAAAATTGGGAAACCTTGTGTCATTTTCCCAGTATGCATGATTTCCTGGCATGTGGTGCACAGATAGATATTTCCAGTATTTCACTATTTCCAGTAGATCAGTATTTCCATTTCTTTACCAGTGGTGTTAACATTCTTCTGAGTTCCAGATTTTTGCACACTGTACAAATTTGTTAGTTCCTTTAGTAACCTTAAGCATTTCTGCTGTTATGAACTTCCTAAAATACTCCAGGGGTATGTGAAGATTGTCTGGAGGTGTGACACTCAGCCCTTTGAATGTGCTCTCAGGGGTTTCAAAATGTTTCTTTCTCTAAGAAAATGTTTTGTTACCCTGGCTGGTTGAATTTTGCTTCCCAGAGTTTATGCTTGGTTGTGCAGCTTCTAAATCTAAATCACTTGATCTGCTAATGTCTGAATCAGACCCACTTGATTCATCACTCTCAATGTCTTTCTTGCTAGGAGTGTAATCAGGGTCATCAATGTCTTCATCTGAGTCACTGTCACATCCCTCATACTCATTGTCATCGCCCTGGACAAACTTCAGTACATTCTGAACATCAAGTTGCTATTCATGTTATTTTCACTACAAAAAAGATAAAATAACCTTAGAAAAGGACCAACATTTGATATAAACATCTTGTTTTAGTTACAGAAATGCAAAATAGTTTTAAAATACATTTCATTAAAAAAATCTAATTCATTTGACATTATTTTTATGTTTACATTTGTTAAAATATGCTTTGAAATGAGCAGCAGAAAATATATAACCCTAAAATAATTGATCAGCTAAATTAATTGAGCAGCTCATTTCCATTTTTCTTAATGTGACAAATATGTCACATCAAAATTGTTTTAAGGTTAACAGCCAACATATATGTCACCACTAATTAACAAACTAGAAAATTAATCTAGAAACTGACACGAACAGAAAAACAGATTACAAACGAACTCTACACATGAACAGACAAACTCAACACGTGACACAGTCCTCTTCAGCTACCTTTTGCTATAGTATAGCTTATTGTAACTATAGCCTACCTATCCTTAACTACCTTTACATTATATTTTGAGTTGCTTGTATCTTGACAAGCTAACCTACAGTTTTAAAGTAGCTTCCCAAACACTGTGCACTCATTACCTCCCACCTTGTTCATTACAATTACATTTCAGTGTCTTATCCATATAAACAATGCTAGATTACAATATATTTAAAATGTTTTTATATATACCATGCTGTAATATCAGCTCATATAATCCCTATCTCAGATAATTCACAATGGTTTCCTATCTCAAATAATACTCTCAATCACCAGTTTTTCTTATTTTCCTTCATTATACCTGAGCTGTTACATGCCTCTGCACTTATCTCTTACATGATCACTCTTTGTTATCAAACCCGTACTCTGGAACTGTGTCACTATACAAAAAGATCCATATTTAGAAAATGCATCTAATGTGGTGAGTATGTGTGAACTGTCCAATGGATCTGCACTATCCATACATAAGATTATCCTTTCCTCCTTCTTAATGTAGATCTAACAATATTAAGTAAAATAATACTTTTGTGAATACAACTTTGAGAGATTTTAAAATGAACATTACAGCTGAGATCAGCTCACTGTAGAATAGAGATTACATAAACTATATTACCACCTGAAACTAATCCAAGTTCTAAAGAGTCTTCCAAGGTTCTGTCCTGGAATGGAATGGAATGAAGTGTTCCTGGAAAAGTAATTTCAGAGAAGATACCATACCTGAATCAACAGGCCAGCATAATGCTTTCCAACTCAAAGCAAAAAGAACAAGATTGAATCAATGTGCAAACAGGAGATGGAGGAAAACCGAAACTATACTCATTGCTTTTTTTAATCCAAGAAGATGTTCAGATTTCTGGGAAATCTCCCTCCTCCCCAGAGAAAAACTTTACCTGAGGCTAAATGAAGTGATCAGATAAGAGGAGAGAGAAACTACAGACATGATGACCTATGGTTTACAGAAGCATGTTTGAACACAGACTGACATGAACAGAAACTCATTTATAACAGCAGGGTTCCTACACTCTGAGAAAGTACATTTTTGGGATGCACCGATACCATTTTTTAAGGACAGAGTACGAGTAACGATACTTTTTTCTAGTACTCGCCGATACCGATGCCTATACGTTTATTAATTTCTCTCTCTTTTTTTTTTTTTTGGTGATGTTGCAGTTTTCCAAGCACAACACAGTGAGACTAATGAATGTAGGATAGCTTCTTTATTATTACTCCAATGAAAAAAGTAATAATTTTTATGTGCTTGTCACAAACTTAAAGAACAAAAATTTCACAGTGTCCAATAACAAAAGGGCATAATTACCAATATATATAATTGTTGTTATATAAAAAAATAACATACAATACAACAAATACTATAGAGATACAAATTAAATAAACTTGTTTTTCAGATACAGTAGGTTTATTTACAATGTATACATTTATTTAACATATTTTGTTGTTTTATTAACATTAATGACAAATATAGGCTACAGTCCCTTTAAGACCGAATCCATGGATACTGACACATATCCTGTTTTCACCCAAATGTTTACGTCCACTTAAGCCATAACCGACTGTATTTACGTGAGATACTCCACACGATGGACATTTTGACAACTAAGTTATGTGTGCATTTGACCATTCAGGCGCAAGGAGAACCGAGAGAGAGAGAGAGAGAGAGAGCGCTCTTCTGGTCTGTGTCATTCAGCGCCTTCACTAATCGATAACGAATTGTGATTGAAAGCATGCAGTTCGCAATGTGTGTGTTGTCATCATTAATTTTGAAGTATTTCCACACCCCTGAGGCTGACATTTCTGCGGTTGCCGCCGGTGTCTCTGTGCATGGAAAATTCTGTTAGTTACGTCCCCTGAGGTATCGGTCTTTGGTATCAGGGGTAATTTTACGAGAGTACAAGTAGGGTGAATTGACCTAATGAGGGACATTTTTTGCATTTCAGACTTCTGTGACTTATTTCGATGTTTACCCAACACATTAAATCCACATCAAATACCATTTCAAAAACCCCAGGGTGTGTCCTAATCAAATCAAAAGAGAAAATGCAGATAACACATTCATAAAAGAAATTATAGAGATATTAGTGCTCTTAGTGTAAGTCGTCTGAGAAAATCTGCAGCTTCCTAATGTGGGACACTGGAAAGTCTATGATAAAAGGCCAAAATCATGTAGAATAATAAAATCTTCTTAAGTTAGTAATTCACTTGAATGAATGAAACATGTATAATTGAACATCAAATGATACAATATGATAGTTTTGATGCAATTTTTATTAAGACATTAAGCAACTATTATCATAGGCGTGTTATGTTGTGTAGGCCTAGATTTCTGATGGTTCTCTAGTTTATTTTACTTAACAAACACAAACAACAAACACATACATTCACAGCAGGCATAGTCTAGGCCTATTTGAAGGCAAAATGCAAAATCTTGCAACTTGCAAAAAACTACCCACAGCCTAAACAAACTTTGGGCTAGATTCAATTTTGAGTTAGATTTCATGAACGTGCTGTGAACTGCAGTTAAAAACATTTAAAAGCATTTGACCTAATGTTTTATATTTTACTAAACAACAAATGCATTGAATCATAACAGTCTTTTTGAAAACCTCCAGCATGCACAAACCTTGAGAACTACCTTAATAAAAACAACCTGCAGAGGTTAACTCATTACATCTCTGGAAACAAGCATCAAGACACCATCATCATCTATAACCCCATTGTTCTCTGCACAGCTTTCATGGAACCAACGTGAACAGACTGCACAAGAAAACCAGTCCTCTGTGGCCTTGAGGTCCTCTGTGTTACCATATGAATGCTGGCAGATAGCACAAGCATTCTGGTTCACCTGTCTAGTTTTCTTTGCGTTTTTTTGCTTTTTCCCCTTGTTCTTTACCTCCCTCTCTTTGGTGAAAGAAAAATGGGCAACACTGGTCAAATCATAGGAAGGAGGCTTTGCCCTCTGGCGGCTGGTAGTTGAGCGCTCTCTGACAGGAAGTGTGATCAGTGATTCAAAGGAGACATCTGGCTGTGTCACCACTTCAGCTTCCTCTGACAGAGGTGGTGGGGTTACAATGGTGGACAGTGGAAGGTGTTGTGGAGACTGTGGAGCAGGCGAGATTTCTGGCTGAACAGCATCATGCAGAGGGTGGCAAGGGGTGTGCTCTGGAAGATCCCACATTTGTGGATGGCAGGAATCATCATCATCCCCATCATCATCATCACCACCACGTGGAGGACGACGTGGGGTTTCTGGTGCAGGAGGGGGCACCTCATCTGGTTCCATTGGAGTCTCTCTAAAGGATCGCTCAGTTGTTTGAGATGGTATGAAAAGATTTTTATTGATCTTGGCCGGGTTGAATGGGAAGATCCCTGACCCATGAAATCCAGCCTGGGCATTCGATGGTGTAGCAGCTTCCTTCCAAGCCTTAGAAAACAGAGGCATGAACAATGCCCTGTCAAGCCGCTTCCCTCCACTCGCCGTCGTGGTCCTTCGTCCCTCAAGCCTCCAGTAATGTTTTAAGCTCTTGAACAGCGCTCTATCTGCTGGTTGTAGATAGTGAGTAGTGTGAGGAGGCAGGGCAAACACACAGACGTTGTTCTGCCTCATAATATTTAAAAAGTCGATGTTGTAGACATGAGAGGCATGACCATCAACAAAGAGGTGAGGCATTTTGTGGCAGGCTTTGTACAAACCACTTCCCCCATTCCGTGAATAACTCTGCATTTATCCACCCATTATCAGACATCCTTAGGTACGTGTAGTTGGGGGCCCCAAAAAGCCAGTCTGCCCTCAGCCTCTTGACTTTGAATATGATGAGTTTTGGTCCATACCCACCAGCAGCATTGATGCTGGCAAGACAGGTTGTAGTCTCGCCCTTCTCACCACCGGTAACCTCAAAACAAGGCGACCCCACCTCAGCAACCACCTTAGTTGACAGGAAGTGGTCCTGGAGCCCTGTTTCGTCACAGTTCCATATGTGATCGGGAGCATTCTCCAACCCCAGACTCTCAATCGTATTCTTTGTATGGGGCCGGTACCGATACTGGTATCGATATCGGTGCATCCCTAGTACATTTCCATAAATCCATTCTTCGAACAGCTTGTCCCCTGAAGGGTTATGTGGGAAAGGAAAATTAAAATTGAATTAAAAAAAATAAATTGCATTAAAAAAGAAATCCAAAAGTGTTTGACCCTCATGTCATTCCAAACCCATAAGACCTTCCTTCATCTTCGGAACACAAATTAAGATATTTTTGATGAAATCCTAGAGGTATATGACTCGTCCATAGACCGCAATATAATCAAAACTTTAAAGGTCCACAAAGGTACTAAAGACATCATTAAAACAGTCAATGTGACTGCAGTGGTTCAACGTTAATGTTATAAAGGGATGAGAATACTTTTTGTGCGCAAAAACAAAACAAAAATAACGACTTTATACAATAATCTCTTCTCTTCCCTGTCTTTATCCTTACACGGTTGCCCCAGTAAGCACAGTGAAGGCTTCTGTGTTTAAGTCCGAATGCCAGCTCAGTATTGGCCAAAGCTGATCACGTGAGCAGCACGACGTTCTGGTGTAGAACCTGGAAGCTCTGGACGTAAACAACGTATGAGAATGACACAAAAGATATTGATGAATAAAGTCTTTTGATGAAAAAAGTTTTTTTTTTGCACACAAAAAGTATTCTCTTTCTGGACCTTAAAAGTGTTAATTATATTGCTGTTTATGGACAATATACCTCTCGGATTTCATCAAAAATATCTTAATTTGTTTTCCCGAAGATGAACAAAGGTCTTATGGGTGTAGAACGACATGAGGGTGAGTAGCCTAATTAATGACAGAAATTTCATTTTTAGGTGAACTAACCTTTTAAGCAAATCTTTCATTAGTATAATACTAATCATTATTCATTTCTTTAATGTAGCTCTTCAGTCCAGAGGGAAACTTTACAAACAATATTTAGTCATAAAAAAATGGTAACTGCTGCATTTCAAATTTCACAATACAAATGCTGTTTTTCTGTTGTGGGAAACTTCCAGTCCAGCACAGATTTTAGAGTTCAGAATCTGAAATCTGATATACAAAATCTGATATTCACTTAGGTTTACATGATAAAGGTTTATTAGATATAAGGTAATTAGTAACATATATTTAACATTATATTACATTTAATACATAATTAGTTTACATTATAGTGTGACAAAAAATAAATAAAAAACTAATAAAGCATATTTCAAAGTATTTTACTTTGCAAGATTTGTAATATAGACACAAATAAATTGAGCTCTTACATTTCATCACATTACATATTGACAAATGACAGATATTTCAGATGGGATCACTTTAAAAAAAAAAAAAAAAAAAAAAAATTCTTACATGCTGCCAATTTGAATTTATAAGCTGATCAAAAAAATCTTTTCACACATATATTCAGTGACCTGTGTGGAAACACCCAGAAGAGGTTTGGACAATATAACTACAATAAGACGAAAATACATTTGGAATTAGGAGGTTAATATCGCTCTCTCACTCATTTCTTTACACATCTCTTACAGAACTCTTTGTTTGTGCCTTCATTAAGGTAAAGCTGCATAAGTATTATAATACAATAATAATGTGAGTTAACAGCACAGCACACCCACAATTGAGCACGTTTTCAGACTCACAAGCTAATTAACATAATGATGTGCAGATGTGATTTGGAGAGTGTGAATAGGCAGGAGGTTCTTCATTTTGCGTTCTTGTTATCACTAAGGTTGTTGCTCTACGGCTCAGGAGTATTACCTTGGCTTAGGAAGTAGTGTGCATCAAAAAATTCTTCTGAAATGATTATACAACATTTATTTATTGAAGGCCATGAGAAATCCAAACCATCAGGTGTTCATTAATAAGATAAAGACCATCAGACTGTGTGTTTATTAAACATACTGAGATAAAGCCAGGAATGTTTTCTTGTGAGTTCATATTTATTTCAATGTTGTTATTTTTCAGGTTATTTCAGGTTAACATTTCAGCATTGCAAATGTTATTATTTTAGGCTCTCATTCCCCCCCCAGAGGCATCTATGAGCCTATACTTGTATAGCTTGTACATTTGATACCTTCATATGTGGCACATAATCATCTTGTCAAGTGGGGAAAGTTGGCACAGTTATGAAACTATTTTATGTGGTCCTTCTAAAAATATACTGAGGGGACATGGTGTTGTATTAGAAAGTTGGTTAAAAACTAGAATCAGGACATTGCAAAAAAAAAAAAAAAAAAAAAAAAAAAATGCACATGATGTTGGAAATATGAAACGAGACAAAATATTTTTGGGTTAACTTGTCCCTGACTCTCTTTAGATACAGCACTGAGGCTCACACTGGGCGTTAAAATTGAAGGAGCGCTTGTACACAGCCTCAGGTCACCAAAATTCACTAAACAATGCATCCGTTCAGTGATTTTCCTGCTCATTTCTGCAATGAAGAAATGCCATGTAAGCATGTCTGTTATAGACATGATGGCATTGTTGCAGCATTAAGGGTTGAAAATTATTTTATATTGCTTTGCCAGCCATTTTTGAAAGAATTTGTAAAGAATGTGAAAAAGGATAGCTCTCTTAAAAGTGAGCCTCTGCGTAAAATACGCTACAGGGATGATAAAAGAAATAAAAAATCAATAACAAAAAAGAAAGCCCCATGCAATATACACATGAAGATCAATCCTTGCTATAAGGTTTTTTTGTTTTTTTTTTTGATCTCGCTTATACTTTTATCCTCTGGCAGGCTCAGAGAAGTCTGTTCATTGCTGTTTTGTGGAACTGAAATGATTTGTGGGGGATTTCAAGCACAAAGGAGACATAAAAGTCTTCAGCTATTGACTTTCCTATTGAAGAGAGGGGCAAAAAATCAAAAACATCTTGGTTGAATTACCATGGAGATTCAGCAGTCAAACAATAACAGGGAAGGAATGATATGAGGTATTTGCCTGGTGTATCTCCTTTCGACAGAAAAGTTCAGATTTAACCAATTTTCAATAAATTGCAGGCATATTAATACAGTATAATCTAACAGAAAACAGTGTAAATACTCTAACATTCTTATTTCTTAAAGGGTTAGTTCAACCAAAAATGAAATTTCTGTCATTAATTACTCACCCTCATTTTGTTCCGAACCAGTAAGACCTTCGTTCATCTTCGGAACACAAATTAAGATATTTTTGATGAAATCCGAGAGCTTTCTGATTCCACATAGACAGCAACACAATTACGACTTTTAAGGCCCAGAAAGGTAGTAAAGTCATTATTAAATTAGTCAATGTGACTACAGTGGTTCAACTTTAATTTTATGAAGTGATGAGAATACTTTTTATTCGCAAAAAAGACTTTGTTCAACAATTTCTTCTTTTCTGTGTCAGTCTCCGACACTATTCACGTGAGCAGCATGACACACGCGTCAATAATGAGTCGGCGTTCTGATGTAGAACCTGGAAGGGCTGCACTGTGTTTACACCATGAACTGCATCAGAGACTGACACAGAAGAGAATAAATGGTTAAATAAGTCATTATTTTTATTTAGTTTTTTGCACAGAAATTATTCTCTCGCTTTATAAAGTTAAGGTTGAACCACTGTATATACAATTTTAACGATGTCTTTACTACCTTTCTGGACCTTGAAAGTGGTAATTGCGTTGCTTTCTTTGGGGATCAGAAAGCTCTCGGATTTCATCAAAAATATTATAACTTGTGTTCCAAAGATGAACGAAGGTCTTACAGGTTTGGAACGATATGAAGATGAGTAATTAATGACAGAATTTTCATTTTGGGGTAAACTAACCCTTTAGATCTCAGTTGAGATCATGTCAGGCCATTACAAATCATGACTGTGTGAGGAAGAATGTTCAAGCCACAGTATGTGTAATTATTTCAGAGTAATAAAACTCTAGATTTACGTTCAGTGTCACTCACTGTGGCAGCTGACAAATGTATATCCATTAAAACAAGGGTCAAGGGTTTGACCCTTAGTTCTCAGAAACTAAATGTATGTACTTACTCACAAAGTCAAATTTCAACAGACATCACTAACCTCACTGACTACATCTGTACATTCAGAACAATTGCCACACATTAACTATATGTTCTATAAGTTCTATTGTTAAAATGATGTATGCGTCAACTTTAGTTTACAGAAGCATTTTGAAGCTTTATGTGATATAGGCTAGTCATCGTCTAGTCATTTAAACGTGTCTCATTCCAATGCATTGCCAATCTGTTGATGCATATCACCTCATAGCATTTATGTGCTCTACCTGTTGTGCATTCATATGATTATTTGCCAGATTTTAGTATTATTTTGGTTGATGAAGGTTTTACTTTAAATATGGATTATTAACGTTTAGAATACATCAGACGTAATAAAAATGAGAACTTCTTTAAAAAGAGGAGGGCAAAATATATTTTGTATGAGTGTATTTACAATTAACTTCAATCTGCTAAACATTTGTCACTCAAAGAACCTCACTTCAGCATTCTTCCATCCCATAATACCTCACAGCATTCATTATCACAGAGAGAAAAAACACATTATCTTTGGTTAGCAGAGATTTATTGATAAGAAGGACACACTTGTTTGTTATGATTTGCACCTGAGGTGGCACCGGTTTGTTCCAGTCAAGCTCCATTCCAAAGAAAACACCAGATGAGAGAGTTCCATCAGTGAGAAAGTCAGCAAACCCAGCTCAACTACCAGTGGGTGGAAGATCTAGCTATCAAATTCAAGGGTGTGGCAAGAGTTGTATCATTTCTCGTCACACTGAGAACAACTGAGCACTACATTCAGAGTGAGGCCCAATAGGGACTAATGAACTTCTTTATTTATGACAGTCTATTCATTGTGGTGCTGGCAAAAAAAGAGGATCCACATCTTGCTTTGTGCATTTATTTTCATACTGTATGACCGATCCAAAGATTCTCTAATCTAAGTGTTATATGTCTTGTGTATGCTAAACTAAAACTGCCCACATACTTCAAAATAAGAAATAATAGTTTTTTTTAATAACAATTTTAAGCGAGGATACATTAAATTGAAATTTATAATGCTACAAAAGATTTGTATTTTAAATAAATTATGTTCTTTTGAACTTTCTATCCATAAAAGAATCCTGGAAAAGAAAAAAGAAAAAAAAAAAAATATATATATATATATATATTACTAAGCAGCAGAACTGTTTTGAACATTGATAATAACAAGAAATGTTTCTTGAACAGCAAATCAGCATATCAGAATGATTCTAAAGGATCATATGACAATAAAGACTTGAGTAATGATGCTGAAAATTCAGCTTTATCATCATAGGAATAAGTTACATAAATTAAATTTTAAAATGATTTTAAGAAGTCATGTGATATTCGATGAAAATAAACCGAAATATTTTTAGTTGTTATTATAGTAAACTGAATAGGCTACATTAAAATACTGTGAACGATGGGAGTCCTGCAGGATAAATAATGGCGTCCTTAACGAGCTACACTTCAGTTGGGCATAACAGGGATTACAAAAAAATATTTTATAGAGCTCTGCAATATCCCTTTAAATAAGGCAGCAATATGGCATGGAACCAGACCTTCAGGGAATAAATGAAAGAAACAGACTGAATATAAAAAACACTGTCAAGAAGTCGCTCTGAGGTGAATAAGAAATCAAAAGCTCGGGTGTCAAGTGCATACAGGCTTAAAGCCTATCAACGCAGAGCATATATGCAATATAGATGACAAACTTCCAGTAATACTGCAGACAAGTGGCATTTGAGAAATCACAGTATTTAGCAATGGGGAAATTTGCACAGTGCAGTTACCAAGAGATGAGGGCCGAAACTAAATGGAAATCCAGTCTTGATTTTCTTGATGTTCAACTGCAAGTAAAAGTAGTTCTGGGCTATAATTGGTCAAATAAAACTCACATGTCAGGACAACATATGATCACATTAATTCTTGATGATATTACAGAGCTCATATCAACTGGTATTGAGACTAACCCATTCTTTTCAAATGAAAGAATCAGATTATTCTTATTATTGAATCTCTAACCTTTAACAATCAGGTCCATTGAAATCTCTGACCTTTATAAACAAAAGAAACGCTGAGAAAGATTTTAGATGGTCTTTTTGTTCTAATCGCTACTTCTGTATTTTACTGAACCTTGTATGAATTCAGCATCAGCGTGAGGCCAGTAAGGAGATGCGGTTCAACGGTTCAGTTTCCAATCACAGATGTTTTGTCTCCCTCTTCTGAGAGCTTTTATAACTGCATGTGTAAGTTTTGTCCGAAATCTAGAATTCAAGGTTTTACTTTCATAGCGTTATTTTGGTCAAGAATTATCAAAAATTGTCGGATGTCATGGTTTTCTGAGACGATAACTATGGTCTGAATTTGCTGTCACATGTCATGTTCATTGTTATGACTTATTAGAAGTATATGTTCATTTATTCACACTGCTCTACTCTCTAGTCATGCCGTTTAAACAGAGAAGGCTGGATAAGATCAAGTGCCAAGTGAGGCTCAAGAGGATTTAAGTGGAGGAAGAACATGATCAGGAGATCCCAAAAACTCAATTCAAATGCAGAGAACAACTGTCTGGACATCTTTAAAGCTGGAGATTAGAGTTCAAAACAACCTTGACTTCCCTGAATCTAAGTGCTGATATCCCATGGTTTTAGAAATGAAGTACTGACACAATCTGGAGGAAAAAAAAAAAAGGGTTCCAAAAGGGGGTTTTCACAGCGATGTCATAGAAGAACTATTTTATGTTCCCCAAAGAACCTTTCAGTGAACAGTTCTTAAAGGAACCTTTTTCTCCCTCTTAGTGTGAGGAACATTTTAATTATCTAACAAACCTTTTTCCCACTATAAATAAGCTTTTGTGCAATGGATCTTTAAAGGTTTTTCATGGAACCATAGATGCAAATAGGCCTTAAGAACCTTTATTTTTGAGTGCAGGGAGCTCACAGTCCAATAGAAACTGTTGGAATTTTTGGGGAAAAACGATTGCCAAATGTCTTTAAATCCTCGGCAACACAACTGAAGTGATTTTCTGATTATAATGGGTTGATACAGCTTATAGGTTTGTGATTGATGATTGTGTTTTTGTCTCATTTAAACAAACATCATTCAGGACATGAAAATGAATACCAACACCACAGACCTGAGGGATAAACCAAATCATGGTCACATATAACTAAGTCGACTGACAAGTTAAAATTTCCGGCAGATTGTGTCACACCTAGGGTTGCAAAATTCCAGGAATTTTCAAAGCTGGAAACTTTCCATGGGAATTAACAGAAATATATTGGAATTAACAGGAATTAATGGAAATAAACAGGGAATTTGCAAAATTACAGGTTAGCCTATAACAGGGTACTTAAATGTAGTTGGAAAAAAAAAAAACGTCTTACAGCATAATTTTGGTAAAAACAACCAGATTTAATGCAATTTCAGTTGAATTTTTTCCCTGCACATTCCTCAATCACATTCACACAGCACACTACTTACTGCAGGGCTATTGAGGCCACACCCCCTGCATGCACTGTGCATTCCCCCAGTCCATAACATGCACATTTGATCAAAAATACTTAAAAAAAACAGTAATATTGTGAAATATAACTAAAATTTAAATTATGGTTTATTTTAATATACATTAAAATATAATTTATTTCTGTGATGCAAAGCTGGATTTTCAGCATAATTTTTACAGTCTTCAGTGTCACATGATCCTTCAGAAGTCATTCTAATATGCTAATTTGATACTCAATTGATACACAATGTTGGAAACAGTTGTGCTGCTTATTTTTTATAACCTGTGATACTTTGTTTCAGGATTCTTTGATAAATACAAATTTAAAAAACAGCATTTATTTAAAATAGAAATATTTTGTAATAATATACACTACCGTTCAAAATTGTGGGGTCAGTAATTTTTTTTCTTTTTTTGAAAGAAATTAATACTTTTATTCAGCAACTATATGTGAAATTGATAAAAAGTGATATTAAAGTGATATTGTTAGAAAAGATTAGAGAAAATTTCTATTTTGAATAAATGCTGTTCTTTTAAACTTTTTATTCATCAATGAATCCTGAAAAAAGTACAGGTTCCAAAAAATCTGTTTCCAACTTTGATAATAATTTGGTATCAAATCAGCATATTAGAATGATTTCTAAAGGATCATGTGACACTGAAATAAATAACGCACAACAATTGCTGCAATAAAAATATATTTTACATATTTACTAAATTAAAATTAATTGAATGCGAAAAATAAATAACTGTTATTTCATGTTATGACCAAACAAAATGTTTATATTTATGTTTGTATATGATACATTTTATATAAATTGCCCAAAATTTCCAATTAATTCCAAAATTCCCCAGGTTAAGCTCCCATGGAAAGTTTCCGGAAATTTACCGTAAACTTTCCACCCCTTTGCAACCCTAGTCACACCCAAATGTTCATGACAATGTTCTCCTTCCTTTTTAAAATATTTTTTTGATTATAGGAGGGGTTATGGGAAAGGCCAGACTAGTATTAAAATAATGAGTACACTTTATGTGGAGCATTTTGTCTTGAAGGAACTGGATCTCACCAAGCCCCTGCTTATTTATGATGTGGGTACAAAATATCAGTATTATACATGCATATATTGTTGTAAAGACTTTTTTTTTTTTTAAAGTCCTAAATAACTTGTTGTGTTTAGTAATAGCTTGTATGATTCATTCAAGAAAAAGCAAATACATACTGAAGCTCATTCTATTAACAAAACAAAAACACTTTGTTCAAACAGGTTTATTATCCTATAAACAGTATTCAGCATTGTACCACAAAAGTTCAGCAAGTAACACATCTCATGTTATTCCAATTGCATACCTTTTCTGTTTACAGTATTTACAACTTGCCATCAAAAATGTTTATCACATTTGTCTATAATCAATCTCATAACTGTTCTGAAATGAAGTAATGTGAAAATCTCTGAAAAAAACATTTTAGCTGTGTGTTATTCAGAGTAACACATTTTCTGTAACATTCAGAAAAATAAACATTCATGAGTTGAAACTTCATAAAGACCAAACATATGCACTGCTTAAATTATAGTAAGGACCACCATTTTGTCAGCAATATAATTGTGTGCTGAAAAAGAAGTTATTAAACTAGCATCAAGTTTGAATCAATCTTCCATAGATTTTATTCAACTTTTGCATTAACCGCCTCTTAATTTATCTTGCGTTTTATCTGGAATTTTGAAGCACTAATACAGACTTGGGAGGAGCTAAATTAAGATAGGAGAATGTGTCTTTCACATTAAAAAGATACATTTTTTAAAGGTGTCCACGGTGTCCACATCCGTGAGCAGAATCGGCAAAAGAATGTAAAAGGTGTATTTCATAGGGTATGAAAAAATTAAGATTAAATAGTACATACTGATCTTGCATAGTCAGCTCATTCATCCCAGCTTCCAACAGACAAACCCCTGACCTCTGGGAGTGAATCTGTAAAAACTGGCTCATCAACAAACACGTATTCAAAAGTAATGTAGTGGTATAAAAGCATTGGCAGGCAAACTGTGGGCCCAGTGTTCTTCGGTAATGAGTGAAATGTGATACAATAAGGAAAGATTCATTGAGGGCTGGATAAAATCTCAAGTCAACTACTAAGGAAACTGATAACGGAAACCCAAATACGTCATGAGACACAGGGAGCAGTTAAAATGAGTCAAATATTTATCTTCATCTCCATGAAAAATCAACGAATGCTTCAGTCAGTATTTTTAAACCTATGAACTTCTAAATAAATCCATTAAGAGAAAAAAAGCTAACCACTAATTACTATCAGTGTACTTCTATAAAAAAAAAAAAAAAGAAGTCAAAAGCAAGTTTTATAGCAGTGGTAGTGCTTTTTATACAAACGCTAGTAATTTTGAAAGTGGACGTATCAGGCACTTAGATCGTTTTTGAGACGACGTCAAAAGGACTGCAGTGTAATTCCACTATAACCTTGACCTATAGTTGAGCTGTGGCTTATCAAGGGTTTGTTTTTTGGAGTCAGCCTTTTCTCAAAGGAAAAAATTCCCACACACCTGTCAAACACAGAGAGAACAAAGCCAGGCTGCCTGTACAAAGAAATTAGAGAAGATGCAGGTAAGAAGAGCAGATTTATCTGTCCTTGGACGTGAGCTTCTCGATCAGCTCCTGAAGGGGTGCTAGCTCTTTCCGATCAATCAAATTAAACTCCTGGAGAAAAAAAAAAAAAAAAAAAAGTAGAGAGAGAGAGAGAAATGTTTTAATTTGAGTTGGCCCTGTAAAATATCATATTCTTATGATAAGCAAAACCACTCAGGAAAACACCAACTCACACACCTCAATGACACAAGTACACACCTGAACGAAGAAGATAAAGTGCTTGAAAGAGGTGTTGAGGTGCGCCTCTTCCTGCAGCTGGATAACAGAGTCAAAGTGCTGGTGGTAGATGTGAGCATAAACACGGAAGAGTCTCTTCAAAATGGTCTTGGCCACTGACATGAAGTTCTTCGGGAAAGGGACCCCTATAAGTGTCACACAGAAGAACAACTTTAAAATGATCCAAGTATGCTTTTTCTGATATTACCTCACATGTAGTGTGTAATACAGTTGTTTGTGAATGTAAAAAGTCTGCAAAGTTTCAAAGATCAGAGTGCACAACAATAGGAGGTATTGTCTTCTTAACTATCTGAAACAATTTGTCAGTAATTCCAGCACAAACCTACATAGATTTGTAACAAATTTGCATAATGCCAGCCTATTTTCTTCACTGGCTGCCTGTGAACGTTTATTTTGACCCGCCCTGCAGTTGCAGTTGAGGCCTGGGAAAGTTTGGTTTGTGTTGTCACTTGTCAAGAAGTGACCATTTTCTGTGCTGCAAAAGCAATTCCATTTTGCATTCAAAAGATGAAGACTTGGGCTTTAATTGATAAGGTAAAACTGACGCCATTGTTACTGTTCATATCACTGTGTGCCTCCATTATGGTAATGGTTGTTTCATTTTATTAAACTGTTTCAAATACTGTGAGAAAAGAGGTGATGCTGCAATGTATATTATGAGAAAAATGAAAGTGTTTTATGTTCTTGGACGCATGTGAACCTATTGTAGGAGGCCTCCAAAACAAAATTAGGAACCTTTAAAATAGCATAACAGGGGCACTTTAAAAACTGCTTTAGAATCAAAGCAAAAGGAAATGGTGGAAAAAATGACCAGCAGAATATATGTAACTAGTTTCCTTGAGAAGACTTAGTTGTCTGAAGCATGTTTTGTTGATGCTTTAAAAGCGCCACCATGTGGACAATTCCCTCCATGATCATGATGAGCTATATAAAAGAAAAAAGCATACCAAATTTCGATATAATGCACAATAAATTAAAGGAGAAGCACACCTATTTTTGATGGGAAAAGTGTCTCATCATCGAGCTGATCCTGGACCCAAGTCATCAGGTAATCAATGTACTTTGGAGCGGAACATTTTATTGGTTTTTTTATGTTGGTCCCATCAGCCCAGTGATATTCATACCTGCAGACAACACACAACAAGCTAATTAAAAGGAATATATTTTTTACATTTACATTACACATGCAGCACTCTTTTAAAGTACACATTACCATTCAAAAGTGAACTTTCTTAAGCTCAAAGTCTTGGTAAACAAAAGATACTTCATTCAAAAATGTTCAACATTTTGAACAGTAGTGTGACGGCCGTTTCACACCACAAACTTGAGCTTCATGTCAGTGTAACTACATCATCACGGCAGCTATAGACGTGCGAGAGTATTCACACTGGAAACATTTACACAACTGGAACTGGAAACAGTCACAGCAGCAGCTCCAAAGCTACATGTAAGTGAGCATTTCTTTGTAAAGACATCTATATTTGTTTTTAGAAGTTGGTCATTTATAAACTTGAGTCTTGAAAGTTTGTTAACGTGGGGAGATGTACAACATTCGCATGTAAATGGTAAACAACAAACACAACCAAGAAAACAGCTCCGATCATGTCTTTTCAGTCATACTTTGATCTGAATCGGAATTGATTTGGGTAGTGCTAGAATCTATATACCTGTCTGTGTATTACATAATAAACTAAAAGAATGTTAATATAATCATATTTTTTGGCTAGTTTACTTTAGTTTTTATAATACACCATACTTTCACCCAAACTGAATAACTGAAAACAAGTTTAAATGGGTAAATCTTCTATAAATATTTTTCATCCTTCATTTTCTTTTCTGACATACTCCAGTTCTTGTTAAAACACACTAGACATGCTTATTCTGTGCATTTTGAGCACTTTTTGTGTGAAATCATATTTATTTTGTCCATCAAAAGCAGTGTTAATTTTGACAGCAAATTCTGATTTAGTTTTAGTCATAGTCTTTTGACTAAAATGCCATTTAGTTTGAGTCATATTTTAGTCATCGGAAATTGTTTTAGTTTTAGTCCACTAAATCTACAGTAGATTCTACTTTAAACTAAAATTTACTTTAGATAAATTATAATTTTTGCATTAAGTAAGCATTTCTCTAACAATACACAGATCCAATACAATGATATACATCTGATATTCTCCAAACTGTTTATGTTTATGTAAGACAACTAACTGTACTTTACTCGCCAAAGTGGACGTAAAAGTAGACACACAAGACTCAATTCAGTATTTGTCAGGGATTGACACACTTATAATTGAGGTACTATTATAGTTTTTGTTTAACATTTTTATTAGATTTGGTTTTTAGTTTTTCTGCTTTCATTGTAATTTTAGTTAAAAGTTTTAGTAAATTTTTGTGTGTTTGTCTTTTAGTTTTTGCTTTTGAATGTCTATATAGTTTTTTTATTTCTGTTTTAGTTATTTTATATCAGGTTAAGCTAAAGCTTGGAAACTAGATGAAATAAAAGTTTACATTTTTAGATATTTATTTTTTATTTTAGTTAACGTTTATTTCAAGTAATGAAGATTTTCTATGGTTTTAAGTTTAGTTAACTATAATAACCCTTATACTTGTAAAATATATTGAATAATGTGTCAAATAATGTTCTTAGTCTTTTCTTCCTGTGACAGAAGATACAGTAGTTTACTATGAATTAAACAGAAATTAAATTAAATTAAATACGGTTTATTGTGTAAACAAAATAACCATAATGACCAGGAAAAAATAATAATTATAATACACCGTGACTCTTATTCTGAAATGTCTGCAGTCTGCACTGTAGCAGGCTGTTTGTTTAAGTTCAGATGAGGGAGATAAAAATATGCATTCTTACGACCATCTAAAACATATTACCATATAAACATTGTGTAGTAAACATTGTCATAATCGTCCCTCTCTATCATTTTCGTCTCGTTTTTATTCGATGACGAAAATTAGAGTAGATTTTAGTCAGTTTTAGTCATTCAAAACACATTTTTATTTAGTCATCGTCTCGTTTGTTGTTGACGAAAATTATGATGAAAATTATTCGTCAACGAAATTAACACTGATCAAAAGTGTGCTTTCAGTTTAATTGAGCATGAGCAGCGCAGCAAAAACAGACTCAGCACAGAAACACCCGCTTCACGTGATGCTCCTTCTCCCGGTGTGAATGCACTGATTGGTTAACAAAAAATATGCGCTGCTTACGCATGCGGTGTGAAACAGCCATAATGCTTAAAATATATTTCACATGATAAATCCCTGTTAACCATTTGACGCGTACGATGGTACGATCACACTGGTGTGATCAGTCTTGCCTGGTCCCTGGAGCGTACGATCAAACCGGTGTGATTAGAACGTTCAGTGCATCACGTGATCAACAGCCAAATTTATTCAAATGTTCTTGCTGCTTTGGCTGGCGCTAAACCAGAGACGGAGGCGTACAGCGCTTTTCATATATCACAAATATGCAGTGTTTTCAAACACATAATGTTTATTTTAGGTTTCAGACATTTAAATACACATAAGTACTAACAAAACTATGTATTATATTATTTATATATATATATATATATATATATATTTATATATATATATATATATATATATATATATAGAGTTTGTAAAATACACACTGATGTCTATGGAAGCGGCAATAACAATCCTTTTCATAATAATTATACGACACGTTTTATTCATGTAAGATACACATTGTGTAAGTAACTTTAAGGTTTACTCTATTCTCCCAGTTCACCTGCTCACTTACTTTCATGTATTTCGGGAGAAGTGGATGAATTCACGTGTTGTAAATCCAAAAGATCCGATTCTCCGTGCGCGGCGCAAACTAACATGGCAGCGCCCACCGCGCATATAGCTCATCTAACGCAATCATTATAAAGGTGTTTAAACAGCAAAACACATCCACTTGCACATATTTGACAATCGGAATATCAGATATTTCATGCTATAGTTAACAAATTTGTGAATATTTTTAATAAAATAGGAAAAATGAAATAAAAGCAAAAATAAATAAAAGCAAATAAAATTCAGCGCTATTGTGGCTGCGGTGTGTCACGTAACAAGCAATGACGTGTCACCATGGAAACAATAAAGTGATAGGTTCGCCTTGAAAAACTCACTCTGGGGGCTCAGCCAGAATATTTTAAACTTGTGTGTGAAATACTTACTTGGGTCCAGCAGACATTAGTGGGCAGCTTTCCTCAGTGCAGAAGTCTGTGATGGTCCCATACAACATGTTGATCTGGTTAAAGAAGTCCACAGCTACGAGCACATGAAACAGCATTATAGTACAAACCCATGTCAGCATCTTTATGCATGTAAAAACCCACAGACGGAAATTAATCATATTTTGTTCTAAACAAAAACAACATAAATATCTACCCTATGCAGTTTCATCACAACCCTCAAGGGGTTTTGGAAGCCCTGCTGTAATTATATAACAGAAGTTGGGTACACCCAATATTTCATGAGCTGCAGCAATTAGATGAAACCCTAAACCCTAGCAACATCAGCGCTGCCAGAGTCTGTATTCAGCCCTCTGTCCCTGAGGCTAACATTCTAAGAAATCTCCACTGTCTCTATTGTTAAAAATAGAAGAAGGCCAGAGGCTATCCAAGCAACTGCCTCTGAAATCTTGCAAAACTGACCTACAAAAACAGGCCTTATAAAATGTATGTTAACTGGGAAGATGCATTTAAATGTGAGTGTCAGCATGAATACAGAATACTGATTTTGACTGTACTCATTTTAAAGGGTTTTGAAATCTGAGATGGTAGCATGTGTGCACATAGAATATTTTCTTTGAAGCCACAACACTGAATGTGACAGACACATTTAGTCTGAGATGCGATTTGAAGGAATGATGCATGATGACATGTCTACATCACATTGTATTTTAATTTAATTTTTTAATTCTACGGACCTACTTACAATTGAGAACTATAGGGGACAAACATGAAACACTTTTATAATCACTTTTTTTGGTAACACTTTATTTTAATGTGTCCTTGTTACACGTTACATGTATTTACTATATAATAATAACCATAAATTAGGCATAATTACATGCAACTAACCCTAAACAAAACCCTAATCCTACCCTAACCTTATAGTAAGTACATGTACTTAATAATATTATTTAGTACTTATATGTATAATTACATAGTAATAGGGACGCATTAAAATAAAAGTGAAACCCTTTTTTTTTTTTTTTTTTTAAACACCCTGAGGATGCAAACACAGATTTATTTTTTTCTTCTAGATAAAAGTCACTTGCTTACTGTTGACTGCCACCCATTCATTGAGGTCCTCTCCATCGGGGAGCATGACGGCCATGCGCAGGTTCCCGCTGCCCAGCGTGGCCTCTGCATGCTTCAGTAGCTCGTACTGGTGTGAGCCCTCTGGAATGTTCTTCTTCGGTTTGAACGTCTTTGACGAGCGGCTTCCACTGTGGAATAACAAAACAGTAAGAATACAGGATGTTCATACTTTAATGATTTGCTGCACACTTATACTGAACCAAAAACTACTCAGCTTGGTCAAGCAAAATTGTATCATTATTGTACACGAAATACCGTTTATTTTTAGTTTTGAAACCTGTTTGTGTGGGATTAAACAGTAATGTAATGAGATAAGATAGAATGTCCAACAGCTAATGGTTAGGACAAGTCATCTATATAGTAGAGATGGAGTTTATTTTTATCCCCACATGCCGAAATCAAACTGCCACTTAAATCTGGCAGCACTCAAAATACAAGCGAAGATGAGGGTTAATATTCTTCAAAAACGTTTCCTGGCTGCTGGGAAAAATCAATGCTGGTATACTACCATGAATACTATTCTTTAAAAGTAGAGCTGCACAATTATTTGTTAAAAGATCGCAATCTCGATACAAACACCAACACGATCTTATTCCTAAATGACAGCATGTCTATTAAACGTTTTACAAGTACGATCACAGCAGACATTCAATTCTGCGCCGGCGCTGAGCCAGAGAAAGCAGTTGTCATAGATACGAAACAGCTCCACAAACAGTCTTTTCAACCACAGTATCACTAAATCTGTGTCACAATTAGGGATGTCAATTTACATAAATTCCCATAATCGATCGTTGTTTTAATTAACTATCAATTAATCGATTAATCGTTAACCTTAACCACTTAAATATGAAGCAGAGGGCACCAAGTTATGTTACTTAACATCCATTTAGCTGTCATCTTAAAGCTTTAAAACTTGGATTTACAGTGAATATAGGGAATATGACCATCACTTAACAAGTGCTTTTAAATTTGCTGACATACTGGAAGATCTCTTTTCATAGTGTGAAGAAAATAACTGCTTTACATGAAATTGTGATCTGTAAAACCATAGTACATGACAGATAAGACAATGGGTAGATCACAGAGTGACATGACATGCTGCTTGGCTAAAGTTATAGGACTTCTGGGATCCAATTGTTTCACGATCATGTTTTCTAACATCATTTGAAAGTTCAACTAATGGAAACTGGATCTCGGGTGAAGTGGGTGGTATAGTGGGTAGGGACAATGTGACATGCTGTGACACGGAGTGACATGACATGCTGCTTGGCAAAATAGGACTATAGGACTTCTGAGATCTGATTACATTGCCATCATGACGCAGTGCTTTCTAACGTCATCTGAAACTTGATTAACCATGTGCCACAGAATAGGAGCACACAACTGAAACAGCGCTGAAAGATCATCACTCATCACCCAGGATATTATTACTTGTTTACTATTCTATATACTTTTATTGTGGCAATTACAGAAGCATGTAATTCTTATGTTCAGTAAAATCACTTGTTTGGAGGGTTTTTTGGACCCTAAGCATCATTAGTACTTCACAGAAGTACTAGATAAAAGTTTATAGTTCGGATATAAACACTGATGCCTACGGAAGCAATATCAAAATGGAGTAAACCACCTTTAGAAAGTAACAATGCTTCAAATAAAGATTGTATCAATTTCTTTGTTAGACCGGTAGCTGGTGACAAGTGACTGTCGAAAAATATATTTGTCATTGAATCATTCATTCAAGAGATTTGTTCAAAAATGCTGATACATCTAATGAAACAGGAGAAGTCTTTTTAAGCGAGTCATTGAATCATTTATTCAAACCAATTAAAAAAAAAAAAGTAGTACATTAAAATTATTGATTGATGAACATTTTGTCAGAACCTCTAATAAATTACGTTATTTTATTTAGTTGTCTATTTAGAATCTATTTAATATCATGATCTCTATTTTAAACAAAAAGCAAAACAAAACAAAATAAAAAACATGATTCTCAATTTACTCGTGCAGCTCTGCCATGCCATGCATATGTTTAATTTAATAATTCTTTGACATTGTAATGTTTAATCAAAATATTATAACTAGACCTTGTGGTGAAAACAAAAAAGTTTCTCTCTGGTTATGGATGCAGGACTTCTACAATTATTTACTTTAAAACCCACCCCTGCAAGCTTGTGTTCATCTATATCCAGTTTTAAGTGCAATGACCACATCTCAAAATTCAATTAGAAGCCGAATAGCCAATGCATAGAACAAATACCAATAGAACCGATAAGCCATTACACTCGGATCCATCACAAATAGTGTTGTCAAACGATTAATCACATCCAAAATAAAAGTGTGTTTACATAATATGTGTGTGTGTGTGTACTGTGTATATTTATTATGTATATATAAATACACACACATGCATGTACATATTTAACAAAAATATATTATATTTATATATTTTATATATAAATATATTTTCAGCAAATTACAGAAGATAATTATTTTTTGTTGAATATTGCAATTTAGTGAATTTGATTAAATAATAAAAATGTATTTTATAGTCACATTATTAATAGTATTTAATGTTATTTCAACAATGTTCTTGTTTTCGATTATTTGATTAAAAAAAAAAAAAAAAAAAAAAAAAAAAAACAATTCCTAACTGGAAAAAGGTCAGGAAAAAACACCTTAATACATATTTCACTATCAAAGACAAGTTCATAAAGTAAAGGAATTATTTGACTTGGAAGAACATTTTTATGAGGTCATCTGTGTTTATTTAACTCATAGCCCTTTAGACAAGCCACAAGGATAGTACAGAGAGCTATATGGAGGTATTCAACACCTCCTGAAGACTTCATATACATATACAGGTACAACTTCTCTAGCATGACATCTAATCTGGGCCACTCCTCCTCTGAGTTGATCCTACAAGCATATGTGCCTTTACTGGTCTCTCAACACCTCAAAGCCAGCCTTTCTTCACCAATTCAACAGCTGCTCTGTTTAGTGTGTCCACCTGTTTAGACACATACAGGACAGGGTTTGCATAGTAAAGAACAAAAGGAAACTGAAGTGATCAACAAATACAAACCTTCTGTAAACACAACATACAAAATCAGACAAACCTTCTGAGAGACTCACTTGAATGACCAGCATGTGTCAAGCCAACAATAAAAAGGATCAGAACAGACCTGCGACCCATTTTCAGGTCATGACGCTCCCAAATGACATTATCTTTTACCCCTAATGACATTTCCCTGAGTCAGGAGACTGCAACAGAGCATCAAGCAGAAGTCAGATAGGAAATTCCAGTCTTCACCAAGTGAAAAACATGTGGCCAAGACCAAGAGCACACTCAAATGTTTGAGGGCATAATTTTGTTGTTTTAGCAACAAAACAATAGTGAAAGACACTCTTTGCAGATATCAATTTAAAGTCTGCATAAAACGGAATTTGTTATATATCTGAATAAAGCAGCTTCTCGAACAAGAAAAAAATGTAGGGTGGGACTTGATTTTGCCCATGGGGAATTAATTGGATCACTGTGGTTTGCTATTGCTGTGATCTCATGCCCCGGGTTGTCCCACCCTCACACCGAAAAACACATTATCAGAGAAGAGAAGAGATGTCGCTGCAAGATGAAGGGGAAGTTATTTTGATTAAAGATTATGAGGGCACATACATTTTCAAATTGGTGGAAGGTTTAAGTGAAAGTGACGTGACAGGTAGCCAAATATGGTGTCCCATACTCAGAATTCTTGCACCAATTCACCTATTCAAGTGCACACACACAGCAGTGATCATTGAACACACACACCCGGAGCACTGGGCAGCCATTTTTGCTGCGGCACCCGGGGAGCAATTGGGGATTAGGTGCCTTGGTCAAGGACACCTCAGTTGTGGGTAATGAGAGTGGAAGACAGCACTATTCGTTCACTAACCCCACCTACATTTCTTGCCGGTACTGAGACTCGAACCCGCGACCTTCGGGTTACAAGCCCAGGTCTCTAACCATTAGGCATTACAGCACAAGTACTTCCCATTTCCAAAGAAAAGCAGAAGAAGAGAGAAATGCACTAGTCTTTACTTAGTTGACAAATTATTTTTGTTTTTCATGATACTTGTTTCTATGATTTAACTCTCACAACAATTAAATCCATTGTAAGGTAGTTTCTAATATATAGATAGATATCTAGGGAGAAACTAGCACTGAGCTATATATCGAGTTTGTACGATATATGTCGCTATATTTTTATAAACGATATAGGATGAGGCAATACTGTTTACAGTAGTTTGACATTACAAGCACATCTGAAAAATAGTGAAGGACACAGAGTGAGCTGCTGCAGGAAAGCGCATAATCCAGTTTGTCCTAAACATGAGACATGCTTTAAATTAAGGGCTTCAAAATAACTCATAAGATATAGTTACCATGTATAGTTTAAAGTGGCTTGCCCTTTCAGGACGTCTGACAGAAACTTTTTAATGTGTTTGAAATGTAAGTTAAACACCACATTTCACAGCTATATTCTCCATCTGTAAATGTTAGAAGCTCATGCAAATATTTCCATTTTGCTGTTAGGAGTGGACGAGCCTCAACTTCAACTAAGTTAACTTAAGGTTAACATTTTATAAAATAAAATACAGATTTATTTTTTTTATCCAAATATTGAATTTATATATATATATATATATATTAGCCATTATCTTTTATTGCCATTATTTTTTTTGCCATTATCACCCTAAGAGAAACTGAAGAATACAAATATAAATACAAATGTGAAAATCAACACAGGTTGCACATGAGCACAAATCAACATTTAAAAGGAAAATGAACTGCATTGGGACTTACTGCACGGGGTTTCTGAACAGTATACGGTATACTGGGATTATAGTGGGATAATCCAGACTGATCATGTCTGGATTTCAGGTTGCACTCTGATGACAAATCATTAAGGTACAAACAGTGAAAGCGACAGAACACTTATTAGGTAGCAATTATTGGTGACAACTTTTTTTTTTCGCGTTTTGCTGGAGGAACACATTTGAGGAAAAATCTACTACTGTCGATCCACAAAACACTACTATATCCCTAATGGCATGATGTTGGAAAATAAGGCTCTGTTCAGAGTCAGATTATTGTAGTATAAATCCAAGTATAGTCATAAAGGATGAGTATCCAAATCCAATTTCATTGTGATGGCCTCATGTACTGGCTAAGTATTTTTCATTAGCCAGACTACAATTTTGTGTTATGATGGTCACGCACTAAACTGCTAAGATGCAATCAAACTGCGCTTCTATCAGCTTTTTATATATCATAACTGTTCATTTTTAATAAGTGACGGCTGTGAGTCAGGATTGCTAATGTACAGGCAGCTTCGGGACAAAAGCAGTATTTCTACGCTTGCTAACTAGCCATCAGTGTTCCCATTTAAAGATCCCACTCATACTTACAATAAAAAGCTCATCTCTCCTTGAGGAAAATGCTCTGTAGATGAGAAACAGGCACAAATCCGTTATTTTGATTGTTGAAAGGTGGAAAAGCAAGGAATTTGACCCTTAATGTCTTTAACACTCCAACAACACTGATCCTGCCCGTGCAAAAGTTCTCCTTCCCATCCAAAGTCTCTCCAGAGCCCCAAGATCTCGCGAGATCACGACACCCACTGCATCGCCTATCTTTTAAAAATAAGAGTCACGTTAAACATAAAAATATTAAGAAAAATAGATTGTTGTTTATTTTGAAAAGGGCTGTACAAATACTTTTAAATTTTGAATGAAAACTATTCTCTTCAGGTTATACCATAGACTGTAAAAAGATATGTATTAGTATCTAATATTAGGTAGTCATAGACAATAAGATACACTCTGAACTAATTATAAAGTAAATATTCTCGAGATAATGTTCAAATAATTGGATTTACGTTTATGTACATTGACAATAAAAAAGCAAAACTTTTTAAAAAATTTTTTACAAACAACATGTGTTTAGACAAAAGATAAACTACACCGTAATAAAAAATAAATAATTTCCAGAAAATATTTTAATAATTTGTTTTAGTTTTATTACAATAATAATAATAATAAATCTAAATCAAGAAGCCTATTTTGCTGTTTTGAACTACAATTACAGAGAACTATTATTTTGAAAGGACTGTCAAGCTAAGGGGCGCGTGTTGATCACGTCAAGTTGTCCTCTTACGCAGTAGGTTAAAGTGATTGTGGGGCATATGAGCTGAACACACCGTGTTAACTGAGTCTATTTACTTTAGGTTTCATGCAAGTTTTAAATTGAAGTTTTGTACAGTACAAGATGTCTGCATTCAGTAGGAGCGCACTCTTGTTCTCTCTTGTTCGTTGTATCAGGAGACAGCAGCAGAAGACCCTGATTCATATTAAAACTGCGCAGTCTACAGCAGCACGAGGTCGAGATGTTCATTCATTTTCAGCGAGATATTTAGCAGACCGTGTAGCCAAGCATCCATGGACATTATATCAAAGAAGCCTGTCCACTGAGGTACCTGAACCATTTATGTACAAATAATTCAAATCTATTCCGTACACAATTAACTGATTAACTATTCCTTTAATTTTTTAGGCACCATCTAAAGAAGATGATTACCCACCTCTACCCGAATACACCCCTAATGAAGAGCCCCAAGCAAAGGAAGTGTTCATCGTCCAGGTCAGAGGGATTCCCTGGTCATGTACTGCAGAGGACTTAATTAACTTCTTTTCTGGTACTTGTTTTGATCTTTCACAGTCTTAGAAATCTTTTTGGAGACATGCTGTTGTTCTCCTACTTAATTAAGTCAATTCAATATATGGTATATATGGTAACCGTTTATTGAACCTTTAGACAAATATAGAAAGAAAATCTTTTAAAACGTTTGCATATGTGTTTTATATTGTGGCCAATGATACAGTGAGAGATGTACAGTGCAAATAAACATTCCTCTGAAGTCTGTTGAAGTCTCTTATAACATATGTGATACTTTTCATGTGATTTTTATGTATGGACAGTCAAATTGCTTCAGTCTGGTATATGTTCCTCTTAAAATATTAATAGCAATATAATAGTTATTCTTACATTTACTTTCTAAAAATAATTAGATTTCACAGCAAAAAGACACGTGTTCCACAACCTAAATTTGGACGTCATTAAAATTATACTTAAAGGCCTTTTATTTGCTTAAATAGTATGAACAATCAATATTATTATAATTCAGAGGCCTTAGAAATTCAGAAATAGTATGTATGGTTGTCGAGGTCCTGAAGATGTTCTGATATGATCTGCTCATCATGTGAAGATTGTAGGATTCGAGGTGGAGTTCAAGGAATCCATATAATTCACAACAGGAACGGCAGGCCAACAGGACAGGCATTCATTGAGCTGGAGCATGAAGAGGACATTTGCAAAGCATTGGATCAGCACAAGCATTACCTGGGACAGCGTTATGTTGAGGGTATGCAGAATTTGTATTTATCATGTGTCCAGTTGTACATAGAGCGCATATATAGTGAACACTGGTGTCATGTGTTTCAGTGTATGAGATAACAAACAAAGATGCTGAAGCCATATTAAAGGCTACACAGCCGATTACGGAGTCCGATGGAGTGGTGCGACTCAAAGGGCTTCCCTACAGCTGTACTGAGAAAGACATCATTCAGTTTTTCCTAGGTGAGAGATAATGAAAATGTGACATTTGAAAATCATTGCACTGATAAAAGCCTTATGCTTCATTTGTTTGTTTTGATGCTCTCAAAACAGGGTTGGATATTGTTGAAGATGGAGTTACAATAGTCCTGAACAGGAAAGGAAGAAACTCGGGCGATGCTTTTGTGCAGTTTGCCACAAAGGAAATGGCTGAAAAGGCCCTAAAGAAAGACAGAGAAGTCATTGGAAACCGGTTGGTATATCATCAAAAAATACTTGAAAAGAATGAAAATATATTGTTTTTAGGAACATTTATGTGTTTTTCCTTTGAAACAGTTCAATATGCTTGCACAGTTATCTTTGTGAGTCCTTTACGATCCTGAATAAAGACATTTTCAAACTATTTGTATAATTTTAAAGTGAAGTGTGATGTTTTTTTGAGTATGTTATCATCTTCAGGTGACATTTGGTATTAAAAGCCAAATTTTAGCTGTTTGATCCCAAAATATTTTAGATTGAATATGTACTTAAATGTTTTGGATCTATGTTTACAAAGGTTTTTTTCCCCCTCATTTGCAGGTATGTTGAGATTTTCCCCAGCAGGAAAAGTGAGATCCAAGTCCAGTATGGAAGAGGGCGAAATGAGACTTCAGGTTCCACATCAGGACCTGAGGACACGCCACGCAAAATTAAAACAGGTAAGATGTTTATTACAGTGTCCCTTTACAACCAGGCTTTAAATATTAATACATATGTTGTATACTGTGTGCACTCCCATGCATCTTTCATAGACCCTGTGGGTCCTTAAAAAATCTTAAATTTAGTTTTATCAAATTTAAGGCCATAAAAAGTTTGAATTTCATTCATCAGTTTGCATTATCATTCAGCCCGTATGCTGTTTTTGTTCAAATAAGAAAGTCAAAATATTAAACCGCATGCAGTTTCATAAATGCTAAATAGAAGCTAATGTGGATTCTAAAAATATAAACAATTAGGATAATAAAGTGTATGTGTATATAGCATATGTATGCATGGGTAATGGTATAATGAATATAAATATAAAAAATTTTGGCATCCCTTTTCTTAAAAAATGGTTTAAAAGCTGAAATGTGAGGTTTTTCATTTTATAAAACCTGTGTTTGAGTTGTAATGTTGTTTAAATCATGAATTTGTCATTTTCCAGTTTAGTATGTTACCATAGACATTCACCTACCCTGCACATGCAGTATCAATTTTATTTGTGCAGGTCTTTAAAAGCCTTAAATTAGATTGTAAAAAACCAAGAAGATACCCTGACTTTATTTTTGTGCACAGCAAATGGTAGCCCTATATCAGCAACACAAAACTTCATTCACATGAGAGGTCTGCCATATGAAGCCACAGGAGAGGACATTGTAAAGGTAAAGTGTTATATTGAATATATTCTATTCAAAATATAGCATGATTTTTGTTTGCTCTTCGTGTGCTTCACTGTCAATAAGGTGGTCAAGAGAAGTGTAATAACTATTAAAACCTGCAATTAATATGTAATTATTAACCTCATTTGATCTTGTCCATTATATCATCTATACTGAATGACTGAGGTGTAATTTGTGTTCCAGTTTTTCGCTCCCATCAGACTGGTGAAGGTTCTTGTAGAGTACAGTCCTAACGGACGACCCACCGGTGAGGCAGAGGTCTACTTCAAAACACATCAGGATGCTGTATCAGCCATGTCCAAAGACAGAGAGTATATAAGTAAGCAAATGAACATGTCTGATCTTCTAAAATAACCCAAATGTGGCCCGAAAATTATTAATATAAACATGAAGTGACTAACCTGTTTTTTGTTTATTTGTATGTTTTTCTGTCATCCAGAGGAGCGATATATTGAGTTGTTCCTGAATTCATCAGCATCAAGGGAGGAACAATAAACTGTATTTAAATGCATCCTAATGTATTTAAGTTATTCAATGTATGAGTATATTACAAGAATACATAGAACCACATTAAAAGAGAACTTTACAGATATTGCCTGTTCTGTTTCTTTTTGGACATTTCAGATTGAAGCAGTGTTAACACAGATTAATCATGTGTAGTGAAAGTGTCCAATGTTTTTAAAAAAGTACCTGTTCCGTTGCTGTACTTGTGACTTTGTGAAACCCTTCATGCACTTCCAATAGAGATAAGTATGCTGTTTATCCCAGACATACCAAGCCATTCCACCAACCTTTAATTCTGCCATAAATGTATGTTCATGCATTTATATATTGATCATGTATACAATTGGTTTAGACTGAAGAATCCACATTATAATACACTTTTATTGTTTAGCTAATAAAAATAAAATACATTATATAGCAGGCAAAAAAAAAAACATTTTATCTCTTTACATTATTTCATAACATTTTAATGTAGTGTAATTACAGTCTACTCTTTGTGATAAGTTCCATAAAATGCTGTTTTGTCTGAATTGTATCTATTTTTGCACAATTTATTAATTTTGGACTCAAGCGTTTAAAATGTTAATGTATGTGTCTTGTTCAGTGCATACTGTAGTTTTCAAAAAGCTGAAAATACTATCTTGTCTACAATCGATCATCTACTAATTCAGTTTTTTTTTTTTTTATTAAGATATTGATATTATGTTATTGTATCATTACTTTCAATATTGAACAACAGAGACAATTCAAGTACAATAACTGCATAAATCCACTTGGTGGACAGCTTCACTCATCCTACAATATGAAATCATGAAACAATCATTCTTAAAGCATTTCCCACAAAGATCTTGTTAAAATCATCCCTTTTTTGGCAAATGTTGTATGCAAAAAAAAAAGAAAAGAAAAAAAGATATGTTGTATAATTGAGATGCCCGATTCTGATTGATGATCCAGGATGCGATATGCAATTTTTGTACAGCACCATTTACGTTGATAAACTGCTAAAGCTACTGACAGGACAGTCTGTGCTTAGAGATGTGCTCGACCTCAGGATGGGGAGGACCCGTACTGCTGCAGTAACTGTGAGTAGCAGACATCACACACGTGTTCAGGGTTGATGGAGGAGGGCAGAGGGAGTTCATTAGCCATGCAGTTTTCACAGAACACGCCACTGCAGTTCTTGCATTGCCTCTGAAAAGGTTAAAAAGACACACCTCTAACGCACTTATAAAACAGTTCTATTTCATAGTTCTGATGCTGACGATCATGTTCCTTAAAAGTAATGTAATGGCAACAGTGCCTAATATGCATTATGTTGTGCTTTCATCACTGAGGAAAACAGTACAGTACCATTCATAAGTATGTGTAATGTAATGTTTATTTATTTGATCAAAAATAGAGTAAAAACTAATGTGAAATACTATTAGAAGTTAAAATATCCTTTTTATATTTGAATATATTTTAAAATGTACATTATTCCCGTGATGGTAAAGCTGAATTTTCAGAAGTCATTACATCACAGAAATCCCTTTTTAATATTTTTGTGTAAACTGATATTTTTTCAGTATTCTTTGATTAATAAGTTCAAAAGAACAGCATTTATTTTAAAGAGAAATCTTTTGTGGCATGACAAATGTCTTTTCTGTCACTTTTGATCAATTTAATGTGTCCTTGCTGAATAGAAGTATTAATTTCTTTAAAACAAAATGTACTGACCAAACACTTTTGAATGGTAGTGTAGTTTAATAATGAAGTGCTATTAAAAAGCAGTGATCTGCTTAATGAGAACAGAATTGCTCTGCTTTGGTACCTTGGGTGTAGTCAAGGAGTCTTGATTTTCACACATCGGGCAGATGGAAAGGTCAGCATCTTTACAAAGAGGCTGGTCCTATCAAATAAGAGAAATTCATAAATATAAAAATAAGAAATTATTGAAGGAAACCGCTCAGATAAAAAAAGAAAAGGAATAGAAGAATTACTGATGATCAAATGTACCTGTTCATCTTCTTGTGAAAGTGTCCTGAGAGAAAGTCAGTTTTAGTTTAATTTTGATAACACTGAAGTAGATAATTACAGTTTTATGTAACTGGTTCAGCATTTAAGATAGACTTACAAACTGGAACTTAGACTTGACTTGTCCTCAGGTGCAGTACGCAATATAGAATTTTCTTTTTTGACAGACTCTAACTCCTATATAAAAACAAAAAGACTGAATTTTAGGGAACAGCACACTCTACATAAAGAGAAAGCAACTGAATGGCACTATAGGTAGAAAGCAGGTCTCACCTTTCTGATGTCTTCCCCGTGCTGCCTCATGTCTCTCTGCGGAGGCGTTTTTCCTAAGAGAGCTTCAGGAGTGTGGCCTCCAGGATGCTCTCTCCATTTCTTGAGCTCTTGTTCCAAAAGCCATCTATCACACGAGAAAGATAAGGGCTAGTTAATTGTGATAGAAATATTTTATATAATGGCCTCAGAAGTGGTCAAAAGGGTATTTTCAACATGAAATGACACATAATGCAGACTAAGGATGCTCAGGTCAAAGACCATACACTTACCCAAAAAGTCATATGATTAGCTCAGATCATTACAAACCAATCACCAGAACAAATCACAGTGAAGAAGACACTGATTTTTACTCAACTGTAAAACTTAAATGTGCATGTATCTTTCTATTCATTGAGACTCACTCGGTTGTTGTGACCAGTGCCCTCCCGGCCATAAATAAAACTTCATTTCTGCAAAGAGCAACTTGGAAGTCGTGTCAGGTATATGCTGTGCAGCTAAGGAATAGAAGTACTAAAGATTCTACCACAGCAGAGACAGTTATAGTGTTGGAAGGCTATAGAGTTGCCCTCGGGGTGAGGCTGTAATACTCTGAGTTAGTATTAATGATCTTGTGTCGGACCAGCGTACACCTGAGAAGGATGGTGAGAGTGTATAGATGCTAAAGACCTGTGTGCTCATGTGTGATTGAGGTAGTGATAGTAGCTTCTTGACGGAATGCCGTCACCTTACTTCAGGAGGGGAATTACCTCAAAGTATTGGAAATGTATTAGAAGTATTCGAAAAGGGAATTACCTTGAGATACTTAAGTATTATATTGTATTATATTCAGGATGGGAATTACCCCAAAGGTACTATAGTACTGTATTGGTATTATAGTACTGTATTGAATTATATTCAGGATGGGAATTACCCCGAAGGTACTGTACTGTAGTACTGTATTGGTACTGTAGTATTGTATTATTTTATATCGACAACTGGAGGTTGTTCGAATTGTCAGTGGTGAAGTCAGATTAGTATTCGGAATTTCCACAACTTAATATAATACATTTTCGTGAGACAGTGATTGTAATATCCACTTTAGCCGTGGCTGTCCAATCATCTGATAGAATCATAATATTTCTACAGTCAGGGTTCAGGAAAGCAATGATAAAGACCTATGATAAGATCAGTGACAAACTGTTTAATTGTTTAGTGACAAAGTTTAATTTGTATTAATATATTTAAATTTATATTAATCTCATTTGTTATAATTAAATTGTTAAATGTATCAATTCGTTACCAATTAGTTAATCCATCAGGTACCATGAAATAATGATAACAATAAAATTTTATATTTATATTTGTAATTAAATTTATATTTGATTTAACAATAATTTAACAATATTTTTTGCATTTATTTGATCGGGAATACAGTAAAAACAGTAATATTGTAAAAGATTATTACAAATTAAAATAACTGTTTTCTGTTTTAGTATATTTTAAAATGTAGTTTATTTCTGTGATGCAAAGCTGAATTTTCAGCATCATTACTCCAGTCTTCAGTGTCACATGATCCTTCAGAAATTATTAGAATATGCTGATTTGGTTCTCAAAAAACATTTCTTATTATTATCAATGTTGAAATGTTGTGCTGCTTAATATTTTTGAACCTGACTAACCCCAAACAGTAATGTGTATGTAGAAATTACCATTAACCTGGATGAATAAGGTCTGTAAAAATAGTATTCAATGTTAGCTCATGATGCTTAATGAATCAACTAATAACGAACCAGATCTTTTGCTTTTTTAGATATTAGACTCTGAAAAAAAAACATATTGGTTGACCACTACATATGTAACATCACAACAGTAAATCTCAGTACCTCTGCCGTCGTAACTGCTCCACCTCTTGCTGCAGACTCTCAATCTTGTCCCCAAACTCCTGCTTGAAGAGTCGATTGGCCTCATCTGCCAGGTCTCGCTCTCGTTCTGCCTTCTTACATCTGAATTTGGGCCACATTAACTTAATGAGGTGAAATGAAAACTTAACTAAACTAAAAGCCATGGAAAATGAAGATGATAAAAGCATAAAAAAGAACTGAGGGAGGAACTTAGACAGCTAGAGAGGACAGGAGGAAAGGTGACTAGAGCAGAAACTGTAAATACTCAAGAAGGCCAAGTAGTCTGAAAAGTGTCTGATTTTTTTTATTAAGCTATATTTGTACTACAGTTCACATCTATATTATGTCTACATACACTTCAGTCCGTTCACAATTTAGAGGATTTCTTCATCCAGACATTTTGCAGAATCTGTAAAGCTTGGTGTCACAAACATCTTTCCAAAGCTTTGACATTTGGCATCAACTACCACTGCATCAAATTCAGATTTCAATTAGGTTTACAATAAGCTGTATAATAATTCAGGCACGCAATCTTGCACTCAACATCATTTCTTGCAAAAAAAACCTAACATAACCTCCTGAATATGCCTGAAAAACATATTCAGTTCATTTGTCTCGCTTGGGCATCCATCAAAGCACTCAACATCATCAAACTTAAGCAAGATGGTAAAATATTCAGGTCCAAGATTTTTGAGAGATTAACCGAAATTAACCGAATAATATGGTGTTGCATACTATCACATACAGTATAAAACGATTGTACGTTTTTGTTAGGAATGTTTTCCCGTGCTGGACTGAAGTGTTTTATGGTTTTTATAATGCACCAACTTTGAGAAGTATCCTGCTATCCTTTTTTTCAGTATTGAGAAGTAGAGATATAAGAGAGATGCATTTCCATTACTTAAAATGTACGTTTGCCATCTTTGATCTAAGATTGGCCAAAACAGCTGCATTTTACTTCAGTTAAAACATACAGAGGGAGACTAGAGACAGGAGCACTGGATCAGGCGTACAATATTGAAAAATGAGGGGTGACACAGAAGCAAGAACTGTAGTTTTCAGTCCGGTTTCAAGACAAAATAACGGCAATGGATCTGAAACCCAGTAATAAAATAAATACCCTAGTCATCTATGTTATGCGAAATCAAACTGAAGATCAGATTTTTTTTTTCTTTAATTTAAGCTTTTTTTGGAAACTATCCGGTGTTTGCGATCATTTTATTGCTGCCTCTGAAGGAGTTTTCCAGCAGCTGTGTTCAAGCTTCGTGCCTGTTTAGCCATGTCGTTCTCACTGCTCAGGAAAAATGAGTAGAAACACAAGAGAATGAGCATGCAACAAATGTCAAATGAACAGGTAAAAGAGAAGAAGGGATTAAGAGAACACAGAGACAGAGAGCAGAAGTTATTGTATAAACAGACTGTTGATGACCTGTGGGAGGCAGCAGTGTTTCTCTAAGAACTTAAACAGGAAAGAGTGGACTTGTCTTATTAGTGCCCTGATTTGTGCTCTATATATTTGATTCACACTTTCTCTCTGTCATGATCATTCTTGTTTCTCAATCAGAGGAAATCTGTCCACCCAGAACAAAACATCTTTGGAAAATTATTGTTATAATTAGAAGGATCCAAAAGTCCACATTGAAAATCTATGATTTAAAATCTAATTTCTCATTTGCTATAAAAATTGGCGACACTTTACAATAAGGTTCAATGTGTTAAAGGGTTAGTTCACCCAAAAATGAAAATCCGGAGCGTTATGAATCTTTTTAATCAAAAATATCTTAATTTGTGTTCTGAAGATGAATGAAGGTCTTAGGAGTGTAGAACGACATGAGGGTGAGTAATAAATTACATAATTTTCATTTTTGGGTGAACTAAACGTTTAACTTTAAATTAATATTATTAACTATAAATCATTTTAAAGCATTATGTAGGTTAATGTTAATTTTATTAATTTTGTTAAATATATACAGCACATAACTATTAAATACATTAAATAAATTGTTCTTTAATGAATTATTAACAAATAAAAAAAAAAAACTAAAAATTGTAAAGCATTACCACTGTATTCTATCATATCTGCATAACATCTGGGATTTTTTTTAATCAAGAATTTTGGGTCACAGATCAAATACAAATTGTGACATTAATCATTTGACTTTGTACAGATAGTCAGATGTTTTTCCTTTGCAATTTAACTTAGTACTAGAATTATGATGCTAATAATAAAATTTGTAATGAAAAAGGGTGTATTAAATCAGATTTTATAAACAAGATGCATTTTCACTAGTGCTCTCCGACTTTGTTTTATAGTATCCATGTCAGGTGTAAATGCTGTGCTGATGTACTTAGACTCTCTCACCTGGTCTCCAGCTGTTTAATAATGCTCCCCATCTGGTTTGTTTTCTCCTCCAAGCGGCTGATGATGTCACCCTTCTGTTTTGCACTGGTCTCTGAGCTCTACAGGCCAGACACACACAAACACACACCAATAACTTTCTGCATCCAAAGTAAATGCAGTTTTGCTACACTAGATGAAATTGATACTAACGCTGTTGTAATGTTCATAATCTTACTAACAATTCCGTACATAAAAGCCACTTGAAGCAGCAGCAGGATTCAGACAAATGAACAGAAAGTCCTGCATTTTTAAACAATGTATGGTTAGTTTACTACATTATTTTATGTTGATTCATAAAAAGTCTATAAAAAAAAAAAAAAAAAAAAAGTATTTAGTTTACAGTAGTACATTTAAAAAGTTTTCTGCCAAGTTCAACACACTATGTGACTCTGAACCATATGTCTGTTTTCTTTTTTAAATTGGCATTGTCAAATCAAATCACTTTGTTGTCACTTCACCATAGAGTAAACTGTTAAAGGGTTATTTGGCCCAAAAATGAAAATTCAGTCATTAATTACTCACCCTCATGTTGTTCCACACCTGTAAGACCTTCGTTCATCTTCAGAACACAAATTAAGATATTTTTGATGAAATCCAAGAGGTATATGACTTGTCTACAAACAGCAATATAATCAACACTTTCAAGGTCCAGAAAGGTACTACAAACATCGTTAAAACAGTCGACGTGACTACAGTGGTTCAACCTTAATTTTATGAGCCGACAAGAATACTTTTTGTGCGCAAAAACAAAACAAACACCGACTTTATTCAACAATTTTTCCTCTTCCCTGTCAGTCTGTTATGTAGTTGGTGCAGTGAACGCATTGCAGAGCTTCAGTGTTCTACATCACAACGCCGACTCATTATTGGCCGGCTCCTGCGTAAGCATTACACGCATACGTCGTGGTGCTCACGGGAACACAGCCTCGGCCAATACTGAGCCTGCGTTCGGAAGTAAACACAGAAGCTCTGCAATGCGTTCACTGCGCCAACTACATAACATACTGACAGGGAAGAGGAAAAATTGTTAAATAAAGTTGTTATTTTTGTTTTGTTTTTGCACACAAAAAGTATTCTCATTGCTTCATAACATTAAGCTTGAACCACTGCAGTCATGTCTACTTTTTTAACAGTGTCTTCCTTTCTGGACCTTAAAAGTGGTGGTTATATTGCTATCTATTGACGAGTCATATACCTCTCGGATTTCATCAAAAATATCTTGTTCTGAAAATGAACGAAGGTCTTACGGGTGTACAACGACATGAGGGTGAGTAATTAATGACAGAAATTTCATTTTTGGGTGAACTAACCCTTTAATATGGGAATGAAAATAAATAGGTACTGCTTACACTGCTTTTGTATGTCTGTCTATATAAATAAATAAATAAAAAGGGAGCATGTTTTGCTGAGACTGGAGAAGCATCTCCTGTGTTAAACCTGTGAATTGTGAGAAGTTTGTTTTGTAATAAAAATTTGTCTCTCATACCTGTGACTTAACAGAGAGCTCATGGTTGAGTGTACGCAGGTCATCTAATTGGTGTCTGAGCTCAACCAAAGCATCATGTTTTTCACAGATGTCCTTCTCTAGCATCTTCATGGACAACTCCATCTCCTGCTTCATCCCTATTTGCACCTCCAGTTCCTTCTCCACATCCTACAAACACACACACACAGTTTCTTAAGACTTCTCTTTGAAAAAACTCTGACTCGATTCTTTGAAGATGCCACAGAGATGAATTTAAAGATGAAGAGAGTAATACACACACTGACAATATTTTACTCACCAGTCTGAGCTGAGTTTCCTCTTTGAGCTGTTTGCGAGTTTCTCCAAGCACTTGACCGTTTGCAGTACCATCTGCCCTTGTTCCCTTCAGGAGGAACAGAGGTCAAATATCAGACCACAGATCAAGCCACAACCAAAACAGTGTGTTATGACTGCAGACTGTGAACTCAGTAAGTTTGTGGTTTACTTTTAATGAGTAACATGCAGTCAATCATTGTTGTTGATTGAATGATTGTTAACAGTCAGTACTTCAATGATATTGCTGTGGTTTCAACACAGTGTTGTTTACCTTGCGGCTAGACTCCACTAAGTAAGAACTTTCCTCCTTCACTCTTTCCAGTTCCTCCTGCAGAGTGATAATCCTGTTGTTTGCGACAGCAAGCTAAATAACAAGAACATTTTATTTTATTATATTTTTTTGGAAAGAAATTAATACATTTATTCAGAAAAGACAGTTGGTTAAAAAAAAAAAAAGTGATAATAAACATTTAAATATTTCCATTTCGGTAACACTTTACAATAAGGTTCATTAGTTAACTACATTAGTTAACATAAACTAATAATGAACTGCACTTATACAGCATTTATTAATCTTTGTTATGTTAATTTCAACATTTACTAATACATTATTAAAATCTTGTTAACATTAGTTAAAGCACTGTGAACTAACATGAACAAACAATGAACAACTGTATTTTCATTAACTAACGTTAACGAAGATTAGTAAATAGAGTAACAAATGCTCATTGTTAGTTCATATTAGTTAATACATTAAGTAATGTTTAACTTATGAACCTTGTTGTAAAGTGTTACCTCCATTTCAAATAAATACCGTTAGTTTGAACTTTCTATTCATCAAAAAATCCTGAAAGATGTACCACAGTTTCCACAAAACTATTACGTACCACAACTGTTTTCAATATTGATAATAATGAGAAATTGTTCTGAAGAAAAATTCTTGAGCAGCAAATCAGCATATCAGAATGATTTCTGAAGGATCATGTGACACTGAAGACTGGAGTAATGATGCTGAAAATTCAGCTTTGCCATCACAGGAATAAATTATATTTAAAACAGTCATTTAATATTTCGTAATAGTTAATATTTAGCAATATTATTGTTTTTACTATATTTTTGATCAAATAAATGCAGCCTTGGTGAGCATAAGAAACTTCTTTTAGAGAAATGTTTGAACGGTAGTGTGAATTCAGTTCAGTTTCATTTAAATCATTATCAGTCATGTATTTCCCACAGCTTCAGTAATCCATTAGTTTATAAATTAAAACCCACCTCTTCCGTAAGTTTTGTGTTGGACTTTTCCAGCGCATCCACTTTGGCTTGCAGATTATTCACTGATGCACTGGGAAAGGGGAATTTAGAGTGACAATGTGAGATTGCTAATGCTTACAAACACAACCCACAAGGTCTATGTTGGGTAAAGTGACTGCACCTTAAATGTCTGTTCAGTTCCTCCACGTAATTCTTCTGGTCAAGAATAGCTGTAATCTGTCCATCGCTGCAACCAAAGAACAGCTTTAGAGGAAGCACTGATCTTTTCACAAGAAGTCCAAAAGCTGTCAGCCTAAAACAACTAGCTTCAACTGAAGAAGTTAAACATAGTCTTACCCCTCTGTGCTTTTGCTACTGTGCGCACCATCTTTCAGATACATGGAAAAATCTATGACTCCAACCTATAAACAGAGTAAATGAGATCTTATTACCCTGCAAAAAAATAAATAAATTCACTTTTTGGCAAGCACACTTTGGAGAATAATATTAAGAGGACAAAGATAATGCTTTGTTCCTTCATCTGTTGTTCTCCATTGCTCATGTTCAGCAAAAAGTAACTAACCTGTGAGTCTAAATCTTCTCCCTTCATACACAAGTTAGCATCAATGACATTCAGGCCCACCAAAAGCCCAGCAATCACAGCTCCTTCCTCTTCCATCATAAGAGCGTTGGGCTCATAGAATTCACTGAGGAAAACAACAACAGCAAATATAAGACATTTATAAAACTGGATTGCAAGACCACAATTACAGCTTTTATATTAAAGACCAAAAGCAGGAACTGTACCTGAGCAGGTCTTTTCGGTTTATGATGGTCTTCATGTAATCTGAGAGCTTCTTCTGCATCAAGGCCAGACGAAGCCATGCTCTGCCTCTTCCTAACGGGGTTCTGAGATAAAAGAACAACTTCAGATTTCAAAACACAGCATGCGTAAAAAAGAAAAACCACGTTCAGGTTGACGTTTCCTTACTTGAGCCCAGGAAGGTCTTTGACACTGGCTGTGATCTCACCAGCCTCTGGAGTCAGCTTTTCTACAAGCTCCAGAGGACCCCAAAAAGACTTATTTTGACCAAGGAATGTCTTCTTACCTAAAAAACAGGATATCTTTAGAAAAAAAAAACCTGGAGACAGACTGAGACAAAGAAATAAACCTGCTAAAGACTTGGTTTCACTGTACTATACATTAAATGTCCCAACCACTGTGAAGTTGCACAATAACTGTCAAGGTTAAGCATTACAAAACAAAACATACTGTACTTACAGGATTACAAATTGTATACACAACACACCAAAGTACTGTGCAATCAGTAATTGTCAAAATTAATGAACAAATGATGACCAGAGATTACTCTGTGGAAAGTAGAATTGTGGTTGGGATTTTTTCCGCTTACTTTTAAGTCCGTGTTTCAGGCAGTGCTCCATTACAACAAAAAACTGCTGCAATGGGGCATAGTCCGAGTCCAGCGTGCGGCCCAGGTTCAGTGCAGACTCGATCAAGCCCTTGATGCTTAGCTTGGCCATGTTCATCAGGTTAAGCCTCTCGATGGCAATGGGGTCCTTGGGATCTGAAGTAAAACAGAAATTCAAACTTTATGTTAGATATGATACAATTCTCTCACTGTGACTTCTCCTACACACAGTATTTAACTTGATATGAGCAGTATATGAGAGTTTGAATTAGAGAACTTTCCATTGACTGCAACTACATGGTTTCCTCTAAACCTGGCAAAAAAAAAAAAAAAAAATTCTGGTTGATGCAATTTGAAATACATCAAATGCGGACTGAATACATTCCAACATTCCAATCATCAAATTTTCAGATAAAAGGGACAGTACAGATTATTTTTTGTTTGCTGTTATTTTCAGGATGATCTCAATCCAATAATGCATCACAACTTACATAAACTACAGTAAATCAATTTTTACTGAATTCAATTTCGAGTTTCAGTTCTTAAGCTTCACCCTGTCTGATCCAAAACACACCCACAGTAATGCAATCATTTCATCATCAACACTCTTAATCTATGTCTGTTAGCCAATAGCAGTGACATTTTTTTAATATATATATATATATAATATTATATATATAATATAATTATATAATATATAATATATATATATAAAATAAGAAAGAGAAAGACTGATAAAAAAAAAAAAACGTGTTTTCCTTTTAATGAGTTTTCCTTGGGTTGACTTTATAAATGGGCCGAGATGAGCTCATTTGGCATTTAGTTAAATTTCTCATCATCTCAAAGAAAGAAAGAAAGAAAGAAGTTTTAGCAGATCTCGTCCCCCATTGACTACCATAGTAGAAAAAAAATACTATGGTAGTTAATTTGGGTCATATCTGCTTGGTTACAAACATTCTTCCAAATATATTGCATTGTCTGCAGCAGAACAAAGAAATGTATACAGGTAATGATGACAATTTCTTTTTTGGGTTAACTATCCCTTTTAGATGTCAAAGGCCTTGATATTGTTGTATTGAATCACTAATGCAAAGGCAAAAATGAAGACGTTCCAAGGCCATGGAATTAACACGAAAGCCAAAAGATTTCAACAGGTATGAATGAAAGACCTTTTTGGTGTAGCTTCACACAGTCACGAAAGTATGAGTCAAGCCAAAGGTTACACACACTACAAAAAACAAAGTCTGTCTCTGTAAGGGCAAAGAGATGTTTTAATCGATATAAGAAGTCTCTGAAACAAACATTTAATGTCTTTTAGAGACTCTAAATCAGAAGAACCAGAAATTGATCATAGATAGCATGAATACTGGTAAAACCATGCGATAAACAAGTCAAATCAGCCAGAGAATGGGGTGGGGCAGTGGGGCAGCCAAAGAAAACAGGCCAGACAGGAGCAAACCAGCCAAATGGGTAGCCAAATATTTTGCTAGCTACAAAAGAAACAGACACAAAGCTATTGACGGAAACATCAAACCAAAAAGAAAAAAAAAAACCACAGGAAGGGAGATAAGACACTGAAAAAGAGACAGATAAAGAAAACAACAAAAAAACATGAAGAAGGTAAAGCTTTGGAAGCTGTGGTGCGAATGTGCTGTTCAGGGAGGCTGGCTCAGTAAAGACGCGGCCGCGCCTGCTGTGGTTTTAGGATGGTGCCCGAGGCGGGGATGAGGTGGACTGGGGAGAGTGATGCCACCATACGCACCTTTAAACTCATCAAGCATTTGCATTTGCTCCACCAAATCTGTGAAATCCTCCCATGAGTCTTTGCAAAAGGCAATGGAAAAAAGAAAAAAAAAAAAAAGCAGAAAAGGATTGGGTCATGCACATCATGGGAGTAAACCAAAGCAACAACAAGAGACATCATGTTGGGTGTATATTTGGGTGTAGACTCTTATGTACAGAGCCAAGCTCACTTTCTTCTCACTGTCATACATTAGCGCAAAAATTTTCCTAGTGAATAAATTCAGAAGCACCATAACAGAGACTAATTATAGCAACCGGAGTGTTGATGGTTATTAAGAGCCACTATAATGTGTCAGCAATTCTAGATCAGAAGGCAGTTACTATGAAGTCATTTGACTACACTAAAGGAGCTCAAATAATGCTCTTCTTGTCCTGGAAGACATCTTATCTAAACCGATTTGTTTGACAGTTACAGAAGGCCTCAGGAAAGAATCTAATATTTCCTCTTTATCCACAACACTAGAAATAATATATTTTTTGTTGAGTACATTCATTTATTACAGCATTAAAAAGATAGTTCACAAAAAAAAAAAAAGAGAGAGAGAGAGAGAGAAAGAATATTCTGTCATTAATTTATTCACCTTCATGTCACTCCAAACCAGTGTGACTTTATTTCTTCTGTGGAACATAATACAAGATATTTTGAGAAATTGTCTTGTGTGTTTTCTCTCTCTCTCTCTCTTATTGTTAAGCAAAACTAACTGTTAACTAACATTCTTCAAAATATCTTCTTTTATGTTCCACAGAATAAAGTAAATCATACAGATTAGGAACAACATGAGGGTGATGCAAATCAAAGGTGATGCAATTCTTGGAAAGTGAAATTCTTGGAAATTTCACTTTGGGTGAACTATCCCTTTAAGATCTTCTATGCCGCTTAGCTATATGGGGGGAAAAAAAACAACAAAAAAACAAAAATGAAATCAAACCATAAATGACACTTAATGAGGCAGCGCACATCAACTACATTACAAAGAACATCTGCATGCAGTGAAACAGACCAAGGGAAAATGGTAACTAATCAATATTGACTGATTTTCAATGGATTAACTGAAGAGAACATTTGTTATAAAACATCTATGAAGAAAATACTGGAGAAATCTCTGAGAAAACATACTGTCTTGACTTCATTTGGCTCTGGAATCTGGGAACTGATGTGAAATTAAAATCTAATGTTTACTGCATTGTGATAGTAAGGAGACAAATAAATCACACAGTGCAAAGGTGATGCAATTCTTGGAAATGTATAACCAACAAACTACTAGACAAATGTGTAAACAGACCTTATCAGACAATGTTTTCTATTCCTTGTTTTGCTACATGCCTGCTTCCTCCTTGCCCAATGCACAGAAAACACATTAGACTGAGATAACTGTTACTATCTACATGTGGATTCTGGTTTGTCGCATCTCTCTACTGCCGATTGATCACATCCCTTCAAAACATTTGATTGAGGAATCTCAGGCCCGTTTCCAAGGCAACAGTATTGTGTCCATATGACTGTGTTTCCTGATGTCCTCTTTCAACCTTTGGCACAGTAAGCCGTGACTTTCCAGTAATGCATTGGATTAGCAAAACAATTGTGAGCTCTGACCACAAGTCAACACTATTCTAAAAAACAATATAGTGCCTTGTATTTTTTTCTTTACATAAGTGAATAAATAAAAAACAAAATGTAAGCAATTTTGTAAAATGCCTTTTATTTTTATTAAAAACAAAAGGGGGGGGGGCATCAAACTATATTAAGTAATTTGTTAAGGCCTGTTCACACCAAAGATGATATAATCATTCTAATTTTATGAGAATAGGGAAGTCCACAGCACAGCTACATTTATAACCACACAGAGGAACAATATCATTGTAATCAGTTTGTCAAAAATTGATTTATTTTTATTATTTCATTGGAGGGACTCTCATTCTGGATGGATTTTCCCAACTGTGTGATGCACAAACTTAATTTGTTCAATGTGACAATTTAATTTGACAATTTAACTACAAAACAGCATATGAATAGCTTCATTCAAATCATTCAGTGGGAAACAAACCTTCACAACCACTTGTGCTCCATAAAAACTACACTTCCAGGCAGGCCTGCGGGAACGCTGAGAGCATGATGGTGGAAGGTTGGGCCAGCACCGCCCAGTACGATAAGAGCAACGGAGGCCTAGTGATGCTGTGCGCGCCTACCTTCATGAGCCGGCTCGGGATCTGGCGTGAGCGAGATATCGTTGAGCTCACGCAGGCACAGCCATTCGCCATCCACCGACACGCGGAAGTTGCATAGGTAGATGGTCTCTCTGGCAGCCTGTGTGATCTTGTCAGTAGTGGGGGTGGGGGCCTCGCTCTGGGGCGTCAGATCAGACATGGTGACTCAGCTGATAGCTGCTGCGACGACAACAACACTTACAATGGCGGCCGTCAGCAAAGAGTCAGGTGCAGGGAATAGAAATAATGACTTATTTTTAAAAATCCAGTCCAAGCAAGAGTCTTCTCCAGCACAAAGGAGGAAGAAAAACAAGAGAGACAAAGAAAACAAAGAAGGAAGAGAGAGAAAAAAAAAAAAAAAAAAAAATCAACCAGCAGTCCACGCTAAACTTGGCCGAAAGGATGCTATTCTTCTGTGGCTCAACAGCCTCGTCTTGCGAATGTGCAGCGACAGCTAAAATCCTCTGTGTGAATAAAGGTTCAGTGCTCTCTGGCTCAGCACAGCCAGGGGATTGAGATGCTGTATGAGCCTCAGCAGAGCTACAATCAGAGATGTCTCTTTCTCTCTCTCTCTCTCTCTCTCTCTCTCTCTCTCATTCCCTCCCTCCCTTACAGCCCAGCTGCTCGAATTCACCGGATTGGCTGCATGCGCTGCAAATGGGAGGGTGTTGACCAAGATGGCTGCTGTGATGCTGAGGAGGATTGTGGGAGTCACGTGAGCAGATGGTGGAGGGGGCACAGTTCCCAAGAGGCCTATCAGATGTGGCGGGGGGTGGGCTGTTGCCAATGATCCACATGCTAAACAAGAGAAGTATGGAAGCGCTACTGATTGAGAACCAGAACATTGCTGATAAAGCGGCTGTTTACTGGACAGCATGTTTAAGAGGAGCAAGATGGCACTTAGTGTAAAATTAAACTGTGTATGAACCAATCATGGTGGTAAAGTTCTACAGATACTCAACGCTTGACTATTTTTACTGATCATTTGGGGTGTATAGAAGTATAAGTGAGTAATATGATGAGGTAGGCCTTTTTTTTTAAATCAACGCCTCTGAAAAAAGAACCTCATATGCAAAGTCATGTAAAATGGGGTTTGAATATTAGAAGTTATCTATTATTCAAACCTCATTAATTATTCACAAAAGAAAACACTCATGCATGGAAACGATCCATTTATAACACCATTGGGTACTGATATACACTACCGTTCAATTTTAACTATTTTAATTATTTTGAAGAAATTAATACTTTTATTCAGCAAGGATGCAAAAAAAAGATCAAAAGTGACAGTAAAGACTTTTATAATGTTACAGAAGATTCTATTTTGAATAAATACTGTTCTTTTTAACTTTCTATTCATGAAAAGACCCCTGAAAAAATGTTTCACAGTTTCCACAAAAATATTAAGCAGCGCAACTGTTTTACATTGGTAATGATAAGATATGTTTTGAAAATTCAGCTTTGCCATCAGAGGAATAAATTACATTTTAAAATACATTACCAGTCAAAAGTTTGGACACGGTAAGATTTTTAATGTTTTTAAAAGAAGTTTCATCTGCTCACCAAGGCTGCATTTATTTAATTAAAAATACAGTAAATACAGTAATATTGTGAAATATTGTTACAATTTAAAATAACTGTTTTCTGTTTGAATATATTTTATAAAGTAATTTATTCCTGTGATGGCAAAGCTAAATTTTCAGCATCATTACTCCAGTCTTCAGTGTCACATGATCCTTCAGAAATCATTCTAATATGATGATCTGCTGCTCAAGAAACATTTGTGATTATTATCAATGTTGAAAACAGTTGTGTACCTTTTCTTTTTTTTTTTTCAGGATTCCTTGATGAATAGAAAGTTCAAAAGAACAGCATTTATCTGAAATACAAAGCTTTTGTAACATTATACACTACCGTTCAAAAGTTTGGGGTCAGTAAGAATTTTTATTTTTATTTTTTTGAAAAGAAATTAAAGAAATTAATACTTTTTTATTCAGCGAGGATGCATTAAATCAATCAAAAGTGACAGTAAAGGCATTTATAAGGTTACAAAAGATTATATTTCAAATAAATGCTGTTCTTTTGAACTTTCTATTCATCAAAGTATCCTGAAAAAAAATATATATATTGTACACAAATATTTTGTACAATTGTACACAATAAATGTTTCTTAAACAGCAAATCATCATATTAAAATGATTTCTGAAGGATCATGTGACACTGAAGACTGGAGTAATAATGCTGAAAATTCAGCTTTAATCACAGGAATAAATTACTTTATAAAATATATTCAAACAGAAAAGAGTTATTTTAAATTGTAATAATATTTCACAATATTACTGTTTTTACTGTATTTTTAATTAAATAAATGCAGCCTTGGTGAGCAGACAAAACTTCTTTTAAAAACATTAAAAATCTTACCGTGTCCAAACTTTTGACCGATAGCGTATATTCAAATAAAAATCAGTTATTTTAACTTGTAGAATATTACAGTTTTATTGTTTTATCAATGCAGCTCTGGTGAGCATAAGAGAATTCTTTAAATAAAGTGATGATATTTCCAGTTGATTTTTTTTAATTTGTTGCCATAAATTAAAACAAAGTGACTGCAATGCATCCAAAATAGAATATTTTCACTTTTACAAATAGCACATTTGCATAGCATAACCCTGACATTCTCCATTGTGCAATTCTGCTTCAATCACTGTTTTTTTACCTGTGATGTACTAACAAAACCTGTGAAAATTATTTACTTAGGTGTTGTTAACAAGTACATATTAACCATAAAAACAACAACTTCCTGTCTCACAATACCCTGCCATTTTCTATTTTTTCATCTTCTCAAATGTGACAGCTATTCAGCTCTTGTGGATTTATAGGATAGCAAACTGTGTAAACACTTTAGTTCAGGGTCCATTTCTTACTATTAACTAGTTGTTTATAGGGCTGCACGATTTGGAGAAAAAAAATCTAATTGCGATTTTTCTGGTTAAAATTGCAATTTGCGATTTAAAATGCGATTTTATAAAACAAATGAAAAAAACTATATATGTATATATATATATATATATATATATATATATATATATATATATAAACAATACCAGGCTTGTTTTGCTTGTTTGTAGGGCTGCAAAATTTGGCCCGAAATTTTGTGCTAATATATTATTTTGACTAATTATTTTTATTATCATTATTGCTAAATAAAAATATTAAACTAAAAAAGAAATATTACTGTTGTAATAACTTTCATTATTAAAGTATTTAGCATTAGTATTTAATTATAAATATAACTATAATAATTAGAAAATAATATTTAAAACTTGTATGACAAAATGTGGGCTGTTAACATGCAAGCAGTATGTCTATCATTAGAAAGGTCTAAGGATTTATTATCAAATAATATATTATTATGATAAAAATATATTAAAAAAAATCTGTCTCAATAATTTCTTTATTTTTGTCAGGAGGTATGCAAAATCAAAAATGGAGTCCATGTATTTAATATGAACTACGTGCCTCTTATGCATCCACTGTGGGGGGAAAAAAAACCCTGTACACTGGAGAAAACATATTGATTATATGTTCCCCTCAAAGTTCTTTAGAGAGAGGAATTATTTTTCCTATTTTTACCCTGAATAGGATTGTGTGAGCTTTACTTGGCGCTAAACATGTCTGTTTCATACTGGACGCCGGAGGACGCCCTTGAGCAGATACTCCAAATATATGCAATATAACAAACGCTGTTCCAGGAAATCCCCAATGGACATCATGCTATCGCTGTGACTGAAAAAACAGAAGGTAGAAACGCTTTGATTGATTAAACATAAATAAAATAAACAGACGACAAAACAATACATGGTTTATATGTTTTCTTCAAGTCTTCTCGGGTATTTCCGTAATAATAAAGTATATTTATAATCCAATGCTAATCAAAATGCTATTTCAAACACTCAACTGACGTTATGAATTGAGTTTGGAGTAAAAACACATTAAATGTTGTCTTTTGTTAGAAAAGAAGTTCATAAAGGCTTCTCATGTTTGGAAAGTTTGTATATTTGACGTGTGTTGCTTTTTCTAATGCAGTGCTCTCAGATGGATCGTCATTTACTACTGATCACAGAGCAGCTCTTCACTAACACGCTGTGTGCATATTTATATAATAAAAAAATCGCAGCCTTTGCGATGTCATAATCGCACTAAGCCAAATCGCGATTTCGATTCGATTACGATTAATCGTGCAGTCCTAGTTGTTTATTAGCACACATATTACTAGGATATTGGCTGTTTATTAGTACTTATAGAGCACATATTTTTACTTATTCTGCATGACCATATTCTACATCTTAATCCTGATTCCTACCCAATACCTAAACTTAACCACTACCTTACTATAAGCAGTAATTAGAAGAAGTTTATTGAGGCAAAAGTCGTAGTTAATAGTTAGTTAATAGTGAGAATAGGACCCTAATCTAAAGTGTGACCAAACTGTTAACTGGTTGCACACTTGAACATAAAATCTCAGCAGGTGCATTATGTCATCTTAGAATTGTTTGCATATGGTTTCACAGATTCAGATACTCTAATCTGTTGACATACTGCTTTTTGCAACATGCTTATTTGGATGTGGGCAATGACATAAAAAGGACAGAATTATGGGTGATTTGGATGTAACATCACAACATGAATTATTAAAAATGGCCTTTAAAATACCTGTTCAGTATAATGGACACCATACATCAGAGGGTTCACAAAATTATCACTGTTACACAGCAAAATAATGTTTAAAAACACATAAAACCAAGTGACAGCCTACACAGACAGCAGTTTTGGTATCACATGCACATTCCAACCGTTTCCAGAGTGAAACCCAAAAATGCTGCCAAGGTAGGAAGCTCACTAGCAATTAATAAACAACCATCTGACAATCACACTCGCCAGACTAAACCCATAATGCATTAGTCCTCATCGTGAACATGACCTCAAAAGATTATGAGTTTATCTGAACTGGACATTAAAGGGACAGTTCGCCAAAAAATGAAAATTCTGTCATCATTTACTCACCCTCAAGTTGTTCCAAACCTGTATTAATTTCTTTCTTCTGCTGAACACAAAAGATATTTTAAAGAGCATTGATAACCAAACCATTGATGGACCCCATTGCCTTCCATAATATGAAAAAAAAAAAAATACTATGGAAGTCAATGGGGTCTATCAACTGTTGGGTTACCCATTTTCTTTAAAAAATCTTCTTTTGTGTTCAGCAGAATAAAGAAATTCATATAGGTTTGGAACAACTTGAGGGTGAGTAAATGATAACAGAATTTTCATTTTTGGGTGAACTGTCCCTTTAAGACTGTGGATATTCATCTACATCCATCCAATAGCTGTTATTTTAATGCGAGCTGATGACAGTTTGTGCCATGGGTGTATTCTTTTTTGCTGATGTCAAAATTTCAAGTCAAAAATTCAAGAAAAACGACCATTCTAAAAGAGTCTGAAACTGAACAGCAAAATGCAAGCTTGCATAAACGCTGCAGTGGCTGTCATTGTGCAGTGTTGTTGTTGACATTGAAACACAAAGCTTAGGCTGTCAAATTTTGCTGCATGTTCAAGAGAAGCAGACACCATCACATCCTATTAAATAAACACATAATGCAGACGATCATACGATATACTCACTTCTTGTTTTCTTGTTAGTCTTCTCAATCTGGAATTGATAGCGCACTGGTTCAGGAAGAGAAGAGCTAGTCTTGGTAAACTGTATACTTGAGTTATAAGTTAGCGCCTCCTTAAAGTAAATCACCGAGGCCGGAGAAAGCGACTCCTCTGGACTGTTGACTGTATGTCCATCGCTGTCCTTCATGTGGGGTTTGAGAAATTCATTAGATGACACTAAAGTTTCGGAAACTTCAGAGCTGTGCTGCTCCGATGCTTCTAAGCTCTGGTCCGCCATCTTCAGTTCAAATTCATGTGACCACTATGCGTCATCCCATCCAGCTCTCGTGTGAAGCAAACATGTTTATCCAACACCGTTTTAGGATAGTTATACATTACGACTCGGCGCCTTTTAGCCGTGTTGTTTCTAAATTCTCCGCCAAAAAAACTAAAGAAATAAAAAATGTTGGTTATATGGTGTGACGAAGAAGATCAGCTGAGTGAGAGCATTTAAAGGAACAGCAGCAGCATCAGTACAACCTCAAAATAGCGGGAGGACAAACAACTTAACAACCACGTCACAAGTTACAGTTTACTGTAGGCCTAAGTATGTGTGCAGGTGCAGGTAGTACTGATTACATGCAATCTGAATTATTATTATTATTATTATTATTATTATTGACTAAATATTATTGTTGACCTAAATTATTACCTTAAACTCTAAGGGCTTACTTCAAGTAAATATAGTAGGACAAAGAACAGCTGACAAAAAAAGTTGGGGAATCCCTGCATTGCATGTAAATATGATGTGAATTTGTACATTTCAATGTTTTTCAAAGACAAAAGCCTTCCAGAGACAGTAATATAAGACTTAGTGAGTGATAATTCAAATAATAATTGTGTTTGTCATGAGTTAATTAGATATGCAATGTTGAGAAAATGCTTCTTAAAGGGTTAGTTCACCCAAAAATGAAAATTACCCCATAATTTACTCACCCTCAAGCCAGGTGTAGGCTATATGACTTCTTTCAGCCAAACACAATCAGAGTTATATTAACTCCTAGGATGGCTTGAGGGTGAGTAAATTATGAGGTAATTTTCATTTTGGGGTAACTATCCCTTTAAAAGTGATATGATTGCTGAAAATCCAGTGATCAAATGCTGTGTGGGTCTCATTTTTCAGAATAGGCCCATGACTATTGGCTGGTCTGTGTATGCAATTCCCCAAACCTGGACATGAAGAAAAGTTGTAGGGAATGAATGGGAGAAAAACACTTTTAAATAATGATTACAAGGACAAACTACACAGTAGACTTTATAGGTCATGTTTACAAATGACGCACCACTAGAGAGCGCCATCAGCAGTGTTTTGATTATATATTCTGTCTGATGTGTTACCAGCTCAAGTCTTCTAGTACTCAGATCTAAATAGATGTAAATATTTGCTACAGAGTGCTTAAACAAGAGTTGCCTGGTTGTCCGTTTTAGAGAGATTTAAGATCTGTGATGTCTTGAAGATTCTTTTTGGGGGAATTTCCATATTTCAGTTATTCCTTTAACAAACATTAATTCTAGAGGCCTTCAGATACAATAAGTTTAAATGGGCTTTAGTATATTAAAAACTCTGCTGCTCGTCTGCTTACCCATACCTCTCCATGTGAACACATTGCTCTCACATTTACACTATGGCTTCCCATTCAAGCTAGAATTTAAAATTCTCGTTTTAACATATAAATCATTATATGTGACGGCACCAGCGTATATATTTGTGATCTCATTATACTCTGTCACGTTCTCACCGTTCTGCTAACACTCTTTCATTTCATCAGCCTTCATGTAAACTATGGGGGAAAAGAGCCTTTTTATTCAAAGCCCCTAAGTTATGGAATGCTCTTCCTTTAACTATTGGTACAGGTGATATGTGCAAAATGTTAGGTAAAATGCTCACTTTTTCATATAAGCATGAAATTTGGTACAGTTTTGGACCCTGAATATTTTCAGAAATGGAGCCATCACAAAAAGGACTCATTTCTTTACTTTCCACCATAACCAAATTATTAGTCAAATAAACTTTAGGGATATCAATCTGTCCAATTAGGAAGCATAAGTGGTTGTGAATCAGTTTCACCTGCTTTGGTGCAAATAAAAGTGACAACAGGTGCACTGAAGAGGCAACAGCAAGACAACCATCAAAAAGGGAATGATTTTGCAGGTGGTGGCCACAGACAAGTGATTTGTCTTTAGTTTTGGGTTTTGTTAGGGTCCTTGTCACTGTCTGTAGCATGAGGCAGTACCTGCAACCCAATCAGGTTGCACAGGCAATCCAGTTCCTCCAGGATGGCACATCCATACGTGCCATTGCAAAGAGGTTTGGTGTGTCTCACAGTTTCAGGAGTATGGAGGAGATACCAGGAGACAGGCTGTTACATGAGGAGAACTGGACAGGGACGTAGAAGGGCAACAACCCAGCAGCAGGACCGGTATCTGCTCCTTTGTGCGAAGAGGAACAGGAGGAGCACTGCCAGAGACCTACAAAAAGACCTCAGCAGGCTACTAGTGTCCATGTTTTGAACCAAACTGTCAGAAACTGACTTCATGGGGGTTGCATGAGGGCCCGTCGTCCTCAATTGCAACCTGTGCTCACAGCTCAGCACCATGCAGACCTCCAAGTGCTAGCCAATGGTTCCATTATTGCTGTTCGGTACCGGGATGAAATCCTCAGAGCCATTGTCAGACCTTATGCTGGTGCAGTGGGACCTGGGTTCTTCCTGGTGTGATGTTAGTGAACCCAAAACAGTTTATTAAACAAAATGTTATTAGGATGAACAGCACAGCACTGAAAAAAACAGGCAACGGGTATGTATACTGTATGTGAATATGGTAAACGGTTATAATTTAGAGTTTTCATCTTGAACTTAATTATGATAATGATAAATAAATGATAGCCATACAAGAATCAGGTGACATTCCTTTTCTAGTCATTTCAGCTGCAAAATTAGCCTGTTTTATCATCAAAAAGTCTGATCACTTAGAAAAGTTATATCAAATCTTTCCATAGCATGCCACATGATTTGATCATTTTTGATCATTTGATTATTATCACCACTAATAATATCACATCTTACTAAAAACATTTGTACATATGACAATCAAAACAGAGAAAAATCACTGTCATCTTAAATCTTCAGTGTATTTGATCCAATCCTATTTAAACATTCAAGTTAAATTCAACTCAAATTCAAATTCAAATTTTCCTGTATGGAAAGTATGTGAAAAGAACTCCCAGAGGAAATACAATCTCTTCCCAAAAGGCAAACATTACAAACTAAGTGACCAAACATGTGCTAAGCTCATATCATTCGCTTGAGGGTTGTGAATGTGAATGTTGAATGTTAATGTTTGACTAGTACCAAGAAGACCTTGTTAATACACTCCCTAATAAATAGAACGATTAAAAAAAGGTCTATTCATTATGCTTGAACCAGAAGAAACAAAAATTAATAATAATAATAATAACAGGGACTCAAAAATGCAGGTACCATGCACCTGTCAAAACAAGGGGTTATTTCTGTTCTGTCCGGGCAGTTTTATTCCTAAGGATGAAGGATGTGTGGTGAGAGCATTTCATTGGAAGATTGGAGAATGAAAGTAAATCTGTGCTGTACAAGGGAAAGTCCGTACAAGAAAGAAACATTTCTCTGCATCTGCCTGTGTGGTGAATCATGAATCAGGCTGTTCTTACACTGCTGTGCGCTCTGCTGTTTGGAGTAAGTCTTGTACACTCTGCAGGTAAGCTGATATCTATTGGCTTTTATTACTTGCATCAAATCAGCCTTTTACTTAACCCTTTATATTGTTAGTGTAAAAATAATTATTTAGAATAAAAAAGTCTTTAGAGTTTCCCTTTATATTTAATAATCTTTTAAAAAGGTGGTTGTTATCCAGAAACAATTTCAGTTTGAGATCAATATGATACACAGTTAAAACTCATTAAGAAAATATTAAAACTTAAAAGATCAGGAGTTCATGTTTAATTTATGAAAGTATATGACCATATATGATTAAAAGTATGTCATTTCTAAGCATTAAATGGACTATAAAGGATAATCTACAGTCTGTCCTTGTTGAAAAATAAACCCTGCAGTGTGATCAGTTTGTCAGTTATTATATAAAATATTTGACCGCAGAATGCAGTGATTGTGCAATCAGAATGAAGTATTACTAAAAGCCACAGAATAAAATATTATCGTATTTGTTGATGTTATTGATAAAAGTAAGTTATTCTAAAATGTTTTTGATAAGAATATATGTATCATAATAAATGTCTCTTAATGTTTGTGTGTGAGTGCATGTGTGCATGTTTTTGGCATCAATCCAATCAGTGACTTCCAGAACAATTGTTTTCTGCATCAGTGTGTACATTAGCCCTTGAACTTATCATTACTGTTGTTAAATATAGGGCATGGAGCAGGGATTTCACAGCGCTGTTTATGCAGGGGCAGAATGCTGAAAGCAGTTAGGCCTAGATACATTCATACAGTTGAATTGTTCCCACCAAGTGCCTCCTGCTCAAAGACCGAGATTATGTAAGTATGCATTCTTTAACTCCTTTTACATGATATATTGTTTATAAATCACTATTTCTTCTAGAGATTCATTTTTGCAATACAATTGATGAACATTGCATGTCCTCTAAAATTATTTGATTTTTTTTTTTTTTCCTCCTGCTTACCTTCAGATTGACTCTCACTGGAAAAGGAAAGGGAAAAGGAAAGGCACAGAGGTTAAGGGTGTGTCTGGATCCATATAAGAAGCAAGGACGGAAATTACTAAAGAGCAAAGGGTAAGATATGCACCACTGTTACACTACCACTTTCTGCATGTATAACAATTAATTATAATGTTATGTTTTATGTTTACATATTTATGTAAGAATTAAATTCTATGTCATTGTGCCATCATTCCTAGGATTCAAAACAAAAGGCAAAAGAACAGAGGAAGAAAAAGGGAAGAATAAGAAGTCTGATGACAAGGAACACATGTTTTCAATAACAAAAGTTTTCAAAGCCATTTAGCCATAAATGTGTTTTTCTTATTTTAATTTATGTTTTATGATTTTAAACATTTCTCTGAAGAAAATGATACAGGTTAATTTTAATTCAGTAAATGATTTGATCTGTAAGAAATCATGACCACCAACAGTGTTTTGGATAAAGTATTGGAAAGCTTGTGTCCATAATTATAACTCTTTTCACTTCAACTTTAACTTTTTATTAATTCATTTTTAAACAAACCTTTCTAATCCAGAGGAAATCTGTGTGTGATATAACCATGAAATAAAAGTAATTCTAATGATAATTTGGTGTTTTGTTATTACTATGAAACAATTAATGTTTTGATGGCATAAGGATGAATGACAATGGACTTTGACTGTTGAGTCTCTCAGTAACTAACACAGTATGAATCATTTGTGTACAATATAAAGTGTTCCTATTTTGCAATCTAGTCTATCACTATCTATTGATACAGATTTCAATTAACTGAAAAATTCAGTACAGCAATACAGTGCAAATTTTGTAACGTTCTATAATGAACCAAATTTTATTATGAAAAATAAAGAAATTGTGAATTGAACACTTTGGGCCCTATCATACATTCAATTTTTCCACTTGCAAATTCTGCTATGTAAATAACGAATCCGCCATGGCGGGAATGGGAGATGATTGGTTTGTTCCACTTTACGCCCAAAACACACCCATTACTCAACCCTTACAACTCTTTTAGACCATGCGGCAGGCGTGCCGACCATTTTTCTCGTCGTTAAACTAGCAAAAGTGGATTCGGACACACCCTAAGCGCACTTGCGCCGTGTGCTTTAGACCATGTGCTTAGATCATTAAAATAGGGTTTAACTGAGCCTGAGCCTGGTGTCTCCCAATGTTTGTTTCTCCATTTCTGTGACTCGATGTAGTTTGGCTTCCTTGCCTCTGTCACTTTTGGATTGCTTTGTTGGGAACACTTAATATCCAGCAACATTAATTTAACTGCACTGACAGTATTGGATGCGAACAAAACTTGAACTGAATTGAGCTGAATAACAACTCTATAGTCTTCAGTAGAGCTACTTATAGCTGAATTGAACTTGTTTCATAACTGATGAAGATGAAATTGAACTGAACTGAGCTGAATAATTATCTTGCTACAGCTTCTTTACAGCAGAATTTGAATTTGCATCATTAATTCTGTTACTTTACTGTTTTTTTTATTGTGAAGCTGCTTTGAAACAATTTTTATAAAGTGCTATAAAAATAAATATGACTTGACTGCTGAATAGCACATTAAATGGCTGAAGTACATTTAATTCTGTCTCTGACCTTGGAAACCTTGGAAAATGTCATTTTAGACAGGGGAGAAAAAAAGTTGTAGCCTATTGACTAAGGACCAAACCATTGACACGTTTATATCATATGTTAATATATAAATAAAATAATGTTGAGCTGCTGTAATATAAGTTAATATGTAAAATAATGTTGAGCAGTTGAGTGAAGTGAAGTGAGTGTAGTGAAGAAAAAGGAACAATGAGTGACTCTGTAAATCAGAAAACTGTTTTACTTCCATTACTGTTATATCTTATATCTGATGACATAGATAACACTGTACTGTGAAATATGTAAACATGATGACAACACTTTTAAAAAAAGATGAAAACATTCAGATTTCATCTGCACCATTGTTACTGTTAAAGGAAAAGGTAAAGGTAAAAAGATTAAAGGAAATGAACCTGGAACCCAGCCAGATACATGCACTGAAGCATCAAATAGGGGAATCCCAGATTGTCTTGTTTGTATAAAATGAAGCAAGTCTGCTCACTTACTTACATTTGGTCAGCTGAGTGGTGAAAACCATCAAGAGATTGAATGATGAAGACTGTGGTTGCTCTACTTGCTTTTGTCAGTTTGGCTGTTGCTGTTATTGAAGGTAATATTATTTTGCTTATTTTATTATTTTATTTACTTAACACAATCTGTTGCTTTGTTGTTTTAGACTGATCATTTTCATCATTTAATTCTATCAAAATGGTAAGGCCAAAGCTGAAAGAGAAGGTGGAAATTCACCCTGTTAGTCCATCTTGTGGACATCTGGAAGTTGTGTGAGTAAACTGATTATGCATGTATCTATTCATAAGATCTATATAGGTGATTTGTTTTATCATAATTGAAAACAGATCGTCTCAGGTTACGTATGTAACCATAGTTCCCTGAGAAAGGGAATGAGACGCTGCGTCCGATAGGATCGCTTTGGGAACGCCCTCAGCGTGATAGCGTCTGATGCACGTCTGTCAACTAGTCCAATGGCGAGGGTGAACGTCACGGGCGGGTGACGTCACGACCAGGAAAGGATAAATACACATCCGGCGAGACCGGCTTCAGCTCAAATTGCCGAAGCAAATCGATCACAGGGATGCAGGGAGTATGCCAACGCGTTGCAGCGTCTCGTTCCCTTTCTCAGGGGAGACGTTCCCTTTAGAGGGAACTCGCGCTGCGTCCGATAGGATCGCTTTGGGAATGATATACCAAAACGCCATAATCACAAATCACAAATACCTGTCTGTGTGAAACTGTGGCACACTTAAGACAGCAACACCGATGATCCTGGAGCTGCGTCCAGGTCAAGGTCATAATACCTCACAAAAGTGAGAGGCGAGGACCAACTGGACGCATCACAGATTTCTTTGAGAGAAACCCCCGAAATTAAGGCCTTGGAGGCCGCCATACTCCTAGTCGAATGTGCTCTGATAGCTAAAGGACACTGCTGGCCAGAGACCTCGTAGGCGAGCGAAATAGCCTCGACTATCCACTTGCTTACAGTGTGTTTAGATGCAGGATGACCCCTGTTATGTGGTCCAAAGCACACAAATAACTGGTCTGCTTTCCTCCACAGGGAAGCTCTGTGGACAGCAGATTCAGTTTCTCCTGGTCTGGGGTAACAAATGGAGGAGGACAAAAGGCTTGCAACACAATAGGCCTTGGAACATTAGTCAAAACCTTAGGGATATACCCAGGTTTGGGGTAGAGGAAGGCTTTGACCATCCCCGGCACAAACTCAAGACAGGTTGGGGACACTGAAAGGGCCTGAAGGTCTCCTACTCTCTTAAGGGACGATATGGCGAGAAGGAAGACAGTCTTAAGTGTCAGGAACTTATCCGAGACTGACTCAAGTGGCTCAAATGGAGCTGTAGATAGGCCTTCTAACATAATGGCCAAATCCCAAGCAAGGACCCTCATGCGCATCGCAGGCCTCAGCCTCTGGGTGCCACGGAGGAAACGAATAACTAACGGGTTCTTCCCGACAGTAGTACCATCCACATGGGCATGGTAAGCAGATATAGTTGAGACATATACTTTAAGTGTAGAGGGGGTTAACCCAGATGAGAAGCGGCACTGTAGGAACTCAAGTACTGAACCTATCGGGCAGTAGACTGGATCCAACTGCCGTTCTTGACACCAGGAAGTGAAAAGTTTCCACTTCAAGGCGTATAGTTTCCTCGTGGAAGGAGCTCTGGATTGAAGAATGGTCTCTACAACCTCGGTTGAGAGACCAGCCTCTATGAGTTTGGCCCCCTCAGAGGCCAAACCCACAGATTCCACATTTCTGGACGGGGATGGAGAATCATGCCCCCCGCCTGAGACAGGAGGTCCCTCCTGATCGGAATCTTCCAAGGTGAGCCATCAAGAAGAGCTATCAGGTCCGAAAACCATATGCGGCTTGGCCAGTGAGGTGCTACTAGCAGTAGACTTATCCCTTCCTGGCGAATTTTCTCCAGAACTCCCGGGAGCAGAACAACTGGGGGAAATGCATACAGACGCAGCCTCGGCCACGTCTGTACCATGGCATCCAGTCCCAGAGGAGCTGGATGTGTGAGGGAGAACCAAAGTGGACAGTGCGTCATATCCTGAGACTCGAACAGATCCACTTCCGCTTGGCCATAAATCTCCCATATGAGCTTCACCACCTCTGGGTGAAGTCTCCATTCCCCTGGCTTCAGCCCCTGCCTCGACAGGATGTCTGCTCCAATATTCTGAGTCCCTGGAATGTAGATAGCTCTCAAGGAGAGCATCTTCCCCAGAGACCACAGGAGGATCTGTTGCGGCAGTTTGTATAATGGGCGCGACCGCAGACCCCCCTGTCGATTTATATACGAGAACACTGATGTGTTGTCCATCCTGACTAGCACATGATGGCCCCTCAGGTCTGGAAGGAAGAACTTCAACGCATTGAAGACCGCCATCATCTCGCTGCACCTGCACTGTAAACAATCCCCTCCCCGCCATCCAGATCCTTCAGCAGATCTGCTTGGTACGCTTGCAGAATAGCCATAGTGTGCAAGCACGCACCAGCCTGACCTGCTGCCGTATACGCTTTTCCCACTAACCCTGATGTAGCTTTAAGTGGTTTTGTGGGAAGCGCGGGGGTCTTCAGGGACGACGCTGACAGATAGCTCGCAAGCGTCTGTTCAACCCGGGGCATCGTCCCATAATCATATTCTTTCAGCCCTCTTATGTTAGAATAGTGCTTGACGTGAGGGCTGAACAAGCGTGATGAATATGGTTTCCTCCATGATCTCGCTAGTTCATCATGAAGATCATGGAAGAATGGCAGACCCCGTGGTGGAAGTGCTTTATTTGATGACAAAAAGCGCTCGTCCAGTTTGCTTTTCGGACGAGTGCCCTGATTCTCGGCTGGCCAATCAACACTTAGTGTGAGAAAGCACATCCACCAGCTCCTCATACTCAGGGGAAAGTGATGGCGAGTCATCTTCCACCATATCGACTATCATTAATTCATTATATCATTAATTCATTTTTATACAAACCTTTCTAATCCAGACGAAATCTGTGTGTGATATAACTATGAAATAAAAATAATTCATCAATGTTTTGATGGCATAAGGAAGAATCACAGTGGACTTTGACTGTTGAGATTTTAAGTAACTACAGTATGAAACATTTGTCTACAATATAAAGTGTCTATTGCTGTCTCTACTGATTTCAATAAACTGAAAAAATCATTACAATACAGTGCAGATTTTGTCATGGTAATGCTCTATAATGAATCACACTTCATTACGAAAAATAAAGAAACCATTTGTGAATTGAACACTTTGACTGAGCTTGTTTTCTCCCAAGGTTTTTTTTCTCCATTTCTGTCATTTGATGGAGTTTGGCTTCCTTGCCACTGTCGCTTTTGGCTTGCTTAGTTGAGAACACTTATTATCCAGCAACATTAATTTAACTGCACTGACACGGTTGAGAGCAAAACTTGAACTGAACTGAGCAAAATAACAACACTATTGTCTTTAGTAGCGCTGCTTATAGCTGAACTGAACTTGAATATACACAGTTATTGAACTGAACTGAACTTTCGCAAAGACCCGCCCCCTTTAGTTACTGTTGCTATGTCTGACAAGCCATGCCGATCTCTCGCCACACATCATGTTCTCACACAGTGAAAAAGGTACATCGTGGATCAAAATCATCTCTTCCTACAAGTTCATTTATAGCATCAAATAAACATGAAAGAACATCAGAAAGAATGTTGTTTCAACCGCGGAAAGATGTCAGTACACACCATTTTTCAGGTTCAAGTCCACCGACATAGGGAGGATTATGTTTATGTGATCTGTTTAATTGATATTTCCTCATTTATTTTTTTATTATTATTATTATTTTTTTTTTTTTTCCCTTTCTCATTTTCAATATGATGTAATGTTTGGCCGTCCCTGGACCCCTGGCTCTTTTCTCTTGGCTTATTTCTCACTTTTGTACTTTGTAAGCATATTTTTAATATTAATAATAATAATAATCATAATAAAGCCCACCGACGTAATCTACTAACTCCCCTGACTGCTTTGTCGGACATAATGGTGGACATAGCGTTATGATTGGTTAGATCGCCTGTCACTCAAACTCCCTGAGAAGGGTCAATTGAGCTGAATATTGTTTATTCTTTATCTATTTATCTTTTATATATATATATATATATATATATATATATATATATATATATATATATATATATTGTTGTGGCAAGAAAAATCAACAGACTCTTACTGCATAAGAGACAAACTCATTCAATTGTCTTTCAAAGTTTTATTTCTTGCAAGAAAGGCCAGGCAGTCATACAGAAACACAAGTAGCTGCAGAGTGTAAGACAAAGATTACAGTTTTTCAGTTCCTCTTATACTCTCTAATCTCCAAGGTTGAAACTCTATTCTCTTCCCATATTAGGCATATAACCAGAAAAAACCTCTGTCACCTGTCGCGTGACAATCATAACCCTCTTACACTGCAAAACTTATACATTTGTTTCATACAAACATGGTCTTTTGCTCAGGCTTGGCCACGAGCCAAAAATAAGCCCACAAAAGTAGCTGTTCTACGTGACTGAAAAGCTGTACACATACACACTTGTAAGAGAAGACAGCTTAGACTTCTCCTGAGAGAAAACTTGTAATCATCAGCATATACACTTCTAAGAGAAGACTTGTAATCATCAGCATATAAGGATAATTACCATATATATATATAATTGCTTGTTTGCTTGTAAGGTGACTTTGGGTGTTCTGAAAGGTGCCGTTAAATAAAATGCATTATTAATATTATTATTATTATTATTATTATTAATGACTATTATCTTGCTACAGCTGCTTTACAGAAGAATTTGAATGTGTCTCTTATTTTATAAAGTTTTCATCATTAATTCTGTTACTTTTCTGTTTATTATTGTGAAGCTGCTCACAATTTCTATTGTATAAAGCGCTGTAAAAAATAAATGTGACTTGACTTGACTGCTGAATAGTACATTTAATGGCTGAAGTACATTCAACTCTGCCTCCACAGAAAATACCCTGGAAAATCTTGACCTGCTGTACACACAGTGTGCAGTTTATGAGAAAAGACTATTATCAGAAAGTGGAAGCACAGAAGGACACTGAGTATGTCATTTTAGACTGAGAAGAAAAAAGTTCTAATGAATGAGGACCAATGAACTGATGACATAGTTAATATATAAATAAAATAAATTTAAACAATTATTAAACAATTTATATTGTAGGATTGAAAATGAACAAAAATATTTGAAAACATTCTTACCATTACCATTTCCATCTTTCTCTTTACACTTTTTCTCTCCCTTGCTCAGTTTCTCTCTCTCTTTCTATCCCTGAGGTAACATTTTACATACATGCTGCATACAATTAATGGTATGATTTTATCTATTTTTAACTATTTCTAGTGTAACCAGACATTGTCGTTAAACCCTTTCAATTACAAATGATGTGCTAACATAGTTTAGATTTGGTATTAACTTTGAAGTGCTACCTAATGCAATATAATAGTCACACTATAGCAATGCTCTCCCGCATATTTTGCTAATCCATCTATGCTTATTTACATAGTTGGTATAAGTAGCAGTGGGTGGTAATAGACAAGAAATGTACAGTTTTACACCATCATACTAATAACATTTCTTTAGTCATTCGGCAATCCTGCAACCTGAACCACTGTAGTGAAACCACCTCATAACTTTGTATTAATCAAGGTCCCAGACCTGGTAGTTTACACCTTACTGGGGACAGAAGGTAATTTGCATGAAAAACCTTGGGAAAGGGCACACCCTCCATCTCTAAACTGTTAAGACCTTTATTACTTTTTGGTTTATTTCTGTGGGGATGAGACCATATACCAGTCGCACTGAGACATTTCAAATGATACCAAACATGTATAGTGCTGTATGGTAATTGTTCACATTAAACCATATGTTTGGGTAAGTTTCAGGGTGATCTCAGTGTGTGGAGAGAAGATATAGGAGAAGAGGGAGTGAAGGAAAGGAAATTCAGATAAGACAATAATGAGGTGTGATCTACTCTGTGTGACTGCGTCTCGGATGAAGATGCTAATTTTACAAGAGAGTTCAAATGTTCATTTTGCAGAAAAGTCCTTTGTTTTCTCAGAGAGTAGCCCTCTTTGGGTCCTAGACAGCTCGGCACCAGTCTTACAATATATATCAGATGTAAGGTATAAAAATGGTAAAAAAGTAGGACAGTTATTTGATTTACACTTAAACCAGAAGCAAATAAATATTCCACTTAAGATAAACAGTCATATATTGCAAAAACAAAGCTATAATGCACAATATGAGTTTATCAAAGAGTGACTGTAAATCACAAAATTGTTGTATATATTATATATGGTGACATATATTGTACATTTTTTGAAATATGTAAACATGATGACACAACACTTAAACACTTAAAAAAATAAACTTTCAGATTTCATCTGCACTGTTGTTACTGGTGATTTCCCAGAAATCGAATAAGATTTTAGGAAGTGTAACTGGAACTCAGCCAGATACTATTATGTACTAAAGCATCAAATAGGGGAATCCCAGAGTGTCTTAGATTTGTATAAAATGAAGCAAGTCCGCTCACTTACTTACATTTGGTCAGCTGAGTGGTTTAAGGTGAAGAGATTGAACAATGAAGACTGTGGCTGCTCTACTTGTTTTTGTCAGTTTGGCTATTGTTGTTACTGAAGGTAATATTATTTTTGCTTATTTTAATATTTTACTAACTCAAAACAATCTGTCACTTCAGATTGTTTTAGACCAGGGGTGTGGACAGTGGCCCTCAAGGACCGAGTTTGGACACCCCTGTTTTAGACTGATAATTTTCATCATTTATTTCTATCATCCTCTAGGGCAGCCTGGGTTTGGACTCCAAAGATGTTTATGTCGAGGTGCTGGTGCCAAAATGGTGAGGCCAACGCTGATAGAAAAGGTGGAAATTCACCCTATTAGTCCATCTTGTGGACATCTGGAAGTTGTGTGAGTACACTGATTATTCATGTGTCTATTCATAAGATATATATAGGCGATTTGTTTTATCATAATTGAATATAGATTAATATATTCCTATATTCCCTTAAATAACTTGACTGTATCTGAACAGTGTCACGCTGAAGAATGGTGCAGGGCGAAGATGCTTAAACCCAGAGTCATTGTTTACCAAGAATATCATTGAGAGGATTGAAAAGAAGACCAGGTGAGTCTTATCAGTGACATTATAATTGATTCTTCATATCTTTCTTATGTGTATCTGTGTATTATATAAGGATAAAATACATAATAATGTTTATGTTTATTCTTTTTAGGAGTGCTCAAAAAAATGTGTGAAGTGGTTCAACTGTGTTTTCAAGTGTGAAGGTTGTGGCCAGTATGGACTCTGTTATTAAAAAGCTTGATTGATTATTTTATTTATTACAAGAGATTATTTTATACATTATACTTTCACATTATTTTATGAGAATTTTAATTTATTATTATTATTTAAAAAAAACAAGTTGTTGTTATATGTTCTTCTGTTTGTATATGTTGTTTATTGTCAGAGGGAAGTTTCAAATAAAATCTTGTAAAGGTTTTGTCTGAGTTAATGGTCTTTGTTATTATTTTCTGGACAAATATCAGCTATGCTATATAAATACATAGTTATGTTATACAAGTGTGTGTGTGTGTGTGTGTGTGTGTGTGTGTGTGTGTGTGTGTGACCACCCGTCAGCCCAACGATGGAATCCAACGGTCCTGTGAAGTTCACCTAATTATTAGAATTTAGTTTCAATTTTACTTTAGCTGCGCACTTAATCTGACTTTAATTTCAAATGATTATTATAGTTAGTTTGTGTTTCTAAACTATTGGTTATGTATTAATTTAGATATTTGATTATTCTGGGTATCCCATATTTTCAATTATTCATTCATTAGGGACCCAATGTCGCATAGAGAACTTACGCCAGCCGGTCGTAGTCTCACGGACACAAACTCATCAGTTCTGGTCTTAGACAGAGTATGCAGGGTGAATATTTACCTTCAAGTCGGCCGCACTCTGCTTGCTCATAACAAAAAGCATAATTTTTGTATAGTAACGAAAACTGAACTGAAACTTACTGAGGAAGTGATCGAAAGGTCTCAAATGATGTGCCCCATGCTCCATTCATTGAGCCCTCAGTATGATCTATCCTGAACACAGATTTGCGGTAACAGCAGACTCCACTTTAATCTACTAGAATATAGAATAATACAGAATGAATCAAGAAGAACATTTTATTTGTCAGATAAAAATGTATTATGCTAATTACACAATTAGACAATTAGAAGCCAATTCAGAAATAATAGATACATAACATCAATTACTCAAAGATGACTCTAAGAGTAAGAAATGCATGTCTGACCGTGGGACACACAGTGGTGTGTGAGTGTTTTTAAGACACTCGCCCAGCACTGCATGGTGGTTTCTGGCTACAGAATTTCCTTCCCTCTCCTCTCTTTGTGGGAGAGGAGAGGGTTATCGGATATCTTGAAGAGACACCACCTAAAAAAGGAAGACAGAACCTTTCGTTGAGATCTTCTTGTTACAATAGCTGGTTGTAAGAATGCGCACGACGAAGGAGATCACGGGAAACAGTATTTTAATAAATCCACAGGCAGAAAAACAGGAGAAACAACCACACTTGACACAAACGATACCGGACAATACTGAACAGGAAACACAGGGCTTATATACATAGGGAAACAAGGAGGGTGATGGAACACAGCTGAAGGTGATGATTGGGGTGATCAGTAACCAAGGTGACTAACTAGTGGCGGGAAAAGGCACAACACAAGTCCAAAAACAAGTCCAAAACAGAGTGCACATGTAACATATCGCCCCCTCCCGGAAAGGCGCGTCCTCGCGCCGTGGAGAGGGGAAGATGAAGATGGTGTAGGAGGCGGCTCAGGAGGTGGACGGCTAACCGGGAGGAGGCGAAGTGCAGGAGTCCAGGGTGATGCAGGTGATGGAGTCCAGGGAGGTGTAGATGGAGGTGAAGACCAGGGAGGTGCCTTGAGCAGGGGAGTCCAGGTGTTGCTCCAGGCCACAGCCAGGACGGCGACCCACGGCGGCGTTGCTGGAGGGAGGAGCCAAGGTGGTGAGCATCTCCACGCAACCTTGGGGACGCGTGGAAGCAGCGCAACCGATGGAGGTGGACCCTTGGGCGAAGACAGAGAGCCGAAGGAGCGGAGTGATGCCGATGGTCTCGGAGTCCGCGACGGAGTCGCAGCGACGGCCCCCCGAGGCGGAACCAGGGTACCGGAGGGCTGAGGTGGAGCTGGAACGACTGAGGGCCGAGGCGGAGTCTGAGGGAAGGCGGAGCCAAAAGGAGCCGTAGGGGTGGAGGGTCGGAGGGTCTCGAACGACCCGTAAGTCCGTGGCGATGTAGAGGCGATGTCTGACCCAGGCGGAGTCGAGGGTCCGAGGGAGTCCAGTGGAGCCGAAAGCTCGATGGTCTCTGCTGTAGAAGAGGGTGGAAGGAGCAGCAGCGGAGGAGTCAGGACGATGAGTCGAGGTGTTGCGACGGGATCTGAGGCCGGAGGCGGAGCCACAGGATCTTCATCGCCTGAAGCTGGCTCACAGCAGGCCCCAGATGTAGCCACGCCACTGAGAGGAGGCTGGTGTAGAGCTGAGGGAGTGATGGGAGACAGCAAGGGCAGGGTAGCAGGCATGGTTGAGGGCTGGAGAAAGGGCTGGTGAACAGAGGGACTGAAAAATAAAAAGTCTTGAATAGAGGTTTGGAGAGGAGGTGGGAGAGGGAGGCTGGGCGGGACCAGTTCATCCAAAATAGAACAGACAGACTTGGAAGGAAATAACGGAGGTAGGGAATCCTCTCCAAACTCAAAACAAAAGTCCATGGTGCTTGCCTGGAACTCACTCTCAGTGGCGGGAGTGTGGGCGGGGCTCCATTCCAAACCCTCGTCTTCCATACTGGCTCCCTCGGCGATGGATGTTGCAGCGAACTCACACACCTGGTCAGACACGCTGTGCTCCGGCTCCGCGGCGATGTTATGCTCAGTCGTTCCACTCGTCGCTGGCTCTTGCATCGCGGTGGAGGCGGGCTCTCTGTCTTCGGTGGTGACGCGCTGACTTTCCACGCCGTCTGGAGGTTCCTGGCTGGGCACTGGAGTGAGAGTGGGGCTGGCGTCGTTGTCGCAGAATCCCACGGTCATAGACGATCCACATGACGCCAGCACCCACTCCACGTATTCAGGGAAGCTCCCTCGAGGCCCTTCCCCGGACAGCTGCGCTTTGGTGGCGGTGTTGAGGCCGGCATACAGGAAGTTGCAAAGGCTGCTGTCCGGGAAATGTGTAGCTGGTGCTAGGAATAAAAAAATTTTCCAAATGTGCCTCGAGGGAGCGGTCCTTCTGCTCAAGGCAGATTAACAGAAATGCGGGTGTGTACATTGTGACGGGAACAAAAGGTGAAACACGAAAAACACTGACACGGAAAACAATAAACACGCCGCAATCTGTATAACTGTTTTGGTCCGGTATTCTGTTACAATAGCTGGTTGTAAGAATGCGCACGACGAAGGAGATCACGGGAAACAGTATTTTAATAAATCCACAGGCAGAAAAACAGGAGAAACAACCACACTTGACACAAACGATACCGGACAATACTGAACAGGAAACACAGGGCTTATATACATAGGGAAACAAGGAGGGTGATGGAACACAGCTGAAGGTGATGATTGGGGTGATCAGTAACCAAGGTGACTAACTAGTGGCGGGAAAAGGCACAACACAAGTCCAAAAACAAGTCCAAAACAGAGTGCACATGTAACACTTCTCTCCAGATTAGTGAGTTTAATTGTTTTATTGCAGGGTGCTTGATCTCAGCTTTTGTCTTAGCAGGAAAATCAAGGCTTGTGTGTGTGTTTGGACTTCATTTGCAAAATGTAAACAAGAGTTCAGGAAAGGACACATAAAAACACAGGAGAGTCATTGCCTGGACAACAGCAGCCAATTCATTTTTTCTACATCATTTAATACTTGGAAACAGGGCTATCCCTGGTGCAACTGGTGCATTACCTCAGTCAACGGACATGGGGGAAATTCTGACCCCTGGCTCCCCTGCCAGAAAAGCAATCACACATGGATTCCATGCTTGAGATGGCCCTGCTTGCAAATACTTGTTTACTTAAACATTTAGAAACATTATGTAACTTCCACAAAATTATGAATTTAGATGTCTTAAAACAAGTAGTAATAGTAAGTATAAATAAAAAGTATTGCATTCATATAATTATCCTTTAACTGAGGTTTACCAAACACAAATAAAAGACAAACAAAATAAACAACAAAAAGGAAACTAAGTCCACATATCAATGTAAGAGGAAATTTTACGGAGCACAAAGCAAGGGTGAACACAAAAATGTCAAACTACTCAAGTTACAATCGTACAACAAATGCCATAGTTAGGAGGACAATAACAGCACTGTGAATGAGTCTGTGGGAACTATTCAACAGTCGTGAGGAAACCGCAAAAATGACCTACCACTCACAGAAGACAGTACAAAAACTGGTAGTAACAAGCTCTACAGGAATTGTAGACACAGTGTCCTAAATATGCAGAGCTCATGCGTGAGATGCGGTCAAAGAAGTTTGTATAGGTTGCATAAAATGCTTAGATGAGTCTTACAAGGGTCACAGTGTCACCAGGCTCCTCTGTCACACACTTAGCGCTCACTGTCACCAGAATTCTAATCACCCACACCTTTCCCTCATCAGAGATGCCCCAGAGATGCAGCGCAATATTTTCCCACCGAAAGAGCCAAGATTTCATTCATTCAATGATATATAAACTGAAATATAAAATCATTGTTTTTGTCCTTACATAATCTCTTGTTTTCCATAAGATGGCCTTTGAGGGATGCTTTCAAACTTCTCAATGTTCTTAGTAACATTAACAATGTTAGTAATTAATTGGTAATTCTTTATAATTTGTCATAGTTGATAATGACATAGTTCTTAATGAGGCTAATCTCAATCAGTAATTATTTATTACTTATAAGGAACGATCTTAAATTTGATATTACTTGCAGCTTGTTTCCATATTACTTAATAGTAGCTGAAGTGTATGTAGTAGTAGGCCTATTTGTCCTGCATTACTTCCTGCATAGTTACTTATTAATGATGGACCATTATTCTAAAGTGTTACCCATCTGGTCTCTAAATTAATCTTGAGCTGAAAGAGTGTTTGAAAGAATTCACAATTGTAGTAAAACAAATTGTTCCTCATTGGCAAGAGCAATCATGACACTAAACGACAGGAGACCATCTAAAGCTTTGAGCAGAGGCATTTCAAAGAAATGGGAAATCAAAACTGCTGTGCCTATGAAAGTGAAACTGGGAACTGTGCCCGTGCTGTAAACCCCTGATCTTCTGATGGCTATATAAGCAGCTAATCATCTTCAGTAATAACAGCCTTAGACAATCATCAAAACCTTAAACACAATGAAGACTGCAGCAGTTATTGTTTTTCTAGTCTGTCTGCTTGCTACAGAAGTACAAGGTGAGTGTTGCCTATTAAGACCTAATATAATACCTAGTATGTATTTTGAAACTGTATCTCTACTAAATATTAGTTTGTTATCATATTCTGCAGCTAATAAAACCTAATCTCTCTTCCAGGGCAGAACCAGATTCACAAAGGCAGGTGCTTCTGTGCTGACAAAGGAGTGGATGTGGTTTCACGGAAGAACATTGAGAAGTTTGAAATCATCCCTCCAAGTCCATCTTGTGGAAAACGGGAGATTATGTAAGGACAAAAACAATGATTTTGAATGGATATTTACACATTAATTGTCATACTGCTATCTCAACACTTTTGGACACATTCAGCTCATCTTTCCTTTTTTTATTTTTTTATTTCCAGTGTCACTTTGAAGAGTGCAGAGCGGAAATGCTTGAATCCAGAGTCTAAATTCACCCAGAATTTAATCAGGAGGGTTCTTGAAAAGATGTTAGTGTACTTTTTTGTGTGTTTTGCTAAACTAAAAATGAGAATCAATTTCTGAAATTAATAAATTGAATATAAAGTTATTTAAACATTTCTAATATAATACGATGAACTGTTTCTGATCTTTACAGGGCCCAGCAGTAGGATATGCTCAGTGTGAATCTGGATTAGCTGCTGTGTTACGCCACTGAAGAACATCCTGATGCTCATCAAATGCTTTATAACCTCTAAATGACAGTTATTGCATTTGACAAGAGAACATCTGTATAAACTGTTTAGTAGTGTAAATATTTTCTTGTTAATTTATGCAACTGACTGTGTAGTAATTATAAAATGTTATTATTTTATTATCTGTGTTATCAAATAAAAATGTTTTCTTTAAATTAATGGGCTCTGTTAATTCTTAAGGCAAAAATTTAATTTTCCACTGTGCAGGTCAATATAGGGTAACAGCGTATTTAGCAAACAGGACAATGATGCATCTTTCAATATATTATCAAGGGAAGAAAGAATTTGCTCATTTAGTTTTTAAAGCACAAATTTGAACATCAAAAACATCAAAAAACATTATTTGAACATCAACATAGGGTAAGATGACCTACATAGGGTAAGAATGAGGAAGCCTCATAGCCTCCTATCATTAAATATGATAACCAATATATTTATTATCATAGTTAATCATTTTTTAAGTGCCATTATATAAAATGCTAAATTTATGCATTTTGATTTATGCATGGTATTTAAGGGAAATTTATGCATTTCAAGTTAGTTGAAAAATTGAGAGACAAATCAAATAGCATTATCCCAGTCAAAAAGATACATCTGAACTACATTATAATTCTATGAATCATAAACAGACCTATATTTTTGAATGGACTGAAGGGATGTCATAATAACAATAAACTGAGTTCAGACTGAATGATTCTGCTCAATGAAGAATAATGAAGATGAATGAAAATAATGGGGCTTTTGCCCAAAATCTTACCCTGTCTTATCTTATATCACTAAAGACTGTTGAGCTGTTCCACATTAGACAACCTATAGTTTAGTTTTAAAGCTTTAAAGTCGGCATGAAATGGAAGTTGCGATAGTCTTTTCTTCCCATTCTGCTTGTTATGTTGTGGGGGAGCACACAAACATGCTAAATATTAAAAATAAAAGGATTATTGTGTGCATAAAGATAAAAATGCTTTGGTGGAATCCGGCTTGTCCCGTAAATAGTGAATCCGCCATGGCGCGAGCGCAAGGAAATGGGAGATGAGACTCTGATTGATCTGTCCTGCTCTTCATTGAAATCAGATTTCTTGATGATTAAGTAATAACTCTTAATCACACACTCCCTATAAACACTAACACCACAACCAGCAGCAATAGTTTTTCTGGTAACACTTTAGAATAATGGTCTGTCATTAATAAGTAACTATGCAGGTAGTAATGCAGGACTAATGAGTAGCACTACATTAACACTTCAGCTACTACTATTAACTAATATAGAAACAAGCTTAACTAATCAGTAAGTAATATCAAATTTAGGACTAAGATAGTTCCTTTTTAGCAAATCAATAATTAGAGAATGAGATTGGCATCATTAAGAACTAATAGGTAACTATGACAAATTATAAAGAATTGTTAATGTAGTACTACTCATTAGTCCTGCATTACTTCCTGCATAGTTACTTATTAATGACGGACCATTATTCTAAAGTGTTACCATTTTTCCAAAGAAGTCTTCCATCCAAGTCCTAACCAGACTCCACTAGCGGCAGAGTATTAGCTGCTGGTTGCCATTAAAGGAAATGTTCAATATAACCCCAAAGTTATAGTTAGACTGAGTCACTAACAACATTAGAATATATGAAAATGCTTCTAAGCTTTCTACTCACATGAACTGTTTTAAATATGATTTTAGTACCTTTCTGGGCACTGAAAGTGTAAATTAACTTGTTGGCAATGCAGGCGTCGCTGAGCCATCGGATTTTATCTTAATCTTAAATATCTTAATTTGTGTTCTTAAGGTGAACGCAGGTCTTACGGGTGTGGAACGACATGAGGGTGAGTAATAAATGACATTATTTTCATTTTTGGGTGAACTAACCCTTTAAGAAACCACAAACTAGGATGTGGGACAAAATGTGTTTTCTGTGGAAGATGCATGGTCAAACATTTTCACAACCTCTTTCAGAAAATTCCTCAGTCTCTACCAGTGTGTCACATGATGGTGAAAAGTTGAAGATGCTGACATAAATATTGATGATAAATGTGTGTGAGTTGTTTGTCCAGTATAGGTTATTATATTCTATAAGCACTCCTGAATCGTGTTGTTCAAATGGCACTTACTTAATCACAGTATTTTAGCCATGATTTGGTTGTCTGAGACAAATGTTGAGAATCCTAAAAGATTCCTCTGATCCTAGGCCAAAATCTGAAGTCTTTGATCGCTAGTTTGACACATTCGTGGACAGCCAATTAATGACAGTTGTGGGGGCGCAGTGAGACGCATCAATCGCCTTGCCCCGTGCTTTTTTTCCTGGATGTGCATGGAAAACTTGGCAGTATGGAGCCATATTGGTGCCAAAATATGGAACACCAAAAGTGCTAAAATCTGCATAAAAGGTTTTCTCCTCTATCACTACTCTCAATGGTGGGGGTAGCAGTGCCGCTGGCCAGTTGTCTTTGCCCTACATGTGAGGCCAAGGCACTCTTAATGCATGAGGGTAGTTCTGAGCCGGGGTTGAGCTGCGCACGGTGACTGACCGTGATTAAAGTCACAGAGCTGGCCCTCGGCCAGATGATGTCCACCTTGGTGGTCCAGAAGTGCCCCTTTTCTAAACCTTGCAAAGGTGCAAGACGTCATTAAAAGAATGCTCCTGTCAACAAGGGTGTCGGTCTCCTGCGAAAAAAAGGAAACTTCGGCACAATCTCCTCAACTGTGACCACCGCAGGAAGACAACGCCATCCATCTCAGCCGAACTGTGGAACCAGATAAGTGTTGCATCGCACACTCAGACCCCACTTCGGGCCACCACAGGTTCCTTAGGGGAGCGAGAAGGTTAAATCCTTATGGAGGCCAGCAGAAGGGAAAGGCTGTCTCCAAGCAGAGGATGGCCCACTGGATAGTGGATGTCATCGCCTTGGGTTGTGAGCGCACTCTACCAGAAGTGTTGCATCTTTCTGGGCACTGGTACATGGAGCCTCGTACAGAGAGGCCGCTGCTTAGTGACACCTTGCTGAACCATAGTATGCGCATATATTCCTTGGCAGAGCCCACTCTGCCGTCTCTGCCAGGTGTAGCCTCCTCCCTAACTGAGCCGGAGCCACCCCAGAGACATTCCATATGCAGTACGGCCCTATGGGGTTAGTCCTTGTGTAAAATCCATAAAAGACCTCCCTGCGGCAGGATGTGGCTTCCACAACATTCCTTTTCCAGTGGAAAGGGCACGCTTTCCCAGTGTTATCCAAGTCTCACTGAGTGGGTCATGCAGAAACAGGAGTGATCGACCTTCTCTGCGTAAGCCCTGTCCCATCTTCTGCCCCAGTAGGCATGGAGGAATGAGAAGGGCACTGGAAGGGGCAGCATCAGTGGCGCTTTGGTAGGGATTCCCAATTTGTCAGTTTACTCGACGTGACGTTGAACGTGACCAACTGAAAGCAAACATCTCGGTTACCTAAAGGAGGGAATGGAGACGTTACGTCCCATTGCCACAGTTGCTGTACCACTGCTGGGCGGCTGGGTCACTGGCTCAGCTCCTCAGTAAAAACCTTAATATGCGTTGCACCTCCTGCCTATTTATACCTACCCTGCAGTCAGTGGCAGTCAGATGTGCATTGGCTCATTTAGTTACACTCAAAGTAGACTGGTCTCTGTAGCGAGATTCACAATTCATCGGTTCACTCAATGTGATGTCTCCATACCCTCTTTCAGGAAACGAGGTTTACATACGTAACCGAGACATTCTCATCAAACTCAATAGATTAACACTGTATTCCTGTACACTTGTTTTCTTTTTCTACTCTAATTTTCTCTGCTACTTTAATCTGCTGTTCTCTCAGCTCTTTGCCAGTTTATTGTGTAATTTCTAGCGTGTTACTCGGCTCTTTATGCCTGCTAGACTTCTTTATATGTTTATCCGTATTGTTAGTCTTAATCTTAGTCCCTGTCTTGTTTGTACAGTCTAGTCGTGCACGTCATACCTGTTCTCTGCCCTGTCTTTCTGCTGCCTGAGGTCGTCTTGCCATCTGCCATCGGCGGTGCTGTGCCTACTGGCTCGGGACTGTGTAACTTATTCGCTGTGTGCCCTCTGACAAGCTTGGGACCCTTTTCTTCATTTTGTTTGATGTGGACTATTTAAGTTCTCCAGCTGCATTCACCATGAGAGCCGGTGCTTGGCAGACTGCCTGTATTTCATTGTCATTATTAATAAACTGTTTCTGTTTCTGCCATCGCTTCTGGGTCCTCTGTCCCTCCTGACACTCACATGGGATCACAGCAATAGCAAACCACAACCATCCAACCAATTCCCAATGGTCAAAAGTCCCGCCCTACACCTTTTTTCCCTTGTTTTTTTTTTATTTATTTTTTTATTGTTGCTAAGAACATACAAAACTAATACCAGGGGCCTTTTTCCTTATTCAAGAAGCCATTTCACTCGGCTGTACGTCACAATCTGCTTGTTAATTCTGACGTCACATGTTACCGTTTTCAGGGTCCAAAATGCTCTATCAGATGCCAAAAGCAAACAATAAACAGTGCTAATATGCACTCATAATGTGATGTAATACTACCAAAAGATCATGATTCTAATGTTTGTCTCCATACTGAAATCTCAGATGACCAGACAGTTCAGATGTATCTCTTTGGGATAATTTGATTTGATTTGTCTGTCAATTGTTAAACTAACTTTTCAAAATGCATACGTTTTACATTAATGACACCTTTATATAAATATTTCTTGCATATTCTATAAAAACTGACAGTTCGCGAGTTTACACGTACATGAAATCAAAATAAATTTGTATAGTAATTTATGCGTATTTGGCGTGCTGTCCGGGGGAGGGCTCCGAGCTCGGAATTTGGCCCGAACCCAGAGTACTCCCCCTACTTAACTGGGATAGAAACCAGCCAAGAGTGAGGTGATGGGGTGGTGGAGGGATGCTGTGAAACTTGTCGCGGGATAGAGGTGAGAGACGGCTTTATATACCGGCTTCCTCTCGCACTGATTGGTTGATTTACCTGAACGTGCGCCTCCCGAATTTAGTTAAATAAACTTCATTTATGACAGAGGCTTCCACCCAAGAGGCTACTTGTCCCAGCCAGGTTCATCATATTCTATGATATGCAGTATAGCCTCCTTTTATTTTCAAATTTGTGCTTTAAAAACTAAATTAGAGAATACTTTCTTCCCTTGATAATATATTGGAAGATGCATCATTGTCCTGTATGCTAATATGCTAAATAAGTTTACCTGCACAGTGGGAAATTCAGTTTTTGCCCTAAGAATTCACAAAGCCCATTAATTTAAGCGATACAAATTTATTTGATAACACAGTTAACACAGATGGACAATAAAATATTTAAACACCATTAGTGGGTTGTAACAATCCTGCACAAAAGATTAACATAAAACAAGAACATACAAAAACTTGAAAAGAAATAAAACATTTTATAATTACTACACAGTAAGTTGCATAAGTTAACAAGCAATTATTTACACTACTTAACAGTTTATACAGATGTTCTCTTGTCAAATGCGATAACTGTCATCTAGAGGTTATAAAGCATTTGATGAGCATCAGGATGTTCTTCAGTGGCATAACACAGCAGCTAATCCAGATTCACACTGAGCATATCCTACTGCTGGGCCCTGTAAAGATCAGAAACAGTTCATCATATATTATTTTGGAAACGTTTATATTATTATTTTTTTTTATACAATTTATTAATTTCAGAAATTTCCATATGGTTCTAATTTTTAGTTAAACAGCAAAACTACACACACACACAAAATGTTATACTAACATCTTTTCAACAGCCCACTTGATTAAATTCTGGGTGAATTTAGACTCTGGATTCAAGCATTTCCGCTCTGCACTCTTCAAAGTGACACTGGAAATAAAAAAAAGAAATTGTTAATGTGTGGCTAAATATAAACTGAAGTATAAAATCATTGTTTTTGTCCTTACATAATCTCTTGTTTTCCACAAGATGGACTTGGAGGGATGATTTCAAACTTCTCAATGTTCTTCCGTAAAACCACATCCACTCCTTTGTCAGCACAGAAGCACCTGCTTTTGTGAATCTGGTTCTGCCCTGGAAGAGAGATTAGGTTTTATTAGCTGCAGAATATGATAACAAACTAATATTTAGAAGAGATACAGTTTCAAAATACATACTAGGTATTATATTAGGTCTTAATAGGCAACACTCACCTTGTACTTCTGTAGCAAGCAGACAGACTAGAAAAACAATAACTGCTGCAGTCTTCATTGTGTTTAAGGTTTTGATGATTGTCTAAGGCTGTTATTACTGAAGATGATTAGCTGCTTATATAGGCATCAGAAGATCAGGGGTTTACAGCACGGGTACAGTTCCCAGTTTCACTTTCATAGGCACAGCAGTTTTGATTTCCCATTTCTTTGAAATGCCTCTGCTCAAAGCTTTAGATGGTCTCCTGTCGTTTAGTGTCATGATTGCTCTTGCCAATGAGGAAGAGTTTATTTTAAGAGTTCTAGTTTTGGAAGTTGATGTGAATTCTTTTCAGCCCAAGATAAATTTAGAGACCAAATGTAATACATTCCTGCACAAGTACTAAACCACCCATAATACTGACATTCACCCATAATGTTATTTGTTCAAACAAATAAACAACAAACAATCAAATGTGCCACAAATGTTCAACTCCATGTGTACAAATTGTTAAAATGTTTAAATTGGATATGAAATGAATAATTCTGTGATGATGAAAATCGGTGACATCACATCAAACTAGGACATGAACCATGTCCTACTTCTGTTTTCAGAGGAAGAGAATCAATCATCGGTTTTCACTACCTCTGAGAAGCTCACATTTATATTAAAAAACAAAACAAAAATGAACTGTTATGAGTATTTAGCACTTTCTTTTTCTTTTGAGTTCACGGCACTGACATTTTTCAAGTAAACTGAACTGTTTCATTGTTTTGAGTTGTATGAACTCATTTCTTTTAATTTAGGATAACTTAAGTTTAACTAAAACTGGGCTGGGATTCGAAAGGGAGAGTAAATGATAAAATTAAGTGTTACATAATGTTTTTTTTTTGTTTTGTTTTTTTGTTTTTTTTGTGCAAGATTAATTGTAAAGGAGATTTAGTAGCGATTAATGTTTTGTTATGCTAATTTAGAAGAGTTTCTGTTAATGTTTTGTTTTTGGAGAGTTACCATCATGGTGACAAGTGGCAGAGCAGGTAAGTTACATGTTTTAAGTTGCTGTACACATTCAGTAAATGCTATACCAATTAACATGCGTGAGTACTACAAACTCAAAACTTGATAGTTCTGCTTACTTACAATTGGGAGCATCATAACTCAAAAAAAAAATGATGTAACTGATTACCTCAATTTTTGGGTTTACAGTGTGTGGATGAGAGGTTTACTAAGATCTTTTTGTCTTTTTAATGCAGGAGCAGAGGCCTGTTGCATGAAGCTAGTTGAACAAACTCTGAGTTTCAGAGTTGACAAAACCATACAAATCCAACCTGGTTTAGATCAGGTTCAGCGGGCTCACAACGTTTGGTATAAACATTGTCTGTCAACTCAGGATTTGATTCAGAGTTTGTGATTAACTCTGAAGTGTGTGCTAAAATTCATAATATAAATATAATAAACAATTAGCAGCAGAAGGCAGGCAATTTTGTCTCTAAATTTTTTTCACTATAAACTGCTTTAATTTGGATTTGGATATCCCACTTTGCTCACAGCTGATTGGTTGAGTTTTGGTTTGTGAACTCTAATCCAGAATAAAACCTGCTCCGGACCAGAGGGGCATTTCCCAAAAGCATCGTTTGCCAACTATGGTCGCAAGTTCCGTTGTTATCAGCATTGTTCAATGAGTCTGTGTTTCCTGAAACCATAGCTCCAACAAACATTCACAAACAACATCGCAAAGTTGTGTGGTTGGAACCCTTGATTTGTTCTATGTTATATTTTTCCATATATTTATATGTGGACTTTTCAGTTTCCTTTTATTCCTTTTCATTGTTCGTTTTGTTTGTCTTTTGTTTGTATAGCAAACCTTAATTTTATAAATAAATACTTATACTCAGTGCCGGTCCTAGACTTCTGGAGGCCCTAAGCAAAACTTTGTGAGGGGGGCACTCTTAGTGCGTTCATGAGTAGTTTCATGCTTTCAGAGTAGTTTCATTGTCAACAAACACCAGTGAGTTGAAACAGTCAGTAATACAATAAAAAATAATAAAATTAGAAACAACAGAAAACGCCCAAAGCCCAAAATAGCCTTTTGTCCATGTTTTGCTCGGATCCCGTGCACAGAAAGCCACCTGGGGAACAGCGTCTCTTTCGCAGCTCAATACACTTTTAACTCTTTTTTACTATCGAGCACATCCGGCAGGAGACTGTATATTACGACAGTCGCGTTACATGATTAGACAGATTTGAACGTTACGTAGGGAGGGAGGGAGACCTCCACTTTAAAGGAAAGGCACGGAACGCAGCATTTTGTCTTCATAGTCGTTGGAAGCCAAAGTCAAAAACAAAACTAAAATTCAGTTAATAAATATGCATACAATGTAGTTATTTTAATACATTTTAAAATGTTATTTTGTCAATAAATTAATAAATCAAATCAAACTTCCTAATGCCTTGGCTCAATCTAATTTGTGTAAAAAGTTGTCACGTGACAAATCTGCATTTTGGCGAATAATAGCCTATGGTATATACTGCTTGCCTGTAGTGTGGCGTGAATGGATATTCAGCTAAAATGTATTTAAAAGTGTGACTGACCAAATCAACTGGCTTGGTTTGGCCCCCCAAGCTCAAACATCAAGCTACGCCTATATCCATTCCCTTGTTCCATTCAGATTTATTCAAAATGTTTTAATAAGCGCTATTGTTGTTGTTGTTGTTTTTTGTCATTTAAAATTGTTAATTCATAATATGTAAGGATTATTCAATGCAATTTGATGGAATTTTACTATTAACTGAAATGTGTAAATCTTGAAAAAATTCTTTAAAAATTCTTTTTTTTTTTTTTTTTTTTTGAGTGCAGAAACCAATAACAAAGACCCTTAAGCAAAAATTATGAAACCTTGACAAGATTTTATTTGAAACTTTTCTCTGACAATAAAAATAGACATGAACAGAAGAACATATGATAACAGTTTTAAAAAAAAATAAAAATCAAAAATACAATAAACTACTCATAATTTAATGTGCAAAAATAACATATAAAATATTTTATTGTAATACATAAAATAATCAATACAGCTTTTTAATGACTGTTTAATGAATATCCACATGGCCACAACCTTCACACTTGAAAATGCAGTTGAACCACTTCAGTTTTACTGAGCACTCCTAAAAAAGAATAAACATAAATAAACAATATTCTGTTATCCTTTCTTCATTTTTAACTTAAGAAAGATATGAAGTTTTAGAATCAATTATAATGTCACTGATAAGACTCACCTGGTCTTATTTTCAATCCTCTCAATGATATTCTTGGTAAACAATGACTCTGGGTTTAAGCATCTTCGCCCTGCACCATTCTTCAGCGTGACACTGTTCAGATACAGTCAAGTTATTTTAAGGGAATATAGATAGATCTGTATTCAATTATGATAAAACAAATCGCCTATGAATAGATACATGAATAATCAGTGTACTCACACAACTTCCAGATGTCCACAAGATGGACTAATAGGGTGAATTTCCACCTTTTCTATCAGCGTTGGCCTCACCATTTTGGCACCAGCACCTCGACATAAACATCTTTGGAGTCCAAACCCAGGCTGCCCTAGAGGATGATAGAAATAAATGATGAAAATTATCAGTCTAAAACAACAAAGCAACAGATTGTATTGAGTAAATAAAATATTAAAATAAGCAAAATAGCATTACCTTCAATAGCAATAATAGCCAAACTGACAAAAACAAGTAGAGCAGCCACAGTCTTCATTGTTCAATCTCTTCACCTTAAACCACTCAGCTGACCAAATGTAAGTAAGTGAGCGGACTTGCTTCATTTTATACAAATCTAAGACACTCTGGGATTCCCCTATTTGATGCTTCAGCGCATGGTCCAGTTCCTATAATCTTTCTGGGAAATTAACAGTAACAACATTGCAGATGAAATCTGAAAGTTTTCATCATTTTTTAAAAGTGTTGTCATCATGTTTACATATTTCACAGTACAGTGTTATCTATGTCATCAGATATAAGATATAACAGTAATGGAAGTAAAACAGTTTTCTGATTTACAAAGTCAGTCATATACTCATATTGTGCATTGTTGTTTTTTCTTCACTACACTCACTTCACTTCACTCAACTGCTCAATATTATTTTATTTATATAATAACATATGATATAAACGTGTCAATGGTTTGGTCCTTATTCAATAGGCTACAACTTTTTTTCTCCCCAGTCTAAAATGACATACTGTATGCCTTTTGTGCTTCCACTTTCTGATAATAGGGTCTTTTCTCATCAGCTGAAAACTTAGTGTGTGTGTGTGTGTGTGTACAGCAGGACAAGCTTTTCCAAGGTCTTTTCTGCAGAGATAGAATTAAATATACTTCAGCCATTTAATGTGCTATTCAGCAGTCAAGTCATATTTATTATCAACAGTATAAAAGTTGTGCATCGCACCTACATGAACACTTTACAGACTGTAATTCATTCTCTTCAAATACTATAGAGCTTTAAATTATGGTATATTTTGTGTATGATCATACAGTAGGGTAAGTGAAATATATAACGATATTTACATATGACTTGACAGTTTTATTCAATATCAAGAATCTAAAAGGTGTGCATCACACCTGAAATCTACATGAATACTTTACAGTTGGTTTCATGACTGTAAGTCATTCTCTTCATATGCAATTGAAGTTAGAAAGGTTGTGTGTAACTTTAGAGACGATCCCTAAATTTGCAAATATCGACTGTCCAATGTCAAGCCAACTTTATGCCAGTATTTCACTGGGAAACGATTAGCATCAAACTTTGCACATTACGTTCATATTCTGAGTCATCCTGCTTGCCTGTAGCCTATAGCCTACATTCTCAATAATGTGCGAGTTTGGTGGTGTTTTATATCACTGTATTTAGTCTATAAAGATAAGTTACAGTTTTTTTCAATTGCTAACATACTTTTGTCCAATCTGTAGTCACATTTTCAAAACTCTAAACATCTTTAGCAGAACATCCGTTTGCCGTGGCAATACCATTAACACAGTTCATGTCGTTTTCACACAAAATGCAGTCAATTAACATGTTTCTAAAATGCTTAAATTTTCTTTTCATATAAGCTTACCCCACACCAAAATCATGGATCTTTCTCATCTTATTTGCAAATGCTTAAACACATCAAGTCAGAAATGAAGACCCAATGTTCCAATCATTAAATATAGTATAAAACCTATACTTTTGCAACAACAACAGCTCAAAAGTATTGAAAAAATATATAAAACAAATACTGAAACAATTGATAAGCACTTTTACAGTTTTTTACAATCACTAGGACACATTTCTCAATACTTAGGTCACTTTTTCAAAACTCTTCACACAGTTCTCCTGAACAAACTTTCATCTTGGCACAGAGGTTAACTTCACATTCAAAATGCACTAAATCTACCAAAACACTTCATACATGTCTCAAATCAACTCATTCTTCCAGAACACTAGCAAAGGTTTTCACTGAGCAACACACTTTGTCACTCATAAAACATCGACTTAAAAACACTAACATCAGTTAGCATTATACAATGTTTTCTTTTTTAAAATTACTTTACAAAACAAGAATGACACTCTCTACTGCTTATAATTCACTGCAGTTTATGTTACATGGTCCATGTTTACATTACAGAACAAAATTATTCCTAAGTTTCCCCTTTTGAATTGATGGTAATGAAATTGAAAGACTAATGCTTGTGTAGGTGTTCAGTTTCATCTAATTGTTTTGATAGTATTTGATTTTTTAGATTCAGAATATATTTCATAACTATATTACTGTAGAAATGTAGCAAATTTCTGTCTTATTCAGTTTTGTATTATGTTATTGTTTTGAACTTAAGTTTAACAGTTTTGAAAACAGTATGTAAGCATGTGCAAATTGGCCTGTACGTACAAAGTGTTTTGGCAGTTGTTGTGTCTGAGTGAGAAAAGAATTCATGAAATTTGAGAGATGTAGTCATTGAATGCATTTTGTGCCAAAGCAATGATAATTGATCCTCAGTTTAGCCCACATAGACTTCTGTTGTGCTCACTGTGTGAAGAGTTTTGCAAAAGTGACCTAAGTATTTGTTGTTGATCAATGGAAGCAATTTCATGTTTTCATTTCAGTAAAAGCTTCATACTACAACGATTTTACTACAACGATTCCTCTACCACTGTTCCATATTTGCAAAAGATGTGGTCTGCATAGGGCACTAGCTACCAAGGGGACACCATCCCACCCTCTATGAGGGCACCATCAACACTCCACCCCACCCCCAGAAAGAGATTTCAACCAAGGTTTTGTATCTTTATCAGCTTTTCTGCATATATACTGTCCCTGATAATCATCACACATGACCTTACCACTTGCTCCTTTAATGTAAATCCGTTTTAATGAATGAATGACTCTCTCTACCCATCGCTATGCTCTTCGTCTACATGCGCTTGCACCACCTGCTGGTAAGGTCGACTAACAGCAGATGGAGATTATGCTCGGTAATCTACTGCTATTCCTGCAGTTCCCGGATGTGAAATGTTGAAATTTGAACCACTGAATTTGTGGACGCGAAATAAAATGGACCGAAAATTGCCTGCTGAATATCATAGGTTGTATTTTTAAACAGAATGAATATTTTGTAAGTGAAATCTGAAAGGTGAATATGGATTATTGAATTTTTAACAATGAAAATGTGTGTGAACTGTTTTGAATTGAAATATTCACAGCTTAAATATACAACCATGTTCAATTTCAGCCCATAAAAATGCAAGTCCTAAAGATACAATGCATTAAAATACCAATTTTTCAATTAGTGCAATTCAAGATGTTTTTTGTTTCAAACACATATGGCATTAATATTTTACTTCCATACAGTGCCTTAAAGCAAAGCTTCTCTTCAAGATGGTTTAGGAAGTGCTTCTGAGAAATCACAATAAAAAGAGAAAAAGGAGAGAAAGCTGGAGTAGTGAAACTGAGTTTTGCCAGCTTATTTGGGTTTACATTGCACCAAAACATAACATTAATATTTCAGTCTAATTAAGCAATATTTACTTCCTCATTCCTGGAAAATTCAGCTCATAGTGCCTTAAATCAAAGCTTCTCTTCAAGATGGTTTAGGAGGTGCTTCCGAGAAATCACCATAAAAAGAGAAAAAGGAGAGAAAGCTGGAGTAGTGAAACTGAGGGGAAACCCCTGATCCTAGCGTATTTAAATGAGCTCTGAAGGCCTTCGGTCATAATCTCACTGACACAGACAAGCACAGTTCATCAAGAACAAGAAGACAATGAAGACTATTGCAGCTTTAGTTCTTCTTGCCTGCCTGATCGCTGTAGGAGTGAAAGGTGAGTTTGATTTAATTATAGATCAAGATCATTCAGCATATCTTGTATCTTTGGTTATGGTTATGTTCTGCAGCTAATAGGAATATAATGAAATATCTTTTCCAGGGCAGGGAAAGTCTTCGAAGGGCAGGTGCTTCTGTGCAGACAAAGGTGCAAACATGGTTTTAGTGAAGAACATTGAGAAGGTTGAAATCATCCCTCCAAGTCCATCTTGTCGCAAACATGAGATTATGTAAGCATAGCCTACATTTGTATACATTAATTTATTTAAATGTTCATCAACTCTACAAACTATCCTGAGTAAGTTTCAACTCACTGCTTCTGTTGTTTCACAGTGTCACTCTGAAGAATGGTGCAGGACGGAAATGCATGAATCCAGAGTCAAAATTCACTCAAAATATCATAAAGGCTCTTGAGAAGAGGTGAGAATATCTGCTTTAAGTTTATTTACTTATCCTTTACATATTCAATACAAAGACACAAAATCCTCTGGCAAACAGAGAAACATGGCAATTAATTATCTTTTTCTGATTTTACAGGAGCCAGCAGTCTGTGCACCACAGTACAACTGTCACTGCGCCACAGAAGAACATCCTGACATCAACATCATCAGCACCAGCATCCTTCAAATGACTTCATACACTTCAGATGTATTCAGACATTGCCTAAATAAGTTAGGGTTCAATTTAGGAAAAAATTGTTTTATATATATTTTTTAAAATATTTCGTAATGCCTAAGCTGATTAAATTATTTTTTTTTGTCTGACCTGTAAAAAGCCTTAATGTTTTTTTTTTCACAAACATATTTTCATAAGACCACTGAACAATGTGTCATATGTACAGTCTTTTTATAATTTGATGTATGATATTATTTTCATTGTCCACAAAGAAGTGTTAAATAAAGCTTTTTATCTATGAATTACATCTTCTGACCTCTTTCAGATTAGTTCTTGCATTCTGAGATTCTGAGTAAAAATGCACATCACACTACATTTATGATCAGCAATAGTTCCACTGGCATCACTAAAACATCACAAATCTCAATAAAGCTTCAAGATTATTACAACTGTAAACAGTGTTTCACAAATACATTTTAAGTGAATAGTTTAGACTAAATTGACTGGACAAAATGCTCCTGTCTCAGTTATAAGCTGCTTTATGTCTGATCTGGCTGGTAGAAAGACTTTTATCAGAGCAAACTAATGTAGATTTATTCAGTCATATTAAATAATAGTTTGACATGAATAAATAAATTTAGATAATTCTACTCGAAGCACACAGACATGTTCAGTCGGTCTGTCTGTCTGACCTCTTGCCTACTTCGACCACTCTCATATTCTTCATTTAATCGTCCTGGACACGGTCTGGGATTCGGCGGCCCCGCCGAATTTTTGTTTTGTCCCTGATATCAAATAAATTCTTGCCTGAACTTCTCTGCTCTTGGGTCGTTTTTACACACACACACACACACACACACACACTGTGACACACACACACTACCCCTCCCACAGCTCTCCATCTCACTCATAGAATTCAAACCAAATCTACAGATAAAACTACTCCCAACAGTGTTGAAAAGAAGCTGTAAATCTCCTCGTGTAAACAAGGGAACTTACTCTGACTGTTGTTAGTTGCTTGTGGCAAATACTCATTACTAATTAGAGAAAAAATTGAACCAATGAGTCTCTCTTGAAAAGGGGGGAGAGGAGGATGTCACTCATTCTCTGCTCTATCCTGCAAACAGATCATCATTAATCATTTGATAGCTTTTATCTGACGGTTCACATTTCATCATGCAGAATGTTATGAAAAAGAGTGAACAGAGAGTACTGTACAAATATACAACAAAGTGTTCATTGTTAATTTCATTGTATCATTACAGAGGGCATTGAGGCCCCATTACAGCATTGCCAATAAAATACAAACATAGTCTACTGTATTAATATGCCTGAAAAACTATGTAGTTATACCAGTTTTACACCAGGTTTTTCCCCCACTTTGATGTAATTTGTGTTATAGCATTTCCAAATTTCAATAAATCACAGTTTTCATCAGTACAGAGACTTTTCAAATAAAACATGCAAAGTAAAGTAAAGGGGTAATGAGACCGTGACCGCAACCTCTATTAGAAAAAGAAGTGCTGGGTCTGTGTGGTTTGTGGTGACATGTGACGTCAGACTTAACAAGCAGATTGCGACGTATATCCGAGTGAAACAGCTTCTTGAACGAGGAAAAAAAAAAAGGCAGGTCAGGACTTAATTTTGTCCATGGGGAATTGGTTGGATGGTTGTGGTTTGCTATTGCTGTGATCTCATGTGAGTGACAGGTTGATCCCGCCCTCACGCCAGTGAACACATCATCAGAGAACAGAAGAGATGATGCTGCAAGAAGAAGGGAAGTTATTTTGATTAAAGATTATGAAAATAATATAAAATAAAAAATAATGATGTGCACAGATAAATCATTAATAAAAACAGAAATTGTCAACTTCAAGTGTTAATTTTAAGCCAACATGTGTGTGAGAGTCTTCGGTCAAATATTGATTGTTTTCTGAAGAGTCGATATCTCCACAATTCCAACTGTAAAAGACGAAAACAAGTTTTAATCTATTGAGTTTTAGGAGAAATAACTCCATATCAAACAAAATATGGATTACAACTGGTTACTTAAAATCAGGGTTTAATTGATAAAAAAACACATACAGTTCATTGAATGTATGGTGCAAACAGCAACTCGAATAATGAAACAAATGTCTCTATAATAATAAGTAACTCTGTATATTATATTGTGCATGCACAATCACTCTGTTTTCCCATAGATTAATAGCAGTTAAAGTGGCATTTCCAGATTTCACAACAAGACTTTCAGTTTGTCTTTTGTTTTCATCAGCATGATTTTGACATTCATCAGCATGACTTCATCACAATGTCTGTTTAAGATACTATTTAAAGATAAAAGGTAGTGAAAACACTTGATGATGTTGCAGTGAAAAGAAAAGTTTTGTCTAATTCCTGATTTTGTTTGTCTCAGACTATTTGGTATTTCTAGATACAATCACTGAATTTCATCATTAGAACATTTTTATTATTCAAATATTTAAACATCTGCAAACAAATCGTATTTTGCTGTATATTTAAACTGTATATGGCATAGCCAACGGATTTCTTTTACTAAAGTAAATCCTGAAGGTTTGGTTTATGCCAAGTTATCCTGAAACTTTTGGCTCACCAAGTAAGTCTCATTTGAAGAACACGACCCATGAATTGCTTATAGAATAAATAAATAATAATATATACTGGACATTTTATCATACATTACCATGTGATGCACATGGACACATCATCACTGATGTTTCCTGGGGTCATCGGGTGTTTCGGGTCTTCAAACAATCAGACACCCTCGCCCAGGCGACCCAGCCGGGGTTGATCAAGCCCCGGCTTGTGTCCAGGTCGCACTACCCCTCCCACAGCTCTCCATAGCCTGATCCATAGCCACCTTGAAGCAACTTCCGCTGCCTCCATGGCCGACTTAATGTCCCTTCGTCTCCTGGCTCCTTTGATGCCCAGCATGTTATAGGCCCTGCGGAGAGACTGGGCTGCAAACCCTTTGCATCCCATCTCAGTAGGCTCACATCTTGCTTGCCAGCCGTTACTTCGGCAATCTTGAACCAGACAAACAACTATTACACATTTATTGACAGTATTTATGTCAGCATCTTCAAATTTCCACTGTCATGTGTGACAAATATTGTTTAGAGTGAGGACTTCTCTGAAAGAGGTTGTGAAATTATTTGACCATCTTCCACAGAAAACACGTTTTGTCCAACATCCTACTTTGTGGTTTCTTAATGCCTTTGCAAAACATATCCACCATCCACAAGCACACCAGCAAAACCAGTGGACCTCAACCACACTTTGTGATTATTTTTTTTATTTCACAGTCCAAAAATTACTGTAAGAGAACAGCATTGTCATAAGTACTGAGTCTGTGGGTAAATATTTGTATATTTCACTTAGAAAGCTTAGAAGCATTTTCATATTTTCTAAAGTTGTTAGTGACTTAGTCTAAATAAATACTATAACTTTGGGGTTACATTGAACATTTCCTTTAATGACGACCAGCAGCTAATACTCTGCTGCTAGTGGAGTCTGGTTAGGACTTGGATGGAAGACCTCTTTGGAGAAACTATTGCTGCTGGTTGTGGTGTTAGTGCATGGTTAAAGGGAGTGTGTGATTAAGAGTTATTACTTGATCATCAAGAAATCTGATTTCACTGAAGGGCAGGACCTCATTAACATTTTAACTGCTAATCAGTCTGCATGAAAGAAATCCCAACTTCAAAGTGTAGCTAAACTACAAGATCACCAAGATTTAATCTGTCTGAATTGTTGGTTGCTTCTTGGGTGCCTACCACTGTGTGTTTTACCTTTATTCTGTTAAACAAAATGTCATTAGTTTGCTCCATTATAGTGTTTTGCTTCATTAAAAGTTACTGTATTTTGCAAAAGATTGTGTTGACAAATAGGTTAATTGTGCAGTTTCTGTTTATATGTACTGCTACCTTAATTTGTGCACAAAATATACAAGAGATTGTGATGTGCTTACAGAAAAACAGCCAATAAAAACCATCAATATCAACCAATTTCTATGTTTGACATGCTCTAACTGACGTCTAATAGTACTCACACCAAAACATACTTAACATCAATATTTCAGTCTAATTAAGCAATATTTACTTTCTCATTCCTGGAAAGTTCAGCTCATAGTGCACTAAATCAAAGCTTCTCTTTAAGATGGTTTAGGAGGTGCTTCCGAGAAATCACAATAAAAAGAGAAAAAGTAGAGAAAGCTGGAGTATTGAAACAAAAACAAGAAACAAACAAAAAAACAAGAACAAAAACTGAGGGGAAACCCCTGATCCTAGCGTATTTAAATGAGCTCTGAAGGCCTTCGGTCATAATCTCACTGACACAGACAAGCACAGTTCATCAAGAACAAGAAGACAATGAAGACTATTGCAGCTTTAGTTCTTCTTGCCTGCCTGATCGCTGTAGGAGTGAAAGGTGAGTTGGATTTAGTTAGATCAAGATCATTCAGCATATCTTGTATCTTTGGTTATGGTTATGTTCTGCAGCTAATAGGTTATAATGAAATATCTTTTCCAGGGCAGGACAAGTCTTCGAAGGGCAGGTGCTTCTGTGCAGACAAAGGTGCAAACATGGTTTTAGTGAAGAACATTGAGAAGGTTGAAATCATCCCTCCAAGTCCATCTTGTCGCAAACATGAGATTATGTAAGCATAGCCTACATTTGTATACATTAATTTATTTAAATGTTCATCAACTCTACAAATTATCCTGAGTAAGTTTCAACTCACTGCTTCTGTTGTTTCACAGTGTCACTCTGAAGAATGGTGCAGGACGGAAATGCATGAATCCAGAGTCAAAATTGACTCAAAATATCATAAAGGCTCTTGAGAAGAGGTGAGAATATCTGCTTTAAGTTTATTTACTTATCCTTTACATATTCAATACAAAGACACAAAATCCTCTGGCAAACTGAGACACATGGCAATTAATTAAACGAACTAACACAATTATATTCAATTAACTTTTTCTGATTTTACAGGAGCCAGCAGTCTGTGCACCACAGTACAACTGTCACTGCGCCACAGAAGAACATCCTGACATCAACATCATCAGCACCAGCATCCTTCAAATGACTTCATACACTTCATAGTTGGAGTTCAATGAAAAAATAAAACAAATAAATCTAAAAATATTTAAAACATTTCCTAAAGCATAAAATGATTAAATTATAATAATAATTATTATTATTAATCTGACCGCTGGGTTGTAAAAAGCCTTGTTTTTTTTTTTTTCACAAACATATTTTCATAAGACCACTGAACAATGTGTCATATGTACAGTCTTTTTATAATTTGATGTATGATTTTATTTTCATTGTCCACAAAGAAGTGTTAAATAAAGCTTTTTATCTATGAATTACATCTTCTGACCTCTTTCAGATTAGTTCTTGCATTCTGAGATTCTGAGTAAAAATGCACATCACACTACATTTATGATCAGCAATAGTTCCACTGGCATCACTAAAACATCACAAAACTCAATAAAGCTTCAAGATTATTACAACTGTAAACAGTGTTTCACAAATACATTTTAAGTGAATAGTTTAGACTAAATTGACTGGACAAAATGCTCCTGTCTCAGTTATAAGCTGCTTTATGTCTGATCTGGCTGGTAGAAAGACTTTTATCAGAGCAAACTAATGTAGATTTATTCAGTCATATTAAATAATAGTTTGACATGAATAAATAAATTTAGATAATTCTACTCGAAGCACACAGACATGTTCAGTCGGTCTGTCTGTCTGACCTCTTGCCTACTTCGACCACTCTCATATTCTTCATTTAATCGTCCTGGACACGGTCTGGGATTCGGCGGCCCCACCGAATTTTTGTTTTGTCCCTGATATCAAATAAATTCTTGCCTGAACTTCTCTGCTCTTGGGTCGTTTTTACACACACACACACACACACACACACACTGTGACACACACACACTACCCCTCCCACAGCTCTCCATCTCACTCATAGAATTCAAACCAAATCTACAGATAAAACTACTCCCAACAGTGTTGAAAAGAAGCTGTAAATCTCCTCGTGTAAACAAGGGAACTTACTCTGACTGTTGTTAGTTGCTTGTGGCAAATACTCATTACTAATTAGAGAAAAAATTGAACCAATGAGTCTCTCTTGAAAAGGGGGGAGAGGAGGATGTCACTCATTCTCTGCTCTATCCTGCAAACAGATCATCATTAATCATTTGATAGCTTTTATCTGACGGTTCACATTTCATCATGCAGAATGTTATGAAAAAGAGTGAACAGAGAGTACTGTACAAATATACAACAAAGTGTTCATTGTTAATTTCATTGTATCATTACAGAGGGCATTGAGGCCCCATTACAGCATTGCCAATAAAATACAAACATAGTCTACTGTATTAATATGCCTGAAAAACTATGTAGTTATACCAGTTTTACACCAGGTTTTTCCCCCACTTTGATGTAATTTGTGTTATAGCATTTCCAAATTTCAATAAATCACAGTTTTCATCAGTACAGAGACTTTCCAAATAAAACATGCAAAGTAAAGTAAAGGGGTAATGAGACCGTGACCGCAACCTCTATTAGAAAAAGAAGTGCTGGGTCTGTGTGGTTTGTGGTGACATGTGACGTCAGACTTAACAAGCAGATTGCGACGTATATCCGAGTGAAACAGCTTCTTGAACGAGGAAAAAAAAAAGGCAGGTCAGGACTTAATTTTGTCCATGGGGAATTGGTTGGATGGTTGTGGTTTGCTATTGCTGTGATCTCATGTGAGTGACAGGTTGATCCCGCCCTCACGCCAGTAAACACATCATCAGAGAACAGAAGAGATGATGCTGCAAGAAGAAGGGAAGTTATTTTGATTAAAGATTATGAAATAATATAAAATAAAAAATAATGATGTGCACAGATAAATCATTATTAAAAACAGAAATTGTCGACTTCAAGTGTTAATTTTAAGCCAACATGTGTGTGAGAGTCTTTGGTCAAATATTGATTGTTTTCTGAAGAGTCGATATCTCCACAATTCCAACTGTAAAAGATGAAAACAAGTTTTAATCTATTGAGTTTGAGGAGAAATAACTCCATATCAAACAAAATATGGATCACAACTGGTTACTTAAAATCAGGGTTTAATTGATAAAAAAACACATACAGTTCATTGAATGTATGGTGCAAACAGCAACTCGAATAATGAAACAAATGTCTCTATAATAATAAGTAACTCTGTATATTATATTGTGCATGCACAATCACTCTGTTTTCCCATAGATTAATAGCAGTTAAAGTGGCATTTCCAGATTTCACAACAAGACTTTCAGTTTGTCTTTTGTTTTCATCAGCATGATTTTGACATTCATCAGCATGACTTCATCACAATGTCTGTTTAAGATACTATTTAAAGATAAAAGGTAGTGAAAACACTTGATGATGTTGCAGTGAAAAGAAAAGTTTTGTCTAATTCCTGATTTTGTTAGTCTCAGACTATTTGGTATTTCTACATACAATCACTGAATTTCATCATTAGAACATTTTTATTATTAAAATATTTAAAAATCTGCAAACAAATCGTATTTTGCTGTATATTTAAACTGTATATGGCATAGCCAACAGATTTCTTTTACTAAAATAAATCCTAAAGGTTTGGTTTATGCCAAGTTATCCTGAAACATTTGGCTCACCAAGTAAGTCTAATTTGAAGAACACGACCCATGAATTGCTTATAGAATAAATAAATAATAATATATATTGGACATTTTATCATACATTACCATGTGATGCACATGGACACATCATCACTGATGTTTCCTGGGGTCATCGGGTGTTTCGGGTCTTCAAACAATCAGACACCCTCGCCCAGGCGACCCAGCCGGGGTTGATCAAGCCCCGGCTTGTGTCCAGGTCGCACTACCCCTCCCACAGCTCTCCATAGCCTGATCCATAGCCACCTTGAAGCAACTTCCGCTGCCTCCATGGCCGACTTAATGTCCCTTCGTCTCCTGGCTCCTTTGATGCCCAGCATGTTATAGGCCCTGCGGAGAGACTGGGCTGCAAACCCTTTGCATCCCATCTCAGTAGGCTCACATCTTGCTTGCCAGCCGTTACTTCGGCAATCTTGAACCAGACAAACAACTATTACACATTTATTGACAGTATTTATGTCAGCATCTTCAAATTTCCACTGTCATGTGTGACAAATATTGTTTAGAGTGAGGACTTCTCTGAAAGAGGTTGTGAAATTATTTGACCATCTTCCACAGAAAACACGTTTTGTCCAACATCCTACTTTGTGGTTTCTTAATGCCTTTGCAAAACATATCCACCATCCACAAGCACACCAGCAAAACCAGTGGACCTCAACCACACTTTGTGATTATTTTTTTTATTTCACAGTCCAAAAATTACTGTAAGAGAACAGCATTGTCATAAGTACTGAGTCTGTGGGTAAATATTTGTATATTTCACTTAGAAAGCTTAGAAGCATTTTCATATTTTCTAAAGTTGTTAGTGACTTAGTCTAAATAAATACTATAACTTTGGGGTTACATTGAACATTTCCTTTAATGACGACCAGCAGCTAATACTCTGCTGCTAGTGGAGTCTGGTTAGGACTTGGATGGAAGACCTCTTTGGAGAAACTATTGCTGCTGGTTGTGGTGTTAGTGCATGGTTAAAGGGAGTGTGTGATTAAGAGTTATTACTTGATCATCAAGAAATCTGATTTCACTGAAGGGCAGGACCTCATTAACATTTTAACTGCTAATCAGTCTGCATGAAAGAAATCCCAACTTCAAAGTGTAGCTAAACTACAAGATCACCAAGATTTAATCTGTCTGAATTGTTGGTTGCTTCTTGGGTGCCTACCACTGTGTGTTTTACCTTTATTCTGTTAAACAAATTGTCATTAGTTTGCTCCATTATAGTGTTTTGCTTCATTAAAAGTTACTGTATTTTGCAAAAGATTGTGCTGACAAATAGGTTAATTGTGCAGTTTCTGTTTATATGTACTGCTACCTTAATTTGTGCACAAAATATACAAGAGATTGTGATGTGCTTACAGAAAAACAGCCAAGAAAAACCATCAAAATCAACCAATTTCTATGTTTGACATGCTCTAATTGACGTCTAATAGTACTCACACCAAAACATACTTAACATCAATATTTCAGTCTAATTAAGCAATATTTACTTTCTCATTCCTGGAAAGTTCAGCTCATAGTGCACTAAATCAAAGCTTCTCTTTAAGATGGTTTAGGAGGTGCTTCCGAGAAATCACAATAAAAAGAGAAAAAGTAGAGAAAGCTGGAGTATTGAAACAAAAACAAGAAACAAACAAACAAACAAAAAAAACAAGAACAAAAACTGAGGGGAAACCCCTGATCCTAGCGTATTTAAATGAGCTCTGAAGGCCTTCGGTCATAATCTCACTGACACAGACAAGCACAGTTCATCAAGAACAAGAAGACAATGAAGACTATTGCAGCTTTAGTTCTTCTTGCCTGCCTGATCGCTGTAGGAGTGAAAGGTGAGTTGGATTTAGTTAGATCAAGATCATTCAGCATATCTTGTATCTTTGGTTATGGTTATGTTCTGCAGCTAATAGGTTATAATGAAATATCTTTTCCAGGGCAGGGAAAGTCTTTGAAGGGCAGGTGCTTCTGTGCAGACAAAGGTGCAAACATGGTTTTAGTGAAGAACATTGAGAAGGTTGAAATCATCCCTCCAAGTCCATCTTGTCGCAAACATGAGATTATGTAAGCATAGCCTACATTTGTATACATTAATTTATTTAAATGTTCATCAACTCTACAAACTATCCTGAGTAAGTTTCAACTCACTGCTTCTGTTGTTTCACAGTGTCACTCTGAAGAATGGTGCAGGACGGAAATGCATGAATCCAGAGTCAAAATTCACTCAAAATATCATAAAGGCTCTTGAGAAGAGGTGAGAATATCTGCTTTAAGTTTATTTACTTATCCTTTACATATTCAATACAAAGACACAAAATCCTCTGGCAAACTGAGACACATGGCAATTAATTAAACGAACTAACACAATTATATTCAATTATCTTTTTCTGATTTTACAGGAGCCAGCAGTCTGTGCACCACAGTACAACTGTCACTGCGCCACAGAAGAACATCCTGACATCAACATCATCAGCACCAGCATCCTTCAAATGACTTCATACACTTCAGATGTATTCAGACATTGCCTAAATAAGTTAGGGTTCAATTTAGGAAAAAATTGTTTTATATATTTTTTTAAAATATTTCGTAATGCCTAAGCTGATTAAATTATTTTTTTTGTCTGACCTGTAAAAAGCCTTAATGTTTTTTTTTTCACAAACATATTTTCATAAGACCACTGAACAATGTGTCATATGTACAGTCTTTTTATAATTTGATGTATGATATTATTTTCATTGTCCACAAAGAAGTGTTAAATAAAGCTTTTTATCTATGAATTACATCTTCTGACCTCTTTCAGATTAGTTCTTGCATTCTGAGATTCTGAGTAAAAATGCACATCACACTACATTTATGATCAGCAATAGTTCCACTGGCATCACTAAAACATCACAAAACTCAATAAAGCTTCAAGATTATTACAACTGTAAACAGTGTTTCACAAATACATTTTAAGTGAATAGTTTAGACTAAATTGACTGGACAAAATGCTCCTGTCTCAGTTATAAGCTGCTTTATGTCTGATCTGGCTGGTAGAAAGACTTTTATCAGAGCAAACTAATGTAGATTTATTCAGTCATATTAAATAATAGTTTGACATGAATAAATAAATTTAGATAATTCTACTCGAAGCACACAGACATGTTCAGTCGGTCTGTCTGTCTGACCTCTTGCCTACTTCGAACACTCTCATATTCTTCATTTAATCGTCCTGGACACGGTCTGGGATTCGGCGGCCCCGCCGAATTTTTGTTTTGTCCCTGATAACAAATAAATTCTTGCCTGAACTTCTCTGCTCTTGGATCGTTTTTACACACACACACACACACACACACACACTGTGACACACACACACTACCCCTCCCACAGCTCTCCATCTCACTCATAGAATTCAAACCAAATCTACAGATAAAACTACTCCCAACAGTGTTGAAAAGAAGCTGTAAATCTCCTCGTGTAAACAAGGGAACTTACTCTGACTGTTGTTAGTTGCTTGTGGCAAATACTCATTACTAATTAGAGAAAAAATTGAACCAATGAGTCTCTCTTGAAAAGGGGGGAGAGGAGGATGTCACTCATTCTCTGCTCTATCCTGCAAACAGATCATCATTAATCATTTGATAGCTTTTATCTGACGGTTCACATTTCATCATGCAGAATGTTATGAAAAAGAGTGAACAGAGAGTACTGTACAAATATACAACAAAGTGTTCATTGTTAATTTCATTGTATCATTACAGAGGGCATTGAGGCCCCATTACAGCATTGCCAATAAAATACAAACATAGTCTACTGTATTAATATGCCTGAAAAAACTATGTAGTTATACCAGTTTTACACCAGGTTTTTCCCCCACTTTGATGTAATTTGTGTTATAGCATTTCCAAATTTCAATAAATCACAGTTTTCATCAGTACAGAGACTTTTCAAATAAAACATGCAAAGTAAAGTAAAGGGGTAATGAGACCGTGACCGCAACCTCTATTAGAAAAAGAAGTGCTGGGTCTGTGTGGTTTGTGGTGACATGTGACGTCAGACTTAACAAGCAGATTGCGACGTATGTCCGAGTGAAACAGCTTCTTGAACGAGGGAAAAAAAAAAGGCAGGTCAGGACTTAATTTTGTCCATGGGGAATTGGTTGGATGGTTGTGGTTTGCTATTGCTGTGATCTCATGTGAGTGACAGGTTGATCCCGCCCTCACGCCAGTGAACACATCATCAGAGAACAGAAGAGATGATGCTGCAAGAAGAAGGGAAGTTATTTTGATTAAAGATTATGAAAATAATATAAAATAAAAAATAATGATGTGCACAGATAAATCATTATTAAAAACAGAAATTGTCAACTTCAAGTGTTAATTTTAAGCCAACATGTGTGTGAGAGTCTTCGGTCAAATATTGATTGTTTTCTGAAGAGTCGATATCTCCACAATTCCAACTGTAAAAGATGAAAACAAGTTTTAATCTATTGAGTTTGAGGAGAAATAACTCCATATCAAACAAAATATGTATTACAACTGGTTACTTAAAATCAGGGTTTAATTGATAAAAAAACACATACAGTTCATTGAATGTATGGTGCAAACAGCAACTCGAATAATGAAACAAATGTCTCTATAATAATAAGAAACTCTGTATATTATATTGTGCATGCACAATCACTCTGTTTTCCCATAGATAAATAGCAGTTAAAGTGGCATTTCCAGATTTCACAACAAGACTTTCAGTTTGTCTTTTGTTTTCATCAGCATGATTTTGACATTCATCAGCATGACTTCATCACAATGTCTGTTTAAGATGCTATTTAAAGATAAAAGGTAGTGAAAACACTTGATGATGTTGCAGTGAAAAGAAAAGTTTTGTCTAATTCCTGATTTTGTTTGTCTCAGACTATTTGGTATTTCTATCACTGAATTTCATCATTAGAACATTTTTATTATTCAAAAATTTAAAAATCTGCAAAAAAATCGTATTTTGCTGTATATTTAAACTGTATATGGCATAGCCAACAGATTTCTTTTACTAAAATAAATCCTAAAGGTTTGGTTTATGCCAAGTTATCCTGAAACATTTGGCTCACCAAGTAAGTCTCATTTGAAGAACACGACCCATGAATTGCTCATAGAATAAATAAATAATAACATTTACTGGACATTTTTGTCATACATTACCATGTGATGCATCTGGACACATCATCACTGATGTTTCCTGGGGTCATTGGGTCATCACGAAAACATGATTACATGAATATTTCAGTCTAATTAAGCAATACTTACTTCCTCATTCCTGGAAAATTCAGCTCATAGTGCCTTAAATCAAAGCTTCTCTTCAAGATGGTTTAGGAGGTGCTTCCGAGAAATCACCATAAAAAGAGAAAAAGGAAAGGAAGCTGGAGTAGTGAAACTGAGGGGAAACCCCTGATCCTAGCGTATTTAAATGAGCTCTGAAGGCCTTCGGTCATAATCTCACTGACACAGACAAGCACAGTTCATCAAGAACAAGAAGACAATGAAGACTATTGCAGCTTTAGTTCTTCTTGCCTGCCTGATCGCTGTAGGAGTGAAAGGTGAGTTGGAATTAGTTATAGATCAAGATCATTCAGCATATCTTGTATCTTTGGTTATGGTTATGTTCTGCAGCTAATAGGCTATAATGAAATATCTTTTCCAGGGCAGGGAAAGTCTTCGAAGGGCAGATGCTTCTGTGCAGACAAAGGTGCAAACATGGTTTTAGTGAAGAACATTGAGAAGGTTGAAATCATCCCTCCAAGTCCATCTTGTCGCAAACATGAGATTATGTAAGCATAGCCTACATTTGTATACATTAATTTATTTAAATGTTCATCAACTCTACAAACTATCCTGAGTAAGTTTCAACTCACTGCTTCTGTTGTTTCACAGTGTCACTCTGAAGAATGGTGCAGGACGGAAATGCATGAATCCAGAGTCAAAATTCACTCAAAATATCATAAAGGCTCTTGAGAAGAGGTGAGAATATCTGCTTTAAGTTTATTTACTTATCCTTTACATATTCAATACAAAGACACAAAATCCTCTGGCAAACAGAGAAACATGGCAATTAATTATCTTTTTCTGATTTTACAGGAGCCAGCAGTCTGTGCACCACAGTACAACTGTCACTGCGCCACAGAAGAACATCCTGACATCAACATCATCAGCACCAGCATCCTTCAAATGACTTCATACACTTCAAATAAATACATCTAATAATTAAAACATTTCCTAATGCATAAGCTGATTAAATTATTATTATTATTATTATTATTATTATTATTATTATTCATCTGAGCGTTGGGTGTTTTTTTTTTTCATAAGACCACTGAACAATGTGTCATATGTACAGTCTTTTTATAATTTGATGTATGATATTATTTTCATTGTCCACAAAGAAGTGTTAAATAAAGCTTTTTATCTATGAATTACATCTTCTGACCTCTTTCAGATTAGTTCTTGCATTCTGAGATTCTGAGTAAAAATGCACATCACACTACATTTATGATCAGCAATAGTTCCACTGGCATCACTAAAACATCACAAATCTCAATAAAGCTTCAAGATTATTACAACTGTAAACAGTGTTTCACAAATACATTTTAAGTGAATAGTTTAGACTAAATTGACTGGACAAAATGCTCCTGTCTCAGTTATAAGCTGCTTTATGTCTGATCTGGCTGGTAGAAAGACTTTTATCAGAGCAAACTAATGTAGATTTATTCAGTCATATTAAATAATAGTTTGACATGAATAAATAAATTTAGATAATTCTACTCGAAGCACACAGACATGTTCAGTCGGTCTGTCTGTCTGACCTCTTGCCTACTTCGACCACTCTCATATTCTTCATTTAATCGTCCTGGACACGGTCTGGGATTCGGCGGCCCCGCCGAATTTTTGTTTTGTCCCTGATATCAAATAAATTCTTGCCTGAACTTCTCTGCTCTTGGGTCGTTTTTACACACACACACACACACACACACACACACACACACACACACTGTGGCACACACGCACATATACACAAGCATACAGTACACGTACAAAAAGCTATAGCAAATCTCAACTGGCTGATTTTTATTTTCTTATTTTTTTTGTAAGATATGAAGATTTTAAGATATTATAAACATTAGAATTATGATTTTCTGTAAAGCTGATTTGAAACAGTGTGTATTGTAAGAAGCACTGTATAAATAAATTTGACTTGACTTGATAAATCAACTAAAAAAATAGCCACATTCCCATCTCAATCATTGAATTAAAACAAATCTACACATAAAGTGATCAAAAGAAGCTGCAAAATCTCCTCTTGTAAACATGGGAACTTACTCTGACTGTTGTTAGTTGCTTATGATTTGATAGCTTTTATCTGACGGTTCACATTTCATCAATGTTATGAAAAAGAGTGAACAGAGAGTACTGTACAAATAAACAACGAAGCAAGTGTTCATTGTTAATTTCATTGTATCATTACAGAGGGCATTGAGGCCCCATTACAGCATTGCCTATAAAATATAAACATAGCCTACTGTATTAATATGCCTGAAAAAACTATGTAGTTATACCAGTTTTACACCAGTTTTTTTTTTTTTTTTTTTTTTTCACATTGATGTTATTTGTGTATGTTAATATTTCCAAATTTCCAAAGTTTTCATCAGTAAAGAGACTTTTCAAATAAAACATGCAAAGTAAAGTAAAGGGGTAATGAGACCGTGACCGCAACCTCTATTAGAAAAAGAAGTGCTGGGTCTGTGTGGTTTGTGGTTTTTTAATCACCACACTGCGATTCAGTTATTGGCACGAGGCCACAAGCTGATGTTCAGACCAACAGCACAATGTAGTTCAATAATTCAATAAACAATGAGTTATTACTGAGTGACGTACGTTTTTGACACAATATTGTTACTCCTCAGCTAACAAAAATAGTTTGAAACGAAGCCACACGGAATTAAATATCATGCTGTTGAATAGTTGTTGAATTATTGACAGACAAATCAAATAACATTATCCCAGTCAAAGAGATGCATCTGAATTACAATATATTTCTATGAATATTAATTATTATTTAATAATTCAATTAATTATTATCTGAAATTGTAAAAAGAGCAGCAACAACAGGGAGCTATTCTGCCTAAAATCTTACCCTGTCTTACCTTATATCACTAAAGACTGTCGATCTGTCCCACATTAGACAAACTAGTTTAGTTTTAAATCTTTAAAGTCGACATAAAACATAAGTTGCGATAGTCTTTTCTTCCCAATTTGCTTGTTAACCCTTACAAAAAAGTATATTTCAAATTATTTTTATTAAGTATACTTAAGTAAAGTTCAAGTATATTTTTAAGTATACTAGTAAGTATACTAATATCAATGTACTAGTAGTATATATGAAAATACGTCTTGAGACTAAAATTGTCCCACATTTTAAAAGTATACTTTTAAGTATAATTTAAGTGTAACAGTAGTACACTTTGAGTACACAGCTACATTTTTCATTTGTACTGCAACTATACTACAAGTGAACTCATAGGAACTTACAGTTTATGAAAGTATTAATTTACTCTCAGTAACTACTAGTTTTATACTGAAAGTATACTTGTAAGTTTTCTTTTAGTGAACTTAACATCATACTTTTGTTACGGTGCTGCTGTAGAGATGAGGCGAATACGGAAATCCACAATCATAAGGGCTTTATTTACAAACATGGGAAGAACAAACAGCATTACAAACTTAGATAAACATAAGAACAGACAAGGAGTGCAGGGAAAGTGTCCATTATAAAGGGAGTGCAGATGATGAAGTCCAGGTGCAGGTGATCAGTGATGATGGGGAGATGACGAGGAAGTGAGTGCAGGTGTGGAAACAAGAGGATGATGGGAAATGGAGTCCGGGGAACAAGGGAACTGTGACAACTTTCAGTTTAATATATATATTATTTTTGCACTCTAGGTATGAATACTATGTTGCTATTTAGGTATTAATTTGTACACTTGAAATATACCTTTAACTGTACTTCAACTCTTTCCCCACCAGCATTTTTTTTTTAAAGTTGTCAGCCAGCAGCAGCATTTTTGATCATTTTCACAGTTTCATTAAGAAAAAGCAACATTTTGAACAAAAAGCTGAGAAAATTGTTTTTGTCAAAGACTATATCCGGATCAGATTCAGAGTGATGATCAAAAAGCTGGAGTAGATCGAGTCCATCAACATCCCCAAAGCTTCATAGTCGTTACCTCTTCATGGGTTCGACATTTCATTCTGTAACGTTATGCAGTTTTGATTTATATGCTGTTTCTGCTTCTTCTTCACCTGAGTTTTGATCCGGAGATTCTGTACTCTTTCAGAAGATGTGTAATAGGGCCCCCTACGTGTAACAGTGACAACATGGATTGCTGAAAATTTCCCTCAGTGGCGGGGAAAGAGTAAAGTAGATTTGAAGTACTGGTAAATTTCTATATACACTACCAGTGGACTACACAAAAATTCACATACTCAGAATTGGGAACATATCTGCTTTCTTTATAAATCAATATATTTAAACAATGTAAGTTTATAAGTAAAACTATTTGAAAAAAGTATTTAATAGGCTACTCAATCAAAAGAGTTGATATGAAAAAGAATTATACTTTTAAGTATAACTCGATCAAAAGACTGAGTACATGTATAGGCCAAATATACTTAGACATTTCTGTCAGTATAAGTCAAGTATACATAAATGTAATTTTATGTAGCCTATATTTCTGAGAAGTACATAAAAAGTAGACTGAAAGTATACTTTCTTATTTTTAGTTTATAATAATAGCATTCTTGAATAAACTACTTTTTTGTAAGGGAAGTCATGATGTAACGAATACTGTTTCCGAGTCCAAGCCTCTAATTGTTTCCATTGAGAATATTATCTTATATCACAGATTTAAAAAAGCTTTAAAAACTCATGGTGTACAGCTGTAGTCTCCAGGCTCATGGTATCCCAGGCATCACTATTTTATTTATAAAAGATGGATAACTGTCTGGCCATCTGAGATTTCAGTATGGAGATAAACATTAGGATCACGATCTTTCGTAGTAGTATTACATTATGTCATGAGTGCATATTAGCACTGTTTATTGTTTGCTTTTGACATCTGATAGAGCATTTTGGACCCTGGAAACGGTGACATCAGACTTAACAAGTGGATTGTGCCGTGAAAAAAAAGGCAGGTCAGGACTTGATTTTGTCCATGGGTAATTGGTTGGATGGTTGTGGTTAGCTATTGCTTTGATCTCATGTGAGTGACAGATTGATCCCGCCCTCACGCCAGTAAACACATCATCAGAGAAGAGAAGAGATGATGCTGCAAGAAGAAGGGAAGTTATTTTGGTAACACTTTAGAATACTGATCCTTCAATAATGAATAACTACACAGGAACAAATGAGTAATGCATTATTAACACTCTAGTAACTGCTAAGAAACTCTGATTAACGAATTAGTAAGTAATAGTGCTCAGTTGAATGTGGTAATTCACTATTAGCTAATAAGTAACTACTGTTTTTTCATACCTCCCAGAGAACTACTAAGAACTACTATATACAGGTTCATAATTAACATGAATAATGCATAATGTATAATTAATTCTAAAGTTCATAATTATTTGGATCAGTATTCTAAAGTGAGAAACATGATAACTCTCTAGTAACTACTGGAGTCATTGTAAACTTCTGAGGTTTTTGTACATTTTTGTTCAGTTTTGTACAGTAATTCCTTTTGATGTATTTGGTAATTACTAGTGGGTTACCATGATCTTCACTTTAGAAAACTGATCCAAATAATTAGTAGTTCCTTTAGAATGATGTAGTAACTCTTGAGTAATTACTATCCAATACTTTACAAAAACCTCAGAAGATTACAATAACTCCAGTAGTTACTAGAGAGTTATCATGTTTCTCACTTTAGAATACTGATCCAAATAATTAGTAATTCCTTCTGAAGGATTTGGTAATACTTCAGTCATTACTAGTGTGTTACCATGATCTTCACTTTAGAATTGATTATACATTATGCATCATTCATGTTAATTATGAACCTGTATATAGTAGTTCTTAGTAGTTCTCTGGGAGGTATGAAAAAAACAGTAGTTACTGATTAGCTAATAGTAAACTACCATATTCAACTGAGCACTATTACTTACTAACTCATTAATCAGAGTTTCTTGTTAGTTAATAGTAGTTACTAGAGTGTTAATAACGCATTACTCATTTGTTTCTGTGTAGTTATTCATTAATGAAAGATCAGTAAAGTGTTACTGTTATTTTGATTAAAGATTATGAAAATAATATAAAATAAATCATTATTAAAAACAGATAAATCCTTATTAAAAACAGAAATTGTCAACTTCAATTGTCAATTTTAAGCCAAAACGTGAATCTTCTGTCAAATATTGATTGTTTTCTGAAGAGTCGATATCTCCACAATTCCAACTGTAAAAGACGAAAAAAAGTTTTAATCTATTGAGTTTGAGGAGAACTAACTCCATATCAAACAAAATATGGATCACTACCGGTTACTTAAAATCATGGGTTAATGAATAGAAACTGCATACAGTTCATTAAATGTATCTACGGTGCAAAAATGTCTCTATTAAAAAAAGTAACTCATATTGTGCATGCACAATCACTATTTTCCCATAGATAAGCAGCAGTTAAAGTGGCATTTCCAGATTTCACAACAAGACTTTCAGTTTGTCTTTTGTTTTCATCAGCATGATTTTGACATTCATCAGCATGACTTCATCACAATGTCTGTTTAAGATGCTATTTAAAGATAAAAGGTAGTGAAAACACTTGATGATGTTGCAGTGAAAAGAAAAGTTTTGTCTAATTCCTGATTTTGTTAGTCTCAGACTATTTGGTATTTCTACATACAATCACTGAATTTCATCATTAGAACATTTTTCTTATTCAAATATTTAAAAATCTGCAAACATATCATATTTTGCTGTATATTTAAACTGTATATGGCATAGCCAACAGATTTCTTTTACTAAAATAAATCCTAAAGGTTTGGTTTATGCCAAGTTATCCTGAAACATTTGGCTCACCAAGTAAGTCTCATTTGAAGAACACGACCCATGAATTGCTTATAGAATAAATAAATAATAATATATACTGGACACTTTTATCATACATTACCATGTGATGCACATGGACACATCATCACTGATGTTTCCTGGGGTCATCGGGTGTTTCGGGTCTTCAAACAATCAGACACCCTCGCCCAGGCGACCCAGCCGGGGTTGATCAAGCCCCGGCTTGTGTCCAGGTCGCACTACCCCTCCCACAGCTCATCACTGATATTTCCTGGGGTCATTGGGTCATCACGAAAACATACTTACATGAATATTTCAGTCTAATTAAGCAATACTTACTTCCTCATTCCTGGAAAATTCAGCTCATAGTGCCTTAAATCAAAGCTTCTCTTCAAGATGGTTTAGGAGGTGCTTCCGAGAAATCACAATAAAAAGAGAAAAAGGAGAGAAAGCTGGAGTAGTGAAACTGAGGGGAAACCCCTGATCCTAGCGTATTTAAATGAGCTCTGAAGGCCTTCGGTCATAATCTCACTGACACAGACAAGCACAGTTCATCAAGAACAAGAAGACAATGAAGACTATTGCAGCTTTAGTTCTTCTTGCCTGCCTGATCGCTGTAGGAGTGAAAGGTGAGTTGGATTTAGTTATAGATCAAGGTCATTCAGCATATCTTGTATCTTTTGTTATGGTTATGTTCTGCAGCTAATAGGCTATAATGAAATATCTTTTCCAGGGCAGGGAAAGTCTTCGAAGGGCAGGTGCTTCTGTGCAGACAAAGGTGCAAACATGGTTTTAGTGAAGAACATTGAGAAGGTTGAAATCATCCCTCCAAGTCAATCTTGTCGCAAACATGAGATTATGTAAGCATAGCCTACATTTGTATACATTAATTTATTTAAATGTTCATCAACTCTACAAACTATCCTGAGTAAGTTTCAACTCACTGCTTCTGTTGTTTCACAGTGTCACTCTGAAGAATGGCGCAGGACGGAAATGCATGAATCCAGAGTCAAAATTCACTCAAAATATCATAAAGGCTCTTGAGAAGAGGTGAGAATATCTGCTTTAAGTTTATTACTTAAGTTCCTTCACATATTCAATACAAAGACACAAAATCCTCTGGCAAACAGAGACACATGGCAATTAATTAAACGAACTAACACAATTATATTCAATTATCTTTTTCTGATTTTACAGGAGCCAGCAGTCTGTGCACCACAGTACAACTGTCACTGCGCCACAGAAGAACATCCTGACATCAACATCATCAGCACCAGCATCCTTCAAATGACTTCATACACTTCATAGTTGGAGTTCAATAAAAAAAAATTTTTTTAAAATAATATTTAAAACATTTCCTAATGCATATGATGATTAAATTATTATTATTATTATTAGTGCTGGGTTGTAAAAAGCCTTTTTTTTTCACAAACATATTTTCATAAGACCACTGAACAATGTGTCATATGTACAGTCTTTTTATAATTTGATGTATGATATTATTTTCACTGTCCACAAAGAAGTGTTAAATAAAGCTTTTTATCTATGAATTACATCTTCTGACCTCTTTCAGATTAGTTCTTGCATTCTGAGATTCTGAGTAAAAATGCACATCACACTACATTTATGATCAGCAATAGTTCCACTGGCATCACTAAAACATCACAAATCTCAATAAAGCTTCAAGATTATTACAACTGTAAACAGTGTTTCACAAATACATTTTAAGTGAATAGTTTAGACTAAATTGACTGGACAAAATGCTCCTGTCTCAGTTATAAGCTGCTTTATGTCTGATCTGGCTGGTAGAAAGACTTTTATCAATGCAAGCTAATGTAGATTTATTCAGTCATATTAAATAATAGTTTGACATTAATAAATTTAATAATTTAGATAATAAGGCAGGCAGACAGGGGAAACCAAAACTCAATGACAATAAAACAGAACATACATGTTACATCACCAAGCTCTAATCTGCTAAATGAGATTATAAGACTTGAAGAAATTAAGACTTCATAAACTGTAACGGAGATCCACTGGAGGCAAGTCTTTAAGAAACCAAGTGCAGTTTTATTTAACAAATTAAAACATAAGAATCCAAACATAAAAGAAAGACTTGACTTGAGCTTGGCAAACAAGGAACAGGAACAAAGTCACCAAACAGTGGTAAAGGAAACAATGCATGACCAAGACACATGGCAAACACAAGGGTTTAAATACACAAGGGCTAAAGACATAACAAGACACACCAGAAAGCAATGATTAAACCAATGAACCAATGAAAACACGGGACACATGACAAGGGAGCACATGGCAGAATCACATTATACAAACAAGGGAAAGACATGACAACATGAAACATGACAATGACTACTTACAAAATAAGAGACATGAAACTATAAACATGGAACAAAGCCCAACACCATCTGTGACATAAACATTAACATCATGATTTTCTGTAAAGCTGATTTGAAACAATGTGTATTGTAAAAAGCACTAAAGCATTTTACTGAAAAGCCACATTCTCATCGCACTCAAAGGATTAAAACCAAATTTACATAAAAACTATATATACATAAAACTATACTTCAGCTGTGATCAGAAGAAGAAGTAAAAACTTCTCTCTTAAACGTGGGAACTTCCAGGCTGTTTTTAGTTGCCTCTGGCAAATCCTAATCACTAAGAAAATGTTTGAACCAATGAGTCTCTCTTGAAAAAGGGAGAGTGGAGGATATCACTCATTCTCTTCTTTATCCTGCAAACAGATCATCATTAGTGATTTAATAGCTTATATCTGACGACGGTTCACATTTCATCATGTGGAATATGATGAAAAAGGGTGAAAAAAGAGATTGTACAAATAAACAAAGCAAGTGTTCATTGTTATTTTCATTCATTGAATCTGTTACATGTGCCCTGGGTCCGTGTCCTATGTCAGGGTTTCTTCAGGTTTCATCAAACCTAATTTAATGCTTTTTAATGCCATATATACATATATGTCGCTAAATGTCAATAGATGACATCATACGGCAATTAGAAAATTCACTGTCATTAAGTTGCATTCGCATTCTGCCAAGTGTCAGCCCTTTACATTTGTTTGCTTCTCTGCTGCTACCTCTTTGTGCTCACATAATGTATTTTAATACAGCCAAATTCCCAATAAAATTGTTTCATCTATATATTTTTCTGTTTTGTTGTCAGACAATATGAAATGGTGAATGAAATGCGGCCCATTAAGACTACATACAAGGCTTGATATTAAGCCTTGTCGTGTGCTTGTCCTTTGGACAAGTAAAACGGTCATTCACTTGTCTGAGTAAAACAGTTTCTTGTCTGGAAAAAATAGGATTTTTTTCTTTTTTTTTTTTTTTTGGTGTAATATAAATTTATTCTGAAGCAATATCCTTTCAGAATATTCCATATATAAATCTGCATATTTGTGATATTTAAACTGAGGGCATTTTTTTTTTTTTTTTACCTTTACAAGGTTCAATTTCCCCCCACCAAATCCTGTATGATTCATGTAAAATGTATGATTCATCTTTTATTTTTAAATTCTTAAATTTGTTCAATACGTTAAAAATCAAATTAAATAATTTACAATAAAAAAAACTTACAACTGCAATAAATAATGTTATGGGATTGTTTTAAATATTTTTTGAAAATTCAAATAAGAAATGCTAGGGGGAAAGTGATACTTTTAAAAATGAAACTATACCACTAGTAGGTGGTGGCAAGTAAACCGTCTTAATAAGTGAGTCATTGAGTCATTCATTCAAACGATTCATTCCAATGGCTGATTCATTCAAGAATGAGGCAGTTGTTTGAATAATTACAAATATACATTGTTTATGACAAAATACTATTTGACATCACTCGACTCATTTAGTGTGCCACTAAAGTGTTTTGTATTATTTTTAAACATTGGATCTTTAGAAAAACTTAAATTTGTAAATTGTTACAGTCTTGTTACATACTGATATGTACTGATAATAAAGCAGCATATTAGAATGATTTCTGAAGGATCATGTGACATTGAATTCTGCTTTACTGTCACATAAATAAATTATATTTTAAATTATATTAAAATAGAAAACCATTATTTTAAATTGTAATAATATTTCACAATAGTACTGTTTTTTTCTGTATTTTTAATCAAATAAATGGAGATTTGATGAGCATAAGAGACTTCTTTCAAAAACATTAAAAATAGCAATGTTTCAAAACTTTTGTTTGGTACTATATATATACACACACAGGGTGAAATAAAAGTGCAGGATTTAAATTTAGCAGTCTATTATTTACAAAGTGAAATATTTGGTGACATTTTTGGTATCTCCAGTGTATCTAAAGTTTGATTCTTTTCTTCTAGTATAACCGTGGTCGTTTTCGAACTGCATGGAAAAGAAACAACTGGGTTTTTGGAATACTGGAAATGAAGGGCCATAGACGTTTGCCCATTTTGAAGATTGTCAAAAACCGCTCAAGACGAACTCTCATACCTATTATCAGAAGGCACGTGAGAAGAGGATCCACCGTTTTCAGTGACTGCTGGAGAGCATATGCTCAGGCTCTTCCTAGACATGGATACAGGCATTTTACTGTCAACCATTCAGAAAACTTTGTTGATCCAATTACTGTTTGCCATACACAGCACATCGAGCGTGCATGGCAAAGCATCAAGTCACAGGTTACCAAGCACAGAGGCAACAAAAGCACTCCGCTCTTGAAAGAGCATTTGAAATGTATTCAGTGGTATCATTGGTTGGGTAAACGAAACAAACAAGGAGTAATTGCTCAACTCTTTCATGACATAAGAAAAGATTTCGAAATCCATTAATTTGCAGCCATGAAGAACATATCAACTTATAACAATTCTGTACTTTATTGTAGAATATAATTTAAAATTTTAATTTGTTCTAAAGTCAGTTAGGGAAATTATATGTAGATCCAGAGTGCTTGATAATATAAATTAATGTGTTTACATAGTTTTAACAGAATGTGTACTTTACTTTCATAGATACAGACTTTGTGAATTGAATGTAACTTCTAGGTATTAAAACATGTTTTCTGTGCATTTTCAGTGTAAGTACACATTAGTTCCTGGGTATCAACACAGGTTCCACACTTTATTTTGTGGTCAAATTTTGGTGTATTTTCAGTGTAAGTACACATTAGTTCCTGGGTATCAACACTGGTTCCACACTTTCTTTTGTAGTCAAATTTTGGTGTATTTTCAGTGTAAGTACACATTAGTTTCGGTTCCACACTTTATTTTGTTGTCAAATTTTGGTGTATTTTCAGTGTAAGTACACATTAGTTCCTGGGTATCAACACTGGTTCCACACTTTCTTTTGTAGTCAAATTTTGGTGTATTTTCAGTGTAAGTACACATTAGTTTCGGTTCCACACTTTATTTTGTTGTCAAATTTTGGTGTATTTTCAGTGTAAGTACACATTAGTTTCGGTTCCACACTTTATTTTGTTGTCAAATTTTGGTGTATTTTCAGTGTAAGTACACATTAGTTTCAGTTCCACACTTTATTTTGTTGTCAAATTTTGGTGTATTTTCAGTGTAAGTACACATTAGTTCCTGGGTATCAACACAGGTTCCACACTTTATTTTAAGTGGTCAATTTTTGTGTATTTTCAGTGTAAGTACACATTAGTTCCTGGATATCAACACATGTTCCATGGAAACCCTTTCTGGTAACACTTTACAATAAGGTTTCATTTGTTAACTGCATTAGTTAACATGAACTAACAATTAACAATACTTCTACAGCATTTATTAAGCTTATTTTATGTTAATCTCAGCATTTACTAATACAATTTTAAGATCAAAAGTTGTATCTGATAACATTAGTTAATGCTCTGTGAACTAACATGAACATTTTTATTAACTAACATTAACTAAGATTAATACATGCTGTACAAATATATTGTTCATTGTTAGTTCATGTTACTTAATGCATTAACTATAATGCTAACAAATGAGACCTGTAAAGTGTGTAAACCCTTTTTCTAAGATGGTATTTGCACATTGTCTTTTACAGTATGCGAGTTGCACAATAAAATAAAATCAAATTTAGTGAATCCTGCATGGGGAGTCATAATGTGCTAAATGAGACTACTGAATATTCATTGGTGTATTCTGTTGTATTTTGCAAACATTTGTTCCATCCATAGCTTGACTATTAAATGGTTTGAATAATAAGTATCCACCCTCATACTTATACTCATATTTAAGCACATTGCAGTAGGCATGAACAATAATGCTTTACACGTGTAAGAACATAAAACTGCCACCCCACCCCAAAAAAACAAAATTTACAGAAACTGCAGAGTAGTTACAATAATGCAATTATTGTGTGTACTTATGGCAAATATACAGCTGTCGAAATCCACCCCCCCCCCCCCTTTTCTTTTTTTTTAGAAAAGTAGCAGTTCCTTTTGGGAAAAGTAACGATTCTTTTTTGGGAAAAGTAGCGATTCTTCTTTAGGAAAGTAGTGATTCTTTTTGGGCAGAAAATGTTGCGATTCTTTTTGGGAAAGTAGCGATTTTTGGGGGGGGGAAGAAGTGATTCTTTTTGGAAATTTAGCGATTCTTTTTTAAGAAAAGTAGCAATTCCTTTTGGGAAAAGTAGCGATTTCGAAGGTTAATATACAGCTGTCGAAATTTATTCCCCACCCCCCATATGATGAGAGATGTAGAGAGATGTATCTTAAAAGATGCTTATTGTGGATGGAGTTCAACCAGCATCAGTTTAAATATTCAATTTAACCAGTACTCACTCTGATAGAAAATCAGCAAATTCTTTGATAAAGTCTGTATGATGCCCTGTTGGTCTGTATACAGTGGCCAGCACAAATGTCAGATGGGATTTGTCATTTACATTACATAATGTTACTTAAAGCACCATCACTTTGAAGGAATTATATTTGAAAGTGAAGGGGTGGATTCTGGAATCCACTGCCGCTTCAATATATATCTTTTAAGTTATTAATCAACATTTATCTTTCTGTTAAATTATTTGAATGACTTCTACAACGTATGTTAAAGCATTTCTTTTCCTTTTCAAACACTAGAAAATGATTTTGAATATTGTCTGTACCTCTCACTGAGAGAAAAGAACATGTTATGAGTATGTTTTGGGAAAGTTTCCTGCTCAGAGCAGAGCTCAGATCAACTTCAACCTTGAAGAAGCTGTGAATCATGTGTATCTGTGTATGTGCGCTAAGTGTTCTGTGCAGGTCCTTTGTACTGGTGGACAACAGGCACTCTGCTTGAGACTAGCAGAGGCCATGTCATGACCCCAAAAGGACATCCAGTCCCTATATCCAGAGTCCCCTCGTCAGCATCCTGACGAATGGAGATATGCTTCTGACTATCTGTCCATGTGTGGAAGATTCATAATCTTGTCTATTTTTCTTATAAAAATATATAAAAAGTAAGTAGAGGATAAAAAAATAGGGATGAATGGATGTTCTGAAAGAATGTTTCATTTTATGGAAAAATATTTGAATATTCTCAAGTATGTCTTGTGATGAGCACATCACTACTGTGAATGTGAATAATTAAAATGATGTAGGACCTCTAAGTTCTAAATATTTGTTTTCTGATAGTCAAAGTGACAAAGGGTTTAAATGGCAAAAATGATACTGCAAGTGTCACAGAGACTCGACCTGATCGGAAGTTTGTAATTTCTAAATTCCCTGATATGTGGGTAAATGACAAATATAAACAAAGATGTTTATTTGAAAACGAATGTCAGTTCTGGAAAAGTCTTAAACTGGGCCAGAGTTAAAAGATCTAGGTAAAGTTTGATGTTACAAGTTTATAAAAATGCAGTGTACCAGTCCTGAATGCCTCAAGAGTCTCCCTTTCTCTCATTCAAAGTCAGCTAAAAGCTGCTATCTGAGCCGGTGTCATAAGTGATAACAAGCTTTTTATAGTGAAACACAGTGTCTCAGTTGAAAATCACAGACACAGAGATGTTAAAAGAAATGATTGCCATGAAAAGGGCAATTAGTTGTTAAGTTTGTCAAAGGAAAACTCAGTGAGTATAAAGAGGTCTTTAAAATAGTAATACAGACCTTGAATGATAGAAGTGACTATTTTGATGAATTTCTTCTATGACCAGTAACTTTTTGTCTGATCTTTGTCACCACCACGTGCAGGGCCGATGGATCCGGTTCAAATGTAGCAGAACACTACGCTGAATGGGCAGTTGTGAGAATTAAATTCACTAAGTATAATCTCTGCATGGATATGGTGCTGCTGAGAGGATGTCTAATGATTTTAGTGATTAAATACTGCTGTTATTAACCTGTCTCCATGTTTTAACACTATTAGGCAGTCCAATGGCTCTGGAGGCTCTTGAATGCAACTTCCCTAAGCTCCAGAAAACACCTGAAAACTGTCAAAGATTTCATGATGGGAAAGAGCGGTCACCAGTGTGCACGAGGTGATTTCTCAATGACGGGTAAGATCCTCTTTGGCCAGACAGGGGACAACCAAAGGCAGGAGGTTACCGCCGCCACTGGGCATCTACCCTGAAGGGAGGTGTTTTATATGAGATGGGTATGAGAGTGGAGCGGATGTCTGTGAGGCCAGCAGCATTGTAAAGGGGTGTGGATGACCATACAGCAGTCTGCCCCAAAAATTTTCCTCTATACCACTCACCAGAAACCGCATTCCTAGGATGGCTTGTTTTTCATTGTGACAAGTCCACAACTTGATACAACTAAGAAAATTATTGATAAAGAGCGGATGGGAATGAGCTTTCAAGAGCCGACTGAGACCATGAGGTGATTGTCCGTAATTTCTGGGGAGACAATAGCAAAATTTATTAACATGATGTTGGTTGCCCTATTGGCAAGAACTGTATAGAAGTTTCAGATTCAGCAGTGCTATGAATCCCTGAATCCGTGAGGCTGTTTATTTTGAACTAATGTGTCTATATTATAGCTTTTACTCCAAAAGGTCATTAGACATGACATAGGATAATTATAAGGCATGGTGGTGGTTAAAGATGAAGACTGCTTTTGCAGATTCAAGAGAAAGTTAAGTGAAGTCAACATTTAAACAAAAGGTATAGAATAAAATATTTTAGATTGTGGTAATGGTTTTTATTTGAACAATATACATTTTCCTTTTAAACTTGGTTAATGATTATTCTGTATATAGTAATGAATTTAACATTACATTCTGTTTAAATTAGTCTTGTGATTCTGTTGAAAAGATTATTTGTGCAGTAAGTGAGAGAGACTGCTTGAGTGGAGGCAAGGATGGAACTCTGTCTGTCTGTTATCAGCCTGCTAAAGCTTAAACAAAGCAATGAGATTAGAACCAAAACAACCCAGCTGACTTTTCTAAAAACAAATTATAGTGAAGAGACATGCTTTGAGGCTGAATAAGAGTAAAACCTACAGGAAAAATGTGAACTTTAAATATGTTTTTAGAATTAAAACAAAAAGCAAACCTTGACAATGAGCGGTTCATATTCATGTGTCTAGTGTGAGTGTATGTGATGGTGGCTGAACTATGTCTTATAGTATGTGTTCGTTTGGGGAAATATTCTGTCCTCATTGTGTGTATATGTCATTAACCTCTGGAATGAGTGTTTTAGCATTACAGATGGGTTAAGTGAAATGAAAAACTTTACAGAAGCTGATAATTCTGATTGAATCTGATGAAAAGGTGATAGAAAACATGGGACGAGCTTTAAGTGGTTTGGATATCCAGCTCTGTCTCCTAATGATAATTATGACTTTTGTCATTTATGATGTTGATTTGAATTACTCTCTGGATTAGTATGTTTAAGAACATTTATATAAATTGGAATTGTGAAACTGAAGATTGCCATCCATGGGTTAAAAACCCTTGTCTAAATTCAACTGAGGGTCTAAATTTAAACACTGTCTTCTTTGTTTGATCAGAATGATACACGTAAATGTTATAAGATTTGACGGCAGAGACAAAGTGACACATTGGCTAAGTCACTAGTAAATTATCCAGAGAAACCCCTCAAATTTATGGAAGGCCGGTGGGCAAACAAAGGAGGAGTAAAATAACTGATAAAAGTTTTATTCTTCATCCATTAAATGGATGCATGACATTGGATCTCTAGAGAGATACAATTTATGTAATAAGGGTTGAAGGAGAAAGCAGCTATAAGGCTGTCTGTGTAATCTAGGGGTTGAGATTTGAGTAAAATAATACTTTGGTTTTTGTAAAACAGTAAAGATAAGTGGGACTGAGACAATAGTGATGATAATATTTTTGGGGCTATCTGCAGACTAACAATTTGATAGAGAAATACTTTGACAAGTAGTTCAAATTAATGTTATTTAAAAAAAAAAAAAAAGATGTAAAACTGTTTCAAAAACAGCTTTAAAGAAATTGATAATGTCTTATAGTACAAATTTGTATCATTTATAAGTGATATGGAAGATTATAAAAAAATCTATCAGTTTGTGTTTATGACAATTTTGGTGCAGTGGCAAGCCTAATGAGATGATAAGGATCACTGCCAAATAAGAGGGTTAAGATTTTGGTCATTTAGCCTAAGCAGTTATAATTGACAAGGCATTTGAGTTTAAAACTGACTTTAAAGGAAGTCTTAATTATTTGATTTCGAATGCTGTACTGTTGACATGGTCTGAGTACTGTGAAATGTTGTGAAAAGAAATCTTAACAAAAGGGTTATTACGTAAAAGTAACAATTCTATGTTTTATTGAAAATGATAATTGAGATGATGATGTACTTGTTTTTCTTTCTTTTATTTCTATTTTTAAAAAAATGTTTTAAAAAGAGAGATTTAAAAGTGTTCTGTTCTGCAATTAAGGTGGTACATGATATGTCTATAGACTGTAAACTGAACAATGATTTAAGAAACTTAAAATGCTTAGATGGAATATGATGGGTCTTATTTATTTTGAGTTAGACCACAATTTTGTTTTTAATCTTAAAAATTATCTATAAGGGGTATAGTGAAAGGAGTGGATTTACGATCCATCTTCTTGTATTATATAATGAATTGGAAATTATAGTTTTCTAAAAACCAGTGTATATATCCTGGTGTTTATGATTACAGGCAATGTCTGTATTTAGTATCTGAGGAGTGACTGATGGTCTGGCCCATGCCAGGAATGCAGTAACAGTGCTTACTCGTTTAGCCCGGCTTCCAGAGAATAAATATGTATTTGTTTTGTAGTCAAGGAATTTGATGATAAACCGAATAAGACTGATGTAAAGACAACTATGTGTAAGGACTGAAGGTCAATAATGCACTATGTGCTCTGTAGAATATTCTGTTCTAGTTAAATCCTTCGAGGGAAAACCTATTGTCTATTTTATACAATTGTAACCTGCCAGGGGAGCATGGGTCAGCAATGTTAAATTTTGAAGCGGCCTAAATTGTTAGACCAGATGTGGTGTTTAGGGCTCCACATTGGCCTTAAGGAGGGACTGAAGGGGTGGATTCTGGTATCCACTGCCGCTTCAATATATATCTTTTAAGTTATTAATCAACATTTATCTTTCTGTTAAATTATTTGAATGACTTCTACAACGTATGTTAAAGCATTTCTTTTCCTTTTCAAACACTAGAAAATAATTTTGAATATTGTCTGTACCTCTCACTGAGAGAAAAGAACATGTTATCAGTATGTTTTGGGAAAGTTTCCTGCTCAGAGCAGAGCTCAGATCAACTTCAACCTTGAAGAAGCTGTGAATCATGTGTATCTGTGTATGTGTTCTGTGCAGGTCCTTTGTACTGGTGGATTCGACATTCTTTATTCGACATATCTGGTCAAGGGTTTATCCCCAACAAAAGACTTTTGAGTAATACTAAAGATATTACTATAAATTACAGCAGCACCTCCCCCCTTGCCTCTCCAACGCAGTTTGTGTCGATAATAATAACCTTGAGGGCTAGACTCATTTAAAGTAATGTAATCGTCTGGTTTTAGTCAGGTTTCTGTCAAACACAGCTAATCAAGATTATTGTCTGTGATAATATCATTTACAATAAGTGCTTTTGAAGAAAGGGTTCTAATATTCAGCAACCCAAGCTTTATCATTTGTTTATCAGTATTATCTCTGTTTTTTATTTGTTGAACATCAATTACATTTTTACCCTTAAATGGGTTTGGAAGTTTTTTGTATTTACTAATTTGGGGTACAGACACAGTCTCTATGTGATAATATCTAGGTGAAAGAATTTCTGTGTTGGGATTTATCTGACTTCTGTAACGTGAGGCAGCTAGCAGACATTCGGTTTAGCCAGTCTGTCTGCTTCCTGATTCTCTGTAATCTTAGAGATATAATAATCTTAGAGAATTTACGATTAGCATTAGCCAGCACTTTTAAATTTGCTTTGATGTCAGGTGCTCTGGCTCCCGGCAAACATGTGACTATGATGGCTGGTGTCTTTATTTTCACGTTCCGTGTAATAGAATCGCCAATAACTAGGGCACTTTCAACAGGATTCTCAGTGGGTGCGTCACTGAGTGGGGAGAACCTGTTTGATGTTCTAATTGGAACGGAAGAGCGATGTTTTTCGCGACTAGGCCGCCTCACCATCACCCAAATGCCCTGCTGCACGGGCTCTATAGCCGGAACCAAACAATGTACAGATTTCACTAAGCTAGTCGCATCCAAAACAGTATCTAAAGCCCTTGCATTCTTGCTATCCTCAATTAAAGTTTGGATGTGTGTATCTAATTCTGAGATTCTCTCTGTCAGTCTGATCATCTCCCTGCATTTATCACATGTGTAAATCTCACCGCTGACAGAGAGAGCTATACTATGCATGTGACAGGCAGTGCAAGTAACAACAAAAGGAGAGGATGACATGACTCACTGTGTTTGTAGAGTGATCCGACTTACCACAGTTGTTTGATGGACTCGAGTCGTCGAAAAAGGAGTGCGCGAGAGAAAAGAACGGTTCGTGGCCCAGATGACAAGCTAACAAGCTAGTGAAATGCTAATGCGCTGTGATATCGATTTGGATTAAAAGATGAAATGCTAGCAATGTCAGATTAATGTGATAGGCAATATCAGATATATGGTGATGATGATAACATAGACAAGTAATGATAATAAATAGATTCAAAACAAAGCTCTACGGAGCTACAGACACACAGAGCTACAATGTGTTTACAATGTTAACTCTAATTATTTATCTTTTCATAGGTAACATTTTAAGCCGCTATGAAATCTGCAATAAGCTTGGTGAGGGAGGATTTGGCGTCGCCTTCGAAGGGATACGCTTGAAGGATGGCCTTAAGGTTTTTTACTTATAATATCTACTTAGCTAATTGTTTTGTCTCATTGTATCCATTCTAGTCTGTTCTTAATGTATATTATGTTCATTATTTAGGACACCTGACTTGTTAATAACTGTAATGATATGACCTCTGCACAAGTCAGCATTTTATTGATGTTGTTGTTGTTTTGCTGATCAGGTGTCACTGAAATTTGCCTTGAAGACAGATACCACCGAATATATCAGCATCGTAAGTAGGGTGTGGTCTCTATGTTTCTCACTGTTTTCGATTTAAAACATCTTATATTAATGATAATCACAGATGGAAACTAACCTGCCATTGACAAAAAAATTGTTCAAGACTGGAGTAAATCCTTCTTTTGGCCTTCTTATAGCCTGGTCATCCTACGGCCCTTCCGTTAGAGGTTGCACTAACAATGCTTGCTAACAAGGGCCCCAGCGTTCCACAGATAGTTCAGGAGTGGCAGGACCAGCTCAGCTTCTACATCATGGTCTTGGAATGCCCCTCACACTGCGAGGATCTGTTTGATTTCCAGGAGCACCACGGAGGCATCCTCAGTGAGGACATAGCACGATTTAGTCTGCGTTCTGACAGAACCTGGGAGCGCTGGACATAAACAATGTATGAAAATGACACAGAAAAGAAGATATTGTTGAATGAAGTCATTATTTTTGTTTTGTTTTTGCACACAAAAAGTATTCTCGTTGCTTCATAACATTAAGATTGAACTACTGCAGTCACAACGACAGTTTTAACGATGTCTTTAGTACCTTTCTGCACCTTGAAAGTGGTGGTTAAATTGTTGTCTATTGCCGAGTCATATACCTCTCGGATTTCATCAAAAATATCTTAATTTGTTTTCTGAAGATGAACAAAGGTCTTACGGGTGTGGAACGACATGAGGGTGAGTAATTAATAACAGAAATTTCATTTTTTGGGTGAACTAACCTTTTAAGCTTTGAACTGGCAGACAAATCATTCTGACATTCTCCTGCATCAAGCCTTATGAAAAAAATAATTACATTTTAGCATACTTTTAAAAAGAGTATCCTACTTATTACCAGAATAATATACTTCAAAAGAATAATGTGAACTGAATGTGACTCTTAATTGCATCTTATTTACAATTAAATGAAAATGTATAATAGTTTAAATGTATATTAAACACAATTAGTTGAATTTAGGAGTGCTTTTTGATTCACTTACATAAGACTTAAGTACATCTTTATAAGTAATTTCATAATTAAATATTTAAAGTGTATGTCAGTTACACCCGGAGGCAACTGGGAGCTGAGAGCTGATCTTGACCGCAAGCTGAAGTTCCCACAGCAGATCACCGTAACCTCCTTTCGGCCAGACATCGTGCTCTGGTCCACCATCACAAAAACAGTCATAATGGTTGAATTGACTGTGCCACCATGGAAAGATGGCCTGGAGTCTGCTTATGAGAAGAAGCAGAAGTACGCAGACCTTTCAACCGCGTACACAGAGGCAGGGTGAAGTGCCTTCACTTATCAGCTGTCGAGGCTTCACTGGAACCTCTACTCAACGAATTCCGAAATCTCTCAATGTTAGAGGCGCCAGGTTGTCAAAGGCATTAAAAGATGTGGCAGAGCAAGGGAGCTTCAGGCTCTGGCTCCAGAGAAAAGGGCAAGGTGTGGAGGAGAGAAGAATCCTAAGGCTGGTTGCAGGGAACGTTAGGTCGCTGCCTCTGCTCCACCACCCGGAGATGTTCCGGGACCAAAGAAGCAAAACATAAAGGAGCAAAACATTAACAATGGGTGGCTCCCAGCTGATGACTCTGCTGCCAGCCCAAATGACACCTTCAGGGGTGCGTCAGGCAGAAATACCTGGTTCCTGCCTGTGCTTATGGTAAACTACAATAGTGGTAAATAGCTGCTGAGCATGTTAATTATTCCTCATCTAAGGAGATAAATCCATGGTTTTCATTGCATTAATTATAGTCTAATATTGACACAAGAAATTAACAATTCCTTCCTCATTCTTGGAAAGGTCAACTCTTTCAGATTTGCTGAGAGAAAGTGTTTCTGAGAAATGAGACCAGTTCAGATCCTGGACTATAGAAACAAAAACTGAAAAAAAAATCTCAAGGAGGGAAAAACCCTTTTAAGAGCATAAAAACACAACAGCTGAACACAACATCCATAACTTCATTAATAAGCCATTTTGGAGGTGAAGACAGAAGATCAATACAATGAAAACCTTTACAGCTGTGGTTGTTCTAGGCTGCCTGCTTGCTGTAGAGGTGACAAGTGAGTTTTATCTTTGAACTTCGATTGAAGAAATATATCCAAGTTTTTAATATTGTGCATTTATATTGTAGGACTATCTTTGTATGTCATGGTAGCTAATGGTAAACTGCATTGATTTTTCTCTTTCAGGCCAGGCTAGAGCTCCAAAGGGCAGGTGTTTCTGTGCTGACAAAGGTGTAAACATGGTTCTTCCAAAACTGATTGAAAAGGTTGAAATTATACCACCAAGCCCCTCTTGTGAAAACCAGGAGATTGTGTAAGAACATTTTAATAATTATAAATCCAATTCTCTCAATGTTATACATCTCGGTTTAATGTTGACTGACGTAATTATACAGCAAATTGTCCTGTGTTTTTGCAGTGTTACTCTGAAGAATGGTACAGAGCAGAAATGCTTAAATCCAGAATCTAAATTCACACAAAAATACATCATGAGGGCTCTTAAAAAGAGGTTATAACCATTTAATACTTTTTCAATATGATATTTTGTTTATACTTATAAAACAAACCTATAAAAGACAAAAACACCTCAAACTCAAATACAGTAAGAAATACTTCTCATTTTACTTAATAAGAGAAGACTTACTATCGATTGTTTCTGATTATTTTCAGGAGCCTGCAGAAGGAACCTTGAAATATGAAAGGAAGTGAAGTGACGAACACATGAAATTAACACCATGCAATCAGTAACCAACATCCTTATGGCAAGAATTGAACTGAAAATTTTTATATTACTTTTTCCATATTATTCTTATGCTATATTTGAGAATTCCTAATGCAATTTAATGTTTCTTAACATAAATCTTTAGATGATTAACATGATCATTAATTACTGTTGTGTGCATTTTAAAATAGTAATGCAAAAACATGATTACAGTGTCATATTTTGCTAAATAAAGCTTTTGTGGCATTTCAGTATGTTTATGACCATTCTATGGAGCATAAAATGTGAAATAAAGAAAATAAACAAGTATTAAACAATCATTGTACGTCATTAGCCTGTTTGTAAGAAATATATTAAATTATTAAATCTAAACGTGAACATTACAATTGAACCTAATTTCAAGTTGCACATTAAGTCAAAATGATCAAAAGTCTACATTTAGAACTCAGTATTTAGTTCTAAATGGAAACAATGGAAAGCAAAGACGAACAATGCAACTACCAACTGAACAAAGAAGGCTATAAAAAAAATATAGCTATATTATATATTGGTTTTGTTTTTTTGTTTTTTTATGTTTTTACCGGAGTAATAAAACAATGATTTGTTTAGGGGAATGGTAAAAAGGTTTTGGAACATTCTCTCTTTCCAGACAACAATAGAGCCCATGCCTCTCCTCTGATATTAATGTTGAGACTATGACTCATTAGACTCATATATGGCATAGCAATGGAGGGCAACATCCTGGCTGGTTTCTCTCATGCTTGGAAATGGAAACTGATATTGTATCCCTATCTCCTTGTCATTGTAATGGTTAATCCAACAAACATCCATAAAAATAAATGGATGCACTGCAGCTTTCAGCCTGATTACATAATATCCAGTGTTGACAAGTCTGCACATGTGATGTTTGAATAATATATGAACCACTAAAACCACACAACCATGATTTGGATTCCTCAGCCTCATCATGTTAATAATTTTTTCATAAACAAGATATTTAATGTGCCGAAAGTAGATTCATGTATTTGCATGTTCACATAATCCTTGAGTATGATGAAGGTAAACAGCTTTGCTATTAAAAAAGTGCATAGTACTGCACAGTACTGAAACTGCCCTCATTAGAGTCCTCAATGACATCTTAATAGCTACTGATTCGGGTGATCATACACTTGTCCTCAGCCTTCGATACTGTTGATCACGAGATTCTTATTTCTCGTCTGGAATCTTGTGTAGGTCTGGTTTTAAGTTGGTTTAAATTCTTTTAACAAATCAAAGTTTTTCTGTTAAAGTAAGAAACTTCACTTCCTCTTTAAGCAATCTAATTTGTGGTGTACCTCAGGGTTCTATTTTAGCACCCACTCTTTTCTCTCTATATCTACTTCCTTGGGGTTCGATTTTTAGGAAACATGGTGTTTCCTTCCATTGTTTGAAATTTGACAAACAAATCAGCACTGTTGTAGGTTCAAGTTTCTTCTATCTTCGTTCTCTCTCTCAAATCAAATCTTTCCTTTCAGAGGGCTCTTTAAAGGTTGCAATCCATGCCTTCATTACATGCATACATCTCGGCTAGACTATTGCAACCCTTTCTATTACTGCATCTCAAAGTACATTAAAGCTAAAATCCAACCTGAATGATGACAACACATAATAAAATACTATCGCTAGTGATCATCAAATCCTTTTAACAGTTTATTTTACAGACAGTTTATTTTATAGACTTCCACTTTTTCACAAAACCTTTGCTCTCTAGAAACCCAGTCAGTTTGGGTTAAAATTCTTTGAAGTTCAAGTATTAGCATTATAAACACTGAATTAATACCAACATATGAAATTAAATTAAGGACATGCATCAGAAAAATTGGTAATGTTGGACAATAAATATATAACAGAATAGCTTCAGAGTAAACTGTTTTTGCAGTCTTATATTAATGTCCGTTAATGCAAAGGTGGGAATTATGAGATAACAGACACAGCAATGCATCATGTTCTATAAGATCATGTTTATAGCGTGATCCAGTGGATTAAAACCTATTTCAGTCCTAGTGGAGTAATTTACTATTAGGCCTACTAGCTGTATTACTCCACTAGGTCTGCCTATATACGTTTTAATACGTTGGATCACTACAAACATGATGATCTTAACTTTAGTAATTATTAATTTATTAATTTACTATTAATAGTAAATAGGCTATGTAAAGTTGCATAAAATGGAAATACTCAGTAAAGTAGGCAGTAGCGTGTTTACCCAGCACGCAAAGCACGCAATTGCGTAGGGCCCCGCGGGCTTGGGGGGCCCCAGCGATTTCTCCCGAGGGTGACCCCACGGTGGTGTAGTCTACTTGATACGCAGGTATATGCCATATACCCACTAGGAAAGGTCAGGAATTTGCATATAGGCCTACCTGCTTTAAAAAGCGCGAGGATATACGGATTTGGCGCTCTTTAATGTGCCGTGACAGGTCGCTGCAGTATCAGTTCAAGAGAAGCGGCAGCCGGACGCGCACGTGAATTGATCCTCTCCTCCTGCTTTAATACCAGTTACAGCAGCGCGAAATAAACATGAATGAACTAAAGGTATGTTAAACAATACAGAACAACCTAAATCCATATCTTGTCTCGTGTAATCACGCTCAATCATTGTTTCAACCGCGGAAAGACGTTAACAAAATTTCTTGTAATAAACAAACGTAACGTCACATTTAGGCCTACCTCAGAACAAACATATTCATCATGACCATAAACTCGTTAGTCAGCTAGAAAAATGAACTCTAGAGAGGAGCATTTGGCTAAATATATGCACCATATTACATATTAATTATAATATTTTTCTTTAATAGCCTATACAATGCATGTTTGAAAAAAATCCATCATGTTGACAACCACCATTTAAATGTTTATATTTCAAAAAACGAATTGGAGTAGAAATAATTTTAAAGTTAGTAGGCATATTATAACTTTATTATTATAAAAAATGTCCTTAAGTGTAATTTAAGTTTGTATACAAATAAGTTAATTTTAACCTACAATATTAGCTAATGTAGCGCCAACTGATCCATGTATTTTACAGCATTAGTTGAGAGAAAAATTTTTTTCTTGAGAAAATTTGCCATGTACTGTACTTGATATAGGCTTACAGTATATCCAAAATAACTGATACTGAATCGAATTGCAAGCTTGTGAATCAAAATTCATACCTATGATGACAGACTGGCAGGAAATGATGCAAAACTGAAAACAAAGTCCAAACAGGGTGATATTTTGACATACCGTCCCCTTGGAATTATAAGGTTCTATCTGCATTCTGAGCAGTTCTGAGATATTGAGCTTCAAAGTTTTTGCATTCCATTGGACTTTGTAGATAGAACCATTTTGTTTTCTAAATAAAAAGTCCCTATATTTACTCAACATTACTAAAAACATCACATAATGTAAATAAGTTGTCACAGAATAAGAATATGTGAATAACTCAATTTTGACAAAAATGTCAGATAGAACAGATTATAATTCCAAGGGGACGATACTGATAAGCCTAATCTTTCCATTATTGTTAATAATAGTTGGAACCTGCACTCTTAAATGTGCTTCGAAAATTGCCAGCTGATAAACCCCCAGGAACGCGATCACGGGGCCCCCTCCCGGAGATTTGCTTAGGGCCCCCAATAACCTAAACACGCTGCTGAAAGTAGGCTAACTTTACCTCAGATGTGTAATGGTTGGATTCCACAACTGATAATATAAAACATATATAGGCTAAGAAAATACAACATTTACTGTAGGTGTCATAAAATTTACTGAATTTGAGAAATTTTCTATTGCGTTTCTGATTTGGCTGTGAGATTCGCCGATTTTGGGTGCGTAAGATGCGATGGATTCTATTGTCCAGTTGGCATTTTCACCCCAAAAGGCTGCCGCGCTACCGAAGCGCCACCTAGTGGCTGTTACCCAAAAAAACAGAACAACTGTTTTCAACATTGATAATGATCAGAAATGTTTCTTGAGCATCAAATCAGCATATTAGAATGATTTCTGAAGGATCATGTGTCACTGAAGACTGGAGTAATGATGCTGAAAATTCAGCTTTGACCACATTTATTGAACATTTTACAATATATTCACATAGAAAACAGCTATTTTAAAGTGTGATACTATTTCACAATATTGCTGTTTTTACTGCATATTTTGATTTAAATAAATCCAGCCTTGGTGAGCAGAAGAGACTTATTTCAATTGTACAATTACAATTGTAATGTTTCCCAACTTTTGATAGGTACAGTATTTTCTGCCTTATTCTGTTATCTTTTTTACATTGTGTAAAATCCATGAGAACTTACTGCACAGGTGTTTGTAGTATACATAAACCAATCATAGAATTGTCATAAAATATAGGGTAAAAAATAATAGATATTGGTTATTGTTCAGCAGTGTATTTGATTTCTTATTTAAAGGAAATTGATTTCAAATTAAAAGCAAGAGATAAGATAAAAAATAAAATAAAAAATCTATCATTTAAACAAAGGTCAGATAAAAACTGGTATTACACCCAACATTTCTGTCCCCCTCACTTCTGAAATGATGGCTACGCCCCTGGTGTGAAAGGTGAGGATTTCACATGCCTAACTCTGATTTATGGGAAGATAAGAAAGCTGCATCTATGAGCATAATGCCAAGAAAATCAGCTGTAACAAACAGGCCAGATAAGAAAATGTAAACAATTTAACAAAGTGGTACACTTTGAATTCTATAAATTATATAAAATATTTTAAAGCCCAAATTCTTTAATACTCATTTAAATAAATAAATATTGGACGTTTTTTGCAGAAAGGCCTTGATGCATAAAATGTTCTTCTTCTTCTTGTACGATTTAATGGCGGTTGACAAGCTTATGGTGTATTGCCCCCACTAACTGGACTGGAGTGTGAAGCATTGATGTGAAGGATGGGGGGGAGGGAGGATAGTAATAATATGAAAATTTAAATTCTTCTTTCTAATCCTGTTATCTTCAGAAAACTAAGAATTTCTCTCTAGTCTGTCCTGAGCAGCTTAAAAGATATGATATAGTGAAATTTAATAATCCTGTGTTTCTCAGTTTCTTAAATAACTCCTCTCTTTCTTTTGTTGCACATAATCCTGACTGATGTTTCCCTATTATGAATAAAGAATGATTTAAACCAGAATGTCCTATTCGAAGTCGAGTAATAATCATGTCTTTCTTTTCTATCGTTAAAGCTTATTCTCCCTTTGCCAACTTGTTTTTGGATACTGTATATGTGTCTGCCTTTTAAATCCTTGTCCCACATTTACTGCCACTTTATATTCATGAGTTCTTTTATTCTTCTATTTCTGCTTTACTTAGTGCAAGTTGTACCTCAATGTTCATACGTTTCATTGCATGTTTGGCCAGTTAATCGACTATTTCATTTCCTTGTACTCCTACATGTGCAGGTAGCCTACCCATAGGAACCTCAGGACTATACCCATTAACCCCTAAGCAGATTTATAAGTACCTCATAGATTAAATCCTTTCTTGATGTTGATTGTTTACTTATTAAACTATTTAAAGTTGACAAAGAATCAGAACAAATGACTACCCTTGAAGGCTTATCTTCCTCCACCCATTGAATAGCTAATAAAATTGCTATTAGCTCTGTTGTAAAGACAGATACATAATTAGATAACCTTTTCTGAATGTTGATCTGTAATCTTTGGATATATACAGCTGCAGCTGAATTTCCTGATGTAGGATCTTTAGAACCATCTGTGAAGATATGGAGCATTGAAGAGTAAGTTTGATCTAGATATTGTTGAACAATAACATTCTTAGATATAGATTTCTCATTCTTAATCATATTTTGTAGATGAAAATCTACTTGAGGCATAGGAAGCAACCAAGGAGGAATATTCGGAATAACAACAGATGGATTAACTGAGATTTCTGCAATACCCAAAATCGTAGCATCTCTAGTTGCTGTCCAACCAAAACTTTTGATTTTATTATTCCCATATTCCCAGCAATCCTTCAATATGTCCTTTACTGGATGTAACTCAGAATGCCCTTATACATTTATCCAATAATTTATCGATAATTTCGCATAAAATGTTTCTGAGGTTAGGCTCATTTAAAATGTTATGGCGCCCTCTGCTGGAAGGTTGAAGAATAACCCAGGTTTACTGTGGATCGTAGTGCTGTCGTCATATCTCTGAAAGGGCGGTGACTACTGGTGCAAGCAAGCAGAAATCTTAGTATGGTGTATACAAGACCACATTGAGTGCCTTCATATCTGACTGTTTTTTTATCGCACTTTTCCGTCATCCTCGAAAAAAAGAAGCAATTTTACATTCTGAACAGCTTTTTAAAGGCGACGGGCAGAAAAAATATGGGGAATTGCTACACTGTAGGACCAAACGAAGCCTTGGTGGTATCAGGTAACCTATCAACTGCTTTCTGTTTTTCTCAAAGCCATCCGCTACACTTTTTTTATAATCTGGCTGTATTGTATTCATCTGAATTGTATCTAACGTAGAATGTGTTTGGTGATCGTAAATGTACGATCAGAAAATTGACGCTTATTTTCTCAAGTGTTTCAGTCGAGTAGTATAGATATTCGTGTTTGCCTGTTGCATTGTAGTTTGTATGACAACAAAGACAATCCATCACATTCTCGACATGTGTGTCTCACTCGAGCTTTATTCAATTTGATTTCGACATGTTTGCGCAATGAAACACATTGTTCTCTTGAAATCCTCTTGGCCCTATATATCGATTGATTGTATAGACGTTTAGATTAAACACACGTGACTTACGAATTGTGCTTTTTATTTCCATTTTATTTGATACTGCCACCACGTCGATAGCCTAAATGAGTGTTATTTTATCTTAGTTATCTATGGTGAAGATGAAGACACCTATTATAAACACGTTTTCTCGCCGAGTGGCCATGTTTGACAGAAGTAGTATCGATCAAGACAGTCAAGTCTTTTAAACTGATAAACTTATTCTGCTGACTGTACATTATCCCTTAGCTTATTCCTGCTTCTAAAAATAGTAACTGGGGGGAAATCGGGCAGTAATGGGGTTGTGTGCACAATAATATTAAAAAAAAAATGTTTGTCTGGGAAAAAAATAATAATTTAGGAAAATCTAGACTCAAAATTATGAAAAGGTCAAACCTCTGACGTTGAGCAGGCCAAAATCTATATTTGATATAGGAGGATGCAGGTATTTGGTGTGCTTAAAGCTATAGCTACCTTTCACTTTTTATGTTATATAGTTTATAGACAAAATTAGTTAGTTCATTGTTTTGAAATTGTCTGCCATCTACAGTTTTCTCTAGCTGCCCAGTTTCCTGAAGAGTCATTTCCTCTTCCCTTAACTTGTCCGCATTGGTCATGTTTTATGAAATGAAGTCACATGGCAATGACTTTAGTTTGCAACGATTCTAGCAACAGCTGAGGATTGCGCCTTAGCTGATGACTATCAGGAAATCTGGAATAGTTTCCAGTCCAGGGAACAGACCTACTATATACATAGATTTGTGAGGAATTTCCTCACATATCTTACATACCTAATGGTTACAGGCCCCCACTGTCTATACATATCACGTGCTAAACACTACATCAGGAGCCCAGACTGATGCTTAAACTTCAGGTCGCATGATTGGTTGCATTGACAGCTGAATGTAATAGATCCTAGATTATCTTTTTCCTGGGTCAAAAGCGGTCTTCAGTGGTTGCGGACAAACATGGTCATCCACACACACAATACAAAGAACTCTACCCATGTGAACTGCGAGCCCGGCACTGACAATAATCCAAAAGAAATGTAAAGAAACAGTTTGTAATATTAACTTATTCTATTTATTAATGAAATAAAAAATAATCAAAAACAAAAGTGCTTAGAACTATTTTATATTTATAACTCTAAATTTATATGTAAAAAAAAAAAAAAAAAGTCACTGAGTGACTGATTTGAAAAGCTAGTAATAAAATGAACAACAAAGAAACATATTACATAGAAAAAGTGTCAGGTCTATTATTTTGCATTAATGCACAGATCATTTGACATACAGTATCAGATCGTCCATTGCTGGTTATCACCGTTGATCGGATTCAGTCACGCATTTTATGCTGCCTTCAAATGCTGATGGAATTATATATGAGTTTATAATTAAATATGAGTTTCCTAGGTATTCATTTCACATGAACGCTCTCCCATTTCAAAACTTGAACGCGATGAGTTCATAATCAAGACTTTAGAAGTGGGAATTATCAAATTTCCGACAGCATGTGATGGCAGCATTAAATATGTCTGTCAATCCAAAAACTTTGCATTGTGTAGTTAGAAGCATGAAAAATATCTGTTATATTACATACAGAAAGCAAGCAAAGATCACTGCTATGATAATCACTGAAGCTGTCTATTGCAACACAAGGTTCACAAAGCTGTGACACAAAGCTAAATACTGAATAGACTATAGAACAATTCTTTGTAAAACAATAGTGGATTCAACGTGAAATTTAACATCTAATGTTAAAATGTATGTTTTTAATGTAACCTCCCTTTAAATACTTGTCGAGGTTTATATTCGATTTTGAAAGTAATTGCTAATAAGTAATGTAATATTTTTTAGAGAGAGTAATTAGTACAGTAATCTAAATACTCTGTTGAAGATGTAATTAATAGCTAGTAATTAATTACTTTTAGAGTAACTTACCCAATAATGTTTAGCAGACATAGTTTGTTAGCCAAATCACAACATGAGCAACAGGCCGAATTTTGCATAATGAAAATTAAAGGCAAATAGCATTTGCATGTTCACGTGGCCAGAAGTCATAGTACGTATGATTTTTTTTCTCCCCCATGTATGGTTTCATCCAGTAAAAGTGTGATACTTGTTTGAGTGAAGAGTATTTCGTTTGTTTGTCTTGCAAACAATAACAGACCTTTTGAATGAGATAGTCACACCAGGATACACTACATATACACTACCATTCAACAGTTTGAGGTCGGTAAAATTTTATGTTTTTAAAAGAAGTCTCTTATGCTCACCATGGCTGCATGCATTTCATGAAAGTAAAGTAAAACATTAATGTTGTGAAATGATTACAATTTTTTAAAATATATTTTAAAATGTAATTTATTCTTTTGATGGCAAAGCTACATTTTCAGCATCATTACTCCAGTCTTCAGTGTCACATGATCCTTCAGAAATCATTCTAATATGCTGATAATGTGCTCAAGAAATATTTCTTATCATTACCAGTGTTTGCTAATTTGTGTTGTGCTGCTCAATATTTTCATGACAACCGTGATGATTTTAACCATAACCATAAATACTCTTTCTTTTAATATGTCCTTGTTGAATAAAACTAGCAATTTCTTTTAAAAAAATCTTACTGTTTGGTACAGCTAGTCTAGTTGATAAATGACTTGAGCTGATTTCTGTAAACATTTAACCACCATAGTGGTTTGGTTAGACTGTAACTGTGAGTTGGGGCTTTCCAGAAATGCTCATTTTGTGGTTTTAATGAAGTTGTTGTTCAGCTTGTAAACCAGTTTGGTGAGGCTTGTATGGGATTTTTAACATTTGTAGGTGGTGAAATTAGTTTTGATTTTTAATACAATTTGAAATGAAAGTATTTACTTTCGTGTTAGATTGCCATGCAAGAGTGCCACAAATGACTGTATCAAACACGTGCATTTGAAAGTGTGATAAATGTGGAATGTGCCTTTGTATTAAATATGCCTGTTTATCTTCTCAGGTGCCTGCTGTGGCTCTGATGCCAAGACATATACAGTGGGCGGCTGGGCCTGGGCATGGTGGCTTATCACCGACATACAGAAGTAAGAATGTCCATTCATCACATTCACTCCTTCTGTTGTGTTTATCGGCTCACAATATAAACAATCTTTCTACCGCTGACTGAATGACACTATTCTCCATTTATGTACCTTTTCAGTTGCCTTTGAGTGGGAATTAGGGCCATTTTAGAGACATGTCACAGCATGCTCACGTTTCTCTGGATAGATTACTATAACCTCTTGTGAATATAATATGTTCACTTTAAAGAAACTCAGGAGTGCACACATCTGTGCATGTTGTTTTGCTTCCCAACAAATTTAACACGGTCAGCTTAAGGCCTACAGTATAAATCATTGATATTACCTAAAATAACTAGTTTCCTAGCCAGAAAGAGAAAAATGTTCTCACTGCATCGTAAAATAACAAGAATGGATGAACATTAAGAGTCTGTAATGTGATATCAAGTCCTGTTAACCAGGTTTTGAGCACTCTTCCTTTTAAATGTGTGTTCAGTGATATAGTCATCAACCTAGACAGCATACAAACGTTATACACAAGCATTGTCTAATATATCAGAACTCAACCCCCTCCATTCGCATGAACTCACTTCATTAAGGCCTCAGTATCCAGGGCCAGTGTTTGGAAAAATAAACAGCGTTAACAATACTAGAGCGTAGAGTAAAGTTCAGCTTCAATGGTTACGAATAGACAATCATTAGTGGTGCAGCCTCTGCTGATAAATGCATAGTACTGCAGTCTTTTAAAATCTGTAGAACTACAGTTGTGCTAAAACATATAGGTTTTTTCACACTTATCAACATTGTCAACCCCAGGTTATAGCAAACCTGGGTTATCAATTTTCATGTTTCATGCAGTTTATTCTTTGCCCTAGGTTAGGAATTAATTAGCTTGGTTAGCTTTCTTATTTGCATAATTAGGGTGTCATTATTACTGGTTGGATGAACTGTTTAAGTAACAGCTTGTCCCACTCCTGCACATCAGGCTTGTTACTGAATAAACTTCCACATTTTTACTTTTTCTGTCACTGTTTGACATTTTGATTTTTTTTCCCTAAAAGTTGTTTATTAAGATGATAAAATGAGAACTATATTTCATTTGTGAACGTATGGTTTATTTCCATTTCTTGTTTTCTCCTTTAACCGTTATTGACTTTGAGATTATGCATGTGCAATCTGTAATAACCAGCCTGCCTATTCTCTGATTTTCCTCTCTTGTTCATTTCTTTTAAGTGTTTGCCAAGCTAACTTGCCTTTACATGCTGGACTCACGCTGTGTCTGACCTGTTTCTCGTATCTCACTGCTGGGGATCATAAGATTATTATGCTTTATCAACTCTGTGGAAATACAGTCAGTAGACTTTTATCACACCTCCACATCTGCACAGCGGAAGGATTCAATCCCAGAATAATAGATTTGTCTGAGAATCACTTCGCTATTTACCACTTCAGATTCTGTCGTACATTAAATTGAAATATGATATATACATCTCAAGGTAAAGAAACCATTTTAGTGGTTTATTGTAAAGTACACTAACATAGTTTATTTGATTTATCAGAACTGAACTCTTGACAGGAACTCAAGCAGGAAATTGGTTATCTATAAAAGTGGGATGTGATGACACGTAGACGTGTGGAGAATGTCTATTGCGGAAATGCAGCTATGATTTTTAAATGTTACAGCTAAAATGAAGATTTGTATTTCATTGTTTTTATTATTAGAGTCAATAGTAATGAAACAATTGTCAAAAAGGTGAAATGTCTGAAAAAGAACTGTAAAAATGTCTCATAGATTAGAAAAAAAACAAGGCTTGGTGGGATCTCTCCTGCCCTCCCCCTTTCCTGATAAAGAACACAGTAATCTAGTTTGCTGGCAGCTCTAAAAGCTACATTGATCTAATTTTAAATGATTGAGAGAGATGTAGGGCTTGCAGCATAATAAGGGCTGAAATAAACATTCAGTTGAGGGATCCTGCTGCATATCCCTGTGCATGTTACCCCTTCAGACACACCCTGTTTCATTTGTCCAATTGAAGAGCTACACTTTATCAAAGACACAAAAACAGCCGATTAAATTTGTTTGAAGTATACAGAAAAGGGCCATTGATGAGAGGTCCACACTCGCTGCACATGAACACTGTGATCTATATTGGTACACTAACTTTGTTGAATTCTAGACTATGGTCTCTTACACTGAGAACTGTCCCGTGTTATATGGGTTTTGGCTATATTAGGGGAAGCTATATTAGCTCAACAATCCACTGGAATAGTATGTCACCTGGGACCCTCTTTCCACTCCAGTCAGTTAGCTTGTGCTGAACTGCAGGGCTTAGTTATGTGAAACATTGTGAACCTGCAGCTTTAGTGATTGTAATTGGATCAATGTCGTGTTAAGCCACGGTCACACTAGACTTTGAACGTGCGAAATTTCTTCGGGTGCTGTAACGGTTGTGATATGACGTCATGGTCTACAGCGTATTTTTTATAACATGAATTCAACACATAACTTAAAGTAAAAATTCAAAATGTAAAAATATAGAACCTACTCGACTTCACTGCAAAAATATCATTCTTTTAATTCGGCCAAGAGGTCATGCCGTGACGAATCGATCTTCTACTGGTCGCACGTCTTCACGTGATGCAAATTCGCAGGTCAGAGTTCACCAAACTTGAACTTTGGAACGCAGTGAAATGTGAAATTTTTCGCACGAGCTTGCGTTTCCGGCCTGACCAATCGCATGCGTTTGAATGGAAGTCAATGTGTGACGGCACTGCACTTTGTGTGTACATTAGCATTTCAACATTTTCATAGCAAAAGTTTTTTCATAGGAATAGTAATTATTTTGCCCCGATTATAGTCTGGAGGAGTCAGATCCAATCTGCTGAATTTGGGTAGTCGAAGTTGACAGATTTCACAGAAAATTGTGTAGTTTATTATGGGCACAGCACTTTTTTTTTTTTTTTTTTTTTTTTTAAGCTTCAGACTCTGATTTGAATCAGAGGATATCAAACATGTTTGATATTTTTGAGCCAGTTTTAGAACACATTGTTTTCATGAGTTTGAGTTTGTAGTGTTCGGAACCATAGATATGTATCCGTAGAATCCACATCCCACCCCGCTCCAGACACGTCGACACATCCGCCATCTTGGAATGGTTAACATGATGCTGTTAATCACTCACACTAATGAATCAATGAATTTTCATTGAAAATGTCACAGCCTTGTGCAGTCTATGGCTGTAAAAACCATTGAGCTATGAATTCCAGATAAAATGTGATAACCTTTCAGAGGTGAGAATGTGCTGGTTTGTGTTTTTATGTATAACTCAATATGTAATATCCATATGCAGAATTATCACATTAATGTTAAAATTAAATGCAGTGAAAACCATTGCTAATGTCTATTGCAGATATAGATATTACATGTGAATAGGTTGCAGATGCACAATCAACTTGCTCTCGAGCGGTCACCAACTGTATTTGACCGTTCCAATATGTTGGATGGCTTACATATAGCAGCCATAGAAACAGAAACTAATGGAATTTATGTTTGGAACGATTTGGTCAGTTTTTGGGGTTGACAACCGCATTGGACAATGGGGGTCTTAGAATCGAAAAGATGGAAAACCACAGTTATCATCTTGTTATCATAGCCTATGTAAAGAATATGAACTGAAGTTGATCTACACAAAAGTTTAGTATTTTATTGTGAATTTGGTTAAAATATTAAAATCAAAACCTATTTTAAAACAACACATTTAATATAATTGCAATTGTAGTGTTAAGAGAACATTTGACGTTCATTTTATCATGCAGCCTTTTATCCAAATCCACTTTTAGAATGAACACCTTACAGAAATATAAATTGCTTTGGCATAGAAGTGTAAAGGAGTGGTCTAGGGACGCAAACAGGTAGTGCAAAGGCTAATCCTAATGGATATACTGAATAAGGCATCCATTCAGAGTCAGTGATGAAATTTCAAAGATAAATGACATGATACAGAAGATCTCTCCATCTGCAGCAGACAGTGGCTCCCTGATGGTCTGGATTCAACTGCAATCAACACCAGGAATCATCCTCCCTAACCTTGAACCCTGACATCTGTCCCCCTCCTTTCAGATATGTTAACACACTGATAATATTGTGCTGTCCTGCTTCCCCTTCCTCCTCCCCTCCCCTCCCCCCATCTTCCCACATAGACTCTCTCTGGAGATAATGACCATCCTCTGTCGCTGTGAGAATATCGAAACTTCGGAGGGTGTCCCCTTGGATGTGACAGGGGTCGCTCAGGTAATCACACTGAATGAAACAAGCCAACCAAATGAGACAATGAGAACAATTTTAGGCTCTTAGGGAGGGTATGAAGGGCAGTGGCCTGGTTCCATTTCCTGCGTTACACACATACACATGCTCTCATGCTCTCTTCCACACTCTTGTGTTGGTCTTCCTCTGCAGTGAAGGAGAGCCAGTCATGTCTCACTATCCTTGTCTGATGTTTGGCTACGCAGCGCGCTCATGGCTCATGTAACAAATGGCTCACGTCAGCGTGTTTTGACTGTTGGGTCTGTAATGGATAATGATGGATGGATCAGATGGGCTTTTGGGGAATATTGTGGGTTGGGAAATAATCTTTGAGGTTCTGAGAATCTGAATCCAGACAATTCCATTACAGCCCATGGTCAAAACACCTGATTTGTGCTGCCCAAGTGGTTGTGTCTTCGTTTTTTCACCCTACAGATTCATTTTGTGTTGTTTACCTTCACGTCTTCCTTTAATCCCACCTTCTTCCTGTTTTCACGCCGCTTGACATTCTTCCCGTAGTTCATAGCCAACTTTTTTGTTTTGTTTCCCTTTTTTGCGTTTTCCACAGGATAACCCTTGAGATTATGACCCTGCAACCCAAGTGTGAGGATGTAGAGACAGCGGAGGGGGTAGCTATTACTGTCACAGGTGTGGCACAGGTAAACCACCTTACCTCACCTAACCTCAGCTCCAAATGCCTCTTTCAGGTTTGCCAGACTGGTTTCAGAGCCAAGATCCCTTTATCATCATTTCCTTTCATTCCATTGCTGCCTTCTCTGGTCCCTGATTTTGACCCCCCTCAGGAATGAATAGTGCCAATCTTAGTCAATCTCTCATCAGACTGAAGGTCACTGATTTGTGCTTGACATGATGAACTGTTGTTTGGTCAATCAAAGACTAAATAAGTGAATTAATTTCATCTGTTTAGTAGAAAAATCAATGGCTCTGTTTCAAAACCCATAGAGATATCTTTCTGTATGCTGCTTTCATAGGCAGAATAAAGGCTGCTAAAGGTTGCTAACTGAAATGCAACTTTGTACAGTAAATGACTGATTTGAAGTGATCTACATTGGCAGAAGCTCATACAAATAGTGCCTCTACTTTAAAGTGCATGGGAAACTTGACTCACAATTGATTTCAATAGAGTTGGCATGTGATGCTTGCTCATGTGATACTTGCTCATGTCGTAATTGCCGTAATTATGGTTCTACTCTGCTATTTTCTACTTTTTCACATTCTCTTTGATATTTTATCATATAATAGGTCTTTATATCATAGCTTAACATGTCCTCCTCATTATAAACAAAGCATTTATCAGACCAAGCTCCAAAAATGGTTCATTTGGATATTGTGGGATCTGAGACGTCACATGGGCAAATAAATTTGCATTTGACCGCTTCTAGAGCAAGACATCGACAAATACATCATCGCACGTTAGGCCCTTCCCACTGTCACTTAAAGTCATGCATTGACATCACTTTCCCGCCGGAACACACCCCCTCAGCAGGACTGAGTTGCAAAAGAGTCCGCTGCATGACCCAAAATTCAACATATTGACATTTGATACAATGATAACTTCAAATCCACGTTTCGCTGCCTGGAGTCACTGTGGACGACGGCGACGTCACGTGCATACCCTCTATACAGGTCACGAGCGTCAAAAGCAAACAGAACCCATTCTAATCACTGGCGCACGGTCTACACTGGATAGTATACAGATGCCGTTCAGTTTTCTGACAACAACAAAAATACTGTATTAACATTACCTCAAGGAACATATTAAAATAATTTTTCAAAAATCCATGTCTTGGCCCCTTTTTTTTTTTTTTTTTTTTTTTTTTCCACTTCTTTCTTTACAAAAGATAAAGAATTTGGCCAAATAGGTGTCTAATCTTCTTGTATTTTGAAACCTTTATGTCGGGAACGCATCTGATATCTTAAAATGCCAAGGTTTTAGAACAGAGCCGGTATGTTGCCACATTCTGTGACCTTCAGGTTTGGAATTGTTTTCTTTTTTAAAGCATCTAAAAGCTTTTCTCAAACAGACAAAAGGAATGCTGATTTGTTTTGTTCTTTTATTTATTTATTTTAATTTAACAGTTTTTTGTTTTTGTTTTTCCTCGGTTGTCAGTGTGCCAAAACTTGCAGTGTTCAACTAAAGTCACATGCTTATCCTCATGAACATTTCTCTGTTCTTTTAAAAACCCAACTTCAGAGAGGAAATACTAATTTCCACTATGGTTACAACTGATCATGTGGCAATAACTGTACTGCAGAATCTTTAAATCAGTTTTCAAAGCCTAATTCTCTTTCTTCAGCTGTTATTTTCTCTCTGATTATTTAGTCTGGTGTTGCTGTGAACAATGAGAGCATTGTAACACAAAGAGGCGGTCTAGCCATTACAGAGCATTTATCTCTGGTAGTCACATGTGGTTGGATGAGGAACTTAAACAAGACATTCCACAATTCAGTCTCCACAGAGACTTGAGCTCAAGGATCTCTCCATAGAAAGACTGTATGATTACATTTTTCCCTTGTAACATAACAGTGAAGGTTATTTAATAAAAAATAGTCTGTAATACAATGGTTAGCCATGCTTGTTATATCCCCTCTAATTTTAAACTGTCTTGTAAATAGAGGCCTTGCAGCTGTTGAACTAATGGACCCACTTATTTGTTGACCTCCCAGTCCTCTGCAATATACATATCCTCCTGTCTGTTTATATAGTAAATCAGTTCCCATACATGTTAACCATCAGGCATGGATAGACCCAAATAATGCTAAATCTGTGGGGGTTTTTTTCTTTTTCTCAAATTAAAGATAACTTTGTTTCCTTAGCAAGAAAAACGCATCTGGAAAGAATAGAAAGTCTTCTTTAATCCAAGAACACACTTTCAGTCTTGCCCTACTTTCATTTTCACTGTGCTGCATGATTTCCTCCCTTTGAGTTTATGCTGTGGTTTCCCATGAGCACGCCATGAGTTGTTCTGTTTGTTTTAGTGGTCATCAATGCACGCAGCCTACATTTGAATGCTTGTTACAGCACGGCACCCCCTGTTGACTGCAAATGCTACAACTCTCCATTGTTATTGACAGTTTTTATTTACATGTCTGTCCTGAATGACCGCTGATTCTAAAATAACTCCACTTAGACTCCAATATTGTCAATTTGCATTAAAGGGGTCATGAATTGAGAAAACAAATTTTCCTTGATCTTTTGAAATACAAGAGGTCATTATACTATAAAAATGTCCTGTAAGTTTCAGAATTCAGAACGTCCTTGTTAGTCCAAAAATGGCTTTTATTGAAACCATGTTGCTAAAAACGACTTTTTAAATTTTTGTCACATTATGACATAATGGTGCCACAAAAGTGGCTACTTCTACATTGTTGCCTCTTTAGCCCCGCCCACGTATTTGCGCATGTCATGTAATAGTAAATACAAGAGAGAGACACAACCACAAAATTACTCCAGCAACAAAACGATAGCGATGCCTCTGATTATTACAGGACATTGTAATATTACAGGACATTACTGGAAAAACAGTCTTTGTGATCATAACATTAAGAAAGCATGAACTTTATTTTTAACAAAGTTCCCCATCGTGTCAGTAAGACTGATTGTTTGTTCGTTTCATTTTACTGCAGATTTTACCACGTGTCACTATTGCTTTGTCTGTTACAAATCATTTGATATGTACTGAGCATTTATACTGTAGCGCGCCTCCGAATTCTGTAGAGAACGCTGCTTTTGTTACTGTTTTGATCTAAGCCATTTGCTGTAATCCTAAATAAAATCTTCAGTAGGGCTGCACGATTATGACAAAAAGCATAATTGTCGATTATTCCCTTGAAATTGTAATTGCGATTATTAATTACGATTATCACAATATACATTGAATGATGTATTGAATAGCTTTATACCATTGTTTGAAGCAACTGCATGCCATATTTTTGGATAAAAATAATTAAAAAAAAAACAATCTGAAAACAATTTTTTATTTTTCTATAGCTTTAAAGGGTTAGTTCACCCAAAAATGAAAATAATGTCATTTATTACTCACCCTCATGTCGTTCCACACCCGTAAGACCTTCGTTCATCTTCGGAACGCAAATTAAGATATTTTTGTTGAAATCCGATGGCTCATTGAGGCCTGCATAGCCAGCAATGACATTTCCTCTCTCAAGATCCATTGATGTTCTAAAAACATATTTAAATCAGTTCATGTGAGTACAGTGGTTCAATATTAATATTATAAAGTGAAAAGAATATTTTTTATGCGCCAAAAAAACAAAAATAAGGACTTATATAGTGATGGCCGATTTCAAAACACTGCTTCAGGAAGCTTCGGAGAGTTATGAATCTTTTATGTCGAATCAGCGGTTCGGAGCGGCAAAAGTCACATGATTTCAGCAGTTTGGCGGTTTAACATGTGATCCGAATCACAATTCGACACAAAAGATTCATAACACTCCGAAGCTTACTGATTTAAATAAATAAATATATGAATAAATACAATTACAACTCCATACTGCCACTGTTTAACAGCTTTATAGACACAGGAATAAATTCATTTTTAAATCTATTTAATCTGCAGCGAGGAACTCTAAACCTCCTCCCAGAAGGCAACAGCTCATATTCTGTATACAAAACATGGGATGAATCACAGACAATCTTATTAGCTTGTCTTACAGTAGCCTGTTCGTACATTGTCTGCAATGATGTCTGTTCTTTAACACCAATAATTTTCCAAGCATTGTGAATCATCTGGAACAGTTTTGTTCTCAGCTGCACAGACAGCTATCTTCTGTTTTGTCATCAGTAAGACATTACAACATATTTAATTTAAAACACGACACCGCAAATGACAATTGTATACGATTTCACTTTATCGAAAAAGATGAGCGATGAATATCCTATAAGAATGACGGTGCGACAAACAATGGTACATTCATTCATAATTCTGTTTACACAAGTTATCCTGTCAACTATAACTGTGGTAACTCAGTACATAAACTTACTTATAAAGCACATCTAATACACACAAATGTTTCACATTGTTGGCGAATGTTTTAATTATATAAGATATTTTTTAACATCAGAGGTTTTCAAAACAATTGTGTAAAAACAGATGTGTAATGGTGGGGACGTCAGAAATTATTTAAGTTGGCATTTACCAAGTCTTTAATGTGGCACGCCCATCAAAACAAAATGAGGGTCAAAAACAGAATAGAAAATAGCTTATTACTTCTAAATTAGGATGTTTTTATGTAAAAATCTTGATAACGTTAAAAGTGGACATCAGAGAACATTATAAAATTTAAAAAACAAAAAAACAAATTGCAGTTCATGACTCCTTTAAAAAACAGCAGACAGGCTGAATGAATATGAATGAATATGCACTTATAGAAAAGCAGAAGTACCCTGGTTACTCCAGGACACAAAGCACTACATACAGTGGGTACGGAAAGTATTCAGACCCCCTTAAATTTTTCGCTCTGTTATATTGCAGCCATTTGCTAAAATCATTTAAGTTTATTTTTTTTCCTCATTAATGTACACACAGCACCCCATATTGACAGAAAAACACAGAATTGTTGACATTTTTGCAGATTTATTAAAAAAGAAAAACTGAAATATCACATGGTCCTAAGTATTCAGACCCTTTGCTCAGTATTTAGTAGAAGCACCCTTTTGATCTAATACAGCCATGAGTCTTTTTGGGAAAGATGCAACAAGTTTTTCACACCTGGATTTGGGGATCCTCTGCCATTCCTCCTTGCAGATCCTCTCCAGTTCTGTCAGGTTGGATGGTAAATGTTGGTAGACAGCCATTTTTAGGTCTCTCCAGAGATGCTCAATTGGGTTTAAGTCAGGGCTCTGGCTGGGCCATTCAAGAACAGTCACGGAGTTGTTGTGAAGCCACTCCTTCGTTATTTTAGCTGTGTGCTTAGGGTCATTGTCTTGTTGGAAGGAGAAGCACTCTGGAGAAGGTTTTCGTCTAGGATATCCCTGTACTTGGCCGCATTCATCTTTCCCTCGATTGCAACCAGTCGTCCTGTCCCTGCAGCTGAAAAACACCCCCACAGCATGATGCTGCCACCACCATGCTTCACTGTTGGGACTGTATTGGACAGGTGATGAGTAGTGCCTGGTTTTCTCCTCACATACCGATTAGGATTAAGGCCAAAAAATTCTATCTTGGTCTCATCAGACCAGAGAATCTTATTTCTCACCATCTTAGCAAACTCCATGCGGGCTTTCATGTGTCTTGCACTGAGGAGAGGCTTCCGTCGGGCCACTCTGCCATAAAGCCCCGACTAGTGGAGGGCTGCAGTGGTGGTTTACTTTATACAACTTTTTCCCCTTCTCCCGACTGCATCTCTGGAGCTCAGCCACAGTGATCTTTGGGTTCTTCTTTACCTCTCTCACCAAGGCTCTTCTCCCCGATAGCTCAGTTTGGCCGGACGGCCAGCTCTAGGAAGGGTTCTGGTCGTCCCAAACGTCTTCCATTTAAGGATTATGGAGGCCACTGTGCTCTTAGGAACCTTAAGTGCAGCAGAAATGTTTTTGTAATCTTGGCCAGATCTGTGCCTTGCCACAATTCTGTCTCTGAGCTCTTCAGGCAGTTCCTTTGACCTCATGATTCTCATTTGCTCTGACATGCACTGTGAGCTGTAAAGTCTTATATAGACAGGTGTGTGGCTTTCCTAATCAAGTCCAGTCAGTATAATCAAACACAGCTGGACTCAAATGAAGGTGTAGAACCATCTCAAGGATGATCAGAAGAAATGGACAGCACCTGAGTTAAATATATGAGTGTCACAGCAAAGGGTCTGAATACTTAGGACCATGTGATATTTCAGTTTTTCTTTTTTAATAAATCTGCAAAAATGTCAACAATTCTGTGTTTTTCTGTCAATATGGGGTGCTGTGTGTACATTAATGAGGAAAAAAATGAACTTAAATGATTTTAGCAAATGGCTGCAATATAACAAAGAGTGAAAAATTTAAGGGGGTCTGAATACTTTCCGTACCCACTGTAACTTTTTGTTTGTGACACTTGTAATAGAGAAGAAAGGAAGTAAAACATTATTTACGTGTTTTCAAACAGCTGTTCAGATTTTTGTATTTGCTATGGTGTTAATTACCACCAAATACAAGAGTACAGAAACGAGAGACCATTCTGTTTTTTTCCTCTGATATTTACTGTTGTTTAGCAAAATCCTCTGTTCATGAGCACCACCATGTCATGGTTTTATAAAACAGCAGCATCTCTGTGTCTGAACATGTGACCAAAAGCACAAATCTAATTAGTTGGACTCTTTTCCTCAGAAGTACAATGGAATAAGAGATTAGAACACCTCTGTAAAAATATATAAATAAATAAATAAAAATGTCACATTGACAGCATGTGAAAAGACATTAACAGCTTTTCATTAAAAAAATGTTTGTTGTGTGAACAGAAGTTTAGTCTGATTACTCTAAAAATGCAATGTCAGTATGTGGAAATATGGTTCCGGTGTTGTGCCCAGTTTTTTTGATTGCCCAATTTTTTTGTCTCCCCCACACCTAATCCTAAACCTACCAATACTAGGGGAGTAATAATCTGACAGGGGTCAGAATTAGGCACAACACTGAATCACAGCATTTCAGTGGAACATTTATCTAGAACATCAGAGATACTAGACCATCCATTACCTGATGCCATTCACAGGGCATTACTCCTGTAATACGGAGTCATTTGATTCAGTCTGTGACTGTTTTCCCCCACCCACATTTGTGGCTGCATGCTGCCCTGTATTGCACTGCTTGTAATATATCATCTGTTTGATGACTGCTCGACTATGGGGAGGATGCACAAACACCTTCCTGCCAGTGTTGGTTGAAGTTCACCTTTGACACTGCACTGAAATCAGCTTTCTTCATAATCATGTACTACTGCAATAACCAGGCCACATGCAGAATTTTTTTCAGCTCTGAAAAAAGGTTTTGATGTTTACATGGGAAGCTGGTTGTAGTTCAGTACAGAGGGACGGCTTCTACCCGTAACATTAAACCCACAACAACTCCCCCTCTCTTTCTGCAGCATGAGTTAATTCTCCTTTTCTTTTCACAGCTGTGGAGAGAGATTGTTTTAAAGTGTCTCTCCTAGACCTATAACTCACAATTTTAGGTGAAGGGGTGGCAAATCCAGGCCTTGTGTTTACACAACTTAGTGGGCTGTATGAGTCTGCACAATGGTTGCATTGGAAATGTCTTGCAATGCATTTTTTTTGTTTTTATTTTGTTTTTATTTTGCATGCAGACAGGAACATTTTAGGGCATTTTTATACCATCAAGTTTGTTTTTACTACCCTGTACACTGGATATAAGTTCTATTAATTCACACTAGGGCTGATATATATATATATATATAATATATATATACATACATACACACACACACACACACACACACACACACACACACACACACGCATACATACCATTTAGTCTGGCTTAGTCATTAGATGGCTTAGTCAAAGTCTGTTTTACAATATTTCAATTTTACAATATCAACACAAGAAGGAATAGTTCATTATTTTCATGCATATGCATCTATAGATCTATGCATAACGATAAACAAAACTATCTACATGTATTTTTACTAATTTAAAAGTTAATTTAGGTTTTGCAAGGAAGGATAGCAAAACATTTAATCACCCTCTCTTTAGAAAACTTAATGACCAAATAAAAAGTCATAGCAATAAGCACAATATTACTTTTATTAATTTTATATTTATGTAACTGATTAATTACAAACATATTGTAAATGCTCAATATATTGCATAGCCCTTCACGCTGCTTGACTTTAATGAGATATTTATACTCTTTAAGCATGTTTATTTTATTTTTTATTAACAGTATGAATACATGATTCTTTTACATACTGATTTACATGTAAATTCAGAGTGGCATGAATACTGATTGAAGCATGTCCCACAACAAACCACAACCTCACTTATACACTACTTTACAACATCGAGGGGATTTGGTTGTGCTTATTGCTTAATGTCTGTCCCTCATACCTGGAAAACAGCCTTTTTAGAAATATCAAACTGTTGATCAAATATTATGTATAATATGACAATTTGGATGCTAAAATATTCTAGAATAGTCTGTCTCTATAATATTAATACAGTAACAGATCAGCTGACTGTTCTATGTCTTGTTATCCTGACACACACACATTGTATCAAGCTCTGGGTGTCAGTGGTATGCTTTGGTCGTGTTGGACTTGTGTTGGACTATAACTGTATGTGTTCCGCTATCAGGTGAAGGTCATGACTGACAAAGAGCTGCTGGGTTATGCCTGTGAACAGTTCCTGGGCAAGACAGTGGCAGAGATAAAAAGTGTCATTCTGCAGACACTGGAAGGTCACCTGCGCTCTATTCTGGGTGAGTGACGCTGGACACTTGTGTCTATCTCCAATGGAGTGCACTCTTATCCTCATTGTTAAGAGTTCAGACAGCATGCACCGTTAGTGGTAGATCCAAGTTCTTGCCAGATAAGCAGTATAAATCTTTCAACAGATCATTGGGACATTATGTAGTTGTAGTCTCAAAGCTTCCTCTTTCCTTGTGTCCTCGCAGTGCATTTAGAAAATTGATGTATCCTTCATAATTGCAGCCTTCGATCAATATCCTGGAGGATGGGCAGTAAGAAAACAAGGATGCATCACATCTTTAAAATTCTCACTGACCTTATTTGCTTGCGTTCACAGGGACTCTGACGGTGGAACAGATCTACCAGGACAGGGATCAGTTTGCCAGGCTGGTGAGGGAGGTGGCAGCACCTGATGTGGGCAGGATGGGTATTGAGATCCTAAGCTTTACTATAAAGGTGCTCTTACATTAATATGAATAGAGTTTTTTGTTTTACTTTGCTTTAAAATTCTATGTGGTTTTTAACAATCAGTCATTTCCTTTCAAACCCACTGCGGTTGTCAGTGTGACAATCTTCTGTTTTCTTCTATTAGGATGTCTATGATAAGGTGGACTATTTGAGCTCTTTGGGGAAATCCCAGACCGCTGCTGTTCAGAGAGATGCTGACATTGGTGTGGCTGAAGCAGAGAGAGATGCTGGAATCAGGGTGAGTTGAAGAGTCACTTTCCATGACCAGAGTACAAAAAAGGGCCCGAAACTCTTAGGGGATATACACTACCAATCAAAAGTTTGGACACGGTAAGATTTTTAATGTTTTTAAAAGAAGTTTCGTCTGCTCACCAAGGCTGCATTTATTTAATTAAAAATACAGTAAGAACAGTAATATTGTGAAATATTATTACAATTTAAAATAACTGTTTTCTGTTTGAATATATTTTATAAAGTAATTTATTCCTGTGATTAAAGCTGAATTTTCAGGATCATTACTCTAGTCTTCAGTGTCACATGATCCTTCAGAAATCATTCTAATATGATGATCTGCTGCTCAAGAAACATTTATTTGTGTACAAATATTTGTGTACAATATTTTTTTTTTTCAGGATTCTTTGATGAATAGAAAGTTCAAAAGAACAGCATTTATTTGAAATATAATCTTTTGTAACATTATAAATGTCTTTACTGTCACTTTTGATCGATTTAATGCATCCTTGCTGAATAAAAGTATTAATTTCTTTCATTTCTTTTCAAAAAAATAAAAACAAAAATTCTTACTGACCCCAAACTTTTGAACAGCAGTGTATAATGTTACAAAAGCTTTGTATTTCAGATAAATGCTGTTCTTTTGAACTTTCTATTCATCAAGGAATCCTGAAAAAACTGTTTACAACATTGATAATAATCATAAATGTTTCTTGAGCAGCAGATCAGCATATTAGAATGATTTCTGAAGGATCATGTGACACTGAAGACTGGAGTAATGATGCTGAAAATTCAGCTTTGATCACAGGAATAAATTACTTTATAAAATATATTCGAACAGAAAACGGTTATTTTAAATTGTAATAATATTTCACCATATTACTGTTTTTACTGTATTTTTAATGAAATAAATGCAGCCTTGGTGAGCAGACGAAACTTCTTTTAAAAACATTAAAAATCTTACAGATTCCAAACTTTTGACTGGTTGTGTGTGTATATATATATATATATATATATATATATATATATATATATATATATATATATATATATAATATATTAAAAATAGAAAACAGTTATTTTAAATATTACATAATGATTATTTTTGCTATTACATAATATTTGTATGTGTGGTAAACATTCAAAAACTTCCAAATTATATGACAAAATTTAAAAAAACAAAAGAACTGAAGAATGGGTTGCAATTATAGCCAAATTTAAGATTTCAAACAGTAGGGGGCTGGCTGGTTTAAAACCAGATGTTGGTTTGAAGTTAGTTATTGATGAATGAATACAGCAAATACAGCATTTTTATTTTTATGTATGTATTTATAATTAATTAATTGACAATAGTTTTTACTACAGTTGATAAAATATCTGATAAATATGATAAAATAATTCAACAGATTGTCAGAAATTTTAATGGGGCATCAAATTGTGTCCTATTCTTAGATAGTGGCAGGACAGAATATTTGTGTAAGTGGGAAATGTGAAAGAGTGAGTGGAGTGCAACTTTTTGTTTTCTCACATCTCTTATTCTCTTGTGCAGGAAGCAGAATGTAAGAAGGAGATGATGGATGTGAAATTCCAAGCAGATACAAGAATGGCCGATTCAAAGAGAGAGCTGGAGATGCAGAAGGCGGCCTTCAATCAAGAAGTGAACACAAAGGTAGAGCTGAGATATTCTTCTGGTAATTTTAAGATGTAAACTGCAGTGGCACTGGTCAATCAATTATGTGATGTACATTATATGGTGAAAAGTTTGTGGACACCCAAACACAACACCCATTTATAATTATTATTTTTAGAAAGCTGAGGCGCAATTGGCCTATGAGCTTCAGGCAGCCAAGGAGCAGCAGAAGATCCGACTGGAGGAGATTGAGATTGAGGTGGTTCAGAGGAAGAAGCAAATCTCCATTGAGGAAAAGGAGATCCTCAGGACAGATAAAGAGCTGATCGCCACCGTGAGGAGACCAGCTGAGGCTGAAGCCTACAAGATGGAGCAGCTCGCAGAGGCAAAGAAGTGAGTAAAACAAATGAGAGAGAATTAGTGAGTTGCAGGAAAAGAAAAAGAGACTGTTAAGGCTGATTTATACTTTTGCATCAAGAGTATGCCGTAGCTACGGCGTAGGCTGTGTTTAGCATATAACAATTCGTCAATTCTATGCAGACCGCAAGTGCTGTGATTGGTCTGCTAGAACCCCACCCCCAGGTCAAAAACAGGCTCTGAGCAAGTGGAGAAGCACGAGCGTTTTTAACTTCCATAAGAATGAAAAAACGCTCTGTTTCAGGGAACACACGCCGTCTAACTGCAACAAAAGTTGTTGCCTATTTGCCGCCATCACTGCTGAAGCTTCTCTGACAACATACATGAGAAGCTGCTTCTTCTTCGGCTTTTCCCTTGATATACTGCTAGACACTGCCTACTAGCAGTCTGAATGCACATCGACACGGACAACGACGCAGAAGTATAAATGAAAACATATGCATAGCCTACTGACAGAGGCTCCGGCGTAGGTCTGACGCAGAAGTATAAATCAGCCTTTAAAGGTGAGAAAGATGTGAATGTCCTCATTAAAAGATGGGGAAATTGATATATTTAGTGTAAAGGCCCTTAGACTCTCGTGGCAAAGTTCTTTTTCATTCTTTGCTTAGTTGTAAAAAGAACTTTGAAATACCTGAGCAGAGATATGCTGTTAGCGAACATCCTGACGCCACCCACACTGCTGCATATTCGTTAGATGAATATGTAAATATGCGCTGTGCGCTTTCCTCTCACTAACAAAATAAACACACAACAAAAATGACAGCAGTTAGAAAAAAGCTGTTAAGAAAGCATCTAATCATAGCGATGTGGATATGTTTGTACAATCTGCAATTCAGCACTCTAAAATGTCACAAGTTTATTTATACAGCACTTTATACAATAGATTTCTTTAAAGGATTAGTTCACTTCAGAATTAAAATTTCCTGATAATTTGCTCACTCCTATTTCATCCAAGATGTTTGTCATTCTTTCTTCAGTTGAAAAGAAATTAAAGTTTTTGAGGAAAACATTACAGAATTTTCTCCATATAGTGGACAGTTACCAACAGGTTGAAGGTCCAAATTACAGTTTCAGTGCAGCTTCAAAGGGCTGATCCAAGCCGAGGAATAAGGGCCTCATCTAGCGAAACGATCGGTCATTTTCTAAAAAAAAAAAAAAAGAAAATTATATACGTTTTAACCACAAATGCTCATCTTGCAGTAGCTCTACGATGCGCCACGCATGACGTAATCACGTTGGAAAGGTCACGTGTGACATAGGTGGAAGTACGGAGCAAGTCTTTACAAAGCAGTATGCAAAGACTGAGTCAAATGCCCTTTACAAAAAAAGGTAAAACAATGTCAGACGATTTTGAAGTTGTTCTCCCTACTGCGGTACTTCAATCTACATAATGGTGCATCGCAGAGCTAGTGCAAGATGAGCATTTGTGGTTAAAGTATACAATTTTTATTTTTTTTAGAAAATGACTGTCTTCGTTTCGCTGGATAAGACCCTTTTTCCTCAGCTGGGATCGTGTAGAGCCCTTTAAAGCTGCATTGACACTGAAATTTGGACCTTCAACCTGTTGAAGTCCACTATATGGAGAAAAATCCTGGAATGTTTTCCTCAAAAACCTTAATTTCTTTTCGACTGAAGAAAGAAAGACAAACATCTTGGATGACATGGGGCTGAGTAAATTATCAGGAAATTAATTCTGAAGTAAACTAATCCTTTAAAGCAAGCAGCTCTACCGTATTCATCATGGAAAAAAGTGTCAGTCTCTTTCATTTAGAATTACAACTTCAATTTCTACTATAAAGAAGCTCTCCAGTGTATTTAAGTTTTAACTCAAGTCTGACCTCGAAATTAACTGGAAAAGATTCCCAGAGCCAAACCTACCTATTGCGAAATCGCCACAGGCCAATGGTAGTTCAAATGTGTTTACCAGCCGACGCTAACTTTTCTGGAAAGTTCGCTCTGGCAAGCTGTTTCAAACTCCTGAAACTTTGTTTCGGCCTGATTTTGTTTGAAATGATGTCATGCCAGTTCATTCTATGATCCGACTTGATGTATATCAGGGCCTTAAGGGAGTCTCCATCTATGTAAATCAGATAAGAAAGGTAAGAACAGAGGCTTCAGGAAGACGATCTGACTTCTGCTCCTTTCTGTCAGGATGAAGAAGGTGTTGACAGCACAGGCTGAAGCGGAGAAGATCAAACGTATTGGAGAAGCAGAGGCCGGCTCCATTGAGGCTGTGGGTAAAGCTGAAGCAGAGAAGATGAGGCTCAAAGCTGAGGCCTATCAGCATTACGGGGAGGCTGCAAAGACCGCCCTCGTCCTGGAGGCTCTGCCAAAGGTGTGTGAAGAAATATGTGGGATTAGATTACAGTGATTACAGATGCAATATTTTCCAGCTTTTTATGCTTTCTTTTTCAGACATGTCCGATACTACTAATACTTAAAATACAATTTTTAAGTCTGTTTTTAAAAGATGATGCTCTGAAGAATAAAGCTGACTATGTTTTTGTTGTGTTAACATGTCAGTGGCTGATTTTGTTCCATCACAGATTGCTAGAAAGGTGGCAGCACCCTTGAGCCGTACCGGTGAGATTGTGATCCTGAGCGGTGATGGTGGCCGCGTCACTGGGGAAGTCAATCGTCTGTTGGCTGAACTACCTGTTTCTGTCAACGCCCTCACAGGGGTGGATCTGTCCAAGGTGAATACAAATATTTCATGTGCACTACTGTTCAAAACTTTGGGAAACATTTAAAAAAATTAAAATGTTTTAAATGAAGGCTGCATTTATTTGATCAGAAATACAGTAAAAACAGGAATATCATTGCAATTTGAAATAACTGTTTTCTATTTTAATACATTTTAAAAAGTAAGTTATTCATGTGATGGCAAAGCTGAATTTTCAGCATTACTCCAGTCTTCAGTGTCACATGATCTTCAGAAATCATTCTAATATGCTGATTTGGAGCTCAGGAAACATTTCTTATTATTATCAGTGTTGAAAACTGCTTAATATTATTGTAGAAACCATAATGCATTTTTTACAGGATCCTTGTTGAATAGAAAGATTAAAAGAACAGCCTTTATTTGAAATAGATTTTTTGTAACAATGTAAAAGTTTCATTTAGTCACCCCAAGCTTTTGAACATCATATTTTGCCTTGTATGTCTGTAGCTTGTGCAATAACTGCTAGGCCACGGATCAGGGAAAAAGATTTAAAAAGAGCTCAAGCCTGATTACTTTTTGAAGACATATTGTTGCTAATATTTTATTAGCAACGTTTTGGTGCCTATGCCTAATGAAGCTCATGCGACCGAAACGTTGGTAATAAAATATTTTTGATACGTTTTTGCAAGTATTGATAGTGTGCAGGATTCTCTGTTTTTTTTTTTTTAGAATTTCGACTTTTTTGGTCTTCTCTCCAATGCACATATCCATTACCTACAGGTGTGCGATGGTAATTGCTAATTGAAGACACTCCATTGACATTAGTATTTTTCAGAGATGGAACAGGATGAGTAAATGAATAAGTAAAATGTATTATGTTTTGTCAGTATAAATATAAATGTTTCTCTACAGATCCCATTGCTGCAGAAAATGGTCAACCCTCAAGCTTGAATACACTTCTTCCACTCTGCTGCCTTTCCAACACTCCCACGTTGATTGCCTTGAAAAGAAACACTTGAAAGCTGTTTTCTTTTTGTGGAAATGAGGAATTGATTTATTTTTTTTAGACCCCTGGTGCCTTACCTCTGCAGGACCATATTATCTGCATGTGCTCTTGTTTTATCACTTATATCTTTTTTTCTTTTTTTTTTGTCTGTTTTTTTTTTTTTTTAACAATGTACCTCAAATATGGTTATTTTGTTAATCACAGGACTATTTCATAAAATTCACTAGTGGGCAGCTGTAGCTCCATGTGTAAGTAGTGATTTAAAAAGTAAGGATGTATTCCCATTTTGATGGGTGGCTAAGATTGTAATCACAGTTACATTTATGTGGTGTATGAGAATATATAGAAGTATAGTGTAAGAGCCATTAGGTTTGTTACAGCATGTTTAGTGTATTGATCAACTGGGCTTTTGAAATTGTTTGTCATTGTGAAGACTTTGCTGTTCAGGTCAAATAGTGATTGAGAAGGTCTGACTTTTATTTTATCTAACTAACACATTTAGACGTACATCCATTTGTAAACATCTTTTTGTACAGTTCAAACATGAAGCGCTCTAGTAATTTAATATTTTTTATAGTGGGACATGAACAACCGTTCTGTCGCTTTTTAAAAATTTTGCTTTTAGGGTTGTCGGTCAGATCACACATTCACCATGTATTCCTTCATGTGGAACTACTCAATGTGATTCATAATCATTTCTGTATGTATATTCTTTGAGAATGTTTTGCCTATTTTTGGATGTTAAAAAGTGGTCCAAGTGCATTTTTTACTAAAATGCCAAGCATAGGCCAAAACATGCTGAATCAGCAGGATTTAGGAAGGTATCTTTATTTTTTCGTGGCAGAAAACCACAGAAAAGTTACCTCACCCATTGTTTATGCATATGATAAAGCTTTGGTCCTCTTCCATTAGCTGCTAGCAAGATATTATGAACTTTGTCTTCAGCCATATTGACAGTACAGAACTAGTGCACTCTTTTGTCTACTGTTAAATCTATAAGTTTGGAGAACATCTACCAAAGGTTGAACATACCATCTCCATAGCTTCTGTATTCTATGCCTTAGAGTTTTTTTCTCCATATTGAATCCATCTTCAATTAAATGATGCAGCATGATTATGACAGGACTTTCTCTTTTTTTTTTTTCTTTTTTTTTAACCACAATTATTTCAGATAATGTATCATGCATTTTTTGTTCCTTAAGTACTAATTATCAACATCCAGATAATGTGAGAGCTCTGTCAAATATATGTGAATTTAACTTTTTTCTGTTAAGAAGTATGTTTTAGTTTTTTTTTTTTGGTTTTTTTTCATTCTGATTTTCAGCTTGCCATTCTGTCATGAGAATACAAATCATTTTGCCAAACATCAGTAGGTCAAACAGTATATCAGCTTTTATTTTACATTGCTGCTGAATCATAAATAATTGGGTATTTTTCTCATAGGTAATCAGATGCCAAATATAATGGGTTTTTTTTGTTGTTGTTGTTTTTGTTTTTTTTTACAGTACACTGGCAAAAGTATTTGTTGGGGGGAAAAAATTTCTGTTTGTCAGAAACAACTTCATTAAAATTGATGTTCAATTTTCATTCTTCAAAATGAAGTGTTTGTTTATTTTGATGTCAATATCTGTTTTAACTGGGAAATAGGGAATTGTGCTCTGAAAATGTAGCTATTCTTTATAAAATGTTGCACACATTTAAACTCAACTTCAGGCTTAAACTTTTCTATGCTTAATCCAAACTAACGAAAGCTGTTGTTTCTGAGCTGAGTGTGTTTGTTCTAGAGTTCGTACACTAACAGTCACATATTGAGAATGTGCTATATACAATGCATATAGTTAATGCCTATATATTGTTGACAAATGAATATGTAGTGTACAATATGTATCTATTTAGAAATCTGATTACAGTCAATAAATTTGTCTTGATTTATTTGTCTTTTTTGTGTGTGGATTTCTTGCCATTTTAGACTAGGCTGATAGTCTAGGGCTTTGCAAAAAGCAACTTTACAGTGCTAAGAAAAGTTGTGCTTGTAATGACTTAAAAAGTGAAAACTTAATACAGAACACAATATTTAGGTTTAATGTAAAAAAAGGCAACATAGAAGATCAGACAACGGAGACAGTAAAAGTGTGATTATGGATCTAGATTTCTTTCAACATGAATTTCAGTCCACACTGTTTGGATTAAAGGGTTTGTGTTGCATACCGGATGGAGTGGGGCCGGATGCCAGTTTTGCTACTAGTTAGTGTTATTCAATAGCCTGTGCAGCCTAAATGATGTTAACGGAAACGGAAAATCATTTCATTCAGATTAAAGATTACAGAGATGATAAAACAAATAATAAGAATATAATATACACCAGAAACATTGATTAAGAAAGTAAATAGAGTGAACTATGATTTCATGTTGACTTTAAAGTTCAGTAACAAATGGCTCGAGTAATTGCAAAATATAAATATGGACATCAGCTACAGCAAACAACCTCATGTCGCACTGAAAATAATATTTACATTCTTCTGTTGGGAAGCCATCAGTGTTTAACATCTGTTTCGTAAACTAGTGATGCAGAGGGGAACAGATTGGAGGAGTGCAGTCTCTGCTGGACATGAGCAACAAAATGAGGCATAATTAGATGATGGCAGATAAACTTCATTTCCCAGTCTGCTGTTCACTATAGTATTCACTTAGTGGTCTGGCACTGACATAGTCCATCTGTGATCTGTGTTCAGTCTGGCTGTTCAGCATGCTGTTTAATGTGAATTGTTGATCAATGTATTCCTGAGCAGCTGGATAAATCTGCGGGAGCAGCTCTCTTTCTGACCTGCGGAGGTACTGCTCAGGGTGGGGGGGGTTTTGCAGGCCCTTCCCTGATGGTCCAGAGGCTAACGGTCGAAAATGGATCCTGTTGAGGATGTCGGTGAGGGGTCTTGGATTAACATAGTCGGAGACTGGGGTCATCTCCAGGTTCCTCAGAGCACTTTCAGGAAGTTGCATCCGACTTAGTTTAGGAGGCAGAGGAAGGGGCAGCTCCACGTCAGGACATTGACTTGAGTGATGGGGAGGGGTAAGAAAATAAGGCTGGAGCTGGATTATGGATCTGCCAGGGGTTTGAGAGGCTGGGCTGCTGTGGTGGTGGTGATGGTGCTGCTGAGGGTTTAGAGGGCTGCTGATCTGAGATGGCAGTCGGCTGAGGTTGGTGTCTGCTGTGGAGGACTGGACACAGGAGCTCTGGCCCATGGGCAGAGATGCACAAAGATTATGGAGGCTGGAGGGTCTGGCTTCTCTGGGACTGGAAAAAAAAGTTTTGACAGTTATTTTGACCGCTGACACATCTGCATGTATTACTTGTCCAGAAAGGGGTAAATTAAAGGGGAATAATCACTGTTTTGCATTCAAAATAGCCTTTCTTCAAACTAAAAGCTGTGATTTTGCCAATTAAGACATGCTTTGTTGATCCTGGAACAACATTCCTAATCTTATCCCTACCTCTAAACCAAACCCTACCCATAACATCCCTAAATCAGAAGGAAATTATAGGTGAATAACACTGATGTAGATGCACCTAACCCTGGTTGTGAGCCTAAACTTGACATAAACTGTAAACTTGTCCCTCAAATCTCATTGGTTGTTTGGAATGTTCCAGGATCAACAAAGATGTTGATCCAGGAACATTTTCTAACTAGTTGATGTTCACCGGTTTAATGTTTGAAAACAAATAAATTAAGAATTTTACTTGTAATTTTACTCATGTTCTGTAAAATTAAATTATAATAATTATAATTACAATAGTATTATTACTATAGTAATATATTTCTTTATTGATTTGTGTAACTATTACAATGTGGGAAAAAAGTAATATTCAGGTAATAACTGTCAAAAACACTTGAAATTCAAGCTTTTTACAAGTCTGCATGTTCATTATTATTACTATTATTATAAGCAGTAGTAGTAGTGTTGTATAGTCATATTGAACTGAATGGGTTTCATAAACTCAACAGTGTGGCCTGAGACAACTGAAGTATAGACAAAGTTTTAACCCTTTATCTCTATGCTAAAACTGATTGAAAATTCACATTTTACAGCTTAGCCGATATTTAGAAAATTTCTTCCCTAGGTGGTTTATATCTTTGTCACCTTTTTCACTTCTGAATCTCTAAGATAAAATGTAATAGCCAACATAAGTTTAGAGCAAGAATTAGTATTTTGCAGTACAAATGCAGCAAAATATTATAGTATGATTATAATGCGACATTCACTTCATCACACAAAGCCAGACTCACCTGTTCAGGTGTCTGTTACTGAGGCTGAGAATGGTGTGGGTCTGCTGGGGTGAAGGTGCTCCAGCTGTGCTGAGGTTTATGAAGGCTGATATGAAAGGGTTTGGGGTGACAGAGGAAGCCACTTCTGAAAAATACTGGGTACTGCTGCTGTCAACAGAGCTGGACACGGTCACATCCACATCCTCGTCTTTCTGTGACCGTCCCACTGCTATTGGGACAAAAGAAAACCAGAAATAGTAAAACTAAATTTACACAGTTTATTTCAAAGAGTCTGTCCAAAATAAAATAGCTAATTAAGTAGTAAGTAAAATGTAGGGCACATGAATGATTGAGGTTAAGAATCCCCTCTGCTGCCACCTGCTGGGCACCAGGCCATCGCGACAGAAACATCAAGCAACACAGATGCATATGATATAAATCAACAATGAAAAAAAAAGAGGAAGTTATACCATGTTCATTTGGTGTCAAATCTTGTTTGACCTGTCCATCTGAATCCTGGGTCTCTTGGGTTTCCTTATCTCTAAACCTTATGAGAAGAAATTCTAAAGGTTATATTGACTTAAAATATCTAATTACTTATCAGAGTGAAGGTCAGGACATGTAAATTCTATTAAATACACAATGTACATTTGATTTGCCCTTTGGAATGATGAAAATCTCACTAATTTACTTACATGGTTGAAAAGAATTATACTTAATCAGCCCTGATACTGTCATAATCTCTAAAGGAGACATTTGTAGGTGAATTTTCCTGAATTGAAGAAAGAAATTATGATAGCTCTCCATCACTTTTTGTGGTGACCTGACTTGGTAATGATCTCTAACTGACCTGATCTAATTAATCATCTCTACTGAATTGTCTCTCACCTTTTCCTGTTCAGTCCATTGTCACGAAAGCCTTTGGCAAAGGGGTTGTTGTCAATCTTGAGTTTTGTAATCTGTGTTAAGAAAGAAAAATAAAGATTACCATTAGCAAAACCCACAGACATGCCAGTTAACACTTATAAATCATACAAAAATGGACTAATAGAAAATAATAATGAATCAATGGAGAAAAATCTGAAACTTTGTGGTCAGGCACAAATGTTCAATTTTCAACTTCCACTTACATTGTTTTGCTGATATTTTGAGATAAAAAATTGTTTTAAATTTGAAAAATGCAAGATAGAAGCATCACTTATACTTTTGAATACTAGATTCTATTATTGTATTAATTACATAGATACATTGGATCTTTAGCCGAGTTTGTGTTCAACTCACGTATCATATAAGAATATATTGATAATAATTACTATGGTTATATTCAGCTATATACTGATGCATCAAAGAATTCAGATGATAGAATTGGAGTATCATTTCTTGTTCCAGAAGTTAAAGGGTTAGTTTACCCAAAAATGAAAATGTCCTCATTTATTACTCACCCTCATGCTGTTCCACACCCGTAAGACCTTCGTTCATCTTCGGAACACATATTAAGATATTTTTGATGAAATCCGTTGGCTCAGTGAGACCTGCATAGCCAGCAATGACATTTCCTCTCTCAAGATCCATAAATGTACTAAAAACATATTTAAATCAGTTCATGTGAGTACAGTGGTTCAATATTAATATTATAAAGCGACGAGAATATTTTTTGTGCACCAAAAAGCAAAACAAAATGACTTATTTAGTGATGGCCGATTTCAAAACACTGCTTCAGGAAGCTTCGGACCGTTATTAATCAGCGTGTCGAATCATGATTCGGATCGCATGTCAAACCGCCAAACTGCTGAAATCATGTGACTTTGGCGCTCCTAACCGCTGATTCGACACAAAAGATTCATAACGCTCCGAAGCTTCCTGAAGCAGTGTTTTGAAATTGGCCATCACTATATAAGTTGTTATTTTGTTTTGCTTTTTGGTGCACAAAAAATAATAGTTGTTTTATAATATTAATATTGAACCACCATACTCACATGAACTGATTTAAATATGTTTTTAGTACACTTATGGATCTTGAGAGAGGAAATGTCATTGCTGGCTATGCAGGCCTCACTGAGCCAACGGATTTCATCAAAAATATCTTAATTTGCGTTCCGAAGGTGAACGAAGGTCTTACGGGTGTGGAACGAAATGAGGGTGAGTAATAAATGACATTATTTTCATTTTTGGGTGAACTAACCCTTTAATATCAGAGTGGGGAGGAGGATCAATGAAGGACTGTTAGTATATACGGGTGAAATGCTTGTTTTATTGTTAGCATTACAGTGGATAGAGGATGCAAGGACACTAAGAGCAATCAGCTGTTCAGACTCGAGCTCATCGGTAACCAGTTTACAGTACAGTAATTCGAACAGCAGACCAGTTATTTTAATAGAGATGAGACAAACACTATACATAATTAAAATGATGGAGCTTATGGTGGTATTTTTGTGGATACCAGCACACAACAGAATTAAAGGAAACAAAATGGCAGATAAAATAGCAAAGGAAGTTACTAAAAGTAATCACATTGATTTTACAGTTAGGGCAGAAATCAAGAGTATTATTGAAAAGAAATTGAAGGAAAGATGGCAAAGGCAATGGAAAGAAACAAGAAAAGGTTTCACAGGATTCAAAGGAAAGTGGGAAAAATGAGGTATACAGGGAGGAATAGGAGGGAAGAATAATAATATCAAAGCTTATGTTTGGACACACTTGACTAAACGGAACACTATTCAAAATAGGTAAACATAACAGGGAAATGTGATTTCTGTGGGCAGAAAGAGACAGTAGAACATGTTATGTTATATTGTCAGGAATATGAAACAGAAAGAAGACATTTAATTCGGAAATAAGGAGAGATGAAAATGTGCTTTGATTTAATAGATATTCTGTGAAAAGAGTCAAAAGATATGTGTTCTCTGTAATCTATTGTTTCAATATCGTAGAGAAACTAATTTAAATTTTTTAATTTTTGTTGTTGTTGTTGTTTTACAATATAGGCTATATATATTAGACATGCTGGTCCACACTCCTTACCAGTTGGTGGCGTAAATGCACCAATAAATTGCCAATAAACCCAAGAAGAAAAAGAAGGATCTTTAGCCTCATAAATTTGAGCCACTAGATGGCAGTGGAACTCCAAGAGAAGAAAAAAACATCTTTGAAGGCCAGCTCTAAATTTCCTATTCATGACATGTGAAATGTCTGTCCTCACCTCCTGGTTCTGGTAGGCTGTGACGGCTATAAAAGCAGCTTCAGGGAAGGTGAAGCGCAGGTAACCGCCAGGGTTGTGAGGGTTACAGGGGTCTGGAGACTGGACTATGTGTAGACGAGGCTGGTATTTGTGCATGGAGTGGAGAACCACCTAATGAGCGAGGAGAGAATCAGAAGTAGAAACGGTCAAATGTAATCCTGAAAACAGAAAATATGAAATACTTTCTATGAATAAGCTTTCTTTTTGAATCTTTCAACCAATACATTTTCCCAATTTCTAAAAGCTCACCAGGCCGTTGGAGTTGAGCATGTTGTTGGTCAGTTTGAGCTTGTGGAAGGAGATTGGATATTGCATCCATTTCTCTCCAGGTGCAGGAGAGTCTGGATGGATGAAGAACCGATTGGGCAGGTGTGGATCGGTTGAACCATTCACTTCCCAACGATCCTTAGTCCACTGTAACAATACAAGAGCATATGGATATTTATTAAGAACATAGTTAACAACAACAATCATTAATCTATCGATGCTCATACATTTATTTTTAGGTCTTGTTCATAACGTCCAAAAAATTCAAACATCAGGTTTGCAGCACTATAACATCCTAGACTCACCTGGAGCTGAAAATGTCATGTGGATCAGTTAAATATTATAAAGAATAGAACAGAGATAGAGATATAAAATAGTAAACTAGTGTTGTAGTCCAGTACTGTTCAAAATGTTTTTGAAAGTTTCTTGTGCTCACCAAGGCTACACTTATTTGGCCAAAATACAGTAAAAACAGTAATATTGGGAAATATTATTGCAATTTATTCCTGTGATGACAAAGCTGAATTTTCAGTGTCACATGATCCTTCAGAAATCATTCTTATATGCTGATTTGGTGCTCGTTTAAAACAGTTGTGCTACTTAATATTTCTGTGGAAACTGATATACATGTTTTTCAGAAATCTTTGATGAATAGAACGTTCAAAAGAGCAACATTTATTTGAAATCTTTTGTACCATGAATAAAAGCATTAATTTATTTTAAAACAATCTTACTGACCCTAAACTTCTGAATGGTAGTGTATGTGTGTTTGTGAGGGAGAATGTAGGGGGTTGAAATGAGTATGTGTGTATGTGCCATTAGGGAGGGGTGGAGGGGAGGTACCTTGTACTTGCGGTTATCAAACGGCACCATGTCCATTATCACCGCATACTTGACTTTAGGATTCAGTCCTGTCACTGTTACTTTGCAGCTGGGAAACATCCGCCTGAATTAAATGTACACCGGAAACACACCATAACAATTAGTCATCACATTTTAGAACACACCTTCCATAAAGTGCATTTTGATTGGTAACTCTTTTAGAATTCATGTGCTTAGGAACTATTCAAATACATGAATGGTTCACTGAATGCACTTAAGAACATCTTTTCACTTTGAAACATGACTTTAGATACAGTGAAAAATATTTAAGATTTCTTACACTAAATAAGTGTAAATCCCAACACAATTTCATTATATATTTGTTATATCACTACATATTATAATACATAATGGCCTGGTTTCAAGACAGGGCTTAGATTAGGATTAGGCCGTATAGTTAAATTAGGACTATTAAGTCGCTTTTATAAACATGCCTTAGAAAGAAAAAAAAAACATTACTGGTGTGCATCTTGAGACAAAACAATGGCACTGATATATTTTAAGATATGTCAGTATAAGTTTCTTTCAGTTAAAACAGCCTGATCTGTGAAACCAGGCATAAAAGTACCAACACCGCATAAGTGCATACCTGCCAGATTTAGTAATCAGCATCTCTGTGCCGATACTGCTGAATTTGTCCCAAAGCTCTCGATCTTGCAGTGATACATGAACTGGCAGTGAGGTCAGTTCAGCTTCAGCACTGCTCATCCTGCCATTGGTGCTGTGCTGAGTTCGGCAGATGGGTTCCTTACAGTCTAATCAATAATATATTCATTTCACATTTTCATTCACCACAATGTAAAATCTATTTACAACATTAGTTCTCCAACATGACATTAGTTTGCTATTAGAACACTCCATTTAGTCATTCTGAGGGCTCTCTCTTTAAAGTCTTTTTGAAAAACTCATAATACGAACCTGAAATTGAATTTGAAATTCTCAAAATGTGAGTAATGCGAAGACAGTCTTACCTTGTGGATAATATCCATAGTTATTAGCCAAATGATTCATTTGGTAAGGTAAGTCCAGCACAGGCCGTTCCTCTGGGAGATACATGACCACGAGACCGGAGCAACAAACTAAAGAGACTTGTCCAGAGGTTTGTAGCTTCCAAAGCCAATGACCTGCTAGGACTTTCCTTAGTTTGCTACCTTTCCATTACTTCAAAGAGGACAGAGGTGTGTATGTGCACTTCTGTCAAAACATCAGTCTCGTCTTTGATCTGTCTTTTTGTCTCTCCCAGTTCCCAAGTTTGTGCTCCAGCCTGCCTACAAAGGTGTGTAGAAACAACATTCTCTGGATCTGGGGGAAAGGGGGGTGCATCTTACTTTGGAGGCCAAGGGTTCCCTAACACTTCCTTCAAAACACAGACTCACACATATTGGTGTTAATCACCCCAGCAGTTTGTCCCCTCATTACTGCAGGAAGTCTTTACCATTTATTGGCTCTTGGTAGAACTGTCAAAGTTCAGCATTTGGATAATTTCCAATCTTGAATATTAAAATAATACATTAGATATTAAATGGTTTCAGGTCATTTGCTAAGGGCCTGAGGCCTGCCTGGCAGAATAATCCTGGACAGCAGTATGTATCTGTATGGCAGCTTAAGTGCATTTTTATACTGGTTTTGAATGTTCTCAGTTCTTGGTAAACACCTCCAAGTTTATTTTCAAGTATTAAAGGCCTTAAGACTATACTCTCAACATGTGGACACTAGCGAACTTTTGCATGCAACAAAGGTTAATTGCATACTCCTTAGCAAAAAAAAAAAAAAAATATATATATATATATATATATATATATATATATATATATATATATATATATATATGTGTGTGTGTGTTTATATACAGTCAAGCCAAAATTTATTCAGACACCTTGAACATTTCATTCATTAATACAGTTTATTCACTATAGTTTAAAAAAATGGTAATAAAATATGACAAGATCTTAGAGTTGAACTGTGTCAGAAAAAAATGTATCTTAATTATGTCAGTTAAGCAAAACATGGTCAGGTCAAAGTGTCTGAATAATTTTTGGTTCCAAATTTGTATCAATTTTACTGGTAGTCCACTGTATGAAGAATTTTTGGGTATAATATGTCAGAGTTTACTTTATTTTGCTATCCTCACTTACATAAATGACACTGACGTGTCCTGCACCCACTAGTAAAAATATATCAAAAATGTCTGAATAATGTTTGGGTTGACGATATATATAGTGGTATTTTAATGGTCTTAACCATTTTAATCACAAATCACAGTCAGAAAAATTAGCAAGAATTGCACAAATACTGTAGATAAAGTAACTTGGCATGGAATCGCCTTCCCCTTAGTTTTCTTTAAATGTTTAAGCCATGGGTAAACTTGCAGACAGCTTTTCACAAGAAGAGTCAGTGTTGTTCTCAATGTTGATTAAACAGTTCATAAGTAGTTGAAAAATGTCTCTCAGTTCATTTGAGTTTAATGTGAGACCAAATATTTACTTTATGGTTTAAATCTGGACTCTGACCAGGCCAAAACATGAGCCTGATGGACTTCTCAAGCCACTTCTTGGTTGTCTTTGAAATTTGGGCAGGAGCATTGTCTTGTTGAAAAATAACATCTGATCATTCCTCTTTAGATAAATTCTCAATTGTGGGAAACAAGCCATTCTGCAATATTCTCCTGTACTCCAAAGCATTAAATGACTTTTCACAGTGAAGTAGCTCACCATTACCAGCAGCTAAAAAGGCTCCCCACACAAAAACAGCTCTTCTTCCATGCTTCACTGTGGTAGAGACGCATTTATTATTATATTTCTCAGCAGATTTTCAAAGACAATCATTGTGATTCATCACTCCATATACACAACTTCCCATATTATGTCAAAAACTTCATTCTGTCTTTGATGTTTTTCTGAGACAGCAACTGCTTTTTAACTAGTGCATTTGCTTAAATTTTGCTAATTTCCTGACCAATAATTTGTGGTTAAGACAATTAAAAGCTTAGTGTTTAGCTATTTTGGGCTTGGCCCATCTTTTTTTGCCCAGGAGTGTATATTGTATAAAGCATAACTCACATATAAGTCATTTTCAAACAAAGTAGCTTTCTGTTGGTCGGTGCAGCAATTCCACATGACCAGCATGAAACCATTGAAAACTCTGCCTGGGAAAATCTTTCATCTTTTTTTTTTCCCCATCAAAATTCCCAATCGCATCAATTCCTATTAAAATGAGGGGTCTTCAACAGTGGGTCTATTGTTTGAGCTCAAACCAATTTTGAAAAAATTAAAACAATAAAAAATTAATTAAGCTAAAGTTTCATTGTTCCTCCTGTAATATTTGTTTGTTTAAATACAAGAAGTTAAAGTAAAATTAAATGTACAGATATACTGTATGTCTCTGTACATCAATATAAATGAAAAAAAAAAAGCAAATTACAAATTCTTTTATATTTTACATATAAAATGATGCATTTAGAAGACGCTTTTATCCAAAAATGACTTAAAAAAGGTACAAAAGCAATTCGTCAAAGAGCCAACAATATTTGTAATATACAATGCCAGGCTTATTAGACAACTAGGAAGCAAGCAAGAATGCAGAGAAGAAAATGCTTTTATGGATTTTAATTTATTTTAATGGATGTGCAATGCAAGCATTACAGTAAACTACCTGAGGAGTAAGTCATTACTAATCATCTTGTTAAGTGTTTTGCTAAAAAAGATGCTGATATAGCAGGATTGTTCTCTCAGAATTAAATCTACACACATTATGCCAGCACTCAACAACCATTAAGTTTAAATGATCCCAAATCAGCTAGATCAGGTGAATACTTGTGTTTCAAAAAAGGCAGTTTCCATCTCCCTTAATGTCTAACTGTGAAATCCAGTGAACTCATGGTAAATTAACAGAAATGTCCATTTATTTGAGTTGCAGATAAGCTTTGCTACGTGCTGGTGCAACTCAGATAGGCCACAATCTTGTTTTTATCAGCTAACATGGCCCAAGCAGTCATAAACACCCCCCAACCCCACCCTAACCGGGAGTCTGTCTCCACAGTAACCGCGGGGGGCCACTCCCATGTTAGCCAATAGACCTTTAACATCTAGATGCTGCAGGACAACTACAGATGTAGAATCAGGTTAATTTGTCACAGCTCACACATGGGTATGAGGACAGACACCCAGAGGTGATTTTTTTTTTTTTTTTTGGTAGTCAATCAACAATTGGCCACTGTAATCCATGAATATGGCATCTATTGCACTATTGTAACATCATGAAATCCATCTTAATGATTTAAATCTTAGAGATAAATTGAATAAAACATTGTCCATTGGTAAAATGTTTTGGTAAACCCCTCATACAGTCTCAATATTGACTTTTAAAATATTTACATCTCAAGTGGTATTAACTATTTTTGCACAAATATAAATATAAGATGTTTTAAGGGTTTTTATCATGTAATTTGTAGTTTTATTACAACATTATTTTTATTGTAATATACACTTTTGGCTAGATAACAGCTTAAGAAACCAATATAATATGGATAAAATATGTTTTTTGGATATTGAATATTTTTCAACGACTTTCTGGAGCAATTTCAAATTTATTTCAGGGGTGGGGGAGTTTGGGTGTGGGTTCACACACTTTGCGTGAGAGCGAATCCTTGTACTAAGTAACTGTTCAGGGTCTGATATAGGGAAGGAATCTGATTGGCCAGCAGAGTGAAGGGCAGAGACATGATAAGGATGGAACAGCCTTTGTGTCATCATATGCAAATGAGCAGTGAGCATTAAAACTCAGGGGGCAGCGTTTATGATCGCTTAACAGCATGGAGACAACAGACTTGTGAAAAGACGGGTAAAGGTGACAGATGAAGGCAATTAAACAGTTTTTCCACACTTCCTGCTGGAGTACTGAGAACGCAGACCTAAAGGTGAGTGTGTCAACCGGTGACTATGAACTACAGGATGGCAGCTGCTCTTCCTTTCAGATGAATAGACCCATGTGGTGGATCTTCAACAGGTGTGATCATCTTTCAAGATTTTCTTTCAAGAAAGAATTTCTGCAGGAGAAATCTTTTGGAAACAAATAAATAACAATTTTGAACATCTAAAGTTGATAATAATGTAGATGAAGAAACAGATATGGAAAACTTTTTTTTTTTTTTTTTTACAGTTTCTGTAAATTGTTTTGGGATATGTAACATTTATAAATCATTAACAATGGTGAAATATGATTTTAGTTCTCTAAAAATATGTGGACAATGTTTCTGAAAAGAATGTCTTTAGATAAACCAAACAATAGATCATAGGAAATGTCAGAAATAGTAGATGTGAAAGTTTCAGTGGATTTCCAAAGTGAAAGTGTTTCATCAGTCATGCCCTCTAGACAGGATATCATCGTATACTGTAAGTTCATTATTGAGACACTACAGTATAGATGATGTACTACCCAGGGGGGTCAATGAGCTTCCGAGAGTTTCCTGGACCAGCAAACACTGTGACAGAGAGTGGCGATAAAACCGTTACCATTACTGAGTTTAGTAATGGTAAGGGTTCTGTTGCTTTCTCTCAAAAATCATCTGGATATGAGAGGACAAAGCACATGTCAAGTGAGGAAGAGAACTTCAAAGCAATGGATGATGCAGTCAAAATCATACAAGTGAAAGGATGGATAAAAAGACCAGAACAACAAGCGTTAAATGGGTTAAATCAACTAACAATGCAATTCTGAACTTTATAGCCTATAATGTGTTACATGAGACTGTTGTGTGTAATTTCAATAAATATCACTGAACAATGAATTAAATGTTCTGCTTGTTTCATTTTATTAATGTCAACTGTGTTTAAAAACCCTTCATAATCTACTTTTGGCTATCACTTTTACACAGAGAGTCTGTAAAGGTGGCATACGTGGTTGGTAAAATGCTCACACTTTAAAAAAATAAAAGTTTCTTTATTGGCATCTATGGTTCCATGAAGAACATCCATGGAAACTTTCCATTGCACTTTATACTGGAAAAGTTTCTCTAGAAAATACTTTTCAGACTAAGGTAAAAATGGTTATTTTAAGAACTATTCACTGAAATGTTCTTTGGGAAACCCAAAATGGTTCTTCTATTGCATCGCAGCAAAATAAATAAATAAAATAAAATAATGGGGAGGAAAAATGTAAAAAAAATAAATAAATAAATAAAAATACACTACTGTTTGGGATCAGAATGTTTTTTATAATTCTATTCAGCAATGATGCATTAAATTGATCAAAAGTGACAGTAAAGACATTTATAATTTTACAAAAGATTTCCATTTCAGATAAATACTGTTCTTTTGAACTTTCATCAAAGAATCCTACAAAAATGTATCATCGTTTCCACAAAAATATTAAACAGCACAACCGTTTCAACATGAATTATAATAAGAAACGTTTCTTTAGCGTCAAATCAGCATATTAGAATGATTTCTGAAGGATCACGTGACACTGAAGAAAGATGCTGAAAATTCAGCTTTGCCATCACAAGAAATTACATTTTAAACTATATTCAAATAGATATTTTTAATTGTAACAAGATTTTACAATATTACTGTTTTACTGTATTTTGATAAAACAAACGTCTTGATGAGCATAAAAGACAAAAAAAAAAAATTATCAAACCTTTGGATGGCAGTGTATCATAAGAAAAAAATGAGATGTACTCAATTAAATGTGTTCAGTGAATGAATGAGTTTATTCTGTCAATTCCTTATGTGTAGTTCATCAAATCTGAGAGTATATGTGCATTGACTTCTGCTGTCTGTAGTCCAACAACATTTGTGAAAAATGAGTTGTTGTCCATGAATTTTGTCTGCCTATTCTTTATTACTCAAAACATTTACCACGGACTAAAACTGATGCATGAATTTACTCAACTGATGGAAAAAGTTAATATTACATACACAGCTACAGACAGCTTTAAAAGGTTCCACTCAGCTACAGTAAGTAGCATGTACAGCCCCAGCTCCACCCTGAAAACCACCCCAATGGTCCAGCTCCCTCTGACAGTCCTATGGCCCACCTTACATGATGGAACTGAAGCTAGGCCTGCAGTTGAGTGATTTCAGGTCAGTGTAATGGTATTACGTAAGACCTTCAGTTAAACAGCAAGTCTCCACCACAGATAACAGCCTGATCACACTGAAGACAATGAATAATAAAAAAAAAAAAAAAAAAAAAAAAAAAAAAAAAAAAAACAAGGTCAGCCCTTGCTTCCAGTAAAAGAGAGAAAGTGAACCTGTCCTCACACTCAAAGCAGAACTATGTGATTCTGTACTTATGAATATATAGACATTTTTCAATTTTCAAAAGCAGCAAGATATGCAACTGGCACAGGCAGCTGTGATACTACAACATTGCTTTTGAAATCAACCATAGCCTTGTAACTGAAATGATACAGAGAACCATGTAATGTGGCTCTGATCAACTTGAATTTCAGTTCACAGAAATGAGGGGGGTCTGTTGAGATCAACTTCACATTATAACCTAAAATACAGCAGAGTTCAAGTCCATTTCTTCTCTCTTAAATAACTCTTTTCATGCTTCTGTATCCCTCTGCATGCATCAGGCCCTGACCTTCGTCATCTGAACCATGAACTTCACTTCCGCAGCTTTGCAGAGATTTTTAAACGCACATTACGCAAGAAAATCTTCATTAGGTCATTTTCAGCTTCCTGGGTTATTCTGGTTATCATCTGACCTCCAGGACCAATAACCATTTTCTGTAAGAAAGAAAGATTAAAAGGTTTCACTTTATAGTGCAGTATAATAATGTTAAACCGCTTTGTTTTAAAAACAATTCCACAAAATGTCTACCATAAGGTCCCATGATGGTAAAAACAGCAGCATGGGAAACTAGCCTTCCTAAACAAAAATGACTTTTTTTGTTTTGTTTTTTCTTTTCAGAAAACATAGGAGGAATCAGAGAGCTCACCATATGAGTGTCTTTCTTCACGTATAGTTTGATGGATATGTCGAGTACCCCATCCTCAGACTCCTTCCAGATTTCAATTTGCTGTAAAAAAGACCAAAATAATAAGGGAAAAAAAACTAATACTATTCCAGCAAACATGAAATAATACAAAAAGGTCAATTCATATTTTGAGTAATGGAAAAGATTCTGAAGGATGGATGGACGAATGGACAAATATATGACTTAAGTTTTGTGAAGAAATTCCCAATTTATAAATAATGAGAATCATATTTGAAATAAAATAGATACTGATCCAGTTTCAATGATTTGGAATTGGAATTTTCTTGTGGAGTATTTATGCTCTCAGAAGAGTGTTTTCTAACAGGAGAACAACAAATTAATGATGAATAATGGACCAGAAAAAGAAAATGAGAATATCGGAAATGAGCTAATATGACTGCATTTTACTATATTTTAAAATGTAATTTATTCCTGTGATGACAGCTGAATTTTCAGCATCAATACTCCAGTCTTCAGTGTCACATGATCCTTCAGAAATCATTCTAATATGCTGATTTGGTGCTCATTTCATATTAAATTTCTTATTATTATCAATGTATTGCTGTTAGTGATGCTGCTTAACATTTTTTCATAATTCTAAGATTAATACAAAATTCAAAAGAACACCATTTATTTGAAATAGAAATATTTTGTAACAATGTAAAAGTCTTTACAATTTAATGAATAAAAAATAAATAATAATTACTGACTCTAAATGGTAGTGTATTTCAACTTACACATTTCACAATATTACTGTTTTTACTGTATTTTTGATTAAATAAATGCAGCCTTGGTGAGCATAAGAGACATGAACTCCAAACGACACCAAACTTTTGAACGGCAGTGTATATACCAAAAATCACCTGCGTCATAGTGTATGGCACCTCCTTAGGGAGATACTGTAGTAGTTTCTCTCTGATCGTGTTGGTGCACACCTCCTCCGGACCCTGATCGGTCAGTACTTCGCTGTGGTACTGCCACTGGCAAGGCTTTGCACCTTCAAACAGGTACCTCTGTTGCACATATTTTCAAACACAGGCAAATGAAGGCTGAGAAGCACAATGCTTGAGATTATAACATCAGTTTTTGGTTTTAAAGCAAATGTCTCAAACGTATTCTCTAACCTTTAATGTTTCCACATCTTCTCTGTCAAGAGAACTTAACATGAATACATCCTTAAAATGTGGCCACCCCCTGCGGCTCCTCAGGGCCTTCAGCGCCTCTTGGCTCAGTCTGTCTTTGTTCTGACCCTCCTGAGACACCCTGTCCTCCTTGCTCTCAGAAAGTGTTTTTTCATCATGTCTGCTATGGGGTGCAGCTGCTAATTTCTGACATTGTTTCACTGCGCCACGGATCTTAATCTTCTTTCCATTCACCACACCCTCTGTCAGCTCTGCCGTGATGTCTAGCAGCAGTGTTTTGTTCTTCAGAAGGTCCACCTGTGCATTAAGAGTCGATGCTTTGCTTTATAATCTCTTTTAAAGCCCCTCTAAGAGTAACAGCTGTAAATCATTTATTGAGTTTGATGGTGACATTCATTTTTGTGATAGCAATTGCAGCAATACAACCTCCCTCTCTCTGTCAGATGAGAGATGAGACATCCACAGAAAAGAGAAGGTAATTTCCTCCACAAACTAATCCTATGGTCAAGACTGGAAGAGATCAATACAAAATGGCACAGCTAGTACCTTATTGAGGACAAGGATGGAAGGGACTTCAGAATTCAGGGCCAGACACTTCAGCACCTCATAGTCCAGCTTGCTGCGGGTCCATTTATCAGACACGTCAACTAACACCACCACTGCAAATATATAGGAGAAATGGAGAATAAAAAGATGCAGTACATGAGTCATAATCATAAGTAGAATCCAGTGGTTTTCAAACTTTTTTTCCTCTAAGGACCCCCTTTGTCAAAGGCTATATTTGAAGGCCCTCCTATCCAAGCTAAGCTTTAAAATTTTAACTAATATGTTAAAGGGTTAGTTCACCCAAAAATAAAAAATGATCTGATAATTTTCTCACCCTCAAGCCATCCTAGGTGTATATGACTTTCTTCTTTCAGTCAATCACAATCTGAGTTATATTAAAAAATAACCTGGCTCTTCCAAGCTTTATAATGGGAATAAATAGTAACTGATTTTGAAGCCCAAAAAAGCACATCCATCCATCATAAAAGTAATGGATACTGCTCCAGGGGGTTAATGAAGGCCTTCTGAAGCAAAATGCAAAAAGCAATGCAATGCATTTTTGTAAGAAAAATATCCATATTTATAATTTTATAAACAAGAATCACTGGCTTCCATACACAGGTTGATTCCAGCTGAAGAATGAACTTTGACCTGACGCATGACATACTGACGAATGCAGAAGCGCGGAGGATAGAGCAAAACAATAAACCAGTGATGAATTAGAAGTCTAAAATGAGAATTTTTAAAGAGAAATGTCGGAGGAGCTTGAGTTTGTTGTCCAGCCGTGAGAGGTGTCTACTCTCTTCTAAGCTAATATGCTACTCCTACATCTTACGTCAGAACTCAACTCTCTCGTGAACGTGGACATTACGGGAAGCTAGTGATTATAGTCTATAAAGTTATAAGTATGTATATTTTCTTACAAAAACACATCGCTTTACTTCAGAAGGCCTTTATTAAAAGATTAGTTCACTTTAAAATGAATATTTTACTTTATAACTTGTTAAATATGGATGTTTGTCTTACACAAATGCATTGCTTCACTTCAGAACGCCTTTATTAACCCCCTGGAGCCATGTGGAGTACATTTATGATGGATGGAAGCACTTTCTTGAGCTTCATACTCGTTGGTTCCGTTCACTGCCATTATAAAGCTCAGTGAAAGAAGAAAGTCATATACACCTAGTATGGCTTGGGGGTGAGTACATTGTGGGATTGTTTTCATTTTTGGGTGAACTAACCCTTTAAAATGACAAATTTTTAATTATTGGGCCCCACCACACATTTCCACCTAGTGGGCCCCGTACCATTGATTGAGAATCACTGTCATAATAACATGACACTACCATCACACAAAGATGGATAATGGCTTTGCATCCTCTTTTTTTTTTTAACAGACTAAGAAATAAAGGTTTTTGCTACCTAGATCAGCTTCTTGTAGTGACTCAAAAGGATCCACTAGAAGCGATTTCTCCAGCTGGTGTCTGTTAAACATTTATAACAAGTAGATGTCTGCATATTAAACTGGGACAGGAGAGAGTATTTTTTAACATGCCAACAATTATACACGTCACCTAATGTTATTAAGAAACTACTCTATTACACACTCACCTTTTAGCCTTTATTGGTGTGGTGAGACCAGGGGTATCCAACAAAATCTAATAAAACGAAGGTCAGAAAATGCTAAACAAACATAGGATATTCCCTAAACAGACTAGACTTTTATTTGGACATTTAGCATGGGCTAGAAGAGGTACTTACGATTTGTGTGTCATCCTCTGTCAGGACACCAACAGCACGTGCTCTTGTTGTGTGCACTTTCTCAGAAACCGCAAACAACTGTAAGAAAATTGTGTAATAACAGTTAAGGCTCAAAATATAAGCTCTTAAAGGAAATAAATAAAATACATATAAAATAAATTAATATAATTTTGCCCTTATTGAATCATCTATTGGAACAACAAATAGTAAGTAACAGAAATATAGTATCTCTATGAAAAGAAAAAAAAAAATCATATTTACGTGTATTAATGTAACATTAACGTAATATTAGTGTTTATTCCATATAATAGTACATCACCTTTCGACCCAGCAGCTGATTGGTCAGTGTGGATTTCCCTGCATTCGGTGAGCCCACTATTGCCACTTTAAGAGATTTGGCATTTTCAGGTTGATCAGGTTCTTTTAGCAATAAGGAAAACTGATGACCTAAGAGAAGACACAAAATTCGTTTAACGACTAGGCTATAACATCATAAATATCCATTAGGATAAGATTCAAAGAACTTTGTTTTCCAACGTCAGCAGTCTTAAAGCTTCAAGGGACTGTGGATATTCCTACCGCTGTCTGATGAAACAGAGACAGGGTGATGAAAGAGACCCTCATCGGACACAACCGCTTTCCCCTTCTGCAATCTGCCCAAAAAAGCATCTGAAGACACCAAACTGGCCGGAGTACAATGAAAGAGACATTTCCTTACTGTCTGTGGACGAAAAACTGAGCAACCTGTGAAGTGAACAAATAAAGGACAACCGACAGGTAAAATGAAAGCTATTACATGACTGTGTTGTTTTCCTATGAGTTTGGCTTTATTTTTAGTGTCGAATAAAACTAAAAACAACCGGTTTGACATCTAGCATATTTTTCAAACATCAGCACGTCGATACTAGATACAAGTACAGTAAACACACTGTGTATAATCTATAAATCACCTGATATACGCAGATACAGTGGCGTTTGCTCTGGAGCTGCTGTCAGTTTGCGGACCGTTGAAAATCGCAGATATCTGCGTAAAAACGTCTCGCAAAGCCGTAAGGTCATTGCTGAAATCCGTTTTCACTGCACAAGTGATTAATTTCAAAACGTTTTGTTTAAATTAACCCTTACGCAAGGTTATTCTACTCTCCATTTTTATTTACACATGTGTTCAGGACGCAGACATGTTCCTTCCATCGTGTGAACTGGAGTGATAAATGTATATATCTATTACACACTACTGCCATCTGCTGTTCAGGCGCCGAGACGAACGCGCGACTGCAAGTCTAGTCTCAATTAATTAGTTATTAATGTTTTAATATATAGACCGCCACAGCTTCTGTTAATAATAAAGCAAAAACCTTTGTTATCATTTCAGCTAGTACAAGAGCCTATAGCCAGCTATAGCGAGCCTTTGAATATTTACTTTGACAGACAGCTTGGAATTCCAGGTTGGGAGTCACTGTTCTAGTATGAAACAGACAGGACTGCTGAATCAAAGTTACTGTTGTCAGGTTTGTGATAAAAGAAGCCTATTAGGACCAGAGAGCTGAGAATATGATCCCTAATTAGAGCCGCTGATCTTGTTTTCTTTCGCTCAGGTAAAATCAGAGAGAACAGATGTGTTTTTCCATCTCCCATCAAAAGCTAGTCCACCAGGAATAGCGCAGAGCGGAAAATGCTTCCACTGGGGAGAAGAAAGGATATCAGGTGGTTCACAATCTGTCAGCATATCAGCTCAGAGAAAACTTGCAAAACCCAACACATTTAGGATGCAAGAAAAATGACTTAAGTAGACAAAAAACACGTTAAATCAATGAACAGACACAAATATATCAGACACAAACACATGCACAGTTCACCTAAACAAGACCTCTGGTCAGATGGGGCTGGTCTGCCTTTATTGGTCGGCAGTCCAGGAGAAATGGCACATTCTCTCCTTAACAGATCATTTGTGAATATGGGCCTTTGTAGAGCCATCTTACATGTGAGCAGAATTTATGGTAGGCTATAGATAATTGTTAATCCGACATTTATTCTGTGATATTTGTATTTTAAAGCACTAATTAGGTATTCATTAATTACAAATGAATGTCATAGTGACACATTTTGCAGGACTTTTAAAAATCTTTGGTACCTACTATTATTATTTCTGTACGAGATAATGCAACCCAATCTCACGGGAAAACGTAACTCTTTTATAAGGTGCTGATTTCATTTGAATTCATTTGATTTGAAATGTACGATTGCATGAAAGTCCATCCCTAACCCCATCCCTAAACAAAACCGTCACTGGGGCGAAATCTATTAGTACGAAAACCTATGGATTAGCCACCCATTTGCCAACACGTAAAATAGTTACAAATTGCTATGAGATAACTAGGATAACTGGGACCACTTTTGTTCTTGAGCCACAACCATGAACGTTATAGTTGAACTTTCTCTCAAACTTTTCTTTTAGCACATGGAAACATATTGCAGTATTTCACTGCAATTCTGTCTATTTTAACAAGATTTCCAGTCCTTTCTGAAGAAATGCAAGTCCCCCTATCATACTTCACTGTAGGTTTTTTGAGATGTGTGGAGTGTTACATTGACAACACACACATCATCTGTAATTTTGAGGTCTCATGCAACCACAAAATCTTTTTCCAAGTCACAACTAGGTCAGTGTTAGCACACACTTTAGACATGCTTCCACATGGATCTTTTTGAGTAATAACTTCTTTACCACCCATTACAGCCTAGTGCTATTGTGTATGCTGTAACTTTGGACACTAAATAGTTTACATAATGTATATGGCCTCTTTGTTGTCTTCTCTCATAAATCTCCTTGTTTGCATGAGCATTTTCACAGCAGTCTTATGACCATCTGAATATTCATCCTTTAACTATGTGGTTTTTATCCAGGAAAAAAAACATAGACCCTCTGAGGAACAAGTGCTGAATATGTTAAACATAATGTCACATTTAAATAATTCATTTGAGTGTCATAATTAAAATGTTGCAAATGTTGTAAGATTTGTACATTTTCATCTTGGATGATTTTAAATGTCTCAAAAGATTTTAAACATCTTGGATCATTTCAAATGGTTTCTCCAAATATAAGAGAAGCTGACTATAACAAAAATAGTTCACAAAAAATGTTTACATATGGGTTCTAATTTACAAAGGTCAGGGTTAGAAGTTATAATAAGGAATCCCAGATCAGCATAAAATGACAACTCATCCCAGTGTTGTTTATGCTGCTTGTGCCATTATTGTTTAGGAGCTGTGGGTGCTGAATAACTGCTGTCATGTCAAATATTTCAGTAGGTCTCCTCGTCTTTTGCAATGGAGACAGATACACACACACACACACACACAAAGATAAAAATGTCCTGCAGTTACAGCACAGCACTGCGACCTTTCTGCAGGCAAGGAGGAATAACAAAGCTGCAGAGATGTTGAGTATACGACGACAGGCGTGTGACAGGAGCTGGCTGAGCCGTGCTCAGGCAGAGGCGCAGCTCCGACTTGCTCAGCCATTACACATGATTGCAGCACAGCACACAAAGCCACGCAGCTGGGGCATCCTCTGTCACATCCTCATCAGAACACTTTTGGGAGGATCATTTTAAAAAGCACCCAGAGGTCATATTTTCCAGCCCCGATTCTAAGTTCGCTCTCTGATTGGAGCGTGAGAGAGAAAGATGGAGAAAGTAAGAGGAGGTAGAAAAGTCATACTCTGTCAGGATTTTGCAATCAATACAACTTGTCTGTGAAGTGGATCAATAATGCATCTCCTTTGAAACAGTCAATCACGTCAGAGTTGGGCATAAAAAGCATAATTAGGACCACCGTTCTTTAAACATCCTGCCTTGACGTCTTTCAGGGCCAAAGAAAGACACCATTCTGCGTCATTAACGTTGTATTATTGTGTGATGAAGCACACTGCTGAGCACTTCCCCTCAGCTGCCTGAGGCTCCGTGGGTGCAAAATGACTTTCATACTGGTCTAGGATCAGCCATCATAACCTTAATAATACCAGGGGGAAAAATCTGAGACCGTACATTAAAAGCTTCAAGCTCAAGATTTCTATATTTCATTATTCCTGTGCACATAATGGCCTTTTCTTTTGAGAAAGCCTTGTGACCTTGATATGATTTCCGAACATGTTGAATGGCCTAGTCTGAACCAGTGTTTTCTTATTTCTGAATGGCAAAATTGAGAATAAATAGCCTTGATCACCACACAGATCTGCCTACTGTGAATCACACAATGCCTAGGTAATGACGAGTTTCTGAGAGGATATGCATCAAGTTGAGACGAGTCACATACCAGTTTAAGCATAAATATATCATTGTTCATTCTATCAAATGCTATTTTAAAACTGAAGTGGTCCTACTTGTGTGATTGTGTTGCAACTGCTCGAATAGAGTTCAAAATAAATGACTTTCAGCAAGTGAAACCAGAAAAGTAGGGAAGAAGGGAAATTCAGTTCCTTCATGTTATAAACAATGTAACAAACAGTGTTGGGGGTAACGCATTACAAGTAACCAGAGTTACGTAATCAGATTACTTTTTTCAAGTAACTAGTAAAGTACTTTTTCAAGTAATGCAAGTTACTTTGTTTTCCCATTTATTGACTGAAACCTCTCCTGTCACCATGGTGAGAGAAATCGAGAGTAAGTGCAGAAGCATTGTGCGTAAACATGATGGTTATTGTAGTTCTAGACTAAATGTGAACATTTACTCATCTCACTTGCATAAAAACAGATTCAGTATTCCTCAAAATGAGTAAAAACAGTGAAATACAATCTCAGATTAAAGCTGCAAGCAGCGATGAAAGGGCTGATTAAAGAAAGAAACTGAAAGAAAAACTGAAACTGAATATTGCCATGTATATGAATTACTGTGCAAAGCATGCCATTTCTTATTACCAGCAGGTGGCGCTATGACTAACTGAATATTGGAATATAGATGTCTTCAGGCCAGGACTCTTATCACACATGTAAAGTTTGGGGCAGATCGGACATTGTATGCCTGACTTACAACAGCTTCCTCTTTCATGGCAAAAAATCAGACTTTGTCAGGCCGCCACGGACACACCCTTCAGGGAAAACTCAAGATCCAGAAAAGTCAAAATATCTCACTTCCTGTTGGGTTTTCAGATTTTGCGTGTATGTAAAATGTAGCACGAAGGGTGCGTAATTGAAATTTTGTAGGTGGCGCTATCGAGCCATTTTGCCACACCTAATTCTGAAACCCATATCAGACGAAAATTTTCACCACTTCTGATTCATGTGCAAAGTTTCATGAGTTTTCGAGCATGTTTAGGCCCTCAAAAATGCGTTTCATTTTGGAGAAAAAGAATAATTGACTGAGCAATTACAGTAGGGTCCTAACACCTGCAAAAATTAAATATATTAAATTAAACAAATATACTTTATGTATTTAATACCACTTTATTAACCAATGTCTTGGCTTCTGGCCTTTGATAATTCAATTCAACCGTACAAACAAGCAAAAATGACTTTAGATAAACATCACATTTGTGATCAGTCTGAAGCTTATTCATTTCACTTTTGGTGTGAAAGGGTTACATTCGCCAAAAATAGAACATTTTGTTGTTTTTAAAAAACAAATAAGCAAGCCCAGCCCAGGTGAGAAAAAGTAATGCAAAAGTAATCTAATGCATTACTTTCAATAAAAAGTAACTAAGTAACACAATTAGTTATACTTTTTTTAGGGAGTAAGTAACGCAATATTGTAAATTATTATTGGAATTGATACGGAATAACCGACGGCATTGTTTACATCACTGTGAGGAATTCTTTTGAGCCGAAATACAAATAATAGGCATTTCGTTTCTGACACATGCTATAAGCAGTAGACCAATCACAACAGACAGGGCCAACTGACCAATCAGAGCAGAGTAGGCTCTCGGAAAGGACAAACTGTTTCAGACACTGTGAGAAAAGAGGTGATGTGCAATGTATATTATGAGAAAATTAAAGTGTTTTTTTGGATGCATGTAAACCTATTGTAGGAGACCTCCAACACAAAATTAGAAACATTTAAAACAGCATAGCACTTAAAAAAAAAAGTAAAAATATTGGCTGATGACTGATATGATACATATATTGTGCATCCCTAAAAATGAACATGAAATAATATTACAGCTAATTCTAAAGAAGTTGGTGGAAACCTTAAAAGAAGTAAAGTGGGAAGCAATGAGTCTGTTCAGCTTCAAGGAAGGAATTACTGAAGATAGACTGAGTGTTTTAATTCAGTCTGAGGGATGACTTCCCGACAAGGTATAATATCATTGCTCCGATACTAAGCTGTTTTAGGTGTCAGCATACAGGACATGTAGCAGGAGTGTGCAGATGGAAAATGAGATGTGAAAAATATGATGGGGAGAGCATTATAAATGTCAAGTGACTGATGGGCTCCACTGTTGTAATTGAGCTGCTTTCCATAGTGCAGCGTGTATGGAGGATGTCAAGTACAATTGAAAGCATATAGGACTTACAAAAATATACGGCAAGCAGAAAGTTTGATGTGTGGAGGCATTGTGGGCATGCTGGAACAGAAATGACGGGAACAATATTTTGACAGGGCTTGTGTGGGATGGAGTCAGAGGCTCCAGTGCCATCCATCTTCTGTAACAGGGCAATTGTTAGTGGTGAATACAGAACATTTCTTGGCCTTCTATTATCAATATGATAAATATAGCTGCAATGCTTCTGAGTAGATCCATTGAGATCAAAACTATTTTGGAAGCAGTTTCAGAGTCTGTTCAATTTATTCATGATATGCACACACTCTAAATCTCACAAAGTTTTTCAGTATTCTCTAACAGTGTTAGCATGGAAATTACTGTATCTAGCTACACATCCCTCAGCTTCACTGGCATAAAAATGGCTTAGTGGACTGAAGCATGCACCATAGGAATTGGGTATTTAGGGAGCTTAAGTATACAAAATATACTCTATTTATCTATTTATCCATCCATCCATCCCTTTCCATGATTAGAACATTATTGTAAGAAATAGCATGAATTAATTATTATTAGCCAGTATGGTGCTGGGATATGAAGGGTTAATTCTTCACATTGGTGTGTATGAAAGTGGACACTTATGAAGAAAGAGTGGAATTTACTGCATTTTAATGGGGTAAGGTCAGGAATGTATGTGCTTAGGGGAGCTGTAGGGAAAAGAGATTAGTGGGGATCAGGCTGATGCGTTTCAAGTTTAGGCTTGTCTGTCAAAATACAGTTTTAAATGTTTTTTTCTTGTCCTCTAACTTTGGGTATTTAACACACAAATTTGATATTTTCCACCTAATAAGTTGTATGTTTATACTCAGATTGCATTTTAGACCGGTAGGTGACGATATACACACTCTGCTTGCGTTTTACCAGAAATCAACAAAAGAAGAAGAAGGCTTCCGGCAAAATGGCGAACGGAGCGTGATTGTCTTGTTGAGTTCCAGTAAATGTTACATTTTATTTATTTCCCACAGTTATTTATCACATATGGAAAGTTTAAGCATTTAAACAGCAGATTCGTTCCCGCTCGACGCCTCGACGTGTTTTTGCCAGTTTGAAATTCAGTGAAATATCGTGGGCTATTTGGTCATCATATCTGTCGAGTCCTGTGTGATGAGGTTTCCAGTGCAACTGTCAAACTCGGATAGCGGTGCCTCACAATATAAAAAAAACACATCGATATTTACTTATTGAATGACCAAGTGTAGTCTCTGGATCGTTTGACTCAAACTATGCTTTGTAATTATTATGACATTATCGTGGTATTTTAAATGCGTAATTAAATTTGCCAACAAATAACACATCTGACTGGTTTACATCTGTCTGGCTGCACCACATTAGTTTATAAGGAGAATTTGTTCTGTTATAATTTAGGTTTTTTTTTCTAATGGGGAAATTCAGTTTGTCCTTCCAAGTGTTGCAAAGAATGTTTTGTGTGTGTGTGCGCGCGCATTTATTCTGTTAAACTATTTATTTTATAACCTGTATGTTGTTTTGCTATAATCTATACAGTCTGTATTTGTTACAGCTATTTTCTCTCTTTACATGTAGAAACAAATTGGCAGTGTGCAGATTTTAATGTTACTAAGTTTCAAGGATTGTATAGGGCTAAACTTAGTGAGTGAGAATGTGCAAGAATAAAAAGTGTTTGTGTTTTATGCTTCTAGCAAAGCATGAACTGAGTGTGTGGTTGTTATTCTACCAGGACATATCTTAACTTCCCTTACAGATCATTGATAATCATCAAGATACGTCATAAAATGTGTTTATCCTTATATGATTGCTGTCTTGTTGTTATTATTGAGTTTTTCAAGCTATTATTTCTGATAGAGCTAAAGATAACTTAATTGATAAACTAATACAATTCCTAAACTATAACTTGTCACTTTTCTGTCTCCAAGATTAAATTAAATAGAGGAGCATAATCTCACAAATGATATGCACCAAAGCTATCATGGTTAGAGAATGATAAACCATGGTTATCTTTGCAGTCACAGCAAAATGAAATGAGAAGAAAAAGAGCAAGACATTAGATAAGGTTGTGATAAATTTGCAAGTAATCAAGACAGACACGATGCAAGAACGCTCGGAATAAATAAGTCATAATCAGATTCAGGGAAGATGTGTGTGATTGGTTAGAGACAACAACGTCTTTAAAAACTGCCTTTTGCAAAAAATCACTATTTTGACTAATGCTGACTGTAGAAATTTTGTAAAAGCAATATTTACATTTGTGTGCGAATGTACTTGGTTTTGCCCCCTATGTTCGTTTAAATTGCACTGAATTTTCTATATGTAAATAAAGAATGTTTGGACCACAGCCATTGTCTGTGACGCGAGCGCTGTGGCGCATGCGCCGGAAGTTGCTGCCGCAGACAGCAACACTGATTCGGCAACGCAGAGCAACAACACTAGAAAAAAAAAATCAAAACACAGAATCCAAATAATTTTAATCCAATACGATGTTCTGAACAATGTATAATGCTGTGATCCACGGAGAGTAAGTAGGCTATATCATTTGAATGATACTACTGTACTGGTTTTGTGCACGATTGCTTACTATCCATCTATTCCATCAAGCTTATGAAGCAACAAAGGAGTCGGCTCTATTTCATTTAGTGTGGAAGAGATGGCTAATTAGCACTTGGCCTGCTACTGTAGGCCAAAACACGAGATTGACGTCAGTGCTTAAAAAACAATAGTTAAATACAACAAAAATCCGCTTATGTGAGTTGTTCTAGCACAAGCAATGCATTTATTTCAATTTGGGACTACTGTATGCTGAATTCCCATGAATGAATGGACATTTAGCTGCAGTTCTTGTAACTGTGATGTGTTATATTTCCCCACAAATTGCTCGCAATGTTCTTGTTTTCTCAGCAAATATTAATTTCTAAAGCATAGGCTGTATTTTAGGGATAGTTGGTGTTGTTACACGGCCTTTTAGAAAGCAGACTGCAGACTTCGCATTTGATCCTCTCGGAAAAATATATATATATAAATTTATGGCCGTGACCTTTGCTGAATATCAAAGGCGTTGTCTCGAAATGTCACCGGGGATTTCTCCGCCGAGAAGCAGTGCGGTATTTGAAGCTGGGGGTTTTGACAGCCGACAGCAGATTGGCTGGTGGGTGGAAAGTTATAAAGTCGCATATCATTAGAGGGTTTATTATGGTTCGTGGAGAATTGACTGCGACCCACATACATGCACGATTTTTGTGAACGACGCTTGGCCATTTGGATAGCAATGTACAGTTGCTCTGCCATAAATCTCAGCTGTAGTCTAGCCAGATGGAGTCGTTATAAAGCTTTTGCGTGTAAAGAAATCACAAGAATGACATGGTTTCATGTAACAACACAGGCCACCCATGCAGCAAGTATAGTCTTTAATTCATTAAAATTAAAATGCATATTCAAAATGTTTTACTGAATGCACCTGCTTCATTATAATACTCATTGTATTTGCCTTGAATAGGGCTTTCTGTAAACTATCCCCCCCTGCAACAAGCTTCTTAAAGTGCACAGTCCGCACCAAGATGTTTTTGTATTAATACGCTATGTTTTAGGCTCGTAGATAAGTGCTGTTTCAGATGAAAGGGGTCGGCAAGGTAACAAAGGGTTGACGTCATGCATCGCATCCGCCCGCATGACTTCCAACTCTAAGTCCCGCCCCTTTTATTTCATGATTGGCCGAACGCTCTGCTAGACGCGTCCGAGAGCCAATCGGAAGAAGGCTTCCGTGTTGATGTAAAAGAGTGGGCGGGGCTAGTTGGCGGAGAAACCAGTGCGATAGACGCTACTGCTCAATCTGGTGTAGGTGTCTCCGCGGCTGCCCTTGTTGAATTGGCCACTTTCTGTCGCGGTCCAGAGGATCTCTAACCATGCATTTCGGTCTTGTGGATTGGTGCTAAATGATTTCGTCGAATGTCATCCGTAAATAACTGGATCCCGGGGTAAGATTTTAAGCTTATGTGTTGCCGTATTTTATTCTTGACCATATGTTATGATCTCCGACCGTGTTGCGTGTTTTCATCAGAGGATTTAATGCAGTCAGCAGACTCTTGGCAGAACTGAGCTTTTCCCATCTGTGTAACTGGCAAACAACCTGATTCACTGGCATTTCCTGCATTGCTCAGTAGATTGTTATTGTATGCAAAAGTTTAGCTTCAACATATATTGAGGATGACCGTTGTGAAACAACAAATTCAGCGTGAAGAGCATCACTGGTTGATCTAATTCTGAAACGTTTACTGTTAATTTGAATGTTCAATGTTTTTTTGTGCCATGGACTCTTTCTGACCATTCTTAAAAGCGCAATTACCTGAGGCTAGAGAGTGTTTATTTGATTTACGGCTCCGGTATCTTGTGCTCACTCAGTTAAACCCAGAGCTTGACATTAGTTACCCACTGAGTGCAGTTTTATATCATTGCGCTGTCTTCTGTCTGCCTTACATTTTCCAAAGGCTGGATAATTAAATTTCAGACTCATATTTCCAGAGAAACACGGTCTCCTATTCTCAGTACAATTATCGAGCGTGGTGAAGGATCATTTTGACATCTGGGTGTAACGTTTCTCTTCATCTATCAGGAGCCATTATGTGATTTGGCTTTTTGAATGGATCACGGGATCAGTGCTTTCAAATATGCATGCCTTCTTGTACATAAATATATTTTCACTCGTGCATTTGTCCTTTCTGTAGTCACAAAAACCACAACTTTTTATAAGAGTAACTAGTCTCCATTTGCTGGGTTTAAGTTTGATTTTTAATTCAGTTATACTGTATGCATATTATTGTTTGGTGACATGCGAACAAACGTGAAAAAGTCAGCAAACAGCAAAACTATAATCCTATAACAAGGGAACTGACAAACCCTTAACATTTCAGCAATATTGTTCAATTCTTTTTTAGATAACTGTGTTTGACCAGTACTTTGGGGGGATTCTGTTGGTCTAACATGGGTTTTTATGTAGTTTCATGTAATCCACAATTCTTTATATTCATGACTTAAAAGGTCCCGTAAACTGGGAAAAATGTAGTTGTTTTTTTTACAGTGAATTACAGCACTCAAGTGATATTGCTTAAATGTCAATATCAACTGTGTAGTAAGTAACCTCTGCTAATGGAATTACTGTGTGGTCACGATGTTAAAATATCTCCAGGTGCTTACTTTTTCAACTCATAGCAACCTGCTAATGCTTTTGATAATTAACACATTCCTCTATGAGTGTGCATGGAGAGCTTATGGCTGCATTCTTCTCTTTAAGGGGTTTATGTTAAATTGGCTTGCCTGTGCTAACCAAGAGGTAAATAGAGATTGTTTGTCTTTAATGTTTGCTAGAAAGAATCGATCATTATAGAGGAAATGCCAGATGTGGTAACCTGTTTTTTTATTTTTATTTTTATTTATTTTTTTATTTTTTTTATGAATACCATAAATGTATCTCATTTCAGAAAGAGACATGCCTTGCTGCTTTTGTACAGCTGTAGAGGGATAATCAATGGTTTTGACCACGTAATTATCACTTATAATGTTTTATTAAATAACTTTGTGGAGTACGTGATCAGTAAGTTTGTAGTATGTACAAAATTTAAGCAATGAGGAGTTGGTTCTTGTCCTCTGCCTGTGATGCTCAGTGTCATGTTGTAAATACTGATAGTAGTTGCTGAGAGAGACACAGACAATCATGCGTTTTTGAAGATGAGTTGAATGAGGTCCAAGTGGACAGATTTCTCAGCTGAAGGACAAGCTCTCACAGCTTGTGAGTCAACAGATGACAAATCACAGCGTAAGTGATGGAGAGGAACCGAAGTGCCGGTAGTGAAGACGGGGATGATGACAATTTATGGGCTGTGTGTTCATCTCAATCTGAATTTGCTGATTTGTGAGTTCTTTTTAACACATTGATCTGGTGCTATTATTATGCACATCTTATTATAGGAAATTTTCAAACATGTAGAAAGTTTCTGTTTCCTCAGATTTAATCTCATCGTAATTGTTTTGTCTATCAAAAGTCTTATTGGTCATTTACATTGTTGAATCTTTTTTAAAAACATCTAAATGACTGCAAAAATAGTTTCAAGTCAATTTAAATATGGCTCTTAAGCCTTGTTCTTAATGTTTCTGCCCATTTGGATTATATAAAACATCTTTTATTTGGCTTGCAAGAAAGCCTGAACAAGCTTGTCACTCAAAGCTTGCACATCCAGCCTGCGTGTGTTTGTGGTGTGCATGCACATTTGCACAGCTGTTTTCCACTGCATGTCAGCTGGAGAAAAATGCATGTACGTAGGTCTGTCTCATCTCTTTCCCCACCTATTGAGAGTGAGAGTTAAACACCCAGCTGTTAATCCAGGCCACACACACACACACACACACACACACTCTTTTTCAGTTCTCAACATCTTTAGTTACACTAGGGCCATAAAGCCTCTCTGCCGTCTCTCTCCCATGCCTGCTCTTTATATCACTTCAAACAGACCAGATCTCTCTTTTCCTGCACCCTAAAGCCAGTAGCTGTGGCCTGACTCATAAAATCCCTTTGTATGAGGGTAAACTGTAGGTCTGAAGAGATCAGCTGCGTAAGAGACTGAGATAAGCCTGTTAGATGAGAGTGAGGAGCCTGATGTCATTGAGGCCAACTGGGCCAAATGCTTTTACTGGACAGGTCTGGGTGGTCTTACAGGGCTTCAGTGATTGGTACCGGTTTTCTGTTTTGTTTATGGTTGAACTCTGTTTGTTGTAGGTAGATAAAGAAAGGGAATGTGTGTGAAAGAAATTTGTACAGGGGTTTATTGAAATTTAATGGTATGTGTGCTAGTTTTTGTGTATCATGCCAAGCTAGCTGTACTATAAGTTAAAGTTAGAAACGTTTTCATGAATCAGACCAGAAGACAAGAGAATGTCAATCTGGAGAAGGAAATCACGTATTGTCTACTTCAAAAGACTAATAAATATGTAGGGGGAAAAAGGCTTGTCTCTCAGTTCAGCACTAAAATCACTGCAGTCATGCCAGGAAATGCAATGACTGATGAAGTTTTACCCATGCTGGGACTAATAGCTGTGAACTATCCATTTACAAACCACATGACATTCTTATATGGTAACTGTTATGGTGTCATGTATTTAAAGTCAGCATTAAGAGGAAGTTGCGATTAGTCTTTTCTTCCCTATTGTGATGTATATTCAGGTGAGTCAGCTTCTCAAACAAGAAAAAATGTAGCTTATTCAAAATGTTTTTTGCAAAAAATTTAGTCAAATCAGCTGTTGGCAATTCAGAATTCTTTCTTTTGTAGTTCTTAAATGTCTGACTTGACACTAACAAGCTATGAATTATCATCAGTCAAATCATCAGTCTAATTGATGTTTAGAGATTTTTCAGTGGTGTTGTGTTCCGTCACATAAAATAAACAACTAGAAAACCAAAATATTAATACACATAATCAAAATCTTCAATAGCAGATCAAGTTCACTACCAGTCAAAAGTTTGGAATCGGTAAGATTTTTAATGTTTTTAAAAGAAGTTTTGTCTGCTCACCAAGGCTGCATTTATTTAATTAAAAATACAGTTACTCCAGTCTTTAGTGTCACATGATCCTTCAGAAATAATTCTAATATGCTGATCATGTGACACTGAAGACTGGAGTAATGATGCTAAAAATTCAGCTTTGATCACAGGAATAAATTACTCTATAAAATATATTCAAACAGAAAACAGTTATTTTAAATTGTAATAATATTTCACAATATTACTGTTTATACTGTATTTTTAATTAAATAAATGCAGCCTTGGTGAGCAGACAAAACTTCTTTTAAAAACATTAAAAATCTTACCGATTCCAAACTTTTGACCGATAGTGTAGATCAAGAGGAGTATGTGATATTTTTCTTTTGCTTTCTACATTTTTATAGAATATATAATGTTACATTATGACAATGGGAAATTCTTAAATGCCAACCAATGAAATATTTAGACCTATCATCTATATTGAGACACAACAAACCAAACCCCCCCCTTTTCAGTGTGGAAGCAGAGTTAGTATGGTATTGGTACCTGTAAAAGGGAAGTGTGTGCGTGCATGTGCCTGAGTGATATGGCCAGTATAAAGACACCTATATTCTACAGCAGGGATTAGATCTGTATTTTAGGAGGGTGTGTGTGAGTGTCTCATGCTATGAAGAGGAACATGTTTATCCCCTCTGTCTGTGCATCTGTCTGTAAGTTGAGCAGTAGGGAAGCAGTCATCTGCTCTTATCTGTTTACGGCTCTAGATAAGACCTCTGGAACGGGATATCTGACCCTCCCTTCTGTCTCTGCCCTGCTGCATAATGAGGGTTTGCTTGGCAAATTGCATATCTGTCCAGTGTAATCTGAAAAGATGCCATTAGCACGGTAGCGCTCTCATCTCTTGCTCGGGTGCCAGGGCGGCTTGCTGCGTGTTGGCACCTCTGAGGTCATGCAACACTGAGTTGTAGTTGTGAAGAGAAGAAAGTGTGATATGCCTCCAACTGGAAGGGCTATAGGGCAGAATCATGTGATGGAGAAGTCAATTTTGAACTCAGAAGTTCACATGCGATCTGCGCTGCCTCTTTATTTGATCTGAGGCGCTACAGCGATCTGTTACGCCACATTAAAGAGTGCCAAAATTGTATTTATTGTTTGAATTTCAGAATAAAATTGACAGCATTTTAAAGCGGAGACTTTGTTTAGGATCAAAAGTAACGCAAGCTTATTGCGATTTCTTGGATGGGAGGAGCGCTATAATATTCTGTTCATTCATCAACTAAAAACAGCATAGACTTAAAAGATCGATTCTTGGGATTTAAGAATATCGGTTCATCAAAATGAGAATCAATTAAAATCGAGAAATCAATATTTTTAACCCAGCCCTTATTTTAATAGTCATTTGGTTGTATTTAATTAAAAAAAACTTGCTTGCATTGTTTCACAAAGAGACAGATTTAGCTTCATCTTTTATAGAAAGATGTTGAATGCCACATTTTTCAAGTCCTATGGGTTTTCATAAATTTGAGGCATTTGAATATTTTTTTGACAGTCATTTTGACATGCTTGCTCATCTTCATCCTTCATCCCGCCTTTGCCAATCATGTTGATTTGCATGCCTGCAGATAGCCGCACTCCTTTAATGAGAGACAGACGGATTGACACAAATCTGGCATATTTTTGCTGTTGTTTTGGACAGGAAGTATAATTTATGTGTTTTTTTTTCCTCAGTTTTCCATTTTAATGTCTGAAGCTGTTTACAGATGCTATATGGACTTTTGTGTTTCATCTGTGTGTTTTTTTTTTATGGATTATGTTATTGAGACAGGAATAATAAATAATAAAGCCACATTGAGATGACAGGGTGATGTGATGACAGAAGTTAATTCCTTCTGGATCAGAGAACAATATGGCAAAACATCAAAAGGTTAATGTCAGGTTACATGGAGCAGGTTGAGTCAGCTGACAATCAGAGAGATACAGAGGAGGCCAGGGAGGGGGTGTGTTCTAGATATTTGGCATGTCTGTTAAATTTTATCATGCCAGCCTCTGCTCTGCCACTCATAAAAGCTCTTTGATGAATGTTTTTTGCCACAGGCGAACGCTTACTGTCAGCCCTCGCCATTGGTTGCTTTTTATCAGAGGCCAGCCCCATTGGCTGTTAAAGATCTACAGCCCCCTCAGGTCAAACTCAAGGCTGTCACACCAGTCAAGCCAACTTCTTTTTACATAAATTATTTCAAAAGATTCAGGAAAATAGAGCTTAAATCTATGGGTTTGAATGCCTGTATATATGTGACCCTGGACCATATATACAGGCATTTGTTTTTACCTGAAAGCTGAATAAAAAAAGCTTTCCATTGATGTATGGTTTGTTAGGATAGGACAATATTTGGCTTAGATATTTAGCTGAGGGTGCAAAAAAAAAATCAAAATATTGAGAAAATTGCCTTTAAAGTTGTCCAAATGAAGTCCTTAGCAATGCATATCCACTCACAAAAATAAATTTACTGTGGGAAATTTACAAAATATCTTCATGGAACAAGGTCTTTACTTAATATCCTAATGATTTTTGGCTTAAAAGAAAAATCGATAATTTTGACCCATACAAGGTATTGTTTGGCTATTGCTACATAAACCTGTGCGCCTTATGACTGGTTTTGTGGTCCAGGGTCACATATATTTCTAAAATAAATATATTAAAAATATTTTTTTGGATCTTTTGTCTTTTTCTATTTCTTCATGATAAGAGAGGGAAATGTAGACTCGCAAGTTTTCTTGTGTTGGCCACTAGGGTTGCATGGTATACTAATTTAAAAAAAAAGGTTGTTTATTTTTTGTTTACGATTTAGTATTGAAAGCAAGGTACTGGATACCAAAAGTTTAGTATTGATCCAACCCTATTTGCCACACATCTGTTAGCGCTGAGCCTATTAAAAAGCATATCTGAGGATTAGCGTTGTTTGTATCTCTCGGTTACTCTCAGCCTAGTTTTCTAGTCTGGTCAGCCAGACCTCTTCTGACTAAATACTTTCTCTCTAGCCATGTTTTGTGTGCGTGTGTTTATTTCAAATTAAAAGGTGAATGTAAAAGTCAAAAGAGTATTGACCTGGATATCCTGTAAAAACCCTTTCATTGTGCAGCGGTACAAGAGTCCCACCATTATGTGAGTGTGTAAGTGTTTGTTTAGCGTGTATGTGTGTGCAAATTTCAGAGCGTGTGTGTTATTTCAGTGCAAGGGTTCCAGAGCGGAGAATAGGGGCCCTTTATGTGGCCTGTGAATCAGTGCTCCTGTTAAGACCCATTGTTGAGAATGCTGAATACTGAATGAAAGTTGAATGCTATCTCTGCACAGGGCGAAATGGACAGATGACATTATTCCTGTGGTAGAAAGAGTCCAGCGGAAGGGATTGCTTTAACCGCAATATTTATTTTTTTATATAATTAAAGTAGCAGCAAGAGCAGGGATGAATAACGGGGCTTGTATGTAATGCTAAGAGAGAAGGTGAAGGGTGAGCGTTGACCTTCACTGGGCCTGAGTGAAAGAAGTCATCCTGAATGGACGTTTGTGTTCAGAGCTAAAGCCAGCATGTGCTGCGTATTCATTTTGAGAGTGACTTCTGCCATGCTAGATTAACCTCAGCACCTTTGGACATTTGAGGCAAGTCCATCTCCCTTTCACGTGTTTGTGAGATTGGATTCAGTGTGAGAGAGGCGGGGGTTCAGCCTGACATATTACCGGTCTTTCTTGGTCTGTTCTGTTATGAGCAGATGTTGTTTAGTGTATGACTACTACTAAGCATATTTTGTGCGTTACAGTTAAATTTAAAATTTACAGTTATTACATTGAATTTTTTTTAATTGAAATTTAAATTGAAAAATTTACACAAGGAAGCATTAAAGTGATCTTATAAACAATGTAAAGGTGCACACAGTGTGCACAGTAGTGATACATTCTCTACTGTTCGAAAGTTTTGCGACAGTAAGATTTTTTTTAAAGAAATTAATACTTTTAAAAGTGAGTTTTATAATGATGCAAAATTCTGTTCCACAAAAATATTAAGTCACCTTTATTTATATAGTGCTTTATACAATACAGATTGTATCAAAGCAGCTTTACAGTGATAAACAGGAAAATAATGGAAAAAAAATCAGTTCTACAGTAAAGCAGCTCTAGAAAGACAACAGTAAACAGTCATTATTCAGTTGAATCAGTTCAGTGTTGATTCAGTTCAATAACTGTAAAGTAGTACATCAATTATAAAATGAGTTCAATTCAGCTAAGAAGTAGCTCTGCAAAAAAAGTGATATTAAGCAGCACAACTGTTTTCAACATTGATAATAATAAATCTTTCTTGAGCATCAAATCAGCATATAGAATGATTTCTGAAGGATCATGTGACACTGAAGACTGGAGTAAAGTTGCTGAAGATTCAGCTTTGCCATCACAGGAATAAATTACATTTTACAATGCATGAGAGACTTTTTTTCAAAAACATTAATCAAACTTTTGAAGTTCATTTTTAATTACAAATCTATTTTTAAAAAAATATTTTTTATGTTCACAATGACTGACATATCTGTACCAGTGCAACATAAACAAAAACTACTGTGTGCACCTTTAACAATTCATGGCACTTTGGATTTTAATAATCAAAAGTAGGCGAATGACAGGACTTTTATTTAATCCCTTTTAAAGCTAAAACAAAAAAGAGAAATTCACTAACCCACTAGTCTACCAACCTGACCCATCCCATTCTGTCTCTCTGCCTTGAATTCAGATTGCCTGCATTTCCTTTAACAAGTTATTCATCCCCGAGGCACCTCTTTGGGTTCTCAGACCCACATAAAGTTCCTTCAAAAAGATCAACCGTTGTGACAACTGTCAGGCCACATCGAGATCTGTTATCTAGAATGAGGGTTTATTAAATACAAGCTGCAGGCTAACTAACGTCTCTGTTTACTAGCCTGTCCACAGCACATGGTCTCACTTTCTCAGCAGCCTAATCCAGGAATGTGTCTCCACGCTGGATGAACTCAGCTGAAGGGATCACATTGCCCTGTAATGACAGGTCAGAGTTGAGGAGCGTACAAGTGGACAGCCGGGTCAAGAATCAGGGTGGTGTTATGCAGGACTTGCTGCCTTTGGCTGAATCAAATGCTGGTGAGAGTTTGTTCAGGATCAATGGCGATGTTATCAGGGATGTTCTCTCAAACAAAACATATAGCCTGAGGGAAGGGCAGAAAAAGTAGGGCTAACTGCTCTTCCTAATGTTGGTTCAAGTGTAAATAGAACGGTTTGTAAATTGAATTTACTAGACAAATAATGTTATTGCTACAGTTGAATCCTCCTGCAGCTTAATGGGCTACAAAAACAAACATTTACTGAATTAAACTGCAGATGTGTATTGGACAGTACTTGTGTGGGTCTAAAGCTTAATGCTAGTGTTTGTAAGGATTAGCCTCAATTCACTTTGTGTAAATGCATTCAATTTTACCCTCCAATTACATTTTGTGATACATAAATATCAATCATACTAAACCGAATCCATTCAAATTGTAACCACATTTAAATTTCATGATGCATCACATTGTTGGTAAGCAATCATTGTAGAATCAAACTGTTGTCAGAGCAAATATTTACACCTGTATTAGTTGCCATTAGCAATGTTAGTATTGCAAAAACCACATCAACATTCCCAGAAACATGATAATGTCACAGTCATGTTCTGTTTAGTTTTCAGTTACAATTTGCCTGAGGTCTAGTTTATTATTAGTTGTTATGCTTTCTAATTAGTTCTTACCTGTTCCCTGTTCAGTTAATGATTTTATTATTAAAGTTATTCCTGAAAAGTTCTTTCTGCATCACGCATCGTCTGTTGGATAATACAGCTAAACCGTTACAGATAAGGTATGATAAAAATTAAGGTTTTAAGGATGTTTTGACAAAAAGGATGTGCCAATATTAAAATTCTGGCCAATACCGATGAGACACTAATTTATATTTCATACTGTTTTCATTTTGTGGCTGACAACCGTTAAATGCTGATATAAATTTTTTTAATACTAAATTCATTTAAAAACAAAACAAACAAAAAAAAACTGTTATCCATGTTTGTCATTTTTATTCGTTTTTTTTCTATTTAGCTTTAATTTATTTTAAGTTTTAGTACTTTAGCAACAAACCACAATAAAAAAGTTTTACATTTTAGATTTTTATTTTATTTCAGATTTAATAGTTTTAGCCTTGTTTATATATATATATATATATATATATATATATATATATATATATATTAGTTTTACTTTTAAATTCCTCAAATAGACATCACAATATTATGATGTACAGTATAAAGTATGGATATTCATTTTAGTATTATTGATAAGATTACATTTAACAGTGTTATGAAATAATTAGAGATTAATCCAGATTACTTAAAGTGAATGTCCACTGCAGAACCTGTATTGTTGGAGATTTAAAAAGATCTTCAGTATTTAAAGTGTCTGAGAATCTCATAGCTTGTTAAAAAGTTGTCTAGGAGCACGTCCTTCACAAGCAAGTTCAGAGAAATGTTCACTTTATGATGGACGTCAACATGGCAAGCCAATAAATCTAGTGTGTTTTCTGAAGGTACGAGACCTTCTGTAGCCTTTTGTGCCTCCTGCTGATTTATCAGAGCAGCTCGGTGGTTATCAATCTCATGCAAGATCCGGTGAAATTTTACAATTCTTGATTGATTTCAAATTTGATGCCAAAGCAAAAACTGCTAGCCTAACTAATATAAAGTTCAAATAAAATAATAATAATAGTGCTTCAGGTAAGTCTTAACAGTATTCAGGTACAGAAATTGAATAATCAAACGTAAAATAACTCTGCATTGTCTTTATAAATTAAATGGATTAATCATTATTAAAGCTACAAAAGTTGTTCAGTCAAGTTCAGTGAGTGATTTGCACAGATGCGCAGATCCAATATACTGTTAAGGCCCCAATATACTTCAAGCGAAATCAAAGAACGAACTGATGTGACAACATTTCGAACCAAAACTAAGTTCGTTTGGGAGTTTTTCTTTCATGAAAACACCTTCGATCTGCCATTGGTCCATGGCTATAACGTAATAGGTAGGTGTGCACTGAGGCTCCACCTTCTTTCACTTGGAAATCTTCTCTAGTTAATTTCTTTTGTTCAGTCCGTACAGGTCAGACATCCATGAGTAAAAACATGAACACACTTGAGAGCCGCTTTATATAGTAGAAAATGAAGTTGTATTTCTGATGAAATGAGACACACTGTTTTTCATGTTTACTACTGTAAATCTATTGTATAAAGTGCTATATAAATAAATATAATATGACTTTACTGAAGTGCCAGATTGCAGAACTCATGCAAACATATCCACGTTGCTGTGATCAGAAGCTTTCTTATAAAAAAATGCTTGCTGTTCTCTCATTTTTGTTGTGTGTTTATTTTGTTATTGAGAGCAAAGCATGCAGCACATATTTACATCTAAACCCCACTCTCAGCAGTGTGACTGTTGTTGGGATGTTCTCTAACACTAACAGTATATTGGTGGCCATGTATTTTAAACTTCTTTTTACCCCAAAGCGAAGAACAAAAAGAACTTCGCTGTGAGTATATCGGGGGCTTTATACTGTTTTCTTTTTCATTTGTTTATGTTCAGTTAAGTCATAACCGGCAATGTTTTCATGAATACTTGCCAAGACAGGCATTTAGACATACTTTTGTTTGTGTATTTTTCCGTTCAAGACAAGTGCAAGACGACACAAAAGAAAATTCAATTCAGTACTCATGAGCAGTTTTTTTGTGCACGCTCACAAAATGCTGTCTGAGACTTGGCTCTCTGTGTGTGTGTGCACACAGAAAACAACGTGCGAGTACTGAATTGAGTTCTCTTATGTGTCTTCTTGCAATTGAATCTGAATCGCTTGAATGTTTAAATTGTCAAGACTTTAAAACACACTGGCCCGACTGGACAAGTGACAATTCCGTCAACTGCCCCGAGCGTCTTTCACGCTGGCCCCAGGACATCAGGCAGTCCTTATTGTCGAGCCCTGTTCCTGTCTGTGGGGAAGAGAAAGAGAGAGTTGTTTGCAGAAGCAGGTGCAGAGAGGTGCGCTGACAGACATGAGGGCGGCTTAATATCCTGTCAAAAGACAAAGGTGCCTTCTAGGCTTCTGCCGTCCTGCTTGAAATCTTGCAAAAACAAGCTGATCCGGTGAGCTTTATAACCTTAGTGTGCTATTAATCTGTGTACAAGGGATACAAAAGCTACACGAGCTACACAAAGGTCTTGTCTCAGAAGTGTAGTGCTCAGCTACGGGGGCTAGTGGAGACCTTTTGTCAGGCATCTCTCAGCGATCAATGACGGGTACACCTTCAGCCATTTCCCTCTTTTGTGTCACAGACCGGAATGCAGAGTTACTTGAAGAAACCGTCCATTACTAAAAGCTCTTTTGTGCATGTTTCTTAATGCTAGCTCTGTTTGTTTTGTGCTAGCGTGCATACGAAAGCGCATTTAAAGTAGCCTATAGTATTTTGAAGTCAGCTTGGTGCATATAATATAGTCGTGTGATGAAAAGCCATCCATGTGACCTAGTTTCTGAAATGCGGCATAGCCTGGCTGGCAGTGAGTAAGACCTACACGGGCAGCATTACAGAGCTTGATTGAAGAGGATGAGAAGGAGCTAAGTGTGTGTGTTTGAGAGTGTGTGTGTCTGTGTGTGTCTGTGTGTGTCTGTGTGTGTCTGTGTGTGTCTGTGTGTGTGTGTGTCTGCATTCAGTCACAGTTGGGCCATTTGTCTTCCTGTAGATGATGTCCCAGGGTCTCATTGCATGCTGACTGTCCCTCTGTGGCGGCTTCCTGTAATTAATAAGGGCTCCTGCCCGTAGTCATCTGAGAGCAGGTGTTTCTGTGAAGTGGAGTCGCGTTATCTCTTTGACCCGACAAATATTCATCCTCTCATATCAATGAACACACTCGGCCTCCATCCACAAATCAACTTTAGTTTAGTGACAACAGAGAAGAACGCTTTTAGTGGTGCTTGCTAAGTGGTGTCATATCTAGTAGCCAGAATATTATAGACACTTGAAGGCTTTTTTGACTCGGGACAGTCAGAACACCTGAAACTAGATAACAACACCTGAACAGTCAGACTTAAGACGCACCAAATGCATAGCAACTTGGTATTGCGCTATATCACAACATGCAACTGAATCTACAGTGCAATCGATGTAGTTTGATTCCAGAACAAATGACTCTTATGAACCAGTTCTTTGTAAAAAATCAGAAATCTTCTGATTTTTGAATCTCATGAATCTTGAGATCTGTTTTTTCTTTCTATCTTTCTTTCTTTCTTTCTTTCTTTCTTTCTGATAGCTCAACTAATAGGGTCTGATTCCTGAACAAATGATTTTGATGAGCCGGTACTTTTTAGTGAATCGGCACCACGTGTTTAGTGGTGAAATGATTGGACTCAATGAACTACATGCTATAACTTTTGTCATAACTGAACTGAAGTGCATTTATTTTATCAGAGTTTTCCTCAAAAGTACTCAAACAACTGTTAATGGAAACATCCAAGAACCGAAATCGCTACATTTACATCCTTATGTTTTAAGCTATTTTTCTTCTGCTTTAGTGTATTGTTTAGCTATTTAAACTAATGTTAACTGTCATACACAGCATCTAAAACTGCATACTGTCTTAGTACGTACAACATTTGAATAATAATTTACTTTGCGACCATTAAAAAAGTATGTTCCATATAGTACGAATGCGTGTAGTATGAATAATTCCGGATTTTCTACGTTCACCATGTTAACATTTGTCATGTGACAGGTGTCAGTGACATCGCTTCATCTTGGCGGCAGTAGTAGTAGGTCATATAGGCACTTTTTGCCTATTGTTTTATGAATTCAGACATACTACTCTTTACATATTGTTTTTCACCCATTTTACAGGGTTTATTTGGACGCAGAGATAGACTCTTCTCTTTTGGCTACAAAAGAACATTGTGATTTTGTCCATTGTATTTTTCCGTAATTCACTCCATATTTCATTCCTGCCTCGTCAATTTGGTAGCCGTTCAACCTCATGAAATCTGTGGGCTTGATTAAACTGCAATTCAAATTGCCATTGTTTTTGTTTGTTGGAGTTCTTTGGTATAGAGGACAATAGGCTGATGTGATGAGAGCAGCTTTTAAAACCTGTGGTGACCTCAGCCTCTCTAGCCAGGACTGATCAGCCGTGGCCTGTCAGAGCCAGCCACTGTAATATTCATGATCTAATTATTCAGGGAGAGGTTAGTGTGCGGAACTGTAACGTGTGATTTAACCTCTTGTCAAGGGCTATAAAAGGAAGGCGGGTTAATCTTTCTGGCAACCGTCTCTCCACCCTTGGGAGCGTGCCTCAATTTCCCTCCCTGTGCCCTGGAGGCTATGGAGAAAGAGAGCATATTATACACACACACACACATAAATGTGCTGGGGCTTATGCATGCACTTCACACTTAAGGTGTTGCTGAGGCTCAACGTCTACTGCCTTTCTCTGGAGAAATAAAAATGAAGTGACCTTTGTATACTGGCTATAGCAGCTGCCAGTCTGTCAGGTACAGTTAGATACTCTAAAAAATGGAACCAGTTCTCTCATCTGACATTGAAGTTTAGTCCTGTTATATTTTCAGTACAAATTTAATGTAACATTGTTTTTGTTAGGAAATATTGTCATGCAAACAGTTTCCCAGAAGATATGAGTTCACCTAGATGAAAAAGAATCACTCTATCAAGGACACTTTTGTATTAGTTTGTCTTAATTGGCCTCTACTTGTGAATTATTAAATTAAAAACATTCTTTGTGTAATAATTACACAGTTAAAGAATTAATCTTTGAAAGCTGTGAAAATAAAGACTAAAGAGGATTTCAGAGAAGTTAGGGATAACATAAATATGTATAAACGAGTACAAAGCAAAATATAAAGAGTTAGTATTTCTCAGTGGGTGCTGTTGTTTCAATTACTGAGGAAATTGAAGATGTGTGAAACCACGCAGGCGATGCCTGTGCCTGTTCTCTTTTAGAGGGTGGCATAAAAACATGGCAGTATGTCTAGAGTTTTCTGGGTAACATCAATAAATGCTGTAGAAATGTTGTTGTTTGTTCTTAGTTCATGATAGCTAATACATTAACTAATGTTAATGTATAGAGTTTTATTGTTTTAAGTGTTACCATTTGCTAATAAACAAAAGATTTAGGGTTAACACTTTACAATGAGGTCTCATTTGTTAACATTAGTTAATGTATTAACTAACATGCACTAAAAATGAGTAATACATTTGTTACAGTATTAATCTTTGTTGATATTAGTTAATAAAAATCCAGCTGTTCATTGTTTGTTTGTGTTCTTATAGTTCTTATAGAGCAACTTCTCTTCTCTGATGACATGTTCACCGGTGTAAGGGCGGGACAACCTTTCACTCACATGAGATCACAGCAATTGCAAACCACAAAAGAGAACTCAATTCAGTACTCGTGAGCAGTTTTCTGTGCACGCTACCAGAATGCTGTCTGAGACTTGGCTCTCTGTATGCGTGTACAGAAAACAGCATGCGAGTACTGAATTGAGTTCTCTTTTGTGTCTTCTTGCACTTGAATCTGAATCTGAATGGTAAAAAATTGCTTGAATGTTTAAATTGACAAGACATAAACTTTCGTCATGACGCAGCACTGGCCCGATTGGGCAAGTGACAATTCCTTCAACTGTCCTGAGCGTCTTTCACGCTGGCCCCAGGACATCCAGTCAATTCCCGATGGACAAAATCGAGTCCCGCCCTACTTTTTTTCTTGTTTGCTCCGTTTCACTTGGATATACATCACAATAGGGAAGAAAATGCAGACTATATTTTTCACTTTCCAAAACAACACTGAATTACACCATCATGGTTGTACTGATGTTATTAATCACTTTTTTGCTGACTTGTGTAATCAGAGAAAGAGTTCAGTGAATTAATAGACCTTTGTCACAGTGGAACTGATTACCGGAAGTGCTTGTCAAAGCAGTGCATCGATTCTTCCGGTTATGTATATTTTCAGTGTAATGTTAACACCTAGTTGAATAAACGCCAATTAAAATAAGCATCCGTGTGATAATTTCAAAATCCAGACATTTTCAGAGACAGGAGAAGAGATATTTTGATGATTGCTGTGTACAGAATTTATCTGAGAAAGCCATGGCTGGTAAACATATGTGATTATTTCACCACACAGTGTCAGTGCTCATCTTAACTAGTGACCGCAACGCTGCAGTGTGTGTGAGACCTGATGAATGAGATCAGAATGAACAAATATATTCATTTGAATTAAATATTTTAGTCATTATTCTGCGTCATTTTTCATTGAAAATCAACATTTGTCAAAATTCATAAAGCAGTCACACTGTCAACGCATTTCTGATTAAGATTACTTAACACATTAAATTTCTTTAAGGCAGTTAAGGCGCATTCATTCATCTTTTTAAATACTGCTCTTACGAAAATTAACCACGGTTTTACTACAAGTTAAACAAAAAAACAATGGTTATAGTTAAACCATGGTAACCACAAATCAACTATGGTATTTGTAGGAAAAATTGTGGTAGTCAACCTGTGAAAAAAAACATAGTACATCAGTCAAATTCATTTAAAAATGAAAATTCAACAGGTATGAAATACGATCAGTAAGAGTAAAACACTTAATAAAAAGGCGAGCACTGGACTGTGGCAGGTTAGTTGGGAAATACATTTATTTATTATTTAGAATGCACATTTAAGGGAAATATAATTATAGGAACATTTCAGCAAGTTGAAGATATGAGATGTAAACATCCTCAGTTTGAAAATGCATAGGTCTTCTACAAACAAACGTACGCACCGCATATTATTTTAAAGGAATGATCTTCATCCCGTGGTATAAGTCACACCCATGCTTTCCTTTATTCTTGTTGTGTCGGGAAATCGTGAAAACTGAGGTAAGGGTGTCGTTGTTTAGAATTACAGCCGCCGGATCGCTGCAGTAACACCGGAGAGAGAATTCAGCCATTTATTTTGATTGCGTTGCGATGGGACCGGAAACAGCGATACACTGCTTTGCTTACCGGAAATAGGAAGTGTGATAAAGGTCTATTGGTTTTAAAGCTTTTGGTTAATCAGGCAAGAGCCAGCACTTAAAACATGGTGGATATACAGAGATTATGCTTAACTGTGAGAACCACAGGCTTGAACCCAGTGAACCAAACCACCATCATCATTCAGAGTCTAATCCACACTAAAGCCCGCATGGCTGGATTCGTTCCTCCGGTGTGATGCTCTTCTCAGCTTGTTCCATAAAGAGACATTTAAATCTGATTCATCATGGAAGCACCATTTGTATTCGGTTTACTCCCTGCTCTGCTTTTCATACACAAACAACAGTTTGGATTTTAGAAGATTACTGTTTAGTTATACCTGGCCTTCACAGAAAATTTTGCAGCCTCAATTACTCAGAACAAGTGCGCTCGCACATGCATGAGTATCTCAAAATCACTTCTTTTGTTGGATGATTCACCAACCCACATGCCTTTGTTACCACCACTCTTCAGAATACAGACCCACACAAGCCAGTGGTCTCTGCCTCCGCATTAAACCCCTCTTGATCTGATTTTGGACCTGTGGCCTGTTCTTCTGAGAATCATAGTCCTCTTGGATCAGCACTCCTGCTGAGCGCGTCCAACCCTGTTACTCTGCGATCAGAGCGAAACTGACCCGACTTATGAAATGCAATCTGACTGGGGGAGGAAACTTGCCCACTGCTGATGGTGTTTCTATCAGATACGCTGCTGTTTTCTGCATGCCTTGCTCACCACTATATCACTCCCATCACATACCGAGAGTTATGGCATCTGGAAGCAGCCGCATTAGTCGCTGGGTGGGCTTATGGTGTAGGAGCACGAGGAATGTTACACTTCCAGGTCAGAGTATCGCCTTGACATGGGTCATAACCCCTAGAGACATTTGGTGGCATGTGAGTTAAGTTGAAGGAGGTCTATAATACTTTGAGAAGGCTATCTGTTCATCTCCATTGCAGTTGCTCGGCTGGTGCAGGACCCCCCAGATGTATGTGATTAAATACATTACCTCAAAAAAAAAAAAAAAAAAAAATTGGTGGTAGGGGTTTGGGGGGGGATTAATACTTTAATGCAGAAAGGATGCATTAAATTGGTAAAATGTGACCGTAAAACATTAATAATGTTAGCAAAGATTTCTATTTCAAATAAATGCTTTTCTTTTTAACTTTCTATTCTTCAAAGAATCCTGAAAAATGTATCACGGTTTCCACAAAAATATTAAGCAGCACAACTCTTTTCAACACTAATAATAATAAGAAATGTTTCTTGAGCAGCAAATCAGCATATTAGATTGATTTCTGAAGGATCACTGACTGGATCAGGTGACTGACAAATGGAGTAATAAAAGCCAGCAGACAGGGAAAAGTCCATTTTACATTTTCAAGAGCCCTCAAAAATTAACAATTTTACAAAGGTAAAATGTTTACTATAATAAAATGCAAAAACATTATTCCATCAGAATATATGGTTATTTTTGAATGATAGTCAATTGAGATGCTTTTGGCAGGCAGATGGTGTATCTACCAGCAGGGACTAAGCGGGCCATGCTTAATCAGCTGAACTTTGACCCCTTGGTTAAGTGTAATTTATGGCTAATGGGTCTCAGGGTAGACACTGAGATCTGTGTTTGTGTTAGTAGCAAAGCAAATGTGTTTCTGCACACTTCACATTGTACCATGACTTTCTTATTAATGGGCAGCTTTGGTTTTATCAGAGTGCACTGAAGCATTTCCCTGAATCATATTGCATATCACACAGTATTTCATATGACACACAAGGAACACAGCATAGTAATTTAACAAATGGAACAAGCACACACAAATACATAATAAGTCAGATCAGTGCATTTGAGGGCCAAAAGCGATCATGGAGATGAGTGGAAATGAGGATGAATCACTGGCTCTATCTGATTACTTTGAACCACTACAGAGCACTTCACAATCACTGAGGCCGTATTTATCAAAGACGTCTCTGTATGAGGTGAAAGATTCATGGCTCACATGATTCATGAGCCCCGGGTGCAGAATTCCCTCTGGATAATTAGATTGAATCTGTAAAAAATCAGGCTGTAAAAAACATCATCTTACTTTTAAATAGCTGTGCTAAGATTAGTTCCTGGATGTCATATATGTCGAATTAAGCCCATAAAGTGAACCTGGGTTGTCACGGTACCAAAATTTCAGTCGATACCAGTACCAGTCAAATTTAATGATTCTTTGAAACTGCTCTTTTGCTTAATTTTACATTTTAATATAATTAAAATGTAATGTAAATTGTATAAATATTAAGTATTAACTAATTGAAAGTGGCAGCCCCTCATAAAATCATAAAAAAACACAACATAAAGTCTAGGCCTGGTCCTCTCTCATCCTTCACTGTTGTCACTTCTTCTTTTATGCCTCTGGATCTTCTCCGTGAGACTCAAGGCTGGTGTGACACTCATTAGCACTCGCGTAACCGGCCTCGCTCCGTTCCCACGGCTCTCGGCCCTGCCCTGCTTGCCACAATTGTTACAAAAGATTTATATTTCAAATAAATGTTGTTCTTTTGAACTCATTGGAATTCATCACTTATCAAAATTTTAGAATTTGACCATTCACACACACAGCTGCATTATTATGGAGCACAATTGCTCTCATAGGCAGACAGCATGCGAGTACTGAATTGATTCATTCCAGTGTTCTACATTTATTTGTTTATTTTTATGAATTCATTTTTTATACTGAAATAAGCTGTACTGTTAACATCCCTAAAGGGTCTTACGGGACAGATTTTGAGCTGCAGAGTGCTGATGAAGTTGATTAGTGGCGGCCAAAAGGCTTCGTTCACTCGCGCTCACACATTGTTAGCGACGATTCTGCTTATGCATCAGTGCCCAGTTTCATGCGAGTCAGTGTTGAAGCTCGCACAAGCTGTTCTCTTGTAAAGATTAAAAAAAGCTCACCTCCCTGACACCTCTCAAATGCCTGGGTCACTCCTGCAGTTTCACAGCAACTTACTGGCCTGTAAAAAGCTTATCGACCCCGTCAGACTCGCTTCATAAGCTTTGTTACTTCTGGAATTTGCAGTACCCTCTTTCTTTCTGCGGCCTTTGTGTCAACAGCACCGTATCTGCAGTGATTGATGTTTGAGAGCTTATTGAGAGAGAGAGTGAGAGAGAACAAGGGGTGGGCCGAACTTGAAAGTCTGATGCAGGCTCAATCAGCTTTCTGCTCACACACACACACTTCTGAACACACAATTGTAGGACGTTGAGATGGGAACAAAATGAGTGTTTGTGATGAGGAAGTGATGTACTGATGAAGGGCATATCTGCGTGTCTCTGATAAATGTCAGGCACAAAGACTGAATGCTAAAGAGTGTTATAGTGTTAGACCAGCAAATCACCTTTTTTTTTTTTTTAAATGTTTTATTTGGCGATTCACTTTAATCAACCAACAAGGTTCCCACTGTTATGGAAAATTTGTAAATATTATGGAATTTTAAAATTGCTATTTTTAGACATTAGAATTTCTATAGTGCATATAATTCTAAATATTAATAGAAAAAATATTAATAGAATAGAATATTTTTGTTTAGAAATTGACTATAAATTGTTCTTTTTGAGTGTAAGCTCTATAAAATGATTTGTAAAATCCTTATCTGGACTGAAAACATGAAAAGTCATGGAAATGTATCATTCAAGGGATGTGGGAACCCTGAATTGAATACATACAAAACGTCACCTTCCCCGACAGCCAGCGTTTGTGTACACAAGCTGGTAAGACAACATCTGACAGTTTTATCGTAATCCAGAGTTAAAGCAGATTCTCAGCGACTTCTCGTCCATGGCAAGACTTTATCTATTTCCTGGAATCTGGAAAGTTCAGCACAGTTGTGGTGATTTGCTTGTGTTTTATGTGTCTGTTCCCATGGTCACATGCCCTTGTGAAATATTTGTGGTCAGAAATCCAAGCTGTCTGTCTGTTTGACCATCTCCACTGTACAGCACAGCCCACAGGACAACAGCAGAGGATTGTGGACCTGTCAGAAGAGTGTAGAGTACATCAAAGAATGACAGTAGAAGAGAGAAAGTTGGCATTTTATTTATTCTTTCCTCAATGGTAGTTGTGTCTCTCTCTTTCTTCCCATGTGTGTGTGATGACATATTGATGTGTTGCTTTCATGTCTCTCTGTGACGGGGAGCTGACTACGTGTAAATCTAAAAACTGGAGTGGAAGTGGAGCTGAAGCAGAGGACAGAACGCTTTGAGCAGGAATGGGAAATTGTTGGCGTTGTTCTTTTGGAACTATTTTCATTGGCAGAGATAAAATATACAAACTAAAAACTAATTTCAATTACACAAACATATTTCAAGTGCATACTGTTTGAAAATGAGAGAGCAGAAACTCATCTATACCAAAGGTTATGTTGTGATTTCTGACCTTCAAATTCAAATAGTGAACAGATGTTTGATTTATTGACTTCTTGGCTCCATAGAAATAATACAAACAACTGTTTGTATTATACACCCCCTCAACAACAGTGTTTTCTCAAAAAATATGGTTATATGAGGTGGCCTAATTTTAAAATTTGCTAAGAATATCCTAATAAAATTTTTTAAAATTAGGCCACCTCATATAACCATATTTTTCGAGAAAACACTGTTGTTGAGGGGGTGCGTCCAAATTTCGAGCCAGAGTCAGCTCATTCTCTGTAGCATGTACAATACGTATTTAGCCTGTGTGTGTTGTGTACGCTCCACGCAGCTTGTAGGTCTCCAGCTAACCAGCTAACAACGTGTTCGCTCGCAATTGTCTAGAAATGTGTCATATAGGAACCTTTCAAATGCCATAATAGGGGCACTTTAAAGACGTGCTTTATTTGTGCTAAACTTATTTTTTGTCTATAAGTCAACCACAGGCAAGTGAAATCATACAATTTACTAGCCATTGACAAATTAAAGTTTTTAATCGCCTAGCTTTGAAATTTGGTTGTGTATGTGAGTGATTTACTCGCATTGTAGAGGTTTGTGAAATGCAGGTTACTAAGTAATAACGTCTTGTATATGCTACAGTTGTCATATAAGGATCAAACACCTTCAGCTCTTTCTCTGTGTGTTATATATCTTCAGAGTCTGTTGATCATCCTTTGTTTTGTCTTAGAGCTCTATACACAAAGACCAACCTGCTCCTAGAATGAGAGCCTGGCCCAAACTAGTTCCTGTAAATTGTTTGTGTGGATGCTGCGGTTTAGAGGTGCTGGAGCAATTGGGCCGCCCACATTATGATGGATGAGGGAAGGGTATGGCTGGAGGTGGCTGGCCATAGATCGTTGTAAGGAGGCGTAAACGTGACAAATCATGATGAAGAGTCAAGCTGCACTCTAGGCTGATTCGGCTCCTTTCAATGTTAAACTTTGGGTTGCATCTTTGGTGTCCAGTGTTGTTTGAAGGGCATTTGTGTGCACAGGGACAGCGGTTGGGATAGATGTGTTCTTCTAATGCTCTCTGGGATGCGATGGCAGCTGTCTGAATCCCAGAGAGAGTGGCCTTCCCACTCACCAGAGGCCCTTTCAAAAATCATCCCTTTCTTCCTTCTTTTTTTCCTTTTGCTGCAATTTATCACCAGGGTGTCCAATTTCAGATGAGCTGCAGGCGTCTTGGGCAAACGGATGAGCAGTAAATGGATGAATCTTTTTATAAATGAAATTGTCTCACTCTGTCATTTCTTCATCTTGTTTTGTGAGCCTTTTTATCCTTGTGTTATTGTGAACTAGCACAGACGTCTGGTATATGAAGAATGCGTGTGAGGGGACACTCTCTCACTCCCTAGTGGTTTTACATCAGTGTGGGTATGTCATCGTGTGGTTGTAAAAACTTCAGTTTTTTACTTTATATGGTCTTGCTGCTCTTGCAGGTTTTTTTGGTTATGGTGGGATGGATATGAGGTGTTTTGATAACTGTTTCATATTGCATAAAGAAAATCTGATAGTTGTTGAAACATTTCTCATTGCTGTTTCCAGCATGCATGAGAAACTCTACATCAGACTTCACCATTAAAGGGTTAGTTCACCCAAAAATGAAAATTCTGTCATTAATTACTCAACCTCATGTCGTTCCACATCAGTAAGACCTTCGTTCGTCTTCAGAACACAAATTAAGGTATTTTTGATGAAATACGAGAGGTATATGACTTGTCCTCAGACAGCTTTCAAGGTTCATAAAGGTACTAAAGACATCGTTAAAACAGTCGACGTGACTGCAGTGGTTAAGCTTAATTTTATAAAGAGACGAGGATACTTTTTGTGCGCAAAAACAAAACAAAAATAACGACTGTTTTAACAATGTCTTTAGTACCTTTCTGGACCTTGAAAGTGTTGATTATATTGCTGTCTATGGACAAGTCATATACCTTTCGGATTTCATCAAAAATATCTTAATTTGTGTTCCGAAGATGAATGAAGGTCTTACGGGTGTAGAACGACATGAGGGTTTCATTTGTGGCCATGTTTTATTGATTCATTCCCTCATTTTAGTTAAATCATGGCCATGTTGTACTAATTCGTTCATTTGTTTGATTTTAGTTAAATCTACGATGGAATACGCAGTGTGGGAAGGGATGTAAACTCTGCTTTATTCTCAAATTGTTTGTGTAATAATCCAATCATTCACATAAATGAAATTCACAACTTGAATGGTAATGTAGCTTCTTACAGAAACATATTGATGTATCTATATGTGCATAGTCTGATTATTATGAGCAGTTTCTTTTAATGGAATCGGTCAAAAAGACTTAATATAAGTTTGAATCGTTGTGTCAGAGGCCCTGTTTACACCTGGTATTGAGATGCATTTTGGACGATCGGATCACAGGTGGATGACTCTAAATACAGGTGTAAAGTGTTTTGAGCTTGTCCAATTTCAACCACTTCCAGAGGTAATCAAGCCAGACGGGATTTAAACTTTTTTGACTGAAGACCCAAGTTTGATTTGATTTGAAACGTACTAAGCACAATGTTTTCTCACCATTCCTTATTTGTTTTCGTTCCATTGACTTCCATTCAAACGCAAATTCAAAATTTCGCATTTCGCTGCGTTCCAAAGTTCAAGTTTGGTGAACTCTGACCTGCAAATTCGCATCACGTGCAGACGTGCGACCAGTAGAAGATCGATTCATCACGGCATGACCTCTTGGCTGAATTAAAAGAATGATATTTTTGCAGTGAAGTTGAGTAGGTTCTATATTTTTACATTTTGAATGTATTACTTTAAGTTATGTGTTGAATTCATGTTTATAAAAAGACGCTGTAGACCATGACGTCATATCACGACCGTTACAGCATCCGAAGAAATTTTGCACGTTCAAAGTCTAGTGTGACCACGGCTAAACACGCACTCACTTTGTTTGCCGTGGTCTTGCGGTTATCAGAGCAGAAACGAAAGCTGAATGAAAGAATCCTCTCCGCATGTCTTATGTCTCCGTGCGCATTCATATGTAAATTGCATGAGCTTTTTTCGTCCATTAGATCGAAAGATCAGAAAAAGCCCATACATTTACCTGCCCAGGACAGAAGTGGTTGAAGGTGGACGAAATGGATTAAAATACAAGTTGTAAACGAAAACGTGTCTCCCTCGTCTAATTGAGATCCAATCAACCAAAACGCATCTTAATACCAGGTGTAAACAGGACCAGAGCTGTTCTTGAGTTACTCACTGAACCACTCACTTGCTGACTAAAAGTCATTATTTTTGTCACGTCCAATTCAAAATTGAGTAATTTAGTTTTATGTGTACTTAAAAATGTAATTTCTGCACCATTACCATAACCAAACATGCTCAAAAAAGCATTGAAAGCAGAATTGTTTGATTGTAATTCCAGTTGCTAGTTAGTGTATGAAGCAGTTAATGGCTGTGTCTGCAGGGTAAATCCAATGATTTACAGCACCCAGATAAACTCCAATATCTAGTGAGTGGCTCTTCCTCTCATAAGCGATCAATCTCTGTTTTTCCCCTTCTACTGTTAGTATGGCTTTTAATGTGTAACCCTTACACTGTATTTGGCAACACGCTAAAGATATGCACTCATATGCTGCTGAAAAATTGAGATGCATCGTTTTTGCCATTACATTGTGACGAGGCGTGAGGTGTGAGTTCTATTCTGTCTCTCTTCAGGTCTGCTGCCTTTTTCTCAATGTTATTCTTGTATTTGTCACATCTGTTGGGCGCACAGCTTTGCTCAGGCAGGTCCAGATATAAATAAAAATGGAGAGAGCATCAACACCTTTTCATTTGGATTGTGGTTCATTGTTCACACATCACCTCACTGCAAGTGGTCAACACACACACATACACACAGTTTGTTTTTGTGAATTGTGGGGACATTCCATAGGCGTAATGGTTTTTATACTGTACATACCGTTATTTCTATCGCCCTACACTACCCCTACACCTAAACCTACCCATCACAGAATGTGCACATTTTTACTTTCTCAAAAAAACTCATTTTGTATGATTTATAAGCCTTTTGAAAACTGGGGACATGGGGTAATGTCCTCATAATTCACCCTCTCCTTGTAATACCTATGTCATACCCATGTCATTATACATATTATTTGTGTCCTGATATGTCACAAAAACGCGCACACACACACACACACACACACACACACACACACACACACACACACACCACACACACACCACACACACACCACACACACACACACACATCCTACATGTTGCTTTTCCTGGTTATTCTTCTATATGTTAGAGTAGAAGTGAGGGTATATAATGAATTGGATGCACATAATTTTATTTCTTGCCCTAAAGCTGGCTCTATCCTTCGCATTTTCCCTTTCATGCATTTAAACAGTGTCACGCTTAATCACATTTACTAATCTGATCTTTTCACACATTTATTCACACTCCCACACACCCTCAGATCACTCTACGGTTTCTACTGTACTCGCAACTTATGTTCAGTGGCTGAATGATCATGAGTAGAAATGTCAGAGGCTTTCTCAGTCACTCACACTGTCATGATTAAATTGCTGGAGGTCACCATGTCGCTGTGCTGTTGGCTGTTCACATCCGATTTGCAAGGACTGACCACTGCTCAGAGTACACTGGCATTCTCCGCATTTTCAAAATAAAAGTCCCACACGCTGTCAAAATAAATATTCTGCTTCCGATACATTGAGCTTACAAAAAATTTTTTTTATCGGTCATAACTTTTGGACAAAAATAGCACAGATACTTGGCAAGGATGAAGAGATTTCTTGTGCACGTGCATCGTGTGTGTGTGTTCATGCACACTCTCAAATGGAGAATACTTTGAAAGTATACTCCACTTGAGTATGTATACGCGTTCCGCTGTATGCATACGTTAAGCGTTCACACAAAAACCAAAGTAAACTTTGGGCTGAAGGTATCTAGAATTATTCATGGTATTTTGAAGTGCGCACAATAGCAATAGGATGCATGTCCATTACAGCAACATGACATATTACTGAATACCAACACATAATGTATATCTCATTAAGTGAATCTCCACTCTGAAGTGTTTAGACGGCCAGTATGTCTGTTTTAAAAATGTAATACTTTTCACCTCTTCTTTTAATCTTTAATTTCTGTTCACCTTTAATTAGAGAAGTGTCAATGCTTCATTAATTTTCTTTTCTTAAATAGTGGCTTCATACATTTTTCTCTTCCAGTTACTCAAGTCCACATCTCTTTTCCTCATCATTTCTTTCTTTCTTTCTTTCTTTTTCTTTCTTTCTTTCTTTCTCACTATCACATGCACAGGCTATTAGCTGCATTCTTTCTGACTGCTAATATCTCTCAAACTTCGTGTCACACACACTCTCATGTGCTTAAAATTGACACTGTTAGCTAGGGCTGGGTATTGACACAATTTTCACGATTCGATTCGATTACTATTCACATGCTTTCGATTCGATTCCATTACGATTTCGATTTGATTCGATATCGATTATTTTGGATGTAGTATTTCAGTTACAGTACATGGCAAATTTTTCTAGAGGAAAAAAATCTCTCAACTAATGCTGTAAACTACACATGGGAGTCAGTTTGTACTACTATAATAATATTGAAGGTTAAATTAACTTATTTATATACAAACACTTAAATTACACTCAATGATGTTTTTATTATAAATAAAGTTTAGAATTACATAATCATATTTCTACTCCAGTTCGTTTTTTTTAAATATAAACATTTAAATCACGGCTGTCATAACTCATTTATTCAAACATGCATTAATTATTGAAGAACATTAAAAATTATAATGAATATGTAACAGTGCATAGCTATATTTATCAGAATGTTGCTCTCTAGAGTTCATTTTTCTAGCTGACTAATATGTTTTTCTGAGGACGTTACATGACATTGTTTACAAGCTGTTTTATTGACGTCTTTCCGAGATTGAAACACTGATTGAGCTATTACACGAGGCATGATACGGATTTAGGTAAGTTGTACTGTATATTTTAACATACTTTCAGATGTTTAGTCGCGCTGTAACTGGTATTAAAGCGGAGGAGAGGATGTTCACATGCGCTCCATGCTGCCGCTTCTCTTTAACTGAGGCGTTACAGTGATCTGTCACGTCACATTAAACAGCGCCAAAACGGTATTTGTTTTTTGAATCTCATAATAAGATGTACGTCATTTGAAATCTGAGACTTTGCTTCATATCAAAAGTAACAAAGCACAAAGATTATTGCGATCTATTGGATGGGAGGCGCTACATATTCTGCTCATTCATCAACTGAAAACAGACTAGACTAATTGATTCTTGGGATTTAAGAATCGATATCGGTTCGTAAAAATGAGAATCGATTAAAATCGAGAAATCGATATTTTTTTTTACACAGCCCTACTGTTAGCCCCCCCCCCACCCCCAAAAAAACACTCTGAATATTTTACAGAAAAAAAAGTATGCGAGAGCATATCGTTCAGGGGATGTGCTTAAGTCATCAGTAACACGCTGACAGCAACATGCCTGCGCGTCCTCAACACGCAGCTTCAGCACAATCTATTCAGGCTGCTATAAATTGATGCTCTAATGGGCCTACGCAAATGTGAACGTTTATTTACAAGCAATGTTGCTTTCTCTCGCTCCCTCCTATTGAGCCATTCTCGTATTCAAGGGTAAAGCTCGTCTCTTTTGAAAAAATCTAAATGTAAGCTCTCACCTCCCCCAATCCCCCACCAACCACCACCACCGCTCCCCGCCCACCCGAAGTCCTCCTCCATAGTCCTCATAAATGATAATCACATTCACAATCTCTCCTCTCCAATCTTCCCCTGAAAAGTCATTTCACTCAATAGCCTTTTGTGTTCCTGGGAAACTGTACATGCAAGCGTACATTGGATTTCTCTCTCTCTCTCTATTGTATGTGTATATTTTAGTGTAATTAGCCTGTGTTTTTCCTGAGCGTAAAGGCCAGTGTAGGCAGATTGTCTGAGCTCCAGAGCTCAGCCCCACCAGAGCCTGATTACAGCTTACCGTAGTCATTTTCTAAATAGCTCACTTCCACTCCACTTTCCTCCCTCTATCCTTTCTTCTCCCACATTCACCCTCCCATGCACACAAAGAAAGAGAAAAAGCAGTGGAGAAAAGTCTTATCAGATGCGGTCTGACCCAAACATCCCCAGCCATTGAGAATCCATACTCACTTTCTGTCTTCCTGTCTTTCTCTCCCTCTCCAGATAGAGTTTTTCCACCAGCTCTGATATGACAGAGGTGAATTTATGTGTGTTTTGACTTTGGAGCAGTTTGGACTGTTATATGAGACAAATTAATTAGGGGTGACCCTGAATAGTCGGCGATTCAATGCTTCGATAGGAGCCTGATTCAACTACCAATCTCCGCCGAATCTTCGCAGAGGTGTTTTGAGACGAGATATGGGGGGGCTCAATATCAGATTTTACATAGACCTGCTGGTTTTCTCCCAATAAGTTAATATACAGCCTATTATGATAATGCTGTAAATAAAAATGTGAAAAGAAAGAAGCTTTTGATAAATATTTTTAATGTGCGTGTTGAATAAATCCAACCACCCCTGTGACTGAGTTAAGTTTCACTTTCCATGATCCGACTGACAGAGGAGCATCTTGGTGGACTTTGAAATGGTAAAAGATGATCCAAAAAAAAAAGTAAGATTCAAGCTGTGCCAACAGATCATGTCCTATCACTCATCATCAACAAATATTGCAGCGCACTTCTGCCAAGTCGGTTTTCCTTGCGCACTATTTAAAAAGACTCAAACAGACACAGGCAGATCATGTGAAAGACTGGATTTTTTTCTCGATCAGGTAGGCTTACAAGTGATTTCAAAACATTTCAGCCGGTTCTAATTTGATTTTTGGATGCTGTGAAAGTTTAGCTAAAAAGACTGCCTCTCCAGTTTAGCGTTTATTGTCTCTGCAGTTAAAAAGACAAAGTTGACAATTCTGGCTATAAGCTACTTTTGTTATTTTAATAATTTCTTTCATTTGAATTTATTTATTGATCACTCTGGGTTATCTAATTTATAGATAATTTATGGCTTGTGTTTTGAATATATGTTCCCCTGCACTTTAGGCATTTTGCACTTGATTATGACTTGACTTGATTATGACTATTTCTCTCTTCTTCTTTTTTTTATTTATAGAACTGTATATTCTGTTCTAATTCAATTCTGTAAATTAATTTTTGATTGTTTTTCGGTGCATCAGTGTTGCGCTGTAGAGTTAAAGCTTGCTTTCACAGGCAGTTTAACAGATTTAATTTCATTTGCCGACGTGAAATGTCTGCAGTTATTTTTTTATTTTTTTTAGGTTCATTGATCTAAAATGTTTTTATTCATTTTCTTCTATATCTTTGTGTGGTCGCTTTCTTAGAAAGTTGTTTCTCTGTGCTGTGTGTGAAAGAAAATAAAAGTAAGAATGAAGTAAGCCCCGATAGGCCTTACTTCATTCCCCCCATCACACATATATGATTTGACTATCAGTCTAGGGGTGGGACGGTTCAGATTTCTCACGGTTCGGTTTGTATCATGGTTTTAGGGTCACGGTTTTGGTGCAGTTCGGTATGTGCTATGTTCAGTAAAAAATAGGACAATTGTCAAATAAAGATAAAGAAAATAAAAACAATTAATCTAACTACAAGAAACGGCACAAACAAATACAGGAGAGCTAAGATACAAATAAACTTTTAGTATGCATAGGTACTACAGCCAGGTAATCTAAATGTAAAAATAAGGGCAATGAACATGCACAATTAAAAATACTTTATTGGCCGATATAAACACTGCTACGCCTCCGGTTGTACTTTTCTCATCTCTGTGTAGATATTTTCATCTAGACAGGACTCGGTGTATGAGACTCAGCATGCATACAGGCACTGTGTGAGTACAGAGAAGAAATCAAAGATTCAGGCTTAGTGGAACAGATAGAAAAATCTGTCATCAGTGAAAACTGAAGAAAGAAAACAAGGAGAGAAAAATATTGATCATTAGTGAATTTGTTTCATTCAGTATAGAAACATATTGATAAAGAGAGTTCAGTGTCATTAAATTTAATTATTTTACCCAATATTTATGTGTACTTTTTATTTTTGTACTTATTAGAGTATTGTGCCATTAGCTTAGCAACATGCTAATGACAGACTCTGTTGAAGCAATGTCCTTTTCAAGGAAAGTCTGTTCACTTGGCGGCCATATTTGCAATGCCTCCGGGCAGCTATTTCAGGCATCCAAGACCAAGTCCTATTTATCTGAATGGGGGGATCCTGAAATCTTAAAAACTTCTTGCCAAACTCAATGACTTTACCAATCAGCAATTGGCTCTTGCAGTTTCTCCCATTCACAAGTAATAGGAGTAAACTGTTTTTCTATCTATAGTCTTTGGTTGAAGTCACATGTGGAAGACTATTTGAGTTGCTAATCGGTCACTTATAAACCTCCCTCAGAAGACAGCATCCTAGTTAGACAGAAGACAGTGAGGCAGCTCACTAGGTTTCAGATAAGAGCTCCGGTATATCTGATAGAGAGCAAGTATATTTGAATCGCCCCCTGCTGCGTTGTTAGTGCACTGTCAGGATTTTAATGAGCTGCCATCATGACCTTTCACTACATACTAACTCTTTATTTCTTGCTCTCTCTCTTTGTCTGGCTGGCCTTGTACCACCCTGTCAGAGTTGTTTGGTTCATAATTGCTTCTTGTCTGAACTGTTTGTCTGCTTATACATGTTTTAATACAATGTTTTTGTCTGGTGTCAGTGTGTAGTGAGAGGATGCAGTACATGGTTGGATGCGTGGTTTCTCACCACAAATCATTGGCGCTATCCATCGCTGTTGCTGAATCAGAGGTGGAATGACTCAAGCTGCCACATGCAACACATTGAGACCTGGCGTAATACAACAATTTGGGTGTCCCCACCATGCCAAAATGCTTCACAACATGACCCAGTCACAGCCCATCAGAGGATATTTGGCATTCAGTGTACTGTAAATACTGTTATAGAGTGCAACAGTTGGGTTCGAGAAGTAAAAATCCCATTAATTGTCTTCATATAGGAGAGATGGTTTTTAAGAATAACTTATAAACCTTTAAAGACAGACCTGGCATCTGTTCACACTGAAAAAGTTCTTGAATTCCATTGTGCTGCTTTTCCGTTGTTTTTCTATGTAAACATATGCTAGTTGACAGACATGTTTTGACATGTCTGATGTAAAAACACGGCACTCAAATTAAAAGAATTTCGACTTTTTACAAAAAAAAAAAAAAAAAAAAGGTCTCCAGACCTTGCTTTTTTTTCCTCTTTATTTTTAATGTGAAAAATTGTGTTCTGTGTGAATGGTCCCTTACTGTGAACTACTGTTAATCGATAGTATATATGCTTCTGTTGAAGCCATCAATGTGCATTATGTCAAAAACTACATTACACCTAGTACACCTTTACTAGTACCAGGTTGGACCCTTTTTTGCCTTTTAGAACTGCCTTAATTCTTCTAGGCATGGATTCAACAAGGTGCTGGAAACTTTGCTCAGAGATTTTGGTCCATATTGACATGATAGCATCACACAGTTGCTGCCAGGTTGTCGGCTGCACATCTTTGATGCAGATTTCTCGTTCCACCACATCGCAAAGGTGCTTTATTGGATTGAGATCTTTTGACTGTGGGGGCCATTTGAGTATAGTGAAGTCATTGTCATGTTCAAGAAACCAGTTTAAGATGATTTGACCTTGGGGACATGCTGCATTACCCTGCTGCCATCAGAAGATGGGTACACTGTAGTCATAAAGGGATGGGCTAAAGGGCCCAAAGTGTGCCAAGAAAATATCCCCCACACCATTACACCACCAGCAGCAGCCTGGACTGTTGACACAAGGCAGAACGTACGCCAAATTCTGACCTTACCATCTGAATGTTCAACAAAAAACTCATCAGACCAGGCAACATTTTTCCAATCTTCTATTGTACAATTTTGGTAAGCCTGTGTGTATTTTAGCCTCAGTTTCCTGTTCCTAGCTGACAGGAGTGGCACCTGGTGTTGTCTTCTGCTGCTGTAGCCGATCTGCTTCATGTTTGATGTGTTGTGCGTTCAGAGATGATCTTCTGCATACCTCTGTTGTAAATAGAGGTTATTTGAGTTACTGTTGCCTTTCTATCAGCTCAAATCAGTCTGGCCATTCTCCTTTAACCTCTGGCATCAACAAGGCATTTTCACCCACAGAAATGCCGCTCACTTGATATTTTCTCTGTAAAACCTAGCGATGGTTGTGCGTGAAAATCCCAGTAGATCAGCAGATTCTGAAAAACTCTCTCCACACATACTCAAACTCAACAACCATGCCATGTTTAAAGTCCCTTAAATTACCTTTGTTCCCTATTCTGATGCTCAGTTTGAACTTCAGCAGAGCGTCTTGACCATGTCTACATTGCATTGAGTTGCCGCCATGTGATTGGCTGATTAGATATTTACGTAAACTAGCAGTTGAACAGCTGTACCTAATAAAGTGGCCAGTGTGTGTATATTGCAATAAACATAATATAGTGTTTATATACACAATCAACATCTTTTTCAAAAAAAAAAAAATTGTTTTTTTTGTCCAATTTTCAAATGTTTTTTTCCTTCAAATCAAATAAATTTATAATACTGTAATTCACCTCATAGCTGGTTGGTTCGGTTCATGGCTTATAAATCTTATAGGGTTAGTTTACCCAAAAATGAAATTTCTGTCATTAAATACTCACCCTCATGTCATCCCAAACCCATAACAGCTTCAGTGTTTATATCTGAATGCGGGCTCAGTATTGGCCAGCTCCTTCGTCAGTATCACACGCATGCGTCACGCTGCTAACGTAACCAGAGCCGGCCAATACTAAGCCACCATTCGGACGTAAACACTGAAGCTCTGCAACGAAAATAGCACAGCAGCGTGACAGGGGACAGACGAATTTGTTGAATAAAGCCGTTATTTTTATTTTGTTTTTGCACACAAAAAGTATTCTTGTCGCTTCATAACATTAAGTTTGAACCACTGTAGTCACGTTGACGGTTTTAACAATGTCTTTAGTACCTTTCTGGACCTCAAAAGGTGCAGTGTCGTTGCTGCCTATGTGTGGATCAGATACCCTTGGATTTCATCAAAAATATCTTAATTTGTGTTCTGAAGGCAAACTTTTCTTACAGGCTTGGGATGACATGAGGGTGAGTACTTAATGACAGAAATTTCATTTTTGGGTGAACTAGCCCTTTTAAATAAACACTTTTTTTTTTTTTAATCCCTATGGGAAAAATATTTCCGGAACCAAAGTATACAGCATTTTTGTGCCCTACAAAACGAAGAATTTTTAATTATTCACATTTCACGGTGGACAGGGCTACCGAGTACGTTGCCACATAAATTTTTAAAAAAAACAAGCGATTGACAGAACATCCCGTTGCAGTGATAGCTGGTTAGGACAATTCCTCCCATTTTGTGCCTTTGGATTTGTGCCTATACACACATGTACGTATGTCAACACCAACTCATTGTGTTTAATCACTGATGGTTGAGGTGTCGGGGAATGTTCTCAGTGGTCTGATTCTCAGCCGGCTCAAATGAAAAATTAAAATGTGAAAGTTTGGAATTTAGCAAAGGTCACCTTTGATCACAGCGCTCACACTACAAGATGGGTGCAGGATGTGGAGGTTAGGAGAGAGAGATGAAGCACCTGGGGCATGGTCAGAGCACTCTGGCTGGTATGTTTGATGTTAAATTGAAGTTCAGATTTGATATTAAGTGTGTTTTGCCTGCTGCTGTACGATTAGTAAGAGTGGCTTGGAAGCGATAGGTACGTGAGGGGTTTTTGCTGCTCTGAACACACTCGGTTGACAAAAAAAACATGATTAAAGAAGGATGTTTTGATATCCTGATATCTTAACCTTCACTTGATTGATTGATTGATTGATTGATTGGTTGGTTGATTAATTGATGTGAATGCAAAGCTTTGCAGCGATCACAGCTGAGTTCTTTTTGTAATTGCAACAGAAACTCTGCCATACAAGTTTCACATAAATATGTGTGAAATTGCACTCAAACGCACATTTGAATTAATGTTTGGATGCATTCCTCATGGCACACTTGATTAGAACACTTGCTGAGTTTTAATGAATTCAGTGAAAATGTGTGTGTCAAACTGACAGATGGTAATTGTCTCATTGCTCCTGTTATGTTGGAAAATGATCCAAAACATGATTGTGAGTCATTTAGCTTTGCACCTTTTCTTACAGCAAGCTTTTAATGCACACCATCCCTTTTAAATCATGTCTTTCTGAGGGCAAAATACACATTTTTGTTTGTTTTGAAAATAATCTAGTTGAAAACTAAATTACTGACAAATGTTTGTTGATTAAGATCTTTTCATATTTTTATTTACCATAATATATGCTTCAGTTCACAAACCTCAAACATTTCATAGACGTTTTATCATTTATTTTTTTTATCATATATTTACTTTCATTACTGTGAAAGCTTTTGATCATTGAATCTGAAAAGCTTTTATACAAACAGTGTTTTGATTTAGATTCATCATATACTGTTGAAGTATTTATTAATATTTTGAATTAGCTTTTATTTTTACAACTTCACAGTTTAACTTTTTATTGTAAAATTTCTATTTTATTTTTATTTCAGTTTCAGTTTTAATTTTAATTTTGGTGATTTTTAGTACTTCAACATAAACCTGTTTTATTTCAGCTTTATTTCAAATAACGAAGAAAAAATTTTCATAGTTTTAGTGAACAATAACAACACTAAATAATTGTTGAATGCAAAAATGCTGCACAACACCACTCAATCACAGCTAATCAGAACATATCTGGTGTTCAGTTATGTGCTGCTTGATTATGCCAAAAATCATAATCACAATTACTTTGGTCGATTGTATAATCATGATTATTTAACCCAATTTGTGGGCAAGATGACGAATATCTTATATGAGTGAATTTTTCACATAAAAATTAGATACCTGGGAAATTTTACAATTATTGAGACCAATTTCGATACAACAGCAGAAACTTATACTAGTTTATAAATGTACTTACACTTATAAATGTGGTGATGTGCAATGTATATTATAAGAAAATAAAGTGATTTTTGATCTTTGATGCATGTAAACCTGTTGTAGGAGACCTCCAAACAAAATTAGTAACCTTTAAAATAGCATAATGGGACACTTAAAGTGCCAGAATGGAACGGAACGGAATGTGGCACAATTTATCTCGATTATTGTGTTTGCATAATTGTTTGAAGCAAAAACTGAAATCGAAAATAAATTATGGCCTTAATGAGAGATTTTGGACCAATGAGAGTTCACTGTAGGTAGGGCTACCCAGTGTAGCATTGCCACGAAAGCAAGTGAATTACAAGTCAAAAAAAACTTGATAGTGAGTGAGGTGCTTACAGTAACATCTAATAACACTTTTTTTTTTTCTTGTTTTTTTTCTCTCTCTAGTGTGAGGAGGAGTATTTGGCCCATGTTGCTCTAGGAGTGAGTGAGTGTGTGTGTGTGTGGGTGTGTGTGTGAGTGTGTGCGTGTGTGTGTGAGTGTGTGTATGAGATGCTGGCCTGTCTGCCAGGGCCAGGTGATCTCTCCCTTCAGCTCCATCCCCACTCGCAGATGAACACTGGACTTCAGAAATGTAAGTACAGACGAAGAAAAAACAGTTCAAATGTTCTGTCATCATTTACTAGCCCTCATGTTTTTCCAAACCATTTCTGTCTTATGTGGATATAAAAGAAAATGATAAATAAAAAAAGCAGAATGTTGATTCTGCTCTTTTCCGTATAGTGAAAATGAAAGGTGATCAGGGAAAGTGAATCTCAAAAAATGACAGGTATTGTTGAACTTCTACCTTCAATATTAAAAACAATAGTTTATCTTCCTATTTTTACATTTCTTTATAGATTTAGCTAATAGATGTAGTAGATTAATTTAACAATATCCCTTATAATAAGACATACAAGTGTAGAAAACAAATAAAACAGTTGAAACAGTTGAAAGCTGGGCATGATGTGATCCTTCACGAATGAGCAGAAATCTTACCAAAAACAAGCTGTAAAAAATAATGAAGTGAAATGAACTACAGAATAAATAAAATAAATTTGTTCTATGTAAACTACAAAAGAGCATCACTCATAATTATCACTTTTATGGTGCTTTTTGTCATCTTTTGCTTTAATGGTAAGGAAAAGTGCATCCTTCTGGATTTAACAGAAGAAAGAAAGTCAAACAGTTTTGGAACAACATGAAGGTGAATGACAGAATTTTCATTTTTGTTGAGTGAATATTCCTTTTATGCTCGTGTTTACCTTCCTCTCAGCAGTCTTAAATGATCCAGACACTAATGTTCGTTCATGATGTGCATGCTGTGTGTCTCTTTTAATACCACAAATTCATACAGACATGTCAAAAATGACATTTAAGTGCTATGAAGAAATGATAAGATGAAAACAGATCTATAAAAGTCTGACGAGAGACTAAACACAACTGAGAAAGAAAGGAAATGGAATGAGGATGAAAAAAGAGAGCAGTTTGTGAGCAAAAGCATATTTCCAGAGACAGATTGTCAAATCCCAGGATTTTTATTAGGGCGGTTTACAAGGACAGACACCTGCTGAACCACACCGCTCACAGAGAGATAGATTGAGGCAGATAAGTGGCATACAGAGAAAATGAGAGTCAGACAAACAGAGAAACTGAGTCAGTGCAGGGGGAAAAAAAGGATACGTACAGACAGAATATCTCGCCTTCTCCGTCTGTGGGCAGACATCCTGTCAGATTAGCTCTCCATCAGGATGACAAATTATGCTATGGAGACATGCGGCCGGGGGAGTGCCGATGGCCCGGAGACTGATGAGTCTCACATCGCCTCAGGAAGATCCTCATCAGGCGGCAATTACTGAGAGGCTGGAGACATATCTTTAACTGCAGGAGAGAGCAGAAATCACAGAAAGACGGAAGTTGTATTTCTAACTAGTGGGAATACAGAAAGAGATGAAGTCATATTACTAACTACAGGAACTACAGGGGGAGAACAGGTAGGAGAGAGGAAATGAAGGCATATCTCTTATGCTGGTGCTTCTTTCAGACAGATAATGGAAAGCAGATTTTTTTTTTTTTTTTTTTTTTATTCATTCATTGCACACAAAGTAAGACTCAATGAATTTAGATGTGTAACTACAGGCCCATTGTTTGTCTATGAAGATTCATGGATGTTACTGATGTTGTCTCATAGATTAAGAACGTCACAGAAATGCCTATTAACTGGACAAAATATAAATGAAAATCAAGCTTTAACTGTCCATATCCAGTCCCTCAATCAATTTCATGGACCTGGTGGTAAAAAAAAATAATAATAATCTTATCGTTGTATAACATATTTGTTTTAATTTCTCTGATAATTCCATTTGTTTAATAGCGCATAGCCATTTGTTAACCAAAAAATGATTTCATTTATTGCTGTTTTCCAATATATTAGGGCTCAAATAACACAATTTCGTGTTTGAAAAGCTTGTACTGCTCTTCTATAAACCCCTATTTAAATATAATCCTCTGATCAAAATATGGCATTTATTGTCAGTTTTAGATATTCAAATTGTATCTTCCATGAAAATAAAAGGTAAATGATTAGAAACATTTACCTCAAGGTGGAACTGAATGAATAATCAAAATCGAAACCGAAAAATCGAGATTGTTGTTCTCGCATGTCTCAGGCTCAGTTTGCAGTAAATTCTGCTCCCCATGAACTCCATCTCAGCATCTCATCTGTGATTGGGTCACTAACTTGCATTTGGAAACATGACGTGTGCCACCCATTTCATCAGATTTGCAATGAATGTTTATAAACCTGTTGCCAATGGAGGAGGTGCTTTAAAACTCCCTGTGTTTTTCCACCAAAATAAAAGCTTGATGGTTTAACACAAATATTAGTATTGCAGATTTAAAAATAAAATAAATTTTATTAAATTTAAAAATTAATTAATTATTTTATTAAATGTTTAATTACTAGCCTATAGTAATATATTTCTTATTTTTGTTTAATATTTTATTTAATAATAATAATAATAGCCCTACAAACAAGCACAGCAAACCTGCAGCCCTGATTAAAGTTACATTTGAAATCGCAATTTTATCTGAAATATCACAATTATTGTTGTTGGTTCTTTTTCACTTCCAAACCCTCAAACTGAAAGATTCAGAAAATCCTCAGCTGTTTAAAGCCATCGACATAATGTAATGTAATGATGCATATGCTGGTTTAAACGTCCCATGGCATGTCATTAACTGCCCTTTCAAATTCATGTGCTCCCTGTTGTGGTCCAGATGTTACTGGAGCACATCTGGCACTGGCACAGTTTCCCTCAGGGAACTCAGGAGACACAGTAAGAGCCAGAATATACCTTGGAATGCAGGAATGCAAGCCATGAAAATACATTGGGGCAAAAAAAAAAAAAGACAGTCTTTTGTCTAAATAGAGCATGGTTTCTTTTGCTTTTCTCTTTCTGAAGTCTTTCAAAGTGAGCTGAAAAGAAGGTGAGATGAGTGGGGAGGAAGAGATGGTTTTAGATAAGAAGAAAGAGATGAATAGAAGGAGGAGGCTTTGCTTCTCCATGAGGAATAACCCTATATAAGACAATATAAGAACACCCACTCAGATCAGCAGTCTCACGGATTAAAGAGAGTTTAAAAGCGCGCGTGTGTGTGTGTGTGTGTGTGATGTCTGTGCGGAGGGGAAAAAGGCAGTTGGGAGGTTGTATGGTGTTCTTAGACAGAAAAGGCTGACAATAGCTGTGTAACAACCCTGTGTGACTGTAATGGTGCTCCTGGGGTTTGGCTGATTACTGTGATCCTCAAATCACTGCTGATGAGAGAGAGGGAGCGAGGGAGGGAGGGAGGAAAGTTAGTGCAAAACACTGTTTTAAAGGGATAGTCTAAAAATGAAATGAAAAATCTCTTCTGAATACAAAACACAAAAGCAGATGTTAAGCAGAATGTCCAAGTTGCTGTTTAGTTTACACTGCCATTCAAAAGTTTGGGGTCAGTGTACTGTACATGCGAAACTAAATAAATATTTAAAGCATTAAACACTCATTAAGCATCTTCTCTGTCGAGATCACATGTACCTTGCTGAGGAAAATTGTACTCTGACTATAATGTTTATATACTGAATGCGACTGTTGCTCAGCTTCATTATCTAGGTCTCTTAGTCTGACTTTACTCAATATATGACGATTTCAGTTGAACTAAAGCATTTATATGACTTAAAAAAAAAAAGATTACTTTTAATTAACTACTTTTATCACAAAGTAGATGCGGGGACCAGTGAGAGCTGTGGTCACCATTCACTTGAAGGTAAAAGAGCAGCTTGAGCATTCTGCTTGATATCTCCTTTTGTGTTCCACATTAAAAATGTTTGGAACAGGTACACTACCAGTCAAAAGTTTGGACACAGTAAGATTTTTAATGTTTTTAAAAGAAGTTTCATCTGCTCACCAAGGCTGCATTTATTTAATTAAAAATACAGTAAAAACAGTAATATTGTGAAATATTATTACAATTTAAAATGACTGTTTTCTGTTTGAATATATTTTATAAAGTAATTTATTCCTGTGATCAAAGCTGAATTTTCAGCATCATTACTCCAGTCTTCAGTGTCACATGATCCTTCAGAAATCATTCTAATATGATGATTTGCTGCTCAAGAAACATTTGTGATTATTATCAATGTTGAAAACAGTTGTGTACTTTTTTTTCAGGATTCTTTGATGAATAGAAAGTTCAAAAGAACAGCATTTATCTGAAATACAAAGCTTTTGTAACATTATACACTACCGTTCAAAAGTTTGGGGTCAGTAAGAATTTTTATTTAAATTTTTTTTAAAAGAAATGAAAGAAATTAATACTTTTATTCAGCAAGGATGCATTAAATCGATCAAAAGTGACAGTAAAGACATTTATAATGTTACAAAAGATTATATTTCAAATAAATGCTGTTCTTTTGAACTTTCTATTCATCAAAGAATCCTGAAAAAAAAAAAATATTGTACTCAAATATTTTGTACAATTGTACACAAATGTTTCTTGAGCAGCAGATCAGCATATTACAATGATTTCTGAAGGATCATGTGACACTGAAGACTGGAGTAATGATGCTGAAAATTCAGCTTTGATCACAGGAATAAATTACTTTATAAAATATATTCAAACAGAAAACAGTTATTTTAAATTGTAATAATATTTCACAATATTACTGTATTTACTGTATTTTTAATTAAATAAATGCAGCCTTGGTGAGCAGATGAAACTTCTTTTAAAAACATTAAAAATCTTACCGATTCTTTTGACCGGTAGTGTATATCATGACAGAACATTAATTTAAGTGGACTATCCCTTTAATTACAAACCCCGAAGAGAAGTGAGGCAGATCTGGCACTGAGCTCTAGAGATGTTAAAGTCCCTTGAGACATTTACGTAGATGCTTAGTGCATGTTTAAATGTCACCTGATCGCTTTCCTATGCCCTCCTCTCCTGTACTCAATGGATTGCATGACTGCCGACCTGTATGTTGTTGTCTAATACTAACAAGATTGACTCCTCGTTATCACCGGCCGGCCTCCCCGGGGATGTCACTCAACAGGGGAAAACGGCAAAGACAGAGAGAGAGATGCAGTGGAAATAGAGAGAGCGCTCCCTCATGAGTTATTAGCATAATGACTGTCCTCTTCCTCACTCCTTGATCTAGTCCTGCGGTGGTTCATTTATTGAGCCCAGCATGGCTCTTCTTCCTCCTCCTCTTCCTCTGATTTTCCTCATTCTCTCTTCTCTCCCTTTAGGAGGTGAGCAAATGTGGGCAGCCGGTGAAGGCAGCTGACATGGCCTGAGATTGGCAGGAAAGCTATTTAGCTAAGAAATGTCAGGGGCCATTTTGTTTAGTCAACAGCCCACATAGAGGGAGAGGGAAAAAAAGAAAGACAGATGTGATGAGAGAATGGCAGGGCTTCTGAATGTTGTGTGAGGTGTCAGAGGATGGATTTGTGGATTGTAATTCCTACTCTGCACAAACAAAAAAAATTCACTAGAAGCTGAATGTCATTAACAAGAACATATTGTGTATATGTGTGTCTGTTGAGGTTTGTGTTTGCTAGTTAGGATAACTTAGCATATATTAAGCTAGCTGCTTATTAACGCTCCACAGAATTTCTTAAGAATTTAAAGGCCTTACATTCACAAAGACATACACATCTCCCTCCCCTTTGCATGTTCGCTTATTCTGTATTTGATGATGCTTTAAGCTACGGATAAGTGTATTACTCTCTGGTCTTTTTAAGGTGTGATTTGTTATTTATAAGCCAGTAGTGACACCAAAAGAAACTGTACAAAATACTGTTTTGAAAACAGTAATGTCTGCCAAAATAATGTCAATGACTGCCATTATTTAGTTTTTTTTTTAAATGTTTTTGAAAGGGTCTGTTCACCAAGGCTGCATTTATTTATTTTTTTCAAAAATACAGTAAGAACAGTATAATATTGTTAAATACTATTAGAATTTAAAATAACTTTTCTTTTTAAATATATTTTAAAATGTAATTTATTTATTTGATGGAAAAGCTGAATTTTTAGCATAATTTCTCCAGTCTTCAGTGTCACATGATCCTTCAGAAATCATTCTAATGTGATTATTTGGTGCTCACTCTCTCTCTCTCTCTCATATATATATATATATATATATATATATATATATATATATATATATATATATATATATATATATATATATATATATATATATATAGACCAGTCAAAAGTTTGGACACGGTAAGGTTTTTAATGTTTTTAAAAGACGTTTCGTCTGCTCACCAAGGCTGCATTTATTTAATTAAAAATTCAGTAAAAACAGTAATATTGTGAAATATTATTACAATTTAAAATAACTGTTTTCTGTTTGAATATATTTTATAAAGTAATTTATTCCTGATCAAAGCAGAATTTTCAGCATTATTACTCCAGTCTTCAGTGTCACATGATCCTTCAGAAATCATTCTAATATGCTGATCTGCTGCTCAAGAAACATTTATTGTGTACAATTGTACAAATATTTGTGTACAATATATTTTTTTTTTTTCAGGATTCTTTGATGAATAGAAAGTTCAAAAGAACAGCATTTATTTGAAATATAATCTTTTGTAAAATAAATGTCTTTACTGTCACTTTTGATCGATTTAATGCATCCTTGCTGAATAAAAGTATTAATTTCTTTAATTTCTTTTCAAAAAAATAAAAATAAAAATTCTTACTGACCCCAAACTTTTGAACGGTAGTGTATAATGTTACAAAAGCTTTGTATTTCAGATAAATGCTGTTCTTTTGAACTTTCTATTCATCAAGGAATCCTGGAAAAAAAAAAAGTACACAACTGTTTTCAACATTGATAATAATCATAAATGTTTCTTGAGCAGCAAATCATCATATAATAAAATATTTTCTGAAGGATCATGTGACACTGAAGACTGGAGTAATGATGCTGAAAATTAAGCTTTGTCATCGCAGGAATAAATTACTTTATAAAATATATTCAAACAGAAAACAGTTATTTTAAATTGTAATAATATTTCACAATATTACTGTTTTTACTGTATTTTTAATTAAATAAATGCAGCCTTGGTGAGCAGACGAAACTTCTTTTAAAAACATTAAAAATCTTACCGATTCCAAACTTTTGACTGGTAGTGTGTATATTTATCAGTATAGAGGACAGTTTTTCTGTTTATTATTTTTGTTGAAACTGGTCTTTTTTTTTTCAGGATTATTTGAATAGAAAGTTCAAAAGAACAGCATTTATTTTAAATATTTTGTTGTAACAACGTAAGCCTTCATTGTCGCCTTTGATCAATTTAATGCATCCTTGCTGAATAAAAGTATTCATTTCTTTCGTACTGACACCAAACTTTTGAACGGTAGTGTATATCTTACTGTGTATTGTCATTGTATTGGAGCAAATATCATCCTTCCTTGGAAGTTGTGTGGAAAACATGCCTTAATTATTTTTATTTCCAAATTTTTACTGGGTTGTAGTTCTTCTACATATGAATGTTGAGTGGTATTTGTTATATGTTAAGTGTTTGGTAGGAAGTGTAGGGGGTTTGTTCCATGTTTAGGGTGTTTGCCGTGGCAGCATGAGCTGTGAGCAGTGACTGAATCAGCTCAGGCTGGATGAAAGAGCTCAGTCACAGTGCACAGGCTGTTCATCCTCTCACTGGGGATGAGGGGGCCAGGAACGCATAGAAATGCATGTTAATAGTGTGTGTGTGTGTGTGTGTGTGTGTGTGTGTGTGTGTGTGTGTGTGTGTGTGTGTGTGTGTGTGTGGTAAACTCCATATCAGTGTGAGCAAGGGAAGTGCAGGTGGGTGCACATCAGAAGTCTCTCTCTATCTCTCTCTGTCTATCTCTCTTTTCTTTTCTCCCCTCAAGTGATGAAAGCTTGTTTTATACAAAGACCCCCTTTCAGCAGCCTCACAGAGAGCACTTATCATCCTCAGTTTCTTCTCTCTATCCCTCGCTTCCTTTGTTTTTTTCTATCTGTCTCTCACCCGCTCTCCTTTATTCTCAACCCATCGAATCAGAGATGTCCCGGCAGGTGAGGATGTCACTCTCTGGAAAAGCAGCATTGTGTCAGGGAAAGAGCTTGTATTGTGAGCGGAGACCTGCAGACTTCTGAATGTAAAACCAATAAATAATTCAGCTCATTAATGTTTTTTTTTCCTTTTATGTTCACCTTTAAAAGCATTACTGTGATCCTGAAGAGAAGAACAGATGTTTGTGAAAGACAGATAGAAAAGCTCACCAATTAGACAGTTTTTTAGAGCACAGAGCATACGAGGCTAAGATGCTTACCACACTACACGCACACATACATGGTCGCTATGTTTTTGGGGGGCAGGGCGAGAGGTTTTAATTTCTTATACACACTCTAAGACTGAAACTGTAAGAGAATCAAGCACAGACACATCACAGAGGTGTTGTTAAATATAACAGAGGTACTTAACAGTTATTGCTGTTGTCTGGTGTCTGCGTGTTAACTGTGTGTGTGTGTGTGTGTGGCATTCACACCATAGCATACAGGAAGCATGTTATGTTTGGTAGTGATGATGGAGAGGAAGTGAGATAGAGAGTGAACATTCACCTACATCTTTCTGGCATGTAACTTAACACCAAACACTCACATGAGGTTTTGAATGAATTGCAGCAATCAAGATCTTGAGATCTTGTTAAATGCGTCCAGAATGTTTTACTGGTAACGTACACTACAGTTCAAAAGTTGTAAATATTATTTACTTCAGTGTCACATGATCCTTCATAAATAATTCTAATATGATGATTTGGTGCTCAAGAAACATTTCTTATTATCAGTCTTCAAAACAGTTGTGATACTTAATATTTTTGTGGAAAATGTGATATATTTTGTTCAAGATTCTTCAAATATAAATTTCAAAAGAACAGCATTTATTTGAAATGGAAAACGTTTATGTGACCCTGCTGAATAAATGTATTAATTTCTTTGAAAAATCTGACCCCTTAACTTTTGAATGGTATGGTATGTGTAAAATTAAGCTGTACCAATGCAGTTTCTAAGGGTACTATGGCCTCTTTCTCCCATTTTTTCCCACAGAATTTGTGATGGAGATCAGATTTGTGAAGTGAGAACATCTCCAATCCTCTTCTTAGTCTCCATTCTCTCACATGCCCAGCTTTGAGTACAAAATGGACAGGTCATAAAGACCCATATTCCCATTTTTCAATGCATAATGTGTTCTTCTTCTTCTTCTTTTTTGTCCCTTTTCCATATAGGGGACACTCCACAAAGGATGAGATCTGCTCAGTATCCAACCCCTGCGGAATTGGATGCTTATGCTAAAAAGGTTGCCAACAATCCACTCACCATCAAGATCTTCCCAAACAGCGTCAAGGTCCCTCAGCGAAACCACATTCGTCGTACAGTCAACGGACTTGACACCGCTGGCCCCAGATACAGTCCCTACCCTTCCTCTCAGACCACTGCCAAGACCGGTCTCCTTGCCATCGTCAAAGTGCCCCTCGTCAAGGGCATCATCAAGGACTTTGACGGCACACGGGCACGTCTGCACCCAGAGGTGATTATGAATGCCGCCGGCGGCCCTTATGCAGCCACCTCGGCCAGCACTTTAAACCTGCACCACCTGTCGCAGGGTCCTCCCAGAGCGTCCCAGAATCCACAGGGACTTCCTCAACACCCTCAGAATCTCCAGACTTTGCAGCAACAGCCTGGGCCTCCACACCAAGGACTCGGACACAGACCTTCTTCCTCCATGTCACAGCAACTCCAGGGCCTTCCGAGGCCTCAGAATCTGTCCCACGCAGCTTCTTTAGGCCACCCTGGCGCCCACCCACCTTCAGCCATCCTGCTTCCTCAGCAGCACCTACAAAACCCCTCTGCAAGCCTGCAGGTAGGTGCTCGGAAGTTACCGGTTGCAGACGCCCCTCCTAACGTGACTGTTTCTACCTCAACCATTCCATTGTCCATGGCCGGAGGGCTCCACCAGGACCGTCAGGCGGACTTAAACAGCATAGTGCATCAGATAAGCCAGTTCTGCCAGGCTAGGGCTCAGGGCGCCAGTGCCACATCGATGTGTGAAGGGCAGATTGCCAACCCTAGTCCCATTAACCGAAATCTACTCATCAATGCCAGTTCTCGAGTCTCAGTGCATGCGGGAAACCCTAGTGCACTCGCTCCTGGTCTTATGCACCCATCCTGTGCTATTGGACCTCCTGATAAAGTAACTGCTTCTGCGCCGGTGAGTGCAATGCCTCCGCATAACATGGCCGCAATGAACCACATGTATCACAGCGATATGAAACAACAGCACCTACAGCATCAAAGCCATCAACCTCAGCGAAATCCCCAGCATCCACAGATGAGGTCCTGGACTCAGCATCAGCTTGCTCACCTTCAGCACATTTCGGAAGGGGGCGGACACCCCTGCAAACCGCAGAGTCGTGACCCTGGCCTCCCCTGCAAGGGCATTACCTATCCCCTAGAGATGGGCATGGGGCAGCCTTATGCCATGAAACCCTCCAGCCCCTCGCCGCCACTTGTCAACAACCACAGCAGCAATGCAATGCCCCCAGGCGCGGTAACGCACTACACCAACGGGCAGTACTACCACCAGCCACCGGTGTGGGGTAGTATTCTTCCCACACCAAACAGTGACAGCTCTGGCTCACAGGACCTCCCGGTGCCCTTCCATGGCACTGGCGCGGGCAATACCAACCCCACCCCAGGGATGGACCCCGTGGGAGGAGCGGCCCATTATCGATTAGTAGGGGGTGCCTTAATAGGGCAGACTAATCTGATGCAAACTGCAGATTGCATGGGAGGGGACTTCCAGACGCCCTGCTTCCGAGATCAGAATCTCATCCTGATGGGGAAGATGCACAGGCCACCCCCTATGGGCCGGGTAGTGGTCCCTCCCTCCGAGACGCAAGGCCAGCACCCAGGGTACAGATAAGCTTCAGCCCACAAGCCTCAGACACAGTCTCTCCTCAGTGAAGTCAGCCACACATGTGCGTGTCCTCAACATCATCTGTTAGTCTTAATAAAATTACATTACGAGAGGAACTAAATGAGCTCAAAGTCTCAAGGATGATTGTCGATGAAAACAAAGAAAAAAATAAGAATATAAACATGTCTAATGAAGAGCAGTGTTTTGTGTTATTAATCTTGCAAGTGATCAATTTTTTTTCTTTTTAACAAGTGCTTCTTGAGGCACTAAAAGGGAATTTAGTTTAGTTTTTTTCCCCACTTCAGTCCTGTCTATCTCCTAGTACCCGGATCTCAAGTGCTCCTGGGTTATTTATGAACATATTTCTTGTGTTAGTGCTTACTTTATTAAAAGTGTCTTGTGAAATAGATCGCTTCTTAGCTGAGAGCACCAGGCCTTCTGTGCATTGGACAACCAACTTGCTTTCATTTGAGAGATCTTCGTTTCAAGCCTGTCTTATAACATCAAGATGGCTGACAGGCTCAGAGCACTTCCCTCTTCAGCATGACACATTCTTTGTCCTTTCTTTCTTTTTTCAGTGTCTGAACTATGTAGGAAAATGCCAATCACTGGTCCCTTCAGACTGTTCCTAGGTGAAAGCTCTTGTCATGTGTTCCTTTACACCAGACACACGTGTTTCTTTATTTTTAGAAATAAAATGGATTTGTTATGGGCTTTATGGATTTATGTGTGAAATGGGAACTGCTTTAAGCTTGTGAAAGGTTGAAACATCACCTCGTTTTGCTGGACACATTGTGACTGACAGGAAACTTAAAAGACAGGAACCGCATACATGTATCACACCTCTTTTAGTGATGCAACAAATCAGGTGTCATTTGCATTCTGAGTCACTAATGTGAGTGTAGTTTTGTATAATGATTGTGAAAGCTTCTGTCTTTTCTCTGTAAAGCTGTAAAGGCCAAAAGAGAAGAGCTACAGATGTTTTAATGTTAAAGCTGTGCCATTTTCGTTTTACCTAATCATTATTCTCCTTTATTTCTTAACATATGAGAAACTACTACTTGAATTGTATAGATGAGTTGTGCAGTTTCAGGTGGGTCATATGTGGTATAGCTGTAAGTGGGTTTGCAGGACTAAACATACTACTGAAGGTGGTGTCTGTAGGCTTGTTACTAATATTATGATGTAGAAACTATGTACCAAATCAAGGGTTTATGATCCTGCTTTTTCTAATTCATCCTTTATAATAACATAAAGTAGGAATTGCTACTGATTCTTTTGTGAAGTGTGCTTGAATTGACCAAATTGATCACTTGCAAGATCATTTGTGGTTAAATTAAGGAGGACTTTTTAAAAGAAAAAAAGTCAAAAAGGTAAAACAGCAGGTGAATTGCTTATTTTATTGTACACTGGCTTATCTACTGTACTGCTGTATCCTTAAAGAAGTGTAATAACTGTGTATGAATGCGGCTGCATATGGATATGGGTTCACAGACTTGGTGTGCATGTGATGAACGCAGGTGTGTATGGGCATGTGTGTGATGGTGAATGGGGTGTGTGTGCTGTGGGTCACTTTGTCTCGACTCACTGTTGGTTTGCCTCCCCTTAACAGCCCTCATGAAGCCTTAAGTATTTGGTCCTTGGACTTTCCTTTGACAACAAGCATGATTATAATAAAGGTATAATGAATTCTGATTTTGAAAAATAGACTATAAAGGAACAGCATTTTTCCTTGTTTATTTTTATTAACTTGAGCTTTTGTTGAATAGAAAAGCAATTCTTTAGAATTACTTTATAATGTAAACGAAGAAATAAAGAATATTTTATCGTCATTATGTTTTATAGCTGTGTGTAGTTCTGGGCTGTAACAAAATCTTTTTATTCCATGTTTCAAAGCTTCAGTTTTGCAATTTGTGCTATTTATAATTCTGAACTAGATTATTTTCTCATTATTTAAGTCTTTTTTTTTTCGTTTTGCAATTGCTGTGAAATGGAGGAAGCTTCTAGAAGCCTTTCTCGTATCTGTCACTCTGTGGCTGTCGAATGAATGCGTGGGAAGAATCTGAAGAGTGCGAGAGTTGTGCTACTCATTTTTTGTAATATTGTAATAATAAAATAAAGTTCTAATTTATGCTTTCATATGACTCTATTTAATTGCCTAAAAGCTGGGTTTTTTTCTTCTATATATCTTCAACCTTGAGCTGGTCATAAACATTCATATTTGTATACCCTCTTTAAGTCCTCAAATAATTTTTGACAATGACCTTGTTTTAAGAAACTGTCTTCAAGCAGTGTCTGCCCATCAGGGTTTTATATATGATGATCTGACTTCATTTAACTATTGCAGGAATTGTCAAGCCATCCCAAACTATAAACATGACACCACATAATCACATTGCTTTGGCGATTAAAGAGTGAATCTTATTGGTAGTGGTTATTGAGCAGTGCTATTTACTCTTGCAGATTCAGGTAATGCAAACCAACTTAGCATTTGCTGCTGTAACTTCTAAACTGATCCTCGCAAATTATGTAGACTGTTACAGGTCTAAGTTAGTTTTGGTAACAAAGGTCTGCTAATTATGTTACACAGACAACATATTGCTAAACTTTTTTTTAAATGGTTAGCATATCTGTGACTACATTTTGATTACTCAGTCTCTTAAACGATAAACTTCAAGATGGCTACAGATTTGCGTAGTCAACTGGATTATATTCAGATTTTATTCGTATATTACTGTTCACAATACAAATTATTAACATCTTTACAAAGCGTATACATTCATTCAACAGATACTGCATTGAATAACAGTTACTAGTATATTAAGTAAAACTACATTTATTCGTTTTTGAGAATACTTTACAGGATGTGTGTGAACAATTCAAAGGAATCATTCTGTTAAAATGTCGTGATGATGCCCAGAGAACCTCTTATCCCAATTTAAGAGAAAGAGTTCTTATTCAGTACTGAAAAGGTAGAGGAAAAACTGCTCACACTCCGGGTGAGGCCACTTTTCCCTTGGCTGTCTCAGTTGCTTGTTTTATATCAAAGGAATACAGCGCCGGAAGTGACGCACACTGTGCAGGTCGTTGCAGATTTAAGTCGTCTAGTTCGGATGTAAATTTTAGTTATATAACAGAGCACAGCAGTACATTGGCTATCTGGGGTCACAGCGTTTCAGCTCTGCAGTGAAATAATGGCCAGATGACATGACCCTCCTTCACTTAACTTTAATGATCGGCGCTCTATTGGCCAGTAAAACAAGTAGGCTAATGTACACTTGTGGACGCTTTCAATTATAGTGGCAATAAGTAATTAGCATCATGGACCTTATTTGCATTATCCATTATCCCGTGATGCTTCTCAGTTGTTGTGCCACATCAGTCACCAGCAGACACCACAAGAGGGCGATATACACAAAGTTTTTCACATCAATTTAGCTTAACCTGCAACATCGTGTTTTTAATATTTTCATTAATTACCTGTTAAAAATGAACGGTATATACAACTAAATAACATAATATCGATGCACATAAATGTTCTGAAATACAGTTTTGCATATATTAGGTCATTCTAATTAGGCAGTACATTATCATGTCACTATTATGTGCCTCAACTCTTGCATACATACACATTTTAAAGGCTGGAGAGACATAAAATCGTATCTTTGAGTATTTTTTTTTAAATTAGGTAGCTATTTGGGATGCTTTCATGTTCTACACTTTTAAAAGTTAATATTATGTATGTATTTCTAATATTTTAAATATGGAAATAGTATTAGTTTTATTTTATCACAATTAAGTGAACACTGGGTTGAATATTACATGGTGGCAATGGTCTCCATGATCAGCTTGGGCTTGCGATGCTTTTGGGAAACAGCCCTGTTCTGATAAAAAATAAAACTATATATATACTTTTATAAAAATGGTTCCTTAAATTACAGCACATCACCCTTGAGGTGAATAAGTTCTCTAAACAAACCACAGTCAAGTTTTATCCAGTCATAAAATATAATTATTCCTTCCCCAGTTGTAATGAAAGGTAATTACAAAACAGATTGCAATAGATACTGATTATAAAAGCATCAGACTGAGCTAGAGGCCTCAGCTAGAGGACTCATCTCCTGTACATCTCTGCGCTGTGGTCTCTGTGTCCGGCGCTTACTGAACGTTTGCAGGAGTCCACGCTGACTGGGGTCTGTAACAAATACACATGATGTTATGTAGGATTAAAATAACACACACATACACACATATTTGTTTAACATCGACTACCTCTCTGAGGTTTAGTTGGGGAAGGTGAACCCGTGCATTTCCCAGGATCCTCGTTAATTATACCCATGTTTCTGTTCCATTGGTTCCAGTTTACTTCCTCCACACTGAAAGAAAGATTGTTCATTGTTTATGTTTTCACTCATATCTGTTTACTTGTAAACACAGAGGGTATCAGGGTAAGTGTGCATTACAATGTTGCATGCTAATATCATCTTTTCATAATGTATCATCCATTTTCAGATCTTGTGGAAGCCACCAGGGTCACCTGAAGCACCAGCGTCGATCAGGCTCTTGCCCTCCGCCCAGGTCCTTCTCTTCCCCTGAGCGCAGCTTTGTCTTCAGACAATGGGGAAGAATCCACTCCATGTCCAAGGTGGTGATTGCACGCTGTGAATAACAATCATATTTACTGCCTAATTGAACAACTAAAATGGCAAACCATTACATAACTTACGAAAACAGCCATGTTTCCCAGTGTTTAAAGTGTAGAAATACAGTGTAGAAATGGGTAGAACGTTTTAATTTTGCTTTTGATTTTACCTGTAGTTTCCAGATGCTAGTGCTTTCTATGGACATCTGCTCCACACTTTGATTCATCAGAGCGATCAGCATGTTCAGCATCAGAATATATGTCATCACTATATATAGAATCAGCAGCACATAGAAGACCTCCTTATATTTATACTGATCGGTGAACTCCAGATCTCCCATGCCAATCGTAAACTTGAACAACTCCAGGGTGGTGAAGTAGATGTTCTTGTATGTTGGCTTCTTGCAGGCTTCATTTCCAACATCAGGAGTAAATAAAGCTCTACCCTTTTGGTTTTGGATTTCGGTAGATTGATCATCAAGGAGAGTTACCAAGGCTGTTGAGTAAGAAACAAATCATTAATGCACACTACCGTTCAAAGGTTTGGGGTCAGTAAGATTTCTTAAGTTTTTGAAAGAAGGCTCTAATCAAGGCTGCATTTATTTGATCAAAATACAGTTGTGAAATATTATTACAATTTTAAATAACTGTTTTCTATTTTTTTTTATATAATTTAAAATATTTATTAATTTCAGTGATGGCAAGGCTTAATTTTTAGCATTATTACTCCAGTGTTCAGTGTCACATGATCCATCAGAGCAATGCATCCTTGCTGTATAAAAGTAATAATTTCTTTCAAAAAAAATCACACAGATGCCAAACTTTTGAACGCTAATGTAATTGAGAAATGTTGCAAGTTTGTTGTGTTGTGATAAATATTAAATTAACTGTAATAAAAGAATCATGTGCTTTCATGAATGTATGTGAAATAGGAAGATACCTGTAGAGAAGCCAATGAGGAAGACCATGTACACAACAAGGAACCGACGAATTTCTCCAAGAATCATCTGACGATAATTAAAGAGTGTACGAGTGTGTTAAGCACAGGAAGTAATGCTGTGGGTCCTGCCTCAACTTTGAGGACTAGTCCACACTACAAGAAGGTTTTAAATGTGTTGCATAGCATCTTTCAGGCGCTAAAAAAACCATACTTTACTAATACCTACTCTGAAGGACAGAGTGAAGGATGATGGAAAAGAGACACAAATATCCCTCACCTTTTGTATCATGATACTGTAGATTCCCATATTTCTGGACCCTCTGAAGAAGTAGAGTAGGTTTACCCAGCTCAAGGCAAGACTCAGCACTAGAAAGGCCAGATATTCATCCTGACCAAAACAGTAGAGTATAGCACTCAGCAAGAGGAGTACGGCCTGCAGAAAACTAATGCGACAAAAAGCCTTTTAGCAGGAGTCAACACTATATGCACTTAAATGATTGCAGATTCTGTAGTAAAAATTGGTTTGGTGCAACTGTGTTATGTGCATATAGAGTATATAAACAGTGATTTCAAAAACTTAACCATGCTGTGATAAGTTAGAATTATTGGCGAAGAATGTAATTTCAAGCATACTGATCTGTATTGGGAAATGATTAATACTAAAATAAAACAAGAGAGTGAAGGGACTCACAAAAGCTGATCGGTATATCCATCTATGACCAGTGACTGAAATCTCGGACGCTTCCTTATCATATCTATTAACTTAAAAGACAAGGGAATTCAGTTATTTCTGTAAAATAAAGAAATAAACATGAATTTGTTTTAAATCAACAGCATACATACTGCTCTAATAAAGAAGTATAGTGCTCCAATGAGAGTTATGATCTGTCCTGTCTGAAGCAGGTAGCCTTCAGTATCTTTTCTATAATGAAATGGAGGCTTTAATGACTGAAAGAAAAGAGTGGGGATGAGACATAGCATTAAATAGTGAAACATTTACAGTTAGCATGCACAATGAAACATTCAAAACAGTAGTTTGAATCAGACACTGAACTGGAAAAGTTCAGCATCTGATTCAGGTCAGTGTGCATATTTTCCAGAAAGAAAAAATAAATGTTTTATTTTCTGTGAGAGAGTACTAAATGTCATGCCAATGGCGTGAAGCTGCATCAGGAACTCCAAAACTCTCACGTGTCTTTTGAAGTCCCCACCTATGTATACTTACTTGGTTGTTACTGTTGTTCTTCTCCGTCCCTTCTTCGCGATGATAAGCTACAGCAGTGAAGATGAAAAGGTAGATAATGTAAACGATAAAGTTGAACATGAACATCCGTTTTGCAAATCTCTCCCACTTCTCTTCAATTAGTCTGTTAACAGGCTCAATATGGAGCATCTCGAGGCGATTCTGAAATGAGATTAAATAAACATGTTGCTACCAACAGCATTTATCGGAATACATATACCAAAAACATCCCAGTTAACAATGTTCTAAGAATGTTTTACTAATGTTCTCATTAAAGGGATAGTTCACCAAAACTGAAAATTCTGTCATCATTTACTCACCGTCAAGTTGTTTCAAACCTGATGAAACCTTGAAGGTGAATAAATGATGACAGAATTTTCAGTTTTGGGTGAACTATCCCTTTAAGTATAAAAATGTTATTTTGGAATGTTTTCTTATCGTTCAAAACGTCCAGTTTTTTAATTGTTTAAAAAAATATGTTATTAAAGACCAGACAACTTTGAACAAGCATTTTATTTTATGAGAAAGATGGGGCTTTTAATAACTATAAGAAAACCTTGCCAGAATGGTAGCCAACATTCTGAGAACATTTCCTATTAGCTGGGATTTTGCTTCAGTAAAGTATAGTAAAAATCTAATTAAGCATTTTAGATTGTAGAATTAATCAGGATCAAATGAACAGCATGTAAGCTCACAGGAATCTCACTGCCATAAACGACTATCTCCAGTGCAGAGTTCTTCTCGTAGGTGTCGAGGGAAGCGAGGTCATACAGAGACGAGCACACGGGTCCGTAGGCCCACTCCGTGATCTTCCGTGACAGATGCCTGCACCCCTTTAACTCCCGCTGCACGATGTGCTTAAACAGCTAGATAACAAATTAAAGATTACATCTGAATGATTTCATCAAACAGGCTCTTTTAAACCTATGCTAAATACATATATTTTCAAACTTGTTTTATTTAGTCACTTTTTAGTCTTTTAGCAATGCACTAATTTTAGTAATCTGCCATGCCAGCAGCAACATCAGCTAAAATACAGAACAAAGGCAATAACTGACTGTCACTGTAGACTGCATGACTGTGAATCAGTCTGGTGTCTTATTTAATGCCCAATGCTGAAGGGAAATAATGTCTCATCTCAAATCACATGAGGACTAGTCATCTTTACTAAAACAGGAACATCCAAAAACAGAACTAACACTTACTGGGCACACACTGCTTCAAACCAATCACTGCTTCAAATAAATCCTGCTATTTTGAAATCGTTCATAATCGTTCAGGGTTTACCTCCAATTTTCCTGTTTTGGCTGCTAGTTGGATTGGTGTGAGTCCCTCGTTATTTCCGATTTCCTCCAGTTTGATATCGGGGTGAAGTTGGTCAGCTTTGATTAAGATGTGGTCATATATGGCATTGACAAACTCTGTGTTTTCAGGACTATTATCAGCTATGGATACTAGTGCGTGAAGCACCGTGTTTCCATGAGAGTCTCTCTTGCTGACATCCACTGCCTGGTAAGGGTTGTCCATAAGGAAGTCCACAATGTCTGGCTGATTTGTGCAAGCGGCCAGCGACAAGGGCAACTCACCTGTTCACAAAAGGTGTAAAAGATACAGGTAAGCCCAGGTACCCACAAAATGGGTCAGTAACATTGGGAACATTATGTAGAAGTTGAAAATTGACATTTTAGCATTTCTACTGTATAAATTGTTGTCAGATCAGTCCTGCAAAAGTTCAACCTACCGAAATAGAAGCACATTTCTTGATTGGGTTGAAAGAATTTCCCACAGGCCTTAGCATGGACATCGGCCCCTTTCTTAACCAGTATCTGTACAAATTTTGCACTCCTTCTTTCAATTGCAACATGGAGCGCTGTCTGACCTGCCAAAGAGATCAGTCGATAACATTGCAAAATGGATGGGTTACATAAGATCATCATTCTGTTGATTTATAAAAAATGTAGCAACAATTTATCTTATATAAAGCCAGATCTAATAATAATTATGCTAATAATAACATTATGTAAAATTAATCTATAACCCTGACCTTTGTAGTAACTGTCTGTGTAAGCAGCGTTGATGAAACTTTTTAAATCTCCCATTTTCTCTGCAATGTCCAGCAGATGTTCAATAGTGTCATTCTCGCCTTGCCGCAAATGTAAAAGCGCTTTCAGCAGGGCTGTCTTTCCATTGGACTTATCTGAAGAACAGAAAGAAAAAAAACAGTTTTATTTTATTATTTATTAAAATCATCAGTTATTAGTCAAGAATTCATTTTACTCTTTTGTGTATTCTTTGTACACTACCATTCAATTGTTTAAGATCAGTAAGATTTTTTTTTCTTTTTTTGTAAAGAAATTGATGTTTATTCAACAAGGATGGATTAAATTGATCCAAAGTGACAATAAAGGCATTTTCTGAATGTTCTATTCATCAAAGAATCCAGAAGAAAATGTAACAGTTTCCATGAAAATATTAAGCAGCACAGCGGTATTCAATAATGATAATAAGAAGAAATGTTTCTTAAAGGGATAGTTCACCCAAAAATGAAAATTATCCCATGGTTTACTTACCCTCATGCCATCCGGTCGTTCGCCAGAAGCTAGTTATTTGAATTTATAAAGTTTTAAATATGGATATTTTTCTTACAAAAACACATCCCTTCAAAAGGCCCTTATTAACCCTCTGCAGCCGTATGGATTACTTTGATTATGGATGGATGCATTTTTTTGTTTGTTTGTTTAAAATGTTAACATTTTTGGGTGAACTATCCCTTTAAGCACCAATTCAGTATATTAAAATGATTCTGAAGGATCATGTGACGCTGAAGACTGGAGTAATGGCTAATAATAAATGCAGCCTTGGTGAACATTAGACACTTGTTTCAAAAATCTTACTAACCCCAAACTTTTCAACAGTAGTGTGTTTTTTCTTGAAAGCAATTACATTGAGAGTCAGTGAGGCGTTTCATGTTTTTGTGCAAGTACTGATGTAAACCCTGCAGTTTTGACACCTCGCCACTGGACACGGCTTCAAACAGCCTCTTGATGGTAAACCTCTCAGTGTCCTGCTGAGCCGGTTCCTCTTTTACTTTTCTGATCGCCCTGTATGCAGAATGCATCTGTTAAAGTTACAATTTCTCATATTATATTTGTCATACAGTCCAATGTGGTTTAATATAATGAGCTCCACTTACTTGTCAAAGTGTAGGTTAAATTTAGGTAGGTTTGTCCTTTCATCTATGTCATCCAGGTAGTTTGAATCCATGGGCCTCTTGTCTTTTAAGGCCCCTTTCTTCATCTGTTTGGCCTTTGACCTCTCCTCCTCTGTCCGGTCATCCGTCTCCAGAGTAAAAGATGTGGTGCTGCTGTCTGTTGATTTACTCATAGTGATGCCTTCTTAGTCTCACAGCAGAAGCTGTAAACTGGATAAAAGTGATATCATTTGCAAATACAGGACATTAGGTTCTGACATTAGGTTCATAATTTAATACAAATAAGACCTAGGAAATGTGAACCATGACTGGTGATGTTGGTAGTTCACGAAATGTTGCTTTGTTTGTTACCAGTCAAATTACTATAATGATTTTTGATATAATGTAAGTTGCTTCTGTAAGAGTATAGAAGCTACTTGAGTGTCATAATAGATCTCAGTGTGTCTTCTTGTTATAAGAACCATTAAAAGAGGAAGGAGTCTCAAATGATCCAAATGGAAACTCTGTGACAGGAAGTCAAAGGAAATGCAGAACTGCTGCTGTTATATATGGCTCGAGTTTGTGCCTCTCGTTGCTACAATAACCTATGTAAGCTATTCGTTTGGGCTGTCCCCAGACAATAAAATATGATTTTGAACAAATGTAATTTTACTTATTTTATTATGTTTTTACTCTACATTTGTGCAGTTTTGGGGGAATTTATGGCATTTTTTTTAAATAGTTTTTTTTTTTTTCAAAATAAACTTAAATTTTTTATTTTTTTATAACAATTTATGTAAAATTCACTTTTAAAAAAGACCCACATTTCTAACTTTCATTCATGGAGATAACAGAGACAATTTGCCATGGTTTATTGTTAAGATTTTTGCCATCTGTTGGAAAATACAGTTTTAAAAGTAAAAATGATCACTTTAACTAGTAGATGGCTGCAGAGCTCCACTTTTTGCTAATGCTATTCGATATGCTATTTGACTAACTGAAAGACATCTTTTCATAAGATTTATTGGACTCGAGTCATATCTACATAATATGAAATCACAATAAAAATAACTTTTTGTCCAAGTTTAGCATTTTTGTACTTAAGTCAGTTTTGTACTGAAGTTTGTGCTAAATTGTATTGTCTCATTCTTTCATCTCTCTCTTTCTCTCTCTCTGTGTGTGTGTGTGTGTGTGTGTGTGTGCGCGCATTATTCTCCATCTTGGATGTGTCGTGGTGTCACCACTTTTTGTGTTGATTGTGCATTTTGGCTGATTTTATTTGACAAATTATAATATATTAATTTTATAGTCTCACTAATTTATTCCTCAGTGAGTGTGAGCGAGAAAGAACATGATCATTTTGCATTGTGGATGTTTTAAAGTGTTGCCACTTCATTTTTGTCTATGTATGTTCTGCGTTGTTTCTGAATTTGAGGATGAATTTTATCCATTTTCTAAGCAGTCTAAATGTGACTTTTTTCACACTAACATAAAACCAGATATTCCAGTTTTTTTTTTTTTTTTTTTTTTTTGGTAGATCTAGAAAGTGTTGACAGCGTTTCAACATCTCATGCCATTTGGATCAATGGAACGTTTTTTTTTCATTTCAGCAAACGTCATTTGGGGTCAAAAAGACTCCAAATAAGAAATTAAATAAGACAAAATAAATGTGGATGTGTGATAATAATGCAGCCATGATCATAAGAGCATCTAAATACATATAGGCTATATGCCTATATAACCCATCTGGAGCTGTGGTTATCTTGGGTACACAACAAATCCATTCTTCATCAAAATAAAAATGTGGATTAATTTTCAGGTCAAAAAAGAGATTTTCAAAGATACAAAAGTAAGCAGGTTCAGTATATATGTGCAAGTGGAGATTTCTAATAGACCTTTGCTAACTGAATTATTGATATCTCTTCATGCTGTTACATGCTATATGATCCCATCCAGGGAATGGGCCATGATTATCCCATCATGGAAAACTTTCCCAGAGATTACATAGAAATGCATTTCTGACAGAATGCAGTGTCTAAAGCATTGGATATTTTGCGTTTTAGAATATTATAACTTAGCCTCTCTGTAAATGGCTTCATATAGCATTACATTCTCTAAATAGCAGCATGAGGAAATGTAATCCTGCATTAAGAAACTCCATTACACTAGCTTAGGGTAAGCATGTAGCACAAGGTCAAAAGCCCTTGATTTTGTAAGGAAAAAATGTCCATAGAAACAAGTTACTATCATCTCTGTTTTGACCGGGTTCCTGAGCATACATGTGATCTATCTTGTGACATTTTACCACACATCTCTCACAAAGCTGGTTTTGTATTTAAAAGACAGTTCATTTTTACATGAATCAATTTCTTTAAAGATAAGACCACAGATTTTGCTTTTATAAGCCAATGTGACATTCTAATATCAGCATTAATATCAGCAATTATGCTTGGATGCTATTTCAGTGATTGTTCTTTCTTAGGAGACCAATCAAATTACAATTCATTTATAAATTATTCTATTAACAGTTAGCGCTGTGAGAACAGGAGTGAACGGATCAACTAAGCACCAGTTAAAAGAGGAAGGGGACAAAAACAATTCAAAGGGACAGAAACTCTGTGACAGGAAGTTACTGTATCGAAGGAAATGCAAATTCGTTTCACTAGTTATATATAAATGATTTGAGCATACTTGTATCTCACTTACACATTAAACAAGAACTCAAATTGTTAAAATATTTAGGAAGATGAAATTCATGAGAGCATCCAATCACTGCTCCTCATTTAGGACATTTAAACTATAAACACAATAGATAACCATAAAATAGACCTCTGAGATATGAAATATTCTTTAGATTTGACAAAAAAAGAGTTAAAAAAAAGTTAATGTGCATAGCACAATAAAGAAAGGGTGTCTAGGATGCTAAATATTATTTAAATCATGAACCGAATTGATCATTTTCAGTCTGCATGTGCTAGTGGACTGCTCTATGGGTGAGGCAGCACAGATTGTTACAGCATCTAACAGATATTTGATGGAAAAATTATACCACTTAATGTTGTTTTGCGCTAGATGAGGACCTGATATGCATTTGCAGGATGCTGGATAGGCTTACTTACTAGAATGTTATGACATGGCCTCTTTGTAAATTGATTCAGATAACATTACAGCGGAAACAGTACATAAGACAGACAACATCTTTAGATTCTCTCGCATATAACATTGCAATATTCAGCATGTTTTAGGTTGAGCAAAAACACAAAGCATGATATGCAGATTTAAAACATGCAAATGTAAAAAGAAAACCATTAAAACTGATCTGCTGAAATATGTACTAAAGTAGATCTCACAAGGACTTACAAAAAAAAACTGAAAGACATTTGGCAGTGAAAATCAACTTTAAAAGTTCTTTTAATATTTTACTACATGTATTTAAATACTGCATTCAATTATGGCAAACCATTAAAATGCAAGAATAAAGTATCAAACATTTGTACTCACCAATCAATTTTGGTTTTCTAGTCTGTTAGATGAAGTATGCCGTCCTGATACTCCACTATGTTAAACTGAGCTGGTTAGAGGTATGATTCCTTGAACACAATGATAGTGATGGCTTGTTCTCTCTTAGTTTCAGAAAGGAAGAGGGCAAGATGTTTTGATGTTGCTGAGAGCCTTACAGAAAGGCGTGTTGTATTGATTTTTAGAGCGTTGTTACGTATGTTTTGCCATGTCCACGCCTCGTAGCTCATTTATAATCATCCAGTCCTACTTATATACCACACAATGCACTAAAAACCATCAAGCTCCTACTTAAAATGCGTCACTTGCATATAGCAACACTATATTCTACTATATATCTTAACTATCCAAATGATCAATTGTTCATACATATTATCAAAAAAAGTACCTCTCTGAGCAGCGCATGTTTGGTTAGGAGCAACACTCAAGTCATCTGCACTTGTCTGCTCAGACGATTCTCTTGAGCAATTTCATTTTCTTAAAGTGTACGGTTTCCTGTATGACACTGGATGACTGTGGTACAGTAACATGGTTTGGCGCATACATGGTGCATACATCACGTGAGCAAAATGAAACCTTAGCATGATGTTGATTCTTAATACACATGTGGTAAAAAAATTTGCTCCTCTTATTTATGTTATTTGAAGAAACAAACAGAAACTTCAGTTACAGCCATACACATGTAAGATACTGCATAAACTCAATTATAACAAAAGATTTGGAATAAAAACAGCATGACATTTGATGCATCAGAATCCAACTGTTTATTACCATCTGAAATGCCACTGAACATTGTAAACAGAATATTTTGTGATTTCAAGGCTCTGTTTAGTCATTTAATGGAATTCAGAAATATTCTTTAAAAATACAAATGATTTTGTATTGCGCACAACAATAGTTGTATAAAGAGAGTAAATTGATGGATACAAAAATTAAACAATAGATCAAAAAATGAATCAATAAGTTAAATTAATGATCTAGTATACAATTATAAATTGATGGATGTACTAAAACATTTTTAAATTACATACACTTAATTACAAAATGTGATTATTTATACATTTAACTACACAGAGAGCATTATAGTAGGTCAGGTGTCTCAGAGACAAACGTCATAAGCTGATCTTTAAACACCATGGCAACTCCAACTGCTGAGTCCACATCTTTTCCGTAGACTACAGGAAATGGAAACACTCTCTCCACTTCCTGTTGCAGAACGGGGTTACAAGACAGAGCGCTGCCACTGCCAATAATACACCTCACCCCTGCAGCCTGCAAGCTATGAGGGGGCATCATAGTGGCCATGTTTTCAATAATGCCCCTGCACACAGCCCGAGTCACGTGACCCAGAGAGAGGTTAGCGGGCGAGATTTGTGAGACACTGGCGCTGGTGGTGGGGTCATGCCGCTCTCCTAGTAGTGTCGAAGTCACGGTTAGGTCAGTAGTGGGCTGTGCCAGGGCAGACTGGATCAGCTGGGAGTAGATTCTGGACTCGTTCACTTCCAATCCTATGAGATAAAAAAATTAATAATAATACATGAGAACCAAAAACATGCAACAAGAATATAACACTCTCAAAAATAAAGGTTCTTTATTGGCATCTAAGGTTTCATGAAGAACCTTTAACATCCAAGGAAACTTTCAATTACACAAAAGGCTCTTTATAGTGTAAAAAAGTACTTTAGATTATTAAAATGTTCTTCACACTATGACAAAATGGTTCTTTTAAAAACTGATTACTGAAAGGTTCTTTGGCGAACCAAAAATGGTTCTTCTGTAAGAGTGTTGCCTCTAAAGAATAAATGATTAACCTACAATATAAAAAGTTAAATTGGTCAAAGGTCAAAAAGGTTAACAATTGTTGATTTACCAAATTCTTTGATCCATGAGTCCAGCATTCTGACAAAGGTGGCCATGACATTGCCTCCGTTAAGTGATGCGGCCACTGCCAGATAGGAGCCGTGCAAGTATGGGAAATAAGCAACGGGAGAGAGGGCGTCTGGAGAACTGGGAGGGCTGAACTCTGCAGGCATGCCGAACGTCAGCTGGGCTGAAGTGCTCATATTCAGCACTAGTGATTTAACAATTCACAATTAATAAGTGTGTGTATCTGCCTTATGTACACAGCAGTTCAAAAGATTACATAGAAACCATTCATTTCTTTCCAAATAATTCTTAATGACCCCATATTTTTGAACAGTAGTGTATAAGTAAAAATGCTATAGTCCACAACACTGATGTGGATGCAGCATGAAGTACTCAAGCCTACGCACATGCTGGTTTTTCAATTTTTGAAAAAATGCTTTAGTAGGTAAAAAAAGTATTTGTGTACAGCACATTCAGCATAATTTCCCCATTGCCCAATAAATGTAACCCTTTCTATCATGTGACAAATATTAAATCAAAACCATCTCTGACTGGTAGATAAAATCTTTAGCACATTTAACAAAAATGGCTTAACATATTTATAGCCCAACACAGACAAAATCAAAAAGCTAAGTAAACAAAATCAGGTTTAAGTAATTAAGATACTACAGTCCTTTTTTAGCATAAGCTTGAGCTGCTGCGCAAAAATATCTCATTTACAAGAACCCATAAAACATAATATCTGAGAGAGGACGCTGAAATCTGAATACAAAATCTGCCAGGTTTACAAGTGCTCATCGCAATCGCATAACATCTCCACTAGGTGGCTGAACTCGGGCGCCTGCAGGATTTTATCTCAGGTAGGGCTGCACGATAACGGTTAAACTGATAATCACGATTATTTTGCTCAAAATTATAACCACGATTATTAATCATGATTATTATTTCAAAAAGGGTAATGTAGTAATGCAAGTTCTTTACCAACCTACACTTCACCCAAAAGGCCTGTAGGTGGCACACCGACTTCAGATCCAGATTACCCTGCAAGTTCGTAAAGCAAAGAACGATGCTCTTTGATATATATATATATATATATATATATATATATATATATATATATATATATATATATATGAACATTCTAAAATGCTTAACGTGAAAACGCTTAACGTGGCTTAATGTACTAAGACAGTGATATTAAAAGACCAAACTCCGTAAACATCATAATAAACCATACTGCAAAGCAGATGAGTACGGAGTCCTGGACATGACATGCAGGAAAAAATATTAGGCTAAATCGTGCGCACGATTTACTAATTCATTCCCTCGATTTACTAATTTGTGCGCACGATTTACTATTTCGTTCGTACTATTTCACATGATTTATAAATCGAGGGAACGAATTAGTAAATCGTGCGCACAATTTAATTTTTTTTCTCGCATGTCATGTGAGGGGCTCCGTAGATGTACTACGGAGCCCGGCACGTCACCTATAGGAGAAAAAAAAAAACAATCCGTGCCGACGGTTTTGCAATCCGTTCCCTCAGTTTATAAACCGTGCTCATGATTTCTTAAACTGTTCCCTCGGTTTAACAAATCGTGCCCACGGATTAATAAACCATACCCACGAATTTCCAATCCGTGCGCTCAGATTTTGCAAACCGTACCCTCGGTTTTTAAATCCGTTCCCACAAATTCATAATCCGTGCGCACGGGTTTGTAAAAACTGTAGCTACTCAATTTTAGAAGAAGAACAGCAAACTCCCCCAGTTGAAAAAATACTACAGTAGGCTAAATACTATAGTGTTTTTGAACCATACTATAGTAAATTGTAGTATACTGTATTATAGTATTTACAACACTTCGTTAACGAATGCTACAGCATACTGTAGTATTAATTATAGTGAACTGATAAACTGTTATAAATACTGTAGTATACTTTAGTTTTTACTACAGTAAACTGTAGTGTATATACCCTAAAGTTGTAGAAAACTTAGTACAATATTGGGTAAAGTAATTTGCTTATATTACTATAGTTGTTATATTATCACAGCAGCTTACCACAATAAATTAATTCAAGTACTATATGGTTCAAAAACGCTATAGTATTTACTATAAATTACTATAGTATTTTTTCACCTGGAAGGTACGTGTTAATGAATCTTATTGTTCTATTGTGTATTATTCATCAAATTATATTAACTGCAGTGATTCTCTATCAACGGGTAGCGGAATACAACGATTTAATAAGAATTATGTGCGTCAAAATCTTGTGTTTATTTGTGATAATCTTAGCACTTTATTATTATTGCCTAATAAACCTGGCATTGTGTAAGTATTATGACTGACTTTTAATTTCTTTGTTCCTATTTTCTTCTTCTAAATGCAACAATAGTCTAATAATAATAACAACAACAATTATTATTAATTATTGTATTTATCTTTTAAATGTATTTATTTATCAATTATTTTTTAATTTATGACTATAAATGAGTGCACTTAAGACAGTATGTTTATCATAAAATAATTAATGAATGCTTTATTTAAAAAAAAACTTTTACAGTTTTTTTGTGTACTATTCATTCTAAATATGAAGACTTGTTTTTGTGATTTTATTATACTAAGCTTTTTGCCCAAAATGGACTTTAAAAGATAAAAATAATGGAAATTCTCAAATGAATTCTGAATGGAAGTTCAGGAAATTCTCCATTTTGTAAAATAAAGTTTATGTAGGCTATTTACAATAGCCTATGCATCCCGCACCTAAATAGAAGGCCTGGTTGAATCTGCCGGGAAAGATCGGAGGCGGGGCCACAAATCCGTGAGTACAGTTTTTACAAACCCGTGGGAACGGATTGTGAAAGCGTGCGCACGGATTATGAATTTGTGGGAACGGATTTAAAAACCGAGGGTACGGTTTGCAAAATCTGAGCGCACGGATTGGAAATTCGTGGGTACGGTTTATTAATCCGTGGGCACAATTTGATAAACCGAGGGAACAGTTTAAGAAATCGTGAGCATGATTTATAAACTGAGGGAACGGATTGCAAAACCGTCGGCACGGATTGTTTTTTTTTTCTCCTATAGGTGACGTGCCGGGCTCCGTATTGATGAGCCCAGAATATGAACGCAATTCGTTTAATTACACGTTATCTGATTTCCTCCCATAGAAAACCGTTAAAGAAAAAGCTTAACGTCACTTATAATTATTGAACAATAATAATTTAGTAGATTTAGTCACACAAACAGTACAAGTGGCTTCTGCAGAAATAAAAACTGGCTGTATGACACTTTCTTTGAAGCTTTACGGGTTTATGGAAGTTCCATTTAACTAACATTTTTTATATATAAGCCTATTACATTATCATATATTTTGCCATATAAACAGAATAAAAACCATAAAATAATTAGAACACCATTTCTAGTGTTCTAATTATCCAATACTTAGAAGGCGTTCTGATGTAGAACCTGGAAGTAAACAGGTCTGACTCTGCATTGTAAACAGCAAAGGAGAATGACAGGGAAGAGAAGTAAATGTTAAATAAAATTGTTATTTTTGTTTTGTTTTTGCACACAAAAAGTATTCTCGTCACTTCATAACATTAAGGTTGAACCACTGTAGTCACGTGGACTATTTTAATCAATGTCTTTAATACCTTTCTGGGCCTTGAAAAGTGCAATGATGTTGCTGCCTATGTGTGGTTCAGATACCTCTCGAATTTCATCAAAAACATCTTAATTTGTGTACTGAAGATGAACGAAGGTTTTACGGGCATGGAACGACATGAGGGTGAATCATTAATGACAGAAATTTCATTATAGGAATAACCCTCCAATGGATAAAACAATGGAGCTGCGCTATAAATGTGGCTGCTGCAAATTTGACCCGCCACAAGATGGCACTGTTTTCGACACTCTTGATGCTTCAAATATTTTCCCATAACAATCAGAGAAAAGCTTCAAAGTGTTAATAGGCTTCATTTTTCCATCACTAGTCAATAATTTTAGGCCATTTTATAAATGTTTCAATCAAGTTTAGCTGTTTTAGAGAGTGTTTACTTTACTTATAGCCTGGTTTTAAACTATCTGTAATGTCATTTTTCGTGAGGAAAAAGTGCTAATTAAACAACTCAATCAGATTTCTTTTCACCCATCCCCCACCCACGCAAGCACATAAACACATTTTACTTTACAACAAACAAATGCACACCTTTATTTATTCTCATTCTCGCTTACTTTCTCAATGTCATAAGTGTGCACAGATTAATAATCAATTTTAAAATTATGCAAAAAATTAAAACGGCATTAATTAGCGTCCTCTCATGATACACACAGTGCGTACAGTCGTACGGCTGCAGGCGCCACTGGCTGAACTAGTAAACACATAAACTGACCTCAGATTGAGCATATACTGTATGTAGCTGATCATACTGAACTACAGTAGTCTGTAGGTCATGACTGTAGGTCATTTACAGACCAAGTCAATGAGTTTTAGAAAACATAAAATGCAATATGCACAACTAAAAAAAAGAGGCATCTGATCCACACTGTACCTGCATCTCCTTTGTCAGTAATGCAGGAGTACACACTACACTGGAAGTCTCCCAGCGCTGCCCCGACCGGTGTGTGAGCAGGGATGCCGTACCACTCAGAGGAAGTGTAACCAGCCACAGCTCCTGACTCCACCACAACAGGCAAGAGGTGCACAGGGAAACGTGCATCCTTCAGACTGGAGGACGTATAAACACAACATACAGTCAGTTCATGCTGTTGCAGAGACCCATCCAAACACAGTCATTCAATTCAACAAAAAGTAATATTAAACATCATAAATCTTTTAGTGTCAGTTTCACTTGAATCAGGACTCACAACAGAAGGGGCTTCTGCTTGTGCTCAAAAAGAGCCCCACCCCCCACAGAAATTTATTGGGGGCTCAGGGCAAAAATGTCACCAAAATTTATTTTGAATAAAAACAAAAGGCCACGAAAATTCAGCATATGGGAGAAATGAGAAGTTAAAGGTGCAATGTGTAAAATTTATTTAAAATTTATCTATTGACAGAAATGCAATATAATATACAATACTTTGTTTTCAGTGATGTATAAACATCTTACATAATGAACCGTTATGTTTTTATTACCTCAGAATGAGCCATTTCTATCACATACACCATGTCTAGTTGCCATTATGCGCCAGCATGTTTCTACAGCAGCCCTAAACGGACAAACTTCTCTACAGAGTGTGTTTCGTCACTATGTTGTTCTTCTAAATCGTTCATGTTTTTAGAGGCAGCTTGCATGGTCACAATATTGAATATACACAAAGTAGTAGCAGTAGTCGTAGTCGTCTGGTTTATTAGAAGCGGAGACTGTTCTTTGTTAGAAGTAAGAAGAAACCTCATTGCTTCACACAAGCTGCTCTCTCAGACGACGACATGTCAGCCAGACAGTACATTTTAGATGAATTGGTCTAATAAATGACTCAGTGACTCACTCATAAAGACTGCTTTGTCTCTGGCCCTGTCCCAATGGCACCCTAAACACTCACGGTATTCCTACGAGTCCGCACTTTTGTGATGTAACGCCGCTTTGACTGTCGGGAAGAAGTCTGCTGTGGAGCTCGCACCAGTGCAGGCGCATCAAGGGCGCATATTGACTGCAAAGGTCGATATGAGCCCTAAAATGACAAATGAGACGCTACGGTCTCATGAACTTAACGGACACAAGTACCCGGCAGCCAATGTAAGTCCACAAGACTGAAAGTGCATATGAAATGTGCCATTTGGGACAGGGCCCCTGAATGAGTCAGCCTCATCATTTGAAAACAACGTTGTGAGATCGCTGGATATATCCTTATAACTTGTCAGAGCTTTTGCAGCACTCCAATATCACAAAGCCAAGTTCTAAACATCACAACCGGAGTAAGTGTAAAATATTTCCTCTTGATGTAGCTTATTCATATTCATATTGTATGACTAATTCCTATTAAAACCCTGTCTGTGCCCTAAACCCTGTTCTCCAATTTTTATTCCTTTGCTCTCAATGCCTGGTCATTACACTCTCCATAGTTCAATCAGAGTGGATGAGAGAGTGACGAAGACCGAATGCCGTTTTTGTTTTCAGTCGTGATTGTAATAATAGTTCTCATCAAAGACACAGAATAGCGGATAGGATAGTGCTATATATCTTGTGTTTAAAAATAGACTATTAAGTGTGAAATATGAGATAACGTTGTTAAATATAACAGTCTATTTTTCTCACTGATGGGCCTCCAACTGTTTCTTTGATACAGGCCTCTGAATCGCAAAGGCCGCTTCTAGATTTTCCATGTCGAGAGTATACAATATCTGACGTGACTCACATTTGTATGTTCCATTGGTTGGTGGTTGTGTTGAAGTAGCCCCAGCTGGCAGCATTTTGTCCAGTCATGACACACCTGTCGAGGCCTCCCAGCATGGAAACCACATAGTCTTGGATGGTGCCTGCATCACTGAAGCCTGACAAGAACTCTGGCCTGAATCAATGACATATCATTTTAAAAATATCAGTGTGGAACAATTGGATTTTTGCTTATAATTTAGTCTGAAATCTTGAATGTGATTCTACCTGTGTTTCATATACCAGAAAATGGTGGCACAACCAAAGCCAGTAGCCACACTCAGGTGTGATTCTGGTTTAGGTAAGGAAGACAGGAAGTCAGCGCTGCAGCGTCCATCCTGCCAGGTGATCAGCTGACTGACATCTTTGGGAATGAATCTAATGATTTCATCTTTACTTAGCCATTCACATCCTAATGGAGATGGATGAAAGTATAAGTATTGATACCATCTAATTTATGATCTTTTAATGAACATGATTGCCTTCAATCACAGTACCACACCAAAATGCCAGAATTAAACATGCTTTTAGTAGCTGTTTAATGTGTTCAATGTTAACCTGATTTAGATTTCCACAACACAATGCCATGCATTTGTCCACATACTCCAATGCACTTGACTTTTTTCAGCTTGTCTTTGGGTAAAGCGTCCATGCATTTGTCCAGAGCTGCAATTATTAGTGCAGGATCCTGCTCTTTGGCCTATTACAACAACAATAAATAAAACGTTTGTTTCAAAAAAGCACATTAAAGGTACACTGTACCATGTGTTTTCTCACAATACTATTTGAGGTTAATTTCTCAGTATAGTCTGTGTCTTTTGACTGCCATCGCTTTAATCAATAGCTGTTACCTACACGTGTGTCTGTGGTGCAGCTGATATCAGAGTTTGTAGGGAAACTCCTACTGTCTGTCACTGTGTTGGACTGCGCCTCCAGCAGCACGACTTTAACTGATGTGGTGCCCAGATCCATGCCGAGAACAAAGTCAGCAGAACAACTGAGTGATGTCGCCATGACCTCTAAAGAAATCACTACTTTTGTACAGTCAGAGGAAAATGTGCAGTATATGTCATTTATATGTCATTGCACACGGAAATAAGCTGCTCTCTAGTTATCCACGACCTGATCTAGCGATGTGCTGATGGACGAATCGCTCTTGTTTCGAATCTTTTGAATGAATATGTTGAACCGGTTCACAAAACTGTTCTGGATGAATCATTTAAGAATCGGACTGAATAATTTGTTCAGTTCGCGAACAGCTCAGAACGAGAACTGTCTCTTTTGAACTTGTCGTATTGATAAACACCCTTAAGTTATTAATACGTTTATCGAGAAAAAAAAACTATATAAACAATAATACAGAATAATAAACAAACAAACAAAAAGTTGATATTTGGGCGGTTACGTTAATTTTATTAATGTAACCGCCCAAATCATTAATTTAATTAATTTTTCATTATTTTTTTTTATAAGCTTTAGATATAGGCAACATGCAATGACGTAACGTCCTGACGCAAAATAAGTTGTTTTTATCGATCAGTTCGAAAGAACCGATGCTCTCAAATGATTCTTACATCCCGTCACCATTTATGAGCCTTCACGGATCCCGTAGAGTGGGTGAAAGGTAAACGAACTAAGCAGATATTTAAATTGTAATGTTATTTTGAGTTATAAACACAAACGTGTATTATTAGAAATATTATTGTTTGAAATGAAGAACAAGTTGGGCATGAAGATGAAATAAAATTAGAAATAGATTCTCATTAAAAGTCCCATGGTGCTTAGCGAGAAAATGGCTGACCGAGAATGACACACGCTGTGTTTTATCCAGAATTTGCCAGATTTTTCTGAATACATTCCTAGATTAATATAGTCTTAAACAAATAGCTTATGATGTTCGAGTGTTTATTGTAAATTATGCTTTCTTGAATCGCGGAGGCTGACGCTTTATTTGTGTTTATCAATATCTTGACCCTAACGGTAAGTGGAGGAGAGGATTTAACGCGAATGTTTGATGTCTCTCCGCCGGCTTTATGTGATCATGTGTTTTTCTCCTGTTTCGTCTCAGCGTATTTTTAACATCACAACATGGCCACAGTAGCAGCCAAACGCGAGGGACCGCAGTTCATCAGTGAGGTGGCCGTCAGAGGAAACAACGCTGTGCTCGATTACTGCCGCACGTCCGTGTCCGCTCTGTCCGGAGCGACAGCGGGCATCCTTGGGCTAACGGGACTCTACGGCTTTGTCTTTTACTTCCTTGCTTCTTTCCTGCTGTCTTTGCTCCTGATTCTCAAAGCCGGTCGCCGATGGAACAAGTGCTTCAAATCTCGACGTCTGCTCTTTACCGGAGGCCTCGTGGGCGGCCTCTTTACTTACGTGCTGTTCTGGACTTTCCTCTACGGAATGGTGCATGTGTACTGAAGGGACTCAGACAGTACAGCAGCCGTGTATTTGTAGAACAGTAACATGATAGAGAGGCCTCAGGGTAGAGAGTGCTGATTGATGTACCACAGATATTGTCCGTAACCATACTTCCGTTTAGCCATTAAAATTTAAAATATTTTTCAGTACTAATTGCACTGAACTTTAGATATTTAAAAATGTTGTGTTTTCTTTCTTTCCTCATGTAATTTAATATTTTCTTAACACTTGTTTCAGGGCTGGGTTTGGATCTAGTGTTGTCCAAAACGGAGAGTGATTTGTTTTCAGCTTGCTTTCTTTGTATGATGTGCAAAACTCTGTGAACTCCAGGCATCAATGGAACCATGTAAAAACACAATACAAACTTTAAACTGTATAAATCACATAATTTTATTTCAGATATTTTGAGGAAAATAAATTATTAACCTCATGGATTGAATTGTGTGGTTTCTAATTTTTACAGTCATATATCTGGCTGTCCTCTGTGACTAAACTTGACTTAAAATACTTTGTGCCAGATGCATTAGTGAAAACTACAAGTTTTGTAAATGATCCATATGTAGATAATTTATATAAATTATTGCAAGCATCCTAATATAGATATCCACACTACCATGTAAAAGTTTGAAATTGATAAGATTTTTTCCCCCTGGTTTCACAGACAAGGCTTAAGCCTAGTCCCAGGCTAGAATGCATGTTTGAGCTGTTTTAACTGAAAGCAACTTGCATTGACATATCTTAAACTAAGTCAGTGCCATTTTTTTTTTTTTTTTTGGTCTCAAGATGCACACCATGTTTTTTTTTTTTTTTTTTTTTTTTTTTTTTTTTTCTTCTAGGGTATGTTTATAAAAGCTACTTAAATACCCTAATTGATCTAAGGCCTAATCCTGGCTTAATCTAAGCCCTGTCTGTGAAACCAAGCCTTTGTGTTTTTGAAAAAAGTCTCTAATGCTTGAGGATACATTTATTTAATCAAAAATACATAAAAAAAAATACATCTTTTTCCCTATATTTGTTATTCCTGTGATGACAAAGCTGAATTGTCACGTGATCCTTCAGAAATCATTCTAATATACTGATTTGTTGCTCGTGAAACAATTATTATCGAAGTTGAAAACAGTTGTGCTGCCTAATATTTTTGTGGAAACTGTGATGCACTTTTTTCAGGGTTCCTTCAAAAGAAGAGTATTTAATTAAAATAGAATCTTCTGTAAGATTATAAATTGTCTTTACTGACACTTTTGCTCAGTATAATGCAAAAACTATTACTTTCTTAAAAAAAAAAAAAAGGAACAATTTTAAGGTTGTACTGTTTTCTCAAAGATGAAAACAAATATTTAAACATTTATTCAGCATTGGTTTGACAATTTTTGGTGTCAGGTCAAATTTACAATAAATATTTTAGCTTATTATAACTTTGTAACAAAAACATCCATTGGCAGTTAAACACTACACTCTACAAAAAGATGGTTCTTTGAAGGTTCTTTACATGTAGTAACAGTTCTGTTTAGATCTGTATTGTCCTGAAGAGCCCCTTATTTGCTGAAATGGTTCTTTGTGTTAGAGTTTAGGGTTCTTTATTCACGCCTTTTTGTTTTTCAAATCTGTAACTGTCGAAGCCACCTAACTGAGGGCTGTTTCATAAAACAAGATTAGAAAACAAGCCAGGTTTATTTTAGTTAGTCAGACTTATTGTCAGCGAATTCTGTTTCATAAAACAAACTTAAATTAGTTCAAACTCAGTTACTCTGGCAACTTATGCTGGGAAACTAGCCTGGTCCGGGGGAGGCTAACTGTCAGGCTAAGCTGAGCTCCTCTAACACTGACCAATATAAATGCAATGATATTACAGCTGACTCTCTCACATACAATTATTTGACTTTATTAACCACTGTCAGTCCTATATATATATACACACACACATTTACTAAATAGAGCTAAATAAAATAAAATAAAAAATGGTGTAAGTTTAAGGCAATTTTTATTAAAAGGTAAGTATGATGAACCAAAACATTTAAAGAGAAGTAATTTCTTAAAAAATTAAGTGTTATATAGCCCACTGAATCATTCTGAGACTTAATACTGACAACAATGGAACCACTTGGGAGAGAACTGCCAGGAGACTAATTAGAGAAATTATTCTTAGCACAAAAGAGGACAGTGGTACAAGAGGATTACCAAATCATTGTTTTAAGTGTGAAAATACAGCAAAAGTAACACAGAATTTCAAAATCAATAGACCTGTGACAAGGCCCCTGAAACAATCAGGTCTTCATTTTTAAGCTCTCATTAAGTGATGAGTGATTTTTTTGCTAGACAAAGAGCAGGAGAAATACCAAGCGAGTGTTTCAGAGCCAGCAAAAGCTATGAAAAGAGTGACAGAGTAATATGCAGCCTGCAGAAGTGACATGCATGGTTGTGAACTACCCACTGTAGTCAAAGCACAATAAAGTCAGCTAACCTTTTCCAAGGCCCATATTTACTAAAATATAGACCTCTGGGAATCTATACTCTGGTCTATACTAAACCGTGTCAGAAATTATTCTTAATTATGTCAGATAACACTTAAGCAAAACATGGTCAGGTCAAAGTGTCTGAATAATTTTTGGTTTTATCAGTTTTACTGGTCGTCCACTGTATGAAGAGTTTTTGGGTATAATATGTCACAGTTTACTTTATTTTGCTATCCTCACTTACATAAATGAACTGCAGTGCCCTGCACCCACTTGTAAAAATATATCAAAATGTCTGAATAATTTTTGGTTTGACTATGTATATGTGTGTGTGTGTGTGTGTGTGTGTGTGTGTGTGTGTGTGTGTGTAACCTACAGGTTTTCTTTTCTTACTGGCTAAATGTTTTGTGCCCAAGATTTAATTAGATTGTTTTAAAATATATGAATACATTTCTCTCTGGTTTGGTTTGGCAGCTGTAGTACCTTTTATGGTTATTAGAAGAGCAGAAATTAAAATCACAAATTTAAAATAAATATGCACAGACTAAATTTTAATCGGTAAGATGAATCTAAACTCAGTCAATGGCCTACAGTATATTGATTTACCTCATTACAATAGTCAATTTACAGTTACTATCATACACTTACGTGTAGGTTTAAAATTGTATATAAGGCACATTTAATGTCCAACATCAAATATTTTAGCAAAATGTATATTTTAGTCAAAATTATTGCGCTTCTACGCGTCCCGTCTGTTTGGCGCGCATGCGCGCAGCAGCAAAATGGAAATATTTGCATGACTTTCTAACATTTACAGATGGAGATTAATTTTCTGGAGCTCAGCCATTCATTTACATAGACTGTCAACACGTGATTTTTTTCTTAAAATTTTAATTCTCAATTTGTAACTGGTTTTTCTAGCAATCATGGCTTTTTCTCTTTATAGTTTAACAGAACGTGAGTGTGACCAGTGGCCTGTTGCATGAAGCTAGTTGAACAAACTCTGAGTTTCAGAGTAGATTTGGAGTTAACAAATTCAGATAAATCCAACCTGGTTTAGGTCAGGATCAACTGTTGCACAACGCTCGGTATAAACTTTCTCTGTCGACTCAGGTTTAATCCAGAGTTTGCAAAGCGCGTGCACCTGAAAGTGTGACACGTGCGGCAAACAGCCAATCACACGGAACAAGGAGAACTTCAGTTTAATTCACTTCTCGCGAGAGAGCCGCGCAATTCATGTCTCTTCCGAAGATTAAGAGATCGTTATGAAAAATATGAGATTAAACGCATTTACAAAGCAGGAATAAACACTGCTGCAGTGAAAGTTTGAGAAGGCAGCAAGAAAATATCTGACTATATCAATGCATGTGAATCAAACAAATAGGCCATATAATTAATATGGTTTCACAAACAGCTCAAAAGAATACAGCTAAGCTTAATCTGTTTAAAAGCTTTATATATTATGCATGTATTATATTTATTTTAATTTAAAAGCAAAGTTTAATATTGTCAATTAATATAATAGGCCTAATTATATGAATATGTCATGAATTAATCATAATTTTAATTTATTTAATATAAATATAGGCTAATGAATAATTAACAGCAAATGTTCAGCAATTTTGTCTTTAAAATGTTTTCACTATAAACTGATTTAATTGGAGCGAGAGATACAGGGGGAGTGGCTTTATTGCATCAGATACATGTCACTTTACTCACAGCCGATTGGTCGAGTTTGGGTTTGTGATCTCTTACTCAGAATAAAACCTGATCTGGAGCAGGTTAGCCATGAAGCGTTAGTTACCATAGCAATGAACCCCGCTAAAAACCAATCCACTTTCATAAGCCCGAAAAACCAGAGTTTACTCAAACTAATCTTGAACTTACCTGGGTAGAAACTGAAACCGGCTTTGTGCAACAGGCCACAGCTCTGTTCTGTCCGGAGAACCCAAATTTGAAAATCTGTTTAGAATAAGGTGACCAGATTTCTGAAATGGAAACCGGGGACATTTCCTATTTGAGTGGCCAAATATCGCAGAAATCTAATTTGTTATTATCTAATAATTAAAAAACGGGGACAATACATTTTTGAATGTTTATTTTTTTAAAAAAAAAATATTATTAGGCTACATTAATAATTATTATGATTTAGTTTGATTATTAGGATTTTTGGTCTTGTTTTAATACAATTCACCAAAAAAACTATTGCACTATTAATAGTAACCACTGTAAAAGCAGTTCAAAACAAGATGCCTATTATGTTATAACAAAAGTATGACTTTACAAAAGCACTTTACAAAAAATAAAACAACATAAATATAAAAAGATAAGATAAATAAAACGGCATTTAACAAATATTTTTAACATTTATTATTGCATTTAATGTTTTCATTTTCCCTGGCTGTTTATACTGTAGGCCTTATACAACTTTTTTTTTTTAACATTTAACTATTTTTAACTATTATTTTGCATTTTAGACACAGTTTAAGCACAAAGTTGCAAGTGTATTATTATTTTTTTATTTTATTTTATTTGAGTCTACCTTCACCACGTGATAAAATTAAGATGTGTATGTGTGGAAATGATATGTTGTGACTGCGGAACTTTTAGGGACGTTTGAAATTGTGCTAAACAATCCCACACCCTGTTGAGGCCCTGTTATAAAACACATACAAACAGTATTACTTTCATTTAACATGAATAGTTAGTATGTTACTGGCGTGACCGACCAAGTGTAGCAGTGTAGCTGCACAGCTAAAAATTATTGTAGTGAAAATAATCACTGCAATAACCAACTTCGATAACCAACAGGCTGCTGTATGCTGGTCTGGCTTTTTTTTGCAATGTTTTTGCGGGTTGTTTTGAACGAGCTGTAAAACGGGAACATTTCCGGGGACAGCTCCAGTCGGGGACAGAACACGAAAAACCGGGACTGTCCCCGAAAAACGGGGACGTGTGGTCCCCCTAGTTTAAAACCATTTCTTAAGAGTGTAGGAGAACATAAACAACACTGGCACTATTCCTCTTTGGTATGACTGAGCATAGACCCGCTATAACAACTCCCTTCATACATCCACAGTAAATCCAATGGGATTCAGCATCAGAAAAATCCTCTACTGGTTGCGTGGTGTTCTCAAGGTTGAAACAGGAGAAATGGTCTGTTTTTCTGTAGCATGCTGAGTCCTGAATGTCACTGTACCCTGTGGCTTTCTCTCAGGACTGTGGGTTTTGAGCGCTGAGCCTGTGGGCTGGATCGGTTTCTCTGGGTTGTTATTGGGCTGAGATGACACTGATGTCAATGGATGCATCTCTATTGCCTGCTTCTCCTCCCTCTTGTGTCGCCCATCTTGGCGATGATGACCGTGGTGTCTTACATGCTTTCTCTCTCTGTGCTTTCCAGGTTGTTTTCTAGAGGTACAAATAGTATGAATGGAAACTATATGTAAATAATAATGAATCCACTGCAGTTAAATTGTTTAAAAAGCACACAATAGTACATCATATAAAATCACAAGTAGAATCTTACTTTGTGATTGCTTCAAATTTTGTCTCTCTGTAGAAGGAGCTTTTGTTCATCATGTAGAGCAGAATCATGTCACAGACAAAAACCCCCTGTGGAACGAGATGAGCACCGACCATACAAGAGTCTGAGAAACATTATTAATGCATCAACCATTAGTGACACTGCTGGGAACTAGCTTATATACTCACAGCACCCATTAAAGCAAGTCCAGAACCAATATTGATCGCTGTAGGAATGATACTGAATTTCCCAGCCTAGAAAACAAAGTATACTAAATACCATATTTTTACTATTTCACAATGACAGGAATCTATAATAATTTTGATTATCTCTTACCTTTCCATTCACTAATATATCAAAGCGAATGCCATACACTTTAAATAGATTCCGATAAGTTTGACCTGCTGCATCATTGTAGTATCGAGCAAATCTACAAAATGAGAGAAACATGTCAGCCACTGTAATGATACAGTTCCAAAACAAAATGCTTTGAAAGAAAAGTAATAGTGGTGAAAATTTTTATTATAGAAAACTTCTCTGTCTCTGTCAATGAATCATTTTGTACGGTCAGGTTTGCTGACATGTTTTAGAAAGTGGAGTTTTGGTGAAAGGTCATGTGGGTAGCAAAATTAGTAAAATTGCTGAAATTTTTATTTATAGAACCTTGTTATATGAGCGAATATCAATAAATCAGAGCAATACCTGAAGTTGTAACCAGAGGTGACATTGTTTTCAGAGGAATCCAAGCGTGTGAAGCTATATTCAGGGTTACACTGAGATGCGTCTTTATCCAAATCACAATTCCACTCGATTCCTACTGCAATTGAACCACCCTGTGTGTGTATATGAAAGAAAAGAAAACATAACATTATATTCTTAATAAAATTACATTCTGTGCAAAATATGGTGCATCATGGTATTCTTTTGCAGTTTGTGGAATTAACTGTTCCAGTCAAAGTTTTATTTATTTATTTTGCATTTAGAAATTGAATATGCTTAATCTATAAAGTGCCAGATGACACTTTTGCTGGAAAATGATGGCATACCGTCCAAACTGTTTATAATTTTCAACCCATTGTAAATGATGCTTCTATACCACAGGTCACTGTTTTGCTTGTGATATTTTGTTATACTTTAATTATACAGAAGACACATAAGGGCATGGGCTTAGATTAAGCCAGGATTAGGCCTTGCTTCAATTAAGACATTTACATATACAGGTGTGCATCTTGAGACAAAACAATGCACTGACATATTTTAAGATATAAAAAAAAAAAAAAAAAAAAACAGCTCAAACATGCATTTTAGTCTGGACTAGGCTTAAAGGGTTAGTTCACCTAAAAATGAAAATTCTGTCATTAATTACTCACCCTCATGTCGTTTCACACCTTTGTTCATCTTCAGAACACAAATTAAGATAAAATAGTCCACGTGACTGCAGTGGTTCAACCTTAATGTTATGAACGAGAATACTTTTTGTGCACAAAAACAAAACAAAAATAACAACTTTATTAAACAATCTCTTCTCTTTCATGTCGGTCTCCTACCCAGTTGACATAGTAGCACAGTGCAGTTCTTTCTTGTTTATGTCCAAACAGCGGCTCAATATTGGCCGACGCTGTTCACGTGAGCACCACGATGCGTGTGATGCTTCTCTTCTGTGTCATTCTCCTACTCTGTTTATGTTCAGCGCTTCCAGGTTCTACGTCAGAACGCCGACTCATTATTGGCCGGCTCCTGTGTCAGCATCACACGCATCGTGGTGCTCACATGAACAGCGTCGGCCAATACTGAGCCGCTGTTCGGACATAAACAAGAAAGAACTGCACTGTGCTACTATGTCAACTGGGTAGGAGACCGACATGGAAGAGAAGAGATTGTTTAATAAAGTTGTTATTTTTGTTTTGTTTTTGTGCACAAAATGTATTCTCGTTCATAACATTAAGGTTGAACCACTGCAGTCACGTGGACTACCTTAATTTGTGTTCTGAAGATGAACGAAGGTCTTGTGGGTGTAGAACGACATGAGGGTGAGTAATAAATGACAGAATTTTCATTTTAGGGTGAACTAACCCTTTAGGCTGGGGGAAGATGTTAAAACGTATTTAAGAGTGGCTTAAGTGTCCAAATGCTTTTTGGGATGTCCTGTGCCTGGATCAACATTTTGATATTATTTACATGAGTCCTTTTAAAAAAAATCCCAAAATCATACACTAAGAAAGATTACTGTCTCGATGTAGACAAGTTAGGATATGATCTGCTTACACACTGAGCTGCTGCTTGAACATCAACTACCAGTGTGTTTACAATGGTGGAAACTTGCTTGTTTTAACTTGTCATTTCACGAGTTCACATATACATATAATTAGATAAAGTGATGCGTATTTGGCGTGCTGTCTGGGGGAAGGGCTCCGAGCTCAGAATTTTGGCCCAAGTACTCCCCCAGATGTGGTAATAATAGATAGAACTAGAAGTGAGGAGATAGGGTGGTGGAAGGATGCTGATAAACTGTCAAACGAACAGAGGTAAGTCTGCAGTATATATACCTCTTGTTGTTGGTTGATTAGCTGAATGCTTTCCACTTGTGCTAATTAGGTTAATTATCTGAACCTGCTCCTCCCGAACTTTGTTAATAAAACATCATGTCGTTTAAACCACTTGCCTTTGTTGCCAAGTTCTGGAAATTGTATCCAGTCCATTTAATCATATCTCCCACAAAAAAGATGGGACAATAGGGATGATGTTCTTTGTCATATCTGCATGTCTTGAGATATGTGCTATTGGTGGTAGGCAGGACGTTCGATCTTCAAGTGAGAAAAGGAAAAGTGGAAGAAACGTTGTATTTACTATTATACTATGTGATGACATTGTGGAGATCATGCAGCATCATGAGATCATGTATAAGGACAGATGAACAACTGTCAGCCTGTCATTTAAATGGGCAGGGCACAGGATATCAAGACTGTAAGACTCAGTGTATGCACCACACGCTGTGTTAGTATAAATAGAGATGAGTAAGTGTCAGATATTCAGAGCAGCTTCTGCTGTGTTGTGCTGTGCCATCAGTATCCAAACATAACACTTTACTGTGTGCAAGACAAGTAGGTCTGCGCTTTCACACCGCTATAAACGTTTTATAAGGCATTTGATTTCTCTGTTTTTTAGTACGTGGCTTTGCAACGACTCAGTGAAGAATCACTCTATTTCTGATAAAAAGAAACTGCAATATAGTAGTGCTCAGTTTGGATTAGTTAATGTGTTTAGGATTGTATGGGCTCTTTAAATAACTGCTTGCCAGATGACACTCTGTTTTTGAGCCACAGAAATGATCCTGCGCTTATGAGTGAACTATGAACTTTCTTATTCAGCAGGAGTTTGAAATGACAACTGAACATCCTGTGCTGACAGAGCATGAAAAGCGTCCAAACAAGGGGGGAAAAGGTTATGATAGGTTCATGTTACTCAGCTGGTGTCCATAATGCACAAGATAGAACTGCTAGATATGATCTACAGATTTTATGAAAAAAGACTTTAGCAGGAGTATCCTGTGGGAGGGAAGAGATTTTATGAATGTTATTGTTGCTCCATCTAAAACTCTGATGGTGCTTTGCAAAGAAAATAACATGCAAAACATTAGGCTGTAGAAAACCTAGTTGAAAAGCTTCAAAAAGACTATTGGACGTTAGTTCAGTTCTGTCAACAGCATCCATGGCATGCACACAAGAGTATAAACAATGAACGCATTACAAATTCCAATCACTTGTTAGGTCACTAAATGCATTTGCAGTGAATGGCATGAGCTGAGCACACTTATTTTGTTTCAGAAAAGTGAGAACATTTATTAGGCTTTAATGTAAAAATAAACACTGACATGATGCCTCCAGGCTTCACTTACTTGGAGAAGGCAAATTTTGGAAACTTGATGAAGTTCTTTACATAGACTGTGAAGTTTTCTGCTTTTGCCAGCATGGGCTCCCTGTTGCAACATTTGGCACATTACAGATACAACACTAATATGCTATATATTTTTTTTAATATATCATCCAGGCATGCATAGGCAATAATTTTGCAACTGGTACACAACACTGTTCTCTTACGATGGTGCATGGCCATGCTCAACAGGGCACCAGCCATGAATCTCACAGGTTCCTGTATCATTTAGACAGCGGCCTGTCTTCACTCCTGAATAAACAACAGTAGAATGTAGTCCCTTTAAGGCTAGGAATCAGAAAACATTCCAGTTGGTTGTATATAACAATGTAACAACAATGTAACAGGTGTTGTGCTTACCATGGCCTGCTATAACAGTTTGCCCTTCCACACATTCATTGTCATTAGTACAAAAACCATCTGGCACTTTAGGACTCTGAAATAAGTAGAATGAAGTGAACACATACAACAAACTCAGTGGTTTTAAAATGTACAGAGATCAAAAACTCCATAAACTTCTATATGAATCAGCTCTCTAATTGGGAGACATTACTCTAGTCTTTCCTATGAATGCCTTGTGTTTTTGGTAGCATCATTTGTGTTGGGTATAAAAATAAAATAAATCAACAACCTGTCTCTTACCTCAGGGCAGTAACCCAGTCTTTGGTTTGGTGTCACTAGGTAATTTGTCACAATAAAGAAGACCCTATCCCCCTGTTCAAAAGAATTGATGACATATTCTTACATAATACATTTTCAAAAGCAAATTAATAGATCAGGACACTTACATTTTGTGTCTAATGTGATACTCTCACTTCAACCTTTCTACATAGAACCAACAAGCTTCAATTTAAGGCTTTAGTAAATATTTTTTTTAGTCTTTATCTGATAAATGGAGAAAAAAGCCTTGCATCTAAGCCCAAGAAAATGAGATTCCAAGCCAAAAAGCCTCACATAAAAAATAGACTTCATAAAAGCTGCCTGTGGCACATTTGATCCAGCTCATCTTACACAGTATCTTTTGTGGTCAAAGCTTCAATGCCATTATGAAGGAGTAACACTTTTCTGCAAATAGTTTTGCAAAAGCATTAGGGCACTGCTGGGAATAGAAGGCTTTGGTTCAATCAGTTCAAATCTAAAATAAAAATGGTGAAAATTACAAATAAGTAAATATTATAGACCCTCTATCAGTCTCTCAGCTGTAAGATCCAACTGTTTTGCATGAATTTAAGCAAGATTATATCCAAAACACATTTAAAGGGAAAGGAAGATGAAAGTAAATATACCATTATGTAACATAATAAACACAATAAATGTGTATTATTTAAATTCTTCGTAAAAGATGTGTATAGCATGTCAGTTATCACAATAGTAACAGATAAAATGGAGATCGATTTTGAGAAAGTAAAAAAAAAAACAGAGAAAAAAAACAGAAAACAGAGTACATATGGTTTACAAATACATTTCTTTCAAAGCAAATATACAGCAAAGAAGTGTATTTACTTGTGGAGGGATGACATAGTCCTCTGCACCCCAAAGCTGCAGACCAAACTGAGTGCTGTTGGTGAAATCTATACCCTTGAGTTTGGTGATCACAGAACTCTGGATGGCTTCCTCAGTCTCCTGATATCCTTTCTTCCAAATAAAAACCCAGCTTTAAGAGGACACACCAACAAAAGAAAATAACAGTGAGAAAAACAACATTGTTTTTACATTGTAAAAAAAAAAAAAAAAAAATATATATATATATATATATATATATATATATATATATATATATATATATATATATATTTATATATATAGTCATTTTAATGGTTATTTAGGGTCTGTGTGTTAGAGAGTAATGCTATAAGCCACATATGGCTAACACACCCTTAAGGACATTATAACAACATTATTTTTTTCTTTTTTGTAAAGGACAAGAATAAAGTAGCTTTAAATGGCATTAGGCGGGCTGGTGCTTTTGTGTGTTGCACAGCACACGTGATCCAGGTCATTTTACATTAAGCACCTTTTGCGGCAGCTCCATGGTGCCCAAAAAAACATGTGAAAGAATTGGGAAGCAGAAGTGAAGAAACTTTTGTCTGGTTCTAATAAATACATGGACTAAATGGTGATTATTAATCTAAATCAAAACAGAAGTCTTTTTCGTTACATGCAATACTTACAAAACGAGCACCAGCAGGTCGAACAGTGTAGAGACACTGCAATGGTTTCAGTCTTTCCATTGATATAAATAACATCCAAGACATGCTTTAACTGTCCGATTACGGTTTCATGAAATTTATGAACGATTCGGTTTCATGAGATTCATATACAGAAACCATTGTGAGCATAAACAAACACTTAACGACCTTTTAAAACACGTACTTTTAAAGATTAAATCTTCTAAAAACTGGCAAAGCCCGCTCGTTCACCTCAACGTCTAGATTTAGAGAAGCACAAGACACCTACCCGATCAGATATCCAATCACTCCCAGCTGAAAGAGTCTAAACAGAACTCCGACCTTTTTGTTTTTAGCGATGACAAATTTCTCAGTCTTGTAATCGAGTAGAGAGAAGAAAAAGTTACCCCAGGTCTGAGCCATGTTCCTGTGTCATTGACAGGCTCGGAGCAGCTGTCAACTGCTCTGCGCTTACGGCCGTGCAACCAGTTCTTCCCCCAAAGTATTTCGTCAAAACCTTTATTTCTGTTCTCTTCCTTTTGTTCAGGAAATATTTCTTTATTTTGTCAACATTTCTATCACTGATTTAACTGATACGAGCAGTAAATAAGGGGTTACGCTGTTTTTAAGGACGTCTCAAAGGAGCTTTCTGACTAGCTTACGCAGCGGATATCCATAATAGTTTTAATGGTGGCAACTGTCGTTAACATTATTTAATACAGGTATCATATAATACTTTTACAGCATATTCATCTAGGTTTTTATTCATTGTGTTTATTCAATTTATACCATTACATTTCAACATTTAAGTTGTACAAATTAACATTATGCTATACGCCTATCATGAATAAGGAATACAAATTATAAATGACTAAGTTAATTTATTATTCATTAGATTAATAAGTTCAGTGAATAAATGCATAATATGGAGAAGTATATTATTAAGTAATGTTATGGAATTGAACCTTTTCGTAAAGTGATGATTTAACTGTTTTTCATTAGCTCTCGTAGTCTTATGAAGGATGTGTTTTGACGAGCCTAATAATTTCTATGACCTTTCCGGTCGTTTCTATCTAGGCAAGTATTTATTTTTAGAAATAATTTTATAGATAGGCCTATTGCGATATCCACATGTGAAATAACAATTTAGAATAATAGTTTTTAACGATTTATAGTGTACAAATCAAATGTCTCGAACAAGACAATAAAAAAAAAAACTAATTGCTTCAAGCTGGTTTGTGAACATTTTACTCTACTCAACCCATTTACAAAAACACTAGCTGATTAAATGGTTTAAAACTAATTACTTAGGTTAGTAATATAATTGCCAGCCAATGACAAATAAACGCATCTAAGCAGCTCCAGCAGAGCAGACCAATTTCTAAGAGATTTATTTAAAGTTAGAATTTCAGCTGGCTTATCTGAACATACACTTGGTGGCACCATCTTACCATTTTTGAAATTTGTAGCAGCAGCTGTTAGAACAAGACCACAACAGGTGTCACAGAGCTAGATTTTAACCGTAGGTTATTACTAACCACATAAGGTATCTGCCATACAGCTTTTAAAAAAAAAACAAATCTATAAAGAAAGAAACATCACCCCAACTTCTACCCATTATCTATAGAAATCCTAGTGCTTGGCTCCAGGAACTTGTATTTTTACAAGCCTACAAAGACAAAGCCCCTTGTAATTGTAACTACTTGCAGGGTTGCTTTTGTATTATCCTGAGCATTTTATTTTCTGAAAACAAGTTGTTTCACTCTTTTTGAAAACAAGTTGTTTCACTCATTTTAACTTACCAGATCATGAATTACTAGTCAGGCACAAACACAAGGAAAACAAATCCAAAATCTGACATTTCAATGCTTTTATTTTGTCATCAAGATAAAAAAAACAAAAACAAAAAACAGGTGGAAAAACACTAATAAATGTAATCGAATTCAGTTAAAGTATTGAGAGAATAGAGAAAAGTGGTGAGTGCATGGGGATAACTGAAAGAATTAAATGTCCATCCTTGAGATTGTCAGTTTAAACATCTGAACCTCCTCTGAGACGCAGCACCAGATGCAAGGTAGACTCTTTCTGGATGTTGTAGTCGGACAGTGTGCGACCATCTTCCAGCTGTTTGCCAGCAAAGATCAACCTCTGCTGGTCAGGGGGAATGCCTTCTTTGTCCTGGATCTTGGCCTTCACATTCTCAATGGTGTCGCTTGGCTCGACCTCAAGCGTGATGGTCTTGCCTGTCAAGGTCTTGACGAAGATCTGCATGCCTCCCCTGAGACGCAGCACCAGATGCAAGGTGGACTCTTTCTGGATGTTGTAGTCGGACAGTGTGCGACCATCTTCCAGCTGTTTGCCAGCAAAGATCAACCTCTGCTGGTCAGGGGGAATGCCTTCTTTGTCCTGGATCTTGGCCTTCACATTCTCAATGGTGTCGCTTGGCTCGACCTCGAGCGTGATGGTCTTGCCTGTCAAGGTCTTGACAAAGATCTGCATGCCTCCCCTGAGACGCAGCACCAGATGCAAGGTGGACTCTTTCTGGATGTTGTAGTCGGACAGTGTGCGACCATCTTCCAGCTGTTTGCCAGCAAAGATCAACCTCTGCTGGTCAGGGGGAATGCCTTCTTTGTCCTGGATCTTGGCCTTCACATTCTCAATGGTGTCGCTTGGCTCGACCTCGAGCGTGATGGTCTTGCCTGTCAAGGTCTTGACGAAGATCTGCATGCCTCCCCTGAGACGCAGCACCAGATGCAAGGTGGACTCTTTCTGGATGTTGTAGTCGGACAGTGTGCGACCATCTTCCAGCTGTTTGCCAGCAAAGATCAACCTCTGCTGGTCAGGGGGAATGCCTTCTTTGTCCTGGATCTTGGCCTTCACATTCTCAATGGTGTCGCTTGGCTCGACCTCGAGCGTGATGGTCTTGCCTGTCAAGGTCTTGACAAAGATCTGCATGCCTCCCCTGAGACGCAGCACCAGATGCAAGGTGGACTCTTTCTGGATGTTGTAGTCGGACAGTGTGCGACCATCTTCCAGCTGTTTGCCAGCAAAGATCAACCTCTGCTGGTCAGGGGGAATGCCTTCTTTGTCCTGGATCTTGGCCTTCACATTCTCAATGGTGTCGCTTGGCTCGACCTCGAGCGTGATGGTCTTGCCTGTCAAGGTCTTGACAAAGATCTGCATGCCTCCCCTGAGACGCAGCACCAGATGCAAGGTGGACTCTTTCTGGATGTTGTAGTCGGACAGTGTGCGACCATCTTCCAGCTGTTTGCCAGCAAAGATCAACCTCTGCTGGTCAGGGGGAATGCCTTCTTTGTCCTGGATCTTGGCCTTCACATTCTCAATGGTGTCGCTTGGCTCGACCTCAAGCGTGATGGTCTTGCCTGTCAAGGTCTTGACAAAGATCTGCATGCCTCCCCTGAGACGCAGCACCAGATGCAAGGTGGACTCTTTCTGGATGTTGTAGTCGGACAGTGTGCGACCATCTTCCAGCTGTTTGCCAGCAAAGATCAACCTCTGCTGGTCAGGGGGAATGCCTTCTTTGTCCTGGATCTTGGCCTTCACATTCTCAATGGTGTCACTTGGCTCGACCTCGAGCGTGATGGTCTTGCCTGTCAAGGTCTTGACGAAGATCTGCATGCCTCCCCTGAGACGCAGCACCAGATGCAAGGTGGACTCTTTCTGGATGTTGTAGTCGGACAGTGTGCGACCATCTTCCAGCTGTTTGCCAGCAAAGATCAACCTCTGCTGGTCAGGGGGAATGCCTTCTTTGTCCTGGATCTTGGCCTTCACATTCTCAATGGTGTCGCTTGGCTCGACCTCAAGGGTGATGGTCTTACCAGTGAGGGTCTTGACAAAGATCTGCATCTGTAAACAATTTAAGAAAAATAAGATTAGCAACCATGCATAAACAAGTTTAAAACTATTGGTACACATTCAATTACAGCAAAATAAAGGCAGAGCTCTTACACGAATGCTTAAAATTATTTGGAACATCACATAAAATGTAAATATGCTCTAACAAGTAAAGTATCTGTATTAGTCAGATACAATTATGAAAATTAAACAGAATTATGGTGGCAGTTCGGTAAACCTCAACCAATGCAATGAATTCAGGGCGGGGCTAACAGTTTTCTGCCACAAAACAGCTGCATCATACATGATTGTTTGTTACAGTACATTTCAATTTTCTCCACAGTTTACAGTTTAGTACACTATTAGCATGGTTTACGTCGAGTGTTAGTTGTATTTTTCCTCACTTACAAATAAGCAATTTCCCAAATTAAAAGTAATGTGATTTTTTTTTAATATAACTAATTGTGTTCGTCTGAAAGAAGATGGTCATATACACCTAGGATGGCTTGAGGGTGAGTAAATCCTGGGATAGTTTTAAACAAAGTTCTCATAGTTTCAAATTTCACTATCCCTTTAACCAAAACCATTTTGTTTCAATGGAATTGCTTTGGGGGGAAAGAAAAAAAAAAAAAAAAAAAAAAAAAACACGAGAAAGTATTATGTAAAAAAATTATATAGCATTGCAATTTTTGCAGTTTTCTATGAAACCATTTTCCTGAAAGAACATGAAGGGCAAAATACAAACGAAGTACGTGCTAAATTGTCTTAGGTATGTGTAAAATTTTTGTATTCAAGTATATCAAATTTTCAAAAAGTGAGTAAACAAACTAGCACGACGTCAAAACTACTAGACATCATCTTTTATTTAAAACCTATACTGCGCAACACCAAAAATCCTCTTCACTAACATGGCGGCTGTACAGACACATCCGGGTTCTTTGTTCACAGAACACAATGATTCAGCAAAAACACATCGAACAAAAACTAACCAAATCGAAAGCAAAAATACAAAAACCTCACAATTAAGAATAAAACATCCATTTCGGTAACGTAATATTGCGTTCATTACTTAGACGAACGCATTATTAACAATATAATGCAGGTCAATACGTTTAGATATCCAGAAAATTACCGTCGAGAATCAATACCATACCCACAAGAAAAACGAAACATTAAGAATGTATTATTAAAGTCTTGAACAGTGATATGAAAACTAAATGTTAATTCTTACCTTTTAATAAGCTTGCTGACTGTGAAACTGTGAAATTGCTTCTGAAAATATACACGTCCTCTGTTTCGCAGAAAATCTGTCGTTGAATGCGAATGATACTGTATTTATACAAACCCAGGGGCGTGACGTTTACGGTACGTCACATGACCAGATCCTTCCGCAGTCAAAACCTTTATTTGTTAAAACATTTAAATATGCTTTAAAGTAAAGATTTATGATAATGTTTTTTAGCAACTGCATTGTTTTGTATCCTTATTTTAAGTGTGTAATTATTATTATACAATATCAAAAAAGGAAGTCTCCAGAATATGCGAGAATGCGCTGTTCTGGTGGTACACCCTTGAGGCCGTGATTGGCTGGTTGGGTTGTTTGTTCTCTTTGCTATTGGTGGTGAATCAGACTATTGGAATCTGGGCCAGGCAAAAAAAAGCAGGCTGTCATACAGTGATAGAAAAAAATAGAATAATCTGGAATATTTGATATTCCTAAACCAGTCTTGCTAATAATTGTGTCAAAAACTACAACCTGGGACCAGCTCTGTGTGCTTTTAAAATAAACCCATAAATATCATACAGAAATGACAGGCTGTTATCCCTAAAAGAGCGTTTGATCAAAAACATGGTTTCTTAACAAAAAATGTTTCCATGAAGTACATTATTTGTGTTTTAGCCTTGGCATTATGCAGAGTTGTGTCAACCAGTGCACTTAATATAGAACACAACTTGTGACACAGATGCATTGCTTTGAAACATGTTGACCTCAGACATGCTGCCCGCAGTATCTGTTGCAGCAATGTAGGTCATTTTCTCTGGGAGAGTAGACAGACAGTAACACAGTCGTTCACACTGCTACAAAGATCTGACTTGCAAATAAAAAATGATGGGATTTTGTTGAAGTTTACCTTGTTAGAGTTTTTGTACTATCCTCTGTTATTAAAGAAAGGTGTAATGCTAAAGTTCTAAAAAGTTTTGGGGCTTAAATCTGTCTTCTATGTGGAGGACAAGAAACCTTCTGTCCCCTATTCCCATGTGACTTTGAGTTTCTATGGTAGAAAACAAGCATGCATGAATAAAACTACAAACAAGACAAACCAGCTCCAAGCTTGCTCTGAGGTTTATGGTTAACGTAAGTAAGTCAGCAGCTAGTTTCTTTCATCAGCACTTACAGTGCTGTGGGCATGCTATTAAAATAAATATCATAAAATAGTTACCCAAGATAGGTAAACATTACTTGGCTTGCTCTTCAAAAAGGGATGGTATTGTCAAACTGCTCTTTGAGCCTTGTTTATCAGGACAGTCATCCACTTAGTGGACTAGTATCATTGTGGAATCAGGTCCCTGTTCATTCTTCCATGAGCTAGAACAGCTGCAAAAAGATTATATGGATCACCCACATATACTGAAATTTAAAAATAAAGTACATGGTAAAATAATCACCTTATGAGAGTTTTAGAGGGCAACCAGGACACGATAGTAAGATGCTGTAATCATCAGTTTGTTTTTAGGCTTATAGATATGGCCTTGTCTGCTGTTGGGTCTCTATGTTAACCCCACGATACTTGGCATTTGAAAGTGCTCTAATAATATCACAGGCTGGTCAGCATTTATGTTAATGTTATGAATTAGAGATTCTTATTTTAGCCCACTGCTCTCCTAAAGTGAAAATGTAATTTGTAGTGCTTTTGCTTTCTGTTTTTAACAACAGATATCCTATATTTCTGTTGTTAACAACAAAGATATCCTATATTTTCTATCTGTCTTCTATGTGGTGGACAAGAAACAAGAAACAAGGAAATTGTTTCCAAGACAATTATGGGAAATTGATAACATAAATCTTGTGAAATTTACTAGAAATTTCCTGGTTATTATTGCCCGACCCACTGATATACATCACATGAGCTGCCACATCACCAGACTGAACTCAGAGAGTTTTTGTACAGAAAGTACAAGATAATGTGTACCTTGAACTTTCAGGAGAGTGTGTTTGTGTGTGTACCACTTGAAATTGTTAACATCTTACTGTAACTTAATCTGTCATCAACATCAGACATTATAAATAGCTTATACATTATGTTAAGAAATATGCTGTTATGATAACATTTTGGCTGTTTAAATGTTTAACCATGTTTGAATATCTCTGTGACTGTCAATGATGGAAAAATTATGCAGTCACAATTAAACAAGTCGACATAAAAAGTTTTATATAAAACATCTTACTGTGTCAAAACACAAATTGTTTGGTCTCATTTGGAATTCAATAAAAACAAGTTTTCTTTTTTTACTTTCTGTTTTATTTAACAACACACTGTCCCCAAAACTGTCATGTGACATAGGACATCTGTATTAGGCTATACATTATTTGTTTATATTTATACTACTCGACAGTCTATTTCGAAGAAAAGTTTTTCTTTCTGATCTGATACTATCCTGGACTTTGTCTGGGCTCTTGCAACAGCTGAACGGGTGGAACCAGATGACGCCGAGGGCAAAATGAGCTGGCTGAAGCATGTGACCCAACCAGTCAACAAAGTGTGTTTTGCAAGCAGGGTGATGGTTATCAAACAGAGTATAGAATGTTCTACAGGGAAGCATGACTTTAAACCGGTTAGGTTGTAGACGACAAACAACTCCACCTTTAACATATATAAAGTTAGAGGAATGGCGTGCGTAACTAAAGACAAAAGGTAGGCTATGTAGCTAACCTTCACTGTCGCTGCGTAATGCAGACATTCACAGTGTTGTGGATCAAAACTGTTATTAAAAAAAGAACACTGACACACACAACGGGTGTTTATCTTGCTGCCCTTAAAAATGTCGCTAAAGTCCGTTGATTTCATACATTGGTAAATACATGAGCCAATGAGGCACAGATTGTCTCCTGATGTAAATGATCTGTTGTTTCCAGGGAGCGTGATGGTCTTGTGAAACACACCGGAGGTTGCCACTGCGGCGCAGTGCGTTTTGAGGTGTGGAGTGCTCCAGATTTACACGTGTTCAATTGCAAGTAAGGAGCATTTTCAGCCATTAACACAGTCGCAGTACTATGGTCTAATCGTGTGGTTGTGTGCTCACGTGGATTGCTTTCGGAAACGAACAGTCATTCAGGCAACCATGATTCATTTAGCAGTTAAATGCCTTGCCAAGTCACGTGGGTCTTTCCACGACATGGATGTATTTTACACACTGAAAAGACTTAAATCGTTCCGTCAGGTCTTTGTCTACAAAGATTATAGAATCTGTTTCACGTAGAACAAAAAAGACAAAGGGACGATGTCGTGACGTAACCTTAACCTGGGAGCAGAACTTGAAGTAGGCCTGCTTTTAACAAAATATTATGTCCACTAATACTAGGAAATAATATATAATGTGTGATACATCGGTTTGCTCAAGTATATTGTTTGTTCGAGTATATATTGTTTTTAAGTATACATTGGTTTGTTCAAGTATATTAATTTAGATACTTTAGGTTTGTACAGGTATAGCCTACATTAGTTTCTTCGTGAAACATTTTTAATATATTGGTTCAGAAACATTTGTGTGATCAAGTATAGATTTATTTTTTTCATTTATAGTAGATGTAAAACTTCGCTAAATGCCATAGATAAAGGTGAACACTTATATAGGATTTGTTAGCACTGCCTGCAATCATAGCTAAATAATAAGCAAAAGTTGCAGCAATTTAATGCTTGCATAAATGCATGATAGTTACAGTCATAATTAGTTATATTTAATTTTTTTTTGTATGCACATTTGAAGTAAACATATGAATGAAACAGTTAAGCATTGATGTATAATCCAGTACTTAAATGATTTAATTACAATAATTTTATTTATTTTTTTGCTTTGCATTCTCTTTTTAGAAAATAATCAAACATGGGTCATTATAACCCCTTTTATGAAGGTTTTCATGTGATGTGTATTCTAGGGTTAACATTTTCATACATTTTTCAGGCCTGAAAACACAATTTTAAAATTACCTGATATTTACATGTTCCTTAATGTTTTAAAGCCAAACTTGCAACCTACCATGCTGTTAAAACTGTCTCCACTGTAAGGGCCTGCTTTGCAAATTTATCAACTATTTTATTACTCAGCATGGGCTTAAACAAAAACAAGCCCAAGCTGATGCTAAAAAACTCATATTCAAAAACTCATATGTAAATACAGCTACACTGTCAGTTATGGCTTAAGGGAAATTTTGTATTTTGTGAGTATAAACCTAATGCTGTGTGACCACAGATGGGATTCTTGTATATGAATTACTGAGAATATATTTGGTCTACAGATATCCCCTTAAAGTCAGTTATCTCAAATAACTCATCTTAGCCCATTTATCTTCTTTATGTACTGGTGCCTGTAGGCCTGGTATGACATATGGAGCATCATCACCTCTCTTCTATATTCCTCAGTCTTCAGCATGCAGTGATTGTCCTATATTTTCTTGTATTTGCTTAAAAATATAATTTATCATAATGTCCTCAATTGTTTTTTTGTACTTTTGGAGGGTGTCATTGTCTATTACTTAAATTTTGTATATATTTTAAGAATATCCCACCATGTTTGCTCAAATTAATCCATTATTAAGTTATGCGTTCTTCCTCCAACGCCCAGAAATTTCTGTTTTGAAAGTAGGAAGTGACATCTCAAATAGTCAGAAAATTTCCTCCAAAGAAATGTTTAACAGAAATAATTTAATTATTTTCATGTTTTTGTCATGAATGCATAATTGTAAAACTGTGTGCATATCTTTACAAAGAAGCTGCTCCAATATACAGATGCTTTAAATATAATGACAATTGAACAGCCCTAATCAAAAATGGCCTGATTTGATTAAACAACTACTTCTTCTTATGTCTGTGAGTGTTGTTAATTTATTACAATGTACAATTAATTCAGTCTATGAAATACCCCAACAAATTTAAGTTAAAAAAAAAAAAAAAACCCCACTATTAATCATTCATGCAAATAGTATTTATTTTAAGGAGTGTGTATTCATTTATTTATATTAGCATTGATATCGTGCACTTTATACACTGTCTTTTAGTTGTACTCCTTGTTTCAACTTAAAAGAATAATTTGACATCAATTGTGACAACCCCATCAACTCACCAATGTATCCTTACTAATATATTTGAACAAACCCTTTCGAAATGATAGACACGAAATGTATCTCAACAAATCGATGTATAAATGAACAAACCAAGCTATCTAAAACAATGTAAACTTAAAGAAACCAATGTATACTTGAAAAAAATATGTACACTTGAACAAATCCATGTATACTTGATCAAAGCAGTATATACAAACCAACATATGCTTGATCAAACCAGTGTATACTTGATCTAAACCAATGCATGCTTGAAGAAACCAGTGTATACTTGAAAAACCAATGTGTACTTGAACAAACAATTATATATACTTGAGAAAACCCATGTATCTAAACCAATGTATACTTGAGTAAACCAATATATACTTGAACAAACCAATATATACATTATATACTTGATCAGTCCAGTGTATACTTCATCAAACCGATGTATCTAAACCAACGCATACTTGAAGAAACCAATGTATACTTGAAAAACCACCATGTTGGGGGGCATCATGGTAACTTGTCTGTGTATGTATATATATATATATATATATATATATATATATATATATATATATATATATATATATATATATTACACACACAGAGAGAGGAATGGAGAGAGCTAATACAAAATGCTAGCTTGAGGAAATTGCTAAAAAGATGGTGTGCACTTTTCATTGTTATAGTCATTGTTTTCACTTGAGAAATTTTTTTGGGGTAACCCACCTACTGATGGCTTCGATTGCTTTTGGTCTCAGTTGCAGCATTTGCACAAAGAAACAGAATCATCATTTCATTGTGCCAAAATCCCAGTTCACCTTGCTGCAGGTATGTGTTTTGAAAGCATGTACACAGGATCTGGTTGAGCAGAATGCATATGTATAATTATAAAATTATCACTTTTCATAGGGATCAGACAACATGACCACGTACACATTTAACACCCACATGGCCAAGCACACATTCTGCAAAACTTGTGGCGTTCAGAGTTTCTACACTCCACGTTCCAATCCTGATGGATATGGTGAGTTGAATAGAAAGCAGACCATTATTGGGATGTTTTTACAGACTATTTTTAGTGCATAGAAAGACTGACATTGTTTACAGACAAACGGTGCTTTACCTTGCTTTGTATTAAATTATGGAGCATTTCCTTTTTGATGTGAAGAAAAGGTTTGCTCTCTTATTTGGGTGTTTTACATGTATTTTGCCATGACTTTACAGGTGTGGCACCTCATTGTTTGGACCCTGGAACAGTGAGAAGTGTGATTGTGGAGGATTTCTGTGGAAAAAACTGGGAGGAAAGTATGCAGAAGCATCAGACTATTAGAAGTATGTCAAAACCAACAACGGACACATAATTCACAGCTGTTGCAGTTTCAGCAGAAGACATAGGGTCTGTTTACATGACACTGTTTTCGACTAAAAACAGTTTTGTTTTTTGTTTTTTTAATGCTTTTTGGCTGTTCATATATACTACAATGGCGTTTTGGGGGCCTGAAAATGTAAACTTTTGAAGCGGGTTTCAAAGTGGAAGTTTTCTTTTTTTTAAAAAAAATGATAACGTTATCGTCTCCATGTGAGCTATAAAAACACAAATTTGTGAAAACGGCAATGTCATGTGCATGCATCTTACATGTTCAGTCAGTTCAGTCTATAGGAATGTGTGAGTACTTGACAACCAAAACCAATACTGAATTTTTAGTCATTTTCGAATTATATTTGTATTGTCTTCCAACTTTGTATTGAGGATATGTCATGTCATGTAAGGAAAACCACTAAAACATTTATTTTCAAAAATAAATAAGTCAACAGGTAAGAGAACTACATTCATCAAACAATTTAATGGTGTCCTTTCTCTTTATTATTATTATTATTATTATTATTTAAATATAATGTTCTCAAAACAGAGAACGTCCTAGAATTACAGATTCGCTTAGAAAGAATTCAAAAATACATGTCAGGTCTAAAACCACACTGAATCAGAGAATTTGGTACTGTACTTATTAATCTGTTTGGAACAGTGCTTCAACTCTACATTAATAAGTCCAATAACAACAGTAACAACAAATGTAAACAATATACAGAATCAAATTTTTTCTCCATTACCCGCATACTCAAAAGGCACAATCTGTTCTTTGGATTCAACTACTCTATTAAAGTACTTAACTAGGCTGAACCTCTCCACATAACCGGCTTTCAGAATATTGGATGGTTTAGGATACAGTGTGTATAGCTTCAATATGAATATGTTGGCTGAACCTACAGTAATATAATGACAGCATATTTGGAATGGTGTTATATAAAGAAATAAGAAACATGAAGTAAACTTTACCTAAAAATTTTAGTGCATAACTTTAGTCCTGTATGGACAGAAACAGTGTCTAAGACAATATAATCTAATAAATTTTCACATTTTTTGTTTCCACAATGATGGCCTGGTATGTGTTTACAAACATGTAGCGTGAGAACAGTATGTAGAGCCGGCGGAACCACAGCAGCTGAGAGCGATGACAGAGCATGGCTTTCTGAGGAAGGAAGAGGAAAGAAATGAACAGACAGCAACATTTTGTTGAGTTACTGAGTGCAGATTTTTTTTTCCTTTTTTATAATTCCACCCCTTAATCAGGTAGATGACCTGACCCAAAATCAGATGGGCACACAAGGGCTTAACATGCTACTGTAAGGAGCCAGATTGGTAGTGCCAGTTCAGGCTTGGCAGGTCAGACAGAGGAACTGCGTCATTCAGAGACCTTTCGACAGGATTAGTTAATGTTTACAGTAAAGGTTCAAAGTACTAATGTGTTAATCAGGAACACAGCCTTTGTTTTGAGAAGGAGCTTTTTCAGCAATGAATGTTCTGTATTCATAGTCTGCCATTCATTCTGAAAACAGCTGTACTAAGAAACACGTGAGACACTCGTAATGTTTCAGATCATAATTGATCCAAGGTGTGTCTAGTTTTAGTTAAGAGATAATCGGGTCTAATCAGAGCTTAAACTTTTTGTTTAAACACCCAACTCATGACATACCTTGGCACGTTTATACTCCTCCAGTCCAATGACACAGCAGAAATCAGAGGGGAGGAGCCAGCTGACCGGCAGCTCTAAGACTGAGAGGTACTTTCTGAGGATGCTGATGGAGTGAAGAGAGAAGATCTGACAACCTGTAGGAACAGACGCATAAGAAAAAGTTAGCTTAGTACTGGGTTTTCACACCTTTTGGACTTTTCTAAGACTTTTACAGTTGATTTTTGTTATGGCATGAGGATTTAATCAATTATTTTATAGAGATTGTAGTCACAATAAGCCGTTTCAATGTTGTGTCTATGGTGTTGTCTACACACTGATTAATTTTATCAAATACAACTGAATACATAATGGCCTGGTTTCACAGACAGGGCTTTGATTAAACCAGGAATAGGCCTTAGTTTAATTAGGACATTTAAGTAGCTTTTATAAATGTGCCTTAGAAATGCATCTCGAGACAAAACAACGGCACTGACATATTTTGACAAATTTTAAAGCTAGAGCAAGTGGCTTTCAGTTAAAACAGCTCAAACATGCATATTAGTCTAGAACTGAAACCGGGGGATACTGTAATAGATTAGGAGAAAAATGGTGTATCCATAACCGATTTGGTAAGGACTCACCTATATATATATATATATATATATATATATATATATATAACACTGTTCAAAAGTTTGGGGTCAGTATAATTGTTTTATGAAGAAATTAATATTTTATTCACAATGGATTCATTAAATGTATCAAAAGTGATTTAAATGTTAAAAAAGGTTTTTATTTCCAAAAATGCTGCTCTTCTGATCTTTCTGGAATTTAGAAAAAATGTAAATGCAGCACAACTGTTTCAACATTAATAATAATAATAATAAATGTTTCTTGAGCACCAAATCATCATATAAGAATGATTTCTGAAGGGTCATGTGACACTGAAGACTGGAGTAATAACGCTGAAAATTCAGCTTTGCCATCACAGGAACAAATTACATTTTAAAATATATTAAAATAGAAAACAGTTATTAAAAATTACTCTTACAATATTACTGTTTCACTACATTTTGATCAAACAAATGCTTAGAAGTTAATAAAAAAAAAAATATATTTTGAAAGGTAGTGTATAAAAGGAATGAACAAGCTTCTTGATGCGGACACAGAGAGACCTCCTAATACTGAGGGTTAATGACAGGGTTATCAGAAAGAAGATCTGGCTGATTAAAGAAACACTAGGGCCTAGTGGTTCACTGGGGATCTGTTATGTAAAATAAGATTATCCAGAAACAGATGGGAAACACCAGATTAACAGGACTAACCTGTTCTCAGTATGAATGGACAGACACTGAGAAAGAAATTCAGCTGTAAATTTAAGTTGAATATAATAATGCACACGTGTCAAGTTTATAAAGCAGTCAGAATGAAACCTGGTCACTGATGTAACCCTTTGAAAATACTTTAAAGGGGCCATATATCATGCAAAATTCACTTTTACTTGGTGTTTGAACATAAATGTGTGTCAGCAGTGTGTGCATACAACCACCCTACAATGATAAAAATCCACCCACTCTTTTAAAAAAATCTCCATAAACCTCAACAGTCTCATAGAACAAGCCGTTTTCATTTTCTGAGGCCCCATCCACGACTGCTGACGGACTCTGCCGTATTAGCATAGTTTCCACCCTAAGTGAGTTGTACACTATCCGCCATTATCTCTATGCTGGAGCAGCTGTAGTGACAATAATGTCTATGTAATAGTGAACATAACAGTCTTCATTTACTCCCAACATCTGAGCCGCTGAAGACGCAGTGGATTAGTTTTATTTTTGAAGGGAATGTGCCACAGATCTAATATACACAAGCGATTTCTGTCCTTGCTGTTTACGGTCACAGACATAATAGACTGTATTTGAACATTGTGTGTTTTTGACATAAACTTGTGTGTATTTGACAGTTTAGGCACAATAAAAATACGTGAAAGAGAAGTTAGTTTAATACTTTTGCGACATGCTGTGTGACAGCCAGCTCTCTGTACGTGTGTTTTAGATGTGTGTGCTCAGAAAACGATAAATTAGAAGTTTAAACTGATATAGCTTTAAAACGCATGGAAATAATAAACTTTCAAGAACTGCAATGTCTGTGAACGTGATTGTGATATAGATGCAGGCGGGTAAAATATCTAGCTTCCGCCAGACCGCCTTCCGTATTCAAATTACGAAAAAAAACGGAACTGCCGTTACGTCAGTTAAGCTTTTTCCGTAAGTTGAATAGGGAAGGTGTAGGACGTAGCGTAAGCATTTTGAACTGCGAGATTACACTTTCTTCTTAAGTAGAACACGAAGGCTATCTGGCGGAAACTAGATATTTTACTTCATAAATATGGATTTTTTTTTTTACACAAATGCATCACTTCGCTTCAGAAGGCCTTTATTAACCCCCCAGAGCCGTGTGGAGTATGTTTATGATGGATGGATGTGGATGGAGGCACATTCTTCAGCTCATACTCATTGATCCCGTTCACTTCCATTAAAGCTTGGATGTGTCAGGATATTTATTAATATAACTCTCATAGTGTTCATCAGAAAGAAGAAAGTCATATACACCTATAATGGCTTGAGAGTGAGTAAAGTTTGGGGTAATTTTCATCTGAAAGTAAACTAATCCTTTAATCACTAGCCTACTGAGGCCAAAGACTTCTTCATGTGATAGATAGCATATCGACCCCTAGTGGTCTGAGTCGTGAAGTGAACTGACCATTTCATTTGCATCAGTTTTGCACTAATCGATCAGATATCTTTCATCCTCATTGTTCTTTGCTTTTCGACACAATGTGTGTCGAAGCAGAACTATGATCTCAGTAATTTCTCCTCTTGGGTGTAAGAAAGGGTTGGTCTAGCTTAGTGGTGGCTTCGGATTCTAGGAAACTATTTATGTAAGTACACTGGAAATGTTTTCCAGAGTGCACTTAATAGAGTGCACCAGTGGGTGGTGTACTTTGCCTAGAAAACATTAGCAGCACTCCCAAAGAGGGCAATGATTTAAACTTTCAAATCTTACTCTATAGATGATGAATAATAATATATTATTGAACATAGTGTAATGAGACTTACCTTCAGGTAGTCGTCCAGCAGAAGCTAGATGACTGTTGCCAAAGACATGAAAGAAAAAAACAAAATGATTAATGTAACACACCAAACTCAAATACACATACACTCTAAATCATATTGTTAATGAGCATTTTTGTTTCTTTAAAACATAAATTAACCTGATAAGCATACTTACTTAAATAAGTAGAAATACTTTTCAGAAAATGCATCTGGAATAAATGTGTCTCTTGTCTATACTTTTTCTATACTTAGAACTTTAAGCATTTTTTTTTGTTTTCTGGGGTTCTGTAGTCGATTTGCAAGTCAGTTTCTTATTTTTGTTTAGTGTATCCAGACAATAATAAAACTAATATTTACATATAATAATAGCAATTAAGAACCACCAATTTACTTGTAAAGTACTTTTCAAAATGAATATTATTCCAAAACGAAATGAAAATAATTTTATAATAATTGCATTTTTTGGGGGTGTCCCCAGACAAAATTCATGGTAATTTGTATTATGCACAGAATAAGTTAACCGGAATACATTTATTTTCATATCGTTTTTGTTTGTTCTGCCACTGATACTGATATTCAGATTTATTTGTCTGCAGTCTTCGGAAGTGTCTGTCTCTTTCTCTCCTATTACACTGTGTGTGTGTGTTTCTCTTAAGGACACACACACTTCCTGAGGTCTGGGTTTTTCTCAGATTAGAGTGAGCTCTAAATCCATATGCAGTTCTTGGAACTGTCTGGCATGTCCTGGCTCTCCCAGTCACAGCACCTGTGTTAGCCTCGGAGATCAGCCTGAGATGACCCAGTCCCAGCGCCAACTTCACCACTGTTTCCTCTCTCTCTCTCTCAAACACACATACACACAAATAAATTCATCTACAACAGCATAGAAGAGACAGATGTCCAAGAAGATTGGCTCTGTCTCTTATAACCAAACATTGCTCAATACCTAAACACTGTTTTTTCTGACTGTTTTACTGCAAACCTTCATGTAAATATTGCCTCACCCCAGCAGAAACCTTCTCCTGTTGTTTTAATGCCTAAATCATCCCTATTAATGATTTAAGCTTTGATGCCCTTCTGTAGAAGATGGGATTAGGATTCATACAGTGTTTGAGGGTATCAGGCAAAGTCCTGCAATTAATTGTTGCAACTTGAACAACAAGCTGTCTGATCCAAGACCAAAGATCTGGTATTCCTCTCCTTCTGAACTGATTCAATGTTTTGCTGCTCTTCTGGAATGTGTGTAATGTGAGCAATTATTTGTTTAGTAATGTATCTAGATACAGTTGAGTGGATATTATAAAGTAATACAATATTGTGAAATATCACAATTTAAAAAAAAAAAAAAACTATTTAAATGTATTTTAAAATGTCATTTAATTCTTGTTTTGGCAAAGCTGAATTTTCAGCATCATTACTCCAGTATCCAGTGTCACATGATCCTTCAGAAATCATTTTAATATGCCGATTTGGTGCTCAAGAAATATTTATTATTATCATCAATGTTGAAAACAGTTGTGCTGCTTAATATTTTTGTGTCAATCGTGATAACATTATTTTCAGGATTCTTTAATCAATAGAAAGTTCAAAAGAACAGCATTTATTTGAAATAGAAATCCTTTTTAACATTATAAAAGTTTTTACCATCACTTTTGATCAATTTAATGCATCCTTGCTGAATAAAAGTATTAATTTCTTTCATGTTGTTAATCGTACTTATCCCAAAAGTAAAATATGGAATAGTTGTAAAATCAGCTCAATCAGGGCAATTCTAAAAATGTTATGATCACTTTTATTTTGTCTGGCTGACTTTGGATTAAACTGCACTGTACTACATTGCACCACATCAGAAATAAGCGTATGTTACAGAGTCTGTATATATTCAGATTTGACATGAAATATCTTCACATCATTCTACTGCAAGGCCAGTTTAGACCAGTATAAATTTCTGGCTGGTTTATCTGGATTGGTAATAGTCTAGGTTGTGGATTAACAAAAGCAAAATCTAGATGGTAAAGCTTGTTGACTAAAAACATCTTGATGATTAAGCTAGCTAAGATGCTGTTCTGTTCAGCAGGGTATGTGAATGAATGAAGCTCTTTCCTATTTCATCTGGACGCACTAGGAATATTTCAGGTAATGTTTAAATAAGCAACATTAGGCGGTTTCCTTTCCGAAATTGTAACAAGACACATCAAATAGCTGGCCTAACTTCAAAAAGTCTATTCTTGCCTAAGCTATTGTAACTGTTGCTTTACGTGGGGGAAAGAGTCTTTATTTTCAGAAATGAGTACATTGTGACTATTTTTTTTTTTAACTTGTGCTTATCTACTTTGGGTAACTGCTAACATCCAGTTGTTGTGGAGTTAAATCTTGCATTATGAAATCAGCAAAAGGTACCTGAGGGTCTTGTAGATGGCAATATGATTGGCATGTCCACTCACACCTCTGCCATCAAATGTCAACACCTGCAGAAACACACCATAATCAGAGAAAGATAAATGCACTGTTACGCACGTATACCACAAGAGGCCTTTGAACAAGTAGTGATAAATAAATTCAGCTAAATACTGGCTGTGAAAGAATATTTACAAGTCATAATAAAAAATCATTATGATATAATGATATCAACATTATAGCCATTATACATATGCTTGAATTCAGTAGCCTAAATGTATTTTAAATAATAACAATATGAGTATTAAGATAAAACTTTACAATAAGGTTCAGTTTGCTTGCATTTGTTAATACACTAGCTATTGTGAACTAACAATGAACAATACTTTAACCTACAGTACCTTTCGTGTTGTTTTTTTATTCAGCAAGGACGCATTAAATTGATCAAAAGTGACATTTGTAATGTTACAAACATTTTCTAATTCAAATAAATGCTGTTCTTTCTACTCATCAAAGAATTCAACAAAAATCTTAGGCAGCACAACTGTTTTCAACATTGATACCAATAAGAAATGTTTCTTAAGCACCAAATCATCATATTAGAATGATTTCTGGAGGATCATGTGACACTGAAACTGGAGTAATGTTGGAGTGGAGTAATTCAGCTTTGCCATCACAGGAATAAATTACATTTTAAAATATATTCAGATAGAGAACAGTCATTTTAAATTGTAATAATATTTCGCATTATTACTATTTTCACTATATTTTTGATTAAATAAAAGCAGCCTTGGTGAGCATAAGAGACTTCTTTTAAAAACATGAAAAAATATAACCAACCATACAGTTTTAATATTTCAAGATCAGTAATAACATTTTTGCGACTACTGTGCACGTTTCACAATTTATAGGAAAGATCAGGTGGAACTTTTCCGTTGCATCCCACCGAACAGAGTATGCAAGAATTTAAACATGCTTTTTTCCATCTGCATTCTTTCTTCCCACTGAAGAACAGGGTGAAAAGGTGAACACAAGATGAAAAAACAAGCAAAAGAAAAGAACTTGAAAATAAGATGAAACACAAGCCAAAGAAAAGCAGTAATTTGAAGACTCAGCAGTGGACTTGGTGGGAGTTGTTGCCAGAACTGTGTGGAAACGCTTCTATCTGTGCTTCGTCTGCTGTGTCACCAGACGAGGGATTCTGTCTTTGGGAATGGGTGCTTTCCAAGCGGCTGCTGCACATAGTTCGAGCTCGAGTGCCAAGGGTGGAGGAAAATATGGTTGACAAAATAATAGATTGTGGCAGGTATGCAGAATGTTGCCAAACACAATGAGGCGAGTGAGTCAGCTTTCAGAAGAGACTATAGGCATGAGTGAGACAGAGAAGAAAGTCTAAATGCTGTGAACAGCAGAGAGACAGAATAAAAATGTTTACATGCACGGTTATAGTCGAGCTAAAATTTTTCAAATTGCCTGTCCACAGTGTACATAACACAATGTGAAATTTAATTTTCTAAGTATTAAACATCTATTGCATTTCATCTACTGTATGTCTCTCAGAGCATGTGCACAACAGTGAGGCCAAATGCAGTTATGCAACATGCTGGTCATGCAACATGCTTTTTTTTTTTTTTTTTTTTTGAAAAAGATAGATTATTGCTTTACTCCAACTGAAATTGAACTTTAAAGTGCATGCAGACACACTGATATTTGTCTGCGAGAAGAACAAAAGATAAACATGTCTGCACACACATATGTAAAGCATAAGGAGTCAAAGACCTCTCTTGAATCTCTTGAAGTCACAGCCTGGTACGCACAGCAGTAATGCACATCTGTTTAAACCAGAGGAGTCTATTTGTGAAATAGTGCCCACAATCCTCTGCTCCTTGTGAGAGAGTGGTAAAGCACGCAAGATGGCCACCACTGTTTTCCCACACGTTTGAAAGCCAATATCAAATTGGAGTGTAATGTTATAGTTCAACATCAGTATTTCCATTCCCACAGCCTCTTTGACTTAAATCAAACATGAAATTAAGGGTGCAGCGGAACCGTGTGCAGATCCACTGGATTCAGCAGCCTGTATTAGTGAGTGAGTGCGTGGTTTAAAGTCAGACTGGAGTGTTGGTATAGCTGGCAGTCTGCTAGGAAGGATACTGGCTGATGATTGCATGTACACTTATGGATGATAAGCGATGGAAGTAAACTAAATCATGTTGCAAGAACATTGTTTTGTTTTCTGGCTTGTTTATGCAAGTCCTCCATGCTTGGCTTTCTTTGGGAATTTCATGGCATGTGGGCTGAGAAAGAGGGAGAGTGAAGGAGAAAGAAAACATTAAACAGAACACGTGAGAAAAAGAGAAGAGGTGAAAGGGAAAAATGTTTGTTCTAATCTTGATTTCAATTTTTTGGGGGGATCTTTTGTGGAAGTTCTTAGTGCAGACTGATAGATATCTGCATTGGCTTGCCAGCAGTGACCCTGGGGAACCACATGTGTCTGCTTCAGCCGAGTTCAGTGGTATTATCGGATATTACAGCATGTGTAATTAGGGCTAAATACAGGGGGCCAATGAAAAGCTCGTCTGAGTGAATTAATCTTGCTGATATGGTCTCTCTCAGAGCAACCTCATGAGAAGGACTCAAGCTATCAGATAAGCACATTAAAAAGTTGGAATCTCTGAAAATCTCTGCAGCATAAACTTAGATCAGTGGTTCTCAGTCTCTTTGACTCATAAGCCTCCCATTGTCCAACGCAATTATATGTCCAACACAGTCCCCCTGAAAGATTGCTGAGGCCCCCTAGAGCGTCCCAGCCCAATGACTTAGATGGACTATTTTTGGGATCTGATTGTCACATGACCATTTAAAGCCTCAATTAGGTCTAGGATCAGTGTTTTATGCTGTAGTAAAAACCTTATTTCAACACTATTATTTAGAGGGGTCTTAAAATATGACAGTAGCTAATTAATAATAAAAAGGCCTTCTGTTGCTAATTTCCCATCTCTCTTGCTGATTATTGTATGTTTATTTATCATATATTTATCTTTTGTTTTGTCCTAGTTCATCTGCAAGCTTGTGTTCCCTTATCATCAGTCTCTTTTGCATCTGGTTCGTTCTCAATACATTATTAATAATGACCAAAAACAAACATTAGATATCCTTTGGGAACATTCTGCAAAAAAGCACACACTTGTTTCCTGTTTTTTAAGATTTTTTAGTGCACTCAACTCTTTCATAGATTTAAAAGGCTTTCACGACTGTACCACTGTCATGTCAAACTGCTCTCCCAACAAGGAATTTCTGAAGGTTTAGGTCATACAAATAAACTCCAGTCTTCTGGATGAGGTGGTCCTGAATAGATATAAATATTATAGAAGTTTCCTACCAGACTGATGCTGTAGTTTTGGATGTGTTTGAGGATCAGAGAGGAGACTAGTGCAGTGCTCCACTGGACAGCTGGGTCATCTGGAAGCTCTCTGCAAGACAAGAGGAGAAAAACATAAAAGTGTCATATGGTGATTTCACACACTTTTATTAAAGAAAGAAAATGAGACAGCATGTAGGCAACTAGATTTTTACAAAGTTGTGTGTAAAATTTTGTGTCTTAAAGGGTTAGTTCACCTAAAAATGAAATTTGTCATTAAGCACTCATCCTCATGTTGTCCCAAACCCGAAAGACCTTCGTTTGTCTTCAGAACACAAATTAAGATATTTTTGATGAAATACTGAGCCTGCGTTCAGACATAAACATGGAAGCTCTGCAATGAAAAAAAGCGTAGCAGTATGACTGGACACCCAGGTGAAAAAAAATTACATTTCTCTATTTTCGTGCACTAATTTTGTACTTGTACTAAAAAAATTTCTTTAGTACTTCTTAAGATAATCTTAAGAACATCTAAGTGTACTCAACTGTGCGATTTTGAGACACCATGAAATATGTATTAAAATGTGCTTTTAATATACTATCTCTGTATTTAAAAAATGTATTTAGATACCACTTGCAGTACATTTGAACCCACAGTGTACTACAAGTGGTATCCAAATACATTTTTAGAAAACAGAGCACTTTAAGTACATTATAGAAGTGTACTTTTTTTCACCTGGGCAGACAAATTTGTTGAATAAAGTCATTATTTTTGTTTTGTTTTTGTGGACAAAAAGGATTCTCATTGCTTCATAATATTAAGTTTGAACCACTGCAGTCACGTTGAGTATTTTATCGATGTCTTTAATACCTTTCTGGATCTCAAAAGGTACAATGTCGTTGCTGCCTATGTGTAGATCAGATACCCTTGGATTTCATCAAAAATATCTTAACTTGTGTTCCGAAGACAAACGAAGGTCTTATGGGTTTGGGACGACATGACGATGAGTAATTAATGACAGAAATTTCAATTTTGGCTGAACTAACCCTTTAATGCTTGTGAGTGGTAGCATGTGCGTTGCTGTATGTTAATCTGTTCAGAGTGGTTCAATGTGAGTTGCTATGTGGTTGCTAGGTTATTGGTGGGTGAGGATTTCCTGGGCCAAATCAAAAGAGCCCACCCACACTTGTCTGTGATATTTTGGTCTCTAGTTATGGCTTGGGGCCCTATGGAAGCCCATTTCTGCCTCAAAGTAAAAAATTAAAAAATAATTGTGTGAAAGTAAAAAATAAAGTCACATTTGCAATTGTGAGATATAAAGTAGCACTGCATCAAAGTAAAGTCATATTGGGACAAAATCACAATTACCTTTTTATTTTTTACTCAGAAACAGGCTTTTATAGGCGCTTCTATCGATGTGTTTTTTCCACCAATTTTATCGTCTAGGAGAAAACTTTGTTAGGGTGATTAGATAAATAATTTAACACCTATTTCCAGTATGCCACATCATTAGAGGGTATCATCCATACTGATAAATGTGCCGTCTGCGACCCAGATGGTGCAGGACAAATTACAAACCAAAGTTTAAGTCTGAGTAACACTTGACTTAGCAAGCACAACTAATGAGTGGCATTATATACAATACTAAAGACACAAATGATGGAAGAGGTTTGTATGTACTGTACTGTCTATGTTCTATGTGTAAGTTTGATTTGGACTGAGCAAAAAGCCTCTGTGTGCCAACACACACACAGCTGCAACAAAACAGCGAGGTCCTGGAAGGGCAGGTTCTGGCCCGAGGGCTGCAGTGTTGAGCGTGAGTCTCTCTATCTGATTTACTGCCACAGCCTCACTACCGCTCAGCTTGAATGCATCCCACAGTCCTCTCTGAAGTCTGGGATCAAAGGTCACCTGGGCTTTTCCCTCTCATTCATCTGTAACTACAGCTCAGGGAAAACAAAGGCCATGCATCAATCTCTCTCTTTCTTTTTGTTCTCTTTCTCACACACAACTTTCACTTGAACACCCCACATAGCTGCTGTGTAATGTATTGGGGTCAGAAGAAGCTCCACCCACTGCGGACAATCACTTCTTCCAGCAATCACTCTTGCTATGTTTTACTCCTAGACACCTATATCAAACATTAGAACAGCAAAAAGAAAGATAAAGAGAACAATTGAGTAAGAAGAGTGTAGGGTCAGGATCGAGAGACAGAAGCTCCAAAACATAGTGAGCTGCCTACCTAGACAGTATTTTAAGTCATCGTAGGTTTGCTTGAGATGTGAAGGCTGTTCCAAAAGGTCTGTCTAAGACAACCCCCCCACCCTTTTCAAAATATTGAGAAAATCACCTTTAAAGTTGTCCAAATGAAGTCCTTAGCAATGTATATCCACTCACAAAAATACATTTTTGATATATTTATGGTAGAAAATTTTGGCATAAAAGAAAAATCAATAATTTTGTGGTCCAGGGTCACATATATAGTTTGGGGTTGGTAAGATTGTTTAGTATTTTAATAATGTGAAATACTATTAGAATTTAAAATAAAGTAGTTTTCTATTTTAATATATTTTAAAATGTTTAAAATATATTATTCCTGTGATAGCAAAGCTGTATTTTCAGTATCATTACTGTCAGTGTCACATGATCATTCAGAATTCATTCTAATATGCCAATTTGGTGCTCAAGTTGTACTGTTTGTTATTTTAGAAATTGTGATACATTTTTTAGGATTCTCTGATGAAAAGAAAGTTCAAAAGAACAGCATTTATTTGAAATAAAAATCTTTTGTAACAATTTAAGACGCTTGCTGACCCTAAACCTTTGAACGGTAGTAAATATATATATTGTCAATAGCTTAAAGCGAGAGAAACATTTTCAGAGTTGAAAAAGTTTAAACATGATTTCTGATAGGCAGGAGGGCAAACAAAATCGCTGGAGGACTCTGTATCTACACTGATTCAATGGCCAGATATTAGATATGGCAGGGCAAAGTGATTGACTGTGATTGGCGGAGAGGATCAGGCTGGCAGCGCATACCAGTTGGCACTGAATGTGTTAAAGACAGCCGGCAGCAAAATCCCAGCTCAAGGTCAGGGGGTAAGATGAGAAGAGGGGAGTGAAAGTCAGAGTGAGGGAGAGACAGATAAAGAGAGAGAGAAACAGAGCGAGTTGAACTGAGGCTACCTCCCTCTCTTGACAATGGAGCTTGACAGTTGTTTCTGTTCTTTTGTGATGGATCTGCACACAAATCAAATGCTGGTCAGGGTCACAAGGTCGGCTTTGGAGGATACCCTATCAGAGGCGGAGTGGGTGCGAGGTGAAATGTAGAAAATGGGGTGACTAGGAAATTGGGCAGTATAGCAGTTAGGATAAGATGAAAGAGAGGATGGACAGATCTGATGTACAAAGACACTGAGTAGGTACTAATAAGGTAATGTAAGAGATGGGACTTGACTTTAGAAAAAAAGAGATATGAATTCTAAGACATCTTTCTACATACCACAAAAAAAAAAAAGATTTTATCCAAATATTATGAATCAGTGTCTTATGATTTATTCTGCAGCACAGCTGAAACAAAGCAAAGGCAGCACTGTTTTGATATTCATCAAACATTCTGGTTAGGGTTTTTTCTTAAAGGGTTAGTTCAACCAAAAATGAAAATAATGTAATTTATTACTCACCCTCATGTCTTTCTACACCCGTAAGACCTTCGTTCATCTTCGGAACACAAATTAAGTTTTTTTTTTATTAAATCCGATGGCTCAGTGAGGCCTGTATTGCCAGCAATGCCACCGAACTTCTCAAGATCCAGAAAGGTACTCAAAACATATTTAAAACAGTTCATGTGAGTACAGTGGTTCTACCTTAATAATATGAAGTGACGAGAAATCTTTTTGTGCGCCAAAAAACAAAAACAAAATAACGACTTTTCAACAATATCTAGAGATGGCCGATTTCAAAACACTGCTTCGAATCTTTTGTTTTGAGTCAGTGATTTGGAGCACCAAAGTCATGTGATTTCAGCAGTTTGGCAGTTTGACACGCGATCCGAACCACTGATTCGAAACAAAAGATTTTGTTTTTTTGGTGGCATAGAGGCCTCACTGACCCATCGGATTTCATAAAAAAATGTCTTAATTTGTGTTCCGAAGATGAACGAAGGTCTTAAAAGGTCTCTTAATGTACAGACATTCAATGTTTTGATTTAACCAAATATGAGATATTTTAATTTCATTTTACTTTCTATTGTTTTAAGCTTAGAACTTTGAAGAAATGTTAAAGTTTAGAATTTTGAAGTTTAGAAAGCCCCATTGACTTTCATTGATAGAATGTTCATCAAAAAAATGTATAACGCTAACGGTGAATTTCTGAAAAATATCTTGGCTGCTCTTTTACATATAATGAAAGTGAATGAGGACTGGGTATGTAAAACTTCAAAATGACAGAAAAACATATAAGTACTATAAAATTATCAATTTCTTTAGAAGTCACAATTGCTATGTGAGTGAAATATAGACCAGTCTTGATAATTTGATAATTTTCTCCTCTGCAGAAGCTCTGAATGGACCGCACAAGTCTCTTGAACAACAAAAATATCACATCATTGTCAATGATGCCAAACTGCTTTGGTTCTCACACATCCTTGAAGTTTGGTCTTCTTTTAAAACAAAGCTATTGTATAACCTCAAAAGACATAGAATACAGCACATGGGCCAGTTTTACGATATTTTTATGGTGTTTTGGCATTTTGGAGCTTGATAACCCCCCCACCCTCCACCCCCAACCCTTTCACTTTTTTATTATAGTAGAGCCAGAATACTCTTCAAAACTTCATCGTCTAAAGGAAAAAAATATTGCAGCTTCGTGAGGATGAGTAAATGATGACAGAATTGTGGGTGAACTGTTGCTTTAATAATTTTAGCACATACACAAACATTCAACAACTCTGAGTGTTCAGGCTATTTTAGATGCTTTTTACTACACTGCCTTTTTAAGGGAAGAAAGTTTCAAAGCTTACACCTTTAATCTTCCAGAACTAAGAACAAGAGAAAATTATCAGAAAGAGAGAATGATAATGAAATAAAGAAAGCAAGAGAAAAACACACATGATCTACCTGACCTTTTTCAGAATGGATCAAGTCAGAGTGTTGGCCTCACTATAGCAACAGTCTCAAATGCCCTATAGTAACCTCTCTGTTCCCTCCCTTCCTTCTCTCTCTCGCTCTCTCACTCGCCTACTTGTGTAATTGCTTGCAGGCATCTGAATGCAGCAGATGAACTTTAGCCTACTGAGGAGGCGGTGTGTGTGTGTGAGCAGAGAGGGTGGGGGGGGGCTGGCAGCGTTTGTTTTGTCTGGTCACATGGGGCCAGGGCTGCCTTTCCGTTACAAGGCCCCGGTGAATGCTGGGAAAAGCTGAGGGCTGAACGACAGTTAACCCTTCCAGCACGGAAAATATCTGACTGAAATGGGTTCAGGTTTGCAGTCGTGTTTGTACAGATTTAGGGAGCTTAAGAAGCGCTTTTATCAGTCAGTAGCTCTGCACTGCAGAAAACTGGAAAGCTCAAGCTACATTCTTCATTCATTTAGATGTTTAGGAGCAGCCAAACAACTTTTTTCAGCCAAATTTAGAACACCTACTAAAATAAAATTACACTCTCAAATACTTGGCACAAAATACAGCCCTGCAGCTTTCAAGATATAATAAAGAGAACATTGCTTTATGATGAAAAGAATAAGGGGAGCAAATCAAGAAAAATGGTAGAGAAAGCATCAGCTGAGCATTTCTGCCTCGGAAGAGATATAGAAACCCCAAATGTTCCCAAAGAAGGAAAGTGGTTTTTTTTCACGACAAGCTCTTGGCAGGGAGTGCATTTTCAGTGCTGTCTGGTAACTGTGTTAAAAGAGCTCATCTCTCTGAGGGTCTTGACCTGCCATCAGCCCCAACACCCATCTGACCTGACTTTCTGTCCTCTTCCTGCAGCCTATACATCACACAGGGTTTAGTTTCCTTGCCGAATCAATTTATAATTAAATATGGAGGGTGATGAATGCTATTGCTTTTTCCTCTTGTTGCTACTGTCCAATGCAGTTATACATTTTCATATTATTCAAATATAATTTTTGGCAAACATTGGTTGATTTATGGCTATATTCTGGAAGCCCATTCCTGCTGCATAAGATAAACAAATCATGCTTTTGTAAATCATAATCATTAAAGTCATAATTAAGACATTAATAGTCAAAACTATTAGATACTAAGTCATAATTATGAGGTAAAAGGTCAAAAATTGTACTTAAAAAGTCATTATTAAGACAAAAAAAAATCGAAATTGACATAAAAAAGTATCTCATTCATTAATTTATTATTATGACATAAGTCATAATTAAGATAAAAGTTATAATGAAATAGGTTACAGGGGCCTCATTTATAACCGTTGCGTACGCACAAAACAGGCCCTGAAAGAGGCGTACGCCAGTTCCTACGCATAAGTTGTGATTTATAAAAACAAACTTGACGGGAAAATTTGCGCACCTCCACGCAAACTCTGACCCATGCGTACGAACATTTTGGAGACAGAGCAGTTTGGAGACACCGATGGTGAGCTGAGGGACTGACGGCAGATGAAGGAAAACCATTTTAAATCCCCATTATGAGTCCTAATCATAAATACAGTGCATGTTCACAATAACAGTTTAAATAAATTAAAGAATGATTTAAACTTGCGTGGAAACTCACGTTTTCATTTTGATATACACATTTACATTAATATTACACTTTCACTAATGGCGATAAGCACTGAAATTACATTACACAGTCATTACCAAGAAGTCAAACAAAAATGGTATGAATTTAGATAGTAGATGTGCTACTTTCGACCACTTTTCCTGTGACACGCTGCTTTAATGACAGCGAGGAACGCTAGGAGCACAATAATTCCTCTTTAAACTAAACTGCAGATGTTATGACAAAATATTTTAGTGAGAACGATGATCAGTGATGCACACTTAACTTTCATATAATGGAAGACTGCTGGATTCGGTGGTCGAACGGTCTGTTGTCCAGTTTGAATAGGTCCAATAATAGCTTACTGTACAACCGCGGCTGCACGGAGGTGTTGATGTCGTGTGATCTTCAAACAATTATGAAAAATACCACATTGGAAGGATACAACTTGAGGAAAATGGTAAGATTTGCACGTTTCCTTTTTAAAATACTTTGTCAGTGACGCACAGAGTCAGATGATTGTATTTACACTGCAATAAATAAAAAGTAGGCTGATCCGTTTCCACTAAAAATAGCCTAAACATTATGTTCACCTCATCAGTAAAACTGCATAAATTTGATTCGTATTGTTTAAAACAATTAAAATACTATTTGGCCAGTGGAAATGAATGAATCAACTCTATTCTAAAACCTTCATCTGAAGTATTTTATACAATTTTGTTTTTATGGATATTTTGATATATTTATACTAAAACATAAAGAGGATATATTGGATGATTTTTATCAATGTAATGTGTAATGTGTATTGCACAAATGGCATTTATAGTCCGTATCTAACAGTGGCCCTCCAGGACCGACTTTGGACACCCCTGATCTATGGAAAGCCCACTTTCTTTCTCCTGGTCTCTCTTTCGCTGTACACACACACTCGCACACAGACGGAAACATACTTGTGCACAGAAACTTGTTGTTAGCACTGTCTGGTGATTGACTTTTTCGATAAAATAGTTTCACAAATGAAAAGCTACATGACATTTCTCAGTAGAGGTAGTAGGTGGTAACGTTTCTGTTTTTGAAGCATTTAAACTTATATCTTTGCTATTAGTAGAGTTGCTGTTGCCGAACACTGCTGGGAGTTTTACAATTATTCCTGACATAATTTTCAATTAGTATATCTCAATATCTTTTTTTTTCTTCTCAAAATTATGATTTACCAAAGCATGATTTTTTTTCTTATTTGAAAGAAATGGGCTTCCATACATATTATTTTGGTTGTAGTCATTTTGTTTGTTTTTTAAATTCACATTTAATTAAATTTAATAGTTTAAATAATTATAACATTTTAATTTGGAATAAAATAAGAAAGCATTTTTTACAAATTAAGATATTTTTGATGAAATCCAAAAAATTTCTGACCTCCCTACAGACAGCAATGTCATAAATTTCAAGGCCCAGAAAGGTAGTAAAGACATTGTTAAAATTGTCCATGTGACTACAGTGGTTCAACCTTAATGTTATGAGGCGACAAGAATATTTTAGTGCTCAAAAACAAAACAAAAATAACTTTATTCAATTGTTTATGTTGTAGACACAGTGTAGCACTTCCGTGTTCCACTTCAGAATGCCGCTCAGTATTGACGTGAGCAGAATCCTCTCGATTTCATCAAAAATATCTTCATTTGTATTCTGAAGATGAACGAAGGTCTTACGGGTGTGGAACGACATGAGGGTGAGTAATTAATGACATAAATTTAATTTTTGGGTGAACTAACCCTTTAAGATTATAGCTTCCTTTATAAATTCTCAGATAGCCTCTGTGGAAATGCTCTTTTTTCTGAGAAACTGTATGTATATCTGCCCAGTTCAAGGAAAACATGAAGGAGAAACTTACAAAAACTAACCTAACACCCACTGAAAGCTCTCAACACATAACAGAGACAGAGAGAGACCTGTCAGAAGAAGTAAACAGAGAACAACCTGATGTCACCCTGCCAGGCAGGTGGACTGTGTGGTCTGTGTTCAGACAGACAGAGAGTACATCTGTCTGCCTCAATGAATAATACAGAAAAAGAGAGAAAAAGAGCACGGGGGTCGACTAAGTACAAGTTCAGTGGAGCGTGTTCAGATGTGCTCTTATCACAAAAGCACTCCCATGATGCATTGCCTCGGTCAGAGTGTAGGCAGTCAATGCAGCTGTGTGCCGGAGAAAGCAAAGCAACTCTGAGAAGAGGGTCACACGACTCATTCAGAGCCCATAAGGACACACACTCAAATACAACAAAGAAAGATACAACAGAACTTTAAAATCAGTGTACAATAAAATGGATATGACGCACACTCACATAAGCTGTGCAATGCATGTCATAATAATTCAATGAATCAGAAAGACAACTTTTAATTGCCAGCAAATGAGCCTACACAGATAATATAATTAGAGATGATAATAACCACAAGTTCATGAGGTCTACAGTCTCACATAGTCAGACATTTGAGAGCTGGTATAAAGTCTGATCCACTCTGCAGATAAATCTGCAGACTACCAATTTAAACAGGAAGAGGCTATCTGAACAACATGTACAGTGCTCAACAACATGTACAGTGTTCAACAACATGTACAGTGTTAGTTTTCTTCACATGTTTAGTGTAAGAATGTACTGATTACAATTCTAGCTGATATCGATAAGCTGATACTAAAAATCACTACTATTTTGTATAAAATAATCCACTAAAACTTAAATCTACATTTTTTGTCAATGTCAAATCAATGTCAATCAACATTATAATGTACAGCATCAAAAATGGATAAATAAATTGAGACTAATTTTGAAACTTAAAATGTTCCTGTTAAGTTAGCACTAGATGATGGTTTAAAATAATCTAAAAATAGGCAGAATCAAAATAATTCATATTATAATAATATTAATAATGCAGATAAATACCTATAATGTTTTAAAATGTAATTTATTCCTATAATGGCAAAGCTGAATTTTTAGCATCATTACTCCAGTCTTCAGTGTCACATGATCCCTCAGAAATCATTCTAATCTGCTGATGTGCTGCTCAAGAAACATTTCTTATTATTATCAAAGTTGACAACATTAGTACTGCTTAATAGTTTTGTGGAAACCCTGATACATTTTTTTCTGGATTCTTTGATGTAGAAAGTTCAAAAGAACAGCGTTTAATTAAAATAGAAAGTATTTAATAAATAATCCAGATATATTGTACACCCCTGTAGTTTAAGTAAGGGAAGGTAAATTGAAGGGGAAATATTAAGAGTCAATAAATTTCAAAATAAATTTTGATGCCTCACAAAACTTCCAACGACTAGACCAAGCACCTTGCAAAAAACAACTTTGTTTCCTAGTGGACTGATAAAAACCTGGTGACCCTGATGCCAGGATATTATGTAGCAGGCTAGCCGCCAGCCAGCCAGATAGCAATTGCTGACTTGAACCAGTTCTTACCAGTTCTGCATGCAATGTGCATGAGTGAGTGAGCGAGCGGTCTGTGGAAGTCTGAGACTGAGACTAAAGTCCGCAAGACTTTGTCACTCTAACTATGTGCACTCATGTAACCTTTGTCCACTCAGTTGAGTGTGTGTGCGTTCAGAACTCTGCGTACAACAGCGGTCGGTGCTGCTGACTGCAGGGAATGAATAGGATCATTGCATGCACACCAATCACTGATCACTACACAGCGACCTTTCCTGAACCAGCTCAGAGCCCAGATGACCCTGCCAGGACGCTGACACACACACACACACACACTCACAAAAGCTTAAACGTGCACATGAAAGCTAGAGATTATCACAGTTTGCTAAGGTCATGCTAGGCAAACAAAAGAGCCAGAAGCTCATCTTTCAGATCTATGCATTATCAGTTCACAGCAGTCGTCAGTTAACTATGCTCCAACTAAATCTGGAACATACTTTAGATAAAATAATAAAAACAGATCAGGATGACCTTGATTAGAGTATTTAAGTGAAGCGATCTATGCTATACCAAAGCTCACTTTTAGTCACTTGCAATCTGTGTTTGTGTACGTGCTTAAGAATATGATTATTTCCTCTATAGTCAAAGATTACAGTGTCAGCTCCCGGTTATAGACTGAGATATGGTAGATAAGGTGAACGAGGAAAATGGATCAAAGTTTATTCTGTGTGTACATTAGGTTAAAAAATAAAGATAGGGTGAGCAATAAAGAGAGATACAGGCAAACTGGGCGTTGTGCCAGCTGATTATGAAAGTTCCAGGTGGGTGTCTGAGTTTACATGATACTTATGACCTAGTCAACACACACAAACACTCCCATGCTTCTCAGAACACACCCTGATTCCACGTACCGCCACTAGAGCGGTCTAAAACAAGACGACTGCTAACTGACCCCACTTATGCAAAGGGTTTGTACTACACACACACACACACACACACACACAGACAGTGATCTAAACGTTCCAAATTGAGGTAAATGTGACAGCTGTGTCCAAAGCAGTCAAAACAAGGGCGTATCTGATCGTGCAAATATTCATATTCATTTGGGACAGCTAGAGGGTCCATTATGATTTAGTTTTTCCATTCTTCCAAGAAACCAACAAACTCTAAATGTGGAGAAGTTTCAGCCATGCGATGGTGTTTTGGACCTCTGAGGCTCTGCAGAAGTTAAGCACGAAAACACCAATGCCAAGAAGGAAGTTTAGAGTGCACTTTACTAAAGGAACAGATTCATGCAGGGAAGAACTGCAGGCAGGGTGGGTCACAGCACTTGGAAAACAGCCTGGAAAACATATTACCATGACTATGCAAATTCTTTTGGGAGAACTTGAGTTTGTGACACATGCATCATATTTTTTTTGCTTGCCATTCTCTGGGTGGACAGGAAAAATCTGGTTTATTTTATTCAACAAAATCCCTTGTATGTAGCATGTAGCAAAGTTTTTGTTTTTTTCCTCATCTAAAATGCCTTCATATGATTTTTCAGCAAAAGCATTGCAATTATTTCCAGAGGAACTGGACTAGCTAAAGCTATACAGAGCACATGCTATCTGAATTTTATTGGCATTACTGCCTGCCACAAATTTTAATTTCTTTTTAACAAAAAGCAAATACCCATCTCCAACATGACATTTTGACTGAGAAGAACCATTACTGTGGCAAAGATGGATGGAACAAGGGCACATACTGCAAAAAATCTATTTTAACTCAGTATTGTTTTCTTGTTTTCAGTAAAATGCCTAAAAAATACATTTATTTGAGAAACAAAATATCATGTGTTGTTTTCGAAGAATTCCAAAAATGCTTAGTCAGGTTCATCAAAATGCAGTAAGAAAACAAAACTGGTTTTCCGTTTGAATGGACTTTATGCAAGGGGAAATGTATTGTATTTCTGCTAAAATCTATCTGAAAAAAGGTGTTAGCAATAGAAGTACGCTCTGAAGAGACAACATTTTATAATCATGTATAAATGATCTCTCCCACACACGTACACACAGCTGGTTTGCATAAATGCAACGACAGCACATTGCCTGGCCGAACCTCAGGTGATATTTCAACATCTGAGTCTTATAAAAACACCCAATGATGGCTAATACAGAAAATACAGACACAAAGCTGTGGTGGTGGTGTAGTAGTTAAAAATCAGGGCTGGTCACCGAACGGCAGGCCCTTTTAGAATCTGTATGTGAAAACATCTACAGAAATCATTGCCGATTTCAGAAGAATTGGAATGTCTGTTATTCAAGCTCTACACATTGTGTTTACTAAATATTTGGATGAAAAATTTACTCACAGCTCCATTTAACATATTTTACCATTGCAGTTTTTCCTTTAAAATCAAAGCCTACTGTTTTCATCTGAGTCTATTAACATTGTAGTTTTCAGCAAGGCATTTAACTTCAGGTTGTCCTTACAATAAGTAAACTCTAGGTTGCTTTGGGTAAAAGCACTCACACTAGTTCAAAAATTTGGTGTCGGTAAGATTTTTTAATGTTTTAGAAAGAAGTCTATTATGCTCACCAAGGCTGCATTTATTTGATTGAAATTGTGAAATAGTATGACAATTTAAAATAACTATTTTCCATTGTAATAACTTTTAAAAATGTACTTTATTCCTGTGATGGCAAAGATGAATTTTCAGCAGCCATTACTCCAGTCTTTAGTGTCACATGATCCTTCAGGCATTATATTAATATGCTGATTTGCTGCTCACAGAAACATTTCTTATTATTATCAATGTTGAAAACAGTTTTGTTGCTTAGTATTTTTGTGGAAACCATGATACTTTTTTTTTTTTTTTTTACAGGATTCTTTGAAGAATAAAATACAAAAGAACTTATTTATTTGAAATAGAAATCTTTTGTCACATTATAAATGTCTTTACTGTCTCTTTTGATCAATTTAATGTGTACTTGCTAAATAAAAGTATAGTATAAGAATAAAAGTATAACAAAAAAATAACAAGTATTAATAATACTAAAAATACTACCTTAAAATTTTCAATGGTGTAGTGTAAATATTACTGATTCGTGTCTCCAACTGTTTGTTACATGTGCTTCAGCCAGACTCTGGCACAGCTGAGCAATGACGGAATATGTGGGTAGGAAGAAAACTTATCTGGCCAGCCTGTATTTCGGAAATCTGGAATATAGTTAATATTTATAGAGTGAATGCGAAAAACAGCTGATGATTCAGGAAAACACTGAAAATTCAACCGTGACTAAGAAAACACCACACAGATGTGAGGAGCTCACAACATTATCAAACTGATGTTGCTAATCGTGGGATCACAATGATTATTTTAATAAATCCTGTCCCATGTACTCTTTTTTTCAGGCCGTGTCATCATAGAGTTCTCAGGGGGGTGGAGGACTGCCCTCTTTTAGTCTCCCGGCCTGGTCGTTTATGTCCTCCGGTGACAGAACGAGCTCCCATACATCAGCTTGAGCTGTCTGTGCTTCTGTTGTGACAAGAATGGAGGGGTTTCATTTGTAGCCTGGCCAATGTTTGCTCACAGGGCAGCCAGGGGAGAAAAGGAGGGGCCAGACTCAGCATGGTACACCCTTAATGGGTGTCCTCGCTGCGACTGCAGCCTCGGGGGGATGGCCACACTGGACCTAAATGTTTATTTTCAGAGCATTAATGAAACACCCCCACCAAGAGTGGACTAGGGGTTATTGTCAGTGTTGGGAGCTGATGGATTGACACAATCTTTATTATCTTAATGGAGTTATGCTGAAGATCGGGGTGAGGTTTTTATCATGTTCATTCATCAGAAGCAACTGCATAGTGCAAGAAAATCTGTTAATCTGCCATATAATGGCTTTGCATCATTCAAGTAAATGCAACTGTGCTCAGGTCAAATTCAAATAATTAATCAACTTCGCAGGATTAAGGAGAGATATCTCATTATGTTTTTTATATTGTTCTACAATTTTTAACATTGATGATAATAAGAAACGTTTTTTTGAGCACCAAATTAGCAAATTAGAAAGTTTTCTGCTAAAAAATCATCTTTTCCATCACAGGAATAAATTACAATAAATTATATTCTCTATATTATATTATGAACACAAGTCATACAGGTTTAGATCAGCATGGTGACGGGCTTTTACATTTTGGAGTGAACAATTACTTTAAATATAATTGTGTCATTTGTGCAGGCCTTACTTGTCATCTATGATGGTGACATGGTTGGATGGAATTCCCAGAACTGCACAGCTGTCAAGCAGTTCCCTTTTGCGTTGGAGTCCTTGATTGTTGTAATTGCCTGAGCATTGCAGAAACATTTTATGTCTCTTTTAAATTATACAAGCATAGCAAATACTTCAGCATATTTTCAGATTTCTTTATTTAATCAGTTCAACACAGAGTTGTTGAAAATTACATTTTTAAACAGCATGCATTTGCAAGGCAAACGTTTAAAAGGTTCTGTTTTTTATGAATAACCAAGAGTTTTCATTAGAATTGAAAAATGATTCAGGTGATGGTTTTATTTACGGAATAGTAAACCTACCTGTTGACAAACATAACAAATAAACGGATGCTTGTGATTCAACAAGTTTTAAAATTGTAGGTGCAAAAAACATGCATTCGTCATCTGGATGTGCAGTGACTAACAGAGCTCGAGTCTCGTTGGCTGTCGCGCGCGGCTTGTCATCCACCGAGTTCCGTAAGAGCGCGCCGAACCTCTCTTGTGTTGGACAAAAATGTGCGTTTCCAGGGGTGGATATTTTATTTCGTAAGTGTGGCCATAACTGACTAAATCTGTAATACACAAACTTTATAGAAACAGTGTAAGCCACAAAGACCAATATGATGGAAACGAAAACAAACATCTCGACCGCGCCATGAAAGAGTCCGTGTAGAACATCATTTCCTGACTAATGGTTCCTATAGACCTGCAGATAGGATTGTTTAAATAAAAAGAATGGGTTATCGTAGGAAACTATAATATTATTTCTGTTTCCAACCTATATACCTAATCTAATTTTGAAGTCCGAAAAAAGCAGAACTGCACGTCAGAATTGATTAAATTCTAGTTAATAAAATTCTTAGGTGGTATAATTTCAAAGGCGGAAGCATGTATAAAACAATTACGTATTCGGGAATCAATTCCTTTCCAAAAGATGATTTTTAATAAAACACCTCTTTCCCTGTATTTCTGATGTACAGCAATATACGGAGATTGAGGCTTGGGTGGGGTGAAGGCAGCCTGTGGGGAGAGTTTGAACGTCACACCGTTTCATCCTGTTTGCTTGAGAAAAACTCTTTCACTCCGTCTCCTCTGTCCTCAGGTGCACAAGAGCAGCACAAAATGCAAGCCACCGGGCATTCAACAGGAAGAAACCGGTACACTTGTGACGTATATTAATTTCTGGCGCAGAATCATAAAGAAAGCGACTCGAATTTATATCCACGACTCATTGAGGACAAATAACAAGCCCGTGTTTGAAGTGTGTGTGAGTGCTCGCGCAGTCTCACTGCCGACGATTTACATTACCACACGTTTGAACCGCACAGACTCACATTTCAGCGCTTATTGGAGTGTCTTTAAGGACATGAGGTGAGTGTATAATTTAATGCGAATATTTTGAGCGCTTTGTGGTGAATTATACGCAGGCTCGTGAGAACTGAGCGCGTATGTTCAAGATGGCGACGCAGTTTTGAATGCAAAGGTGCAACATTCAGCTAACGGCTGTTTCTCTTAGACTGTCTCCCAGCTCATTTTGGTCTATATATTGATTTAGGTGATCTCATGCGGTTGATTTACATCTCTATATACCCGAGATATTTAGATTTTGTTTGTGGTTTCCGGGTTAATGGTGTTCCTCGGATTAACTAATAGTAGCTTGCTGGCTAACGCCATTGGTGTGAGTTTATACCACAGCCAGGAGTTTACTGCTGAAAATCATTATTAAAGTCTGCTCTGTAATATATACACATGAGCTGAGACTTCTCATACTTGTGGGCTTCCTAAAACGTTTTATGCTTCTCTTGCATGTAAAAGCCAGAGTAGTGTCTAAAATCATGAGAATACGACAAGTGTTGAATGTGAAACCTGCTGTATTCAGTATGTGTCAGTTTTGCTGCCTGGAAATTACATAAAGTTTGGACTTATGCACCTGTATACGTTTCACAACTTATGATGACAGATCTTTGCAACAGTCTGTTTAAAGATACATACTGTAATTTTAACAGAGATATTCAAACTTGCTTATAAATATTGCATTATTTAACAGAGGTTTGTGTTTACATAATATATTTATAAACACATATTTATACATACTTATTTATATGTGTGTGCGTATTTATATACAAACACACATAATATATATATGCAAATATAATATATAAGCTTTTATGTTAGATGTGATAAATCGATTTGGCAGCACAAAAAAAAAATCAAAATATTAAGAAAATCGCCTTTTAAAGTTGTCCAAATGAAGTCCTTAGCAACGCATATTACTTACAAAAATAATTTTTTATATATTTACGGTAGGAAATTTACAAAATATCTTCATGGAACATGATCTCTACTTAATATCCTAATGATTTTTGGCATAAAAGAAAAAAATCAATAATTGTGACCCATACAACATATTGTTGGCTATTGCTACAAATATACCCGTGCGACTTATGACTGGTTTTGTGGTCCAGGGTTACAAATGCACACACCCCTGTACGTTTTATGTGCATAAGATCTAATTTGTTTGCGCTCGCAGGTTCATAATAAGACTCGTATATTGAAGGGGAAGTACCTTCCAACACACTTTTTAAAATATTACTTCTAACCACTAAACTCTCATGACTGGTTCACGGTGTTTCCCACAGGATTTTGTGAGACTGTGGTGGGTGTACATTGGTTCCTCTTGAGGGGGGGTGTCTGGGGGCATGCCCCCCCCCCCGGATGAAAATTTTGTACATTTTAAATTTAAATGCATAAATGTAGTGCATTCTGAAAGCAAAATTTAAGATCAATAAAGAAATATGTTCTCTTGGACACAATTTTGTGGTCTAATAGTAATTTATTTATTGGTGATGGTAGGGCACATTAGTCACGTACACAACATATAACAATGATAGTTCATGATAGTTCATAAGTGGTCAAACATGTAGAGTATACATTTAAATCATTAACAATATGTAGCAAAAGAGGTTACCTTTGTTGAATTAATTTATTTCTAGAATAATTAGTGGGGTCTGTATCTATACATCTGTATTTGTGGAACTAATGGTCACTCTTTGATTTGTTAAACACAATCCAGAATGCACTAAACACACTACTTCATTATAGAGAAAAAATAACAAATGAATAAAAATATATAATCATAAGCTGATCAATAAATAAATAAAAACTAGGTGACTATATAATTCAGCATCATGCTAGCTGTAAAGAAAAAAACTTTGCACAGTAATTTTATAAAATCTAAATATGTTTATAAAAGTTTAAAATTACTATTTGTATTCTTATGAAATGAACAAACTATATTTGATTTATATATGAATGTAAAGACATATGTATTTATAATAATCTAAGATTAAGAGACGTTTATTTTAAATGTATTGTGCAGCTTTTTTATGGGGCAACAAGATATGATAGATAAGACAGAACAAAACAGGCTATTAATAATCTTTCAGTGTGCAAAACCATGATAATATAAAATGCTTCAAAACAGCAGCACAAACCGCTTATGCACATCCCGGGTGCCGAATGATGTGCTTAAAGTAATATGGAGTCACAGTGCGCAGTTGCGCTGCGCAGCGCATTGAAAAGTTCATGGCACAAAGAGAATCCCTGTGTATATCTGCATCTAACAGTTTATTAATCATATGTTTCTTCTCACTTTTAAATTCCAGTTATTGTGCGTGTGATGCAAATTCATAGTCCCTGTGTTGTGCGATCTAACAGACACCCTGTAGCCAGTATGATGACATCGTTCAGAAACAGCAATAAACTCCAGCATGATGAAGTCGTTTTTTGCAGATCCACAGCCCTTTATCTACATATCAAGTATTATAATGGGAATCATATTGGAGAGTTTTACCGTGCTGACTGTCGTTACCCAACGCGACGCGCTGTTTGAGTGCTGAACAGAGAATGATTGACAGCTGCAGCGGATGGAAGATGAGTTTCCTTGAACTTAAATTTAACAATGTACATATTCTTCTGTCCCTCACATGAAGCTATGGAATGTTTTCAGATGACTTTGAATATAGTACACAAAAACTTAATTGGTTCTGGTATATTTCTTTTGCTCTATGACTCCCATTTTTGCCGTATAAAAGCGCAATTATCAATCGGTTTTAAATATTGTGAGAGGCCTATTTTGAGACTGTGGCGGGCTGCCACAGTCTAGTTAATGTATGGGAAACACTGGGTTAATTGGGTGTTTAAAGGTACTCTGATGAGATTGACTAAAACATGTTGCACTCACTTTCCAATATTTTGTTGCTGGTGTCAACTTTTAGCTTGTCTAAATGTCGCTTAGCACCCAGAAACCCTGCGAATATGTTTTCAGAAAATATTTTTCAGATCTGTCAATTAGGGTGCAGAGTACATACACTGGCATAAAGGCAGAAGTTCACAGTGAGCACGTTTATAACTGCAGAAGGTAAGAAAAGTAGTCATTCACACTTATAGCCCATACCTTGTACTTTTCTGTTCAAGGTGACAGACTTAGTGCTTTGAAAAATCATGCTGTTTTGAACTCTAAATCTAAAGATGATTTCCTAAGCAATTCAGGTGGATCCAGCACACCTCTCTGGCTCTCTCTCTCTCTCTTGACCCTGCAGCAGAACGCAGCTCTTTTTGCGGTACCAGTTGCAGCTTAATTAGGCTTGCCATCAGGAGAGATACAATGTGCCTGTAAAGAGTGCCAGGCCAGATTCCCCCCCACTTCTCATTGCTGTTGCCTAATGTGCTGGCTGAGGGACAGTGGAGTGGAACACAGGACGTGTAACTGTTGTGCTGCCGTGTCTGTGGCCAAGCGTGGCACGGTAATGCTAGTGAGCGAGCAAGCACCGGAAAATACTCAGAGGCAAGCTGCCACGTTGACTGAGTTTTCGAGGGTTTTTTTCCCCATTGTATCATTTAAATATTCTCTCACTATTCCCTTATGATAAAATTGTTGATTTAATTTTAACAATGTTATTATCAGTTAACTGATTATCATATGATGGATCAACACTTGGTGGTTTGTTTTGTTGCAGAGCAGTGTCTGTGACGGCCGTTGTGGTTTAAGGCATTGTTTGTCGAGATGTTCAAGGACTGCAGATCTGTATGAGGCGCATGGATGCCAAGGAGTAGGAATGTGACAGTGAGAATTTTCCCAGCGGTTAATCGACACGTGACAACACCGGTAATACCGGTGTCACTGGGGGGCGGGCCTCCACCTCTTTTTAAAATCGCTTATTAATGCCGTTGTGGCCTTGTGCGGCCGTGTGCATTTTACTTTCACTTTTTTAAATTAGCAGCAGTTGCTTGAATGGTGGGTTAAAAACACAACACAACAAAACAGTAAAACGACAAACTCACTTATATTAAACATAGAACATTTATTAACAAAACAAATAAGAATACACCATGCTAGGCCTATTATAAAATAATAAATAGGCCAACTTGCACAACATTTATAGAAAAAACTGAAAATCAAACCATGGAAACTGTGGAACCAAATAAATAAGGAGCAGAAGTTCTTTAGTCAAGAGCAGTGAGTAATTCATTCTCTTTGATGAAAGCTGCTGTCCGTAAGATTTGCCTCTTAGGGTGCTTTCACATTAGCACTTTTGGTGTGCATCCGGGTTCATTTGATGTCAGAGTTCGGTACGTTTGGATGATGTGAACACTGTCTTCTGAACTCGGGTGCGCACCTGCGAACCGTACCCGAGTCCTCTTAAAAAGGGTGGTCTGGGGTGCGGTTCAAGTGAACTCCGGTACAGTTTGCTTCTGATATGAACTCAAACGTACCAAATTGCGGGAGTGAACTGCTATTAATGCTGTATTATTTGATAAAATGTGTGTTTGTTTCTCTCACTTTGCCGACGAGCGTGACTGACTTGCTGCAAACAGTGAGCAGTAGGTAGCCTTTCTCATTTCTGTTCGCCTTCAGTGTTCTACATTCGCGGCAGATAGAGGCCGTTATGAACAAAACCAACGGTTCAAAAACAAAAATATAAAAGTGAGGAGAGCAACGTAATGCATTTTGCCGTCTTCTCCTTCGCCGTCGTTACTAAGCAACGGAGTAAACAGCTGTCGGTTTGATGACGCAAACGAACCGCAGGTCGGACCTAAATAATATAACATGAACACAGTCCAGTGGGGGCAGGGGGAGGGGGGAGCAATCGAACTCTGGTTTGGTCCAGGCAATTGAACCAAGTGTGAAAGCACCCTTAGTTGCCCCATCTGTTTGAAACCTGCAATTGCAGTTATATGCAGAATTATTATCTTTACGTATGTGCGGATGAATCTAATGTTTGCTGTCAGTCACCATACCGATGTGGATACTGTACTTCGGAATCACAGATTGTAGTCTTGAAGTATGACCAAAGTAGGAATTTTCACTGGAAAATGTCATCTGAACAAGTAACATGTCTGCCACTTTTGTTCTGAACAACTGAGGGAAAAGCATTAGGCCTACAATAAATCGTGCTGCCAATGGTGATTAAATCTAATGATCGCTTAGCTCATATCGCATCAAACTGTGCAAATTATTATTGTTGTTATACTTTGTTCTCAAATTGTTAATGTTAAAGGGTTAATTCACCCAAAAATGAAAATGTCATTTATTACTCACCCTCATTCCGTTCCACACCCGTAAAGACCTTCATTCATCTACGGAACACAAATTAAGATATTTTTGTTGAAATCTGATGGCTCAGTGTGGCCTGCATAGCCAGCAATGACATTTCCTCTCTCAAGATCCATAAATGTACTAAAAACATATTTAAATCAGTTCATGTGAGTACAGTGGTTCAATATTAATATTATAAAGCAACAAGAATATTTTTGGTGCGCCAAAAAAACTAAATAACGACTTATATAGTGATGGCCGATTTCAAAACACTGCTTCAGGAAGCTTCGGAGCGTTATGAATCAGCGTGTCGAATCAGCGGTTCAGAGCGCCAAAGTCACATGATTTCAGCAGTATGGCGGTTTGACACGCGATCCGAATCATGATTCGACACGCTGATACATAACGCTCCGAAGCTTCATGAAGCAGTATTTTGAAATCGGCCATCACTATCCACCTTATTCCTGATTACCCTACTGCGTTTTGAATTATAGGTTGCACTTCCGGTTGAATGGGGAACTTCCATTTAAAAAGACTGAAATTAATCGTTTCCAATCATAAGGTTGCCCTACAAATAAAGCACATCCATCAGTTTGATGTTATAACGCTTGGTATGTTATAACAAGAATATCTATGGCAAGAGCTCTTTTCAGTTGTTGCTTTTTATTCTCGTGATTATTTTCTTTTGTCCCTTTGCATACTGCTGTAATAGTATGAAAAAGGACAACATATACTGCACATCTGTGGTCTGTTCTCCCGATATAATTTACGATATACCCCATTAATAATTCACTGGAATGCACGAAGAATCTTGTTTTTCTCCTCAAATCCTCACGTCTCTTTCCAGGTTTGTTTTCACAGGTAAATACAATTTATTATCTGTAAAAATGATGGAAATCACATTGAAATTGTATCACGCAATGCTGAAGTTCATGAACATTTTTTATTAAGGCAACATATATTACATAATATGATACATATCACTATAGTTATATTTAACCCGTCCGTTATTGCTGTGGAAAGAATCGTGCTTTTTCATGGCCTGTTGAAAGTACCTTGTTGATGCTTTTACACTTTTAAATGTCCATTTAATGTTCGTTGGTTGAAGGGTGAGTAGAATAATGTCATCTCATTGTACCCATTTAAAAAAAACAAAAAACAACGTATTATTGCGTTCATAGAGCGAGCCTTTCACTGACTGTTTACAGCTTAACGGAAGTTACACCCATAGTTCGCGCAAAGCGTCATGGGGCGTAGGAATAAGGTGGATATAAGTCGTTATTTTGTTTTTTTTGGCGCACCAAAAATATTCTTGTCGCTTTATAAATCTCTAACCTGCCGTGCACTGTATCTCTCCATTCAAATCCTTTCTTCCCGCTCTCCTGTTAAGCTACCGTCATTTGCTGACAGAAAACAAGAAATTACCGTAATAAGCCATATATTGTGAAAAGTGCATGTTGTCTACTGTCAGGAACAATTTGAATTATTTTGATAGTGCAGTTGGTTGAAGAGTTACGATAACATGAATACAGCTTGGTTTGATGTGTCGGCGACGACACAGCCGGTTTAATAGGGTTAAAGGGATATTTGTTCTAAATCTGTATGACTTTCTTCTGTGGAACACAAAAGATATTTATAAGATCTTTGGAATCCAAACAACATAGATCCAACTGAAAGTCAGGTTAGTAACAACATGAGGGTGAGATGATTTCAATTTAATTTTTTGGGTGAACTGTCCCTTTAAGATTGGCCAGCAAAGAAACTGGAAGAGGTTGCCATTTCATGCTTATCTAGGTTGATCCTCCTCTTCCCAAAAGTAATCTTGACCATCAGAACTGTTCTCGGATCATTGTTAATGTTAAGATTTAATAATCTTCCCCAGCACAAATAGATGTATACCTTCTGTACCGTCAGTATTATTTTTAAAGAGTTTTGAATATTTCCTTGACCTTGACAAATCAAATCATGTCCAGAGTAGTGGTTTAGTTATTCTTTATATTAATTTATCTCTATTGTGTTGTTGATGGGGCCAAATGACATCAGTGTGGCAGATGTTTCTGACAAATCCTGGATTTTGCAGGATGTGGGAGTGTCATGCTCTCTGTCTGCTCTCTTGCAATGAATATTTAGCTTTTACAGTGTTTCAGTGTCAGGTTTATTTTGTAAATGAGGTGTCAATGTATGATATGTTTTGTGAATGCTGCCTCTGTGCCTGTTTAGTATTATTTTCTTTGTTGATTTCTTTTGATATAGCCTAAGACATATATTGGGGGTAAGTGATGACACAAGGTCGAATCAGGCCTGTCGCGATAATAAAATAACCAGATCGCAGGGGGGACCAAAAGAAATAGACAAGCACCAATTATGTCTTTGTGCAATATATTCAAAGTCATTTGAAGCCATTTCATAGTTTAAAATAAAATAAATAAAGTTCACGGAAACTCACCTTCCCTCAGCTCAACTGCAGCTGTCAATCATTTTCCGTTCAGTATTCAAACAGCGCGCCTCGTCCGGTTACGACAGTCGGCACGGTAAAACTCTCTGCAATATGATTCCCCTTATAATGCATGATCTGTAGATATCACAGCACAAGGACTATGAATTAGCACCAAACGCACAATAAAGGAATTTAAAACTGTAAAGAAACAAATGATCAATGAACTATTGGACAGATATACACTAGGATTTGTGCAATCGACATTTCTTCATTTTGTGACTTGAACTTTTCAGTGCTCACTGTGCGATGTGACTCTATGTTGCTTAGGGTTAGTTGACCCAAAAATGAAAACTCTGTCATTAATTACTCACCCTCATGTCGTTCCACACCTGTAAGACCTTCGTTCATCTTTAGAACACAAATTAAGATATTTTCGGTGAAATCCGAGAGGTACATGACTCCTCCATTGACAGCAATATAACCACCACTTTCAAGGTCTATAAAGATACTAAAGACATCGTTAAAACTGTCGACGTCACTACTGTGGTTCAACCTTAATTTTATGAAGTGATGAGAATACTTTTTGTGCGCAAAAACAAAACAAAATAACGACTTTATTCAACAATATCTTCTCTTATGTGTCATTCTCAAACATTGTTTACATCCAGCGCTTCCAGGTTCTACATCAGAACGCTGACTCGTTATTGGCCGGCTCCTGTGTCAGCATCACACGCATATGTCGTGCTGCTCACGTGAACAGTGTCGGCCAATACTGAGCCAGTGTTCAGACGTATACACGGAAGCATTCACTGTGCTTTCTGTGTCAACTGCGTAAGGATAATGACAGGCAAGAGAAGAGATTGCTGAATAAAGTCATTATTTTGTTTTGTTTTTGTGCGCAAAAAGTATTCTCATTGCTTCATAAAATTAAGGTTGAACCACTGCAGTCACGTCGACTGATTTAACAATGTCTTTAGTACCTTTCTGGACCTTGAAAGTGTTGATTATACACTGCTGTCTAATTTGTGTTCCAAAGATGAACTAAGGTCTTACGGGTGTGGAACAACATGAGGGTGAGTAATAATTGACATTATTTTTATTTTTGGGTGAACCCTTTAAGCACGTCATTCTGCTCCCAGGATGCACATAAGCGGTTTGTGCCTCTCTGTTTTGAAGCTTTTTATATAATCATGGTTTTGGGCACTGAAAGATTATCAAATCCTATCATTATTAAAGTCTTTTTCTGTCATATCTATCATATGATGTTGCCCATTAAAAAGATGCACAATACATTTAAAATAAGCATCTTTTAATTTTATATTATATTATTTGTATATAGACTAATTCTTTAAATTCATATATAAATGTAAAAATTGTTGAATGTAGGGCTGCACAATTAATCGCAATTAAATCACACGCGATTTGGCAAAGGCTGCAATTATTTCATGTGCAGCTTGTCAGAGCTGTACAGCTCTGTGATCAGTAGTAAATGCTTCTCCATCTGAAAGCCAGGGGGCGATACTGAAAATATGCCCTGCCGCTGAAGTAGATAACACGCTTATACCAGGAATCCCTATGGGCATCATACTATCACTGTAGCTGAATAAACAGAAGATTGAAACGCTTTGATTAAACATGACGATAATAAACACACGACTGCCTTATTCTGTGTAAGAAGCCACATCATCACACAGAAGGATGCTAAACTGTTGTTATGAAGTGAGTTTGGAGTAAAAACATGTTATTAAATGTTGTGTTAATAAATGCTTCTCATGTCTGGAAAGATGTCTGACGCGTGTTGCTTTTTCAAATGCACATTATAAGCAACTCAAACTCGCAGTGCTTTCAGATGGATTAGCATTTGGAGCCATACTTCATTGACAAGCGTGCATTAAAAAATAATTGCAGCCTTTGCAATTTCATAATCGCACTAAGCCAAATCGTTCAAGCGTGATTTCAATGTTATTTTTCTAATTGTCCGATTAATCGTGCAGCCCTAGTTGAATGTATGAATACATTAATGTATTTTATAAGAATACAGAAAGTAATTTGTTTTTATTAACATGTTTAGATTTTTTTAAAATTACTCTGCGCCAAAGATTTTTTTCAAGAATTACTTTCTGATGCTGAATTACTCAATCATTTTTTTTGTCATAGCTTATGATTATATATTAATAATATGTTGTTTTTCTCTATAATGAAGTAGTGTGCATTTAGTGGATTCTAGATTGTGTTTAACAAATAAAAAGTGACCATTAGTTCATACTCAAAGTCTACATTCAAAGGTCCAAATATGAATTTTCATCAATGTCAAAGGTCTGGAACAATTGGTTATTACAAAACTTGTTTTTAATAAACCTGCATACCATGCATAACAAATCAACACAAATTTTCTTTTGAAAAAATAGTGCCATTTGCAATCGAAAAGTAATCAAAAAATTTCAGAAATTCAGAACCTCTAACCGACGTAATTTTCCCATGTCAGTTATTTCAGTTTTTTAATCCTGTTAATACTTCCCCCTTAAAAACATACTGCCGTGTGTGTAGCCGCGTGACTCCGCCTCGTCCAGTCAACACGCAGAGATGGTGCGTGAGCGGTAAGCCTCGCGTCTTCACTAAACTGTGTCAGTTGTGTGTTTTAAGGTTTGCCAGTTTGGACATTCAAGCGATTTTTAGACGATTGGATGTGTATTATAATATCGAGCTACCGTGCTCGTGCAGCTGCATTGTGGCATGAACACTCATACAAACAGTAGCTGCGCAAAACGTGAAGATCAAATCAATGCATCAACTTTTTATAGCATATATTTTTCTACTTTTGAAGGAACTATTTACAACCCACAGCTTTACAATTAATAGTGGTAATTAATACTGGTACTGTGCTCATTTATCTTTATCTGATTTACAACGAGCAGAAATCTGTAAGAAATATTACGAACCTTAGATAAAATAACTGCTGAAAGTGAGCTATGTTGGATCACTTTTTAAATAGGAAAAAATATCCCACCTTTTAATAGTCAAGCATATTTACAGTACAAACCTTGTCAGTGAACTACGAGGGCAAAAAAAAAAAAAAAAAAAACGTTCATTAATCGTAATTGAGGTAAAATGTTCAATTAATCAAGGTTTTGATTTTAGGCCATAATCATCCAGCCCTACCCTGCCCTATATAATCACCTTTTCTGTGATTGGCTAGTTTTTGATTGTTTCAGTTATTTACTGAATTGAATACATTTCTTTAATATTTAAAGGTGTTTACTGTAATCTTACACCGTGTCTACACCGGACGTGAGCGGTGTGACGCGACGCGTCAAAAGATAATAGAACCCATTATAATCTGTGATATTGTCTACACTGGGCGCAGCGCGGCGTGGCTTGACGCGTCAAATTCCTGACAGTAAACGGATTCCCTGTTCTATTTCTGACGTAGTCCAAGTGCTTTCCAACGGTGGCCTTGTCGCGTTCAGTGTAGACAGCTTTTGGCTATTGCGGCGCGACGCGATAAAAGTCGCGTCCGGTGTAGACACAGTGTTACACTGCAAAATGATAACTTACAAAGGTTTAAATTCATCACAATTATTTGATGAATGAAGCACACAAAAATATGACCCTAAAACAGAATTAATCGACATAATCGTCAAAGCCCTAAAACAGACAATTAATCGTTCATAATCGTGACAGGCCTAGGTCGGATTTATGGCGTGGATGGATGCAATTAAATGGAGGAGCAGGTTGAACCTGATGAAAGAGAGACAAAAGGTATAAAAGTGAAGTGTGGACATATCAAATAATAGGTCTGCTGTATCTCCTCCTGATTAGGCTGTGCTCTTGTTCAGGCTCTGACAGATAAGCATTATGAAGTGTGTATGGAAAATCCCATCTGCTAACGTTCTGAACGGAGGAGTACTCAGCCAGCTCCAGTCGTGGAGATTCATGCTGACTGATTTGGGTATGCAAACAGACTCTCGTGTTGGTACATGGGACAGAGCTTATTAGTGTGTACTGAAGTGTGACCTGTGATCTCTGATAGCCAAATAAATGCCCTTGACCTTTTGACCTGATATGAAAAAGTCTTAACTGAGCACATTTGTTTCAGGGTTATACAAAAAATGTGTTCTTGTTTTGCTAATATTTAAGTAAAATGGTAATACTTGCACCTGTATGGAACATACCAGCATTTGCTCTGATGATAATGCATTGATTTGAATGGAGGAATAGAAGTGTTTGTGGGGTCACCGGAATAGCCCAACTATTATTGGGTTTACAGTTTGTCTATTATAATGGAAAGATTGTGGACTGAAACCACTGAAGCCTTTGGTTGCATCTTCTGTTGTTGCATTTTGCTGGTACGTGTCGGGTGTCAGGAGAGATGAATGCTGTCCAGCCACAGATAGCACCGGCATTGAGCCTAAGGTCAACAGGTGTGCTTTTACAAGAAGTTACATCAAGAGACAGCACTGAGTCAGCGAATGCTGTGCACATGTTCATGTTACCCTTAGATTACACTGTGCATTATTCTACCTTTTTGTTTAACAGAAGAAAAAAAACATAAAAATGAGCCATCCTTTAGTTTCTGTGCATTTTTACATGCATTAATACATATGACATCTGGCGTACCAGTGCTTTGGCAACAAGTCAAGTCAACTTTAATTTTTACAGCGCTTTAAACAATAGAATTTTTTTCCAAGCAGCTTTACAATAACAAACAGGAAAGTAGCAAAATTAATGATGCAAACTTCATCAAATATAAAGTTTCAAATTATTTCTGTTTATTTGTATAGGGACAGGCACAATATAGATAAAACTGAGACAACAGCCATCCAATGCAAGTATCATAGTGCTTGTAGCGGAAGCTAATTTGCAATACTTGGAACCTTGAAGGGCTTTTGAATGTGGCGATGAATGTGTCGTGTAAAAACAGCAAGGAGACTGTCTAACATTTCAATAATTTATTGGTAATGTTTTCTTTGTTTTCGGCTGCAGAGATTAAGTCAACGATGCTGACTCGTCATCTCCACAGTAGTGGATGCGCATATATGGATTACATAATCTGAGAATATTTATTTTCCATTTGAATTGGCTCGTTTAAAAGACATTCCAAGCTTTGTATAGATATAGGCTTTCTCATGTTTGTGAGGCAAGTATACGATGAGTTTCAGTTCATGTTTGTTAGGTGCTCAAGTTCACTGACACCGAGAGCAGAAAATGCATCCTGATTGCTTTCATTGTTTTACAAAAGCACAACGTTTTGCTGTTATTGTGAGTTTAAAGAAATAAAAGTAGACCCTTTACATTTTGCATTACTCTTATCTATGTATTTTAAGTTCAATGCAGTGTTTGCATTGGCGCCTCCATGTCATGCAGTAACCCAAATAATAGCGCACATTTATCTAGGTCGATGAATGATAGGTGAATGTTTGGATTACCTGCTGTTAACGATCTTTCCCTCACGGACTGCTTGACCTCGCCACTTCCTGTGGAGTTTTTCTTTTTCTTTTCTGCGACTAACCGGGTAATAAAATCTTAGTCGACCAAGCCTCTTCAAGCTGACTAACGGTTAGTCGACTATTAGGTGGCAGCCCTAATATACAGTAATTCAGAGCTGCACGATTTAGAGAAAAAATCTCCAGGAAATCCCCAATGGGCATCATGCTATCGCTGTGACTGAATAAAAAGAAGGTAGAAACGCTTTAATTGATTAAACATGAATAAAATAAACAGACGACTACAACAATACATGATTTATATGTTTTCTTCAAGCCTTCTCGGGTATTTCCGTAATAATAAAGTATATTTATAATCCAATGCTAATCAAAATGCTATTTCAAACACTCAACTGATGTTATGAAGTGAGTTTGGAGTGAAAACACATTGTTGTCTAAATGTTGTCTTTTGTTAGAAAAGAAGTTCATAAAGGCTTCTCATGTTTGGAAAGTTTGTATATTTGACGTGTGTCGCTTTTTCTAATGCAGTGCTCTCAGATGGATCGTCATTTACTACTGATCACAGAGCAGCTCTTCACTAACACGCTGTGTACATATTTTTATAATTAAAAACCGCAGCCTTTGCGATGTCATAATCGCACTAAGCCAAATCGCGATTTCTATTCGATTACGATTAATCATGCAGCCCTACAGTAATTTAATACGAGCACAAAATAGCGGAGGATGCAGAGTGAGCTGCTGTGGTAAGAGATGCATAATCCACTTTGTCGTAAACATGAGACATGCTTTATGTTAACCCTCATTTATATATTATATTAACCTCCACTTTATATTAACTTATATACTTATGTAGTGTGACTTGGTGCAATTTTGTACAAAATAAAAGCATTTCAAAACAAACTTCCTCGTTAAATATTTAAGCACACTAGTGTGATAAACTATAATCTGTGATCGGCCCCAAAAATCCTGATCGGAGCACCCTTATACGCATCCATTTTATTTCTCAATTGTTTACGTTCACGTAAGCCATAGGCGACTGTGTTTACGAGGTTACGTGCCGAAATGGGCATTTTGACAGAATTTTGCATGTATGTGTCCGTTCAAGCACAGATATATGTGAAAGAGAATGAAATGCAGTATTCACTTGCATCTGCGTGATAGACCCTTTTCACAGACTGTGATGACGTGTTTTAACGGTCATCAATATTGTAAATCCTGCAAAGTTTTTTATATTTTCATTTTTTAAAAATCGTATGTACATTTATAACTCTATACTTAGTATTATATTACCTTTGCATCAAATTACAAAAAATTAGTTAACGCTGCTGTGAGGGTGTTTCTAATACAGCGGCTATGGGAGTGACGGTAAAAATGACATCTTTCTCTCTTCTGACTGCTGTTATCAATCTCTTTCTACTTTTTTACCTCTTTTTGAAAGTTCTGAAAACACTATTGTGGAGTTTTTCTTTTGCTATTTGAGCAAATGGAAACACACAAAATATATTTAATGTATTCTCTCATTCACCGCTATAGAATTTTACCCAACTATGACGACTTCTGCTTCTGAGAAATCCGGAAATGTGAAAGGGGTCTATTCTGTGTGCGTACTGAAAACCGTGCCCAAGTTCTGAATTAAGTTCTCTTTCGCATCTTCTTGCATTCTACTTTCGCTCTATGATGGTTAAAATTTGCTATTAATCCGAGAATCACATGCGTTTTGAACCGTGGTGCCTGGTCCATACAGCTCAACTATGATCCCAATACTTAACATCGCACATCCTGTGATGTGACTATCGCGGATGCGCACATTGTGATATTGATGTCTTGGGGGTAAATTAGGGGAGGGTATTGACACAAATTTCACAATTTCAAGATTAAATTTCAATTCACAAGCTTGAGATTAGATATCGATTACTTTGGATATATATCAGGTACAGTACATGGCAAATTTTCTAAAAGAAAAATATTCTCTCAACTAATGCTATAAACTATACAGGGAGTCAGTTGGTACTACATTGCTATAATATTGAAGGTTAAAATGAACTGATTTGTATAAATAATATTTGTATATTTGTATGAATAAAGTTATTCTAACTTTACAAATGCATAATTATATTTCTGCTCCAAATTGTTTTTCGAAATAAAGGCCTAAACTTTTAAATGGTGGCTGTCATAAAAACTTGACAGATTTATTCAAACACGCATTAAATATCAAAGAACACTGAGCGATTACATGAGACATAATACGGATTTCAGTAAGTTGTACTCTATTAACATAACTTCAAATGTTCATTCATGTTTATTTTGTGCTATAACTGGAATTAAAGTGGAGGAGATGATCAGTTCACATGAGCTTTGCACTGCTGCTTTGCAGATCTGCAGCTGTCTCATGTTGTTAATCAAGCAATATTCACTAGAAAAAAACGAGAACTCACTTTTTTTTGGGGAAAACCTTGCAGTTTCAGTGTTTATTTTAGAAATAATTGAAAACTAGATGCAATTTGTTTTAAAGGCCCTTTTACGAAGTTTTGATTTATGTTTTTGGGGTGTACTAGAATAACACAGTCTGGCTTGAATACGATGAATAGTTCTTGTTTTGAAGAAGCCCCTCCTCCTGATACATAAAATGTGCTGTGATTGGTTAGCTAGCCCAGTGTGTTGTGATTGGCTCTGCTTAGCACGTGTTCGGGAAATGTCATGCCCCTTACCATAACAACGATCTCTACTCAGATGTAAATATTAAGGATAATAAACAAGATGATTGTGCAGAACAGATTTCATGCACAGACTTTGCAACCACTGATTTCACAGGGCATTTCAGAGTGGAATGTTTTTTTTTTTTTTTTTTTGTGTAAATTTCTTAGACATTTAAGATATGATGTTATACACCATTTAATCATGATATTTGTCAGAAAACTATGGTAATACAAACAGTAATCGATCACAAAACCATGGTTAATTTTCCTAAGGGGCGGTGACCAGCCTTACAAAAGAGAGAGCTTACAAAAGCTTCAGTAAACACTAGGCTTTATCAACACTAGTGCTGGCTTGGAATCAGGTTTTGGAATCAGGGTGGGAAAAAACAGTGTTTCTCTGTCATAGCAACTACACTGTCTTCTTCAATGCAGCTCAACCAGGCCTCGCCCCCTTTTTTTGCGTATTCCATGGGCAGGGATTTAAATGAATAACAATTTGTGGCTTCACAAAACCCCGAAAAAATGTGTTGTAGTCCAAACAAGTTGTTTGTTGTAGTTCTTGGAAAGTGGATTCTTTTAAATAAAATATCTCCCTTTGGAGTGGACTTTGAGCTTTGTAACCTTGCAGATCTTTTTTATGCTCAAACAGCAACATTACACACTAATTAAAGTTGAAAAAGTGAAAAAGCATAATAGGATCCCTTAATATTTACAATAATATTTAAAGTGATCGTAAACCAAAAATGAATAATCATTGGAAGTGAAATGAAAGTCATCATTGGCATGCCCTCATGCCTCAAACCTGTATTACTTTTCATTACATTTTTCTGTGGAACATAAAGAATAAAAAAAAGATTTTTTTTTTTTTTTTTTTTTTTTTTTGTCCATTAGGGGTGTAACGGTATGCGTGTTTGAGGCAAATTCCAAATGGGAACATCTCAGCTGAAGATGGAGGAAATTACGCCGCTCCCTTTGCCAAGTGCATTCCAAATGGCTACATGCGGCACGCGGGTGCCCTGCTCACATGGATGATCACATAGGGCATAGGGATGATGACTTCAATTCGGAACTTGCCCCGTGAACCGTTCGGTACGAATACATGTACCGTTACACCCCTGTTGTCCATACAATGAAACTCAATGGTTAGTCAGCAAAGCAGGTTAGTTACCAAAGTTTTTCACAATTTGAATATTTAAATTTAATTCACAGATATATTAGTTACTATTGAATATTTGTGTGAAATTTCACCACTATTGGTCTTGACTACTGAAATTTTGGGATTGTGACAAACCGTCTAGATGGTGTACATCAGGGCTCGTCAACTGGTGGCCCGTGGGCCAAATCCTGGCCACATGCGCGGCCACATGTGCTTGCATAACGATCTGAAACTATTTGGATTCATTCGGACCGCTCTGTCACTGAATCATCTGTAGTTGTTTCAGTCTTCCGAACTTTTAGCGTCATGCCTGTTGATTTAGATTATGTGCGAGGTAGAGAGAGCAACAGCGCTTAGTTTGAAGACCGAGGCTGCATCCGAAAACCTAGGTAGCTGCCTCGCTGCCCTATCAGGCAATGACTTGTAAGGCAGCGTTTGTGCATGAAGGCACCTCATGAAACTGTTTTCGGACAGACTTCTGAGGCAGCGTAACAGATTAATGATCTACCACAAAACGGCGTGAGCTAACAAACAAATACTAAACAAATATTTAATTACTACAGTAGTAATTTCTCACTAGAAATTACATCAAAAGTGGAAAATGTTGGTCAAAAACGTACATTTACTCAGAAGCTGACCAGCAAATGCAACTTCCGGACGCCATCTTTATTTTTCTAGCTCAACTGTCACAGAATGTAAAGCACAGGATTGTGGGATTTTAAAGGCAGTGAAGGACACATCTATGCTGCCTTCAAAAATCGATCAGATGAAGGTATCTCAGGAAACAGGTAGTGAAGCTAACATTGGATTTGGACGTGCCTTGATGCCTTCCTATCTTGAAATGTGTCCTCCGAAGGCAGCATTTTCCAGTTTTCGGACGCATGAGTTTGTGCGCATGAGGGAGGAGCTCTGTGCTCGTTCTCTCAGTTAACATGCGCCCTATCACAAGCGCAGCAGTCATCTGCGTCATTCATAAATCACAATAACTGATCAAATAAGGCTTTGGCAGGACAAAAATTTGTTTTGATGGCCGCCAAAAAAATTTCAATGTAGGAAAAACCCTGAACCCTTACAAACATTTACCATGAATGAACTGAAGTAAATTACCATGGTTTGTGGAAATGTGGAATATTTATATTGAAAACTGTTATAGCCACGTTCGTCACGATTCGATACAAAATCGATTCTCGTAGCTAGCAATACGATATTTTTCGATACCTCAAAAAGTTCTGCGTTACAATTACGATACGATTCGATTCAGGGGTATATCGATCAATATTTCGATATTATGATATTATGTGCCCATTTTACACTACCAGTTACATTTTTATTAACTCACAACTGCAACCAAATTAAATAACATAAACAATTATTTTAAAATTTCACATCCTGCACCCTGATTGGGACATCTACAAAAAAATTCACACAGTAATCTAATGACAGGTTATTACATGACAACAGTCAAGAAAGTATTTTAGGCTTCTGTGCTAATATGTGTTATGTCAAAAAAACTGATAAACAAGGAAATGTATATATTGTATATAGGCCTATATTCTATAAAATTAAAAGACATTTCTTTTTAATGTATAGCACAGCTTTTTAATGAAGCAACAACATATTATAGGCAGGACAGAAAAAGACAGGCTATTAATATTCTTTCATTGTGCAAAAGTATTATAAATATATATAGGCTCCAATACAGAGCGGCACAAAGCGCTTATGCGCATCCCGTGTGTAGAATGATGCGCATGAAGCAACGCAGAGTCACAGTGCGCAGTGCTCCTATGCAGCAGTTTATTGAGCATTTTCTTTTAACGGTTTTAATTTCAGTTACAGTTGTGTGCGAAGAACGATTCATAGCGCTCTGTTCTCCAGTGTTGTGATCTAACTAACAGACATTGTTTGAGATGTGAGCGCGCTGCTTTTTGCAAGGCTTTAAACACAAGCAAATTATAAACTTTCATGAAGATTCAGCACTGCCCCCCCCATAGGTTGCACATCGTGATCCGAGACCTTTAAGAATTTGCTCGCTCATGTAAAAGAGTTTGTACCGAAGAATCCATCACACATTTTTTTCTCTTGAAATATTCTTATGTTTTCCCCCCTTCTCTCTCTTCCTCAGGTGGTTTGACAGCACAATCATGTTGTCGTTGAGGCCGTGATTGAGTAGCAGTGCTCTAGGCCCCGTCTGAGCCTCCGGCACCCCACCAGGCAGCCGCAGCATGTCCAGTTCGGGTTTTCCCCCCAGCCAGGGGTCCTTCAGCAGCGAGCAGAGCCGTTACCCACCACACTCAGTGCAGTACACCTTCAGCTCCACACGCCACCCAACGGTCAGTACCACAAACACCTTTGCCTACACCTTCATTACACTGCCAACAAACTACATAACAAGAATGGTGCTGAAGTAGAAATGTAACAGTAACTTTTCTGTTCCTGAATCACTTCTGCTTTAGACTTAACATGTTTAATTTTGTGAGTACAGTACAGATCCTGAAACACAAGACTAATAGCACCACCAGTTCTCTCAGAGCAGGCCTAATATATTACTCCAAACAGCTATTACATGTCCTTAGTTTAACGAGAAAGGTGTTTTGTAAAATTTATAAACCGGAAACAGGCGTGATGGGGTTTATACGTCCTCTGTTTATCCCTAAATGTCAATACTAGTAGGATGTTAATACCAACAACCCATGTGTTTTAAACCCACATTAGTTAGACATGTACTTGCAGGGCTCAATGCTAAGGGTTTTTATTCCTACTGGCCCAGTTGGGTCGGGTCAGGACAGTGGTTCAAATTTGTAGTTTTTCAATTTAAATTTCAACTGTTTACCTCCTTTCTCCTAACAGCCAGACCTAACCCACTTAATTCTTCACCTCTGTATAACAAGTGCTGCGTCATGGGGCATTCACACGTACAGCAGTTTTATTGCTAGAGAATGGATTTATTATTGGTTGTAGTGGTAGTTTCTACTGCTGGATGAGCTCACATTATTGATTGGCTGCATAACTGCCCATAATTTTTGAAAATCTGCATGAGCAGAGTCTTATGAGCGGAGTCTGCCTTGGAGTCAATTAAAGTCATTTGTAAAACGAATCCCAAGCCGTTTCGTTGTGACATCACAACGAGACATTAGTATATTGCCATTTTGTGCGCAGACAAATTATTGCCAGGGAAAATTATTTTTTTCCACAATACCACAGTAGTACAATCTTTTGTTGCGTTCCCATCATTTTACTGACGACTGCTTCTCAAACCTTGGGGAGTTTAATGCAGGATTCACAAAACGTTTGGTCTTAAAATATGGATCAATGCCCAGTTTATTCTGACCAGCTTGCTCCTCTGAATCTCAACCTGTATATATGATTAATAATTGATGTTTATATTTTCTAGCGATTGTTCAAAATTCATAGTTTTGTATGTTATGTTGTGTAACGTGCACCCTAGTCTGTATGTCTCCTGCTAACCGGCTATCTCACATTTCTGTAGTTCTGCTATTCAGATGTGGGTCCAATATTGTCTAAAAATGTGGCAATTAATGCAGCTTGTCTGTCTTATTACTTGGAGTAATGATCAAGTATGGAGCACAACTTTTGTTTATAAAGTGTAATGCATTATCAGCTATTCATGTTTGTACTCGGCTAACGTGGGAGTTTACAACATAGCTGTGGGCCCGGTTCGCTTACACAACTGTAAAACAAACTGTTTTCTCCTTCTCCTTTATTATTACAGTAGAGTGGAGCTCTGTCTGTATTGTAATAGGATGTTAAGATGCTAGTCTATGCTAGCTAGTTGAAGTATTCTCTCTGTAAACAGTAAACACCCATTGTAATGTCAAACAATGATATAGCCATTTTTTACTTTGTTAATAATTATGATGAAAAAGTCTGTACACATCTGGCCTCAATGTTTCTTATGTTAGAGGTTTTCAGCTTCGCTTGGCATTTTGATACAGTTCCCACAGGTGCACCTACACTACCAGTCAAAAGTTTGGACACGGTAAGATTTTTAATGTTTTTAAAAGAAGTTTCGTCTGCTCACCAAGGCTGCATTTATTTGATTTAAAATACAGTAAAAACAGTAATATTGTGAAATATTATAAATATATTGTATAATATGTAACTGTTTTCTGTTTGAATATATTTTAAAATGTAATTTATTCTTGTGATCAAAGCTGAATTTTCAGCATCATTACTCCAGTCTTCAGTGTCACATGATCCTTCAGAAATCATTCTAATATGATGATTTGATGCTCAAGAAACATTCATTGTGTACAATTGTACAAAATATTTGTGTACAATATTTCTTTTTCAAGATTCCTTGATGAATAGAGAGTTCAAAACAACAGCATTTATCTGAAATGCAAAGCTTTTGTAACATTATAGACTATCGTTCAAAAGTTTGGGGTCTATAAGAATTTTTATTTTTTTGAAAATAAATTTTTTTCAATAAGGATGCATTGAATCGATCAAAAGTGACAGTAAAGACATTTATAATGTAACAAAAGATTATATTTCAAATAAATGCTGTTCTTTTGAACTTTCTATTCATCAAAGAATCCTAAAAAAGAAATATTGTACACAAATATTTTGTACAATTGTACACAATAAATGTTTCTTGAGCATCAAATCATCATATTAGAATGATTTCTGAAGGATCATGTGACACTGAAGACTGGAGTAATGATCCTGAAAATTCAGCTTTGCCAACACAATAATAAATTACATTTTAAAATATTTTCAAATAGAACAGTTATTTTAAATTGTAATAATATTTCACAATATTACTGTTTTTACTGTATTTTTAATTAAATAAATGCAGCCTTGGTGAGCAGATGAAACTTATTTTTTAAAACATTAAAAATCTTACCGTGTCCAAACTTTTGACTGGTAGTATACATAAAGTATAACAGTGATGCTGCTATCACGTCTTGTAAATAACACACACTAAGGTGACGCTTACCATATAGAATTGTCCTACTCCAGTCGTGATTGCAAATCAGTTTCTGGTTGATTGACTACTTCAAACGTTTCATTGTCGGACTTTGGCTCGAATTGATACAGTAATATCGATGCCATCTTTTCTGTCCATACTTTGTATACAATGTCTTGCGAATTGATAGCTGTCATTCAGTTATTGCAATGGGCACGTGGTACGCGCAGTAGACCAATTACAAAGGATTGGGCCATCTGACCAATCAGAGCAGTCTAGGCTCACAGAAAGAAGGGGTTTAGAGAGACTGATTCTTTGAACAGCTTCTAATGAATCGTTTACAAAACATTGAGAACTGAGGTAAAATTAAATGTATATTATGAGAAAACTAAAGTGTTTTTTGACATTGCATGCATGTAAACCTGTTGTAAGAGACTCCCAAAACAATATTAGGAACCTTAAAAAAGGCATAATAGGGGCACATTAATATATTATAAAATGTTTAAATGTATAAATTGTAATGTGATTAAACATTTGCAAAGCGGTTAGCTTGCAACCCTAAAGGCTCGAATACACTATACCCCAACTTGCAATCTGGTGGATTCAACACTAGTTGCCAAAAGTCAGAGCCAGTCTGCAGATTTTGGGCAGTGGAGTTTAATTTTTAATCAGGCACTGAATAGAGTACCTATTAAGAGTTCTTTTAGTCACTGAAATTGTTTGGGGTGACTTGATTTAAAGGTAGGGAAGGCACTTCCGGAGTGGTTAGCAATAGCAAGCTAGCTTTGAAAGCATGAGATCTCACCCTCCCTTCAGAGCACTCTCCAAAGCCACGCCTCCTCCAAAACACATGAACGCAACACACACAGCAGAGTTTGCAAAATGTCACGATACGAGAGACTGCGTTAAATTACCTCATGTCTGAAAGCACATAACATTACAATAATAATGAACGTAAACAACTTACAACTTACGTAAACAACTTTCTGGGTAGAACGTCACTGGTTGCCATCTCATAGTTACGGTTGTGACATGGCGTGAACGCAGCATATGCTTGTTGTTGTTTTTTTGATGAGGAAATGTAAAAGGCGGCTGCTGTTTGTTTTTGGCACTCATTGACTGTGTCTACAACTCTGCATAGCCTTACGTAGGGCTGGGCGATATGACCAAAATCTTATATTACGATATGAGTAATTTTATATCACGATAACAATATATATCACAATATAGTTATTTTGCTATAAATAAGGTTTTTATGATATCAATTTTTCATACCAAATTTCATAATTCTTATCACCATTTTCAATATAGTTTAAAAAATGAATACTAGTCTAAAAAACTCTCAAGCTTACTGAAGACAAGTAAACATTAATAAAGAAAGAGCAAAGAAAACAAACTACAATAGAAAAAAGACACATGAAAAAGAACTGAAAAACTTCAAGCACTAAAAATATTACATAAAACGTATAAAGTAATCAAATGTATAAAAAACAATGCAAAGTCTTTACTGTGTAAAATAAATATACATTTATTCTTATTAAAGTTACAAAAGCAAGCAGGGATTTTCTCTTTTTTTTTTGTTTGATTAGCATTAATAATGACAGCAGGTACATTTGGATGCATTATACTCATGCCTTGTCTTTCTCAACTGTACCTTCAGTCCTCAGTTCAGTCTTCACGCGCTGTAGTGGCTTCATGTCGTGTGTCTCTCAGACAGCACTGAGAAAGTCTCTCAGAGCGCACGCATATGCTGAGATTAGTTGTCTTTCACTGCTAATTGCACTTCAGTGGTTTAAAACCACTTGTTTATAAACCGCAATGCTTAAAAATGCATGCAAACGATAAGCTTTCGTGACAGCGCAGCACAGCAACATCACGTGAGAGTAACCGCGATAGAGACGATAGTCCAAAATCTCTACCGGTTGCCAAATTTCTACTGGTTAATCTTGTCTACCAGTATATCGCCCACCCCTAGCCTTGCGAAATGCGCTGGTGACGCGTGATGTCTGTGTGAGCAGGGTGCACAGAGGTATGGAAATACATATGTTGACAAGCAGGTAGGACATTTTTTGGTCCTGAGACTTCCAAAGAAGTTATACATGTTTTAATATTAAGACCACTTCTATTATTGATTGCTATCAGGATGTGAAGAGAGTTTAAACCAGTATAACAAAAAGTGTTTATAAAACAAATTGCCTACTATACCTTGCATGGACCAGTAAACAGTGGAACATTGATTTTACATTAACTTCTCCTTCATCTTTCTTATACTCAACAACAGTATATCTCAGGAGATACTGATCAATTTTGCTTCAATATCTTCACACCTATTGGTAGTAGATGCATTGTGTCAAATTGGCATAAAAGTAAAGCAAGTCTGCTAATTTGAATAACAAGTAAACGCATTGCCAGTTGTTTCAACTGCTCATGTCTCTGGAAATTACCAACTCTCACTGAAAAGGAATGACTTCTAGTTTTTACTCTGCAAATTGCTTGTAAGCTTAGTTTCTCTATTTCCCCAACAATCCCCCTCTGTCTCAGATGAAAGGAGGCCAGAAATGGCTGGGCCTCAACGTTACAAATCAATTTGGGTATCACTGTAGTACATTCCTCAGAGCTAGAGAAGCAGAAATGAACAGACCCCAGCTGTTTTCTCTCGTTTTTGGCACTTTTTCTTTTTTTTTATTCACATTACTCAATTATTTACACATTTCCTGTTTGCAGACATGGACATGACCATGTTTGTTCTGAGGTTGTTAGCAGTTTAGAAGCATCTCTTGGACAGATGGTCACAAAGTGTGAGTGTCTTCTTGAGGAAATCTGATGTCTGTCTATTTCAGTGAGGTGACCTCATACCAGCAGATCTTGCAGTAATCCTGCTGTACCGCAGCCAATTCAGACAACTATGATTGCATTGTCACCATTTAGCCGTACAAAACTGTTTCTGATATCAGTATTCATTTTATAACATTAAACTGTGGGCATGTTTTTCATTTATTCTGACAACATCCTAAAGAGAGCTCTCTAAAACTGAGAGTTTCAAAAAATACAAAAATGCTAAGAAATTAGTATGATCAGTGTGCGATTCACAAGAGCATAGCCAGTCAGGGATTCCATAAGACCACCTAGTCTTTCAGAGAACCCATGATTGGTTAGTTTTGTATGTAGAATTGCACTGAATAATTGTGATGCAGGAACGCTATAACACTTACTGCCACTTTGATGGAATTAAATCTTTTAACTTGATGTTGTTAAAGAATGTCTTTTTTGCCCTGATTTTGCCTGGTTCTTTTTAACTGAACTTTAGTAAGAGATTAAACTAGCTTCAAGAAATGACTCACACATGGCAGCTTCGGTTGCTGATTTGCTCTCTGTCCTGCTCTGCTAGTGTCTGTGGTTTTCTAGTGGTATGATGATGGTGGTTGGGTATTGTTTGTATTTTAGCAATTCTGATTCTGCTTATTGATTCTGATTCTTATTAATTCCCAGTTTCAAAGATGTAAAAAAAAAAAAAAAAAAAAAAAAAATCAAACATTTAGATATCAAACATTTATTCTTTTGCCTATGATTTTAACAAAAATACCACAGCAAAAACAACTAGACTCATGTAAATTTCAACTATTATTAAAAACAAGTAATCAGTCATTAATAAAATAAGAACAAATAAAGAAATTAGCAATAGCATAAATAAATACAGCTGAACAAAGTTCAACTACAGAAATTGAAATCTAATTAATCAATTGTAAAATAACACTGCATTTTCTTTTTTTAAATAAAATATAGATTAATCTTTAAACACAGACCGCCGCAGGTATTTAAGGCTGCTATAGATGGATGGATCTAATGGATCTAATGTTCTATTACACATGCATTTTCTTTCTCAACTTTTACGTAAAACCAACTTAAGAAAAAAAAACATGTATGAGGATATTTTGACATAATTGTGTATTTGTCCATTCAAGCGCATGAAGGCGCCAAAGAGAACTTAATTCAGTATTCGTGAACTATATGAGGTGGCTTTTTGTGTGCAGCAGAGAAAATGGCGTACAAGTCCCAAATTAAGTTCTCTTTTACATCTTCTTGAGTTTGAATGGTGTAAAAACACATTAAAATGAGCATACAAGAATCGATAAGCAGAATCGAAATATGCATGTCTTATCGAATCTACGGTTCTTGGAAATTTGGAAATGGTTCTAAAATGGACCCCAGCCCTAATGATGAATTGAGAGTGAATATGATCATCTCCTCTATAGCAGTGAATGTGTTAAAAACAGATTTATGTGTGTGTTTATAATGGCTTGTTTTACTAAAACATACACTGAAAGAACAATTGTGAAGGAGCAGAGATGTGCGTGTGTGTTTCAGTGGAGATGAGTGTGTTCTTGACTGTCAGGGGGGCTGACTTGTCACAATGAGTTTTTTTTTTTTTTTTTTTTTATCTCTTTATCCCTTTCTTTTTCTCACATTCCTAAACACTCTTTGTCTTTCTGCCCACATGTCTTGAAGGCTTCTGAGCCCTCATCCATGGGTTTTTGTTTTGCCTTGTGTTTCCTATCTGATGTGTGTCTGTATTTGTTTAGGAGTTTACAGTTCCCGACTACCGCACCCCCCTGCAGGACCAGCAGCGCCGCAGACCTTCATTACTGTCTGAATTCCACCCTGGGACTGAGAGGTGATAAAACTGCCCCTACCCCCTTTTTCCATCTTGAGATATAATGCTATGCTCATTTTATTTCTACCTTATTTAAAGATAACATATATGATGAATGTGTGAGCAGAGTAAAGATATTAATCAATAATATCATATCAACAGATTTTACTCTCTCTCACTCCAATAAATCCAGATGGATAAAATCTGTCCCACCATGCATGATTTCCTTCTGAATAATTTTTTTGGAAACAACTTTGAAATATAATGCAAAGCTGACAGCATTATCACATTTCAGTTGATGATTAATAAATTATTGCATTTAACTATTTAGTTGTATATTTATGTCACTCATTTATTTTCATTGACAAATGTATGATATCCTTTTTTCTAGCCTAAATATTGCATATATAAAAAAAATCCTATTAATAAATTTTGCACAAATAAATGTAATATTTTAAAGTTTTTGCATTTTGTATAAAATTGAGCATTAGTAACAAGAATATCCTATAGGCCGCCGGAGCGCAGACATGGTTATGAGCAGCAGTTTCATGCCGTACCAGGTCAGCAGGATCAGGAAACTCTTGAGGCCAAGCGTCCCCGCATCGAAAACGTATCTGAAACACACTTTACAAGAGCTCAGACCACCGGCATCGTACTGGCCCCTCCACATGCCATACAGGACACCATCAGGGCCTCTGGAGAGGTCAAGAAGGTGATTAATGTACATACATACCAGAAGAATACCAGTGTGAGAGATTTAAACATTTCCCTATTCCATAAAACAAACAGGGTTCAGTTTTTATTTCATTTGTAGCTACACTATTGTGGCCAGCTTGGCTGTTACGGTTGTTTGAAGGCTTATATTTATTCTTGTCCTCCCTCTCCTTTTCCGTTTTGTTTTCTGGGACAGGAAACCCAGTTTAGTGTGAAGGTGGAGGCCTCGTCCCCAGGTGGAGTTCCACAGGTGGGCGAAGATGCGGACACGTCGCCCTCCAAACTCTCTAAAGAGGAGTTGATTCAGAGCATGGACCGTGTTGACCGTGAGATTGCCAAGGTCGAGCAGCAGATTTTCAAACTGAAAAAGAAACAGGTGTGTAGCCTCACTAAACACAGATGAGAGAGAGTCTTTAATGCTGCTACAGCTCAAGAACTATTTGCTTTTTAGCTCTATGCTATTGTTCATTTTGTAAATAAAGAGCTTATGACCATTTCGGGCATTATTTATATGATGACAAGATTTGTTTGTTTAAATCAAAACCAAAACTGCTGACCTTTTCACTCTCTCCCTGCACGTCCCAGGGTTGAGCTTCATGTTATTGGAAAGTTTCCTTACACTGATGCTCACTACTAGCAGTGGATTGTTTTTTTGTTAAGTCTTTATCCATAAGCCTTGTGGGAAATGTTGCCCTTCTGAGAGAGGCTTGTCACAACTCCTTTGTCTGTGCCAACTATTCTTTCTATTTGATGGCAATGCCAAATCCTTCAGGATTGCATCATGATTATCCCAGAAGCAGCAAGTATACACATTCATTTTTTCTAAAAATCATGTTTTCTAAAATATCTGATTGTAGAGACACTAGGATGCTGGTTGTTTGAAGGTACTTTCCCTTCTGTTCTGGCATGATGACGAAAACTGCGACACAAAAACCAATAAACTGTTACTCATTTCCTCATTAAGACTGGAAGTCAGAGTCTCAGTCTGACTAAAATCTTTTTTTTGGGGGGGGGGGGGGTGGTCTTTATTTTTTCCACCAGATTTTTCTTTTTCTTACTCATCAACCACTTGATCTTCAGTTTTTGTTTGATTGCGTATGTTTAGGCGATGAAATAAGTCTCACTTCAGCAGCAATTTAATTATACAATGCAGTTTCAGAAGGAATGTCACAGGGGAAATATGTTGAGGATGTGTATGAATGCAGTATTACACCTCTGCACATCTTTGAGAAAGTTTTATTGTGTCTGGTGTAGTCATGCATCCCTCTGATTAGTGGTGCTTGCTGAGGCAAGTATCATTATTATTATTGTGCATACCCAAGTATTTAACTTTGCAATGTAAACTCGTCCCACACTATTTGTACTATGGACATGAATGATGCTTCAATTTTTGTGCTAAAACAGAGATGTGTTGTTAATTTTCTAAGCAGTAAGTCTTGCGTTAAAGAAGTCGAGCCAGCGAACAGAGACATTAAGACTTTGGAGTGAGTTATATTTTGTGTGTGTATGTTTATATGCTTGTTTCAGGCTTCAGGTTTAAGGTATATTGTCATGTTTGTTGTCTCTTAGCAACAACTGGAGGAGGAGGCAGCAAAGCCAGTAGAGCCAGAAAAGCCAGTGACTCCGCCCCCTGTGGAACACAAACATCGCAGCATCGTCCAGATCATTTATGATGAGAACCGGGTACGAACACATTTATACATGGTGTCTTTCACCCATTCTCTCTCTAACCCGCTCTCTCTCTCACGCACAAAGATACCTAAAGGATTGTGCTCTTTACAGATCATATGTTTAAGTGTTGTTAGAGTGTGCTTAAACAGTGAGCAATTACTTTCCTGAGAATTTTTTTTTTCTTTCCTTTACATTTTGTTGTTGACAGTGTAATGTGACTAAGAGCATATGCCTCTAAATAATAAAACACAAAGCATGGTCTTGCATAATCTTCATAAAACTTGAAAATGGTCTTGTAAGATGTCACTTCTGTTATGCTGAAAGCTTTTTGTGTTTCTGCCTTTTTATTGGAGTCTGATCGGTCATAAACTGCTTAGACTAGTCTTATAAGTTAGTCATCTAATTTTTTGTCTTCAAAACAGTCAGTTACACAAAAAGGTAGACTGATCTAATTTGAATCCGAAAAGTAAGAAACTTAGTGGCTATGTTTATGCAACTGGCCACAGTGATGTCGTGATTTGTAATTTCACTTTGTTCATTCCTTGCTCCCTATAAATTTTAAATTGTATCTGTGTCTGCATTTGCACTCTGAACACCTACATTTAGCGATTATGTGCATATGGCAGTTTTTGTTTGCTTGTTTTGGAAGGAAAGGTAGCTGAGCACAGTAACTGAGAGAGAACAGATAAGTTGAGACTTGGAGGTGAAGAGGGTGAGAGAGAAAGAAAACCGATAAAGGAAGTGAGGCAAAACTACAGTACTCCATCTGGTCTGGGAACATCTCTGAATTTCCTGCTTCCATCAAGAGGCAGCTACACACACAGACAACACGTATGCTTAGTAAATTCTTGCAACTGTTACAAAAACAGATTGTAGATTTGAGTGTAAAGAATTGTTGGATTGTGTAATGGAGGCGTTTCCCAGACAGAACATTGCAGCTCAGGAAATGGTGATTTTCTTTTTTTTTGGCATGTTTATTTTTACTCCCTTTCACCCTGGAGGAGAAACAAGTGATAAATTGTTTGTGTGCTTGTTTCTGCTGTTGAAACGCACACAGTTTCACACATTCTGTCTCTATCAAAGCTGGCAGTCAACAAATGAGAGCACAGTTTGTTCGTTTAGTATGGTGTAGTATATGGTAGTAGTTTAGTATCTAAACACAGGGACATACATCTGTCTCTTTTACCAGCATTCTCTCTCTGTTGTGTCACAGAAAAAGGCTGAAGAAGCCCATAAGATACTGGAAGGGTTGGGGCCAAAAGTGGAGCTGGTGAGCTGGTGAAATTAATGCAGTTTTTCTGATGCAATAGATTGTGTGTGTGTGTTCATCTAACTAATTTGCATCTATTTCCTGTTTCTTTACAGCCTCTGTACAACCAGCCCTCTGATACTAAAGTCTACCATGACAACATTAAAACGTGAGTATCTGCTCTCTTTAAGCTCACAGTAAATAATGCTGATGGTTACTTTGACATGACCAATCAGATGTGTGGGAAAGGGATTGCACATACTAGATGTTTTGTTTTGTTTTTTCTAGGGATGCACAATATATCAGTACCATGTTTGATTATTAGCCATTATTAGAAGTTTTTTTTTTCCCTGCAGTTATTTAAGTAATTCTTTGCTGTCATTTAAGTTAATGCCTAAAAACACTAATAATTGGATTAAATGTAATAATTTTATAATTTGATTAAATGTAATCTTTATTTTTAATTAATTTAGACCAAATAGTCATTTTTAAATTGGTTATAGGCCAAAAACTATTTATCTAGTATCATGTATGTATCACAATATTAGAGGTTTGCTATGCAAATATCATGGTCAGAAAAATTATAATATTATAGAAGTGTTGTGTACAGTCTGCTCTGGCCCATTATCTTTTCACCGATGCCGACATTTATTTGTAGGGCTGTGTATTGCCAAGAATCTGGTGATACAATACGTATCACGATACAGGTGTTACGATACATTATATTGTAATATATTGCGATATTGTAAGAAAGGTGATATATTGCGATATTTCTTGTTTTTTTGTTTTGTTTTGTTTTGTTTTTAGAAAGATCTAATTTAAAAACGGTCATAAAGAACACACAACCATATGCATAAAACCTGACAAGCAACTTTATTTTATTTAATCAATACGATATCATTTGCATTTACACTACCAGTCAAAAGTTTGGACATGGTAAGATTTCTAATGTTTTTAAAAGAAGTTTCGTCTGCTCACCAAGGCTGCATTTATTTAATTAAAAATACAGTAAATACAGTAATATTGTGAAATATTATTACAATTTAAAATAACTGTTTTCTGTTTGAATATATTTTATGAAGTAATTTATTCCTGTGATCAAAGCTGAATTTTCAGCATCATTACTCCAGTCTTCAGTGTCACATGATCCTTCAGAAATCATTCTAATATGATGATTTGCTGCTCAAGAAACATTTGTGATTATTATCAATGTTGAAAACAGTTGTGTACTTTTTTTCAGGATTCCTTGATGAATAGAAAGTTCAAAAGAACAGCATTTATCTGAAATACAAAGCTTTTTTAACATTATACACTACCGTTCAAAAGTTTGGGGTCAGTAAGAATTTTTTTTTTTTTTTTTTTTTTTTAAAGAAATTAAAGAAATTAATACTTTTATTCAGCAAGGATGCATTAAATCGATCAAAAGTGACAGTAAAGACATTTATAATGTTACAAAAGATTATATTTCAAATAAATGCTGTTCTTTTGAACTTTCTATTCATTAAAGAATCATGAAAAAAAAAAATATTATACACAAATATTTTGTACAATTGTACACAATAAATGTTTCTTGAGCAGCAAATCAGCATATTAGAATGATTTCTGAAGGATCATGTGACACTGAAGACTGGAGTAATGATGCTGAAAATTCAGCTTTGATCACAGGAATAAATTACATTATAAAATATATTCAAACAGAAAACAGTTATTTTAAATTGTAATAATATTTCACAATATTACTGTTTTTACTGTATTTTTAATTACATAAATGCAGCCTTGGTGAGCAGACGAAACGTCTTTTAAAAACATTAAAAACCTTACCGTGTCCAAACTTTTGACTGGTAGTGTATATCATTAATCACTATTTTGTGCAATCTAAGTAAAGGGAAAATAGTAAAGTGACTGCAGGATTCTTTGTGTATTTGTTTTAAAGGTTCACAGTATAGCAGTTTTTAATTTCTAAACTATTTAACAACAGAAAGTGCATAATCCATTCCATGACTGAATGACTGTTTGTTTTATATTTAATACTGTAAAGCTGTTTGCTTTAAAGCAGTCTATTGTGTAAAGTGTTATTTAAAGTACTGAACTGCAGAGCTGGTGCAACCATATCCACATTGCTATGATCAGATGCTTTCTTTCTGCTGCCACCGCTGTCAATTTTGTTCTGTGTTTATTTTGTTACTGAGAGGAAAACGTGCAGTACATATCACATATTCTATCGAAACGCCTCTCTCAGCAGCGCGGATGGCGTCGGGATGTTAAGCAAGCTCTCAGATTCAATGCGTTTCCCGAGTATTGGATTTTAACTTGGCCTATTTTGCAAACAAAATGACTCTTGTCAATTTCCTTAGTGGCTTCTTTATAGCTGAAGCCAAAATGAGTCCACACTTCAGCTCTGTATACCACGGGAGCGGAATAATTCTATCGTCTGATCTGGGTTTGCTAATGCTAACGCTAGCGATGCACGCAAAAACAACAAAGACAATAACTAGGCCTATTTTATTTATTTATTACTTTTTTTGTGGTGGGAACAGTGAAGATTTTGACAGGGCAAGTAAAAATTTGAACCACTGGCCCAACCGGGCCAAATCTTTAATCTTTTAATCAAACCTTTTTGGAAAAATCTTTAGCATTGAGCACTGAGAGGGCGATATGTGTTGTATCAGTGAGTATTGCATGACATCATATCTCTTACTTTGACACGAGAAAGTGAAAAATAGCAGACAGAGAGACATCTATAGATGTTGATATTATTATATGTGTAGTATTAACACGATTTTATCAGTATTTAATTTTTAAAATATGGTGGCTATCATCAATACCAGTATATTGCAGCACCCCTAGTCCCAGTATGTATGCACGTTGCTATCTTTGTAGTTTCCCTTGGACTTTCGAACACAAGCCAGAATTATTTTGAGTGTCTTTTAGAGGCTTAAACTAGGGATGGGCGTATCGATATGAAGTATCCATATATCGACACTGACGTAGAGTATCGAAAGTATCGATACTCAAATAAAAATATCAATATTAAGGTGTTTTTTTTTGTTGTTTGTTTGTTTGTTTTTTTTACACCAGTGATTTTGTTTATTTAACAATAAATTTAATGCATACAATATGCATTGAATTGGACAAATAACCTATGTTAGCGAATAATTGTGTAGTAGAACTATTTTCCTGCTCATCTGAACACATCCAAATGTTGCAAGTCAGAACAAATCAATCACAGAGAGCGTTCGCTCACTGCCGACACTACATTTAAACAGGGCTGCGTTTAGTATCGTAAGAAACCATTGATGCTTTTGGGAAACGCAGCCTAGAACAACGCTTAACAGAAGACAGAAAAAACATATGTTTGAGTTATTTCACGACAAACAAAATGAAATAGTAGCCTACATAGTGCAATTACATTTATTTAAATTGAACGTTAAAAGTTCATATTGATGTTCTATCAAAGACTATAGAATAACACTTAAAGGGACCCCTTGTCAAAAAATCCTATTGGAATTTCAGTTTATCCTTTAGGATCTTATTGGATTCTTAAAATCCTATTGGACATTCTGATATATTTTAATGGAATTCCACTTTGACCAGTATTTTGGTTCTATTCTGTAACTAATGTTGATATACTGTCAGAATACAAAGGTTGTATTTTGCAACAGCCTGTCACTGGCAGTCCCTTATGAAAATGAGCCATTACTACAGTGACCATAGTTCAGCTAGGCCTATAGTATTTGTATATTTCCATGGTTACCACTACAAGTAAACTTTTTAACCATGTGTAAACAAAACTATAATTGAATAAGTTGCAATTAAGGCATATTGAATGTTAAAATAACCTTCAAATATAATGTTAAGTGGGTATCAATACCCATTTTCTCTTAGTAATTCAATAATTTAAGACATTTTAAAATCTATAAATTCAGATTGAGGTATCGTATCGGTATCGATGTCGGCGATATTGGCCTTGAAAGTATTGGTATTGTATCGAAAAGAAAATAAGTGGTATCGCACATCCCTAGCTTAAACAAATTATAAGTGCGTGAGACATAAGTAATCTGATTGGCCGTGGTCCAGATATTGTGTTACGCCTGAGAATAAACAGGGAGAAATAATCACGAGATGAGATGTTTCCTCAGTGATGGCATTTACTTGAATCTTTTTATGTTAAACACACTTAACTCATATTTACAACAGGTTGGTCACAGTAATGCATCTACTTCCTTTGTTGTGTTGCAAATAATTAACTTATAACCATACTCAAAGTTTCCTTAAACATTTCTCATTCTTTTTCTCACTATCAGTGAATAAAACATGAATGCAGTTGAGTATACTTGTACCAAAACTCATAAACAGTTACAAAAATAAACGGTATGAAACATAATACAATATATAGATAAGCCTTTTCACAAGGCAAAAATCATATTAACGTTACACAGCCATGCTTTAGGCCCGGCTACCATGTGCTCCGCACTAACAAACTTTAATGAAACTTTTACTCACAAACTTTTTCAACTATTACATATACATGCCATACACGAGATAATAAGAAGTTTCCTCAGTGATGGCATTTACTCGTATGAGCAGCTCTCGCGATCTCACCTGAGAACGTTCGCCTGTATAGATATAAAGAATCGATCTCAGACTAACGGCTCTATAATAAACATTACATACATTACAAAATAAAACAATGAAACGATTTATTAATTGACTATTTCCCCATTCCATTTTCATCTCTTTTAACCACAAACAATGTTAAAACGAAAGTTACTTTGTATATTGAACAGAACTATGACCGTGTTAACTGTCCCAATGTTAATCACTGCTGAATAGTGATGAATACTATGAATATTATGAATACTTAGTGTGATGAATACTATCCATTAAATTTCAGCTCAGTGAAGCACTTTAAGCACCAACACTTTTTCAGTAAGTTACCTTTCTTGTAGAATTGTGCTTCAAATAAAGAACTTTATGTTGACCAGATTGTTAGTTAATCATTTACAAGTCAATATTGCCTATATGGACAGCGATTTAAAAAAAAAAAAAAAAAAAAAAAAAAAAAAAAAAAAGTGAACTTGCGAAACTGCGGTGTTAAATGCGATGCGGTTGAAAATGTGGGTGCACCTAACTTTTGTGCTGGTGCACCTAAGAAAAAAGTTTGGCGCACCGGTGCAACCAGTGCAAGAAGTTAATCTAGAGTCCTGCGTGCACACACAGAAGAATCACTCTGATGCTTGTGTGCTGCGTGTATGTAGATGGGTCAAGGTCAGTCAGTCAGTTGGTCTGTCTGTGTGTTGTGTACAGTTGACTCAGACAGTCCTCCACACAGACAAGTAATGGGGGAGGGTGGGTATGTGAGGAGTGAAGTTCTCTATTAGTATGAATCAGCAGTAAACAATAGTTTCATACCATTCAAAGTTTTTTTTTTTTTTTTAGGGGAAGAAAAGGGACAGAAAAGACACTTATAATATTACACAAGATTTCCATTTCAAATAAATGCTGTTCTTTTGAACTTTCTATTAAAAAAATCCTGAAAAAAAAAAAAAAAGTATCACAATTTCCAAAAGCAGCACAACTGATATCAGCTTTGATTATAAGAAATATTTGTTGAGCACCAAATCAGCACATAAGAATTTCTGAAGGATCATGTGACACTGAAGACTGGAGTTAATAATGCTGAAAATTCAGCTTTGACATCACAGAAATAAATTACATTTTTAAAATATATAAATATAGAAAACGGATATATTAAATTGACATTTCTGTATTTTTATTCAAATAAATACTTCCTTGGCAAGATCTCACTGAGAGCTTACTGACACCAAACTGCACAGTAATGCAGATAAATGTGAACAAATACACAGGTTGATGACGTTAAATTAATTTGGATGTTATTATATATTATTGAACTAGGAGTAAAAGTCATTAACATTTATTTATTTTTCAGGTGCTTTTATCCAAAACATCAAAAGCAAGTCATGCTAGAGAGACAGTAACAGGAAAAGAGCCACAGAAAGTTGCCATAGTATGAGCTTGTACGGAGATGGAGATGAGACAAAAGGAAGAGAGTAGGGAGGGTTTTTAAAGAGTAAGAAAGTAAGCACACTAACAGTTGTAAGTCAAGTGCTCATGGAAGAATTGTGTCTTAAGGCTTTTTTTAAATTAGAGAGGGATTCAGCTGTTCTGATGAAGTTGGAGGACTCATAAGAGGCCGTGATGTTTGTCTGTGGGCAGGTTGTGTATCAGCAGAGAGATCTTGTTCAGTGTGCAGTGTTTGCTCCTTTTATGAAAGGGAATGTAAACACTATTTATTTATTTTTTTCCTGCAGGAATCAGATGATGAGGAAGAAGCTGATTCTGTTTTTCAAGAGGAGGAACCATGCACGCAAACAGAGGGTAAGTGTCTATCTTTTGTGCAGTGGCAGAGAATGAATGTGTTTGAGAAGAGTGTAAGTGCTCCTTCGTCAGGAGAGGTGACCGAAGTTACAGAGAAACTAGAATATTTTGTGGTAAATCAAGACTGGATTAAAAACACAATCCTGCATGTCCATTTTCACACAATTTTTTGTCTTTACAGACAATGCCTTATATATGGTTTTTCTTTGCACATACAAACACAGTCTGCTTTCATGTGTGGTACAAATTGCACTGTGCTTAGCAATCACACGTTTAGTTTTTGCTTGTATGTGTGGGGCAAATGTTTATAGAGCTAAACAGAGATAGTTTATGACTGAATAAAAATGACAAATAAATAACAGATAATAATGATGTGTTATGGGAATAATGATCAGAGGCGTTTTATTTGCCTAAAGTAATTCCATGTTGATCTCTATACCTTATTGGACATGCCCTCATTTGCATATCAGTCAACTTTTACTTATGATTTATAGTTTGTCTTGTGTGTCTGAACTTAGGTTAGAGGTTATTTCATGTCTCTTCAAAACTGTTGTGATGCCCCTAAATCTGTGTCCTTACCACATGTGACATAATACAGCAACAAGATTTAAAAACTCTTAGGAGAACATGACTTTTTGACATTAAAATGGTTTCTTTTTGTGTGGCTTTGTGCTGGGTCCCCAGTGAAAAATAAATATACTAAAATGTATTTTAAATACATTTATTTTATGCTAAGTATACTACAATTGCATTTACATTTTTATGTACTTAATATAAATACCCTGCAATTGTACTTTTAGTATACTAAATTGGTATACTTAAAGTCTGCTAAACTGGAACATACATTTTTGTGTTGAGGTCCAACTAAAGATATACTTAAGTATATTTGATTGTGCTAAAGTGGAACTATTACAAGTATACTTTAGTACAAGTGTATATATATCTTGCGTTCAAATTATACAGTGATCATACTAACCTTACTACTAGTGATAATAAACACATTTTAGGCTTAATATTTAGAAATATGCATTGTGCAATAAAGAAGAACTGCAAATAAAGTTTAATTAAAATATTTATGTCAGTATGTCTGTAAATAGTCAACATTTGAAGTGGATCAAAATCTTTCATCAAAGTTGCCCTAAAACCTTCTTCTAAGGACAACTTGGTTCTTAGGACAACTTTGATCCACATCAGATGTTAACTACTGTAAATTAATGGGTTTTTAGTTAGTGTGAAATAAATGTAGGCCTGTTTTAAATATATTTTGGTAGGTTTTTTTTCACTAGGGCAGACTCTGCATCCATTGCCTCTAATATGTTTTCTCACCGTCACATACTTAACTCGGAAAGTCTTAAGAAAATCCAGAGTTACCTAAACTCATAATTATGAGTTGTGCTGATGTTCATGTGCATTTTAACTCATAAATACATTCTTTCTGACATGACTTGAAAACACTGTAACTGCTGAAGCTAAGCCTTGACCCGCGTTGGCCTGCCCCAACATCCTACCATTGGTTGAACCAGAAGTTGACACATATAGACCACAATGATTGATCTGTGTTTCAAACACGCCATAAAGCCAATGCCATCACACTCACCAACAATCAACCGATTTCTGTACTTTTGCTAAACAACCAAACTCACTGGAGTGCACACTATTGGGAATCTGTGTTACGTAACTTTAGAGTCTAGAAACTCTTTGTAGCTAAAGACACAAGTCTCACCATGTATTTCAAATCCGAGAATGATCAAATTATTTTTAGATGATGATATATAATTTTTTTAGATGACTTTCATTTTGTGCAAACCAAAGAAAACGTGGTATGAACTGAAACATCTAGTTTGTTTATGCTAACTGGCTGTAAGGGCAGAATTTTCAAACCCAAATTTTGCCTACAGCTCAAATGTAACCGTGAGAAATTTGTAAATAAAATTATTTAATTTGTTAAATTTTTAAGTACTTCAGTAATTTATTTTTGCTGAATCCTATGTTGACCTGTTATGATTAAATGTCCAGTTCAATGAACTGTATTTGAATTCTACTTGTTTAGTATAAAATATAGTATTGGCCTGGATAAAAGTTTACAGGAAATGTGTTTTGAGTTGCAAACAATAATCATGAAGTAAGTTAAATTATGACCTTTACCTTTTTTAATAATGTGCTCACACTTTGAATATCAGGTAGGTTATTGTTTAATTCAATTCAAATTTATTTCTATATCACTTTTCACAATTTTGCATGGTTGCAAACAGATATACATACATATAGAAAGTAGTTACATAAGTAAATATTTGTAATTATGACAAATAAAGAAAACATAGTCAGTTTGAAATGGTGAAAGAAATTCACATACCTGATCAGAAGTTTTATTACATTAGTGTATTCCTATGCACTTCAGTGCACCTACTGTAATACACTTTTTCCCATTAATGCTACTTTAATAGCCCTTATTTGCACTTTGACATATGGACTGCAGCCCTTTGGGCTGTCAAAATATTATGAATTATTAAATTAATTTTAAAACTGATCCTGACCAAAAAAAAAAAAAAAAAAAAAATTACACAAATTTAAAATATCAATATTTAGAAACATTAACTGCATGAAAAGTATCATTTTAATTTATGCGTCACATATAAATCAGCAGCGTAATGCGAGACCGCCAAAACATTTCATTGCGTTTTAAGTCAGGAGCAGTTGTGGTGCATTGAGAGTTAAAGTGCGCAGAGAAAATGAGAAATGTTACAGTTGATTATATTTTATCCACACCCATTGAAACACAAGCAATTCTGCATGTTCACATTTTTCCACCAATAAACGGAATGGAACTAGTGCGTGCACAAGAATAAAACTAATGTTGTGCCAGTTTAAGCAGTTACTTCATGTTGCGTGAATGACAGATCATGTTAAGAAAAAGGGAAGCAAAACATTCTTGATATTTAATTTTGCTTCTGCTGGTTTTATTTCTTCAACAGCTTAAAGTTTAATGCACGTTCGTGTTGTATAGCTACAGGCCGTTTCACGTTTATTTTCACACACCACTTACTGTGTCTATATTAATAAATTTCTTGGCGATTCAGTCTTTTAATCCATATAATTTGTGCTGTCATTAATAGTTGTCATTAATAATGTCTGTTCGCTTATAGCTGTACTTGTAACGGTATAGAGAGAACAAAAAGTAACCCCAGTTTTGTGTAGTTTATATCTGCGCGATGGTGCAAAAGGTAAGCCAAGTACTCTTGTGCGACAGCGGCCAGGGTGACCCGTGTTCGATTCCAGGCCGTACTGGTTCCTGCATTCAATATACATATAAATCTGTTCCTGATTTTCACTCATAAGAAAGTTACCTATATACTGGGGCTGTCTGTAAAAGGCATGTTCTAAAGCTGTGACTTTATTTATAAATATTACTTTATTGTAGCCTCTATTGAAGCACACTATAATGATGCCATTAGCACACTTCAAATTTACTTGGAATGCCATTGGAATGTGATACAAATACATTTGAAATTTATGCTAAGTGAATTCTGCATTTCATAACTTAAATACAAGAGTGTATTTCGTACAAAATTAGTTGTTCCAATTTAGCAGACTATAAGTATACCAATTTATAGCGTGCCACAAATACATTGTTATACTAAAGTACATACGAATAAATTCTGCTTAAGTATACCTTTTTTTCACTAGGAGTAGCCCAGCCCAAATCTTATGTTTTAAATTCTGCTCTACATAACTGCATTTCAAACATTACATTTCTTCTGATTGGCTGTGATTGTGTCCCATCACAATTTCATGTTTTTTTTTTTTTTGTTTTTTTGTTTTTTGAAAAATGTCTTGTCACTGGAAAATTGTTGTATTGTTTTGTTCTGCCTCTCTTTCTTTGTCTTTTGTAGTCTATTCAGGACTGTTGAATGGTGATGTTTTTGTTAAATCCTGTTCCAAAAAAAGCTGCACTAGCCGCAAGGAAGCATTTTGATTGCTGTTTTTTTTTAAATAGGTTTGTTCTCAGGAAGGTATAGTAGTTCAGTGCAATCACTTGTTAGTAGACTGGGTTGGTCAGGCCTGCTGGACCAAGAACAGTCAGAATTGTGACATGGCCCAAAGCCAAGAGGAAGGTTAACTGTTCAGAGGGAGGAAAAAAAAAAAAAAAAAAATTCTATGTTCTGTAGTATAGACACAAGTGCACTTGTCTCTCTGCACAGGTCTTGATCGCGACTCCTCTTGTTGAACGCCTTTGTTCTTGCTCACTCCCTTTCCTTGTATTTAGCTCTCTGTATCTTCCTTTGTCTCTTTCTGTCCTTCCTTTCAGCTTTATCTGTGACTCTGCAGGCCAAGAATATTACAGAGAATACAAAGTTAATAGGATGGAATTAACAGTGCAGTTTATTTTCTGCTTCCCACAGTATTCTCAGTCAGCGTGCTGATCTAGAGCCAGTGCATGCAGTTCTGTTCCTCAGAAGAACAGAAGAATTCGATTGATTATATCAAAGAGCAGGGTGTTGTTTGTTTGTTGTTGTTGTTTTATAAAAGAGAAGATTGAGGGCTGCATCAGTTAGTCAATTAGAAGCAGAAATGTAAACAAACTTTTGTATATCATGCATTTACATTTTAATAGAGTATGCGCGCACAGTATGCATGCACATTTTACAAAAGGAAAGCATTGGGAAGGTTGTACACACTTTTATGCTGAAAAATATTATTTAATGTTATTTTTGTTGTAATTAATAAATAATTGCTTGATTATTATAATAATTAGCTTATTAGCTACATAATTGATAAGTAATAGGTTGGTGTCATCCCTATGTTCAATCAATTTGATCAGTTATTGTCAGTGACTTAATTCAGTAATTTCAGTTATTGCACTTCTATATTTAGAAATGAATAAGTTCCCAAACATCCTCTTATGTTTTTAGCGAAGAGTTGATCAGGTAGATTGACCAATTTAACGTCAAATCATTAAAATATAGGATTTTGTTTTATTTCGCAAAAATGTTTTCTGTTTTTTCCTTAGGAGCAGAAAATTTGCCAGCGGTATGATGAGCTGATGACTGAGTGGGAGAAAAAAGTTGAGCGGATGGAGAACAACCCACGCCGTAAAGCCAAAGAGAGCCGTACACGTGAATACTACGAGAGGCAGTTTCCTGAGATCCGCAAACAGCGCGAGCAACAGGAACGCTTCCAGAGGTCAGCCAGGCCCCCCAGCTTCCGTGATGACCCAATGAACGCTCTGTCATTCACACACATTCACCGGTATTGCTTTTCCCTGACACACTTGTGCTCTGTCCTGACTCAGCAGTTGGCCAATCAGCATTGAGGATCCTATGGGTGCTAGGGTCAGAGGTCAGGCTGTGATAGTTCCTCGTACAGAGGTCGCAGGGCTTCCCTGAATTACAGGGAACTCTTTCTGGAACACCATTAAAGCAGAACTGAAGAACATTTGCGTACCATTGACCTTGATTCACCAAAAACACAGATTCTGCTGATAGAACAAAAACTTATAGAGTAAAGTATAGATATTCCAGTTTAATATTGTATAAGATTCTTTGGCAGTATTGATTTCTTACTTAGACCTGTTTACCAAAACAAGACTAGAGATGAGATTGGACTGATTTTGAAGTTAACAATCCTATACTACACTGTTAAATATGGCTAAAAAGTCAATAATGAGGGTAATGTCATGTGGTTTAGTCAGTATGCCCACAACTGCTCTGACTGATTCAGTCATTGAGTGAGTTATTAGACTAATTCAAACTATTAACTCATGAGTTTAAGATGTTTTGGGTCTTTTTAAATAATTAGTTCGATTTACGCACACTTTTAATTTCAGCTAAAGCTTAAAATCGTACCATTTAAAGGATTAGTTCACTTTCAAATGAAAATTACACCAAGATTTACTCAGGCCATTTTAAGTGTATATTTCTGATGAACACAATCTGAGAAATATTAATAAATATTGTGACGCATCTGAGATTTATAATGGCAGTAAGTGGGATCAACAAGTATGAGCTGAAGAAAGTGCCTCCATCCACATCTATCCATCATAAACACATGGCTTTGGGGGGGTTAATAAAGGCCTTCTGAAGTGAAGTGATGTGTTTGTGTAAAAAAAAAAAAATCCATATTTAAACAAGTTATGAAGTAAAATATCTAGCTTCTGCCAGACCGCCTTCTGTATTCCAATTACGGAAAAAATGGAACTGGTGTGGCGTCAGTTTAGCGTTTTCCGTAAGTTGAATAGGGAAAGGTGTAGGATGTAGCGTAAGCTTTTTGAACTGTGAGAGTTTTACACTTTCTTCGTAAGTAGAATACGGAAGCTGCAAATTATGTCTAAATGTCCATCTCTGAGAGTATCCTTGCGAACATAGTTGCGTATGGCTTAAATAACACACAAACAAAGAAAACTGATGTGTATCATTATATTGATTTTGCGCATTTCTTACAGGTCAGTGCAGGTCTTAAAGTGACAGGCTATTCTAGCTGCTTTCTGTGTCATGAATGTTATCAAACAACAAAATACAAAGAGAAAATCACTTTTGCAGCTTTAAAACAGTATAATTATATTCAATGTATACAGTGAAGACTATAGAGTGTTATTTTACATTTGATTATTTATTTTGTGTACCTGAATACTTACCTGAAAAACATAAAGCACTCTTTATTTCATTTAAATCATCCCAATCATTCTAGAATTATTCTTTCCAAATAGAGCTATTCAAGTAATCGGGTGAATTTATTTCATATCGCAATATAAATAGCAGAAAACCAAAATATCGTAATGTCAGTTTTTTTCCAATATCATGCAGCCCTACTTTAAGCACTCCTAAAAAAAAAATGCACATTTGAGAACCATTAGTGGAAGTGAATGTCATAAATTATTTGGTTATAGCCATTGTTAAAAAATAGATCCAATATGAATATATATATGTGTATATATAGTTCTGGCAATTTGTGTGTTCCCCTAAATTATTTTTATCATCCCTCATAAAGGTTGCAGGACTTATGTCTATAGTTCCATTCATTTAGATCAAGCCATCCAACTTTACTCAATGCTGTTTGCCTGTCTTGATTGTTTAGACAAGCCCCAGAGTATGTAGCTATTGTTGCTGGAACAGTCTCTAAACCAAAGAACTTCAGAACTCCAGAGCTCATGAATAGACCCAGAGGAATCTTGCCAATAGCTGTAACCGCTGCTTCAAAGGCTTTTTGTGGGAGAAGAAACAGGGTGGGACTCTGGTCTTGTAGCTTGCTTGGGAAAGCGCCGTTACAGAGACAACAAAGCCAGGAACAGCGAAATGCTTTCTCTAACCATGCTTCATCCTTCCCGTCTTTAGGGTAGGCCAGAGGGGGACAGGCCTGTCTGCCACCATCGCAAGAAGTGAACACGAGATATCCGAGATCATTGACGGCCTCTCGGAGCAGGAGGTAATCTACTAGTTTTACTATCTGATGTATAACCTGAAATAAACTCTGAACCATACAGAAAAAAGATGACTGGGGGTTTACCCCAAGTACAGAAAGTGTGTTAGCCAGAGTTTTAGGGCTTCACCTAGATGAGTAGCAGGTAAACATACACCCCAGCCTTTTCCCATACATCAGACTTAATTATTTCCTGTGAGCCACTGAATTATCTCATAGCCAATCTATGCAGCATAAAATTTGTCTCACTTTGCACCTTATTTTGGATAAGTTCCTCCCACTTAGACAGGAAACAGAGGGACTAAAGAGGCGGAGACCAACCACAATTTATTTTGTTTTATGTACTGTTTAAAGCTAGTTTAGGCAATATTTTTCATAAATTTTTTGTTACACTGGTTAAAAGTCTCTTCACATCCTGATAGCAATCAATAATTAAAGTGGTCTAAATATTAAAAAAAATTTATATTTCCTCTGTGGAAGTCTTAGGACCAAAAGACGTTTGTCCAATCATTAAGTCATCGAGCGCCGCAAACAAACAGCAGCAACCTTTTACAGTTCCTCCTGAACCAAAACAATGAGTTTATGCTGCGCTCACGCCATGCCATAATTACGAAATGACAAACCGTGACGTTGTACTTGGAGCTGTTCACGTCCTCAGACTAGGAATTATGCGTTTCAATGTCAACACTATTAATGCCACAATGAATCTGCAGCAGTCAGGTGGTATAAGTCAGAGCTATCAGAAAATTCTCGTAATTATGGTAATTTCGACATGCCGTGAATGCACCTTTACAAAACCACTTTAATTTATAACAATAACTGTAAATAAGTTGCATAAGTTTACATTCATTATTATTGTAATGTTATGTGCATGACTTTGAAGAGAGCTCTGAAAGAGGGTGGAATCTTTTCCCCTTTTATGCTTTCAAAGCTAGCTTGCTATTGCTACCCTCTGAAAAACTGTACATCCTAGCTTTAAGGATGGGATTATTTAAAAGAGACATTAAAAGAGACTCATTCAAACAGTTGGTGTTGGTCCAATGTACAAAAAGTGCCAAAGAAATTAGCAGTAATATGTGTAGACTTGTGATCATAATATCTATTGGTCCCAAAAAAAAAAGTAGGTCTACTGGTTATTTCACAGACAAATTTAAGAAAACAAATGGAGTGTACAGTTGATAAACCATTCCTACTTCTGGAAGTTGTGTTGCAATCGGATAAACTGATTGGAGCTTGTGATTTTTCGCAAGTAACAAGTTTTGTGTGCAGCATGCATCAGACTATTAGTGAATGAACTGAGGGTGACCCGTGGGTGTGCCGTCGGAGGCTGAGTCTAGAGTAATGTAAACAAGTGCTGCAGACCCGTTCTGGATCTCAACACCTTTTTGTCTCTCTCAGAACAATGAGAAGCAGATGAGGCAGTTGTCCGTCATTCCTCCCATGATGTATGATTCCGAACAGCGGAGAGTGAAGTTTATCAACATGAATGGTCTGATGGATGACCCAATGAAGGTCTACAAATCCCGCCAGTTCATGAATGTCTGGACCGAACACGAGAAGGAGATCTTCAAGGAAAAGTGGGTAAATGTGGCTCGTTTTGATGTGTTGAGTGAGAGCGTGCTTCATTTTGTCAACTTTGTCTCTTCTGTGGTGCAGGTTTGTGCAGCATCCAAAGAACTTCGGGCTGATCGCTTCATTTCTGGAGAGAAAGGTGGGTTTTCTTTTTTTTTTTTGTGATTCAGTTTAGTATGGTGGACTGCTGTGCTGTCACACCCAGAATTGGATGTTCACCAGTGGATGTTGGAACTAAAGCACTGTATAACAGCTTTACTGAATCTGATCACACCTCCCCACCTAGAGACAGCATTTTTTGTCACATTAATGGTATTTTCATTTCAAATTCAAGCCCAAGTGATGCAGCTGTATTTATATTTTCTCTTTCCCTGTGCGCAGTGTGTGTCTGATTGTGTGCTCTACTATTATTTGACTAAGAAGAGTCAAAACTATAAAACTCTTGTCAGAAGAAATTTTGGAAATCGTCGACGAAGGAATCAGGTATTTAAAAAAAAAATCCCCTTTTTCCTCCTTCACTAGTGCATGGATATGTATGGGCAATGTTACATTAAAAATCACATCTGATGTTGCTTCCGGTTCATCCATCACACTGGTAACAGAAGTTGAGCTCTTCGCATTGGGATGCAGTTAGGGCTGGAACGAAGCGCCGATTAGTCGATTTGTTTGAAATGCGTTGATTTGTCACGCTATTTATATTCCCTTATGATGCCAGCTCCTGGGCATGGTGGAAATTAGCTGTTATTATAAAAATATCGAACCTGAAAGCCTAAAGTGTAGAAATTTTTAAAACAGAGACAGAATAAAATGGTGCTCTACAGCCAAACCATCTACAATGGCAAACCACTGCAGCACAACTTCTATGCAGGAGCATCTGAAAAGAAAGAAAACATCCTGGGACTCTCTTACCTCAAAACGATGAGACGACAGCGCAAGTATTTGGACTATTACAGTGAAATTTTACACGGCACTAGAATACAGTTGTCAGTCTAATATTTTGTGCTTAATACAGCTGTGTTCATACAGCATTCTGCTTTTTATAAGCTGCCGTGGCTGCGAGGTGCACGGCTCAAACATACTCTCTGTAACTGGTTACAAAGTATTTAACTCTGTTATTGGTTATTTAAAATATCTAATGGATGAACTTGCGCCTCAATGGGAATCATTTATTTAATTACGCGCTGTCAATCGTGGTAAAACTTCACGTTTTATTGACACTGCCATGGTTCACACTCTTGCTATGGTTACCACTATGGTTAGTTAGAGCACGGTAAAAAATAATTGTTTGTTCCAGCCCTAAATGCAGTATTTCACACAGGAAGCTCTGTTGCACATTTTGTAATCCAGGTATTCTCTGCATATGGAAAATTAGCATACTGTGCACAGAATGCATACTGTAAACTGCAGCAATAGTAAGATTAGTGTGGTAGTATGCTTTTGAACATAGCCTTTGTTTTTGTTTTTAGCAGACCACCAGGATTATTGTGGATTTTTGATTATTGTTGCACAAAATGACTGCATTTGCATCAACTTTTTTTCATAGAGCTGTGGTGTTGTGCAGTAAATACCTACTAATAATTGGTTATGTAATTAATTTTTTTTTTTATATATATACATATACAGCTGTTCAAAAGTTTAGGGTCAGGAAGATTCCTGAAAGAAATGTATCACAGTATCAGCAATAAAAATGAAGTTACATTAATAATAAGAAGAAATGTTTGAGCAGCAAATCAGCATATTAGAATGATTTCTGAAGGATCATGTGACATTGAAAATCCAGCTTTGCCATCACAGGAACAAATAAAACTTTAAAATATATTAAAATAGAACAACTGTTTTAAATTATAATAACATTTAACTGTTTTTACTGTATTTTGATAAATAAACAAATAAATAAATAAATGCAGCCTTGGTGAGAATGAAAGAAAAACATTTAAAATCTTACCAGCCCCAAACTTTTGAACGGTAGTGTATTAACCAAGTATGCACTAAGTTAAGTGACATTACTAAATGCAGATGTTATCAATATTAAGTTATAAACATGAATCTATAGCTGACAAGTGTTTTGTCATCAAGAGCAAGTAGGCTTTGATTATGATGCTCACTTCACAATGGCATTCACTAAAATACAACATTTTGAGTAGGTAATATTGTTCTTCTCACGCTCAAGTTTTTTTTTTTTCTTGTGAGAAAATGGCAGAAATAATGTAAAATTGCAAGCTATTATGTGGGGATTCGTTGACTTTGCACTCATTTTTGTACATCCATTCATTCTTGTCAACAAGGACTGTTTTGAGATGCAGTTTTAGTACACAAGAAGACCCCTAGTGTTCAGTATGCACTGTTACATCTTCGTCTCTGCGGAAGCCTGTGTGCGTTTTCAAATGGCTCTGTTTTGAATTTTTTTTTTTTTTATTATTATACAAGAAGGGGGTGTGTTTGAATCATGCTTAATGTGAGGTTGTGCATTTTCTTTTTTATGAGAGGGTGTGTTTTGTGGTTGTTTTTGTACGTTGTTGATGTTGTCTCTCATAAGAACTCTGGCCGTGTGTGTGCGCGTAGGTTATCAGGCACAAATACATCTGTGCTTTTAGAGTCTCTTTCTTGCTCCCTCTGATTTATGGAGGGCTGCACAGCTTTCCAGGAATCTGTTTTATCTGTTTGGCACAGCCAAGAGGCTCCATGCTGCTGTCAGGGACCACAGAGGGAAAGGATAAGAACATGAGAGTTTCAGACTCTAACTTTAAAGCTGAGTGCAGTAGCTGCGGCTTCTCACTTTCACATGCATATACCCAAACGCCGTGTTTCATTGAGGGTGAAATCTGGCCGTGGCATCAAGACCAGGTTGTCCTATTGGGACATGGACAAAATATTTCAAGTAAACATCAAATTAAAACTTGCATCATTTAGTTTCTTAATCTGTGTTCAAGGTCTTATTTTATTTTATTTTATTTATCAGTACAGGTTTTAAAGAAATCAGTCTTTCACCAAAATCAGTTGTGATTCCTGTAAAAAAAAGAACCTTCCTTTTCTCCTGACGTCACCTAGGCAGCACAGGATATTGGTTAATCACATTTACTCAAGCTATTTAGGCGTTGTTTTAAGCTACTGTTGTAAGTAAAAGTAACCAATCTTAAAATCTTGCCAATAGTTAATGTAGTCATTTAAATACGATTAAGTCTAATGTAATAAGAGAAACAGTGTCACAATGCTTTCGAGGAAGACCTTGACGTTCAGCCTCCATGACCCAGTCAAAAAGTTTGTGTTTGTGGGGAAGGGACTATCTATATTATGGAAGTAAAATGAGTTATTATGCAATAATTTTAACTTTTTAACAACAGACATAATTGGGCATTTTACCTGTTTTACATTTGGTTCTGCATATTTGGCCTGTTTCATCATATTCAAGTGTGATTGTGAAAGAGAAAGATGCAAAATGATTTGACAACTGCAAAACATGGATGATGAATTTTAGGGCATGGTTAATAATGTATGCCATTCCATTTCATTATGTCATTAAAATAATTAAAGAATAATTACTTTGAACTTGAATTTAGGTATATAACAACCTAGATTTGTTTCACAGAAGAAAGTAAGTCATACAGGTTGGGAATGACATGAGAGTGAGTAAATGACAGAATTTACATTTCTGGGTGAGCTAGCCCTTTAATAATGATTTAAAGATTGATAGTCTGTGAAACTGAAAATTTTCTATTTACCGGTTTCAATTTCGAGACCGATATGTATTTTTCAAAAACCGCCATACTGGTGTGTAGCTGAAACAGCTGCTGTATCTATTCAATGGCCACGAAGCCCTATGTAGACCTTATAGAGAGCGGACTTCTTTTAACTGCATCTCTTCTTACACTAATGGAAACATCTTTATAACACAACAATAAATAACTCACAAAACGATCTCTCTTTAATACTGTAAATACCATGTAGAGCCATATGATTTCCGCAATGCAGAAAACACGGATGAAATCACAGAATCCAGTCACAAATAGAACTTACTGTATAAAGCTGAACGTCACAGAATTTGGTAATTTTTGGATGACTAAATCAAAAGTCGGGCTGTACAATGAATCAGATATCGATACGGACTAGTGTCTGTGAATATTAAAGCTAAAAAAGACTACTATTGAAATTTGAAGTCTGTATGAATAAGCCCGCACTTTCGTCTACTACTACACATACTGAAACACGTGTAACGCTCGCGATGATTTCAGTGTCTGCTAAAATGATTTCAGTGTCTTCTTCTGCAGAGCTGCTCTTAGGGTCACTTTATGAACATTTCACCATTTAATTTGATAAAACTATCGACATTTGTCGTATCATATTACACAGGAAGTCAGAGGTCTTCATGACCCTGTCAAAATAAAATTTCGGTATAACTTGAAATAACAGAAATGTACTATTGTACAATCGAGTACACTTCCATTAATAGAGATAATAATAATAATAATAATAATAATAATAAACAGTTTATTAAAACGCAAACTCAAAGGTCTTCATTGAAATGACAGAAATTGCACAGTAAAAACATAGCCTACTTATTGATATTATTAATTTAATTAAATAATTTAATTATTTGATTACATTTTAAAATAAATTGTTAGCTTTATGAACTGATTTGATTACAGTTCATTTTTAATCGTCCTTACAATGTTTATATAATATATGCCCTGTTCTCCTGACAGTAAAATATGCCAAAATAAAGGTTCAGTGCAAAAAAACATGGCATACCGTGAAACTGCCAGAATCTTAAAAAAAACCATGATAGAGATTTTTGATCAAACCGCCCAGCACTACTTTATCATATTATTGCTCAGTGAAATATTGTAATGTCTGGTATTTTAGGGTGACATAGATATCACAATGGAGTCTTGCTAAGCACTATGTTGGGGGTTGTTGGTATTCTCAGTATTCTGCTTTCAGAATGTGTAAAATACTACAGAGTAAAGACATTGGTACTGTGTTAGTGCAATCTGGTCATTCAATGTAATGAACAATATTTCAAAAATCATTCTTCCCCCGAATCCTTACTCGCGTCTCTCTCCTGGTCTGTTTTCATGGGGGTGCTTTAAAACTTTATTTTCTCTCTTTTCCTTTATTTGTAATACTTGAAAACATCCTTAACCGTGAGAATGTTTTAAAGGTACTCTATAGACCAAATGGCATATCTTTTTATAACAAAGCATTTTGAATTATCCGTAAATGTTTTTAACATTTGGTGAATGCTAAGTTAACCCAGTCTCTGTTGAAGTACAAGTGATATCTTGAATATTATCATACATATGAGATGAGCTTCTACACGGCCTGTCTAACTCGATTAGCCCTCTGTCGCCTGTGTTTGTGAGCAGCTGCTGTATGGAATCGGCATTAATTACAGCTATATTTCAGCCTATCTAAACAGCACAGACAGTGCTGGATAAGAGTGTGTGTAACAGAGGACTTCTGTGAACACTGCTGCCATGCTGATCACAAGCTGAGCATGTGTCTTTGAGTCAGGAGTTGAGCTGCAGTAATGAGGAGATGATCTGATCTTTTCCACTCACACTGCCTGACCCTTCAGCCACCAGTAGCCCCAGGTGCTTTCAGTATGCGCAGCTGTTTTCGTTTGCATATGCTGCCTTAAGTGTTTCCTGGTCTCTTTAGCTACCTGGATATATACAGCACAGTCATAGTTTCCTCTACCACCTGTTGTGATTCTTACGTTTACATACTGATTAAAAAGAGAGGGCAAGCAGGTTCATTTTTTATCTTATCTTTAAAGCGAGCTCTGTGTGCTTGTGTGTGGAGTAGGGTCTGTTAACCGAGCTCGTCTGTGTGTGGGTGGAGTGTATGACCCTTAGAGACCCATAAAAGTGTTTGTGTCAGTTGAGTTCGGCTGACGTGGAGTTCTGAACGCTGTTCCAAACAAACTTTTTCTCAAGCTTTCTGTTCCCAGAGTCTCCTGAGGATGTTTTAGAGAAGGAGAGGGCGAGAAAAAGCCAGAAGAATATGCATAAGCGGGAAGAACCAACTTTTATTTCTTTTTCTCTTTGTTAAACTGGCAGCCCGTGCATTCTTCCGTTCCTCCAGAGTTTTTTCGGAGAAAGAGGGAGGGTTGGAGAATGTGTGTGTGTGTACGCGAGACACCCCTCCTGAGCTGCACAGTGGTATGTGCCGTTTGCTCTGACACCAGTGAGAAAGTTGTGGAGCAGCTTGCTGTGCCAATCAAAATCCTGACGGGGCTGGGTTAAGATCGGTCAGGCTCCTCTCCCCTCCACCCCGCAGGGATTACCTGGGCTGACCCTAGCACCCAGATTAGCTAGCGCTCGCACACATTTTTGTGTGTGCGTGAGTTGGAGATGCCACTGCTTCTTTAGCAGGCTCAAACAACCCCGTGGCATGCTTTCTCGGAATATGCGCCATTGATCTGTCGAGCTGGGTCCCGCAGCTGAGGATCCGATCCAGCGCAACGACGCTGTCAGGCTGCCCGAGGCGCGCTCTTCTGCTCAGCCTGTTCCTGTCACTAACTCTGGCCTTGGGTGCACAGCATTCTGGGATATATAATGGGATGAAAAGGACATTCATGAGGAGGAGATAAACGTAGATGAAGGTACCTTATGAATGAGTGAAGGAAATAACTGATGTGGAGTAGTTTTTGTGTGGGTTTGGAGGCTGTTGTGATTGTTTGTGGAGATTGCTTTTGCTTAGTGGTGTAAGCTATGGTTGAAGTTATTCATTTATTCATAATATGTAAAAGGACATTTATGTATATTTTGTGTTAGTTGTAATAATAATAATAATGTTTTATATTTAGTAGATTATTTCATTTATATTATTATTTAAATGTATTATTTTAAATTATTATTATTATTATCACTTACTGTCATTATACCAATATCTACAGAGTGTACTTATAATAGTTGTGTGCAGCTGTGGTTAGCTTGGATGTGCTATTCCCTTGGTGACACCTACAGGACGGGAGGTGTGCTGCTAACAAATTTTAGCGAAATTGTTCATACATCTCCTGAAGACACAACAAAGGCATAGATTAAAAAAAAAATCAATTTGAGGATTTTTTTTTTTTTTTTTTCATTGTTGACGTTCAATTTTGTTTCCATGTTATGCTGTTTTTTTTTTCTTGGCCTAGTCTTCTTTCCCTCCTTTTCTTGATTGAATTATTTGAGTTTTTGTTGTAGCTTATTGTCTTTCCTGTTTGTTCATTTGGCTTTGAAAACAATGATACTATTTTTACTGAGCTTTCCATGTGCTACAGTTGCATCTTTCACGACACGTTTTTTCCGAGTGATAATCAGCCACAGAGTTACTATTCCTCTTGCGTTTGTCATTATATATCAAGTCAATTTTGTTTTGTTGGGAATTGAAAAATAGTTAATAGTTTTGATGTTTTGTGATATGAAACAAATGGTGAACTCTTCAGTACTTATTTGTAGTGCAGGTTATGTTAACCGCTGCTTCACCTCTGTCACAGAATGTCACAGATACAGAATGAAGTGTGTCCAAAGGTTGACTGTAAAGCTGACGTTTCCAATAAAAGATAAGGTAACATATTAGAATATTGACAGTAGATTAATATTTAATTCTTGCTTCCTCTCCCTCTATGCACTTAACCCTCTGAGACCCAAATAATTGATGTCATTGATATATTTTCTATATCTTCCTTGAAAAGAAAAGAAAAATACTGCCTATTAACATAGTTTGTAAAAACAATGAATATTTATTCAAATGTTTCGATCTTTATTTGGCCGTTCTATGTGGGTAGTGTGCAAGACTTGCACTTAGTGTTCTTAGTAACCGATTATAAAAACCATGATGCATGTTCCTACACATCCAGGACATCCTGCATTCTGTTCTTTTCCATTGTGCTCCAGCTGTTTTTGAACACAAGAATGTGTCTTGTGAAAATCCCTAATGAACTTTAAACCAGCCTAAATACACTCTTCCTTAAAGTCACAATTAAATCTAAATTGACTAATCTTATTTTTATGGAATATTTTGGTGTTTATTTTAAGTGATTTATCTGTGCACTTTATTTATTTAAAAAAAAATAATAATAATAATTTGCCCTCATAATCTTTAATTTAAAAAAAGTCTTCCCCTATCTCTTGCAACGACATCTTTTCTCCTCTGTGATGTGTTTTTCGGCAAAGGGGCAGAGCAAAGTGTCAACATAAGATCACAGCAATAGCAAACCACAACAATTCAATAATTTCCCGTTGGACAAAATCAATACAAAATCAATTCCTGCACTACATTTTTTTTTTTTTTTTTTTTTTTTTTTTTTTTTTCTTCTTCTTTGAGAAACCGTTTCACTTAGATATGTCTTACACAATAGGGAAGAAAAGACTTTCACAGCTTCGTGATGATTTTTAAGACTGTTCAGTCAGCCCACAAGAAGTTGGTTTGAAAATGAAAATACTGTTTATCACATTCCTGCCTCCAACCTTCATCAGCGCACGGACAGTCTAAAAGGGTGTTTTGTTGTTGTTGTTTTTTTAGATCACAGGATGTTACTACACTTCACTGACATCCTGTATATTACCTGAAAATGCATAGAGGCATTTATAAGTTTATAAAGAATCTTTTCCACTACACTAGAAGGCTAAAACATCAGTTTATTTCAGAGCTCTTACACATTCTAAAATTTAATTAGGCTATATCAGCAGTCATTTAGAATATATTTTCAATATTTGATTCCAATGATGTCAGAATACAGTGACCATGTTGTGTGACTTCTTGTGGCACACTTCTTTGTGGCCACAGTTTTTGATTGTGAGTTGCTGTTGTGTAGTTTTTACTGACATTCATTAAAACACGGGTATTATTTGATAGCTTTGAAGAGCTTTTGAATTTTTGCTTCAGGGTCAAAGTAACTCTGAAGGTTAAATTAGTAAAATTAGTCAAAGAGAGACCTCTTCATCTGCTTTGTGCAAACCTGTTAATACCCATGATTATACAGTCAGCACAGGAGTGGGTAAAATCTTGCCTTTACATCAGGGCTTGGATCTTCAAGTAGGACATGAACAGAAGCTTCTCTGTAGCAGTGTTTTTTTTAGTGTTATTACAGTACTGTTATAGTATGCATTTATATTTTGAAATAGTTTTTATTTTTCTGTTTTCAGGTAGGGCTGCACAACAATTTATCATGTCCAAAATAAAAGTCTGTGTTTACGTAATATATGTTTGTGTTCTGTGTATAATTATTATGTATATATAAATACACACACATACATGTATATATTTAAGAAAAATGTTATTTATATATAAAATATTTATATTTATATATAATATAAATTATATATAAATATATATTTATACATGCATATATTTCTTAAATACATACATTGTATGCGTGTGTATTTATATATACATAATAATTATACACACAACACACATTACGTAAACACAGACTTTTTTTGGACACGATTAATCGTTGTGCAGCCCTATTTTCAAGTTTCATTTTAGTTTGAGGTTGAGTGTTTTTGTTGTGTATTTTGTTGTTTTTAATATTTCTATTTAAAAAATTTTAAGAGTTGTAGTAATTTTAGTACTTCAAAAAAATAATTTAGTTGCCAAAACATTTCTAATTTTCATTTAATGTTTTCATCCAATATTTATTATTTATATCAATATTTTTTTAGTTTTTTGTTAATGTTTATATATAACACTACTTTATAGACACCAGCATATGTTATCTAAGTATTTGAAGTGTCATGTGCTTAGAGGTTGGTGAAAGGGGCATAGTTTATAATTATGTAAACCATATCAGTTAAAAAAACAGACTTGGCTTTAAAGAAAGGAGAGATTACCATGTAAAGTGTATTTAGATGGAATGTAAAGTCATTGTGAACTGAACTCTGAATGGCAGAAATGGGCTTTTATTGTGAACCATGTGTCAGTTTGTCAATGTGCTATATGTCAAAGAGAGCACTGAAACAAGGACATCCTCTTCCTGCCCTTCAACCTACAGAATAATTGATCGATTCTGTCCGCTTTGTGCTTGCTATATGTCTTTCATGTATTGGACCCTTTCTCTATGGGTTAGAATTGTTGCATATTTTTTGATGCACAAATAAATATAGAGAATCACAAAAATTAAATTCACAAATAAATAGAATTAGATCCACAAATATATGCAGGAGTTTCATAAAAATGAATTAGATTCACAAATAAAATGAAATTTGCAAATAAAAAAGTATCCACAAATATGTTTTCACTGTCACTGCCATTCATTTTTGAAACACTTTTTATACATTTGTGGATCACAGCACGCATTTGTGGATTTTGAAACATTTCTAGTGTCACGACGCACACAAATCCACAAATAAGTGGACTCCACCCACCATCTATTTAAGCCAATCAGATAACAGCCATATTGCACTGGCCAATCGTATCACGCTTTCTCTCCAACTAATCACGTTTTGCAGGGCTCATTCATCTGTATTGTCTCAAATAGGAAGTATAAAGCCAATAAAATTGGTATAGTAAAAGATGTTTAAAAATTGGATTTTGAATCAGACTTCATAGTTTTTGATTGTAAAAGTTACTTACAGCATCCAAAATAAATGCAAAGACGTATTTTTCAACATTGTAAGATTTTTATTTGCATTATCCACTCAGAAAACCCCAACTACATCATTACATCGTGTCTACCCAGTACAAGGCTGTCTACACTGGACGTGTCAAAGCGAATGCACGAATCATTTGTCCATTGTGTAAATTGCGTAAATTGAGAAGTAAATTGAGAAGTAAATCGTGTTGCATCCAGTGTAAACTGTATCACTGATTATATAATGGGTACTATTTGCTTTTGATGCGCTGTGTCGTGCCACTTGCATCCGAAGTAGAGAGGGTGTTACTGATAATGATGCTCTGGATCTGTGAATGATCATAATTGGTGTATAATCCTGAGTTTATCCTGATGGAAATATAAAGAAGCCTTAAACTCCAGTAATCTTTCAGAAAAGGTGTTTTAATCACAGCATTTCAGCACAATTTGAACGCCCACAAAATACCGTTCCATTTAGGGGTGCAAAATCAGAGTGTAAAGCAAAATGTGACAGTTGTAGCGAGAACCTGCTACGATAGGTCAGCACAGTGTGGCAGATGTCTGATTGGCTTGAGTAAACGGTGGGTGGAGTCAGCCTATTTGTGGATTTGTCTGCATGTATTGATGCTAGTAGTGTTTCAAAATCCATAAATGTGTGTGGTGATCCACTAATGCACAGGAAGCGATTCTCAAATCAATGCCAGGCAGAGCTGTGTTTGTGACAAAACACATTTGTCATTTTTTAATTTGCAAATCTTATTTTATTTATTTGTGAATTTTATTCACTTGTGTGGATCTCAATCTATTTATTTGGAAAAATGGAACAAAAATTCTCTCCCCAAACCCCCCCCATTTGTTCTCCACGTCTCTGTGGCAGAGGTTCTGACATTTTTTTTTTTTTTTTGGTCCCATCTGGCAGCTGCACAGCTTGTTTGTGTTGGCTGAGCTTTGCTTGTTCCAGTGCTTTGCTTCTCTTTCGTGGAACAGGCCGAGGAGGAGGAGGGGCTCCGGTCCCTCTGTCCATGCCAGCAACCATGATAAAGAACCTCGGGCCATTAGCACACTGGCTCTCTCTCCAAACCAAAGGAAAAAGACCTTCTCTACTGACGGCAGCCCTGCACTTAGTCTAGTGTTAGTCTAAAGGAGACCTTGTCTACTCACTCTTACATTTCATTTAATATCGCCTGACTGTTGACCTACAAATGTAACACTGCACTAGACAATGGCTATGTTCACATTAGAGACTTAAATATTTAGTTGGTTTGATAATTTGGCTTTGTTTACATTTGTGTTTATGTATATGTTACCTTTTGTAATCAGTGTAAACTGACCCGGGTTTCTCCCTGTTTACAAATACCATAACGTCACCTGCTTTGCACGTCGATAACCTTAATAACAAGATCTCATGTTTGGAAGGCTGCCAACTAAACTCAAATTCCAAACCTAATTTACTAATACTGCTTAATTTTGATTTCTTGTGAAGCTTATATTGTTTTAAGAGAATTGTTATTGTTTAAGAATCATGTGACACTGAAGACTGGAGTAATGATGCTGAAAATTCAGCTTTGATCACAGGAATAAATTACTTTATAAAATATATTCAAACAGAAAACAGTTATTTTAAATTGTAATAATATTTCACAATATTACTGTTTTTACTGTATTTTTAATTACATAAATGCAGCCTTGGTGAGCAGACGAAACTTCTTTTAAAAACATTAAAAATCTTACCGTGTCCAAACTTTTGACTGGTAGTGTATATTAAAATTAAGGATGCATGATATATCGGCCGCTATATCGGTATCAGCCGACACGTTAATTTTTGATGTTATTGTTATTTGTGGAGGCTAGATTTTATTTTATTTATGGCACATGCATTTTGGTTGTTTATACATTAATGTTGTGCAATGACTTTTTTGCATTATTTAGGAGGCAGTAGGTTTTTTTTTTTTTTTTTTTGTGGGTGGGTGGGGGCATAAGGAAAGATGGTCATAGGAGTGTAAAATTAATTTAAAAGTTGAGGAATCTTACACTGGTTTAAACTAGCCTAGTGTATTGTACAGTATGTTTGATTTAAGTTTAAAGTCTTGATGGTGAGTCTTTTGTTTTTGTAATCAGGCTCTCAAATAATTATATCAAAATTTGGATTCAGATTTAGATTTATCTGACAATATATCGGTTATCTGCTTTCAAATATAAAGAATTATCGGTAACGGCCAAAATTTTTGTATCAGTGCATCCCTAATTAAAATACAAAATTAAAATGTTTTTTTTTATTGGTCATTAAATGCATTCTAATGTCGAGTTCACACTGCATTATTTTCAAAGTCGTCAGATCACTTCTTTTTGCACTGCACGACTATTTGGGGTAGCCTTCAGTCGCTGCTGTGAGCACACTGCACAATGGATCAGCGACGGCGTTTCACATTGCATGGCTTTACAATAGGAAGAATCGCTGACACCTCTGTCTGGTCCGCAATCTACATTTCACAATCAAACACGCCAGAAGTAATAAGGAAATAATGCAAGGTCACGTGTGAGACTATAGTTCTCGTGCAAGACTGGAATTTTTATTAAAAATGTTAGCCCAAAAGAAGCTTGCGATCCAAATTGTCTGTGTGCTAATTTGCAGTGAATAAAGGAGAAAAAGAAAAAAAGATTATGGAGGAGGAAATGGTTGGGGAGACGCGGGTCTATAACTCCTCCCCAAACTTCCCGCTGCTCTGTATCTTGCTCTCTCATTGGCTGTAGGTCATTGCCGACGTAATTTTCAGTCAGAACACATTTCACACAGCAGGATTTTGAGTCGCAACCAGGTCCAGATATTTAGCATGCCAAATATGTCACGGACGTCAGCGATGCATCGTCGATTCTCTTAGATAGCGTCTTTGATAATTCACACTGTGTGATTGTCACTCATGTGAATGAGCACTGATTTGCCTCAGATTTCGGGCATTTGTCAAGCGATTTCTCAAAATCTGATGGCGAGTGAAAATTTGGATCTAACATCATGAGCATAACAGACTTATTTAAAAAAAAAAAAAAAAAAAAAATCTTACCGATCCTAATCTTTTCATACGTTTATGGATTTTCATGAACATTGGGCCATGTGCTTTCATGGAAAAAGGGGGGGGGGGGTAATATTTTACTCGTGCATTCTGCCATCATGAGAAAGACGCTCTTTAAACTCTCTCCCTTTACACTTACAAAATAAAACATTGGGGTCATTGTGTTTTGTATGTGTGGATGGTGTTTCCTCAGTCTCTGTTCATCTGAGCACCACCTACAGTTCTTGGTTCTGATTGGTAAGCCTTTGCTCCGTTTAGCTTTTATCCCTCTTGATCATCTGCTTCTTCTGTTCATATTTTCCCCCTTCTCCTTGCTTCTTTCTTTTTTTTTCACATCTATGTCCTGTTATTCATCACATATGTTAACATCATTGTATGCTTAGCACATTTATATGTCTGGCCTCCTTTGAAATTCAGTTCCAGAAATCCTGCCTATTTACCCTTTGAGGGATGGATCAGAAATAACCATTCAGTCCAGAACAGAACAGGGATTATTTGGAGCATGCGTTTCAGTTTGCTTTCTGGCTTTAAACTGATGTGACATCCGTTTTGTGGTCTCTGTCACAATGGCAAACAGTAAAATGTAGAAAACTCCTGGGTCTTGCCAAAAAATGTTTTTTTTTTTTTTCTTGCTTTATTTCCAGTTTATTTCACATAAAGATTCATTCTAACAGCAAGTTGCTATTTGTTTTAAGAAACTTTATTGAGTGATAGTGCAAGCATGTGCAACAGAGAACTTAATAAATGTAACAAAAATATTCACTTTGAAATATTTGTTAGCCTTAAATCATATTTCATTGAAGTCCTACATGTAGCGGAAGTAATGATATTGCCCATTTGGAGCTTAATGATACATCATTCCTTTACTTTATAGCTGGGCTGACACAATTTAAGGTGAACTGTGTGATGGGAACCTGGTCACAGGTCTGTGCTCTTGAAAAGGTCAGCTGTCTAAATGCTTCTGTTATTGTGGTTCTTTTCCTTTAAAGCAGATAACGCGACCTTCACAGGAAGACAAGACAGACGACAAGAACGAAGAGGACAAATCGGAGAAATCAGAGAAGAAAGAGGACGAGGAGAAGAAGGAAGAGGAGGAGAAAGATGAAAAAGAGGACTCCAAGTAAGTATGGTTCATTCCCATTTTTTATAAGTTGTGATGAACTGGCCTCAATTCACCCTTCTGCCCCAACTCCACTGTGAAATCTCAAAGGCCACATACCCACTGAAAGTTTGGGAGTGACTACAGCACAGTTATTGTTCTGTTAAAGCAGGATACGCTCTCAAAATGAAAGCATATTAGAAATAACCTTTACCCTCAAACCACCCAAATGATAAAAATCAGATACATGTTTCTGTTTCATGTTTCATTGCTGTCACAATGAGTGTGCAGTACTGTAAAGTAGGTGAGATGATCTGTTTTCAGTGAGGTGAGCCTTATTGTAACATAAGCTTAAGATTAACCTCATTAACTCAATTGGTTTGGAGGAGACTGTGTGATTTACTCGGGACCTGTTATGTCACTATCAGGAAATCAACAAAAAGTTGAATTCATCATGAAAAACTGGGATTTTTTTGACTGTTCTTTGAATACTCAAGAGGGTACAGAGGTGGTTTGTGGTCTGGGTGTGCTTCTATTATGGAAACTCTATAGTGAGCTCTGTAAGACTAATATATCATAGCAGGTGAGAAACTTGCACAGTGTCTGCATTTGCAACTCTGAGCTCTGCTCGCTCTGACCATCTGAATAGATGTAATTGAGTTGAGTTCAGTGCAGAGGAGAGCCTTTATTCCTCGTCTTTGCCTCCGCAGGGACATCAGTAAAGATAAAGAGAAGTGTGAGGGAGAGGAGGAAGAGGGTAAGGAGCAGAGCACGCCACGCGGCCGAAAGACTGCCAACAGCCAGGGCAGACGCAAAGGCCGCATCACCACCCGCTCCATGGCCAATAACGAGGCTGCGTCTGTGGTGGCTGAAGAACCACCTCCACCGCCACCTGAACAAGGTAACATGCACAACTGTTATTTGATCTTTCTTTAGCTGCATTGTCACTACATCTTATTTTTCAAGCATGTTTTTACACACACAAGCACAAATGAGCCCAAGTCCTGATGGTTTATTCTGTGTGTTGCTTAGTTCTGCCAGAGCCAACACCCCCTTCTAAACCTGAGCCGGTGCAGAAACCAGCTCGAGAGGCTGCGAAACCCTCTCCCACAGCCAGCGCAGACACAAGAGGTAAGCGCTATTTCTCACATACTTGCCTCTTTTTTTTTTTTTTTTTTTTCTTTTTTTTTTTGTTCAAATAGGTTTTCACATCCACACACTTACTCCCTTTACTCTCGCACCTCTCAGAAAGGTGCATCTGTGTGTTGCTGTGATGTCTTTCTGCTGATCTTGCGGTCAGTCTGTAGAAGCGTGAGTGTGATCTCTTCCTCGGTGACCTCATTACAAAGCCTGAAAGTCACCTAGTTTGCCGCTTTATCTGACCGCAGCTAGGTGTACGTGCGTGCTTGTGGGGTTTGCTTTAAATGCTGTTGTGATAGAAGGCCTATCAGACAGAAACACTGTGGGTTTGATCCTTGAGGCTCACAGAACAGCAGCATTATTTCACTTCTGTTTTTTTCACTAACATCTAGAGAGTTTTTCTTCATTTTACTGTTTATTCCCTTTGCGCTCTTTTGTTCCCTCCTTTCGTGTTTTTTTTTTTTCTGTAGCTCTTTTGCTCCGTCTCTCTCTCGCTCTCTCAGTGAGATTGTTAGTCCATTCTTTCCTATCTCTGAATCGCTCTCTTCTTCCTGCCACCCAATGCCAGACTCAAGGTCTCTGAGTTTGTGTTGCCGTGGTGACAGCGGGTGGAGGGATCGCCATGGAGACAATAATGAGAGGCAGGTAAACGCGGCGAGTCTCAGGAGGAGTTTGATTAGAGTGAAAAGGGGAATGAAAGACCGACCTGATTGTTTCATTTGGCTTTTGGTGCCACTTTAAAATGAATTAAGAGACCTCAGTTCTCAGTAATTAGTGTTCATTACATTTGCTGCTGAAAGCGGTCGGCGCCCACGTCAGAAAATGTGGCTAATTAGTGTTCCGTACCTTAAAGAAGGGTCACCAATTGTGTTTTGTCATTCCTGCTGTTTCGTGATGGAGTCACCAGTTTGGCCTCTGCTCAGTAGAGCTATTAAACCTCAAGCCCTCATGGGCTTAAAGGGGTCTACCCATCTCGCCTGATGAAGTTTGTACCTGTGATTGATTTTTATCTCGTCATTCTCCGTCTTTAAAGTGGGTTTAAAGTTTTAAACAGGCACTCAAGAGCCATAATGCACCAATTCCACGTCTAAACCGCCATCAACATGACAAAGCAGCAGAGTTCAAGCTTATGAACGTAACGCACACACTGTCAGGGGTCATGGGGTAACGTAAACAGCGTCTAGTGGGTCACCAATGAGACATTTATTTGAAGAGTTTAAGCGGAGACTCCCGTACTAGTCATCCAAACACTGTGGGGACACACTCGCGCTCTCACATAAATGTCAGAGGTTCATACCGTGCTAAATCTGTCTTAGTGTTTAGTCAATTTCAAGGAGACCCTCAGAGCGGGCGGGAGAGGCGAGCACAGGCTGTCTTTCTCTCTTTTTCTGTCTTTCTCTCTCTCGCTCTCTCGCACTCACTGTAGTTTGAGTGGAAATTATGCAGGGAGGGGTTGTTGCGCTGCTCGCTTCAGCTTGGCTACTGTTATGAGACAGACTGCCTAATGATATGGGTGAGTGAGTGAGTGAGTGTGTGTGTGTGTGTGTGTGTGTGTTGGTCTTAGACCCAGAAGGGTGGTGCTTCTGCACTCCTCCACTGTCTGCTTGAGATCAGCTGACTGGACTCTCCGACAGACAGCGAGAAAGAGAGAGACAGGAGTAAGAGAGAGGTGAGACTGCCTAGTTAAGTCCAGTGAGCGCCAAGAAGGGAAAGCAATAAACAGGGCAAAGGACAGAAAGCGGCTGAGGACAGAGAAAGAGAGACCGAGGGAGGGAAGTTCTTGAGGAGGGTGGAGGTCTCTGCAGCCCCCAAGTATAAACAGATCGAGAGGGAGGGTGCGAGATGAGCCGTGTCGTGTAGCGCTGCCTGAGTTTTCCCTCACTGACGCTGACGGTGTGTGTCGCTACAGGCGCGGTTGAAGCTGGAGAGACTTCTCGCTGGACAGAGGATGAGATGGAGATCGCCAAAAAAGGTACTGCTTGACTTTTACTTCATCTCCCTCCCCCACTCCTTCTCTGCTTCTCAGTTGGCTTAATCTTCACACATGCACAAACATTTTATCTCGCTTTTGCTCTACTTATTGTATATCTTTGTGGTTTTGCATATTTTCCTGTGTTGGGGAAGTTGGTTGGGGTTGCATGTGTGAGCATCCTCTTTGTAGTGATTATTCAGATCAGAAACTGAAGTAACTGTGACTGTTTGACACACTAGAAACTTTACAAGACGACCATTCACCTCTAAACACAGTGAAAGAATGACAGGAATAGTGCAGAGGGCAAATGTTTTGCTCTGAGTTTAAAGTTTAACGAAAGCTTTTTGGATCTCACAGAAAACATGTTTAGGTCACATCATATCACCCTGTGATTAAACGGGAAGAAACTGAAGCCTTGACAATTTAGCACATTTTCCACAAAATTCTTATTACTGTAAGGCAAAACATTTATTGTTCTCATTAATGCAATGCAAATTTATATCGTATATACAGTATCTCACAGAAGGGAGTACACCCCTCACATTTTTGTAAATATTTTATTATCTCTTCATGTGACAACACTGAAGAAATGACACTTTGCTACAATGTAAAGTAGTCAGTGTACAGCTTGTGTAACAGTGTAAATTTGCTGTCCCCTCAAAATAACTCAACACACAGCCATTAATGTCTAAACCGCTGGCCACAAAAGTGAGTACACCCCTAAGTGAAAATGTCCAAATTGGGCACAAAGTGTCAATATTTTGTGTGGCCACCATTATTTTCCAGCACTGCCTTAACCCTCTTGGGCATGGAGCTCACCAGAGCTTCACAGGTTGCCACTGGAGTCCTCTTCCACTCCTCCATGACAACATTACGGAGCTAGTGGATGTTAGAGACCTTGCTCTCCTCCACCTTCCGTTTGAGGATGCTCCACAGGTGCTCAGTAGGGTTTAGGTCTGGAGACATGCTTGGCCAGTCCATCACCTTTACCCTCAGCTTCTTTAACAAGGCAGTGGTCATCTTGGAGGTGTGTTTGGGGTCGTTATTATGTTGGAATACTGCCCTGCGGCCCAGTCTCATTCATGTTTCCCTCAATGAACTGTAGCTCCCCAGTGCCGGCAGCATTCATGCAGCCCCAGATCATGACACTCCCACCATCATGCTTGACTGTAGGCAAGACACACTTGTCTTTGTACTTCTCACCTGGTTGCCGCCACACACGGTTGCCTCTGAACCAAATACGTTTATCTTGGTCTCATCAGACCACAGGACATGGTTCCAGTAATCCATGTCCTTAGTCTGCTTGTCTTCAGCAAACTGTTTGCGGGCTTTCTTGTGCATCATCTTTAGAAGAAGCTTCCTTCTGGGACGACAGCCATGCAGACCAATTTGATGCAGTGTGCGGCGTATGGTCTGAACACTGACAGGCTGACCCCCACTCCTTCAACCTCTGCAGCAATGCTGGCAGCACTCATACGTCTATTTCCCAAACACAACCTCTGGATATGACGCCGAGCACGTGCACTCAACTTATTTGGTCGACCATGGCGAGGCCTGTTCTGAGTGTAACCTGTCCTGTTAAACCACTGTATGGTCTTGGCCACCGTGCTGCAGCTCAGTTTCAGGGTCTTGGCAATCTCCTTATAGCCTACGCCATCTTTATATAGAGCAATAATTCTTTTTTTTCAGATCCTCAGAGAGTTTTTTGCCATGAGGTGCCATGTTGAACTTCCAGTGACCAGTAGGAGAGAGTGAGAGCGATAACACCAAATTTAACACTCCTGCTCCCCATTCACACCTGAGACCTTGTAACACTAACAAGTCACATGACACCGGGGAGAGAAAATGGTTAATTGGGCCCAATTTGGACATTTTCACTTAGGGGTGTACTCACTTTTGTGGCCAGTGGTTTAGACATTAATGGCTGTGTGTTATTTTGAGGGGACAGCAAATATACACTGTTATACAAGCTGTACACTCACTACTTTACGTTGTGGCAAAGTGTCATTTCTTCAGTGTTGTTACATGAAAAGATATAAAAAAAATATTTACAAAAATGTAAGGGGTGTACTGACTTCTGTGAGTTACTGTAAATATACACCACATATTTAAAAGTAAGGATACTTTAAATTGATCAAAAGTGACAGTAAAGAAATTAATAATGTTACAAAAGATTTTTATTTCAAATAAATGCTGTACTTTTGAACTTTCTATTCATCAAAGAATCCTGATATTGTTTTTAAAAAAAATAAAAACATATTAAGCAGCTGTTAACTTTTTTTTTTCAAGATGTATAAACAGCTTTGCCATAAAATGCATTTTAAAATATATTGAAATAGTTATTTTGATCATAGTAATATTTCACAATATTACTGTTTTTACAGTATTTCTAATCAAATAAATGCGTTCTTGGTGAGCATAAGAGACTTTCCGACCCCAAAAGTTTGAATGGCATCCTGTAATTTTCCTTTTGGTTTTACTGTATTACCAAGGTGTGTAAATAGTTTGCAGATCAGAAATATAGCATAATTTCCTTACATTGCAGTAATGAGCTTTATTATTGTTATTAGTTTTATTAGAAATGAGAATGGAAGAGAAATGTGCTAAATCTAAATGGTTCTAAAATGTGCTTCATTTTCTTCAAGAAAAATATAACTTTTTTTTTTTAATTATTGGTTAAATATGGCTTGGACATGATCTTGACAGCTTTCACAAGATTCTCTTGAACAGGCCTAGGTTCAGCTGCACACTTCAGTTTGCAGTTCTGTCTCCACAGTCGTTGTCAGTGTGACAGCAGAAATGGACCAAGAAAAAGAGGCTTCCTCTTTTTGCACTGAATCAAACAGTGGAATTTATTTTCTGGTTGGTGTTTGTTTTTAACTGATTGCATTAATGGCCTGGAAAGGAGGACAGTGAAAAATAGGTCGTCTAAAAAAATCATTTTAAAATTCTTTTTATTTACCTTATCACAACTTTTGTGAAGCATTTTTTGTAAATTTGTTGATCAGCCCTTCCGAGACCTCTAACATATACTCTTTCGTATACTCTAAGATAATGAAGGCGCACTTATGTTTTTTGCATTAAGCAAATTTACACACACATATACAGTATATTGACAGATAAACAAATTTAAGTGCAGTGTGTGTTTGCATTACTAAAAAATTAAAATCACTCTCAGACACATTAACAAACAAACTATGCTTTTTAAAGCATCAGAGCTTGGAGAAGTGTTTTCAGGTCAGACTGCGGCCATCTGAGTGCATTCCTTTTGCTTCCTCTTTCTTTGTGCTCTTTTTCATCTTCTCTTTAGTAGAGGGGAAGTTCAGTCCACTGAGGAACAAACATGAAGGTGTGTGTGTTTCTCCCTGTATCTTTCACACAGACCTCTGGTGAGCCTTCATTGTCACAGTTCAGTTTAATTGGAGGACAGTCTAACATGATTGGCTCAGGACTAGGAGAACTGCACACTGAGTTTCAGCATTTGTTTGGAGGAACTGAGTGTTGTTTTATATTCTGACATGAATCACTGTAGCTGCTGTGCAGACATGTACTGTTTTCCGAAACAACAGGCGGCAATAAAGTTCAGAAGTTCTTGATTTAATAAGTCATGCACATTCTTGCTTGTGTTTGTATAAAACAGGTTTTACTCTGTCGCACAATGTCAGTGGGGCGAGATAACAGAGAGAAGCTTTATGTAGAGCCGAATCAAGGTCAGCTTGTGCCATAAACCACTGCTCAAGGTGGTTGATGTTTGCAGTGATTCATTTAGTACTCATATAGTACACCACACACAATTTCATTATGAGTCTAGGTGCTAGTTGTGGTCTCCTTTCCAGCAAACTGTGGCTAACTTCTTGGACAAGATTCTTCTTGATTACAGATTCAGTCAAGTGCACTTTTTTTGCAGGGCCTTGACAAATGACAAACTATTTAAACCTGTGTCATTTCCGAGACATCTAGTTCTTCCATCCCGGCTTGTTGAGCATTAGTACAAATACAATGGTGATAACTTCATTTTGGTCTTGTATTTCTGTTAGAATTGCTTAGTTGCATAACAAGTCTTTAGGGTATTTGTTTTCTTTAAACAATTGCTGTAATGTACTGATAGAAAATATCATAGGGAATTAGTGCATGTGAGCGTCACAGCCTCTTGAGTATTTGGCACTGTTTACTGTCCTCATGGTGTCTGAGAACATCCAGCTAGTTGGAATATCTCGGTTGGCAGTTGGTGGTGTGGGCTTTCGTGATCATGGCAGTGATCAGTGACATGTGAACTGCTCTGATCTGGTCCAAACTTTCCTTGTAAACGCAAAGGCACACACAGTATCACAGACTTAATTTGGTTTCTGTGCTGATTGTATAGCTCGATTACTTTCTGGGAATCACTTAAAGTATGACAAATAAAATATGAACACAGTGTTCATTTAATTTAAATCTTTTGTTTTTCCACTAAAACTGACAACTGCTGCTGGCGTGCCTGAATGCATACTATGACACACCCTGAATGGACAAATACAAATTACACACATTCACAGGGTAAAGTCACTTTACACAACAAAATTGTTTCATTTTAATTTGCCAGCAAATTGGGACATTTTAAGAACCTGAAAAATGGCAGAAGAAACCTCTTTTACTGTTCCAGTAGATTTGTTATCTATATACTGTTGTCAAGCTTTTTTTAGAGTTGGTTAGTGTGCCACTAGCTTTTAAGTTTGAAAAGTTGAAATTGAGTTGTTTCAGATTTCAAAATTAGGAATTTAGCTAGAAAGTGAAAGCTTTCCACATGCAGGTTTCACATCAGATTCAAGATGGACACATGAATTAGCTACACTGACCAACAGAAATCTGCTTGGTTTGAAAGAAACTTCTGTGTGAATGGCTCTTCAGACATTACTACACTCTTCACAATGGATCTTTTTTTTTTTTTACCTGCAAAATTTTGTTGAAATTTTGCTAATATGACAGCACGTTTTGAGAGTAAATGCAGCTGTTGTTAAGGTACCCATGGATAGCAATCCTTTCTGATTTCTTGACTTAATATTGATAATTAATTTGTTATCAGTGCAACCTGAAGTAATCATCACTAATGTTTCTTCCTGTTGGATGCTCAAAAATCAGGCTGATTCTGCTCATCAGGTGTTCAGCTAGAGTGGCACAGTCATTTTGATGGAAACCCAGCCATATTTCATGTCTAGATGTGTTTAGTGCCTCTGGAGGAAAGATGGTCTTCATGTTATCATGGGACCTTTATTTTCAACGTTCTTGTGGTTAATAACAGGCACCATCCAGCCAGTCAGAAAACTATTAGTAATGCCTTTTAAACATTTTATCACTAAGGGTTTTGTTGCAGTTGGTGGAAGGTGACTTTTCTCTCTTCATTCATAATCTTTCCCTCTTTCTCTTGTGCACAGGGCTAGTTGAACATGGTAGGAACTGGTCAGCCATTGCTAAGATGGTAGGCACTAAGAGTGAAGCTCAATGTAAAAACTTTTACTTCAACAACAAGAGACGATACAACCTAGACAATCTTCTACGGCAACACAAGGTACAGGTATAGATCCAGCATTCATTGACTAAATCTGCTACATCCAAACATTCCCATTACATGGTTGAAATATCTGAACAGTGATTTATCTAATTTATTGGCCAAGACATCATTCTTGTATTTAAGTGTCTCTAGAGACACTTCTCTGGATCAGAAGTTTCTGCATCATTGAAATGTTCACATATGATATCTGATATTTTACTATAGATAATATTTATTTATATTTTAGTAATTTATTGATATCTTATTGATATATTTTAAAATATTAAAATGATCACAATCACGACTCTACATCTAGATATTTACCAAAAGTTTGGGGTCTTTTTGAAAGAATTTCTGCATTTCTTTAATTAACAATACTGTAAAAACTGTGATATTATAAAATATTATTGCAATTTAAAATAACCGTTTTCTATTTTATTATGTTTATGTAATTTATTCTTGTGATGGCAAAGCTGAATATTCAGCATCATTACTCCAGTCTTTAGTGTCACATGATCCTTCTAAAATCAATCTAATATGCTGATTTGGTTCTCAAGAAACATTTCTTCTTATCATCAGTGTTGAACACCGTTGTGCTGCTTAAAATTACTGTTTCCACAAATATCTTTTTTTTTTTTTTTTTTTTTTTTCCAGGATTATTTGATGAATAAAAAAAAGTTCAGAAGAAAAACATTATAAACTTACCCTAACTTTTGTAACATTATAAATGTCGTTACTGTTACTTTTAAATTTAACTCATCCTTGCCAAATCAAATACTTTTTTTTTTTTTTTTTTTTTTTTAAATTGCACTAGTTCAAAAGTAACATTTTCTTACTAGTCACAGTTGCTTTGGCTGTTTTTATGCATAATGCTGAAAAAGTAGTGTAAGAAAGTAGTTACACAGAAAGTGTGTCTTAGGAAGACAAAAAACTGTGAAATGTCTTTATGAATGCACATGATTGTGGTATAATTTATTGTAAACTATTCCTCACAGCTATTCCTCATGTTGTTGTGTGCAGGGTTCCCGGCTCCGTGGAAATCGAGACTCCTCACAGAGCGATCCTGCGCCTGATGAGGACGAGGAGAGTGACGGTAGGATCTCTCTTTGTGGTTTGAACTCTTTTACAGCCGCTGCTTCCAACATAAGCTCTAATGCTTAAACAAACACCCTAAAACCCATCGCTGTCAGTCTATTTCTCTGTGACTCATGAACCCAGAGTCCGATCAAGCAGAGAGGAAAAGAAGCAGTGGGGCTGTAATGTAAAGAGAGTTGAAACAGACTGACACAGAAAGAGAGGGATGAGAGTGAGAGAGCAGTAGTGCAGTGTGCTGACCTGTCTGACTGCAGTGCGTTTGATTAGATTTGACAGCAAAACCCCAGACCGCGCTGCACTGCCACAGAGGTCAACATCCTCCCTCTACTTCTGTCTGTACGCTTAATGAGTGAGAATCAGGAGAAAAAAAGAGAACCAGTCGGGTGGGGAGGTGGATGAAAGGGAGAGGAAATGAGTGAATTAGACAGAAACACAAAGAAAAGAGAGTGGAAATAGAGGGAATGTGCAGAAGGGATAAAAGATCTGTACTAATTCTGCCTGCCATTCTCACTCTTATGAAAGCATTCCCTGGCTAAAACCTCAAAAAAAGTGTGCTGAAAGGAAACGGAGTGCTTCTGCTGAGTGTGCCGTTATTCAGGTATTGTTGTGAGTGATAGTCAAGTCACCTTATTTATATAGCGCTTTATACAATATAGGGATGTGTTTCCCGAAAGCATCGTTAGCCAACTATGGTCGTAAGTCCCATTGAAGTCTATTGGTAACGACGGAACTTGCGACCATAGTTCGCTTTGGGAAACACACCCCAGATTGTTTTTAAAGCAGCTTTACTGTGATAAACAGGAAAATAGTTCAGTGATGCAAACAGAATTCAATTCTGCTGTAGCTCTAAAAAGTTAGTAAACAGTCATTATTCAGTTGTGTTGATTCAGTTCAATAACTATGTAAAGTTTGTCAATTATGGAATGGGTTCAATTCATCTATAAAGCAGCTCTGGAGAAAACGGTGATGTCATCATCCAGCTTAGTTAGGTTCTCATCCAGTAGTGACAGTGCATTCAAGTCACTAACAGGGCTTAAAAATGAAAAAAAAAAAAAAAAAATCAATCGGTTCACTCTGAGCAATATCAGTATTTTAATGTTTATGTTCTGCTTTCCTTCTGTAACATTATCATTCTGGAAACGGTTTGATTAGGAAAAAAATACTTGCTAATAACGTTATTTATTTATTTATTTATTTTTTTTTAGCCTATACTTTATACCAGAGCTTGAATTAAACTTTATACTAAGAGCGTGTGAATAAATCCTCGTAGCTCGGGTGGATCCTCAAACTGTCGGCAAAACCTCATATAGTAGCTCCGCCCGCCTCAATCATGAATGAAGTGCTGCACATATTTTGGAGACCATCTCTGCTTTGCAAATTAAAATCTTAAGCAGAACAATAAAAGTTATTATCCGGTTAATGGTAATAAAATTGCAGAATATTTTCCCCATCTAAGCAAGCCAAAAGGTGACAGTGGCAAAGAACCCAAAGTCCGGTGACAGAAAAAAACCTTGGGAGAAACTAAGCTGAGATATTCCTTGGGATTCCTTGGGAACACGAGTGTTTTATACAATTCTATAAACAAGAAATTCAAATAGACAAATAGAAAATCAGCCAATTCAGGCCTAGCAATGCCTGTCTGAAACATTGCAAACACAGTGCAACATTTCATATCAGCACTTTTGAAAGTACACTTGTACAAATTGAAGAACAATAACAATTATTTACTCTCTGTCTCATTTCCCTCTTTTCCTCCTATTGAGTGTCTGTTCTCTACACCTTCTTCCACCCCATCTCGACTACTGTTTAGGGTAATTTATTCCTGTGATGGTAAAGCTAAAAGCTGAACTTTTATCAGCCATTACTCCAGTCTCCAGTGTCACATGATCCTTCAAAAATCATTCTAATAGTGATGATTTCATGCTCAAAAAACATTTCTTATTATTGTTGAAAATAGTTGTGCTGCTTAATAATTTTGTGAAAAATGTGATACATTTTTTCAGGATTCTTGATTATTAGAAAGTTCAAGAGAACAGTATTTATTTGAAATAGCTTTTTTTCTTAAATAATGTAAAGGTCTTTAATGTCAGTTATGATTAATTTAAATAAATCCCTGCTATAATAATTTTTTCAATTTACTGACCCTAAACTTTTTAATGGTATTCCCTTTCCTTTTTGATAGCATAACTCCAGATTCCATAGAATTCTCTTTGCAAAAACAGAAAGCTGCTTCCCTGGTCTGCTTTCCTTGGTTACTTGGAAAGCTACATGTGCTAGATTCTGCTGTCTTCTGTTCTCCCTCCTCTCCTTCCCTCAAACCTCGCTCTTTCTGCTTTTTCTGCTTTTTCTGCTTTATTTCTTTCTGCTGACATACTCCTAGAGCCAAGCAGGTTAGCCTTCATCGCTCTCCATCGCTGTCCGAGAGAGACCCCGAGAACCAGATAGACTGTGAGAGTGGCAGAGAGCCTCCACACAGCAAGAGGAGGGAGGAATTATAGATGATGGAGAGGAGTCATTTTCAGACAGGGAATGGAGGAGGGAGAGAAGGATAGTTGCTTTCTAGTTGTTGGTTATGTGCTGCTGCTTTGGCTTTCTTGAAGACAACTTGGCTCTTTGCAACCTGCAGGAAGAATACATCTGTGTGTTTATATGTGTTATGCCTGTTCCTGTGGAGATGTAAGTAAGTGAACTTTTGCCTGGTGGTTATATATAGCAAGATTCAATAAATTGATCAAAAGTGACAGTGAAGACATTTATAATGTCAGTGATCTTTTGAACTTTTCTACACATCAAAGAATCCTGGAGAAAAAAAAAAATGCAGTAATATTGTAATATAAACAGTAATATTAACATTTCAAATAACTTTCTATATATTTTAAAATGCAATTTATTCCTGTGATGGCAAAGTTGAATAGAAATGTTTCTTGAGCAGTAAATCAGCATATTAGAATGATTTCTGAAGGATCATGTGACACTGAAGACTGGAGTAATGATCCTGAAAATTCAGCTTTGCCATCACAGGAATAAATTACATTTTAAAATATCTAGAAAGTTATTTTAAAATGTTAATATTACTGTTTATATTACAATATTACTGTTTTTACTGTATTTTCAATCAAATAAATTGGTGAGCATAAGAGACTTTCACTATGCATTAATCACAGGAACAATCAAACGGTAGTGTGTATGCAAAGTTGCGTGTATTTTATATGTAGCACTTCCTGTAGTCCTGGTGGATGTTTCACGTGGCGAGAGTGTCAAGGTAGTGATTAGCCAAAGGATGTTTGTGGTCCAGAAGTGCATTAGCTTGATTGCGTGATGCCGCGTGCAGCGATGGTGACCTCAAATGCCACCTCTGCTCTGTCACGGCAGGGTTGTTTGGGCTTTCTGCTTCTCTCCCTTTGTGTTTCTGTTGCAGAGATTGAAATAGATTGGATTTGATATTCTGTGCCCTCTTTGCACAGATGAATGAAGAATTTAAAGAGGATGTGATGGCTCAATCATACGCTCTTTCATCTCCTTTCCTCAGGTCCTGATAACAGTTCGGACACAGAGAGTGCACCCTCTCCATCTCAAACCGACCCCTCCAAATCCTCAGACTCTCTAACTCATCCCAGCTCAGCTCTGGACGGCGCATCAGACCTGGATGTCACGGCAACCAAGGGCCCGGCGGCAGATGCCAAGGGCCAGGAACCTCTGTACAGCGAGCTGCGAGTGAAAGTAGAGAAGAGTCCAGAAGGAGGAGCTGGAGACGGGCTTTCTCAAGATGAACGAACACACTCGGCATATGAAATGCAGATCCATCCCAAGAGCGAGCCACAGGATGTGGAGATGACCACACCCAGCAGTGAAAGAGCACAGGTGCAAGTGAAGACTGAGCCAGAGGTCAAGGACAAGGAGGAGAAACAAGGGGAGCAGCACCACTCCGATAATGACTCTAGCGCCACCTGCAGTGCGGATGAGGATGTAGAGGCCGAACCTGACCGACAAAGGTGAGAAAATGCTGGTCCTGTTTTATTATGGGGTGTTTGTACAGAAAGTGCTATTGGTTTCTAGTATCATGGATAAGGTGGTGCTTTAATTTTAAAAATAATTCATTTGTGTGAATTTATTTCAATTATAAATTCAAATATAAATAAATTCCCATAGCTCCATTCTTGTTGCCTGTAAGAATGCATTGTGTTGAATACAGTACAAATTAAATCAATTTTCAGTTGAATTCAGTAAAAAAAAAAAAGTTTGCCGACCAAATATGAACTACTGGCGCAACGAAAACTAATTCTGCCTGCCAGTAAATGTTGAGCCATGATGTGTAATAAATTTTTTACATAGTAAAGTTTTATTTGAATAGTTTTTATTTTAATTTACTTACCTAAGTGAGTATTTAGTTGTGCAAAGATCGTAAACATGTTATATTGTACAAAAGTAGGGGTATAGACTGTGAATGAATGAGAAATTACTTCCGGCTGCTTTGCCGTTTTGTCATAACTCGCAGTAGAGTATCAGTAGCTAATACATTTTATTCTCTTGTTCCTTCCTTACTGTGGCAGACTTTTCTCTTTGGAGAAGCCATCATTGCTGGGCACTTCAGGCTCAGTGCTTGTGTCCTCCTCAGCCAAACTCCTCAACATGCAGCAGCGGGCTGCCACCATCCCCCCTATGGTCAGTCCCCATAGCCTCTACCCCCACTTAGCATTCAGATATGCCCCTCTGGACAGAGACAGGGCCCAGCCACCCCGCCACGTGAGTCCTGCCTCCATTTCCACTTCCGCAGATCAAGCATTGTGATTCGCTTCTGCGGCAATCAGCAAACAAATCAGCAAATGCCAATTGATTTTCCACACTGTGAAATCGTGATGAATGAGAATATGTTTGGTTGCTCTAGGCTGATCAGTCGGTTTGGAGGCTGTCTGTTGTGGCGATTTGGTGTGGCTGTGAAATGAATTTAATTTAACTGAGGCCCTGATTGGCCATTCACAACATTTACATGATAAAAATGTAGCATCTTGTTGCAAAGCAAATAGCAGATATTACTTATTAATAAGATTAAGTCATTAAGTCATCCACCTTTTAAATGACAAATTTAAATATATATTCTTATGGAGCATTTTTGGTGTACATCAATCCAGCATTTTGCCCACATTTGAATCCTCTCTCTTACGGAATGGTTTGTTTAGGTTTCAGCTCCATTTGGTCACAGTGGTGTTCCCGGAGGTGCATTGAGCGGCTTTGCAATGTTCCAGCACCAAATCAAAGCTGTGCATGAGTCCGTGCAGGAGGACAAACAGAGAATGGACCAGAATGAGTCTGATCGCAGACCACGAGTCACCACCCATAGCCCCACTGTACTGGACCGAGAAGGTGAGTCAGACACAGGAGGAAGGAGAGAGAGAATGCACAAAAATCGCTCAATTGTGGTAAATTGAGAAAACCCCATAAATCTAACAGCAATCATTCCCTCTGAAAAGTCTTTTCATTTTGCCTTTGCTCTTTGTTCAGTATCCACTTGAGATATTTGGACAGAGTAGATTCAGCTTGTAGTGTTGTAGTCAAGATCACCTTAACCAAGACCAAGTCCTGATTGTGTTGAGACCAAGACAAGACCAAGACTTTGAGGGGTTGAGACCAAGGCAGGGCGAGACTAAGTCAAGACCAGACCAGCTTTCCTTAAATTCATCTAAAATAGAGTACCTCAGGGATGACGTGTTTTTGTAGGCATAACCCGGAAGCGAGTTAGCATTTTAGGACTTCCGGTTCCATCGCCCCGAAGTCAGTGGGTTTTTGCTAAATCGCCTGAAATAAGGTCTGTGGTTAACAAAGCCTCTAAATATTTTCACGTTTTGATCTATGACATAAAACACACCAGTTATAACCCGCTTGTGATTTTTTTTTTTTTTTTTTTTTTAAACATTTATTGTGTCTTAAAAACAGCAGTTGCTAACAAATTGCTAAAAGGGACTACTTCCTTTAGCGGGGACTTTAGACGTCATCATGACAAACAGGACATTTGGACAGCATTTCTCATGAAAAAGTGGATAAGTATTCATACACAGTGCAGATCATAATCAGCGAGCATGTTGTTAAATAAAATTGTTTTCTAAATAAAGTTTGAGGAAGCTTGGTGGTGGTGGTGAAGTTGATCCGCGACCATGGTGTGCTGTAGTCCGTTTATAGGCCTACTGTTAGCTTTTTATATCTGACGACTTTATTTAGGCTTCAAAATGTATAAATGTTGTGTTAACTTGAAAAGATTATCTTGATAGACAAAACGTGTAAGTGTCTTAACCCTTTGTTAAACACAGAGCTTATTTTTTGCGATTTTCCAAAAGTCTATGGGAAAAATGCATAGGCTTTTGATCGAGGGAACCCGTGCGCAGCTAACTTCCAGGTTGGCCTACAAAAACGCGTCATCCCTGAAGTACTCTATATCCACATTTACTGCCCGTGTCTGATATTTAATCAATACATACAATTAGAATAATAAGACACTATATAGAGCTGTTACCAATCAAATAACATCATTAACAACAAAATTCATCTTTGCACTGTAGAGATGGCACAAAAGGTGCATCTGAATTGTTACAATTACAACTGCATTAGTAATGTTGAGATAAATGTTTAAATAAACTAAAAAATAAACAAAAAAAATAACGTTTATTAAACGCATGTATAAAATCAATAACAAATTTGCAATCGTGCACATATTTGTGAAAACAGCTCTCTTGCTCGTTATGTTGCTTAATTATATGTTATAATAAAAAAAAACCACAATCTCATACAAGTACTTTTTTGCAACCATATCTTGAATTTTGTGGGCATTTGTATTAATTTTGGTGACATTTTGGCAATCCCCCATTAATTACTGAGCCGGAACAACATTAAAAAAAGAAATCCAATTATAAGTAAATTATTGATTGCATTTGAAGCAGAAAGTTTTACATCTATTCACATTAATGATGTTAACGAATAAATCAGACAATGCACCCGCAATTTATTGATACTGTATCCCTTCAGTTGTAGTCTTGATTGAAATAAAATTTTGAGTCGTCTTAGCCTGAGACCGAGACAAGTTGCGCAATGTGTACAAATGTGTACAAAAATACAAATATGGTCGAGGCAGAAACAAGACCAAGACCTTCAAAAAATGGTCTTGAGACTGGTGTTGAGTACTACAACACTAACAGCTTGCTGATGTTGGTGTAGCGCTCTCAAGGAAAAACAATTTGAAGAGACTCTTGGTATCTGGTCAAATAAACAAATAAATAAAAAATAAAAAAAAGCTATTACATTAGCAATCAATCACTAGTTGTATAATATTGCCCAGTCATAACAAAAACATTCTTTTTATAGTTAGTGATGCATTTTATATTTTTATTGTTTTGCACATTATAAACATCCAAGTTTGAGCAGATATTTGCAAACCCAGTATTTCACAGTAAACATTGGTCTAAACATTCTTAAACTGTAACATTCATCATGTTAAACATGTGTAAACACTATTTTATATTGTATTGATTTTTTTATATTATAAAAACATCCTTGCGTCATACAATGTTTAGATGCAATGAAAGGTTGCTTATATATTTTAAATTTCACATATCAACATGTTTCCCTTGATTTCACACTTTTTAGTCTGGCAATATTGTTTGGGAAAAGCCCAACTAGAAAATGTGTACACGTTTATGTAAAAATAACATAACTAATGTAAGTAAGAAAAAAATGAATGATTTGTCAGAAATTATATCCTCTGCTGGATCAAGCCATGCATCACATCACATTCTTTTGAGGTAAATTCAAGGCTTAGTTCTCACAGCGTGTCTTCCAAAAATGATGAAAAATAGAAGTACCTGATGAAGCTTGATGCTTTGTTGTATCGAGGTGTAATGGGGGACGTTTGCAGATTCGCGTGGCTCACGTGGACAATTAACATATGAATAGCCTGTGCGTGTGTATGACCACATTACAGATAATGAGCTCATTTAAAAGTAGACATTTCAAGCTTTTTATATAAATGTCATGTCTGTGTGGCAAGTATATATGCGGAGTTTCGGTTCATTTTTGTGACTCGCTCCAGAAAGAAGTTCACGGAGTCAGAGACAAAAGAAAGCACACCCTGTTTGTTTTCTCTTTATTTTACAAAAGCACAAAATTTTGTTGTTATTGTGAGTGTGGGCAGGGTTTAAGCAAACAAAATCATTGGTGAAGTCTGGCATACATCACTAGAGTATTTTTATTGGAAAATCTGGTTGTGACATTTTGGTTAGTTACATGGTCAAAACAGTTTTTAAAAAGAAAATGTGCATGAATTAATTTTTCACAGTAAGGTATAATATATATATATATATATATATATATATATATATATATATATATATATATATATATATATATATATATATATTTATATATATTTTTTATTTTTTATTTTTTTTTACATTTCTTGCAACTCTAACAAATGTGAATTTGCTCATGATTGCTTTTGCCTCTGATTATTTGTTAGTTTTATAGAAGGTAAAAGATGGTATAATCTTAATGTTCAGAAAACTTACTGGCATGGCCAGTTTGGGATTAAAATCTCAGAGAAGCTTTGGTAATTTTGACATTGCCCATTCTCCCAAATATAGAACTAATCCCATCCAAGAACATTTGTCACTTTTTGTTTAGGAAAACTCCTAACCAAAAAAGCTGTCTCTGAGGGGAAGAGAGCAATGAACAATACAAAATTGAGGTTACAGAAACACCCCTGAGACATACAGACATAAAGACAAGCAGATGGACCGCTGCATAACAAAAAGATTGTGATGTGCCTTTAGTGCCTCTGTTCTATCCTCCCATGCACTCTCGCTCGGTTTTTACATGCCAAGACGTTTGAGCAAAGACAGTAACGATTTTTTCTGTTTTTCCTCCTCTTCTCCTGTTTTATAATGGGTCTCCAAAACAGATTTTTGAAGGGTGTCGAATGCGCGGGAGAGAGACAGTGGACTTTGCTCTTCTCAGCTAAGAGAAACAGTGCTGTTTTTGATAGAGCCAGACAGAAGCAGCCAACCAAAAGGAACATTAGGTCACTCTCTTGTAGTGATATCCATTAGAAACACCAAGTTTTCCTTGACCTCTTTCTCACAGACTGGCAGACTGTAGCTCTAAAAACCTGCATTGACATTTCACTTGCCAGAGCATTTACAATGATAGCACTGAATTAGCCTTTCTATATCTATACCTTTGATTAATGTATAGTGGACTTAGAGTATGGTTTGAATAAGATGTTTTCATGATCATTAATAGAGTACACTGCTATTAGAATGTGCACTTGTCATTCTGTTTTGTGTCTTCGCCTGTCAGCTTGATGTCTGTGAGTATCTAATAGCCTTTCCTCTATGTCCTGTCCCCAGGTAAGACGTTCGCTTACATGCCATATGATCTCAAGCTGATGGAGCAGGAATCTCATGGTGGAGTGGGCAGACCGGGCTCTCCATACAGACTCTCTCCTCGGGAGCCTAGCAAAGCCTCACCCCAGCCCGACAGCAGTAATGCCACCCGGTATAGTGTACCTCCAGGTAAGCGGTCCTTGCACCATGTATCCAGGCACAATTTTTTAGAAACCTGCATCTTGTTTTTGTTCAGGAAGATATGGTCACCAATTGAAAGTATAAATGGAGTGTAAAAACGATAGTCTGACCCTCACTGATGTAAGCATCATGAGCGATATAAATCGAAGGCATACAAATGGTCTATTGAAGAAGAAAACGTCATATACGAGTGTTTATCTCAGTCTTTGTCTCTTATGCTCACCAAGGCTGATAAAAATACAGTAAATAAAAATGGTAATATTGTGATGTCAGACAAAGCTATGTATAAGTCATTGTAGATGTGGACTTGATTGATGGCCTTTGGGCTAATAGTTGAGAGCCCTTTCGAATCTGTCTAGTTTGGACCTAAAGATTTTGACTTTGCAGTTAAAAGTATCTGTCACTTTCATTAAGTCATACATGTTCATGCTATGTGAAGTATTTTTGCTTCAGTGTTTTAGACCTGCATATAGACAGGTACACAAGTTAGAATTTCAGTCATTAGCACCCTTGTCTGGAGTCTGTAACCTGACTGTGTGTAGCTAGCAGACTGATAAAGAACCAGACTCTGCTTTTCCTTAGAGGAACTCACATTTGTTTGTAAGATACATGGCTTTTATTAGTAAGGTCAGCGAGTTTCTTCCTGAAGGAAACCTTGAAGCTCTCACGAGGCTCAGCCCATGTGACTGATTCCCTTATCAGCCCTACCCTTACAACCTGGAAACCGTTCTCATGGAGACAAACACTTACAGAACACACTGGACATTTCTATTGGGGAGAGAAAAAATACAGTGTACGTCAAGTAAACAGAATGTTCTGGTAGGACTGTTGCTCCTGCAGGTTTATATGGTGATGATGTCTGGAAACAGTGATAAGGTTTCATGATGAACTTTGGCACGAGACTTCAGTCTTCAGTGACCTCTGCTTTGAGGACCTAGATTGAGTGGAATGATTGATGTTTGCGTTATTGACCTGGTAAACAAAACTTTCTCTCTGTGTCCTACATGCATGCTACATCAATAACATGACCACTACTGGTGATGCAACTGTGACTGACTGAACAAACTAGGGATATCACACATACTGGAACTTACTTTAGTCTCCAAGAATAGCAAACAATTTAAAATGTGTTATTTAAAAGTATTATTTTATTTAACAAATAAATATAAATTAAAGAATTAAAAAATATGAAAGAATTCTCAAGATGCTCACCAAGGCTTCATTTTTATTTGATCAAAAATACAGTAAAATTGTGAAATACTATGACAATTTAAAATAACCGCTTTCTATTTCAATACATTTTTAAAATGTATTCAATGTCATGTGATCCTTCTGAAATCATTCTAATGTTGGCTGATTTGGTGCTCAACATTTCTTGTTATTATCAATATTCAAAACAGTTGTGCTGCTTAATATTTTTGTGTGAAAGATTTTTTTCTAAAGGTTTTTTTGATGCAAGTTCAAAAGAACAGCATTTACTTAAAACAATATTTTTGGACAATGTAAGAGTCTGTCACTTTTGATCTATCTTTCACTTTTCTTCTGCATTCCCTAGTTAATCACATGGCCATCCTGATACAGGGATTAAAATAGTAGCTCTGAACGAGAGGATGAACCACGTAAAGATCTAGGCTTCTGTAATGTTAGACCTGAAGTGTTCTTATTTCTGCATAAGAATCATCCTGAAACATACAATTGCAACAGATAAGCCATTACAGCATGAGAACATCACACCCTGCACTAAAGAACCACAAAGACCATTTCAGCTCTGGTTAACAGACTCATGCTTTTTACACCGCAGGAGACGGGAGGGTTCACGACTCAATATTTCAAAAGAGATGAGTGAGAGGCTGGGCTGTCTGGGAAGTGAAAAGGAAAGAAGTGCTTTTAGTAGCGCTGTGAGTCACAAATGAGCAGTGGTGAAGGGAGACTTCATTCCTCCTGTGCTAAGAGCTTCAGATTAGACTCTGGGCTGTGTTTCTTTGTCAGGCTTTATTCAGGGTTTAGTTTAAGGCTCTCTGCATTTGGGTCAGCTTTCTTTTAAGCAGCTCTTTATTTTGCACTTATGGCAAATTTTTGAGTGTTATTTATTTTTTTTTTTTAGATTTATATATTAAGCTGGTCAGTTTTGTGAAAGGTCTTGTGCAGGTCCTGCAGATGTTTGGTGCGTTATGTCTAGTAGGTCAGAAATTTTGAGCAGTAAATCTGACCTGCTAGATCTTGAGTCTACATTTAAGCAATAAAGTAAGAGAGGCCGTGCTGTATTGTCAATAGTCACGACTAAAGGTCGTTGTTAGGCACGACGCTCGGCGCAGTTCAAAACACAGCACAACCTTAAGTGACTTATTGATTTTATACTATGTATTATGCATATTATGTAATATATATCTATTAAGCAAATTCATTAAGTGGCATCCTTCCAGATCACTGACCTAACAGAATGTTGCTATGCAACAGAAATAACAACATGCTATGAGAGCTCTGCAGTGATACGATAAACAGGTGTTTGATGTCATAGCTGTTACTGTGACTTTAGCTTGACTTTAACACTGTATTAACCAATCAAAAGCCAGGAACGGAACTATTTATTAGTATAATTAGCCCTAAAGTCCCACTGAAGTGCCTTGAAACAGCGTTATTCAGAGTTTTTACGTAATTTTCACTGAAATAGGAAGTCGCATATCGAGTGGGACATTTAGTTTACATCACAGCTTGAAAAAGCCGCATTTGAACGCTTGTTACAGCCGTAGTTGTATTAAAAATTCTTATTAATTCCCCTTTAGATTTAATTTTACTACAGCAAAACATAATTTTGTCATAAGTTTTAGTAAAGCTGATAATGTGTCATTTGAAAAGCATGTAATTTATGTTAGTGCATGCATAGCTTATCTTTTGACTCACCATTGCTGTTTATAATGCAGAGGATGTCTAAACCATTTACGATATTTGATCTCTATATCGCTCTAAAATACTGAATTCTGAATTCCGAATATGCCCGGTGGTCTGAGCCGACTCGCGCAAATGATTCACTCAGTCAGTGCCATCGTGTCTTTATTGGGATCTCCAGTAGTTTGTTGTTGTCTATTTCTTTTTCAACTGTGAATCAACGGGCCAGGGCAGTTTTGACATCTTGTGGGAAAACTAATTTTGTGAAGAAAATTCAAAGTGCTTGTACAACAGTGTTAATTTTGGCAGCAATTTTTGATTTAGTCTTTATCTTCAGATGAAAATGCTCTTTGGTCTTAGTCACATTTTAGTAATTTTTGTCTTTCATATTTTAGTCATTGCATTTTTGTTAAGTCTTAGTCATTACTTTTAGTCAAGCTACAGTTACCAACATTAATTTTGATAGCTATTTTATCTTTAGACAAAATAGTCATAATTTTTCTCTTTTAGACAATTTCATTTAAGCTTATGAAAAATGTGAATCAAGGTTTTATTGACATTGCCTTCTTAGCAGTAGCACTTGTGCAATTCTACATATCCCTTTTCAGTGGTTCTCAAACTTTTTAGAGTGTTGTACCCCCTGAGGGATTTAACATCCTTCTGTGCACCCTCTCATATCCACTTACTGCAGTTACACCTTTTCCATTAAAGGGCAATATTTGACCTCTTTAGTCGATTTTTTTTCCAGTGCATTTTTTTTACCTTTATAAATATTTTTATAAAATAAATAATGCTTTAAAAAAAATTCAATAAATACAATGATGATAAAAACGAAGTGATACTTTTAAATATTACATTAATGAATCATTGAATCATTGACGATTCGTTCAAGCCGCAGATTTGTTCACGAAACACAGCTTGTGTGCTGCAGTTCTGCTGTGGCTTTTGTTGCAAAATAGAGCAAAAATACTGACAATACTGTTTAAAATGTACATCACTTAATATTACCCTTTTGTTTGTTGAAGTGTTGTATAAAACCAATGTCACAGGAAACATTGCATTCTTGCTCGTATAATATGATCAACATTAAAAACAATAACTCACCAAAGGGAATGATTTTGTATCGAAGAGAGTTTTAATCTTAAATCTATATGCAGTCTGTGTCTATATTTGTTCTTCATGCTAGTAAATGCTAAATCCCCACTTTCACAAAGGTGTATTGTCGAGAACAGCACTAATGTAGCACGATTTGCTGGCGTGTATGCAGTCAGTTTTGACCGCGAAAGATGAGGTTTTTGACAAATGTAGGGAATTTACGGAATTAAACCTGCTAGAAATACATGCTCAGTTTTGTTATTTTAACTCTGCATTTTGTTCGCGTACGTCAGTTTGAGAGCCACTGCTGGATATCAGCCTACACTTTGGTGGCAGATTTAATCAGCAAACGAGCAGCGCAATATAGACCGACACCGACTGAATGACACTTTGATTTAAGTAGAAAATCTAAAATGAAGATTGCTAAACTCCAGCTTGCTTGTCTGTGTTTTCAGATCATCTGCGCTTCTTCCTCAGTATCTAGAGAGCCTGTGTGTATGGTTGCCTGATTGCAAAGATTAAGTAAACGTGTTCTTTTAACAGAAAAGCTCTGGAAATCTGGTAACCGTAGGCAGGGACGCTCGTTAAAACTGTCCGTTATGTTTTGTCTCCTTTATTCAACAAAAATTGTGAAAAGTGATTTCATAAGAGTGATTTTGGAAAAGTTTTTAGTCCCACATTTCAGTCTCGTCTTTTTTCGTCAACGATATTGCACGTGTTGTTTTAGTCATGTTATCGTTAAATGACATTGGTGTCGTCTCTCGTCTCGTCTTAGTCATGGAAAAAAAGGTCGTCAACGAACATTTTTCGTCATAGTTTTCGTTAACGAAATTAACACTGTTGTACAAGCTGAGCCTACAGAGTATGCGTGGTTATGAAAAATATGCAGTTACAATATGTGCAAACTGTGATAGTGATTAAATTGATCACACACACTGTACACACATCGTAGCGCACATGTAAAAGCTGAAGTAAACTTCTGGCTTTAGAGTGAATGATTTTTGTCAACTATGTGAAGATAAAGAACGATCATCTTTTGCCCGCCTCTTTTCATCCCATTCCTTTACCCTTTTATTCCCACAGTTCTTCAGCCAGCACCAAACCAGGCAGTTCAGAATCTTTCAGATGTCCGTATGACGTTCTCTCGCCACAGGCCGCCCAACATTCCGTCTCCTCCGCCCCTCATTCCCACCTCCAAACCTACAGACAAGCCCTCCTTCATTCAGGGGGGTTCCATTTCACAGGTAAGAGTTTTTGTTGTAGTTTTTCTCTCGGTAACAAATATATGATATTGCTTCCTTATTTTTTTGTTCAGCTCCTACAGGCTGTTGGTTGTTATTTAAGACTTGTGGTGCTTCTGCGAAGTTTAAATGCTTCTAACATATAATGGGATCAAGGCAGAGGATCAGGAGTTTTCTTGGTATTCCACTCTGACTTGTCTTCTTCCGCCCATGCCCTTCAGGGAACGCCAGGAACATACCTTCCATCTCAAACGCACGCTGTGTATGTACCGGAGGTAGTCAAGACCACAGGAGGATCGATCTCACTCGGCTTGCCAAGACAGCAAGACCCTGCCAAACCTGGTGAGAGGCAAATGAGAGATTCAGAGAGTATAAATACACTTTTATACTGCAGTCAAGCTCAGCTTAATTAGGTCTTTCAAGTTGTACTTTCTGTTTTCGAGTTTCGTTATGAAAACCTCATGCGGCCTATGAAATATGTACTCTAAACACCTGATTGTGTTTGTGTGTGTGTTTAGTGTCATATATTAAGCAGGAGGAGTGTTCTCCACGTGGACAGAGCGCTCAAGCAGAGGGTCTCTTATCCAGAGCTCAGTATGAGGGAGTGGTCAGAGGTGAGTTGACTTAAAATCTACAATAAAATGACTAAAATCGAGAGTTAATCCTCAAAAGTAAATAATCTTACCATTTGAGAGTGTTTTTCCCCTGCCCCTGTCATGAATTTGAAAAAGAAGCAGCTCCAGAACATTTGACTACAGACTCAAACACTAATCAGTGTTTTTCTTTCTCTCCTCTGCTCTCAGGAGGACCCATACAGATTCAGGACATGAGAGGGCCACCTGGAAAAGGCCCTGAGGGCGTGACCTTTAGAGGTGGCTCAATTACGCAGGTACCTTTTATTATAGGCCTTTGTGGAGTATTTGTTTAATTTTCATTTATAGTTGTGTAGTATTTCTCACTGTTGCTCTTTCTAGGGCACTCCTGCCCTGACTCAGTCCAATGTAGCAGCGGATCTCTTGAAAGGCACTATTGCTAAACTGGCCACAGAGGACCTGAGCGGCCCAGAGAAGAGCCGAGCTGAAGCTTATTCTAAAGCTCACGTCATCTACGAAGGCCAAAAAGGACACATCCTCTCTTTTGACGGTCAGAGCCAAATCTGCTTCTCAGTAGCACTGGGTGATATTTAATATGCGTGTTATATTTGTGATGACAAATAATTTTATATTCTTTTGTGTTTTCTGTTATTTCGAATATTGTCAAAAAGCTAAAGTTATCGTTATAAAGTGATCGTTTTTATGTTATTATGCCTGGCCCTTAGTCATACCGCAGCTCCACAAGCGGAGTCAGATGGTGAAGTGCTTCATTTCAAGGGCTAAATGACATGTTTGCTAACTGTGCAACAAGAGTTTCTATTTTTATGGTGTGCCACAGCCAGAGCTTTTCAGGACTCTTTTTGAAATGGTCAATTGATATATTTAGTTCATTTTATTATAATTAATATATCCATCTCTCTTTGTTTCCACAGCTATTAAGAACCCTAGAGAGGGCACTAGAAGCCCACGGATGGGGCACGATCTCAAGCGCACATATGACATCATGGAGGGGTCCCGTGGACACCCAGCACGTGAGACGGCACCTTATGAAGGTTAGTCGTGTTTTTTAATGTGCTTTCTCTGAGAAGGGTGAAGCACAAAAGAGTTGAAGAAGTGAGTATGCTTGCCAGTGGAGAAGGTTTTTAAAGACGTTTTTCTCTGCCAGGTTTGATCAGCAGAGCATTGCCCAGAGAAAGTCCACACGAGTCTAAGGATCGATCCATACTCGCAGGATCCATCATGCAAGGTAATGCGGACCACACTTCCTTCAAACTTGAAAATATGTAATTAAAGTTAAAGACTAGTTATTTTAATATAAAGGATTGTAAATCATTTCAAATAATAATAATGCAGGTCTTACTTAGGGTTTTGTTTTAAATGCTAAATATTTCGGACAGCTAAAAGAACCACATACAGGAGAAAACTTTTCATTAGTGTTAATAATTTTTACAAGATTTAAGGAAATTTCTACATCTTCTCTCCCTGTGTTTCAGGAACTCCAAGAGCCTCTGCTGAAGTCTATGATGAGGCCTCCAAATACGGTAAACAGATCAAGAGGGAAAGCCCACCCATACGCTCTTTTGAGGGAGGCATCACGAAAGGTAAACCATACGAGGGAGTGAACACCATAAAGGAGATGGGCCGTTCAATTCATGAGATCCCACGTAAGGAGACCCAAGATAGTCGCAAAACTCCTGTTCTGGAAGGTTCCATTACTCAGGTACGAGATTTAAAGTTATTGTTTCACACATTGAAATGTATTTATGGAGAACATTCAAATCACATTCAGATCAGTCAAAAGGAAGATGGCTTTGAATGTCTTATAAGAACAATTTCTCTTTATCTCCCTCTAATTTTCTCACCATGCACCGTTTTTCCCCCCATTAACGCAGGGTATTCCTCTGAAGTACGAGAGCAGTACTGTGAACCCGTCGGCCATCAAGCACAATGTTAAATCTCTGATCACAAGTCCAGTGAAGATCTCACACTCTGCCATCGAGGCGGCCGAGCGCGAGAGGGCCAAGTACGAAGATGTAAAAGCGTCCGAGCGCGTCCGGCACACTTCTGTTGTAAACTCTACGTCTGTCCTGCGCTCCACACACACAGAGGCAGGAAAAGCTCAGCTCAGTCCAGGCATGTATGACGACAGCAATGCACGCAGAACCCCTACATACACCAGCACCTCCATATCCAGAGGATCACCCCTACTGCGAGGGCAAGAGGGTATGAATGCCTCATCTCTCATTTTGTCTCCTTTTTATTTCCCCCAAAATGTTTTATTGCTCCTATAACTTGCGTCTAGCAGTCAGTTTCACAGGTCATCGTACTGATCTTTTTTCTCAAATAGGAAGTATAACAACAGGTAAACCGGCTTCTCACGAGAGGAAGAGTGCGCTGACCCCAACCCAGAGGGACAGTATTCCTGCCAAGTCACCTGTGTCCGGGGCAGACCCTCTTGGCTCTCACAGCCCATTTGACCCCCACCACAGACCTGTGGTACCTGGAGAGGTGTTCCGTACTCACCTTCCACCACACCTGGACCACAGCCTCGCCTTTCATCACAGAGTCCTGGAACCAGGTAATTTAAGGCATAATGGGATCTTTCCAGGGGCCAGAGTCATGAAAACAAATTAGATTCGAGAAGTCCGGCATAGGTTACCAGAGAGAAGTCTGTCGTCTTCATTGGATGATCCAGTTCATATTTTGATTTAAAAATTGCAAGGTCAAAAAAAAAAAAACATACAAGAATGAATTGTTCATATTAAGATCATATATATATTTCATTTAGAATGTCAAAAAAAAATTAATGTCATGCCACTTTTAAAATGTAACACAAAACATTGTACCATAGTTGTTTTGTAAATCTGATCCCTGGACTAAGATGTAACCCCCTTCTGATATGCATTACTAAATCAGACTCAGAACGCATGAGAAGTGGCTACGCTTTGCCTAGGTCTGGAAAATTAATGAATTATGAATTAGTTCTGTTCTGAAACCATGCTTCTTACAAACAGGTCTGCAGGAAAAACATGCGTCACACACAAAATTAATTGATTGTTCTAAGTAATGGCTCTCTCTTAAAAGCACTACTCCTATCTCATTGGTAAACATCGTGTTTTGGTTTTTCAACCTGCTCTCATGCATTAGGTAATAGCATTTCCTGCTCGACTCTACTGTGGCAAATCCGCACCATTGACGTCAAGACAAGAACAGCTGTCTTTTCACCTCTCGTCCTTGTTTTCCTCTGTATATCTCAACAGCGTACATGTTCCCACGGCAACCATCGCCGACCGGTTACCCCAACACTTACCAGCTGTACACCATGGAGAACACTCGGCAAACCATTCTGAACGATTACATCACCTCGCAGCAGATGCAGGTCATACCGCGTCCTGATGTTGCAAGGGGACTGTCACCACGTGAACCGTCCATTGCCATCCCATACCCACCAGCTAGAGGTAAGGGGCATGATTGTCTAAGTGTGTTTGTGTGTGTTTGTGACAGTGAATGAAGGGATCAAAAGAAGAATGTAGTCTGTAGATTTTGTGTTTGTGTGAACTAGTGGCAACCTTTTCCAGACCGTCAGAAGCAAATGACCCTTACACAGATTCTATTTGCACGTTGTCAATTCATTGAGTTCAATTCGATTGTTAAATCCAGGGCTGGGGCTGTTCCTTAGATGTCCTCTAGACCCTCCTATTAAGAGGCCCACTTTTTTTTCTAGTTACATATGTTCAGTTACATATGTCAACGGTTACCTGTTAAAAGTTGACCTGGGTCTGATGTGACATTATTCTGCATAAAATGATGGGAAGTTTCTTTAATAATAGAGCAGATTCAAGCTGAAGGAGTTTAACCCTCAGACCCTTAGCACGTACAGCTGTCTAAATTTCCAAAATACATTGCTTCATGTTGCTAGTTTTGATTTTGATTTGCTTAGATTGAAAAGCTTGTGGAAACCAGCTTTCAGCCCTGACCTATCCTGTTATTTTTTTGTAATTGAAATCCTTTGATACATTATTAATGAGCTCATTCAAAATTTTAAATTCTTCTAGTGTGTTAGTCATTAGATGTCCCTAGAAGATCTGTAGAGGGTGTTGGCTCTTTAAGTAAAGTTGAAGCTGATTGGTTGTGGATGCTCACCCTCTGGCCCTTTGCTTCTGTCTGTAAAAGGAATAATTGATCTAGCCCAGATGCCACCTACCATCCTGTTACCTCACCCTGGGGGGACAGGTTCCCCCTCCCTGGACCGCATCACCTACATCCCTGGACCTCAGACCCCTTTCCCTCCTAGGGCATTCAACCCTGCCTCCATATCTCCAGGTGAGGATCCCACCCCTCCTCTCCTATCCAACACCTGAACTTCCCCTTCCAGTCCTGGTGGTGGTGCTTTAGAAACTCGCCCTTCGCTGCTGCTCTGAGATCAGTTTTGCTGTTTTAATCAAGAGCTTTCTTCCAATTACAACTAACTAAAGCCATTTTCTACACTGCTATGGTGGCAGTGCGCTACTACTAAATCTACAGTGTCATGGCAAAAGGAAGTACATTTCACCTGATTTGTGAGTTAGTCTGAATTTATTGTGATGACTATGGGTGCTTCTCAATTCTTATTTGTGCATCCTCATTTCCTTTCCTTGCTTCCTTTCCTTGCGTCTTGGCTCCACCCCTTCAGGATGCGAGGAAAGGACACAAGGAAAAGACGCAAGGACGGAGGAATTGAATCGAGGGATCTACCCATATGTTGTTAAAGTTTGGTTATTTAAAAAAATTATAATAAATATTAATAAAGCAAGATGCCCCGTTGAAATATGTGAGATGTAAAGTTTATTTAAACTGCAAAAGTAAAACATACATTTAAATTATTGTGACAGATATGAAGGGGGAGGAGAATTTATACGTGCGTCAGGTTTCTCGACGAGAAAGACTTCTGCAAAGGATACACCTGTGTATCCTCGCTCATGACTCCTCAGGAAGCTTCCTCACTCCTCGTTCCTCGCCACCTCGCGGTGCAATTAGAGAATTGAGATGTCCTTCAAGATGGCTGAGCTCGATCGGTTTCCGGGTCATAGGATGGAGGACGAAAGAGCAGGGAAACGAGCAGGGATATTGAGAAGCACCCTATGTAATACAAAAAAACAGCAAGAGTCCTAAAATCTTTACCTGATCCCGAAATCACTTCTTTCCCGAACCTGAAGTGCATAATAATAATAATAATAATAATAATAAAAAAAAAAAGAAAAACTCAGCCCCAGAGAGACCTGTTAAAATTAGTCCAGAGTCCAGCTGACCCAATTCCAATTTTCTTTTAACCCATCTGGACCTGAATGTTAAAAGTAGTGACATCTGTACAGCCTACAGCCCTGTATGCCAGTGGCGAGTGTTTACTTTTTCAGCTTTGGTATAACAGACCAAAATGACAGAGATGACAAGTAAGAAATGCCACGGAAGGTGTAGATTTAAAGGTTTGCCCATCTTCCTGAAATTCATCCTCCTTCGTAATGTTTACATTAGCTAAGTTTTTAACCCATGTTGCCAGATAACGTATCCAATACTTGTCAAAAATGTGGGAGAATGTTTTAATGGATTCTCAAAAATTGAAAATATACAGTTTATTTAATTTTTGTTGTTGGCATCAGCTGCATTTAGATTATTTTCTGTAATCGATATCTGGCAACAGTAGAGTTTTTTCACTTAGGCGATCAATTCTAAGTAAAAAAAAAAAAAAAAAACCTGCTCAGCTTTATGTTGCACGTCAAATGAAAAGGACATTTCTTTTGAATAATGAGAAGCTAGCATACTTTAAAAGCATTTAGGTCTTCCCAGGTCCATTCAGTATGAGCACATTTATTCAAAATCAGACAAGATCAGAGACTACTAATATCACAACTGACCCATGTCTGAGGCACTTGTCAAAGTTTTGGACCCATACCCACTTGGGTTGGACCTTGGTATCAGATCAGTTTAATGAATTTCGCAGGCTTCCTGCTGAATTCTGTAGGTGCTGACACACATTCTGTACCATTTTGAGGGGTTAGGTCAGAGATTGTCTATTATATGGAGATGAGAGGGTCTGTATCTCTTACCATTGGAGAAAGCGTAATGGCTAACTTAATCACATGCGGCACCTCTCAGCCTATTGTGTAATAGCAGTGACATCAGTGCCTGCCGTTCAGAACTCCTTCTCTGCGTACCGCCTATGTGTACCACCAGAGCCGGAGCGTTAGCATTAGCCATTACGCTTTTTTGGCTAAAGGTTGCAGGCTTGCCTTCCAGTGGCTTTGGTTAGGTTGAGCTTATTTAACATTATTCAACAAAGAACAATGGTATCATTGTCTGTCTGCATGAAATGTTCTAGAATAGATTATATCTTAAGATGCATGAAGAAATATGCAGGATGTTAGATGGAATTTACAAGGCAACGAAATTACCAAACTCCCAATTGTTGCAAGTACTTGCCTACGTCCACCTCCCCTGAAATCCACCTGTGCATGCAGTGTAGGCAAATGTCAGCCTCGGCTCAGTAGTGTCATGTTTAAAGCTTGTCTTGGGAATGCAGGTGGTCTTGAGGTGAGTAGACCTTAACAATCTAAACGTCTATTTACACAGAGAATGTAATAACAAAAAGTAATTGCTAGACATATTTGCTCTGTGTCAATATGCTTTTAGAATTGTTTAATGGCTCCTGTCTGTCTCAGTGTTGTGCTACAACACCGTTAACTGTGCTGATCTTTTAGCATCATTCCGTGTTCTGTCTTTACATACAGTTTGAATCTTGTACAGGAGTGCATACAGTACATACAAATACCTGTTTTTCTTTTAAAAATAAATCAAGCTTGAGGATTTTTTTTGTTTTTGTTTTTTCCTTCTCCACTAATATCCCTTTTTTTTAACAGTAAAGGTGCTGGTACCCATACTGCTTTTGCTGGCACTTCCAACACACAAAAAAGGCAGCTTTATTCTTCTAAGACTTTTAAACAAAGACAATGATGAAGCATGTTTGTTTGTGAGCAGGTTTTGTAGTTATATTGTTAGTTATGACATTGTTTCTCTTGTTGCCGTTGCCCCCATCCACAGGAACCAGCACAATTTCAGTGGAAAAGGAATAAAATACTTGCTAATGTGTATTAAATGGGTCAAAGAAGTGTATTAAATAGATCAGTGGTTCCCAAACTGGGGTATGTTAGGTGACAGATGGGGTACGTGAACTATAATGCTGAGTTTTGCTATTCATTCAATATTACCCCACCTTAAAATAACATTAAAACTTAGCATATATTTCTAACAGGCAAAATGCTGCATCTAGTGTAAAAACAGAAAAATGGTAGTGCCATAAAAGGTCAAATACATGACATCCATTTAAATTCCCTAATCTTTTGCAGTCAATACTGACTGCATCCACACAAGCAGAGTGTAGATGATATATTACATGCAGAAAATGCTGTCTTAGCCTTAGCGCTACATTATTGCCAATCTTGACAAATGTACCTTTTGTAAAAGTGGGAATTTAGCACTTACTAGCATGAAGAAGAAATATAGACACAGACCGAGATCGATTTAAGCAAACTCTCTTCAATATAGAAACACCCTGTGAGTTCTTGTTTTCAATGTTGATCATATATTATACGAGCAAGAATGCATTTTTTTTTTTTCTGAATATAACAACAGTTACAAACAAAAAGATAATATTAAGAGACATACATTGTAAATACAGTATTGCCAGTATTGTTTACTCTATTTTGCAACAAAATAGTTCTAATGAAAGCCACTGCAGAATTGTTGTGTGCCACTTGCTTCATGAATGAATGAATGAATCACTCATTAAGACAGTAAATTGCCGCCACCTACTGGTAAAAGTATCACTTCGTTTTTCTCTATTGAACATTTTTTTTTTAATTTAAAACATGTAAACATTATTTAAGCCATTGTAATTGTCAGGCCTCCTCTGAACAGAATTAAACTGTGTAAATACATCTAGATGCAGTGCAAAGATGGCTTTTGTTGATACTGATTTCATTTTTACTGAAATTTTGATTGATACTTTATTGCTTTATTATATTAATAATTAAATTAAGAATTTCATAATTTGACAAACAACACATTTAATAGGGTTAGAAAAACTTTGCCTTTATGAAGGGAAAAAATGCACCTGAAAATCACTTTAAGGGGGCAAATACACTGTGTTTCAAATTATTATGCAAGTTACACACTAGGATTTCAGTACAATAAACATTCAGATTTTACTTTTTCAAAGAAAGTGTTTGTTTTATTTTCCATATCTTTTTAGATAACTGGTATCAATCTCAGACAGGTCTGTTGAGTAGTTTGCCAGGTCTACTTAGGTAAATGGAAACCCTACTTAAAGAGGTTGTTCCACATTATTAACCATCATGCCATATGGTGAGGAAGAAAGATCTTACTGAAGATGAAAAGCATGAAATGGTGCAATGTTATGCAAAAGCCATGAAAAAAACTAATATTGTGTGAAAACTGAATGGAGATTATCAAACTATCATAGGATTTGTGAGTAATTTAGAGGAAAGAGAATTCAGTCAGATAAAGGCTTATTAATGAAAGTTTGTCAAAAAAATTAATTGTATTAAAAGGACAGCTATAAAAAGCCAGTGTTGAGCAGCAAACAGGTATTTGAAGCTTCTGGTGTCTCTGGAGTCTCAAGAAGCCCTCTATGCAGGCTGGCAGTTGTGCATAAAGTTGCATTTCAGCCACTCCTAACCAAAGCCCACAAAGAGAAACATTATATATTCCTCCCCTTACTGCATGAGAACTGTGACTTGCTTAATAATGTGGAACAACCCCTTTAAATAGGGTTTCCATTTACCTAAGTAGACCTGGCAAACTACTCAACAAACTAATATTTGTCTAATATTGATACCAGTTATCTAAAAAGATATGGAAAAAGAAAAGAGAAAAACACTTTCTTTGAAAAAGTAAAATCAAAATGTTTATTGTACTGAAATCCTACTGATATGTCACTTGCATAATAATTTGGAACACAGTATATTGTCCCTTACTGGAAAAGGTGTGACTGCAGTGTAAGTGGAAGAGAGGGGGTATGCAGAAGGATGTTAAATGCCTCAAGGGGTACTTCAGTTCACTCTAAAAAGTTTGGGAACCACTGGAATAGTTAATGCCAGCGTTATTCATATACATGTATTTATCCTCACAATCATTTCACATCATTGAAATCTTTCTGCTATTCCTAACAGTAACCCAGCTGGCCCCATTCTACTACAGTAAATGTAAAGGGACCTTTTTATTGTAACCCCACTGTTTGTTTTTGTGTGTTGCCTGTTCTTCACTCCCTAAAGGACATCCTGCCCATCATAGTGCCACTGCAGCCATTGTGGAGAGAGAGAGGGAGAGAGAGAATCAGAGAGAGAAGGAACGCGAGAGGGACAGGGAAAGAGAGCGGGATCGAGAAAGAGAGAGAGATCAGAGAGAACGGGAACGTGCTGCTGTAGAATATATGCGTGGAGGTAAAACTAATTGACACACAGAAGGAAATTATAGCACCAATAATGATCCATTCTTCATCTATAACAAACTGAGCTATTCTGCCTGTGCTTCCAGGACTTATCGCTGTTTATGTTGCAGGTCCTGAGCAGCCTGGCCGACCAGGCAGCCGTAGTTTCCTGCGCTCCACCTCACCCTCTGTGCGATCACAGGAGGGCGTCCTCCAGCAGCGGCCGAGCATCTTCCAGGGCACCAACTCTAAGAGCGTCATTACCCCACTCATGTGAGCAATACACTATTCATGACATCAGCTTAATAAATTAGTTCATTACCAAAATTCAGTATGCACACATTAACTTTTTGTATTATATTAACTTTTATTGTAGAATTGAAGAACTTTCTGGCCATTTTAAAGCTACCTTGCATATTAAATTTTTTAGAAAAGATAGTTCTCGTGCAGTTAATGTCATTTTTAGGGAATGTTTAAGATAAATTTTGATCAGGTTTTAGGGCAGGTCACAGCACAGAATTCTGCATTTTTTTTAAAGGTTCAGTATGTAAATTTTAGGGGGATCTATTGACAGAAATGCAATATAATGTACATATGTTTTCAGTGGTGTATAAAGACTTTAAATAATGAACAGTTATGTTTTTATTACCTTAGAATGAGCCATTTCTATCTACATACACCGCGGGTCCCCTTACATATTAAGTCGCCATTTTGCACCAGCATGTTTCTGCCGTAACTCTAAACGGTTAAACTGCTCTACAGAGCGGGTTTCGTCACTGTGTTGTTCTTCTACTTCATTGTTTTTAGAGGCAGCTTGCATCATCACTACATTGAATATGCATGAAGAAGTAGTAGTAGTAGTAGTAGTAGTTGTTTGGTTTATTAGAAGCAGAGACCGTTCTTTGTTAGAAGTAAGACGACAACATCTTTATCCTTAGTTGGTCACCGTAGCTTCTCTATGTGTGACGAAAGGGAGGGGTGAGCAGTGGACTGAGCAATTCGCAACCTCACTGCTAGATGCTGCTAAAATTTAAACACTGCACCTTTAAAAGTTGTGAATGAACTTTGCATAATCAAAGAACTAAGTAACTCTGCACCGCTGATTTTACTGGACTTGAGTGCAGTAGACCATGTAATTCTTATAAAAAACACTTATCACATTTGGTTGGGATGCATGGGTCTGTTTTGAAGGAATTTATTTCTAATCTAGAGAACAGATAATTTTCTGTAAAGCTTGGTGCATTCTCATTATCAGCACCCATTCCCTGTGGGGTACCACAGGGTTCTGTGAAAAAAAAAATTATTTAGTTTTTATTATTACATTTTTAATAATTTTTGTGGTTGTGGTTGTTGTGGTTTAATAGAAAAAAAAATTCTAATAAATATCCAACTCTGTTTTGCTTGTCCAGGCAAATGCCCTCACAAGCAGCTGCAGCTCAAGCCAACTCCCGATACAGCAATGCAGCTGACGCCCTCGCCGCCCTGGTGGACGCTGCGGCCTCTGCCCCGCAGATGGATGTTGTGAAAGTCAAGGAGAGCAAGCATAATAATGGTAGCTCCCGGGATGATGACATGATGTCATCACGGCGAGCAGCACAGGAGTCACAGGAGGTGGAGCGCCGTTCCATGCAATCACCATATGGGGACGTGTCACTTCCTGGTGGGAAACCTTCCCATCCTGTGTATGCAGAGGGTGGAGGAGCTTCAGGGAGCAAAGAGAAAGCCCCACCCACAAAGTCACGCATGGAGGAGGAGCTGCGCACACATGGGAAGACCACCATAACTGCTGCAAACTTCATTGATGTCATCATCACGCGCCAGATTGCCCCAGATAAGGACTCCCGTGAGAGAGGCTCACAGAGCTCTGACTCCTCCAGCAGCAGTGAGTGTCATCAGATATTCATTTTGTGTAATAATGACCAGTATTCACGTAACACTATACAGTTCATAACTCACATTTACACTAACGTTCAAAAGTTTGGGATCGATAAGATTTTTAAATGTTTTTGACAGACATCTCTTATTTTTACCATAATTTAAAATAACTATTTTCTTTTTGAATATATTTTAAAATGTAATTTATTACTGTGGTGGCAAAGCTGAAATTTCAGCATTATTACTCTAGTCTTCAGTATCACATGATCCTTCAGATCATTTTTCAGGATTCTTTGATTAATAGAAAGTTCAAAAGAACATAAACATATTATATGCCTTTATATTTATTATATAAGTCTTTTTTGATCAATTTAATGTATCCTTGCTGAATAAAAGTATTGATTTCTTTCAAAAACAAAATTCTTACTGGCCCCAAACTTTTGAACGTTTAAAAGTAATGTACATACTGCAGAGTAAACAGGAAGCCATCGCCGCAGTCTCACCATAAGCTAGGTTTGTGGCACAGAAATCTTTATATCCTGCTCAGAGGCAAAAGAATGATTCAAGAAATTAGACGACTTGAAAGACAAGGCGTGAACATAGGGATTTACTAACAGAAGGCATTAACAGGACACCTAATGGGATGACCAGTGTCATTGAGGCCATGAGACCTAATAGTCTTAGGAAACCTAGAAAGCACAACCTGTGGCCCAGCTGGAACTGAGACTGACAACAGTGACAAACCCCTGACCTCAGATTTGACAGGGTAATTCCATTATAGGGAGTGTTCTTAACACAGGAATGAAATTTGTTCTCTTTCCAAAGTGACTTACTTTAAAGTCTGTTAGAAGCATGCCAACTCCTGTGTAATCTACTCAATTTTTATGCCACATTGGCTTGGTGGAGCCAAAATACACACTTCAGCTTTAAATATTCACATGGATATTAACAGATTTAAACAACAGAATTTAATTATAACAATTTCATGTAGTTTTCAGCTTTCGTATGTGGCTTTAGATGCTTTTCTGTTCATTTTGATGGTGGTACCACAGTAGCAATACTATCACTCACCATGTTTTACTGTTGAGTGCTAGCAATTTTTTTGAGGGGGGGGGGGGTGTATTTGGAAGTAGGTTGAAATAATAGATGTATATGGCACACCCTCTCTCAAAACAAACCAGCTTTATTTACTTACAAGGCTATAACAGCATTTCTTCATATTCTTTAGTGTCATCCAGTCGTTATGAGGCTCAGGGTGGAATTGAGGTGATCAGCCCAGCTAACTCTCCAGCCCTGAGAGAAGAGAAGAACGAAGGACCTTTCCCATCAGAAAAGAGCTCTCAGCCACCCACAGGTGAGACTTCATAAGCCAGGAAACTGAGCATCTGTTTTATCAAGATGGGGTGAATCTCATGAAATCTTTTAGAAACATACCCAGGTTATTACACCACCAAAAAATATATATTTATATTTTTTAGAAGATTTTTTTGCATTGTAACTTGATTTTCATGACAAATAAATACATATTACACCCAACTTCTCATTAATGCAAAGAAAATCTCATTCATATTACTATAATATATCAAAAATATTAAGGATTTTAAGGAGCATACATTAATTTCTTGTATACTGCTTTTAATTTAAAATCATAAATTTTTTTTACTCTGTTATACAGTTGTCAAAAGTATCGACTTCAGTACCAATCGGTACTGAAATTTTAAAAATGTGAGGCTTTGAGCGCTGTTGAGCAGATTCGTACACACCTCTGATTGGCGCACTCTGTTGATGCACTCATCGGATATGTCTGTGATTGGCTACAATGATCAACGCATGGGAGCGTTTGAAAGCACTAGGAAGTGTTTGAAGTGTTTCAAATGCTCCCGTGTCTATCTGTGTAAGCACTCAGTGAACAGCGCCATTGATGACTATTTACAACATTTTTTGAAGCGTTGATCATTGAAGCCAATCACAGACCTATCCGATGAGTGCTTCAACACAGTGGCCAATCAGTAAATGCTCTTATAGTACAATAAATGCTCTTACAGTAATGACAATCACAATTAATAATAATTGGAATTAATAATAAAAAAAATAAAAAGAAATGTGAAAATTCTTTGAAAAATTATTTTTGTGAGGTTTCCCCTGTCATTTCTGTCCATTCTTTGACCTGATCTTGTGTTGTGTAGGAATGAGGTTTGACATCGGCCGGTACAGGCCGTCAGGAGATTCAGGGCCTTCTGCACCCCAGCAGCCTCCCTCCTCACAAGCAGACAGTTATGGGCCCGTCCCTAAAACACACCGCATCATGACCCTAGCTGACCACATTTCGGTAAGTCACATTCATACTCCTGATGCTTATGTCACATGTCACACCTCCTTCATTGCCCTCACACTCTCTCTCTCTCTCTCTCTCTCTCTCTCTCTCTCTCTCTCTCTCTCTCTCTCTCTCTCTCGCAGCATATCATTACACAAGACTTCGCCAAGAGCCAGGATCCTCCCCAATCATCCAGTTCACTGCCTTCCTCTTCATCCTCCACATTCCAGAGCTCTGGTGTGGGAGGTGTTGTTGGTCGAGTTAAACCCCCTAACCGCTATAGCCCAGAAAACCCAGCTCCAACTACACACCACCAGAGACCACCAAGCAGAGTATCTCCCGAGAACTCTTCTGATAAACCAAGAGCCAGGTACTTATGGACACAAAAACACACTGTATATGAAAGCCAAAATTTTCCTTAAGCGAGTCATTTGGACAGAAACGCACAATAACCGCACCAGAATGCATGCACATACACTGCTGTTTAAATAATACTTTTAATCAGTAAGGCCTCATTAAATTGATCAAAAGTGATAATAAAGACATTTATAATATTATACAAGATTACTATTTCAAATAAATGCTGTTCTTTTGAACGTTCTATTCATCAAAGAATTCTGAAATGTAGCACATTTTCCACAAAAATATTAGCAGCACAACTGTTTTTGATATTGATAATAATAAGAAATGTTCCTTGTGCAGCAAATCAGCATATTAGAATGATTTCTGACGGATCATGTGACACTGAAAATTCAGCTTTGCCATCACAGGAGTAAATTGCATTTGAAAATATATTAACACATAACATTTTAAATTGTAATATTTCACAATTTTATTGTTTTTACTGTTTTTTGTTTGTTTGTTTGTTTTTGTTTTTTTGTTTTTTCAATAAAATGAATGCAGCCTTTGTGAGCATAAGAGACTCTTTCAAAAAAATTACAAAAATCTTACCAACCCAAACCTTAAAACAATATTTGTGTGCATATTTGTATGTCCACACCAAGCCAACATTAAGAACACAAAGTACTTAAAGCTGCTCTAAGACATTTGTTTAATGGAATGGCAAAATATTCTTGTCTCCTGACATATTTTACTGAATTGACTGTTCTTATACATTTGTCTTTGTGATAGCTATAGGCTCTGTAAAGTGCCAAAAAATTAGAAAAAAAATCACCATTAAATATGGTTGGCCATAGTTAAATTCTTTGTTTTGCCAATTAAAGTGTTTTCTGCTTGTCCATTTTGCACATTCACAGGGATGTCAGTATATGTGAAGTAGGAAGCTGAGAGTGTGGTTGTTCAATCAGATGCTAGTTAAATGCCATTTTCAGCTTCAAGCACTGTCTGTTGTTGCTCTTTTACCTCATCTCTAAATATGACACTACCTTTGGTACAACAATATCTTTGTAGGGCGGAATTATAAAAAGAAAGCATGTGTGTAATTCTTTGGCTACATCTGGCTGAAGTTTCAGAATAACTGACATCTCTTAAAGCCCCTTTAAGTAATCTTAAAGTACCCCATTATGCTCTTTTGAATATTACCCTTCATGCAGTGTGTAATATAGCTGTTTGTTAATGAAAAATATCTGCAAAGTTTTAAAGATCAAAGTGACCGACAAATAAAGTTATTGTCTGCTAAAAGAAAGAATCGATTCTGAACTGCTGAAATGAGTCGTCAGCAATTCCAGTCTCACTTCCTGTTACAAACTTACATAACAATGTAACACATTTGCATAATGCCAGCCTGTGGTCTTCACTGGCTGCCCGCGAACAGCTTCTAATTTAACCTGCCCTCTATTTGTAGCTGAGGCCTGGAAGAGTTTGTTTTGTGTTGTTGACATGTTGAAAAGACACTTTTCAGCACTGTGAAGCCACTTTGCATGCACTTCAAAAGGATGAGGACTCATGCTGGAATTGAAACAGAAAAACTGACGCCATCATTCAAATCACTGAATATAAATTGCTGAGGAAACCTCCAGAGCTGAAATTCAGATATGGTCTGTCTTTTTCAGGCCAGGCAGGTCTCCCGATCGAGGTCGAGGGCTGGTCGAGGGCAGCTATGAGCCCATCTCTCCTCCTCAGGGTTATTCTGGGATGGATAAACAGGAGGCCAGTATGCTGCAGAGTCAGAGACGAGAGCAGGAGCTCCCCGAACAGAGGTAGTAACTCATTGTCTCTCTGTACTACTATGTCTATGAGCCTTAAATTACATTTATTTTTTTCAGACTTCTGTTTAGGGGGGAAAAAAATTAAATTAAATAGTAAAGCAAACTGGACTGCCCATGTTATTTTGGGATGCCCAGATTTCCAAACCTATTCTTCACTGTGTGTTCTTTGACCTTTCTTTTGTGTCAGGAATGACTCGCGCTCCCCAGGCAGTGGCAGTTACCTGCCCTCTTTCTTCACCAAACTGGAGAGCACGTCTCCTATGGTTATGTCCAAAAAGCAGGAGATCTTCCGCAAAGCAGAAGTCGGTGAGTGACAATGCAAACCCATTCTGACCTACTGACATTCAAGCTCAAGATATTTACTTCACTGCACTGATACACTGGCGTCTTTTATTCAGACAGTTGCCACCTAATTAGCACCTAATTCTACCTCCCATTTGCTCTTTATCGGAACAGGTAATGCTCAGCCAGGCACAGAGATCTTCAATCTCCCAGCAGTAACATCATCAAGTGAGTTTCACAACTATCAGTACGATTAATTTCACCATAAAGAACGTAACTGACATGCCACTTGCATTTAATGTTTTTCATAGTTTTCCAAGTTTTAAATGCTTCTTAAATTATTCTCAATTTGTCCAATATGTGTGTGTTTGTTATCCTGAACAGGCAGTGTAAACCCTAGAAACCACTCGTTTAGTGATCCAGCTAGTAATCTGGGTCTGGAGGACATCATCAGGAAGGCTCTGATGGGGAACATGGAGGAGAAGCAGGAGGACCAGCAGCAGCAGCAGCTGGGGACAGGAAACAACTCAGGAAGCATGAGCAGTATTTCAGAGAGCCGTCAGGAGGCCAGCCCGTCCCCTAACACAGGTTCATACTGTAAATACACTTCATTGAACATAGATTTATCTTAAACAGAACATTGTGCAGTGCTTTGTGTACCAGCTTATTACCACGAAAAAACAGTGTATTGGTCTTTTTGTATGTGATCTTTGTATGATAAAAATCCAAGGCTAATACTGGTTGTCATTGGAGAATCAATTAGGGCCATCATGATCATTCATGACACCGAAATTGTCACAATATCTATAGAAATTAACAATAAAAAAAAAATGCTATCAGTCAAACTCATATTTAAATGTATTTTTTGTTCTCAAAATACCCATGAAGGGAGGCAATACAAAACTATAATTTTGGCACTTCCTTCAGACTGTCTAACACCTCATCTTTTTTACATTTCAAAAAACTCCCACACTGGTGAGCCAGATGTTTTTCGAGTGCAGGTGGAGTGCCTCACTTTTTGTCTGTCATTTTCTCCATCATGATCTTGTGTGGCACAATGTACTACTGTATGTACACACTGCATCGTCTTTTCTTTATGATGGGTGGCAACCAGTATTGAAGTTGTAGTACCAACACCTACTTAACATGTCAGCCAGATAAGTTACTGGCTCTGGATTATTTATATTATCATATTTGTTGTATCAACATGATACTGGTATTTCATTTTTTTAAGTAACACAGTTATCATCAATACCAGTATATTGCAAGCACCTAGTCTGAATCTTGAACATGTCATTCAAGACCAAACTGGTGACATCCTTCTGCCTCCACAGCTGGAAAGCAGAAGCTTCAGAGCAAAGCTAGCAGCAGGAAATCAAAGTCTCCAAACCCAGGCCAGGCATACTCTGTCGGAGAGCGGCCCTCTTCTGTGTCCTCCGTTCATTCAGAGGGTGATTACCACAGACAGGCTCCCAGCTGGGCTTGGGAGGACAGACCGTCATCCACAGGTGAGCTACTTGATTCTTGATTGTCAGATGAAATGGTTTTGGTAGAGCTACAGTAGTTGAATTAAATGATTGTTTCTTTCTCTCTTTCCTCCTGCCCAGGTTCCATGCAGTTCCCCTACAACCCCCTGACCATGCGCATGCTCAGTAGTACCCCTCCCACCTCCATGGCCTGCCCATCTCCCTCCATGCAGTCCCAGCAGCAGCAACAGGGTGGTGCCTCCGGCCCTGTGGCACCGACGCGCGCATGGGAGAGAGAGCCGCCACTACTGTCAGAGCAGTACGAGACCCTCTCGGACAGTGACGACTGAGGCAGGTGACCCGCCTCCCTCTCCAACTCAAGTGTCCGCGCCCCACTCCTGTTCACCTTCGCCCTTCTTTCGCTGTCTTTATGAATCCCACTCACTGCCACTCAAGAGTGAGATTCTGCTGGGGAGGAGGTCGTATGTTTGGTGCTACTTTTGTGCCCACTGGTGGTCAGAGAGAGCATTGCAGAGAGCCACTCATTTTCAGGATTGAACTGATGCTTTGATTTTTGGCTTGTTTGGGGATAAGAACTAGACAAAGTCATGGAAAAAACTCGAAGAGATGTGGAAAGTCAAATGGATGAAGAACTTGTAAAGAGACTTGTTTGCTGAAAATTTGTTTCTGTAAAGATTTTTTTTTTTGTCTTAAAAAAAATTCAATGTATGTAAATAGTAACCTTTTGCAGTGTTTTTCATTTAACTAATTTTTTTCTGCATTTTAACATTGCTTTTTAAATTTATCCCAGTTGGATGAATGGGTGGAACAAGACACCGTGGAAATTTTTGTGGTCAGTCGGGTGAAGAGCATTGAGCTTCCCACATCTGAAAGTTAATGGTCTAATCGAACGACTCCCAACGAAACGCAAATAGGACTTTGTTACGTTTGCTCCATCAGATGTGGACCCTGTCTATGCAGCACTGCTGAGATGTGTTCTGCCCTGTCACTTCTGGGAGGAAGTCACAATCATTCATCAACTGTTAAAGGCGGACAGGACTAAATGAAAGACGCCATCAGCCTTTTCTGTTGTAGGAGCCTTGTTCACCGTGAAACTTCAGATATGAGATGAATGTTTCTTCTGTTTTTCTCTCGCTTTTCTTTTTGGCTTAATTCTAATCTTCAGCAGTGGCCTGTTGCAGATCTGTTCAGTGTTTGGCCCTACAGTTGAATGTCTGACAGTTTGGTATGACTCGTCATCTTTAATTTGCTAACCGTTCTTGCGGGGCTTTTCATAAAGGTTGTACAAGGTCCGAAACCTTTCCCCAGTAACCCCTTTTTCTTTTTGAAGAAAAATGTTTCTGGAGGGAAATCCTCTATTAGTAGTCATAAAGGAGCACATATAACGTGTGTATTCTGTCAAAATGTGTGAATTTTTTTTTTCTTCCCCTAGACCACAAAACAAATACAAAGACAAAAAGATGAAGTACCAAACTTGGTACATCTCTGCACCATTGTTGCACTTTTTTCTTTAGTAATTTTGAGAAGCTTAAATCATACTACCTTTAATCTAAGTTATTCAGTGTCATGCAGACATTTGCAACACTTTCAGATATGTTCATGTTTTATTCACTTACTCCATCTGCATCTTCAACTCTTAGAAATTTGACTTCTTTTTTTTTTTTTTTACTTGGATTAAGCATATACAATCGGTACCATTTATCTCAGCTGCTGCACTCGTTCAGAGATCTAAGTATCTCTCTGTCTGAAAGTGAATGAGCTCAATGTTAGTGCAGAAATAGTTGAATGTGATGAAAGCTAATGGAGGTCCCTGATATTTGAAGGCATCTCTTGATCCTGCTTTTTTCCACTTTATGTGCTTCTGCTTTGTTCAAATAACACCACCAGTCTGATCGTTATTTTAATATAATGGTTTCATTTTCTTCAGAAATTTAAAAAACAATGTTGAGCTCATGTTAGGATTTTTTCCACATTTTCTTTTTCTATGATTTTCAGCATCAATGTTATATTCATCCTGTTTTAATGGGATGTCAAGTGTTTACAATGGCGTTGACAAAAATGATGAAACTTGAATCTTAAAGACAATTAAAATTGCTCATCACGTCAGTCTATTTTCCAGTTTAGCTTTGCAAGGGTGACTTTCTTTTTTTCTGGTCCGTTCAGAATCAAGACTTGAAAAAAAAACAAAAAAAAACTTGTCCCCTGATTTTGAAATCCAATGTTTGTATCACTGTCTCCTCAGTAGTGGATGAGAAATGTGCAGACCAATCAATAAAGTAGAACAAAGCTCCACTTCTCTGAAAAATACAGCGTTGTATCTCCCGTCTCTGCAGCTTTTCTTTTTTAATCAGCTACCAAAAAAATATTGGAAGTCCAAAATATTTTGGAAAGAGGATTCCACAGCAGAAGGAAAGTCATACTGGTTTGGGATGACATGAGGGTGAATAATTGATGACATTTTTTCAATTTTGGTTGAACTATTAGTTCCCCAGCATCAGCTACTGAATTCTGCCTGGGTTTTTTCTCCTATGTGAGCACTTGCACATGCTTCTGACTTCACTGATTGTGTGGAAACATCTTCATTTATATATAATTTGATGCTCTATACACTGCCTTAAATTTCAACCTCCTGTCTTTAATATACAATTTTCTTTCTGTGTCCCTTAGATTGAGTCATTCAGGTGAGCATTCTTGAAGTTCAAACAGTAGATCACAGTTTCAGTTTGAGATCTCTTACTCAAAGCATAACCTGCCCCGGAGCAGGGTAGCCGTGGAGCGCAAGTTACTATGGTGATGAACACTGCTAAAAGCCGAGCCACTTTCATGGTGCCTAAAACCTAGGGTTGGTACACACTAAACTGAAAAATACCTGGCTATCAACTTAAACCAGCTTAATGGCTCTCTTTGGATCAAACCTGACCTGAGTTCAAGTGCTGTCTGGACTCGGATTAATGCAATTTAGGAAGTACATTTTTGGGAAGTGACACACTTAACAAATTCTCACCTTGCTGCACTTGGACTCAGTGTTGTTCAGATGCATCTTCAGTGATCAGATGAGACATGAAGCTGTTTGAACTGTGTTTCTCTGCTGTGTGGATGTTGTGCTGCTGCTGCTTTCTAGTGTATGTTAAAGGTCAGTAAATTATCCGAATGATGCAGTAAGAATGTCACCACTTGTTTATTATCTGTACTATTACCTATATATTGGCTTATTGCACTCCTTGATCTTTTTTTTTTTTTTTTTTTAACTACATCAACTCTTCATGTCCAGTCTTTTCACACAGGTCATAATGTGTGTCAACACAAGTTCATTTCAAGAGTCAGTTTATTCACAGAACTGCAGTCTGAAATCCTGCTGCCTTGCCTGTTTGAAGCAGCTCTCTTTGGATCAAACCTGACCACAAGTTCAGGAGCTGTCTGGACTCAGATTAATACAACAGTTGAATACATTTTAGAGATCCCAGTAAATGATCAGGAAAGAATCTGAAATAACAGAAATGGTATAATTCAAACATTTCGTGATCACTCTGGCTCTGGAAACTTCTCCATCCTGATCAGTAATGTGCAGCGCTCTGATCTTGGCCTCTACCGCTGTGAACTGTACAGAGACAATAACTGTTCTCTGGGTTATAGAGAGATCAGTGAGTATCTGAATTATATCTTTACAAGGACCTTAAAATAGACTATTAGTGTGTATACTAAGTAACTAACTAAAAGTGTCATGAAGTGGGTGAATTTCTGATGGTTTACATCGCAGTCATCTTTTTGATCTTTTTGAGTTTTACTGCTTAACTTGCAGCTCATAGTTGCAGGAGGAGGATTTCTGCTTCTCTGTCTGATCACTGTGTGTGTTTACTACACATGGACGAAACGTGAGTCTGACCACTGTGCTATGAGACCTGAGGGCTGTTTCATAAAACAAGATTAGAAAACAAGCCAGGCTTATTTTAGTTAATCAGACTTACTGTCAGCGAATTCTGTTTCATAAAACAAACTTAAATTAGTTCAAACTCAGTTACTCTGGCAACTTATGCTGGGAAACTAGCCTGGTCCGGGGCAGGCTAACTGTCAGGCTAAGCTGAGCTCCTCTAACACTGACCAATATAAATGCAATGATATTACAGCTGACTCTCTCACATACAATTATTTGACTTTATTAACCACTGTCAGTCCTATATATATATACACACACACATTTACTATGCCAGGAGACTAATTAGAGAAATTATTCTTAGCACAAAAGAGGACAGTGGTACAAGAGGATTACCAAATCATTGTTTTAAGTGTGAAAATACAGCAAAAGTAACACAGAATTTCAAAATCAATAGACCTGTGACAAGGCCCCTGAAACAATCAGGTCTTCATTTTTAAGCTCTCATTAAGTGATGAGTGATTTTTTTGCTAGACAAAGAGCAGGAGAAATACCAAGCGAGTGTTTCAGAGCCAGCAAAAGCTATGAAAAGAGTGACAGAGTAATATGCAGCCTGCAGAAGTGACATGCATGGTTGTGAACTACCCACTGTAGTCAAAGCACAATAAAGTCAGCTAACCTTTTCCAAGGCCCATATTTACTAAAATACAGACCTCTGGGAATCTATACTCTGGTCTCAATTATGTCAAATAACACAGGTCAAAGTGTCTGAATAATTTTTGGTTCCAAATTTTTATCAATTTTACTGGTCGTCCACTGTATGAAGAGTTTTTGGGTATAATATGTCACAGTTTACTTTATTTTGCTGTCCTCACTTACATAAATAAACTGCAGTGTCCTGCACCCACTTGTAAAAATATATCAAAATGTCGGAATAATTTTTGGTTTGACTATATATATATATATATATATATATATATATATATATATATACTTGTGTGTAACCTACAGGTTTTCTTTTCTTACTGGCTAAATGTTTTGTGCCCAAGATTTAATTAGATTGTTTTAAAATATATGAATACATTTCTCTCTGGTTTTGTTTGGCAGCTGAGATTAAAATCACAAAATTAAAAATTAAAATAAATATGCACAGACTAAATTTTAATTGGTAAGATTATTCTAAACTCAGTAAATGGCCTACAGTATATTGATTTACCCCATTACAATAGTCCATTTACAGTTACTATCATAAAAATACACTTATTTCAATTAAATATTACACTTAAATTATTACACTTATTACATCAAATATTTTAGCAAAATGTATATTTTAGTCAGAATTATTGCGCTTCTACGGCGTCCCGTCTGTTTAGCGCGCATGCACGCAGCAAACTTGGGAAAAGTAAGTTATGCACTGAGGAAAACACCATGTCTCAAGCGCTTTTCTTAGCGTCTTTTATGAAACAGCCCTCTGGTGAAATTTTTCATGCAATGCGAAGAGAAAATAAGTGTTCGAAAAGCAAACTGTATAAATGTAAATAAATAAGCTAAATTAGTTGCTGGTTAAAGTAATTGTAAGTAGACTATGATCAATATAAAGTCTTTCTGAAATGTTATTTTAGAAGCCTGTTAAAAAACAAGGGCCATTTAAAAAGAGCACATTAAAAAAGAAAGAAAAAACAAACTCTTTCAGACACCGTTTTTATTCACTCAACTAACTGTTGAACTGTACTGAGCAGATAAAGGCATCTTGGTAGTGAGGGATTCATATCCTTAGTTAATGTGATGAACTATCTATGGTTATTCCGGACACCTGTGTAAACTTGAAGAAAACTGACTTCAGACCTCTACCAAAAATCACCTGGACACCATTGTTAAATATAAAAATGAAAAGTTAGTTTTGAGAACTGTAAAAAATAAAAATAATAAAATTCCACCCATGTTAACTTACGTTCAGTTGCTGCCTCAATTTTTTAAGTATAATCAATTTGGCATTTCAAGTCATTTCAACTTAAATCACATTAAACCTACTTAACTTGAGTTGAATCTCATATAACTTGTATAAAAAAAGTTTATATTGCTCAAATTATTTTGATGAGTTAATGTAAAAACGTCGTGACTTATATATCGTTTTTTACAGTTAAAAAGGTTTTGCATCATTTGTTTGCAGATGTCACATGGTTTGACGTTTTGTATTTGATGTGATGACATTTTAGTGTGGTTTAATTGTATAGTTTTGGTGATCACTGTATATTCAAGTTTACGTCATATAAAATATTTTCGCTGTTATCAGGACAAACTGTCGATGCAATAATTGAGCACGGATCACACAATTGCCATGATAGCTATGGTAAATCATGTTTCTTCAGTATATTACAGTATATAGAATGATACAGATAATGATAATTATACATAGAATATTTTATGATATGATGACGTAATCTCGAGACCATGGCTGATACTTGAATATAATTACTACATAAAATAGAACAATTGTAACTTACGATATTAATATTCCCTGTTCTTTTAGAAGAAACAGTTAATGAAATAACCAGTTTCTCATAAGCCACACAACTGCCATGACAGTGAAGGTAATTATATTATGTCAATAATGTTGTATTGCTGAAGTTGAAATGTTTTGCTTATACATCAAAACGTGAGATCTCTGTTTCTTAAGACATTTTCTCATGGTCTTTTGTTTATCTACTTCCTCATCAGTTCTTGTGAATAGTAAGCCCATAAATGGCTCTGCATCAGATAATGTCAACTCAGAGACCATCCTTTAACACTTCTGTCAAGAAAAGAGACAAAACATGAGCAAGTGAGCAGCAAAACATCCAAATGAAAGAGAATTTTTTTTTTTTCTTTATAGATAACCCCCGTTTTTTATTATTTTATTATTCACAAAGCTTGAGAAGAAATGGAAACTGGCAGTCGCAACAGAGCTAAACCAACCACGTAAGTACTGTCTTGAGATAGTTAGCAAACCACTTTCTGAGGTAAATCTTGATTCATTCATTCATTTTAATGCTAATATTCATCATTATCCAGGACTCGACAACGCTTGTCCGGGATAAGTAGATAAATAGGCGACTGATAATGGAATAATATATTGGTAACAAGGTAGATAAAACAACTGACTATGCCACTCACCTCTTACTTCTGTTGAAATCTGTAGAGTACTGACCGCGTACTGACCCAAGACCGAATTCAAATGCACTTGGCTCGTCGTTTTTCAACTACTAATGTTACAGTCATCCTCTGCAAATCTGTAGTGAGTCTCTAAATGTTTCTGTGCGAGTGTGTTGTGTTAGGAACAATTTGAAAGTCTAGTAGTATATGATTCTCAGTCGCTTAGTGTATGATGCCCAGTTTTTCTCTGTAACCATTTACAAATTAGCAAACATGATGCCTAGTGTATTAAAATTTGTACAGATTTTAATAGTTTTGTTTGTTTGTCAAGACTAAATAAGATTTTAAAATATTACAAAAATACATACCTACTTCGTTCTTGTAGTGCCGATTTCAGTGACCTTATAGGCTCTGTAGTGATGGTATAGGGATATGATATGAGTGGGATTAGGAGTAGGCCGGATTAGCTCAATACAGTGCCTACTAGGGTCACAGAATTTGGCACAACACCGGCACTGGTCTAATATGAAAATGTTTCTCACAACTGTTGCTTCTATCATTTTCTCCTGTCAAGAAAAAAGTTAAGTCAGAAAAATATGAAAATAAACTAGAATTCTGCAATGTGTTTACTGTAATGTGCAACTTTTATCTACAGCAAAACTGTCTATTAAAACTGTCCACAATTGTTCCATCACTGTTTTGACGGTTGTCTATTCACAAACTGAAAACATACGGTCTCTTTTTTTCTTTCTTTTTATCAACTCATGAACTCATATTTGGGAAACCCTTAGGACATTGTGCAAAATTGTGGTGATTACGACCTCTGCTGGCTATCTTGCGAACTGCTAAACGTGGTGTGACCGAATTGTTATGTGGATGTCACGACACTCACAAACATATCAAGAGAGAAGGAATGAAAATAACATGGTTGGTAAAACATTAATGTCAGTAGGCACATGGAAATAAATCTGGAAATCGAATGTGTTTACTACTGTTGTAGAATAAAGTTGATAAAGCCCTCAGATGTATGTGCAGAGATTAAAGTGCAAATGTAACAACAGAGCACAGTAAAATAATCATACTAAACATGATTCAGTTTGAATAATCTTTGACCTGGTTACGTTCACGAAACAAATTTTTACTAAAGCAGATTTTATACAGTTTTTGTGTCTCTTTTTCATCTCTAACAGAATGGTGCCAGCCTGAAAATGACAATTTTTCATAAGGAAACAGCTAAACTCTTATAATTAGAAAGTGAGATAAACAAGTCTAGTAGGAAACCTGGTCTGGAGGAAAGATAAATGTAGAGATAAGTATAACAACATTTTAAAAAACATCAAATATTAGATCAAACTACTTCAGAATCAACTTTGCGTTGCTGCCCACGATCGCATCAAGACAATTTGCACGTGCATTTTGAAAAGCGGATGTTTAGGAAAGTGCTGCATCAAGTTTTTGTGCCATCTATTGAGTACTTCAGGGATGACGTGTTTTTGTAGGCTAACCTGGAAGTTAGCTGCGCACGGGTTCCCTCGATCAAAAGCCTATGCATTTTTCCCATAGACTTTTGGAAAATCGCAAAAAATAAGCTCTGTGTTTAACAAAGGGTTACGACACTTACACGTTTTGTCTATCAAGATAATCTTTACAAGTTAACACAACATTTATACATTTTGAAGCCTAAATAAAGTCGTCAGATATAAAAAGCTAACAGTAGGCCTATAAACGGACTACAGCACACCATGGTCACGGATCAACGTCACCACCACCAAGCTTCCTCAAACTTTATTTAGAAAACAACTTTATTTAAAAACATGCTTGCTGATTATGATCTACGCTGTGTATGAATACTTATCCACTTTTTCATGAGAAATGCTGTCCAAATGTCCTGTTTGTCATGATGTCTAAAGTCCCTGCCAAAGGAAGTTGCCCCTTTTAGCTTGTTAGCAACCGCCATTTTAAGACACAATAAAGGTTTAAAAAAATCACAAGCAGGTTATAACTGGTGTGTTTTATGTCATAGATCAAAACGTGAAAATATTTAGAGGCTTTGTTAACCACAGACCTTATTTCAGGCGATTTAGCAAAAACCCATTCAAAAAACCCATAGACTTTGGGGCGATGGAACCGGAAGTCCTAACCCTGATAGCACATGTACATCTCAGAGACGTCTATTTGATGTCGGTGTTTACGTCTGGAAGACGTATTTTTTAGGGTGTTTGCTCATCTGCATTACGTCTATAGGACGTTTCCTGTCTGATGTCAAATAGACGTTTAGAAGATGTCTTTAAGATGTTTATGATTTAGAATGTATGTAAAACTGACATCTTAAAGATGTCTATCAGATGTTTGTAAACAGCAGATGCTTTCCAGATGAAGTGATCTTTAACAGACATCTTGCAGACGTACGTGTGCTATCTGGGAAAATGCTAACTCGCTTCTGGGTTTTGCCTACAAAAACATGTCATCCCTGAGGTACTCAATTGGTTTAGAGAAAAATAAAATCAAAGGCTCCTTTTGCCTCGCGGCGCCTTTAAGCCCGATGTACCCTATACATAGACGTACGTACGCCTAAATGTCTGAGACAGTAGTTGACAAGTTTTAATAAACCATTGTTGAAAGAGCTGATAAGGTAAAAATAAAGGTGTTAAGCAAAATTGATTGGCTACTCTGCTTATTAACTGTGTACACTTTTCAATGAGACCTTGTAAAGGTATATAATGTTTGTTTAATAAGACTGCCAAGACTAGTCTAGTAAGTCAACACTGCAGATAGAATCAAGGATCCTCTGTGGGTTGGTTCTGAGGTTGAGTTGTGCAGTGCTGACAGAAATGTGGTTATGCAAGTTAGTTGTGACTGCTGTGGCTTCCATTTTACAAATCTGTAAGACATAGCCAGATGGCTTGAGATTTAACCTCACCTGCTTGTTCAAAACATCAAACATCCATCTCAAACAGGTGCCCCAGAAAAATGATCAGGTCTCTGATTTTTATTTTTTTTTTTTAACAATATTTAGCTTGACTTTAATAACCCATACTGGATTCTCCATTTTATCTCCATCTTGATATCACTAGTAAAACCTGGATGCCCTGCTAGTTCAAATGATGAATCTCCACCTGCAAAATATTTTAAAAGCAAGTCATTTAACTTGAAAGCCAACAGTGGAATTATCAAATTGCTTATAAAAATTGGACAACAATGGTACTATAAATATTAATACTTTAGCTCATATCAGGCTTAATTTTTTTTTTTTTTTAAAGGTAAGTTTAAACCTTACCAATCAAAACTTAACTTAAACTTAATAATCTAACTGTAGTTGGTGGATAAAGTCCCAGATACTGCTATTAACACTCGCACCAGCACAGCATAGATGCTATGTAATATTAGTAAATGTAGTCACTCCAGTGGCGACGCTAGGCCGGGGCTTGCAGGGGCTGTAGCCCCAACAGAAATGTGCTTGATGTTGTAAATGTGCCTATAAACAATGGCACTTTGGCCCACGCCATAAAACAGAATGATTGGTTCACGTCGGTCGATCTGAAAGATGCTTTTTTCCACATAAGCATTTATCCGCCACACAGGAAGTTTCTTCGTTTCGCCTATCAAGGTACATGTTATGAATTTACAGTTCTCCCCTTTGGGCTCACTTTAAGTCCAAGGACTTTCTGTCTGTGTGCGGAAGCGGGTTTAGCTCCCCTGAGATTGTCAGGTCTGCGGATTTTGACATACATAGACGATTGGCTCATAATAGCCGAATCGAAAGAGAAAGTGCAGCGGGACACCTGCCGTGCGCTTGTGCAAATCACATCAGCAATTTTACACCCAGTCAGAGTGTGATTTTTCTGGGTTTGGAGCTGAACTCAGTCTCCATGCGAGCACGTCTCTCTCTAATGAACTGTCTGTCACAATTTCGAGAGGAAGCGAAAGTGCAATATCGCACATGTCTCAGACTGCAGGGTCTAATGGCCTCATCTATCCAGGTTTTGCCTCTGGGTCTTTTGAGAATGAAAGCGTTCATGAAATGGGTTTTGTCACTGCATTTCAGCCTGTTACGCGATCTTTGCCACTCTGTAACAGTGACGCGCGCCTGCATGGTGGCTCTGCACCACTGGAGGAGCGCAGACTTTTACGCACAGGGAACCCCTTTGGGGTTCATGGGGGTCATGTTGTAGTCAAGTCGTGACGACAGATGCGTCCTTAACAGGCTGGTGAGCTACCCAGGAGGGTAGAACGGTGAACGGTTTGTGGCCGAGCAGACTTTGTTCGGCACACATAAATTATTTAGAGCTTATGACCGTATGGAAAGCTCTAAATTATTTTTGGCCCCGCCTGCAGGGACATCATGTGCTCGTACGCTGCGACAATTCCACAGCGGTGACATACATCAATCGCCAGGGCGGTGTGCGCTCATCGAAACTTCACTCTCTAGCTCACAAGCTTTTAGTGTAGAGCACGCGGTTTTTCCTGTCGTTACACGTGACTCATGTTCCAGGCATTCTGAACTGAGGCACAGAACTTCTATCGAGGGGGAACCCACTCTACGGAGATTGGCGCCTCCATCCTCAGATAGTGGGCGCGAAAAACAGCCATTGTCCTATGTTCTTCTCGCTAATGGACGTGGACTTGCCCCTCAGGGTAGACACACTGGCCCACTCATGGCCCAAAGTGCTGCTGTATGCTTTTCCTCCCCTGTGCCTGATAATCCCCACACTGGCCAGGGTGAGAGAGAAGGGCCTGTCTCTCATTCTGATTGCACCCAGGTGGCCCAAAGCACCATGGCTGGCAGAGATAATTCCTTTGTTATACACGTTTTTAGACGGGACGTGAACGGCCCTAAATACTTTTTGAAGTAAGAGAAGTTGGGTCACGAGGAGTGGAATTGAGAACTACTGTAATGGTTAGACTGATCTGTGCCTGCGTTTGTTAATGTGCAGGCTTGATGTATCCAACCGTAATTAATTAATTTACTTCTGCCTGTTTTAAGGACATTTCATTGCGAGACGGTATAATAAAATAATGGCATAAATGACATAATGAATAACATTTAAAAATACAAATGTATATATAATATGTACACAGTTAATAAATACTGTTCATATACAATATGAAAAGAGTTTGCCAAGTTGTGTGACTGAATTTCTGCAAAGAAGGACTGCTCACCACAGTTGGCTGCAGCTTTTACTGATAGTGTCCTATATATGATTATCAAATGTATACTTTTTTATGGTACACTACTGAATGCCAAAGTTGCAAGTTAAAATTCTTAAGAACATTTTATTTTTGATGGAAATTAGTCGTTTAGATTAATCGATTAATCGATAAATTAGTCAATAGATTAATCGATATAAAAATAGTTGTTAGTGGCAGCCCTAGAGTAGAGACGTCTCGTTGACGGAGCTCTGGCTTGTGAGATAGTGTTCAGGACGTCTTCAGGGAGGTTTGAAGGCTCCCGTCTAGAAGCCATACATGGAGATCCCACAGCTCGGGTCTGCCATATTGTCCCTCCCGCTTCAGAGAGGATGTCTCGTCTCAGGGGGATCGGCCATGGCTTCATGGACGATAGCTGAGACAGGTCCAAGAACCATGGTTGGACCCTGTGGGCATCTTCCCTGATTCGTCTGATAACCTGGGGAATCAGAGCAACCAGGGGAAAAGCGTACAGGAGGAGGCTGGGCCAGTCGTCCCTTTGTTCAGCACGCCCTGAACATGTGCTGCTCTGAGTGAGAGCAGGTTGTGTTGGGCCCACTCTAGGATGGTTTTCACTAGAGTGAAAAGGGGCTTGGACGAGAGCCCGGCCTAGCGATTTATGAAGGACACCACTGTCATATTGTCTGATCTGATCAGGACATGGTGTCCCGCCAGGAGAAGGAGGAAGATTGGAGAGCTTGATATACCGCCATCATTTCCAGGCGGTTGATATGAAGCTCGCTTTCTTGGCTCCTCCAAGCACTGAAGGCCGGGTGACCGTCGCACAGAGCTCCCCAGCTCATCTTGGAAGCATCTGTGAAAACGACTTTCCTCTTGCACATTGTCTCCCAACTCACGCCTAATTCACCTTGAGCGAGCAGCGACCATGCTGCCAGGCTTGGGGCGGGACCCACGGTTTAAACCAGAACTGTAGTGGGCGCACACGGAGCAGGCCCAATTGTAGGGCTGGTGATGCTGAGCCCATGAGACCTAGCATCCTCTGAAACAATCTGAGCAGCAGAGAGGTTCCAAGCTGAGCCCCAAGTACTCTAAGTGGCTGAGGAGGGGGGACTTGTGTGCCACTAGCTCCACCTCTGACTGGGCCAAAACGAGCCAGTCGTTGAGGTAGTTGAGTATGCGTATGCCCATCTGCCTCAGAGGGGAGAGGGCCACATCCATGAACTTTGTAAAAGTGCGGGGAGCCAGAGACAGCCCAAACGGAAGGACTGTGTATTGGTACGCCACCCCTTCGAAGGTGAATCTCAAACATCGTCTGTGATGGGGGGCTATCTGGATGTGAAAGTAAACATCTTTCAGATCCAGGGAAAAGAGCCCGTCTCCTGGGCGAATTTGCGAGAAGATCTGTTTCAAAGTGATCATCTTGAATGAGTGCTTTATTAGGGCCCGATTTAGACATCTGAGGTCGAGGATGGGTCTGAGACCGGCATCCTTTTTGGGAACGAGGAAATATCGGCTGTAGAAGCCTGACTCACTCAGTGCCGGGGGAACCACTTCTATGGCTCCTTTTGCCAGCATAGTGTTCACCTCAGAGCGTAGGACGTGCACGTCCTTGCTTTCTACAGAGGTTTGGACCACTCCATTAAATAACAGGGTGATAACTGAGTGAACTGGAGTACATAACCTCGTTTTACTATGTTTAGCACCCAAGTTGACACTCCGGGGATGGCTTGCCAGGCCTCAGCCCGTGTGGCAAGGGGCTGGTTTGGTTTGGGCACCAAGTCGCTGTGAGAGCGTGAGAGGCAGAAGAGCGCAGACGGGCAGAGTACGGGGCACGCCACGATTTTGAGAGCTCGTCATGGACCTCTGGAAAAAAGGGTGCTGCCCGCTGGGGAGGAGCCTGACGACGTCCGGGCAGAAACCATTTGTCTAAGCGGCTGTGCGTGGGTTCCTCAGGTGCAGACCACTCCAGGCCGAGCTCTTCGACGGCTTTTGAGAGCACACGAGTGAGCTCAGAGTCGATAGAAGCCCTGGCGTCGATAGGCTCAAGAGACGGCAAGGGGGCAGAGTCCTGATGCGAGTCCGGCCAATCCTCGGTGTCCGAGGCCGCTAGGGACATGCTGTCATCCAGCGGCTCCTCTTAAGATCCCCCAAACGAGACCAGGTCGCTCGCGATGGCAGAGGGGCGCTGGTCAGGGCGGGAGAAGTGGACGGGGTAAAGCTCTCTCTGTGGAGAAAGTGAGGCACGTGGGAGCGCTGAGATCCTCTGCCCCGCTGTTTTCCTGGGAGGAAGAAAACAGGAGGGAGCGAGGGGCGGAGTCACATTCTGAAAAGAACGCTATCATTTCAGTGAGTGCGGCTTCTGCGTGGGATTTCCCCAGACATCGCACGCACTCACTGTGCCCTTCATCAGCGTGCAGAGGGGCTCACCATTGGCTCGCGCGCTGTCATTGGTTCAATTACTATAACTCCGCGAACCAATGGCCGTGCAGTTTCACTGCATGATTGAAAAAGGCTTCAGAAATTTCCCCCCATTGCGTCTTGCCTAAAACGGCAGATGACACAGTACGAGTGTAGTATCGAAAGGGAACAATGCATTCAGAGCAAGGGGTGTAAACTTTGAACAGGATGATGATGTGTACATTTTGTTTAATATTTTGTTTAAAGATCTTATTTTTTCATTTAGTACTGCCCTTCAGAAGCTAATACTTCCATGTTTCCCAGACGAAAAAATAATTTCAATTTACCCTGTTCATGCAACTCAAAAAGTTCCCCAGCTCTTAATGCATTGTGTTGCATCAGAATTTTTTGTAAAGGTTTTCTGCATTTTTTCCCTCAAGAAATATTGTGGAAAACTGATGTTGTTAAAATTAATATACAGAGGAAAACCAAGTCCTATGTTTGGTGGACCCTTTGTGTTACCTTATTAGTATTCCAAAATATTCTAAAGTATTTAGATTAAGTTACAAAACTTGTGTAATATAAAGAAATACGTTACAAATGACTTTTTAAAGCATGTATTTTGTAATCTGTACTGAAATAGCCTACATTTTAAAAGTAACCTCCCCAACCCTGCCTGTATATCCCACTAAACTTGGTTTCCTACAAATTTTTCCTTCCCGTAGTGGGCAATAGTGTCTTTCTGTTCACGCATAACATCATGGTATATCTATACTCATGTCACGACCTTCTGAAACCATTGAACAGCTAGACAGCCATTAAATAAATAAATAAATAAATAAATACATCATTCAGTAAAAAGAGGGAAAGGTGAGGGTCTCATTCTAGTAATGAAAGAAGTCCAAAACAGAAAGGAGTTTCAGGGCATTTCTATCCGTCATTCATTGAATTTGAAATTTTACAAATAGCTTTAAATCATTCTTCCATTCCTTTAAATGGAGTGTCACCTTTAAATATTTACATCTGTGAATAAAGTGTTTACAACATTCAGGTTGTTTATCAAAAAAAAATTATCATTCAAAAACATTCCAACTTTAATTGAGATCACATTCAAAGGGTATAATGTTATATCTTTAGATGGTTTCCAACTTTGAAACAAAAAATTAATTATTAATGTTCACATTAAAAGAAAATAATGTTCTACCGTTTAAATTTCTTTTTCACACAAAAAACACATGAGTTGTTCTCCCAATTAAATCTCTCATGTAAAAAGCAATTGGATGGGTAAATATCATTCAAAATTTTGATATAATGTTAGAGTGCATTACAGATTGTTGAATCATTGTATTCATGGGTGCTGTGATGGCCTTTATCACTCTATTATATTCTCTAAATGGGCACTGTAGTACAGCCAATTACCAAAATTATCCACCAAATGTGTTACTGTCCATATTATCAGATAAAGATGCCTAACAGTACACACATCAAATGTGAATTTAAGTTGCTATAGTTTCAATTGCTCAGTAATAATTAGGGATGCACTGATACCAATACCAAGCTCATGTACTTGTACTCATAAAAATACCCCCGATACCAAAGACCGATACCTCACGTGACGTAACTGACAGAATTTTCCATGCACAGGGACACCGGCGGCAGCAGCAGAAACAATGTCAGCCTCAGAGGTGTGGAAATACTTCAAAATTAATGATGACAGCCCACACATTGCGAAATGCATGCTTTTAATCACAATTCGTTATTGATTAGTGAAGGCGGAATAGGTGGGATAGGTCAAATGCACACATAGTTGTCAAAATGTCTATTGTGTGGAGTATCTCACGTAAATACAGTCGGTTATGAATTAAGTGGACGTAAACATTTGGGTGAGAACAGGATATGTGTCAGTATCCATGGATTCGGTCTTAAAGGGACCGTAGCCTATATTTGTCATTAATGTTAAAACAACAAAATATGTTAAATAAATGTATATATGGTAAATAAACCTACTGTATCTGAAAAACAAGTTTATTTAATTTGTATCTCTATAGTATTTGTTTGTAATTTGTTTGTAATTTCTTTTTATATAACAACAATTATATATATTGGTAATTATGCCCTTTGAAGGTTATTTGACATTGTGAAATTTTTGCTTTAAGTTTGTGACAAGCACAAAATTATTACTTTTTTCATTAGAGTAATAATAAAGAAGCATTCATTACATTAATTAGTCTCACTGTGTTGTGCTTGGAAAACTGCAACATCACCAAAAAAAAAAAAAAGAGAGAGAAATTAATAAATGTATAGGCATCGGTATTGGTATCGGTATCGGCGAGTACTAGTAAAAAGTATCGGTGCTCGTACTCTGTCCTTAAAAAAAAATGGTATCGGTGCATCCCTAACAATTGTTCGTTTACTATACAGCATGTTATTAGCTTGTGTCTATAATTGTTGTTCAGTTGTCGAAAATTGGAAAAGTTACTGGTCATTGTGTGCCAGGAAATTATCCTTTAGCTGTAACCCTGTAACCCTAAAACACGAAATGCAATGCATAATTTAAAACACAGGTAAAACACCTGTGAAAAATCAATACGGATGATACCTACATATTGACACAGTACATTGTGCCCTATTTTTACGGACTTGTGTAGCACACTAACTAACTGCCAATACACTGCTTAAAACTAGAATTGTTCAGAATGTGTAGTTTTACAAGTTAATAAGAAAATATATCAAATGTAAAAAATGTGTAACTGTTCAATAATTCAATGTTGTTTTAAAAAATAAAAATATATGATCATAAAGATGTGTTGTTTATATCACTTTTACAAATATATAATGCATGTTTATTTTTAAACAACAAATCTAAATTAACATATTTCAAATATATTATTTCAAATAATGAGTAATCTCATTGTGTATTCTATGCAATAAATAGAATTTTCGCAATGACATCACGTAACGGCATCATAACGTCATTTAGCAACTTATCGACCTGCCTTTATAGCAACTTCCCATGAAAATAAGTTGGCAAGAGTGGAAGGGATACCTGTATTTTCATTTTCTCAAGGCAGCTGGTATCACCCAGAGCATATTGTAATGTAGTCCACTGGAGGCAAGTTGCTTAGAGGACCCAAGTGCAGTTTATTCCATTACAAGATCCAACATAACATCACACGATTTCACATGGCATGGCTTGGCAAACATGGCATGAACAAACAAGAACATAAAGCTCACCCACAGTGGTACAGGGACAATGCATGACCAAGAACAAGGCATGAGGGTTTAAATACACAAGGGCAATGACATAACAAGGGACACCTGTGAACAATCAACCAATAAACCAGTGACAACATAGGACACATGACCACATGTGGGAGCACATGGCAGGATCACATGAGGACAAGGGAATCCCGTGACATGGGAGCACATGGCAAACATAACAAAACATGGCAAAGAAACAAGCACATAATAAAACATGCAACTTGAACAAGAACCAGACCAAAACTAGACATGACAGAATTCCCCCCTCTATGGGCGGCTCCCGACGCCCAACATAGAACCAAAACTAGACAGTCCATCCAGGAGGGTGGTGGAGTGGAGGCGGTCTTGGGGGAGGGATGGTGGGCCAGGCCCGTGCAGGGGAACAGGACATAGACCTGGGCATGGCAGAGGTGGGTCAGGTGCGTGAAGCGTGGGCAGACCTGGGCCGTGGAGTGTGGGTGGACATGGCAGGCTAGGACACCTCCAGGGTGGCGCCGGCAGTTCAGGGGGCCATGGAGGTGCAGGCACTTTAGGGGCTGGAGCCATCTCTGGATGCTGGTCAGGGGCTGGAGCTGATGTGTGTGCAGCCCACACACATAAAATGGCCGTGGCCATAATGGTCAGCACTGTATTCTCTGTAGACTCTGGCATGGTTACCGTCTTGGCAATGGGCTCAGGCGTGGCGGCCATCTTTACTGAGGGCTCAGGCATGGCGGCCATCCTTGTCGGGGGCTCAGGCGTGGCGGCCATCTTTACTGAGGGCTCAGGCATGGCGGCCATCCTTGTCGGGGGCTCAGGCGTGGCAGCCATCTTTGCTGAGGGCTCAGGCATGGCGGCCATCTTTGCTGGGCGCTCAGGCACGGCGGCCATCTTTGCTGAAGGCTCTGGAATGGCGGCCATCTTGGACAGGCAGGACGTGAACAGCCTGTGGCTGGGCAGGCGTGGTGTGGATGACTCCAGACATGACGGTCAGGACGTGGAGACGCTGTGGTGTGCGCTGTGGGATTGTGGAGTCCCTCATGTGCAAATCCCACAGTGTGCGAGGAACCGCTCAACAGCAGGGCATGGTCGAAATATGCCCTTGAGGGCAACATCAGTAAAATCCACAATTAGACTCAACTTACAGAATTCTGCAACATAGTCTTCAATGGGGTGATGGCCTTGGCGGAGACGAAAAAGAGCAACTGCTGGGTCCATGGTTATCGGGTCATGCATTCTGTAATTTAGTCCACTGGAGGCAAGTTGCTTAGAGGACCCAAGTGCAGTTTATTCCATTACAAGATCCAACATAACATCACATGATCACACATCACACGATTTCACACGATTTTCACATGATTTCACTATTAAACTAATAGGTGTGTTCAAGAGTAGCCGCGTGCAGGCGGGGAGGAGCTGAAAACGGAGACGTGAAGTTGGACACTTTCTGCTTCTCGTAATCAGTTTTATTTTGATAATCATGACACAATATAACATCGCAACTACATGAAAAGAGCTTTAACTGTTATAAAAACACAGATTTTTGAGCATTTGATCGTTGTCATGCGGTGAATCCGGCCAATCATGAAACAGCTGTGTTGTCATCAGAGCTTGTGCAGCTCCTCTTGAAAAACTGCGCTGGCTGACTCGGGCGGCTGATCTTGAATCACTCTCGCGGTACTTGATGCCACGCGTCATGGCGTCGGAGCTGTCTCAATTCTGACAAAATTTCTTACCGGCATGCACTGCTTCAAGTCAGCTGCCGATGTATGGTGCTGCATCAAGTCGAACAAGCCTAATGACAACATAGGACACATGACCAGGAAGCACATGGCAAACATAACAAAACATGCCAAAGAAACAAGCACATAATAAAACATAAAACTTGAACAAGAACAAAACCAAAACTAGACATGACATGACACAAAGCAGCTAGTTCAGTTCTACCACACAAAGTTTGATGTTAAAGACGGATGACTAGTTTGACTATGTCCTGTGGTAGTACAGTATATTTAAGTGATTTTCAGTGCTTTTCATGTAGGAGAAACTATGGAGTGTTGTAACACCACCAGTTTCACCAATTAGAAATGAGCTACAGTGGTGAAAGCACTATGCATGGTCACCACCCTCCAGAGGCAAGAGTAGAAGTCTCTGTGAATAAATATAAAGAATTTACAGAACACAAAATAATAATAATCAGGTCAAATAAAATGTAAATTTGGGTCTGATTTTTAATTTTATTTGATATCATGTTAATGGAGGTTAAATGAATGCTTTGCTACAGATTCTCGCAGATTCTCGTTTATATAGTTATTAATATGTGCTTGAAGTATTTCTAGTCTCTAATTTCTTTCCCATTTCATTTAGCCTATTGTTATATAAATTATTTTTAAATGTTTCAAATAAAAGGGGGTTTCTGATGAATGCGTATTGGATAATAAGTAAACAAATGAATTAACAAAAAACGTACAATAATAAATAAATGGATGTACAAAATTTATATGCTTGATGTGCTTTCTAGTGCTTTCTAAGTTTAGCCTACACTGGGTTATGTTTTAACAACAGCACTCTTTGTTCTTGACATTGATTTAAACCATTTGGTTAAGTAGTAATCTAATAAACTAGTAAACTAATATTTTCAGATAAATGCGAAAACATCACATTAAAGTTTAGAGACAAAAACAATTTAAAGCAAGAAGTGTTAGAGCACTCAGTTAACTTACCAGATAGTAGACTGTAACTTACCACTTACCAGTTAGTAAACTCCAAAAGTGTTTAGGGTCATTGTCCTGCTTGGAAGACCCAGGACCTTTGACAGAGACACAGCTTTCTGATGCTGCCCTCCAAAATGTCTTGGTGATTTCATCATACCATGGACAGATTAAAGGCAATCTGTGCTAAAGGCAACAACACTTTTTTCACCAAAAAAAAAAAAAAAACATATTTTTTTGGCCCAGACTTAAATAAAAGTGCAAGAAACTTCTGATATTAATCTTCAAATGACAAGTGACATGAACTCATTAACTTTTCTGATGGCTCAGGTTTGAATTAGATTAGGGAAATAACAGAAGCAGTTCTGAGAAGTCTGATCTCTTCAAGCGGAAGATTAGCTGGTTTCATTACACACTATCTAGGCAAACATGTCAGGCAAACAAAGTAATTAAAACTCATCAGTTACTGTTTGTCTTGTCAATATGATGATACAATCTATTTCAACAGGAAAGCTAGGCAAACGTCTTTTACCCTAAGTAGGGTAAAAGACGTTTGCCTAGCTTTCCTGTTGAAATGGATTGTATCATCATATTGACAAGACAAACAGAAACTGATGAGTTTTAATTACTTTGTCTGCCTTATTTCTGTGTGAACAATGTGTCATAGCACACACAGTAACTGAAAAAGATTAGAAATTAAATGCTAAACCCACATTGCATACCAGATGCATTTATTCACGAATAAACATTACATATATTTACAGCATAATCACCCAAAATTGACTGATAAACTGTGAACACTCAGATAAGCGCAATTTGCGGGAAACCTCTGCTAAATTATGTGCATATGCTTCATGAATGTTCAATGTATTAAGTGAGTGTATAGTATGGTTTGTTTGGTTTGTACAGGGAGGAAATGTACACAGCGGTGTGTTCATTTAAATCCAAATGTAAACACTTTAAGCTCTCTGAATCCTTCCCTCCTTTAAGTATATTTGGTTTATAAACTCACAAATATTGCTTTTAATAACATAATTTCTGTCTTTCTGTTGGCAGTTTCATGTTTGCTATAGCTGTGATCCAGAACATTGTTTACAGTATTATGTTTATTAACTGCAATTTACACACATTTTTATGTACCTTAAAAATGAGTTCCTGTTTCCGGAATTGACATTTTCTTTTTTTTTTTTTGTACAGCAATACTATATTAGCCCTCCTTTTTTCAAAAATATTTTGTTCACAAGAGACCTGGCCTCCAGGTAAGTATTGCTCACTCTTTGAAATTACTTATGTTCATCCTTGTAAGACTAGATTTAAAACTAAAATTATTAGGAGTGGTAAAAAAATGTTTTCCTGTTTTACAGCCATGGAGACACAGTCTTTTCTTTTCTGCGTGGCAGTTTTAACAGTCACTGGTAAGATGAATTATATTGTATTGTAATGTGGTTTCTAACCCTTAATCAAGATTTGATGGCAACTAACATTTTCTCCAAGTAATTTGGCAATTCTATACTATTATATATAAGTATTATTACTGCTAATGATGTTTGTTTTATATGAACTATATATCACTAACTATAAATATGTAAAAAAAAAAATCTATTGTGTTTCTGTTTTACTACAGCAGTCAGCGGATGTCCAATAGGGCGTGAATTCATAACCGCTTTTATGACAAATTACCAATATGGAAAAGCTAGTCCGACTCTCTCCATAACAGCACAGAATTCCCCAGCCATTGTGAAAATTGAGATAAAGGCACTGAGTTACAATGAAAAAGTGAACATAGAACGAGGTGAGACCAAACGGATTGTCCTCCCAGCAAACACCGAGATTGAAGGTGACGGAACCTTCCGCAAAACCGTTTACATCTCTTCTACTGCCGATATCTCAGTCGTGTCATCCAACTTAAAGGAGTTCACCGGAGACAGCAGTGTGATCTTCCCGATAAATCAACTTGGCAGGAGTTATGTAGTTTTTACTCCAAACACGGGTCCAAGTCCATATAAAAAGGAGGTAGCCATAATCAATGGCAATTATGTGAACACAATTGATATTGTCTCCATTTCAGGATTTCTTATTTGGAAAACCACAAAGACCAAAACCATCACTTTATCTCCTTTTGAAGTTTATCAACTTCGCAGTCTAGAAAATTTGTCTGGAACAAAAATCTCATCCACGTCTCCAGTAGCTGTCCTGGCCGGACACGAGTGCTCCATGATCATAGGCACCTGTGAGCATGTCTTTGAGCAGCTGGTGCCAATTGAGTCTCTTTCCAACCAATACCTGGTCCCTGCGATGCATCAGTCCTCCAGCAAGGACACAGCCTATGTGGTTGCCCCAGAGGACAACACTGTTGTGTCCATTTTCAGTAGGGAGAAGTATCCCCAAAAAAGAAAACTTAATTCTGGAGAAGTTTTAGCTGTTGATTTGAGCATAAATGCTAAGCTCATCCAAAGTAGCAAAAACATAATGGTAATGTATTTCAGTAGCAATTTTCCCAATGATGAGTTTCTAACCAATGTCATACCAACCTCTGAGATGTCAAAATCTTGGACCATTCACTCTCAAGATGGCTATGATAACACTGTTGTTGTTGTTGCTGAAGCAGCATCAGCCTCCACCATTAGCGGTTCACTGAAGTGGAAAACGTTCCCTGCTAATGAGAAATTTGTATGGGCCACCAAGTCAATTGGTTCGCAGAAAGGTCCCATCACCATATCAGGTGATTCACTGATGGCTGCTTATGTTTTTGGTGGGAAAATAAGGCATGGATATGCCACAACAGGAGTGTGTAACACAGGTAAGAAATCATGACTGAAGAATGTTTTCCTTGTTTTGTGCAATCAGTCAAATTGCATATGAATTGTAACTGATCGAAATTACAAAAACATCTTTCTTGTGTTCCCTAAGTTTTTACGTCAACACCGCCTCCACCAGACCCCTGTGAGACTGTTAAGTGCCGTCAACAGGAGGAGTGCAGAAAGGGTGTCTGCGTCCCCACTTCCACTGCCACGTGTCAGGCAGTTGGCGATCCCCATTACAAAACATTTGATGGGAAATTATTTGACTTTCAGGGAACTTGTACCTACGTCATGGCAAGCAATACAAAGCCTCAAAAAGACCTTGTACCCTTTACCATCTTGGCAAAGAATAATCACAGGGGAAGCAAAAGGGTGGCATATGTAAGGACGGTTTCTGTCCTTGTGTACAATCACACAGTGGTTGCTGGCAGTCAAAGAGGAATTGTAGAGGTAAAAGTGAAAAGCACTTTATAATGCTTTTTGGTGTATTTAAACCACATTGAACAATAAGTAAATCTCTTTCTTTGGTCTTCGTGTTCTTGTTTTTCATTCTAGTTTGATGGTGAAAACACTTACCTGCCTTTGACTATAGATGGTGGCAAAATAAAAGTGGATCAGAGGGGATGGAATGTTATTATATCAACAGATTTTGGCTTAGAGGTGAAATATGACTGGAATATGATGTTGTATATCACAGTTCCAAGCAGCTATTTCCAGACTGTAGGTGGTCTTTGTGGAAACTATAATGGTGACCGAAGAGATGAATATATTGATCCCAAAGGCAAGGTGCTCTCCAGTGTCATTGAGTTTGCTAAGACCTGGAAAGTTCCAGATAATGATTTGTTTTGCAATGATGACTGTAATGGACAATGCCCAAGCTGCTCTTTAAGTCTTCAAGAGGAGTACAAAAAAGACACAAACTGTGGTGTCATGGCTAAAACTGATGGGCCATTTGCAAATTGCCACAACACTGTGGATCCCCACATGTATGTAGATAACTGTGTCTATGATGTCTGTATTAACAATGGTATCAGAAACTTCCTCTGCAACAACATTCAAAGCTACGTTGATGCTTGCATGTCAGCTGGAATCAAAATCACTGGAAAGTGGAGGACACTTTCCAACTGCCGTAAGTGTATATAAAGGCCTAAGAGGTTTAAATTCATTCAATATTTAGATTTATGAATGTGAATGGAACATTGGTGCTGTTTGTACAATTATGTTATTAATTTTGACAGACAATTAATGTGACATATAATCAGAATATTTATATTTTTGTTTTCCTCTTCTCCTCCAAGCTCTGGATTGTCCTGTCAACATGCATTATGATGCCTGCGGCACAGCCTGTGCTGCCTCTTGTGCAGATCGAGATGCCCCAGACAAGTGCACACTGCCATGTGTGGAAGGCTGCCAGTGCAATGCAGGTTTTGTCCGCAGTGGAGAAGAATGCATACCTGTGAAAAAGTGTGGCTGCACTTACAAAGGCCGATATTATCTAGCAGAGCAGACATTTTGGAGTGACAAAAAATGCACAGAGAAATGCGTGTGCAACCCTCAGACTGGAAACGTTGATTGTACAATGACAAAATGTAAGAAGTCCCAAGTGTGTGACACACGGAATGGAGTGAAAGATTGTTATCCAATGTCCTATAGTACCTGCCAGGGTGCAGGGGATCCACACTACCGCACATTTGATGGTAAAGCCTTTGACTTCCAAGGAACCTGTACCTATTATTTGTCCAAACTACTCAATACAACTGACCCATCATTGATACCTTTTGAGGTACTGGTCAAGAATGAGAACCGAGGAAGAAACATGGCAGTTGCTTATACGAAGACTGTGTCATTAAAAGTTTATGGATACAAGATTGTCTTGAGTAAGGATGACCCAGGCAAAGTGAAGGTCAGTACATTTAAAACTCTTATACACATTAATATGAATAACTGCATAAAGGCATAAACAAATGTCATTATATGCTAACCTACAAAAACCCACAATACTTTTAACAAAAACTTTTGTTAATTAGTTGGTAACTTGTGTCCTATAGGTCAACAATCTCTATGTGAATTTGCCATTTGAACAAGAAGATGGTCATTTCTCCATATTCTACAGTGGGTACTCTGGCATGATAAAAACTGACTTTGATCTGACTTTGAAATTCAACTGGGAAAGCCACGTATCACTGACTCTCCCTAGCACTTACTCCAGTGAAGTGGGGGGGCTTTGTGGCAACTGGAACAACAATGTCAATGATGATTTTCTTACTCCTAACAAAACGCTTGCTTCAACCCCAACAATTTTTGGAACCAGCTGGAAAGTCAAGGATGACCCTGGATGCTCGGATGGATGTCAAGGCAAAGCGTGTCCTAAATGTGACGCCGCAGAGAGAAACCAAGTCACTTTTACAAAGCCTTGCAGCATGATCACTGACAAACAGGGACCATTTAAAGGCTGCCATACTAAAGTGAATCCAAATCAGTTTTATGAGGATTGTGTGTATGACATGTGTATGTACGGTGGCCATTCATCAGCCCTCTGCAGTGCTCTTACTGCATACACAGCTGCTTGCCAAGATGCACTTGGCAAAGTGGAATCCTGGAGAACCAACAGTTTCTGCCGTTAGTATTCATTCCAACATTATTTATTCTCTTTAAGATTTTTAAATACATGTAACTCAATGATGATGCAAAAATATTGTGTAACTAGTCCTCAATATCATTTGTCCACAGCTGCATCCTGTATGGACAACAGCCACTATGAGGTTTGTGCAACAGGATGTTCCCAGACATGCCATGGCCTAACTGAGCCCAAGGCCTGTGAGGGGACTCCCTGTGTTGAAAGCTGTATATGTGATGAGGGCTTTGTCCTCAGCAACGGTGAGTGTGTGGCTATGGAACAATGTGGCTGTTCTTACAATGGCCAGTACTATCAACTGGGTCAGGAGTTCTTCCCTCAAGACAAGTGCCAGCAGAGATGTGAGTGCAAAGAGAATGGAAGAGTTCAGTGTAATGATGCATTCACCTGCAAACCAAACGAGAAGTGCCAGGTCCTGAATGGAGTTCAGGGCTGTTTCCCGGAGAGCAAAGCAGTTTGTTCAGTGTCAGGCTTTGGGCTTTATCAGTCATTTGATGGGAAGTCCTTCACTGTTGAAGGAGACTGTGAGTATAGATTGGCAGAGACAGCTCTGGACAAGGATAAGGGCATGAGCTCCTTCAGTGTGTTGGTGAAACAGCAGTCCTCCTCTGAGATAGTCTTTACTCGAAGAGTGGAAATACAAATAGAACAATCCACGATTACTTTGCTGCCCGGCCGTATCTGGGAGGTTCAGGTAATTTACTGGTTACTGAAACACTAACAATAGTTTTAAGAGATCAAATACTGTTGCCTAAAATGTTTAAGTTTTATCTTGGTGTTTTCTTTACAGGTGGACAATGTTAAAACCAATCTCCCTGTGACTGTGGATGAAGGACTGGCACAAGTCTATCAGAGCGGTGTTAACATTGTTGTGGAAACAGATTTTGGACTGAAACTGACGTATGATACAGTCTCCATGGCCAAAATTGAGATCCCATCCACTTTTAAAAATTTAGTCAAAGGTCTTTGTGGTAACTACAATGGAAACAGTGCAGATGATTTTCTCCTGCCAGATGGTATTCAGACATCTTCCGTGGTAGATTTTGCTGAGGCCTGGGTTTCACCATCAGACAAAATGATGTGCCAAACAATTTGTGGCTCCAAATGTTTAAATCCGGACAAAGACAAACAGACAGAGGCAGAAACATCTTGCAGAATGCTAATCGCAGAGAAGGGACCATTTTCTAGTTGTTACGAAAAAATTCCACCTCAGAAATTCTTTGATGAATGTGTCAAAGATGTGGCAGCACAACCAAAAGACAAGACAGTTCACTGTCGCCACATACAGAGGTATGTTGCCAGCTGTCAAGAGATTGGGACATCAGTCAACATCTGGAGGAATAACACCTTCTGTCGTAAGTGGCTGCATACTTTAGGTTGAAAAATAACTCTCCTCTAGCCTATCTACGTAATTGCCCCTTAATGCACCGAACCCTAAGTATTTCTTTAAAATTGCTCTGTTTTCTTCCAGCACTCACATGTTTCAAAAACAGTCATTATGAACTCTGTGCTGACACCTGTTCTTCAACCTGTGCAAGCCTGACAAAATCACAGAAATGCCCAATGTGTCAGGAAGGATGTCAGTGTGATGATGGCTTCTTGTTTGATGGAGGTGAATGTAAGACTTTGGATAGTTGTGGTTGTCATGCAGATGGAAAGTTTTACAAGGTGAGAATCTATCCGGTCTGTTCCTTTGATTGATTGATTTATTTATTGCTAAAAGTACTCAAACATGACACCAGTGACACCAACCACAAAAAAAAAAAAAAAAAGATTTTATCTTTCCCACCAAAATATTATTAATTTCATTAATATATTCTGCAGTCTGGTGAGACAGTCATTCTGGGAGAGTGTGAAGAAAAGTGCCTCTGCAAAGCTGGAGTGTTCTCCTGTGAACCCTTGGAATGTAATGAAGATCAGATCTGTGGCAAAAAAGATGGTGCCCTTGGGTGCTACAACAAAGGTTTTTATAATTATAATCAGTGTACCATAAAAGCAAAAATATTTGTTTATATGCCAGGTTTTTCCATTTTCTCTATTTTCTCTGTTTAATCCTTCAAGCAACGTACTGTCCAGTCAACATGCATTATGAGGCCTGCGGCACAGCCTGTGCTCCTTCTTGTGCAGATCGAAATACTCCAAATGAGTGCACACTGCCATGTGTGGAAGGCTGCCTGTGCAACGATGGTTTTGTCCGCAGTGGAGATGAATGCATACCTGTGAAAAAGTGTGGCTGCACTTACAAAGGCAGATATTATCTAGCAGACCAGACATTTTGGGGTGAGAAACAATGCACAGAGAAATGCGTGTGCAACTCTCAAACTGGAAATGTGGAATGCACACCAACAAACTGTAAGAATCCCCTAGTGTGTGGCACACGGAACGGAGTGAAAGATTGTTACCCATTGTCCTATAGTACCTGCCAGGGTGCAGGGGATCCACACTACCGCACATTTGATGGTAAAACCTTTGATTTCCAAGGAACCTGTACCTATTATTTATCCAAACTACTCAACACAGCTGACCCATCATTGATACCTTTTGAGGTACTGGTCAAGAATGAGAACCGAGGAAGAAACATGGCAGTTGCTTTTACCAAGAGTGTATCATTAACAGTCTATGGATACACGATTGTCTTGAGTAAGGATGACCCAGGCAAAGTGAAGGTCAGTTCATCAAAAAGACTCTTATACCATTAATATGAATCACTGCATGCATAAACAAGTTGAATGTTATTGTACACTCACCTACAAAATAACACATGGTTTTGAATATTAACTGACCTGGATGAATTTGTCTTATAGGTCAACAATCTCTATGTGAATTTGCCATTTGAACTAGAAGATGGTCGTCTTTCAATATTCTACAGTGGGTACTCTGGCATGATAAAAACTGACTTTGACATGACTTTGAAATTCAACTGGGAAAGCCACGTATCACTGACTCTCCCCAGCACTTACTACGGTGAAGTGGGGGGGCTTTGTGGCAACTGGAACAACAATGCCAATGATGATTTTCTTACTCCTAACAACACCTTTGCTTCAACCCCAACAATTTTTGGAACCAGCTGGAAAGTCAAGGATGACCCTGGATGCTCAGATGGATGTCAAGGCAAAGCGTGTCCTAAATGTGACGCCGCAGAGAGAAACCAAGTCACTTTTACAAAGCCTTGCAGCATGATCACTGACAAACAGGGACCATTTAAAGGCTGCCATACTAAAGTGAATCCAAATCAGTTTTATGAGGATTGTGTGTATGATATGTGTATGTACGGTGGCCATTCGTCAGCCCTCTGCAGTGCTCTTACTGCATACACAGCTGCTTGCCAAGATGCACTTGGCAAAGTGGAATCCTGGAGAACCAACAGTTTCTGCCGTTAGTATTGCATTATTTCAATTATAATTAATTACTCATTACTCTAGTTTGACATTAGTTCTTAACATGATCTGTCCACAGCTACAACCTGTAAGGCACACAGCCACTATGAGGTTTGTGCGACAGGATGCCCGCAGACCTGCCGTGGCCTCACTGAGCCCAAAGCCTGTAAGGGCACTCCCTGTGTTGAAGGCTGCACATGTGACAAAGGCTTTGTCCTGAGCGATGGTGAGTGTGTGGCTGCACAGCAGTGTGGATGTACTTACAATGGCCAGTACTATCAACTGGGTCAGGAGTTCTTCCCTCAAGACAAGTGCCAGCAGAGATGTGAGTGCAAAGAGAATGGAAAAGTTCAGTGTAATGATGCATTCACCTGCAAACCAAACGAGAAGTGCCAGGTCCTGAATGGAGTTCAGGGCTGTTTCCCGGAGAGCAAAGCAGTTTGTTCAGTGTCAGGCTTTGGGCTTTATCAGTCATTTGATGGGAAGTCCTTCACTGTTGAAGGAGACTGTGAGTATAGATTGGCAGAGACAGCTCAGGACAAGGATAAGGGCATGAGCTCCTTCAGTGTGTTGGTGAAACAGCAGTCCTCCTCTGAGATAGTCTTTACTCGAAGAGTGGAAATACAAATAGAACAATCCACGATTACTTTGCTGCCCGGCCGTATCTGGGAGGTTCAGGTAATTTACTGGTTACTGAAACACTAACAATAGTTTTAAGAGATCAAATACTGTTGCCTAAAATGTTTAAGTTTTATCTTGGTGTTTTCTTTACAGGTGGACAATGTTAAAACCAATCTCCCTGTGACTGTGGATGAAGGACTGGCACAAGTCTATCAGAGCGGTGTTAACATTGTTGTGGAAACAGATTTTGGACTGAAACTGACGTATGATACAGTCTCCATGGCCAAAATCGAGATCCCATCCACTTTTAAAAATGCAGTCAAAGGTCTCTGTGGTAACTACAATGGAAACAGTGCAGATGATTTTCTCCTGCCAGGCGGTATTCAGACATCTTCCGTGGTAGATTTTGCTGAGGCCTGGGTTTCACCATCAGACAAAATGATGTGCCAAACAATTTGTGGCTCCAAATGTTTAAATCCGGACAAAGACAAACAGACAGAGGCAGAAACATCTTGCAGAATGCTAATCGCAGAGAAGGGACCATTTTCTAGTTGTTACGAAAAAATTCCACCTCAGAAATTCTTTGATGAATGTGTCAAAGATGTGGCAGCACAACCAAATGACAAGACAGTTCACTGTCGCCACATACAGAGGTATGTTGCCAGCTGTCAAGAGATTGGGACATCAGTCAACATCTGGAGGAATAACACCTTCTGTCGTAAGTGGCTGCATACTTTAGGTTGAAAAATAACTCTCCTCTAGCCTATCTACTTAAATGCTTCTTAATGCACCGAACCCTAAGTATTTCTTTAAAATTGCTCTGTTTTCTTCCAGCACTCACATGTTTCAAAAACAGTCACTATGAACTCTGTGCTGACACCTGTTCTTCAACCTGTGCAAGCCTGACAAAATCACAGAAATGCCCAATGTGTCAGGAAGGATGTCAGTGTGATGATGGCTTCTTGTTTGATGGAGGTGAATGTAAGACTTTGGATAGTTGTGGTTGTCACGTAGATGGAAAGTTTTACAAGGTGAGAATCTATCCGGTCTGTTCTTTTGATTTTATTTTTATTTATTTATTTATTTATTGCTAAAAGTACTCAAACATGACACCAATGACACCAACCACAGAAAAAAAAAAACAAAAAAAAAAACAGTGAGATTTTATCTTTCCCACCAAAATATTATTTATTTTTATTAATATATTCTGCAGTCTGGTGAGGCAGTCATTCTTGGAAAGTGTGAAGAAAAGTGCCTCTGCAAAGCTGGAGTGTTCTCCTGTGAACCCTTGAAATGTAATAAAGATCAGATCTGTGGCAAAAAAGATGGTGCCCTTGGGTGCTACAACAAAGGTATTTATATTTATAATCAGTGTACCATAAAAGCAAAATAATTGTTTATCTGCCAGGTTTTTCAGTTTGCTCTCTTTTCTCTGTTTAATTCTTCAAGAAACTTACTGTCCAGTCAACATGCATTATGAGGCCTGCGGCACAGCCTGTGCTGCCTCTTGTGCAGATCGAAATGCCCCAGCCAAGTGCACACTGCCATGTGTGGAAGGCTGCCTGTGCAACGATGGTTTTGTCCGCAGTGGAGAAGAATGCATACCTGTGAAAAAGTGTGGCTGCACTTACAAAGGCAGATATTATCTAGCAGACCAGACATTTTGGGGTGAGAAACAATGCACAGAGAAATGCGTGTGCAACCCTCAAACTGGAAATGTGGAATGCACACCAACAAACTGTAAGAAGTCCCAAGTGTGTGACACACGGAATGGAGTGAAAGATTGTTATCCAATGTCCTATAGTACCTGCCAGGGTTCTGGGGATCCACACTACCACACATTTGATGGTAAAGCCTTTGATTTCCAAGGAACCTGTACCTATTATTTATCCAAACTACTCAATACAGCTGACCCATCATTGATACCTTTTGAGGTACTGGTCAAGAATGAGAACCGAGGAAGAAACATGGCAGTTGCTTTTACCAAGAGTGTGTCATTAAAAGTTTATGGATACAAGATTGTCTTGAGTAAGGATGACCCAGGCAAAGTGAAGGTCAGTTCATCAAAAAGACTCTTATACCATTAATATGAATCACTGCATGCATAAACAAGTTAAATGTTACTGTACACTCACCTACAAAATAACACATGGTTTTGAAAATTAATTGACCTGAATGAATTTGTCTTATAGGTCAACAATCTCTATGTGAATTTGCCATTTGAACTAGAAGATGGTCGTCTTTCAATATTCTACAGTGGGTACTCTGGCATGATAAAAACTGACTTTGATCTGACTTTGAAATTCAACTGGGAAAGCCACGTATCACTGACTCTCCCCAGCACTTACTACGGTGAAGTGGGGGGGCTTTGTGGCAACTGGAACAACAATGTCAATGATGATTTTCTTACTCCTAACAAAACGCTTGCTTCAACCCCAACAATTTTTGGAACCAGCTGGAAAGTCAAGGATGACCCTGGATGCTCGGATGGATGTCAAGGCAAAGCGTGTCCTAAATGTGACGCCGCAGAGAGAAACCAAGTCACTTTTACAAAGCCTTGCAGCATGATCACTGACAAACAGGGACCATTTAAAGGCTGCCATACTAAAGTGAATCCAAATCAGTTTTATGAGGATTGTGTGTATGATATGTGTATGTACGGTGGCCATTCGTCAGCCCTCTGCAGTGCTCTTACTGCATACACAGCTGCTTGCCAAGATGCACTTGGCAAAGTGGAATCCTGGAGAACCAACAGTTTCTGCCGTTAGTATTGCATTATTTCAATTATAATTAATTACTCATTACTCTAGTTTGACATTAGTTCTTAACATGATCTGTCCACAGCTACAACCTGTAAGGCACACAGCCACTATGAGGTTTGTGCGACAGGATGCCCGCAGACCTGCCGTGGCCTCACTGAGCCTACAAGCTGTAAGGGCACTCCCTGTGTTGAAGGCTGCACATGTGACAAAGGCTTTGTCCTGAGCGATGGTGAGTGTGTGGCTGCACAGCAGTGTGGATGTACTTACAATGGCCAGTACTATCAACTGGGTCAGGAGTTCTTCCCTCAAGACAAGTGCCAGCAGAGATGTGAGTGCAAAGAGAATGGAAAAGTTCAGTGTAATGATGCATTCACCTGCAAACCAAACGAGAAGTGCCAGGTCCTGAATGGAGTTCAGGGCTGTTTCCCGGAGAGCAAAGCAGTTTGTTCAGTGTCAGGCTTTGGGCTTTATCAGTCATTTGATGGGAAGTCCTTCACTGTTGAAGGAGACTGTGAGTATAGATTGGCAGAGACAGCTCAGGACAAGGATAAGGGCATGAGCTCCTTCAGTGTGTTGGTGAAACAGCAGTCCTCCTCTGAGATAGTCTTTACTCGAAGAGTGGAAATACAAATAGAACAATCCACGATTACTTTGCTGCCCGGCCGTATCTGGGAGGTTCAGGTAATTTACTGGTTACTGAAACACTAACAATAGTTTTAAGAGATCAAATACTGTTAAAATGTTTAAGTTTTATCTTGGTGTTTTCTTTACAGGTGGACAACGTTAAAACCAATCTCCCTGTGACTGTGGATGAAGGACTGGCACAAGTCTATCAGAGCGGTGTTAACATTGTTGTGGAAACAGATTTTGGACTGAAACTGACGTATGATACAGTCTCCATGGCCAAAATCGAGATCCCATCCACTTTTAAAAATGCAGTCAAAGGTCTCTGTGGTAACTACAATGGAAACAGTGCAGATGATTTTGTCTTGCCAGATGGTATTCAGACATCTTCCGTGGTATATTTTGCTGAGGCCTGGGTTTCGCCATCAGACAAAATGATGTGCCAAACAATTTGTGGCTCCAAATGCTTAAATCCAGACAAAGACAAACAGACAGAGGCAGAAACATCTTGCAGAATGCTAATCGCAGAGAAGGGACCATTTTCTAGTTGTTACGAAAAAATTCCACCTCAGAAATTCTTTGATGAATGTGTCAAAGATGTGGCAGCACAACCAAATGACAAGACAGTTCACTGTCGCCACATACAGAGGTATGTTGCCAGCTGTCAAGAGATTGGGACATCAGTCAACATCTGGAGGAATAACACCTTCTGTCGTAAGTGGCTGCATGTTCCAAAATAACCTACTTCTTGATTATCCTCTTGCTGGCCTTCTTTTTACGTGGCCTTAGAGGAAGATACTGTGTAAATTAAATATTCTCTCTAAAAACTGATTCCTGAGCAAGTCTCTAAAAACAATCTTGTATTCTTCCAGCACTCAAGTGTTCAGCCAACAGTCACTATGAGCTTTGTGCTGACACCTGTTCTTCAACTTGCGCCAGCCTGACTGACTCGAGGAATTGTCCACCATGTCAGGAAGGATGTCAGTGTGATGATGGCTTCTTGTTTGATGGAGGAGAATGTAAGACTTTGCAGGACTGTGGTTGTAATGTAAATGGAAAGTTTTATAAGGTGAGAAACCATTCCAGTTTCTTTTTTGCAGTAGTCAAACATCACACTAGTCACAGGAAAAAATGTAACTTGTTGTGTCTAATTTTTTCTGCAGTCAGGTGAGACGGTCATCCGAGGAGAGTGTAAAGAGAAATGCCTCTGCAAAGCAGGAGTGTTCTCCTGTGAACCCTTGAACTGTGATGCAGATCAGATCTGTGACAAAAAAGAAGGTGTCACTGGGTGCTACAAGAAAGGTAAATATATCTATAATGAACATTGTAAAGCATTTCCCAAGTTGGTTTTAATGAAACCATAATACTGGTGTGCACCTCTGTTCCAGATCTTTGCAGTAACTATAAGTGCCGTGAACAAGAGTACTGCATTGTGAAGGACAATAATGCACTGTGCGTCGCAAAGTCAAAGGCCTCTTGCATTGCCAAAGGAGATCCTCATTACAAAACCTTTGATGGAAACCACTTCTCCTTCCAGGGTACTTGCTCCTATACTTTAGTTAAAACTTCAGGCAAAGACCAAACACTAACACCTTTCAGCATCGTCAACAAGAACGAGATGCAGAAAGGCAGGCGTGGTTCTTACGTCAAGTCAGCCACCATTACAGTCAGAGGACATGACATCACTTTCATCCAAGGCAACCGCAATCATGTGACAGTAAGTCAGTACCATCAAGTCAATGTTAAAACATCTCAGTGGTAATATTGTATATCAGGAGAAGCCACCCTTGCATCCAGAGGGCTACCTTCCTAGACTTCAGTTCCAACCTTGCTGCTGCTATTTTCCAGCAACCTTGAATACCTTAATTAGCTGGTTCAGATGTGTTTAATTAGGGTTGGAGTTGAAATCTTCAGGAGGAGTGTTAACTACCCTTTGTTGTACACTTTGGAAATTCTCTACTTGATGTGTCTGTTGCTTGCTCTCATTTTGTCCTATCCAGATTGATGGCACAGTTTCAAACCTTCCTGTGAATTTGAACTCTGAGGGAATCAACATAACGCAGTCAGGCACTACAGGGGTTCTGCAGACAGATTTTGGCTTGGAGGTCATGTTTAATTGGAAAGATACCCTCATGGTGACACTGTCCAGTAGCTACTATAATAACATAGTGGGAATGTGTGGAACCTACAGTCATGACCTGCAGGATGATTATGTCACACCGAGTGGTAACAGCATGACAGACATCACAGAATGGGCAAAGTCTTGGAGTGTCCCTGAAAGCAATAGCAACTGCTGGCACTTTCCCCCTTGCTCAGATGAAAAGAAGTTGCTATATAGCGGACAAAGCTACTGTGGCTTGTTAGAGAATGTGACGGGTCCATTTGCCCAGTGCCATGACATAATATCAAAGAGGCGATTCGCTGCTGACTGCCTTTTCCAAATGTGTCTCAGTGATGGAAGTCAAAATGCTTTCTGCAGAGCCTTCAATAATTATGTGTCCTCCTGTGCACTGGTAAAGGCTGACGTGTCTCCAGAGTGGAAGCAACTCACTAACTGCGGTAAGTCATGGCTACACTCAAAAAAATGATTTTTTGATGCTGTTCACTTTATTTAAACAACTTATTTTGATTCAACACAATTGTATTAGGTTTCTGGTTCAAATGTAATTGCTTCATGTTAAATTGACTTGAAACGATTACTTTTTGACTTAACTTGATATTTTCATATTAAAATAACATGGTTCAAACAAGTAAACTCAACCAGGACTCAATCAAACAGGACTTTCACTACCCGTCATGCTTTGCAAAGGGGCTGATCTGGGAGAGTAAATGTTGAAATAAAGTGTTATTTTAAGCAGTTTTTAGCAACATGAGAAAATGGAGAGACTTTTTAATGTTTACTGATCTATTATGTTGGTATTTAAAAGTTTCTGTTATGTTAATGGTTTTGGGGTTACCATTGTGGTGAAGTGTAGAGCATGTGCTTGGGTTGAGGACCTGCTAACAACAATTAAAGTTGTTTTAATAATAAAAACAGCTATTTTGGGCATGCCATAGATGGAATAAAACCATCTTCTGGCTAACACCTAACAATAAGAGTCTTTACAGAGTAAAGATTTTGTAAAAGTTGTGAAAATGGTTCTTGAACGCATCCACTATATAAACTAATCAATTGAACTGGATTTTTAGGATAACTAAATGTAAAGGTTTTGGACAAAATTAAGAAAGTTAACCTGATTCAACTAAATAGCATTGAGTTAACCTTATGTAATAAATTTAAGTTAACTGAAATAAATAATGTTTATTAAATGCAACATAACAAAGTTACGTGGAACCTGTTGACATAAAAAAATTAAGTAAATCCAACGTATCATTTTTTTGAGTGTATGACTCAAAATCTTTGTTTAATGGATGTTATATTAATGCTAACACCTTTCCTGTCTTTTATTCCCAACAGGATGAAGATTTTTGTCTCAAGTTGATTGCATCCCAGTGAAAATGAAAATGACTAAATAAATACATTTCTGTTGTGGATTTCACAGTTAATATATTGACATATAACAGTTTTTGTCATTACTTAATATCACATTACATAATATGAGACTTGGTGTTTAAAATGGATGTTTAAGTGAGTTTCTTTTCTTAAATGACTACATATTCATAGATGTCAACTTGTCCTGTCCTCAAATCAGTCTGTGATTAATCTTGGGTTAAATTGCTCTGTTTTAAAATTGATGTATTCCTTCAAATGCCTCAATAATTAACATTCTTATTAAATTCTTGCATCTGTGTGCATTATACAGCTGTCATTTCCTTTGTCTGTTATTATTAGTGTCAAAAATCATTAACAGAAATATAGGTTATGCCAACCGTGTCAGCTTCTAATAATGGCATATCAATATTTTATATAAATATCTATATGTAGATACCCCATTCAACTGCTCCAGACACGTCAAAGCATCCACCATTTTGCAACAGTCAATATTTCAGATGCTGCTCAGCTCTCACATTAACCAATGAATTTTCATTACAACCTCAACCTTACACCATTGTCCAATCTATGCCACAATATTCTGCAGCCTAAAAGAAAGCCATATACAGTGCTGCTTGAAAGTTTGTGAACCCTTTAGAATTTTCTATATTTCTGCAAAAATATGACCCAAAACATCATCAGATGCTCACAAGTCCTAAAAGTAGACAAAGAGAACCCAATCAAACAAATGAGACAAAAATATATACTTTGTCAATTATTTATTGAGAAAAATTATCCAGTATTACATATCTGTGAGTGGCAAAAGTATATAAACTCTTGCTTTCAGCATCTGGTGTCACCCCCTTTTGCAGCAATAATGGTAACTAAACATTTCCGGTAACTGCTGATCAGTAATACACTAACACTTGAAGGAATTTTAGTCCATTCCTCAGTACAGAACAGCTTCAACTCTGCTTCATGTTCATGTTAGTGGGTTTCCTCACAAAAGAACTGCTTGCTTCAAGTCCTTCTACAACATTTCAATTGGATTAAGGTCTGGACTTTGAATTGGCCATTCTAAAACATTAACTTTGTTCTTCTTAGACCATTTTTTTTCCTGATCCTTTAGAGGGTTAAAGACATAAGAAACTTTGGTAAGTGTCACAGATGAGTCATAAATATCGGAAGCAGGGGCGTAGATTACGCGGGGGACGGGGGGACGTGTCCCCCGCACTTTTAATAAAACGTAAATTCGTCCCCCGCACTTTTTTCGGCCAAGTGTGTTCATATAGAGGCCAATGTGAATAAATCTTGTGTTGATTCAAAGAGACAAGTTAGTCTATGCGTGACCTGTCGTTTTATTCTTAACTAAAATGAGGCGATCTAAACATTATGGAGCGCTCACTCATGTTTCATTCATACTGGAAGCCGGAGGGCGCTCTCGCGCAGAAAGTCCAAAACGATTTCGTAGAAGTAATTCAGCTATTCGCTGCAACAGCAACTGGATAAAATGCAGAAACGTATCGACTGATGAAACGTGAGGAATATAACACACGATTGCGAGAAGATATGGTTTATGTGTGATTTTCAAGCCATCTGAAGGTATTTATTGACAATTTAGTATATCAATAATGCAGTGCTAACTGACAACTTTTTCAATGTTTTTGAAAGAAGTCTCTTCTGCTCGCCAAGGCTGCATTTATTTAATCAAAAACAATAAATGCAGTAAAAACAGTAATATTGCGAAATATTATTACAAAAAAAATTACAAATTAAAATAGCTGTTTTCTGTGTTTATACTATTTATTCCTGTGATGCAAAGCCGAGTTTTCAGCAGCGTTAGCTATTACAGTATTATAGCTTAGTATGATCCTTCAAAAGTCATTCTAATATGCTGATTTGCTGCTCAAGAAACATTTCTGATTATTATCTGTGTTGAAAAAAGTTGGTTAAAATTGTTATGGAAACCATGATACATTTAATTTTTCTGGATTCTTTGATGAATAGAAAGTTCAATGAACAGCTTTTATTGTCATTGTCACTTTTGATAAATTTAATGCATCCTTGATGAATAAAAGTATTAATTTCTACCACAAATGTCTGAATGGTATCATGGTTTCCACAAAAATATGAAGGAGCACAAATGTTTTCAACATTTATGATAATAAGAAATGTTTCTTGAGCAGCAGATCAGCATATTAGAATGATTTCTGAAGGATCATGTGACACTGAAGACTGGAGTAATGATGCTGAAAATTCAGCTTTGATCACAGGAATAAATTACATTTTAAAATATATTCACATAGAAAACAGCTATTTTAAATTGTAATACTATTTCACAATATTACTGTTTTTACTGCATTTTTTGGTAAAATAAATCCAGCCTTGGTGAGCAGAAGAGACATTTCAATTGTACAATTACAATTGTAATGATTCCAATCTTTTGATAGGTACAGTATTTTCTGCCTTATTCTGTGATATTTTTAAAATCCATGAGAAGGACTTGATGCACAAGTGTTTGAAGTACATAAACCAATCATAAAATTGTCATAAAATATAGGGAAAAATCATAGATACTGGTTATTGTTCAGCAGTGTATTTGATTTCTTATTAAAAGCAAATTGATTTCAAATTAAAAGCAAGAGATGAGATAAAAAAAAAATAATAAGATTATCAATTAGACAAAGGTCAGATAAAAACCTGTATTACACCCAAAATTTCTGTCCCCCTCACTGAAATGATTGCTATGCCCCTGACTGGAAGGACTCTTCTCATCTGGGGCACTGTTGAATTCTCATTATGATTATTCTTTTGGCATGGTCACATGTCTCTAAAAATAATAAATAACTCCTGCAAACACAATTGGATAAAACAAAGGCAATATCTTTTCCCTTCAAGGCTGAGTTTTTGTTGAAAACTACATTCACAAATTCAAACATTCAAACAACATGAAAACTACATTCACACAGGGCACAGAATAAAATAAGAATGAATTAGAAGTTCAAACTTACAATTCCTTTTCTACAAAATAACTATGATTTTCAATTCATTATACAAGAAGAGCAAAATGTAATAAATATTACTAATTAAATAAATATTGTTTAATAATTGTCACAGACCCGCCAGGCTCCATCACCAGCCAATCACAGCGCACTCCCTCACCAGAGTTCTAATCACACGCACCTGTTTCCCATCAGCACCTCATAACCACAGATACTTACCACAGCACTCACCTCAGTCATTGTCTGGTCTCGTTTATGCATCAGGACTCTCTAAGCTTATCTACAAGACTTCGTTGATACTTACCTTCTCCACTCCAGCGTGTTTCCCCAGTCTCTGTGCTTTGTTTTCTGTGTGTGAGTTCACCTCCTGTCTCCGTTTGTCCACCCAGCTACCCACCTTTTGCCATCAGCTATCCACCCAGCTTCTAGACCAAGAAGAGTATTAGTATTCCAGTTATCACTTCTCAAGTTTAATTCTACCATTCACTTACCTGCTCATCTGTGTTAAACCTGCTACTCTCCAATAAACATCTATCTGTTGAATTCCTGTTGTCTCCTACCGTTCTATCCGTAACAATAATATTGTGTGTAATTCATTCTGCTGCCCACTGGATCCTTGTCGAAAGGGTATGCTTATGCCAAATAATTCTGAAGCTGATAGATGAGTAGCCTGAAATAAAATAACCCTAGAACACAACCTACTTGGAGCAGATTATGTCCAGGGAGAAAGTATCTATGGCCACTTACTCTAAAAGTTACCTCTGGTTTTGAAACCCAAAATTGAGGTTATCTACTTACTTGCTAAGTAAACTTAGTTGCATACACTGCTTTTTGGAATTATTATCCAATGAACTAAAAAAATAAATATTGTAATCCCAGTGCAAACAGAGTAAGTAAACTGCTATTTTACTATTTGCTACAACTTTAAATTGATTGTAGCCTACTTAGTGAATTTAAGTTATGACAAAAAGTTGCATAGGCTGTCAACAGAAAAGAAAAAGCTCTCAGATTTCATTAAAATATCTTCATTTGTGTTCCGAAAATGAATGAAAGTCTTGTATGTTTGGAACAACAGGAGAACAATTAATGACAGAATTTTAATTTTTGGGTGAACTAACCCTTTAAGATCTAGTTTGAAAAACTAGCAGTTAGACAAGAGGTCTTCTTTTACAGGTTCAGTAAGACCGTTCTACCTTTTTACAAAAGTCTTGAAGAAAAACCTTAGATGACTAACTTTTATGAATAGTCTAAGCAGTTAATGCAACTGGCCACTGACTGATTTTCAAAGGCCACAGCTGCTTCATATTTTATTACAGAAGCCTCTGTGTTTAGTTTATGACTATTTATTCTTTATTTAACTGTAATTATACAATTTGGGTGTCATACAGTCTATTCGTACAGTTAATACAAGCAGTGTTTTGCTAGCATAACCACAAGTATCAAGTGAAATCAATCATGACAGATTGTTTTGTAGAAAATTACATAATCCATAATGACTAAGTGGCAAGTGCTTAATTAAACACATCTATGAAATAAAGTTTGACTTAAACTTTAGTTAAGTGACACTTTACAGTGTTCAAGAGGTCATTAATCTCAGCATTTTCAGGAAACATTTTTATTAAAAATGATCACAGTCTGGTTGAGAATACATTTATAGATGAATACTAATGCATCATTTGGACATATTAAGTTTAAAACCTTGATATGACTAATGTGTGTACAGTGAAATAGATCAATGTTTTTTCATTTGTAAATTGATTAATTGCACTATTTGTATGTCTCTCATATCTGTATTTACATTAACATTTACGTCACTTCATCTAAAATGAGACAGTATGTTTATGTAAAGATTAAGGGTTTATCAGATAATAACTTACGAGTACAAAGACATAAATTTATTAAAAGGTGGAGTCCTGCAATGTCAATAATTCTAGGCATGTGAGAGGAATTTGTGTTTGAGTATGTGCAGAATCTTTTGCATGTGATTGATGTAAATGTTCACTGACATGCAACAGAACTTTGTACAGAACCTACTGATACTGACATAACCATAGTTATTTACGATCCTTCAATAAAACGTATGGTCAGAAACAAAATTTTAAGAAAAAGTAAAAAATATAATGCTTTTGTAAAAATGTATTAAATATTATTATTAGCAAAATTAATAATCAAAACTCCAAAAATCATGTCCTAAATGTGCAATAATTAACACTAATAGGCTAATTCTCTGTTCATTTTTAATGTTTTTCTGCATTTATCCTCATAATACTCTCAATAAATTACCCTCATGTCTTGTTCCTTTATTCAGTGGAACAAAGAGGTTTTTGTAGAAGCTGCAGTTACAATAAAAATGTGAAAGTCCAAAATGGTTTCAAAGTATCATAAAATTAGATGACTGCCATTCATGTACTATATTTTGATTCTTATAAAATCATGTGATAGCTTTGTGTGCAGAAGAGACCTACATTTAAGATGTTATTTGCTGAAGCATGGTTATTATATGAATAAGCTATTTGCTATTCACTAAAAATGTGAAATCTGAAAACAACGCAACTCACACAACAAAGGTTTTAAATTTCTGTTTATTGTTGTTTTTGTCAAATGTGATGTTTAATTGAACCACATTCACTGCTCCATTTTGTGCCTGAGGCTGATGGGTTGCTGACTCATGGTGCTCGTCCACTGAGCCCCATCTCTTTGCATCAAGAGAGAAGTGCTGGAAGTTCTACAATACAAAATTTTCAAGCAAGCAACTAATCCTACTGACTTACTATGTCATAATGAACAAAGAATTATAATGTTCCTCATATGTCACAGCAAGCTTTCTTGCTTCAAAACAAAAGTTTATTCTTATTTTTGCGTGCCTAGAGTGTGTGCTGTACTTTTTGTATTATACGCAGTCTGCTTAATCAATATTTATTTATCATAAACTAAGCAAACGATATGAGCAAACTTTGACTTTCTGTAGATAGCATAGATAGCATAGCATAGAGCAAAGTTTTGTCTTTAAGCACATTCATTCTATCCACATAGACTTTAAAAGACAACTATGTATCATGATCACTGAAACAGCAGTTTCAGTGAGGACATTAAGCAAAGCCACAATACGTGCTGCAACAGAAGAGATGTACTGCTTATCACCACAAAGTTTAAACTTCACTGTTTAGTGAAAGAGAAGCAGAAATCTAAATGAGGCTAGACGGGTTGTGTTGTGTTAATACTATTCTAAATAATGCTGCAAAACAAACATATCACAAGGGTCAGCACTTTCTACAGAATCATAGAAATCAACAGATCCCAAATTATTCATTTTAAATATATACATTTCAACAGTGTTTTCAGTAACCAAGAATGTTTGTAAAAATGATGCTTGCCTTTGTGTGAGAATGTAATCTTAGCAAGATCTGCACGATTGCCATCTGCATATCATCATTGTTTTCTGTTGATGGAAAATTCAAGGGCTCTAACCAACATCTCAATGATCAATCAGCAGTTGTGACTTCCGATGTTATATTCAACCAGCCTCATCATTTGTCATACAGAAATGCAGGTTAAATAGCACAGTAGGGTCGGCTAGAAATCCAGTTTCATGGTGAGGTGAAATACTTAAATAACCATATAAAACTATAAAAGTGAGAAACTATTATTTAGCTGTATGAATCTCTTGGACTTTCTAAAGGTTGAAACATCTTACCACGAAACCACATCCCCTAAAGCATCTGACTAGCTGGAGTTTGTTTTCAGCATTAACATTGTTTGAAAGAACTATCAAAATGATTTTTACAATTCTGTGCATCAACATGATCTTATTTGCTTTGCCCCTTTATGTAAATGTGTAATACTTTCCTTTGATTTTTACATTATTCTAATTGTATGTAACAAAGGTCTAGCACTTTCAAACACTTGGCTTAACCTTAACTATCCACTGTCAGTGTAAAACTGCCCTTTTCAAGTCTGTGTCTGAAATTTCAGAAATCTATACATTTGACCCTTGGGGCACATTACCACATTACATTATAAGAATCATGATCAATGTGACAGATCATGAGTGAATAAATAAAAATTTTTTTAGTAGGCAACCTTTTCACACCTTGCAAGTAGCAATTACAGTCTGAGCTTGTAACGGAAGTATAATGTACCTCTCAAATATTTATTTCTTAGAGTGGTGTTGCAAAAACCACAGCTCACACTGCTGCTGCGCTTCTGAAAAATGTCATGCATGAAATGTGATCTTATGTCCTGGATATTAAGGATGTTTATTCTTGATGTCATGTGTACATATGGTAAGATGAATGATATGTTTATGTCCGGTATCATTGGGTTTCTCAATACATTTGGTTAGTTCCTTAATATTGATCCAAACGATAATAAAATAATTAAATGTACACATTTTGAGCACTGCAATGTACTGTAACTTCTTGATATTTCAAAAAGATTAACATTTTGAACTTTTTTTTTTACATTGATGGTACTGAGATGTGTTGTGGCTTTCACAGGTTTGAATGTATGTCGGGGAGGTCTAATCAACAATGTCAGTTTATCCACTGATCTTCAATCTGAAGTCCTGCTTCCCTGTTTCTTTGAATCAGACCTCTTGAAATCAAACCAAACAAATGAATCTTGTGTGGTGTGGACTCACCTCAGTACAGACTTTGTGGAGATCAGTCTGGATGGTGTGGCAAAGTTCTGGAACAACCGACGTGGACGGATTGAGACATTCCCAAAATTACCAGAATCTGAATTGTTGGACTTCTCCATCCGTATCCGTAATGTGCAGCAGTCTGATTTAGGTGTCTACCACTGCAAACTGTTCAGAGAGACCAACTGTTTCCTCGCCTATAAGATAATTGAACTACAACAACTACACAAAGGTAAATAGCAATATTGCTAGTTAATCTTAACATGCAGCTACTGCTTGAAACACTGCCTTTAAAAAGTTTTTTTTCAAATTAGACAAATCATTACAGCTAATGTCAATATAAATTGGCCCTCATGTAAAAGAGACAGTGCATGTATTCTTTCTTTCTCAAGGTTTATTTCATGATGCAAAACCATTTTGTGGCAATATGGTACTATATAGACTTGGGACTAAATTGGCCCACTTTTTAGTGTATAAAAGTATAGGCTACTTTAACAGTAGTAACTTTGAGTACACAACTAGTTTATAAGTTTTTCATTTGTAATGCAACTATACTACAAGTGAACTTATAGATTTACTGATAGTTTACTAGTCAAATACTTGTAGCACATTTTTTAGTTTATGAAAGTACAATTTGAAGTATACTCTCAGTAAACTACTAGTTTAGTAGTTTTATACTGCAAATATACTTGTAAGTTTTCTTTAAGTAAACATAACAATTGTATTTTAATATTATTTAATATGTTATTTTTGCACTTTAAGTATACTACTATGTTCCTATTTAGGACTTTTTTTTTTAACTCATAATTATCATTTAATACCTTTAACTGTACTTTAACTCTATCCTTTTAAAAAAAAAACCATTGTATTCTAGCTTCATGCATCCTTTTTTATTAACACTTGAATGTAAGTAAGTTTCATAAACAAAAAAAACAACAACATTTTAAACAAAAAAGCTGAGAAAATTGCATTTTTGTCAAAGACTACATCCGGATCTGATTCAGAACAGTGATCAAAACATGAAGTATATTTATATCATGCAATTCGGAGAAAAAAGTTAGAATTGTAAACCTGCAATTGTGAGAAAAAAAGTCGCAATTATCTTTTAAATTGTTTTATTCCATGCCGGAAACAAGCTTCCATATAAAACAGTATGTAAAACTATGCGTAAAAAAGTATTCAATGGGCTATTCAATCAAAACAGTAAACACAACTACAAGCCAAGTGTACAAAAGTATACTTTTTTTATTTTTAGTTTAAAAGAAGTATACTAATAGCACACTTCTTTTTCATAAGGGTATATATAGGCCTGGATTCATAGACAGGGCTTAGATTAAGTTCAATAGATCCTTAGTTCAATAAGAGCATTTAAGTATAGCTATTATAAATGTGTCTTAGAAAATAAAATAAAATAAAAAACATTACTGGTGTGCATCTTGAGACAAAACAATGGCAGTGACGTATTTTAAGATATGTCAGTGCAAGTTGCTTTCAGTAAAAATAGCTCAAAAATACATTTTAGCTTGGGACTAGGCTTGAGCCTTGTCTGTGAAACCAGGGGATATGTAATACATGTAATGCAATTAACAGTTGTTTCAGTGAGTTCTCGATGGCCTTGGATGATCACAGCTGGAGGAGCAGTGCTACTTGTGCTCATCATAATCGCAATTATCCTTTTTAAACGTAAGTATTAGCATTCAGCAGTCTTATTAAATACTTCTGCTTCAAGTGATCAGCTTCAAAGTTGATATACACAGGATAAGGATTTAATTGTAAAGTCAGCTTTATTGGGAGTTTTATGTTGCAGGTCAAGAAAATGGCAGATGTTATTTGTTTTATTTATTACATTAATATAGTAATAATTAAACTAATACTACAGAGTGAGTGGCAAGTTTAAATTACAAAGAATGTGCACAGTAAGACATTCAACATCTGATGAACTTCTGTTCTGTGTTTTATTTCCTAAAAAAGAAACAATTTATTACCACATTAACATAAGAGCCTTGAATTGTTTTGAGGCACGAACTGCGGCCTCAGAAAAACAAGCTTACTTTTTCTTTTATGCAGTTCACAGTGTATGATTAAATAAGCAATAATTTAAAATAATTGTACAATTTTTTTAACTGAGTGATTAAGTGAATGATTTTAAATATTGCTGTTATTATTCAAAAGTATTCTTCTTTTCTTTCAGGTCAAGCAGTTGAAGAAGTAACCTATGCATCAGTTATTTATAGGTCCCATGAGAGCAATGGCAGTTTTGTAAAATGATGGCAATACATGTGTGACCCTTTACTTAATGTGATATCATCTTACATACTTTCTGTCTCTTTAGTTCTTGTGCATGATAACAACATTGACGGCTCCACTGAAGACTCGGATCATGTCATTTCAGATATTGTCTTATACTCCACGGTCAAGAGAGGACATTAAAAGAATTAGAATTCAGAATTATCCAAATGAAAGCTTTAAGAGAAAGTCAAAGCAAGTTTTTTTCTGTTCTCCAGCTTTTTCACTGCATTTCTGTTTAATATTGCAAAAACTTGATCTAAAGGGGTGAAACAAATGTAGTCAGGCTGCACTGGAAAAGCACAATTAAAGTTAGCTCATGCAAACCTATTGCCTCAAATTATATTTTTATATAGATTGTAGAGGCATATGGAAAAACTTGACTGCAAGTGCTCAGAAAGGCTGAGAGTTCATTTTCATCAGTGCTAACAGGTTGTAGATGAAGATAAAGTTTGAATCGTGTTTATCTCTCTCATTTTTCTGTATTGTTAGATATCTCTTTTTGAACGTTGTATTGTTGGCTCAGCTGAATTGAGCAGAGGCTCTATGCTGTGGCTGTAGGATGTAGTGTCTGAGATGCAACTGAGCTACTTGAACTATCACCTAAACCACAAATAGACACAACCACAGATGCAGTAGAAGCAAGTGTCATTCTGTACCTGTATCAACTTTTAGTTTGTATTCTGCTCATTTCCTGTTTCCCATCATTATTCCCAGAATTGTTTGCACCTGTGTCTTGTTAGTTTGTTACCCCCTTTTTACAGTATATACAGTCATGTGAAAAAGTTAGGACACCCTATTGAATTCCATGGTTTTCTGTATCAGGACATAATAAAAAATAATTTAGTGCTAGCAGGTCTTAAAATTTGCAAAATAAAACCTCAGATGAACAACAACACATGACATATCACACCATTATTTATTTAGCAAAAATAAAGCCAAGATGGAAAAGACATGGGTGACAAAGTTAGGACACCCTATGATTCAATTGCTTGTAGATCCACTTTTAGCGGCAATAACTTGAAGTAATCATTTTCTGTATGACTTTATCATTCTCTCACATCGTTCTGGAGGAATTTTGGCCCTTTCTTTTTTACAAAGTTGCTCCAGTTTATTGAGGTTTGTGGACATTTGTCTATGCATAGCTTTCGCCACAGGTTTTCAATCAGGCTGAGGTCTGGACTTCGACTGGGCCATTGCAACACTTTGATTCTTATGTTTTTCAGCCATTCTATTGTTGATTTGCTTGTAATCTTCAGATCATTGTCCAGTTGCATATCCCAGTTTTGGCCAAGCTTTAGCTGTCGGATGGATGGTCTCACATTTGACTTACGAATACTTTGGTATATAGAGGAGTTCATGGTCGACACAATGACTGTGAGGTGCCCAGGGCCCATGGCTACAAAACAAGCCTAATGTCCTACACCTTCCCTATTCAACTTATGGAAAAAACAGAACTGGCGCCACGTTTGTTCCGTAAGTTTAATAGGGAAGGTGTAGGACATTCAGCGTAAGCTTTTTGAAGAATACGGAAACGCGGTCTGGAGGAAGCACTTGTCATGCGATCATTTGTGTCTATAAAGCATATACATTTTCATTTTTTTAAGAAAATGGCCGATCGTTTCTCTAGATAAGACCCATATTCCTCATCTGGTATCGTTTAAAGCCCTTTGAAGTTGCACTGGAACTATAATTTTGACCTTCAACCGTTTGGGGCCAATTGAAGTCCACTATAAGGACATGGACATCTTGGATGACATGGGGGTGAGTAAATTATCAGGAATTTTTATTAGACAGTGGACTTTAACAAATGAAAAATGCTGCAAGTTCTATTACCTGTTCGTGGTCAGTCAATAGCCGCGTGTGGTGTCCAAGTTTGTAAATAAAGACTAAATGACAGCTTCTGATATATTTGTTTAGCGATTTATTTCATTCTACTTCTGTAGTTATTTTGGTGAAAGTAACTCAAAAGTAATACAGGAGTAATGTAATGTATTACAATTCTGAGACAGTAATATTGTAAGGTATAGAATTACTTTTAAATAACAGTAACAAGTAATCTATAATGTATTACAGTTTGGAAGTAACTTGCACAACACTATTTGTGCTGATATGCTCTTTTGGTTTTCACCAAACTTGGCGCTGTGCATTATGGCCAAACATCTCCAGTTTGGTCTCATCTGTCCAAAGGACTTTGTTCCAGAAGTCTTGTGGTTTGTTCAGAAGCAACTTTGCAAACCTAAGCCGTGCTGCCATGTTTTTTTAGAGAGAAGAGGCTTTCTCCTGGAAACCCTTCCAAACATGCCATACTTGACCCATCTTTTTCTAATTGTACTGTCATGAACTTCAACATTTAACATGTTAACTAAGGCCTGTAGAGTCTGAGGTGTAGCTCTTGGGCTGTCTGCAATTTCACGGTCTGATCTTGGGGTGAATTTGCTGGGACGTCCACTCATGGGAAGATTGGTGTCTGTTTTGAATGTTCTCCACTTGTGAATAATCTTCCTCACTGTAAATGATGGACTTCAAATTGTTTTGAAATGGCCTTGTAACTGTTCCCTGATTGATGGCAGCAACAATTGCTTCTCTAAGATCATTGCTGATGTCTTTCCTCCTCGGCATTGTGTTAACACACATCTGAAGGCTCCAGACACTAAAACTGCCAGAACTTCAGCTTTTATAGAGGTGATCACACTTGCTGGTGATCAGTTAATCAAAGACATTTGATTAGCAGTGCCTGACTGTTACTTACCCTCTAATGTTCCTATGTTAACAGTAAGGGTGTCCTAACTTTGTCACCCATGGCTTTTCCATTTTGGCTTTATTTTTCTTAAACAAATAATGACATGGTGTGATATGTCATGTGTTGTTGTTCATCTGAGGTTTTATTTTACAAATTTTAAGACCTGCCAAGGACCAGATGAAAACCATGGAATTCAATAGGGTGTCCTAACTTTTTCACATGACTATATATACAGTATATACATTAGCCCTTGTACTTAGACAATTCTTGGTTTTCTATGCAGTTTTCTTGGTGTTGTCTTTTATGTTTGTTTTATAAAAAAATTAATCTGCAATTGGATCCTGTCTCCCCTCATTTCTAACCTTATACATTACAGCATACACCGCTCAGGCATAACATTATGACCACTGACAGGTGAAGTGAATAACACTGATTATCTCTTCATCACGGCACCTGTTAGTGGATGGGATATATTTTGTCCTCAAAGTTCATGTGTTAGAAGCAGGAAAAATGGGCAAGCATAAGTATTTGAGCCAGTTTGACAATGGCCAAATTGTGATGGCTAGACGACTGGGTCAGAGCATCTCCTAAACTGCAGCTCTTGTGGGGTGTTCCTGGTCTGCAGTGGTCAGTATCTATCAATAGTGGTCCAAGGAAGGAACAGTGGTGAACCGGCAACAGGGTCATGGGATACCAAGGCTCATTGATGCACGTGGGGAGTGAAGGCTGGCCCATGTGGTCCGATCCAACAGACGAGCTACTGTAGCTCAAACATTGAGCCCCTCAATGTCTATGGTGGTTACGGCCCTGTTAGGAAGGTGGTCATAATGTTATGCCTGATCTGTGTATTTTCTTCTATATCCCTCTATGGCACAGAGTTGCCATATGGCAACAATTAATTTCTACTCATTTCCTTGTTATTCAGAAAGAAAAAAAAAAATACAATATATGGGAATTAAAAGGGTAGGCCTTAAGGTTGTCAATGATGTGCTGTTTTTAAGTCACATGCCATCTGAATGTCCCTCAAAACTCTCTTTCCCACTGTCACCCTTACATGGAAGACACCTCCTTTGTGGCAACGTTTCTCTAAGTACCCCCCCCCCCCCCCCAAAAAAAAAATTTCTTTTTTTTTCAAAAATCTTTTTTGATTTGCATAATTGAAGCTATTTCATGTAATAAAAACTTATTTGAAAAAATATTTCATGGTTAGAACATGCATACCATACAGGGATATGTAGATTAAAACATTTGGCTTATCAAATTTAAAGAGATGACCTTTGAAGATTTCATGTTTATATTTTTCAAATTAATATTTAAAAGGTATCTTGATAATCTGAATAAATCTTCCTTCGTTAGATTTGAGGTTGTCCATTTTTAATTACTTTAAATACTTATTATATTTAAAATATGTATTATATACATTTTTTGCTCAAAAAAATATAGTAAAAATAAAAGTATAAATTAATTTTCTGTAGAATGCTTTAAATAAATATGACAAGACATCTTTCATTGCAGCATTTATGTTCATTGTGCTGTAGGCCAGAATTAGTTGCTCAGAATTGTGGTGATTATGACCTCTGGTGGTGGTTTCCATGAAAACATCGGTGTCACATTTAATTCATTTTGTAAATGTCACAAAACCCATCAACACATCAATAGGTTGATGAACTTAAGTGTTAGTGCTATTGAAAAAGGGGGCATCAGAAGCAGCAGATATCATTACATTTTTGGGATTTTTTTGTGTTTGCACATAACTTTATTGGGGCTATTGATAGAGGCACAGTATCATCCATGTTAAATTTTAGATGTGAACATCTCTGGACCCTGGGATGATGTAATGGCATTTGGAGCCATGATGGCCACATATGGAAAGGGAAATATTTTAAAAACAATTCAGATAAGTATACGATTGCACAAAATATATCCAGGCTGCCCAATGCCATCAGACAATTCAGCTGTTCAACTGAAAGCACCAACATTTAACCCTTTCACAGAGGTCACTACAGTGGACAGCTATTCGAAAAGCCATTTCTTGAATATGTATGGGTTTTGATTGCACAGCTGCACATCAGCCTCTATAGTGGACAGTAGCACATCATCCTTTAACATTGCCACCAAGTGGCAAGCCGTATTTCCGTATTTTTTCCCTCCAAACCAAGATGGCAGACGGCCAGTCAGAAATGCCAAGTTTCCATGGAATATCCATCCATTCCTTCTATAGGAGAAGCACTGTTGCAGGTAAAAAAAAAAAAAAAAAAAAAAAAAGTTGTAACATCTAGAAGTCATATTGTTACATTTTCCAAGTACTGATTTTATATTGGGAGGAAATTCTGATTCATCACCTATCTAATTAATTGGACGTCATCTTCAGCTACAGTTCTATTTCTTTAAAATACTTCATCTGCAGTAACATTTGTTTTTTGTAAATATATGTATTTGTGTTATGTAATTTGCAGTTCAAAAAAGTAATCTGATTACATAATGCATGGAATTTGATTACAAATTTAAGAATAAGTTTAAGATGTGCTGATCCTACATCTTTACATAGCATTACTTGAAAATCTAAGGTAAAATAAGTTGTACTGGGAACTCTATACGAACATCATGCCAGTGAGGCATTTTGTCAGTCTTTGATCTTCCTACTGAAAGCCAAACTTTTGTGAAAGTTTACATAGTCTTAGTTCTCGTGACCAAGCAACATGTTGCTAACAAAGTTGTTTTGTTGACCTTATTTAAATTCTCAAGTATTTGTCCAAAACATGTCCAAATATTGTACCAACTTTCCAAATTGAGTTTTAAACAAACAATTTATGTTGAACAATGTTGTGCCAGTTCCCAGCATGCATTGCAGCTTGAAAAAAAAAAAATGTATCATTGCTTTGCATTTACTGGCTAAATGTATGCTTGTAACGTATGGAGCGGGACAACAGAGTTGGAAATCCACATGCAGGCTTTATTTACAGGAGAGCGTAGTCGTACAAGGCAGTGTGTCAAACACCAGCTAATAGTAACAGGAAGGCAAGGCAAAAGAGTAATCCAAACACAGGCAATGGTCAAGGCAGGCAGCAAACAATCAACAAACAAGGAAACAGTCCAGGGTCAAAACATAAGACAAGGAACAAACGGAATGCAACCTGAGAACCAACATGGCTGAACAAGAGAAACTGAAACATGCAGCACAGAGAGGTTAGCACTGGCCACTAGGGCCATGACAGTACAGGCAGGGAGCTCAGAAAAGCCCTCCAGGGCTCTGACTGGAACGTCCTCTCTGGTCATGTTGCGGCAGGCAGACAGTTCAGGAACTCGGGATGCCATGGAGGGTCAGGGGACGTGGGCGGCCATGGCGGTTCTTGAGCCCCACCCACATGTGTCACACGCACATGTTCCTCACCCACGGGTACATGCCCCCCCCCAAAAAAAATTCGGGAATTTTAGGGGGGCAGGAAGGGCTTGTGGAATGGAGCGGGCTCGTGGAGAACTGGAGTGGAGCAGAAAGCACGTGTTAAGCGGGGCATCTGGCCAGTTCAACAAATAAGAAAGCTCAGAAAATTCCTCCACGTACCTCTCCAGCGGGCGACCGTCCTGCCAAAGATCCCGCAGTCAGTCCACCGCTGTGACTTCATCTCTGGAAGGCACGGGGGAGATAGGGACTAAGAAAATTCCCATTTTCTGTAGAAGTCCTTCGGTTTGGTCCGTTCTTCTGTTACAAACTGTGTTGCTGCAGCAGGGATGAGTCATAAACGGACTTCTACGAAAATAGGGTATTTATTCAACAAGGGAACAGAAGGGAACTGCTCCGGGTGTGTGTTCACGGTGTGTGTGTGTTCACTGCTGTGTGTGTACACTTGGATGGGTTAAATGCAGAGCACAAATTCCTAGTATGGGTCACCATACTTGGCCACAAGTCACTTCACTTCACTTCACTTCACTTCAAACCTGTTGTAGGAGACTCCCAAAGCAAAGCATAAAGGGTGTGCTGATGACAAAGCTGATGAGGAAGTGCATTCAGGTGTGGAACAGGGAGGAACATGGTAAACGGAGTCAGGGACAGGCGTGACTGTAACACATGGCTGCAAATTATTTTCTTTTCTTATGTCATGAAAGAGTTGAGCAATTACTCCTTGTCTGTTTCGTTTGCCCAACCAATGATACCACTGAATACTTTTCAAATGCTCTTTCAAGAGCGAAGTGCTTTTGTTGCCTCTGTGCTTGGTAACCTGTGACTTGATGCTTTGCCATGCACGCTCGATGTGCTGTGTATGGCAACCAGTAATTGGATCAATAAAGTTTTCTGAATGGTTGACGGTAAAATGCCTGTATCCATGTCTAGGAAGAGCCTGAACATATGCTCTCCAGCAGTCACTGAAAACGGTGGATCCTCTTCTCACGTGCCTTCTGATAATAGGTATGAGAGTTCGTCTTGAGCGGTTTTTGACAATCTTCAAAATGGGCAAACGTCTATGGCCCTTCATTTCCAGTATTCCATAAACCCAGTTGTTTCTTTTCCATGCAGTTCGAAAACGACCACGGTTATACTAGAAGAAAAGAATCAAACTTTAGATACACTGGAGATTCCAAAAATGTCACCAAATATTTCACTTTGTAAATAATAGACTGCTAAATTTAAATCCTGCACTTTTATATATAGTACCAGTCAAAAGTTTTGAAACATTACTATTTTTAATGTTTTTGAAAAAAGTCTCTTATGCTCATCAAACCTCCATTTATTTGATTAAAAATACAGAAAAAAACAGTAATATTGTGAAATATTATTACAATTTAAAATAATGGTTTTCTATTTTAATATAATTTATTTATGTGACAGTAAAGCAGAATTCAATGTCACATGATCCTTCAGAAATCATTCTAATATATAACCTGTGATACTTTGTTCAGGATTCTTTGGTGAATAAAAAGTTTAAAAAGAACATTTATTTTAAATAAAAATCTTTTGTAATAATATACACTACCGTTTAAAAGTTTGGGGTCAGTCATTTCTTTCTTTCTTTCTTTCTTTTCTTTTTTTTTAAAGAAATTAATACTTTTATTTAGCAAGGGTGTGTTCATTAATAAAAAGTGATAGTAAAGATTTACATTGTTTCCAAACTTTTGACCAGTACTGTACACACACACACACACACACACACACACACTTGTAACAAGACTGTAACAATTTACAAATGTAAGTTTTTCTAAAGATCCAATGTTTAAAAATAATACATAACACTTTAGTGGCACACTATGATAAGGATTAATTTATGTACTCCTACTCCATATATTAATCCTCATCATATTTTCAAGTATTTACTCTTTAATGTACTCCTTTATGGTTATTCTTCTTGTATCTTTAAGAGTATGTATGCTTGCTATATTCAATCGTTCTTCAAAGTGTTCCAATGTGACAGGTCATATTGACACGTTTGTGGTATTGGACGCCTGCCAAGTACAGCAGAAGCGATGATGTTTTCAGAATTAGTTGCTCATTTGAACTTGATGTACCTTTATATCAAAATATGTCTGTTTACATTTCTTCAGATATGTGATAATGCAAGATCTGCAAAATTCCCTTAAGGGTGTCAGATAAGTCTGTTTGACCTTTTCTTATTAGACCAAAACAGAAGTTTGAGTGGGATGTAAGTTTTCCTATGCTTATGGTATAAAACGGACTGGGTCTTTGATAGTTTAGCTTTACTTTGCTTTTTCTTTGCTCTTTTTGCTTCTCGCATCTCTTCTGCTTCTGCTTCTTCTCTTCTACCTCTCATTTCATTCTGCAAATGTCTTAATTTTGTTCCTTCTTTCTCTATATTCTGATCTTCATCTTCATCTATTAGATACAATACTCTAGATTTTTATTATTAACTATTAATTACTTAATTAATTTGTTTGTCTCTATAATATTTAATTAATAAATTTGTTATTCCTTATTCAAATTTGATCTCTGACATAATCATTGCTGGACTGCCTGGATCTCATTTTCTCAGGTTTTGCATCAGATGTCAAATAGGATTTTGTCATAAACAATGTATATTTGTAATTATTCAACCCCTGTTCAACATTGCTGTTTTTTAAATCACAAAAGTTACAAAATTGTGTTATAACACAATTAAGCCTTTGGGAACTCTATAATGACTGTGAAGCAGTCTCTTCTTGATTAACCATTTTATTAAACTTTTCCGTTGAGATCCTCTTCTACATCGATGTAGAATATGATGTATTTGCTCGGATAAATTCGTTTTAAACGCATTACTAAATTACCCTCCGTGACCTGCTACCATAAGTGTTTTGTTTTTTAATTTATTTGTTTTAACAAAGTTGAAATACGGGAGTGAAACACCCAATCAGAGATCTGCGTTTGCCCCGCCGAGACGCGTCACGCGCATGTGCAGCCAGAACAGTATCTGGCGCTGGCGGTCTTTTTTCTCTCTTCTTTTTAAACTTCAACGGCTGACGTCAGATTGAAGGTATGGAGATTAGAGTTTTGAAATACTTATTTATTATTGACTGTAATATAAAAAGTCAATTAATTGAGTCTGCTCCTAAAGCATTTTGTGTTGAATCAATTGTACCATGATAGACACAAGCAAGAAAATTGTCACAGACACTCCAGGCTCCAACACCGTCCAATCACAACGCACTCCCTCACCCGAATACTGATTACACGCACCTGCACTCCATCAGCACGCTCATCAGTCACCACTTAAAAGACACACCTTCAGTCACTGTCCGGTCTCATTCGCATTAAGACTTACCTTCATGCTTATCTCAAGGACTCCAGTCGATCTACTTACCTGTCTCCAGCGTCTCCAGTCTGTGTGTGAGTCTCCGTTGTTGCATCTCTCCACTATCGCCCAGGATCTTCACCACTACCAACACAAAGGACAGTATCACTCATCAATCCCTCTCCATTCATTCATATTATCATCTACATACTCACCTGCACTTCTGTCAACCTTGCTGTGTGTCAATAAACTACCATTAACGTTACTCTCCAGTCTGTGACCCTTCTGTACTGTAACAAAAATTAAGAGACCGTATTTTTAACCTCTACGTTGATTGATTCCAAAGATGGGTTTTTGATTCTCCACGGAAAAGGAAGGCAAAAAGACCCCGTGCTCTACCTGTTTAGGTAAAAAAGAAAGATGTGCATCGTCCTGTGGTTAGTATTGACTTGATAATAGCTCGTTAATCATTTCACATTTAGCTACATGACTGTTATTTTCACAGATGAGGAGAATGAGGTCGCCGAGCAGTCTGTGGATCGTCAAAGTAACCCAGGTTGGTAATTTATAAATGAATCCTCTGAAATATATTCTGTACACGCTATCATGCAGTTACATGCAGACCTTACCTTAATGTAATGTAATGTTCAACCTTATGTAACCTATATTAATTACGTGGTGTAACCTGTTCAATACAGTAGTCAACATTTGAAGTGGATCAAAACCTTTCATCAAAACCTTCTTCTTAGGACAACTTTGATGAACTTTTTTGATCCACTTCAAATGTTGAGTACTACCCTTACAAAAAAGAACTGCAGTATACTGAAGTACAACTGCAATAAAACTGCAGTACAAAGTAGTATAACTGCAGTATAATTAAGCACAACCATAGATTTGCAGTATAATGAAGTATAATCACCGTACAACTGCTGTACATTGAAGTGTAACAGCAGTAAAACTGTAGACCCTATAAGTACAGCTGCAGTAAAATGAAGTACAACTGAAGGTTTGCAATATAATGAAGTATAAATACAGTATGACTGCAGTTCAGTGATACTGAAATGCCTGTATAAACCTTCCACTCATACTACATTACTGCATTACTGTACAGCAAGTAAAAGCTGTGCACCACTACCATGCAACATTAATCTATATACTAGGATTTTTTTTTTTTTTTTTAAAGTTGTCTTAATCTAAATGGCATAAGACTTGGTGACTTTGTGGACACTTGCTGACAATTAAATTTGTCAAATAAAATCACTACATCAGCCACAACACAGAACACAAGGACACAAAAATTAAGTGGCAACAATATAACCAATGCATAAAAGATGCAAATGGTGTGTGTGTGTGTCTGTGTGTCTGTGTGTGTGTGTGTACACATTTACATGGAGTTCTTACAATTCATTAAGGGTAAACATATACAATGAAATTTTACTAAATTTGTACTAAGGATTCTACCATAAAAATTATTTTCCCAAAACATTCATTTTATTGTACTTTAGTTGTATTCTGTATTGCAGTACTACCGCAGCTGTATTGCATTATTATTTTAGTACTACTTCAGCTCACGTTCCCTATTGGTGGGTGAACAATCCAACCACTTCAGCTGTTTTGCAGTAAAACTGCAGTTGTATTTTAGTACTACTTCAGCTGTATTGCAGTAATACTTTTGTGTCCAAAAACTGCATTTTTCTATATGTAACAAACTGTAGTATTCTAAAAAAAACTGCAGTAATCTTTTGTAAGGATATAGTTCAGTATTTTAACAATTTTATCATAATATTTGCTTTTGTATATGGTTATCAGAACTGTTAATTTTGTTTTACAGATGCCTCATACCCAGAGACTGCACCTGCTGCTAGCTGTTCTCTGGACAGACCAAGTGAAAGTGAAAAAGGTGAGATGATTAATGATCTACTACACAACCCTGATTTGATTGTTATATCAAACCTAATCTTTGATGGAAAATAAACTAAGAGTGATGGAACATAAACAATGATTGATGGTGATTAGTTGCTGTAAGGTTATTATTGATATTGCATATGTCTATGTTAAGGACTCCAGGCAGCTGTTGAGGAATCACCGGTGGACAACCTGTTGAATCAGATCGAAGCCTTAGAGCAAAAACGTGACTTTCTTAGGCACACTCTTGCATCCGTCTGTGGTGAGTAATGCTTAGCTATGTAAAATATAATCACAATCTTCATATGTGACATTGCTTATTATACATGGCTACATTTGACAAGACTACAGGACTAATCAATGTACAAAATGAATACACTGCTGTGCAATTACCTTAAAGAATTAGAAAAATACCTTAAAAATGCTTTAAAACATTCTGGCTTGTGTTATTATTTATTCAGTATTACTTTTTGACTTTAACTGAAACCAATTTTCAGTCTACTCTCACCTAATCTTACGTTACTCGTACATCATGCGTCGGGTCAGAGGTCACTCTTCTGCTGGAACTAGACTTGCGTACGGCCATTACCATAAACCAGTGATTATAGTTTATAAAATTATAATTATGGATATTTTTCTTACTGACTGTAAGGCCCTGTTTACACCTGGTATTAAGATGTGTTTGGTCGATCAGATCACAAGTAGATGAGAGAAACACATTCCTGTTTACACCTGGTATTTTAATCCACCTCTTTTGTCCACTTTCAACCACTTCTGTCCTGATTTCTTCGAGGGGAGGGTAGGGCAGGAAATGTATGTGTTTTTTCAGATCTTTTGCTCTAATGGACAAAATAAGCTCACAATTTACATATGAACGCTCTCAGAGACGACGGAAAAACACGGAGAGCAGCAGCTTTCGTTTCTGCTCTGACAGCCGTAAGACCACGCCGAACACTGTAAGTTTGTGTTAGAAATCAGGAATGGTGGCTAGCGTGCATAATGTTTACATGATAGGTCAGTAAGCGGAGAGTAGACAGTTTTTTTTTGTAGCTGTTCGAACTGTTCGACCACATGAGCATCTACACTACGAAAGCAATGCCAACATTAAAGTTGACTGCCACCTCTTAGACAAATGAATTTAATGGAAAATCTTTCTTTTAGGCAAGGAAAAGAAAAAGAAGAAGAAAGACACTAGTAGTGAGAGTGATGAGCTAAACTCTTCATCCTCTTCGTCGTCTTCCTCCCTCCCTTCATCTTCATCGGAGGATGAAAGATGCAGCAAAAAAAAAAATCAAAAAAGAAGAGAACCCAAAAAAAACGGTCAAGATCTGCTTTCACCAGTTCTACAGTAAGAGGTAAATTCAAAAGGCACTTATTAATGTGAATTTATTCTTGATGAAGATGATTTTGCCCAATGTTTTCATAGGCGAAATGTAATGTGTGTAAGGCTAGGGAAGGCTTAGACTTTACCCTGGCCACGGGTCAAACATTAATGGGGGCTTGGACCAAAAATGCACCTCCACATTTAAACTAAATCTAGAAATAAATTAAAAATGAAAATGAAATGAAAAGTGTCGATTGTGGCATTACATTTATATCTGCTCATGATGCATCATACTTTTTTTACGCATTTTACAGCATTGTGCACTATAATCAACCAATTACACACGACTCTGTTGAGCTTATGAATGCATCGGCCAACCAGAGGCGTTAAGATTCGTAAGCACTGAAACGCCAGAGTAAGTAGTAAAACCATGGTTAATTTACTTGTAGTAAAACCATGGTTAATTTTCGTAAGAGCAGTATTAAAAAAGATGAATGAATGCGCCTTAACTGCCTTAAAGAAATTTAATGATGTGTTAAGTAATCTTAATCAGAAATGCGTTGACAGTGCGACTGCTTTGAATATTAAGAATGTTTTGACAAATGTGAATTGCATACAGTAAAATGATTGTCAATGAAAAAATAAAGTAACCACAAACGATTTACTTATTTTTTTTATGTTCAACAGCCAAGTGTCCAGATGATATTCTCAAGAGATACAAAAACGTTCTTTGTGCATACAAAAAGGAAGGAAGCATGACAAGAGCATGAAAGTCGGAGTGGACAGAAACACCCTTGCCCTCACTGCACTTGTGGCTGAGATTCAAATTATCAACCCAGAATTTTATCACTCTATCCCACAGTTCCAGCCTCAGCAAGAGAAGCTTTTTGATTTTGCCCAGAGGTGCTCAGAAGCCTTGACAACTGAGATGAAAGGCTCTATTACCTCAGGAAAAAAAGAGTGGGAAACTCCTGCTGATTAAATACAAGTTTCGCTAAAGTCTATTGTTTATTTCTGGTTTAATTTGATTGTTTGGGGTATTTCATGCCTTTTATTTAATGGTTTCCTCTGTGTGTGTATGTATATATAATATAATATAATATATTATAATATAATATAATTAATATAATATAATAAATATAAAGAAAAGTGTTCAAAGATAAGTGAAATCTTGTATGACCTGAACACTTTTTTTTTTTTTTTTTTTTTTTTTTTTTTTTTTTTAGGTACTTTTTCTCAATTAAAGTAACCAAATTTTGTTGTGTTGTAAACGTTTAAAAAATAGATTGTTCCTGTTTATCTGAATTTTCAGTAAAAAAAAAAATTCTTAACTGCACATGTTGTTTTTATTTGCATGGACCTGCATTATTAGCGAGTTTAAAAATACCATAATTTTATTCTTCATGTAATACAACTTTGTGTATTTTCTGTGTAAGTACACATTAGTTCCTGGGTATCAACACAGGTTCCACACTTTATTTTAAGTGGTCAGTTTTTGTGTATTTTCAGTGTACGTACACATTAGTTTCGGTTCCACGCTTTATTTTAAGTGGTCAATGTTTGTGTATTTTTAGTGTAAGTACACATTAGTTTCGGTTCCACGCTTTATTTTAAGTGGTCAATGTTTGTGTATTTTTAGTGTAAGTACACATTAGTTCCTGGATATCAACACATGTTCCATAGTAACCCTTTCTGGTAACATTTTACAATAAGGTTTCATTTGTTAACTGCATTAGTTAACATGAACTAACAATTAACAATACTTCTACAGCATTTATTAAGCTTAGTTAATGTTAATCTCAGCAACTAATACAATTTTAAGATCAAAAGTTGTATCTGATAATATTAGTTAATGCTCTGTAAACTAACATGAACATTTTTATTAACTAAGATTAATACATGCTGTACAAATATATTGTTCATTGTTAGTTCATGTTACTTAATGCATTAACTATAATGCTAACAAATGAGACCTGTAAAGTGTGTAAACCCTTTTTGATGGTATTTGCACATTGTCTTTTATAGTATACGAATTGCACAATAAAATAAAATCAAATTTAATGAATCCTGGGGAGCCATAATGTGCTAAATGAGACTACTGAATATTCATTGGTGTATTCTGGTGTATTTTGCAAACATTTGTTCCATCCATAGCTTGACTATTGAATGGTTTGAATAATAAGTATCCACCCTCATACACATATTTAAGCACATTGGGCATGAACAATAATGCTTTACACGTGTAAAAACTTAAAACTGCCCTACCCCCCAAATGTAAGTAGTGTACTTACAAATGTAAGTACACTACTGTAACTACAGATAGATCATGTAGGTACTTTAAATGTAAGTACAATGTAAATACATGTAGGTACAGAGTTAGTACATTGTATCAAATGCTTAATTTGCCTTGTAAGTGCATAGTTAAGGCCACTTAATATAAAGTGGGACCAGATTGGGTTTATATACAGTCTGTTTGTGCTGCGTGTTTTAAAGAGAAGTGTGCACATTTGCTCACGCGATCAGCTGGTGATCAAAATAAAAGCGTAAGGGTTTATGTCTTGCAAGTGAAGAAATTAGTACAAAAGTATTGTAATTTCCCTATACTGTATTATATAAGTAACTACTTATAAAATTTTCATTTATTTTACAGTGTATTTGTTACAATATATGGATATTACTGTAATATAAATAATTATAAAGGCCTATATTATTGTAGGCCTAATAATTGTTTGGCATCCAAAAACATCAGTGTCATGTAGACTGACACTCTATATCACAACTAAAAAGATGTTTGAGCCCTCTTTAATGTCCAGGTACAAGTCAATGCTGTTTCTTTGTTCAATTTGCACACTGTACATGGGCTTAAACTCTCAGTTTTGAGCTCTCAAAGTGCACCAGATTGATGCATTTAACCTTAAAATGTACAAAAATGTCTTGCGGGGGAGCATGCCCCAGGACCCCCCTAAAAGAGGTACACCCAACAAAGTTCTGCAAATTACAGTGGGAAACAATGTACATTTTATGAACTTTACTTCCTTTTATGACAGTAAAGCTGTTAACAGAAAATTAAATTGTCATTGGACAAAATAGATTTGGGCTAAGCCCCTAATGTTTAGAATGTCTAGCTCCGTCCCTGTGCGTTAGTAACTTTATTTGGTAACATTATTATCACCAGAGCCATGTAGAGAGAGAGTTGTGACAACTCCATTGACTCCAATGGAACGGTTTTTTACAGCAATGGCGGCTCGTGGAGCCTCTCAATAGTTCCCGGAAGTAGCAGCCGAGCCGTAGAGTTACAGCAGAACAGACTGTTTGTGATGTACTTTTAAAAGGCAAGCCATTTAAAGTATAAGATTTTATATTTTCAGTACATCTGAATCAAATTAACTTGTGTATTAAAGCATGCTAGCTGATATTGCTCATTAAATAAATAATTTTAGGGGATGTTATCAGATAGTAGATTAGATAATAGATTAAAACAGCTTATTAATTGTAAAAACTATTAATGCAGGACCAGGACCAGCTCAGGACCATCTTAGGACCAGCATGGACCAGCATAGGACCAGCTGATGATTTGTATTTGTTGTCATTGTACGCTCCTGAGCGTGACCTAAAACATGGCAGCGACTACCCAGAATGCAACGCGCAGTGACGTAGTTTGCCAAGTGCCATTACAAGAACATTACTATTTTCACATTCATTGGTCTGCAGAAAAACAGCAACGGGCTGAATGAAAATGTAATCGACTCTGTGACAGTAGGTAGCACTGAAACAGCTGAAATAAAGCCGTTTCCCTGGTAACCTCTGTACACAAAGCAGTTGTGCTTATAACAACGCAGCTCGAAAGATTTTTTTACTTCCCTTATGAAAATGAACCATGGTTTTTACTACAGATAAAACCAAAAACATGGTTATTGTAGTTAACTATAGTAACCACAAAATAGCCATTGTTTTAACTATAGTTTGTGGCATTTGTAGTAAAACTATTGTTATACAAACACAATAAACCTGCTATAAAAAAAAAAAAAAAAACACAGTTACCACACTTTTACTAAAATAAAACCATGGTTAATTTTCGTAAGGGTCACAATATATACAAGCTAGCTGCAATGTGTTATTTAGCTTACTTTTTAAACATGCAAATAAAACTAGCGAAAAGGCACATTTACAAAATAATCTCAGTGGGACATGTTTTATAAAACTTAGTATAACATTTAACCGTTAGAAAACTGCATGACGTCACATTGAGGCGGAGCAATTTGTTTCCTTCTGAGTCCGTTGTCTGATGCCTTTTTGTCTGAGGCTGTTTCATCTGATGCCTAATTGTATAAGACCTGACACCTGACAAAACCTGAAGCCTTTCAGTTTGAGGCACGATGCCGTTTTGTCTGATGACTAAATCCTTTTAGTCTGAGGCATGACATCAGTCTTACACATGTAGCCTAATGCAATTAACAGTTGTTTCAGTGAGTTCTCGATGGCCTTGGATGATCACAGCTGGAGCAGCAGGCGGAGGAGCAGTGCTACTTGTGCTTATCATAATCGCAATTATCCTTTTTAAACGTAAGTATTAGCATTCAGCAGTCTTATTAAATACTTCTGCTTCGAGTGATCAGCTTCAAAGTTAATAAAGTTATTCATTAATGTAATACACAGTATAAGGATTTAATTGTAAAGTCAGCTTTATTGGGAGTTTTATAAGGAAATAACTGATTTATGTCATAGCACAGGATCAATGGGTCAATTTCAAGCTCACTTATTTCTTTATGCTTAATGATGTTTTTTTTTAAAGCTTACTAGAGTATATTAGAGTCAGCACAGTATTAAACTAGTGGTTTGATGTTGCAGGTCAAGAAAATAGCAGATGTTATTTATGTTTTATTTATTAAATTAATATAGTAATAATTAAATTAATAAATGGCAAGTTTAAGTTACAAAAAATGTGCACAGTAAGACATTCAACATCTGGTGAACTTCTGTTCTGTGTTTTATTTCCTAAAAAAGAAACAGTTTTTTTACCACATTAACGTAAGAGCCTTGAATTGTTTTGAGGCAGAACTGCAGCCTCAGAAATACATGCTTCACGTTTTATTTTAGAAAATGATTGTGCAGTTCAGAATGCATGATTAAATAAGCAATAATTTAAAATAATTTTATACATTTTTAAACTTAGTGATTAAGTGAATGATTTTAAATATTGCTGTTATTATTCAAAAGTATTCTTCTTTTCTTTCAGGTCAAGCAGTTGAAGAAGTAACCTATGCATCAGTTATTTATAGGTCCCATGAGAGCAAAGGTAGTTTTGTAAAATGATGGCAATACATGTGTGACCCTTTACTTAATGTGATATCATCTTACATACTTTCTGTCTCTTTAGTTCTTGTGCATGATAACAACATTGACGGCTCCACTGAAGACTCGGATCATGTCATTTCAGATATTGTCTTATACTCCACGGTCAAGAGAGGACATTAAAAGAATTGGAATTCAGAATTATCCAAATGAAAGCTTTAAGAGAAAGTCAAAGCAATTTTTTTTCTGTTCTCCAGCTTTTTCACTGCATTTCTGTTTAATATTGCAAAAACTTGATCTAAAGGGGTGAAACAAATGTAGTCAGGCTGCACTGGAAAAGCACAATTAAAGTTAGCTCATGCAAATCTATTGCCTCAAATTATATTTTTATATAAATTGTAGAGGCATATGGAAAAACTTGACTGTGCAAGTGCTCAGAAAGGCTGAGAGTTCATTTTCATCAGTGCTAACAGGTTGTAGATGAAGATAAAGTTTGAATCGTGTTTATCTCTCTCATTTATCTCTATTGTCAGAAATCTCTTTTTGAACGTTGTATCGTTGGCTCAGCTGAATTGAGCAGAGGCTCTATGCTGTGGCTGTAGGATGTAGTGTCTGAGATGCAACTGAGCTACTTGAACTATCACCTAAACCACAAATAGACACAACCACAGATGCAGTAGAAGCAAGTGTTATTCTGTGCCTTTTTAGTTTTTAGTTTGTATTCTGCTCATTTCATGTTTCCCATTATCATTCCCAGATTTGTTTGCACCTGTCTTGTTTGTTACCCCCTTTATACAGTACATTATATATATTAGCAATGTGACACCAGTGAATTATCACATATAAAGAGATGACCTTTGAAGATTTAATGTTTATATTTTTCAAATTAATATTTAAAATGTATCTTGATAGTCTGAATAAATCTTCCTTTGTCAGATTTGAGGTTGTCAATTTTTAATTACTTTAAATAGGCCTATTTATTATATGTAAATTATGTATTATATAAAATGTTTTCTCAAAAATATAGAAGACATCTTTCATTGCAGCATTTATGTTCATTGTGCTGTAGACCAGAATTAGTTGCGCAGAATTGTGGTGATTATGACCTCTGGTGGTGGTTTCCATGAAAACATCGGTGTCACATTTAATTCATTTTGTGGATGTCACAACACCCATGAACACATCAATAGGTTGATGGACTTAAGTGTTAGCGCTGATGAAAAAGGAGGCAGTAGGCAGCAGATATCATTGCATTTTTGGAATTTTTTTGTTTTTTTTGCTTTAATAGGCCTATTGATAGAGGCACAGTATCATCCATGTTAGATTTTAGATGTGAACATCTCTGGATCCTGGGATGATGTAATGGCATTTGGAACCATGATGGCCAAAGATGGAAAAGGAATTATTTTTAAAAACAATTCAGATAAGTGTACGATTGCAGAAAATATATGCAGGCTGCCCAATGCCATCAGATGCTTCAGCTGTTCAACTGAAAGCACCAACATTTAACTCTTTCACACATAGAGCTCACTACAGTGGACAGCTATTCGAAAAGCCATTTCTTGAATATGTATGGGTTTTGATTGCATGTCAACCTCCCCTTGTGAAAAAGAAAGATACTGTAAGATAAACTTATCAGCCTGACTTTTCTTTCCCTGTTTCTCCCTGTTTTCTCTCTCCTGGTCTTTAAAGGTAGAACTGAGAAGCGTTGTTATTGTTTCATCACACATCTGTTTTTAATGTACCTTATGTATATGTGTGTGTGTTTCTTGGAAAGCAGCCAAGAAAGGGTCCCTGCTTTTTGTATTGAAAGTAATGGATAAGGCCTTCCTGGAGCCCCAGGAAGGCATGGTTACTTGACCGGAAGTTGACCATATTTAGACTTTTTCTATATGTACCACATTCCTATATCATGAAGGTATAGTCTCATTTGACAGTTGCTACACCACCCCTTGAACATGTATAAAAGCCATGAACAGAAGTAAGATTGGGAGAAGGTTTTGTGAACAGATTGGCTTCATGTTCATGACTCTTTTCCCATAGGCCTATGCATTCAATGAGTGAAAAAGACAAACTGAGAATGAGGCACAATTCGGGACAATAAACAGAGATTAAAATAATGTTACATATACTTTTATAAAGTGTACTTATTGCACAAATAATATACTTTAAAAGAACACACTTAAGTGTGAATTAAATGTAATGTTTTCATCGCTTAAGTGCATTCTATTTGTAATTAATTTCAAATGTATCACATATTAAGTTCATATTAAATGCAATTAGTTGAACTTTTGAGTGATTTTTTTTAAATCACTTAAGTGGGACTTTAGTACAACTTTATATTTACCTTCGTAATTGCTTCTAGTTTCTTTAAAATATAGTTGAAGTGCACTGCTCAATGTACTGACAAGCAATTAATGTGATCTAAAATATATTTTAATATAATTAAATGTAATGTTTTCAGCCACTTAAGTGCATTCTATTTGTAATTAATTTTAAATATATCACAGATTAAGTTCATATTAAATGCAATTAGTTGAACTTTTGAATGATTTTTTTAAACCACTTAAGTGGGACTTTAATACAACTTTATATTTACCTTTGTAATTGCTTCTAGTATCTTTAAAATATAGTTGAAGTGCACTGCTCAATGTACTGATATCACAGTCACCGTCTGTCTCACCTTCCCCGGACTCCACTTCCCATAATCCCTTCTGATCCACACCTGCACCCAGTCAACTTGTCATCTCATTCAACATGGATTCCCTACACCTGCACATCCTCATCAGCACTCCCTTTAAAAAGACTCACTCCTCCTGCACTCATTTGTCTGTCCTCGTCTATGTTGAGTTGGTTGTTCTGTTCCTGTGTTTTGAGTTAAAGTATTGTGAATAAACCTTCGCTGCTGCTAATTAGATCCTGCATCCTCTCCTTGTTTGCAACCGACCCTGACAACTGACAAGCAATCAATCTGAACTAAAATATATTTTAATGTTATCAATACATTTAAGAGTGAAATAAATGTAATGTTTTCAGCTGCTTAAGCGCATTCTATTTGTAATTAATTTTAAATATATCACAGATTAAACTCATATTAAATGCAATTAGTTGAACTTCTGATTTTTTTTTTTAACCACTTAAGTGGGACTTTAATAAAAATTGTTTTATGTACTTTGAAATATGGTAAAAGTGTACTTTTGAATGTACTGACAATTAATGTGAACTAAAATATACTTTAATGTAATTTACATGTACACTATTATATAATTTAATAAATCTGTAATTACATTATTTACATACATTTTTATTTTAATACATTTATTACATTATTTCTAATTACATATAATGTAGTTACAATTTAGTATATTTCAAAACTAATTACCAAGTTACAATCAACACAAATGCAAATTGAAACCCTCTACATTTATTGACAAAACAGTCTCTAAAACAAATACACAAATCTTTTTGTTGATGCACAAGAAAAACCCAAGAAACACTATACACAATCACAAACAATTACAACACTTTAACTCTCATTTAGAAAGAGTCTGGAGGACAGCGAGGCTTATGCACAATCATTTTCTCCCTCACATACGAAGGTACCTAAACCTACCCATCACAAAACTTTCTGCATTTTTACATTTTCAGAAAAAATTCTGTATGATCTATAAGATAAATAAGATCATTTGTGTTATCTTTTAATACAAACAAAATGTAAAGAAAAGATTAAAAACTTTGGGTAACACTTTACAATAACTTTTTATTAGTGAACTACTTTAGTTAACATGAACTAAGAATGAAAAATACTTTAAAGCATTTATTAATCCTAGTTAATATTAATTTTAACGTTTACTTATGCATTAGTAAAATCAAAAGTTGCACGTTAATAGATAATGCACTGTAAACTAACATGAACAATGACTTTACATTTTATTAACTAACTTAAAAAATATATTTTTTTATTATCTAATGTTAACAAAGATTAATAAATACTGTAAAAAAAAAAAAAATGCATAGATCATGTCTAATATATTAATTGATGTTAACAAATGAGACCTTATTGTAAAGTGCTACTGAACCTTGTTACTTATAAGCTCTGAAACCTTTACTAGCACAAACATTAAACAGGACCAAAAGGTTTCTTCTAAAATCTTACTTCAGCATTACAGTAAATGTAGTTTTGGAAAGAAAAAAAAAAAAAAAAAAAAAAAAAAAAAAAACACCTCAACAAATTCCAAAGGCACAAAAACAAGAAAACCAAAATTGTCTGTCACCAATTTTTTTTTGAAGTTGTAGGAGAAAGTGCTGTTTATGTCAATATCCCAGAAGCTCTCCGTCGGCAGAAAACTTTAAATGTCCACGAAGCTGCGCACCATCTCTACACAGTATGTGTAAATGGACATGTTCCAAAGAAACAGGAAAGTTAAAAAAAAAAATTAAAAAAAAAATACCTTGAGGAAAAAAACCAGAAGGAAAACAATTGTTTGTAAACAGAGTCAGTCCATTATAATTGGCTCAAATGAATGACACCTTTGTTAATCTTTGATTCTTTTTAAATCCTACAAAGACATTTGCTGTCCTTTTCCACCACCTTCCTAGACCCATTTGGTATTCCTAAAGGCAAAGAGTTGCTGATAGTGATCGAATGATCAAAAGATGTGTACTGTGTACTGATCATCTCCTCCACTTTAATACCAGTTACAGTGTGAAATAAATATGAGTGAACTTCTGAAGGTATGTTACAAGATACAGTACAACTTACCGAAATCCATAACGTGTCACATTTAATCGCTCAATCAGTGTTTCAACCGTGGAAAGATGTCAATAAAACAGTTTGTAAACAATTTCACATTTACCTCAGAAAAACCATATTCAGCATGAACTCCTTAGTCAGCTATAGAGAGGAGCATTCTGATAAATATATGCACCACGTTACTGTCATGGTGGGTGGTGTAGGATACGACGCAAGACGAAGGAGAGTACTTCAATAACATTTAATAGAACATTAAGAACAAGAAAATCACCTACAAACACCATGTAACAACAATACAGGACAAAGACTGGACTGAAACTAAGAGCATATATACACAGTGAACTGAGGAGTTAACGAGACTAATTAACAAGAAACACCTGAACTGAAGACACTAATTAATCAGTAACCAAGACAACAAACAAGTGGCAGGAAACTAAGAACAAAGGAGAACATGCGACAAACAGAACATGGTGCAAAAACAGACATACATGTGACAGTTACATATTCATTTTAATTTTATTTTAAATATTTATTTCATTTATAATTCATTTATGTATTTAATGCATGTTTGAATAAATCATTTATGACAGCCACGATTTTAATGTTTATATTTCAAAAAATGAATTGGAGTAGAAATATGATTATGTAATTCTAGACCAGTGAGACAGAGCGCAACGGGTCATAAGAACTACATTGGAGGGGAACGTATTCGGCGACAGGTGAAATAATTCTTTGACATGGTTAAAAATAATGAATGGTTTGTTTTTGTTTGTTTGTTTACCATATGTTGTCGCCGATTACGTTCCTCTCCAGTGTATTTCTTATAGTAATATGACCCGTTGCGATCTGTCTCACTGCCTGTATCCACTTTTGTGTCCTTAAACATTCGTTTTTTGGGGGTCGACAGCTTATAAAAACGTTTTCCTGGGTTTTTTAGCTTGTTTGCTGTACACCTTATCACACAGCAGCTTTTAGGCATTGTTCTGTTTTTTGTAATAAGTCAGAAATGACAAGGAGGCAGCCTCACGCAATGGAGACGGTTGGATTGTTCCCGCCTCCCGGTGGGCGTGGTTTTCAGATTATACTAAATGCGCTCTGTCTCTATAACAAATCTGTACCGATCCTACAAAATTAATATATTACTCCAGATATACACAAAAATATTACATATTACAAACACAAACAGTAATTGAACACCTCACTTTTCAAATGCAAAAAGAAAAATAGATTATAAGCAGTATTTCTAGAGGGGGTGATATTGAACGATTAGATGGATTAAATGTATATAAATGTCTTTGAATGTTACAAGATCAGATCTTTGAACTTCGTTCTGCAAATTTAACTTTAAGTCATTTAGTTAGTTTAAAATTATTTAAAAAGTCAGTGTTCAATTAAAATATTTTTAGCAGCCAAATTATTTGAACACGCCCATACACGCGATCACATTCATATATAAGAAATTAGTATAATGCAATCATAAATAAATTACATGATTAATTCACCTCCATATTGCGATTAAACTAAATAAGTTAACGTTACACTCTTAATGGCAATAAGAACTGCTATGTTACGGTGAAAAAATAAAAATAAAGAAAGCATATATCAAGATATACTTACTTGACTCTTTATTTGTAGTACATAACGTCTCATTTGTAGTCATCCAAACTTGCGCTCCTTTGTTTTCTTCTTGTTTGATCAGCAAAGTTGCCTCTCGCATCGCGATAACAGAAAGATGGCTGAAAGTGCATTTTTCAAACTCTGGTGAAGTAGTGCGTAGTATTGACGTAGTATTTTGGCGCATGCGCATTAAACAAAAAGTTTATAGGTTATAATAGGTGCATGATTTAATTTCTGTTCAAGTTGAAGTTTTTCTAATTCATTGTTGTAGTTAAGACTGTAAGTTTACAGAACTTGACTCATTCACCTAACTAAAAGTCAATCATTTTTACAGTTTAGTCTGATTAAAATTAAATGTATTTTAACTGAATATGAATTCAAATTAATTTTATTTAGATTTGTTAAACTTTTGCTTGCAATTAATGCAATTAAATATGTCGACTTAGAGCAAGATAATGATATTAAAAGTATTATACACATATGTAAAGTACAGCACTATTGCATTAAGTATCACAAATACAGCACTCCATAAATGACATTTTATTTCAAATATTATGTAGAAAACTGACACTAGTTGAGTTTAGAGCAGGAGCTGGTGATAAAAATTTCAACAATAAGTTGTACTGAATTATACTGTATAAGTAAGTGTATTGAAATTCAGAAGAAAAATACATTTCAAGTGTATTAATGAACACAGTGTATATTAAAGACTAAGCACATTTAAAATACATTAACAAATGTCATTTTGGACAACACACTTAAGTTGAAATTAAAATAAATAATTTTTCATGCTTTAGTATATTAGTCAATACATCAAAATAAGTGTTCTTATTTAAAACACTATAAAGTCATAATTAAGTAAAAATTAAGTGCATTTTTAAAAAGTGCTCTTAAGCATGTTTAGAAATATTGTCATGAAAGTGTACTTTCTTTAAGTAAAAATTAATTAGATTATTACAAAGTGCATTTTTAAAAAGTGCACTTAAGCGTGTTTAGAAATATTCTCATGAATGTGTACTTACTTTAAATAAAGTTAATTAGACATTATTACAAAGTGCATTTTTAAAAAGTGCACTTAAGTGTGTTTAGAAATATTGTCATGAAAGTGTACTTTCTTTAAGTAAAAATTAATTAGATTATTACAAAGTGCATTTTTAAAAAGTGCACTTAAGCGTGTTTAGAAATATTGTCATGAATGTGTACTTACTTTAAATAAAGTTAATTAGACATTATTACAAAGTGCATTTTTAAAAAGTGCACTTAAGTGTGTTTAGAAATATTGTCATGAAATTGTACTTTCTTTAAGTAAAACTTAATTAGACATTGTTACAAAATGCATTTTTAAAATGTGCACTTAAGCGTGTTAATAAATATTGTCATTAAAGTGTACTTTTTTTTAAGTAAAACTTAATTAGAGATTATTAAAACGTGCATTTTTAAAAAGTGCACTTAAGCATGTTTAGAAATATTGTCATTAAAGTGTACTTTCTTTAAGTAAAACGTAATTAGATATTATTACAGTGCATTTTTAAAAAGTGCACTTAAGCGTGTTAATAAATATTGTCATTAAAGTGTACTTTCTTTAATTACAACTTAATTAGACATTAATACAAAGTGCATTTTTAAAATGTGCATTTAAGTGCGTTAATAAATATTGTCATTAAAGTGTACTTTCTTTAAGTAAAACGTAATTAGACATTATTACAGTGCATTTTTAAAAAGTGCACTTAAGCGTATTAATAAATATTGTCATTAAAGTGTACTTTCTTTAACTACAACTTAATTAGACATTAATACAAAGTGCATTTTTAAAATGTGCACTTAAGTGCGTTAATAAATATTGTCATTAAAGTATATTCTTTTTAAGTACACTTAAGTGTCCTTTAATTTTAATTATATTATATTATCTGCAAGTGCACTTTTTAAAAAGTATACTTTTAAGATTTTAAGTACACAAAAAGTACACTTTCAATACAATTAAGTGCACTTCTTTTTCACAAGGCCTGTAACTTACATTATACTGAAGGGGGGTGGATTCTGGAAACCACTGCAGCTTCAATATATATCTTTTCAGTTATTAATTAACATTTATCTTTATAAATATTAAATTATTTGAATGACTTCTTCAACATATGTTAAAGCATTTATTTACTTTTCAAACACTAGAAAATAATTTTGAATATTGTCTGTACCTCTCACTGAGAGAAAAGAACATGTTATCAGTATGTTTTGGGAAAGTTTCCTGCTCAGAGCAGAGCTCAGATCAACTTCAACCTTGAAGAAGCTGTGAATCATGTGTATCTGTGTATGTGTTCTGTGCAGGTCCTTTGTACTGGTGGACAACAGGCACTCTGCTGGAGAACAGACAGAGGCCATGTCATGACCCCAAAAGGACATCCAGTACCTAAATCCAGAGTCCCCTCGTCAGCATCCTGACGCATGGAGATATTCTTCTGACTGTCTGTCCATGTGTGGAAGATTCCTAATCTTGTCTATTTTTCTTAGCCAGTCAGAATCATTTTAACCTTAGTAATGATGTAGTTAGTAGACTCTGTTAGAGTATAATTGTTGTGGAAATTGAAATGTACGCAGAGCGGCCTACGAACTCCTTGTGAGACTTGAAACTCGCTTCTGCTGATGAAACTGCAAACTATTCTTCAGTAAAATTTTCTTCAATGTATTATTTTTTTTAAAACTTTGACTCCGGGTCTTTATTCAACATATCTGGTAGTTCCTTAACTGTAAAATTCCCCTACAATACACTACCCCAAGGATCAGTGTTAGGTCCCTTATTATTCAGTCTTTATGTTAATGATCTCCCACAACAGTGTGAAGGGATACAAATCCAAATGTATGCTGATCATACTGTTATTTTTACACATGCGAGAACAGCAGAGTTAGCAGCTGAGAAGCTACATGCTGCTATGGAAAGGATTACACAGTGGCTGGAGCAATCGTGTCTTAGCTTGAACATTGGTTAAAACAAAAGGAATGTTTTTCTCAAAAACAAATGTTCACTCTCCTAATGTTGATGTTTTTATAAATGGTGAAAAGATTGAAATAGTTAATGAGTTCAGTTATCTTGTATTGGACTCAAATCTTAGTTTTAAAAAACGTGTAAAGAAAATGGTGAGGAATATTAAATACAACTTAGCAAATTTTAGACAAATTAGACAATGTCTTTCTGTCAATGTAGCTAAGACCTTTATGCATGCTACAATTCTTTCTCATATTTCTGTCTTACATGTTGGGGTCAAGCTGGTGAAACTGTGGTTAAACCTTTAAAATCCCTATATAAACAGACTTTAAAAACCTTAGATAAAAAAAAACCTAATCCATTTTCACCAATGTAGGATCTTGGAGAAACATAATTTTTTGAGTTTTGACAATTTTAGACTTTTTTCAAATTTGTGTATGGTTTATAAAATTTTAAAGGGCCTGGCTCCTTCTGTACTCTGTGATTTTGTTAGTTTTTGTCTTAATAATCCTGTGAGATCTACCAGATCATATCTATAAGTAATTGCGTTGTTCCTTTTCATCATTCTGCATTTGGACTATCGTCTTTTGCTGTGAAAGCTACTACTCACTGGATGATGAACAAAAGTATTTAAGTTGACTTTAATTGCCTTATTTTTTTTTCAAGTTAGGTCAACTTTTCTAAAGTGCATGTTATAATGCGTTGCTTTACTTGTTACATCAAAAAAGTAATCTGATTACGTAATGCATGTTACTTGTAATGTGTTACCTCCAACACTGCTTATTTCAGATGAGATAAAAAACACCTGATCGCTAGTTTTTACTGTTTACTATTTACTATGATTTACTATTACTATAAATCATGCGCATGATTTATAAAATCAAGGGAACAAAATAAATCGTGGGCACGATTTAGTAAATCGAGGGAACAAATTAGTAATACGATTACATTTTTTTTCTTGCATGTCATGTGCGGGGCTCCGTACAGAGCAATCATATAGTGACAATTTTAACCCACAGCCAGAGAGGGGGCTGCAAGGCTTGGAGAATTTTACATCAAACACAGTGACATCATGGATAGCATGTAATGATATTCACCTCTAATAGCTTTTCTGTCACAGGAAGATGTTGGTGGAAAGGTGCATGAGCTGTAACCAGCAGTACCCTGCACTCAAATCAGTTTCATTTGTTGCAATGTAACTTTTAATAAGCCATCATCAACTAAAAATGAAAACAGCACAGCTGAATCTGTGACTCACTGTGACTCATCTCTAAAATGCAAAAACTTCACATTTAAGAGAACTAATATTGTATGAACCTTTTAGACTATTTATAAAACCTCAAAACCACATCCCTTCAAGCGTCTAACGAAATGTCGGTTGCTGAGAAATGCCTAACATTCTTTTAATTTTGTGCCTGAAAAGTTTATAAAGTAAATCCGTCTCAGTGTGCATCCGCCTATGCAAATTTAGATATTTATATTTGACAAAAAAGCAACTTATCAAAAATGAGCCAACAATATCATCTACATTCAGTCTGCTTTATATAACAGTGAAACCAAGAGGCACAGATAAGACTTCCTGGTAACACTTTATTTTAGGGTATTTTAACTAGTTGCTTAATAGCATGCATATTACTAGAATACTGGCTGTTTATTAGTACTTGTTAAGCACATATTAATGCCTTATTCTGCATGACCTTATTCTACATTCTTAATCCTACCCAATACCTAAACTTAACAACTACCTTACTAACTATTATTAAGCAGTAAATTAGCAGTTTATTGAGGGAAAAGTCATAGTTAATAGTTTATATGTGTTCCCTATACTAAACTGACTTCCTATACAATTTCATATTCTGGAAAGTTTTATTTGTCTTTGTATAGACCGTGTAATAGTCTGATAGAGGCATTTACTGCTATAATTGAGGCTGTGAACTGCAGTATCAGTTAACACACTGAGGTGAAGGCTTTGTCTATTTGTTTTTGCCCTTAATGTAGATTGCAGATTACATAGTAACTCTGCCCAAAAGTGTAAATGTCATACTTGCCACTAGTTATTAATAGATCTATGATATGAAACTGAACAACAGTTTTGTGATGACCCATATGCAATATTCATTATTTTATTCTAACATTCTCAAAATATTGTAAACAAATAAACTGAAGGACATGAAGGTTACCATAAAAGTGTATATTTTTGTCACTGTTGAAAACTGTTTCCTGTAGTACCACTGTAAGCTGCAACAGACACAAGAATAGTATAAAAAAAAAAGATTGAGAGAGAGAGCCCATAGTGTTTAGTGGTGGTGTATATAAAGACCACAACACATACTGCAGCTGCTCTTCTGGAACATGTCGTGTGAGAAGAGTTACTTTATCTCTTGGATTTTAAGACTGCTTCTTTTTGATGTTAAATTTATTTATGGTAAGATACAAACATTTATTTTTGTTAATTAAGGAAGAATATATAATTTCTAAACTGTAAATGGAGTTATTCTATTAGAAATATTGGTAAAATTTTACAATAAGGTTTCATTAGTTAACATTAGTTAACTATTTTAGTTGAACATGAACTAAGAATTAACAGTACTTCTACAGCTTTTATAAATCTTAGATCATGTTAATTTAAACATTTACTCATACATTATTTAAATCAAACTCAAACATTATTCAGAAGTTGTATTTGTTAACATTAGTTAATGCACTGTAAAGTAACATGAACAGACAATGAACGACTGTATTTTAATTAACTAATATTAACCAAGATTAATAAATACTGTAACAAATGTATTGCTAGTTCATATTAGCTAACACATTATCTAATGTTAAAGTCCCCCTATTATGCCTTTTTTAAAGGGATAGTTGACCCAAAAATGAAAATTATCCCATGATTAACTCACCCTCAAGCCATCCTTTGTGTATATGACTATCTTCTTTCAGACAAACACAAACACTTATTTATTTATGGATGGATGGATGGATGCATTTTTTCTGTCTTTAGAATTTGGCCTACTATTCACAACCATTATAACCCTTGGAGGACTAAGGATATTATTAAATATATCTCGGATTGTGTTCATCTGAAAGAAGATAGTCATATACACATAGGTTGGCTTGAGGGTGAGTAAATTATGGGATTATTTTCATTTTTGGGTCAACTATCCCTTTAAGGTTCCTAAATAATATTGTTTTGGGAGTCTCCTACAACAGGTTTACATGCATGCAAGGTCAAAAAACACTTTTGTTTTCTCATAATATACATTTGATTTCACCTCAGTTCTCAATGATTCGTAAACAATTTGTTAGAAGCAGTTTGAAGAATCAGTCTCTCTAAACCCCTTCTTTCTGTGAGCCTACACTGCTCTGATTGGTCAGATGGCAGCATCACTGTTATACTTCATGTAGGTGCACAGAATGCCAAGCCGTGATCAAAACAAAGTCCCTTTAAGACAAGTAATTTCACTCTGCGGCCATCTTTGAAACGCCTCTTGGGCATTCAAGTACAGCTCCTATCTCTTTGAATGGGGAAACATCAAATTCTCCAAAGCTGTTTGTCAAGCTTTCATTAAATTTCATATTTGTAATCACCAATGAAATCTGACAACAACTGTCTCATAATTTTTTTTCCAAACGCTCGAATCATGACAAAAAACCCTGCATTTTTAGGCTGGATCAAGCTAATGCGCATGCGCAGACCTAAATGCGCGTCTCTTGTGCCTCATTTCGGAGGCGCGCGTCTGACTGTTTCTATAGAAACCGGAGCTTCTAACAGCCGCTGCAGTGACACAATCACTTTACCAGTCGGCGATTGGCTCTTATTTAGAAGGCGGGACTTATTCCGCCATATTGCGTGTTGAACTTTCTCCCATTCAAAACAATACGAGTGATGCGTCTTGTGTTATTCTATAGTCTTTGATCAAAATTAACGCTAGAGATGTCTTTGTTGGCCACCATTTCAGTCCCGTGTGTAATGCAGCTCACTGTCACCGAATGTGTGTGGGTTGATGATGTAAAACTCCGGACAAGTTTTCATGCGTCCGTTTTTAACGCGTCTTGACTGTCGTACAGTCTGACATAAATGACAGCTGAAATCCCACAGTGTGACATGAGGATCATGTCTGTACAGTCTGACAAGCAACAATCGTAAAGGACTAATATAAATCGCACAGTGTGCACCCAGCTTTAGACTAGGGTGTACGTTACACAACATAACATACAAAAACTATGAATTTTTAACGATCGCTAGAAAATATAAACATCAATTATTAATCATACTTACAGGTTGAGATTCAGAGGAGCAAGCTGGTCCAAATAAACTGGGCATTGATCCATATTTTAAGACCAAACGTTTTGTGAATCCTGCATTAAACTCCCGAGGTTTGAGAAGCAGTCGTCAGTAAAATGATGGGAACACAACAAAAGATTGTACTGCTTTGGTATTGTTGAAAAAAATAATTTTCCCTGGCGTCTGCGTGCGCAATAATTGGGCGGACAATATGCTAATGTTTCGTTTTGATGTCACAACGAAGCGGCTTGATATTCGTTTTACAAACAACTCGTTTAATTGACTCAGAGTCGACTCTTACTTTTGAGAGACAATAACATTATATACGGTGCACTTTCAGATTTAAAACTTTGCAGGATGTTTTCAATCACTTAGAGCAGTGGTTCGCAAACTTTTTAGAGTGGAGTACCCCCTGAAAGGATTACCATCCTTCTGCGTACCCCCTCTCTTCCACTTAGACTGCAGTCACACCTTTTCCATTAGGGGACAATATCTGCCCCCTAAATTGATTTTCCAGTGCATATTTTTACCTTTATGTATAACTTTAAAAAATATAATGTTTTAAATAAAAAAATGTTCAATAGAGAAATATGCAATGATTGTGAAACGTGATATTTTTAAATATTAAACTAAGACCGCCAGTAGGTGGCAGCAAGTCACTTTTTTTTATGAGTGAGTCATCGAGTCATTCATTCAGTAACGAAGCAAGTGGCTGTGAATGAATCATTGAATCATTGGCTGCGTCCGAAAAATGGAAAATGCTGCCTTCAGAGGACACATTTCAAGGTAGGAAGGCATCAAGGCACGTCCGAATCCAATGTTAGCTTCCCTTCCTGTTTCCTGAGATACCTTCAATCTTGAATAACGTGACGCTTCCATAACGCATCTGTATCCAATATACCTTTGTTGTTCCCATAACAGAGAGCACTGTTTCTCTGGCAATTTTAAATGAAGCATAAAATATAATAGTTTGGCTTGGCTTGACACACAGTCTAATGGTCTAACAAAATATACATTTTAAACATATTTTTACTGTTTAAGAACCCTCTACTGCCTTTCTAAGGCAATGCAGGACGAAACCGCCCTATTGTAAAGCAAAACGTGATTGGTTGTAGCGAAAGTGTGCTGCGATTGGTCAGCGCAACGTGGCCGTTCTCTGATTGGCTTAAGTAGTCGGTGGGTGGAGTCGATCTGTTTGTGGATTTGTCTGCAGTCGTGACACTAGAATTGTTTCAGAATCCACCAATGCCTGAGGTGATTCACAAATGCGCAGGAAGAGATCCACAATTTTTTATTTATTTTTTTATTTTTTTATTTTTTTTAAGAGATCCACAAATGCGTGCAACGATCCATAAATGCACAGAAAGCAATTCACAAATGTACATGTGGTGATTCACAAATAAATGCAGGCAGAGTTGTGCTTGTGACATAAAAACATATTTGTGAATATGTTTTTTATTAGCAAATCTCATTTTATTTATTTGTGAATTCAATACATTTTTGTGAAATATAACATATTTGTGGATCTCATTCTATTCATTTGTGCATACGATTATTTTTTGTGGATCATAATCTATTTATTTGGAATATTGGAACAAAAATACCCCCATAGTAATCCGTTTCATGAGATGCCTTCATGCACAAACGCTGACTTACAAGTCGTTGCTTGATAAGGCAGCGAGGCAGCAAGTCAGCTACCTAGGTTTTCGGACGCAGCCATTGACTCTCACGATTCGTTCAAAGCCACAGAATTGTTCGCGAAACACAGACGTGTGTTGTAGTTCTGCTGTGGTTTTCGTTAGAACTATTTTTGTTGTTGTTGCAAAATAGAGTAAATACTGGCAGTACTATGTTTAAAATGTACGTTTTGTTTTTTGACCTGTTGTATAATGTCACGGTTGCAGTCATGTGGATATTTGGGAACAATAGCATTCTTGCTCGTTATCAGCATTAAAGAACTCACACAAGGTATGTTTTTGTATATATCGAGGAAAGTTTGAGTCTTAAATTGATATCAATCCGCTATCTGGATTGTTCTTCATGAAAGTAAGTGCTAAATCCCCACTTTTACAAAGATGCATTGTCGAGAACGGCAGTAATTTAGCGCGATTTAAGGCAGCAGATTCTGCACGCAATCTGTCATATGCATGTTGCTTCTGTGGATGCAGTCATTTTTGACTGCAAATGATGAGGTAATTCGATGTACTGGATTTACGGCATTTTGCCAGTTAGAAATACATGCTCGGTTTTAATATTATTTAAGGTAGAATTAAACGAACTACTCAGCATTTTGTTCGCGTAACGTTGCCCCCTTTTGTCACCTCACGTACCCCCAGGGGTACGCGTTGCAGTTTGGGAACCACAGCTATGTTACACACTAAAGGTAATTTTCAAAAATCTGTAATAGGGGCACTTTAACAAATGAGACTTCATTGTTAAGTGTTACCAAAATATAAGTATAAAGTTTAATCTATAAGCATTAACATTTATCCTATTTAAAACATGGCAGATTTATATATGGCTTCATTTTTGTTAGTTCAAGTTTTTAGTTTAGTTTAAGCTTAGTGTTTTCGATGCCGTCATCTGGTTTATATGATTCTAAGCAATGATTCAACAGCACTATAAATCGTGCTATAATAAAAAGATTTAAGATAAAGAGATTGCAGATCCATTTATGAGAAACCAGATCAGCCCACATAGCAAATGAAACTTGACAAGATGTTGATGCTATGTTGTGGTTTTCACAGGTTTGAATGTATGTCGGGGAGGTCTAATCACCAATGTCAGTTTATCCACTGATCTTCAATCTGAAGTCCTGCTTCCCTGTTCCTTTGAATCAGACCTCTTGAAATCAAACCAAACAAATGAATCTTGTGTGGTGTGGACTCACCTCAGTACAGACTTTGTGGAGATCGGTCTGGATGGTGTGGCAAAGTTCTGGAGCAACCGACGTGGACGGATTGAGACATTCCCAAAATTACCAAAATCTGAATTGTTGGACTTCTCCATCCGTATCCGTAATGTGCAGCAGTCTGATTTAGGTGTCTACCACTGCAAACTGTTCAGAGAGACCAACTGTTTCCTCGCCTATAAGATAATTGAACTACAACAACTACACAAAGGTAAATAGCAATATTGCTGGTTAAAGTCTTAACAGCTACTTCTTGAAATACTTTAAAAAGTTCATTAAAAGTTCATTATCTATTATCTAAAAAGGGGGTTCAGATTCATCTGTTGTTTCAGTGGATTCTCTGACTTGGCTGATCCCAACTGGATCAGCAGGAGGAGCAGTAGTGCTACTTGTGCTTCTCATCATCGCATGTAAATTTTTCAAATGTAAGTAGCCTATGATAGAATTAGAATTCCCTACATTGTCTTATAATGTAATCAGTTAATCTTGAAGAGTTAATTGTCTTTAAAAGTACCACATGAAATATTCTTGCATGCATGCATTCATATATACACACACTACCGGTCAAAAGTTTGGACACGGTAAGATTTTTAATGTTTTTAAAAAGTTTTGTCTGCTCACCAAGGCTGCATTTATTTAATTAAAAACACAGTAAAAACAGTAATATTGTGAAATATTATTACAATTTAAAAATAACTGTTTTCTGTTTGAATATATTTTATAAAGTAATTTATTCCTGTGATCAAAGCTGAATTTTCAGCATCATTACTCCAGTCTTCAGTGTCACATGATCCTTCAGAAATCATTCTAATATGCTGATTTGATGCTCAAGAAACATTTATTGTGTACAATTATACAAAATATTTGTGCACAATATATTTTTTTTTCAGGATTCTTTGATGAATAGAAAGTTCAAAAGAACAGCATTTATTTGAAATATAATCTTTTTGTAACATTATATGTCTTTACTGTCACTTTTGATCGATTTAATGCATCCTTGCTGAATAAAAGTATTAATTTCTTTAATTTCTTTTAAAAAAAATAAAAATTCTTACTGACCGCAAATTTTTGAACGGTAGTGTATAATGTTACAAAAGCTTTCTATTTCAGATAAATGCTGTTCTTTTGAACTTTCTATTCATCAAGGAATCCTGAAAAAAAGTACACAACTGTTTTCAACATTGTTAATAATCATAAATGTTTCTTGAGCAGCAAATCAGCATATTAAAATGATTTCTGAAGGATCATGTGACACTGAAGACTGGAGTAATGATGCTGAAAATTCAGCTTTGATCACAGGAATAAATTAATTTATAAAATATATTCAAACAGAAAACAGTTATTTTAAATTGTAATAATATTTCAAAATATTACTGTTTTTACTGTATTTTTAATTAAATAAATGCAGCCTTGGTGAGCAGACGAATCTTCTTTTAAAAACATTAAAAATCATACCGATTCCAAACTTTTGACCGATAGTATATTAGTATATATATATATATATATATATATATATATATATATTACTGACACAGTCAAACTGTGTAGCAGGATAGAACTTTAGAGAGATAACGATTTATGATATATAATCTATGCTGGTTTCAACAAACATATTCAACATATTTTTCTGTGTTTCTAAATCTTTTAACTGTGGTATTACAGGTCATAAAAAGAACAGCCGTGAACCTGTCTATGGTAGGTTTCCAGCTCCTATAGTCATGTTTTTGTTTGAAAGCTCTATAATATGGCTTACTTCTCCTTTAAACTTTGTTTAAGAAATTAGTCAAATATGATTCTGTTCAATTTCTGTAGAGAACACCTCCAGTCACAGAGCAAATTTCACCAAGGAAGGGAGTAAGTATAACCTTACATTTGTGACCATTGATGAAATAATATCAGCGATATTCAAACCTTCAGTTGTATGTCTTTCTTTAATAATTTCACTATCAAAAAATATGTAGATGTATTTTAATTACTTATTAGAATTTAAATGTATTAAAAATTATAGTCTACTAGTTTGTACAATTAGTATGTGATTTTTATTTAGCTTTTAACAGACAGAAGTAAAAATAAATTTTAATAAAATTTTAATTTTAATAACTTAAAATAAAAGTTACATAAGTTTTATTAAAGTTTTTTTTTTTTACTTTTCTTCTACAGGAATATCACACAGCAATCCAATCTATATGCCTAGTAGAATTTCATAACTGTAATAATGTGGAACAGGAATAAATATGTAGGCTAGTATGCATTATATCAACAGCAGACACTGTTTCAAAGAGCTCGAAACGCCACACGCTGGTGACCCCTGCTGGTCAGAACGGCGTAAATGCAGCGAAAACTCAGCCCAAACAGCCCAACACCTTTTACAAACCAATTGTAAATGTTTTATTGAAACTGTAATATTCTAGAGAATATCACTAAATATGAAGTATCTCTATGGTATGTGTTATTTTAATAAGTTGTAGGGTTTGTTTTGTTTTTTATGGAGAGCTTGGTTAATCAGAATAGTATGAAACTTTTAATTAACCCTTCCTTTTTATTATACAAATGTGTCATTAAATGTCTACAAATGTATAAAATTGGTCTATAGACACTGATTCTTGGACTCACAAAGATTATAGCCCGTTTCGAAACAGTTATGAATGACGTAACGAAGCCTCATATTGAAATAATGTGACTTTGGCAGATTCAAACGCGCTCCGAATCAGTGGTTCGATTCGAAACAAATTATTCGCAAAGGTCTCGAAGCGTCACGAAGCGCGTTTCGAAAGCGCCTATCTCTAGTTTTAATCATTGGCCGTCCCTGAACCCCCTGGCTCTTTTCTCTTGACTATTTCTCACTTTTGTACTTTGTAAGTAAATGTGTAATATTAATAAAAAATAAAAATAAAAAATCTCTATTTTTAATCAATGTGCCAATATCCAAATTAACTAACTAAACTAAAATAAAATAAATAAAAAATCAAATCCAGACATCAGAGTTTAGGCATGAAATTTAATACTGAATCAGTTTTGACTGATCACGATTTTAAATACGTTTTTATGTGTAAACAGAAAATAAGATGTTGAATAATTGTGAACGCTATTTCGGGGATTATCTCTGGTGGAGGGGTGATGGGGCTGCTCGTGGTGACATGATTGAGAAACGTCTCTGCGAGGCCACTAGAGGGCAGTAATGCCTTTCTTAAAATATCTCCACATTCCATCACAGCTGACAGACACAAATGGTTTCTTATGTACCTCCACTGCTAAGTTACCCTGCCTTTAATCATCACCATCAGAAAAGTTCTTTTAACTTATATTGGATATAATTTAACACTGTTATCAATGTAATTCATATTAATTATATTAATCATATTAAAAATCAAAATAAATACGTGAAAAGTAGATTTTCACAGTGTAGATTCTCCCTCAGTATTCTTCTCATTTAAAAGGATGTACTCCTAAAGAAAGTGAATAAAGCAAAATAGCTGACTGAGGAAAAATTAAAATGAATGAATTCACGTTTAATCATTTCTTAATGAATTTCTTTCAGCCTTGTAAAAAGCATAGCTATACTTGTGCATCATTTTTAAGCTTGAGTTCAATTAAAAAATCCATCTTAATATTTGTATTGTGAGTGGTTTTGTGCAACAGTGAAGATTAAGTACATACAAGCACACTATGCGCATAGAAATCATCTTGAAGTAAGGTAAAGAGATCAGGAAATGACGGCAGAAGACACTTGTCCAACAGCCTCTTCACCTCTTCAGAGTTTATTGTTTCAAGGTTTCAGCGTACGCCACATACATCCTTTCTTTCTGTGTTGGACTGTGGGGCTTTTTACTCTGCATGTTTAACCTCTAAATGGTAAGGCTTATTTTTGATTATATTTATGGTTTTAATCAGTCCTTTTGAGAGATGTTATTATAGAATCAAGCAAGCAGAATGTAAGAGTATGTTATTGTTTCCATTAACAATAATTTTGGGCAGTAACTATTTAAACATAATATAAACATCATAATTATAAAAAGACATTCTCATCAGCATATAAGTTTGCCTATAAACATTGTAAAACAGCAGGAAGCACAGCAAACATCATCATTGTGCAAAGTTTGATCACCTGTGATGTGCAGACGGAAACTGAATACATTCATGTGTTTGTTGCTGTGGTTTCTCAGGTTTGAGCAGAGATGCTCTCTCGTTTCTTTGAAACAGCCATCTCCAGACCAGGCTGCACAGCAGAGATGTCGCATCAATGCAACTGTATCTAATTCTAGAGAACAATCTGAAAGGTCAGGTAAAGGGTTAGGACAACAGAAGAAGACCTTCTCCAAATTTTACGAAACTGGAAAGTCCTCTATCCTCTTCTATGATGTGGGTCTGTTCCCCTGTGAACTGTCTTAAGACTTTGACTATAGCATTAATCATCAGGACACTGGAATTCACACATGTAAGTAAAAAATCATTACTGACTACCGTATTACAACTTTGCATCCAAGAGGACAGTTTTAAAATCATGGAAAAACATGATTTATTCACTGAAATAATGTATATTTTATTGTCCTGACACTAAAACCTTACTTTTTAAATACTTTAATACTATTTAATACTACACTTATACTGTCTGTAGTGATATGTTGTCTCTTTTTTGTTTTTCTTTTTACATGTTACAAATGTTCTGGCTGAAAGGCAGAAGAATTTAAACAAGGTGAATCAGAAAGCTCAAAGAACACAGTGATGTCCTATTGGCCCTTCATAGCAGGAGGAGCAACAATTATTATTTTTCTTCTTGTGGTCATGGTGTGTTGCATTGTGTATAAACAAAATAGTAAGTATATCACCTCAATTCTGAATAAATTATAAATATGCAATGTTTGCAAGTTCAATAAAGTAACACAATTTCTTTCTTTCAGAAACATCAGATCAATCATATTATGCAAACAGCCAGCAGGGTAAGCCATTCACGTATTTTCACAGTATTCGTCCACGCACAGCTATACATGTGACCATTTTCAGTAACACATGGTCTCATGAATCTAATCATGTTTCAAGTTTTAAAAGATAGTGACGTCCAGTTTTAATCATTGTCTTTCTCTCATTCTGATGATAGTTCGAGATGCCAGCAAAGATCAAACCATCTATGGTGGGTTTAATGAGTATTTCTTGTTTTACACTTATAGTAGGTTATAATACTATTATTTATACTATTAATATTTATAAATGATGTTAGTAAAAAGCATGACCAGATTTTTTATCAGAGACATTATAGTTATTCCATTTCTGCTGCAGAGAATGATCAAGAGTTAAGAAAAAAAAACTCCAAAAGGAAAAGTGAGTAATAAATAAATAACATAAATTACTTTTATTATGGAAATATTGACAATGAATTAAATTGTTTTTTTTTTTTTCTTTGCAGGACAGTTTTCATCAGTTTATATCAACAGGCCTGAAAATAAGGTTGCAATTTACGTGAACAGTGCAGCAGAAGAAGAGGAGACGTATGCAAACTGCACTGACCATGATTATGAAAATGTGGAGTAGTCTGAGAGGACATGACTGCAGTACTTAATTCTGTGTTTTTTTTCTTTTGTGCACACTACTAACTTAAGTGGATTGATGATACATTTAAAGACATTTCAACATTTCAGGCGTTCAACATTCGGGTAAGACACATAACTGAAAATGGAAAATCATAATGGAATGATCTGATACCATTTAGGGTGACAAAAACATTGTGGGATAATGTAATTTGTACTTCGGTATATTTGACCAAATCTTGGATTTGTCAAAATGGCGGTGTCTTCTTCAAAACAGATAATAAAATATTGCATTTTTAAAATTGACCTATTTGCAAACTTTGTCCACAGTGCTGATTAATCATGATAATGTTTTAACTGCATGTAACGTTTAATGACTAACAAATCATATATTCCTGATTTTTCAGTATTTCATTTAAATGCAGGTCATACCCTACATCAAATCTATCAATGAATTGTGATTCTAACACTTATTTTACAAACACTTGCATACATGTTTTGCATACATTTATTTTTTTCAAAGAAATACGAAGTTCCTGTGAATATACTATCCTTGTTTATATATGAGTGATTCTATAATTGGAGACAGCCTACATTTTGCATTTCAAAAAGTTAAGGAAAAAATCTGTTCACTAACAGAAAATCTTTCCAGTATCTTATTGAAAATATATTATTCAATTCAATGTATTCAATTGTATTAATTCAGTGATTTAAATGAAAAAACAGATTTCTTTATAGTATTGTTTGTCAACTCTGTTACTGTCAATTGTGTTACATACTGTCAACATTGTTACTCTACCTTGGTAACAGACTTTGGCGATAACAGAATTGACCATTTTAAACTTTTTAGCCAAAAAACTCCACTTGCTAGCATAAATGCTACAAGCACATGGCAGTAATGAAATCAAAGACTTTTAAACAACCCACTGTGTCATCAGTGATAAACTGTTTTGCATTTGATATTGTGGTAACAATTTGGATGTTTTACAAAATAACTCGTGGTGTAAGAACTTTTTAGATTAAAATATTTTCTCAGAGAGAGCAACCATACCTTTCAGGTCTTCATATCTTATAAGTGAGGGAAAGTGACATCATTTTATGTATCTTACATACAGTATCTCACAGAAGTGAGTACACCCCTCACAGTTTTGTAAATATTTTATTATATCTTTTCATTGACAGCACTGAAGAAATGACACTTTGCTACAATGTAAAGTAGTGAGTGTACAGCTTGTATAACAGTGTAAATTTGCTGTCCCCTCAAAATAACTCAACACACAGCCATTAATGTCTAAACCGCTGGCCACAAAAGTGAGTACACCCCTAAGTGAAAATGTCCAAATTGGGCACAAAGTGTCAATATTTTGTGTGGCCACCATTATTTTCCAGCACTGCCTAACCCTCTTGGGCATGGAGCTCACCAGAGCTTCACAGGTTGCCACTGGAGTCCTCTTCCACTCCTCCATGACAACATTACGGAGCTAGTGGATGTTAGAGACCTTGCGCTCCTCCACCTTCCGTTTGAGGATGTCCCACAGATGCTCAATAGGGTTTAGGTCTGGAGACATGCTTGGCCAGTCCATCACCCTCAGCTTCTTTAGCAAGGCAGTGGTCGTCTTGGAGGTGTGTTTGGGGTCGTTATCATGTTGGAATACTGCCCTGCGGCCCAGTCTCCGAAGGGAGGGGATCATGCTCTGCTCATTCATGTTTCCCTCAATGAACTGTAGCTCCACAGTGCCGGCAGCACTCATGCAGCCCCAGACCATGACACTCCCACCACCATGCTTGACTGTAGGCAAGACACGCTTGTCTTTGTACTCCTCAACTGGTTGCCGCCACACACGCTTGACACCATCTGAACCAAATAAGTTTATCTTGGTCTCATCAGACCACAGGACATGATTCCAGTAATCCATGTCCTTAGTCTGCTTGTCTTCAGCAAACTGTTTGCGGGCTTTCTTGTGCATCATCTTTAGAAGAAGCTTCCTTCTGGGACGACAGCCATGCAGACCAATTTGATGCAGTGCGCGGCGTATGGTCTGAGCACTGACAGGCTGACCCCCCACCCCTTCAACCTCTTCAGCACTCATACGTCTATTTCCCAAACACAACCTCTGGATATGACGCTGAGCACGTGCACTCAACTTCTTTGGTCGACCATGGCGAGGCCTGTTCTGAGTGGAACCTGTCCTGTTAAACCACTGTATGGTCTTGACCACCGTGCTGCAGCTCAGTTTCAGGGTCTTGGCAATCTTCTTATAGCCTACGGCATTTTATGTAGAGCAACAATTCTTTTTTTCAGATCCTCAGAGAGTTTTCACTTCTGTGGCCAGCGGTTTAGAGATTAATGGCTGTGTGTTGAGTTATTTTGAGGGGACAGGAAATTTACACTGTTATACAAGCTGTACACTCACTACTTTACATTGTAGCAAAGTGTAATTTCTTCAGTGTTGTCACATGAAAAGATATAATAAAATATTTACAAAAATCTGAGGGGTGTACTCACTTCTGTGAGATACTGTAGTTTTGGGAGATAATTCCACCAATTTAAAGGCAAAGTATTAACAGAACAGTAAGAATTCATGCAAGATTTATGGACACATTTTTATAAGATAAAAGTTATTTTAAAACAATTTAATTTTGTAGAATTAGGAAAATGACTATTTAGGGCTGTTATAAATAAAAAAAAATGAAATATTACCAAAAGAAAAGTAATATATATTTTTTTATACAATGATACATGATGGAAAAAATACACTGACTTATTTGGACAGCAAGAAATCATGATTTTCAGCTATATAAGACACTTTTTACAGAAAATATTATATTGTTATAAAATATAACCATTTGAAAAAAGCTGATTTTTTTTTTTTTTTTAACTTTGGACACCAAATGTACCTGCAATTATAGATTCACCCATTTCTTTTCATGGTTTTCCTAGTTACTCACTGTACTCAGAACAATGAGGTCTGGGCTAAACCAGATGCATTTGTTCACTGTAACCATCGGATGAGAAAATTACTGTATATGACGTGTTATCGGTAGTGACGTGGACATACACTTCCGGAGGTGTGCCGCCCCCGATTACAGGAAATTAAAACAAAATTGGGACAGAATTTGAGCATTAAACTATGTACTGTGGAAGGTTTATTTAAACATAAACGCAATAAAGGTAAGACACCCTATGAATCCTTCCCCAAAGTTACAGTTGCGGTAGACTGTGCAGCCTCTTCTCACGTGTTGTTAACCACCAAAACATTGTTGACAAACCATATAGCTCTCTTCATAGTATACTGTCAAACACATTTTGCTGTCAAAATGTGCATGACATATAGATAGAAGTTTTCTTTGATGTGCGCACACCGTACCTATATTAAAATAACTCATTATTATAAACTAGAAGTTTTGTTCTGCAGGTGTTTGAATGGATAAGTTTGTAACTCGGCACAGAAAAAGATCTGCCTCAGCAGCTGAATGGAAATCAGAGGAACCGATCAAGAAATGCCAAGAAGATGAGTGTGAGGTGGAAGAGGAGTTTTCTCAGCCCATTCCCTGGCAGAAGTTTGAGGCAGAGGGATTGGACTGTGACTACAGTTTGTTATTTGACAAAGAGGAGGCTGATCACCTGTTTAACCAGCTAGAAGAGGAGGTGGTGTATTTTACAGGTATTGAATGTGCTTTAGTATCATGTACACTACCGTTCAAAAGCTAAGTAAATGGTTTATTTTTTAAATGTTTTTGAAAGAAGTCTCTTATGCTCACCAAGGCTGCATTTATTTGATCAAAAATACAGTAATATTCTTACATACTATTACAATTTGATATATTTTCTTTTCTATTTTAATATATTTTAAAATGTAATTTATTCCTGTAATGGCAAAGCTGAATTTTCAGCATCATTACTCCAGTCTTCAGTGTCACGTGATGATCCTTCAGAAATCATTCTAATATGCTGATCTGATGCTCAAGAGACATTTCTTCTTATTATCAGTGTTGAAAATAGTGTTGGTTTTCAGGATTCTTTGACGAATAGAAAGTTTTTTTTTTTTTTTTTTTAAATACATCTTTTGTAACAGTGTAAAACTATCTATTGTCACTTTTGATCACTTTAATGCATCCTTGCTGAATAAAAGTATTTGTTTAAAAAAAAAAAAAAAAAAATCTTGCTGACCCGAAACTTTAGTAAGATGGTGTATTTTGGCATTAGATACAGGAAACATACAGATGTTATGTAAATAAACAATGTAACTTCATTATTATATTTGTACCAAATGCTGTGTGCCATATTAATATAGCACCATATCCTGTTGTCGTTTGGATGGTGATTGTGTTAGTGTCCAGTCAGTGTTTGAAATGTTTTGTGTTTCCATTTTCTCATGTGACAAAGGTGACAAAGCTAAAGTACAAGTGTTTGGAAAGTCATACAGTGTTCCAAGGAAGCAAGCGACATATGGGGACGAGGGACTGATGTACTCTTTCTCGGGAGTCCATCTCCTAGCTAAACCATGGACTCCCACTCTGGAACACATTCGAGATGCTGTTACCAAGGCAACAGGACATACATTCAACTTTGTTTTGATAAACAGGTAATTCAACTTTCTGCTGCTGACAGTGTCCTACCTATGAGCCTGAAGTGTTGCATTGCTTAACGCAGAAGTCATGTTCTTTCAAAATGAGCAAAGTATGTTTATGGTTTACATTAGGTATAAAGACGGCCACGATCACATCGGAGAGCATCGGGATGATGAACGGGAACTCGATCCTGCCTGTCCTATCGCCTCTGTATCTCTAGGAGCTGTCCGTGACTTTATGTTCCGACACAAGGATGCACGAACTGGTTCTAGCAAACGTCAGATTGAGCCTGTGAAGCTGGAGCTGGCTCACGGGAGTCTTCTGCTTATGAACTATCCCACAAACACATACTGGTATCACAGTCTTCCAGTCAGAAAAAAGGTCAAAACACCACGCATCAACCTCACTTTCAGACGCATAGTGAAAAACAGACAGAAAACTGGCATTAAAATGGAGTGATTGTTCTCTTAGCATCTTATCAGGTATTGCTGCGGGCCATGTTAGTTGTTCTAACATGTCGGAAAGCTAGTGTGCACTTTTCACTTTATCACATGGTTCTGGGCAAATCTGCGGTAAATTTTTGTTGTGTTGTTTTTCTGTTAGTCTTCATGTTATGATTTATTAGTGTTTACACTAGATCATGTGCAGTAAAAGTGGACTATGATCTAAGGAAATCAAGCATCAAGCTCATCTTTACTATTCAGAGCATATTCAGGTTTGATATTTGGCAACAAAATCAACTTTCAAGAGCATTCAAAGGAAATATTTTCTTTTATTTGTTTTTGTTTTGTTTTTTTTAGAAAACCAATAAACTACATGTGGAATAAATAGGATAGACACAACCATACTTCTGTACAAGACATTTCTATTATAGACTGGGAAAGAAAAAAACAATATGGTCCCAATGAATACATTTTGCTAAAAGTTTCAAAGATTGAACTACAGAAGGCAATAGTTTGGCGAAATACTGTGGCAAAAACATAAGGGTAGCAAAAACGTAATCGTATAAATATATACATTTTATTTTTCAAGCATACGTAACAGAGTAATTTCGAGAAAGTCATACTTAGTGTTTACATTCCAGCACTGCTGGACTGAGTATGAGGTATTCGCACAGCTGTCTACCCATAACCTGCCTGTGTTACAATCTAATCAATGTCACGTTTTTCCTTGGACGACGACACATGCAGTCAGTACAGTTGCTGCTAAAAGAAACAGTAATTTGACATATCAAAATTATGCAATTATTGTATCCCTTGTGTACGTTGGAAGGTTGTAGTGCTGTTGAAATGGCAACCAGCATTTCAAAGCTTGGTCTGAACTCCACAGTTTAACTTGAGCATTAGTGAAAATGAACATGTTCGGCTTACCTGGATATTGGAAAAAAAAAAATCAAATGAGAACTAAAATGTGGGCACTTTTGGAGAAGTGTGTAGACAGTCAAAAACAAGACGAGGAAAAAAAAAAAAAAAAAACATTCCTCTTCTCAGTAACACAAATGCACTCAACCAAGCAGGGCCTATGCTACAAGCTATGGTCTTCACAGGAGAACTTGTATAACTTGTGACTAGTACCATTTGCAGTATTTTATTTTATATTTAGCTACTTATGGTGAAATCTCTCTAAACTACAGCAGCAGAAATCAGTTACTTTCACCGTGATTAAAAAAAAAAAAAAAAAAACAGTGTGTTGACCTTCCTGAGTGAACAAGAAAAGGTGATGATACAAATTTTTAAAATCACAAATAGCAGTTGATATCAATGCCTAATTGGAAAAACTATGGCAGTTCCGGTGCCGTTTCAATTGACAATACTAATCTTGGCAAAAGAAACAGCACGTAGTGATTGTAGGGCAGCATGAACTGTTTTAGGATCAGTACAATATCTCACAGCTTGATTCATTACCTTAACTCATACAAAGATGATCCAGACATGCCCTCTACACTAAAAATGACCGCAAAAGACAGGTTTCTGGCTTAAAGTGAATAGATGGCAGTAGGGAAGAGTGTAGAACTGAAGAAAAAAACCTCCTTTATGTTGTGATGTGTTTCGGGATAAGAGATTGAGATAGCAAATGCATGGCAGAAGATAGTTAACTTTCTTCAGAGGAAGAATCGATTTTCCCTTTTTTGCTTGGGGGAGCACCATCTTCCAATTCCTTCAAGAGAAAACCACTGAATCAGTTATGAGAAAAACACAGCTGATCTCTACCTGAAAATGTTGCCATTTCTACTTAAATTCTCTTAAATTATTAAGAAATTATTACTTTTTTGACCTTAATGCAAGTGACACTGTTAGCATGTACCTGGGCTGATTTGGAAGAGTCTAAAAAGTGCTCTGAATCCCCATGTGACTTGCTGTCTCTTTTGGCTGTCCTAGACTCTGATGAGCAGTGGTTTTGTTCTGAAAATAAAAAAGTGCTATTAAAATAAACATAAAAGGATAGAAAAGAGCTTGTAGAGAATTCATTGCAATGACTAACCACTCTTATGATCCTGACCAGAAGGCTGTTTGGAAGGATACTGGTCACTTTTCAAGTCATTACTGTCACTCTGAGAAGCTGCCATGGGTTCAGGTGCAGGACTAGTGTTGTTGCTGGTCTCCTGCTTCAATGGGGAGGAGTCTGCAATGGAGCTCTGGTTACTGTTATCATCTGTAGGTGAAAAAACAGAAACACAATTAAAAAGCTGTGATAAAGGATTTGATAAATGTTAGGAAAAACTTTCAAACAGTATATGACACTGGTGGTTAAATGACAGAATAGCAAATTAAATAATTTCAGTTTGAAGGAAGGCAAACAGCCATTAATAATGAAAAATATTTTAAAATGGGCAATTGTTGTGAAATTACAGGTCATTTCTGGCATAATTAACTTTTCAAACATGCTTGGAAGACCAACTGTTTAGAAATCGCAAAGATCACAATTTGGTGTAAAAAAAAAAAAACAAAAAAAAAAAAGCATTAAAATTTATAATAACTGCCAAGTAACAGAGCCTGAAAAGGCTGTATGAGCATTATTTTGAGATGCGAATAGATATGTGATAACTGTCAGGTCTGCAGCATTACCATGCATATCCATCATTCCAGGAGAGGAGCTGTTCTCAGGGGTCGTGACCTCGGAGCCATACTTGTCATCTTTGCCTTTCTTCTTGTTTTTGTTCTTCTGTGTGACATAAATATCAAATTTTTTAAGCCTCGTGAAGAATTGTGAAACACATCTAAAAGATATATTGCAAAATAAATGTTGGCTTTGTGTGTGATGCTACAACTAAAATGTGTCTGGGCCACCAGCGACAAAAAAACATAAATTTTTGGTACTAGTGACCTCACTCCCACTTTGAATTTACCTTTTCTAAAAAAAAAAAAAAAAATATGAATTATTCACATAAAAGAATTGGGAAAACAATATCTTTTGGAAAGCGAGATTGAAAAAGATTTATCAGTTATATCGGCTAAAACATGACAATAATTAAGTAGGTTATTGGTATTGACTAGAATTTGCAATAGAGCATTATGGTGATTAAATGTCACTTACATCATCTGACTTGGGCTCTGTCACTGGTACCCACTTGTAGATTCGCAGTGACGTGTCACCAACAGTCACCCATTTCTTCTCCCTGGAGATGCATGTTTTTGTTAGATATCAAAGACAAATGAGGCCGCAAGCAAATGAGTTTAACAGAGGATAAATTTAAACATTTACATTTAGTATAGGCATAAGAAATCTCTGCAGAAGTATTGTTTGCGTAAAAAGTATTTCCAGAACATGCAATGCAACTGATAACATATTAGCAATGCATCTATAATAAACTATTTTTACTCTTTTTGCAACCTTAAGATTGTGTAGAACATTAATTAAACTAATTAAATTTCAATTATACTATTTAAAAATCACTTTTTACTAGCTCACAGACTAGGAAAATTTCAATCACACTTATGACAAAACTACGACTTTTTTTCTTATTTAACTCTGGATAATTTTATAAGTTTAGAAAGATGTTGTGATTACTGTTAATATCATAACCATTTTTCTAGAAAATGTATTTTAAGTTGAACTGAAGTTTAAGCACAGTCTTCAGCAGTTCTTGATAAGTGTGAAAGTGCAGTCGAAGCTGAAGCTCCGCGCTGAGTTTAAACCCCAGCGCGTGGATAAAACTCTTCTCACGCTCCGTCGCTCAGAAGCGCGAGTCACTCACTCACAGATGAGATGAACGAGTCAAACGCCCGTTCAGCGGTACTTTTTGTTTGATACGGGCGTTTGACTCTAGTTCATCATGTCAGCCCGTTCGGTTACTATTCAGCCGGCATTACAGGCTCAAACAGCAAAGCCTTCATGTGACTGCAACGAAATGGCTTCTAGGTTCAACCCACATAAAAATTTAATGGAAGAGAAATGCGATGTACATTTTTCCTAACTAATTTTTCAAAAGCCGACAAAAACACCAGCCGCGCGGAGAAACGCAGAAACGGGACATCTGACTTAAATTGGAGTGGAATAAACGCTCTCTTTCCTTTCATTTCATTGTTTCTCGTTGTCTCTCCTCCCCCACAGGCTGTCTGTAATGTTCGTTAACGGGTAGACGCTCTCTCTTACCATTTCCGCACTTTTTCAATTGCAGCCATAACCCGCTTGATGTCATCTTTCGCCCTGCTCCGCGTCTCCGCTCGAACCGACCTGCCCGACATTACTGCTGTTGGTAAAATATCTTTTTGCTCGCTGCCTGTTTAGACACAATGCGAATGCACACAGCACAGGAGAGAGGCGGGGTTTGTGCGCCTGCGCTAAAGCCAAATGCCCTCGAAGCATGAGAGACACGGTCAATGCGGGTACGCGTTTCGATCCTTTGTTAGCGAACAGAGAAAAGAAAACGATATTTTAAAAGATTGCTAAACAAGTCGATCAAATCGAAACAATGGCTACGACATCCACGCACGTTTTACACATGTTTCTGGAAAAAAATGGAGGCTGAATCGACAGTATATTGTCAAACAACGTTTATTTCCGTATGATTTTATATATCTCTCTCTCTGCGTTTCAGAAAAGTATTAAACTCAAATGAAAATACACCGAAACAATAGCTTAGTAATCACAAAAGGACTGTTCGACTTAATGAGCTACAAATCAAACAATGTTTTAATTGGATAGATTATACGTTTCAGAATGGTTCTGGACACGTAATATATTATAGGTCATGACTGTGTTCTTGATAAAATTCCTGGGTGGCTGCAGAAAACCCCAAGACATCTGTGGCAAATGTCTCCATGGTAATTTTAGGGGGTAGCACACTTTCCAACAGAAACTCTGAAAGGGACACACACAATAGTTGAGATTAAAACATTGGTACACTTTCACTACTATTTTAGTCAAATAGTCCTTCACTTTGAGAAGTTATCAAACTGTTTCTGGGTCCAAGCCTCTACTCCATTTCAAATGATAATACTATCTCAACAGCTATTTGAGCACTATTCATTTACAGCACTCTTAGGTTAAAGAAATAGTTGACCCAAAAATGAAAATTATCCCATGATTTACTCACCCTCAAGCCATCCTATGTGTATATGACTATCTTCTTTCAGATGAATGCAATCGGAGATGTATTTAAAAATATCTTTTGTCCTCCAAGGTTTATAATGGTTGTGAATGGGGGGCCGCTTTTGAAGTCCAAAATAATGCATCCATCCATAAAAAAAGAAATCCATACAACTCCAGTGGGTTAATAAAGGCCTTCTGAAGCGAAGTGATTCGTTTTTGTAAGAAAAATATGTAGGAGTATTGTAATTTGTAAAAACAAATTTAAGCTCCTCTTCTCTTTTTCTCTTTAATAATTATAGTTTTAGACTTGTAATCCTCTGCGCCTCCGCATTCATTATTACGTCAAAGGATACTCTTCTGCTGCAAATCGACTTGTGCATTCTACGTACGGTTGTCCACCGGAAGCTAGTTATTTGAATTCATAACGTTTTAAATATGGATATTTTTCTTACAAAAACATATCGCTTCACTTCAGAAGGCCTTTAATAACCCACTGGAGTCATTTTGATTACTTTTTTTTTATGGATGGATGCATTATTTTGAACTTCAAAAGCGCCCCCCCCCCCCCCCCCCCCCCCATTCACAACCATTATAAACCTTGGAGGATTAAGGATATTTTTAAATATATCTCCGATTGTGTTCATCTGAAAGAAGATAGTTGTATACACCTAGGATGGCTTGATGGTAAGTAAATCATGGGATAATTTTCATTTTTGGCTGAACTATCCCTTTAAGAAGCAAAGGTGTACTCTGGGCTTCTGGTGTCCTGGACACTGGTATATTTTAACAATTCAGAAAAGATAAATCACTGTCTGACGAAATGAGCAGAGATAAAGGTTAGGATCACAGTTTTTCAGTAGTATTACAGCACATTGTGAATGTATATTAGTACTGTTCGTTGTTTGCTTTTGGGATCTGATAGAGTGTTTGAACCCGGAAACAAATTTGGCCATCAGTATGGTGATTCACAGGACTTCTACATACCTGTGCAACTGCTTCCCTCTGCACTAATACCTAAAAGAGTTGTAAAGCATTCAGCCAAGTCATCCTCTGTCATATGTTCACCTGAAATATACATTAAAGTTACATTAAAGTAATTACTAATTTTTAATCACTTGTTCAAAATTATGCAGCGTAACAAAACTGTCAATATGTCTTCATCAAAAGCTCCTGAATTAGCTTTATGTTTGTAAATGCGTCAGCAGAAACAGCACAGAATAATTTTGGGAATGTTTGTTTATCAAGTGTTTGTTTTTACTGAGTATATTACAGCATTAACAATTAAATATACATTTGACAGCTTGTGTTGAGTGCCATGAAATAAACAAACAGAAAATACTGTCATGCTGGTCCTGTGAGACATTTGTGAGTTTCACTTTAACCTATAGTAAATATTTTTCCACTGAAACCACAGCTTCTCGCTAGCCAAAATCTTTCTCGGTTAATTATAATAATTCTTTCTCTGGTATCTCATCAAGTTACCAAAAATAAAGTACTGTTAAAACTCATGAAAACACATTTACCTCTATCCTGCAGTAACTCCAGCAGTTCGTCTCTGTCAATAGTATACCTGCCCTCCTCGTCTGCCTTTCCAAGCACCTGGAAGACATTGCACAGCTTCTGTCTGGAAATGCCAGAGGCAGGTCTGTGGTTGATATACAGCTTAATGAACTCCTCCAAATCGATGTCCGTCACATAATTTCTGGTCTCAGCATAGCGGCTGAACTTCACCTCATTTTGCATGTCTTCCAGCTTCGACAAAACAAAACACAACCATGTGTTGACAAAAGATTGAGTGCTAGTCCACCAAACGATGACAGTTTTGTATGGTAGAGTGAATTGGTGATTGCAACGATGTTTATACCTCTTGCTCTGTTGGATAGAAGCCAAGCGCTCTCATTAAGAAGGGCACATCAGCTAGAGGGATGCGTGTGGACACAAGCCGTGTTTCCATGGTGTTGAGGTCCTGATTCTGTAGTTGACAATAGTAAAAATATTCCTCCATTTCCTAAAAGAGAAATCATAAGAGTTGCTGTCTATTGGTAGGCCTGGTAATATGTTAAGCAAGCAAGCATTATGAAACTTCATAAAAATTTTTTTTAAGCTGTCATTTTAACTGTAAAAATGCTAAAGTAAAAACCTGTTAATTGGCTAACAGTAATTTCCCCTACTAAATGCGAGGAAAAAAATAATTTAACCTTACATTTCATGTAATTTTAAAGTAAAATATTGTTAAATGTACCATTTTTGGAAGTTAAAATGAACAAATTATATTATAATTTACAGTGAAAAATCGTAAACTGACATTCCCAGAATTCCCAGAACACTTCACATTTGATGGCATTTTATTTAAAGGATAAAGTTCACCCAAAAATGAAAATTCTGTCATTTATTACTCACCCTCATGTAGTTCCACACCCGTAAGACCTTCGTTCATCTTCAGAACACAAATTAAGATATTTTTGATAAAAATCTGATGGGTCGGTGAGGCCTCTATTGCCAGCAAGATAATTAACACTTTCTGATGCCCAGAAAGCTCCTAAAGACATATTTAAAACACTTCATGTGATTACAGTGGTTCAACCTTAATGTTATGAAGCGACGAGAATACTTTTTGTGTGCCAAAAAAAAAAAAAAATAATGACTTTATTCAACAATATCTAGTTATGGGTGATTTCAAAACACTGCTTCATGAAGGTTTGAAGCTTTATGAATCTTTTGTTTTGAATAAGCGGTTCGGAGCGCCACTGCTGGCAATGCAGGCCTCAACTGAGCCATCGAGATTTTATCAAAAATATCTTAATTTGTGTTCCAAAGATGAACGAAGGTCTTATGGGTGTGGAACGACATGAGGGTGAGTAATTGAGTAAATGACAGAATTTTCATTTTTGGGTGAACCCTTTAAGTAATTGTGTTTCTTAGTCTTTGTTATCAGTATATTATGGTTTTACATGTTGTTCCGCAAATATGTTTATATTTTATTGGATTTATTTCTGTAAAAATGACAGGATTTTTAATTTTTAGGATGAAAAGAGGTAAATACCACTGATACAAATTCTTGACCTAAATACAGCACAATGAGAAAATAGAAAGCTTTAAAATAGAGATCTCAAACCCTGAAGAGCTGTCCATCTTTCCCTCCCTCCAGAAGATTGTAGAAGGGCAGCATGTCTTTCCCTCCAAGAGCAGCTGATGCCTCCAATGATCTGCAATTTTGCAAATGAGTGAAAAGCAAAAGCTAATTATGTGACCACATTTTGTGAGGTGACAGACACAATAAGCTGTATATAGCTGAAATTTCAAGTAGGTGTCTACCATCCTAAACAGCTTTTAAAATTCATGTACAATTAATATTATACACATATATTTTATGACCTCATATGTTTTTCCCATAATTTACTCACCCTCAAGTCATCCTAGGTATATATGATTTTCTTTATATTATATTAAATAATATCCTGGCTCTTCCCAACTTTGTAATGGCATTGAATAGTGCCCAAGGTTTTGAAGCTCCAAAAAGCACATCAATCCATCATAAAAGTAATCCATACTTCTCCAGTGGGTTAATAAATGCCTTCTGAAGCGATGCAATGCGTTTTTGTAAGAAAAATATCCCTATTTAAAACTTTATAAATATAATCACTGGCTTCCGGCAACGGACAAAAACTCGGGCACTATTCAATGCCATTACAAAGCTGGGAAGAGCCAGGATATTATTTAATATAACTCATAAACACCTAGGATGGATTGAGGGTGAGTAAATTATGGGATAATTTTAATTTTTGGGTGAACTATTCCTTTAATTGAACAACTACATGATATATTATGATCTAGTGGATAAGTCAACTGCAAAAAACAGTCTACTTTTGCATGAGACGAATGTTCTTCAAACTTACGACAAATTGAGCTCCCATGAAAAGACAGTGCAGTCTTGTCCTCCAGCAGTGAATGCATATCTACCATCATAAGAGCAAGCCAGAGTTAAGACGCCTGTTGAGTGACAGATCATTGCAAAGGACTTGTGAGGGTTTCCATCCAGAGGCAGAATCTGAATGCCAACCTACATCAAGGAAAGAAAACAGGGATTAAAAGGAGACTTAAATCATTAAATCATAGTAAAGGAAATAAAACTGGCATAATGGCTCATGCTGATACCAGCTAAGAGATCTTAGTAAGACATTAAAGAGTAGAGATTGGTTTATATATGTGTAGTTATTATCAAATGCATGGTTTGTTTATGAGGCCTGAAACACTTTATACCTTATCTTGTGTTATATATGCCATGTAACGAGAATTAGGGTCGCCATCCTTAGATGCAGGTAGGATGGCCATCTTTTTCACTGGAGAACCATAAGAGGGCCCAAAGAGTGTTTTTCTGTGCAGACAAAGCACACTATCACCAACAGATGTACAAAAAAAAACATCAGAAATTTTTTTTATTCATCTTGTTTTATTTGGGATCAGATCAGTTTTTTTTTCAAAGATTAGAAAAAGGAACTCAGATCTGCAGAGCAACTGTGAAAACTGCTTAACAATATAGTAGAGTGAAAAAAATATTTCATTTTAAATTCAGCGCTGTCCATATCAGCATAAAATAATTGTACTGTGTAACAGTTAGTTCCAGTCCTCGATTTTGATTGGTTGAGCAGCGTTACAAGAGCACTGCAACAGTTCAGTTTGGTACAGCACTGAGAGTTTTTACTATTGGTATACAATATGGCAGTAATAACGAGTTGCTAATGAGTGAGTCATTCAATCATTCACTCTAAGTGATTTATTCACACACAAATTATTTTTTCACACAACCAATTTGTTCAAAATGCAGATTCATTTAGGAATGAAAAACTGCTATGGCTTTGTTTGGAAATATTTGCGTAGGCAAAGCAAATACAGACAAATTAGCTATAGCACTTTGTGAGAGTTATGTTTAGTTTCATTGTGTTTTGGATTTTTCTCCTTACCCTTGTTAGATTCCTTGGTTTCTCATGAGTTAATAATTACATTCACCTGTCGTCTAATTAGTTCCCTTGTTATCTCTGTGTATAAGTGCTCCCTGTTTTGTTCAGTTTTTTGCTGGTGATTTGTTAACATTATGTGTGGAAAGAGTTTGTTTCTCCTGAGATTCTCCTAAGTGTTTCTGCTGTTGGATTAAAGACCATTTAGAATGAATTCTGATATTCTTCGTGTTGGCTTAACACGAAGAAGTTAAGCCAGACCGTTACACACTACTTACATAATAATATAATAATAATAATAGTTAAGAGTTAGAATGTCGAAGAGGACCATTTTATTTTTTTATTACCTCTTATATTGTGTTTACCCTAGGTATGCATAAAATTATTTTTATTTTTCTTCCTTTTGGTCCATTTGGTTGACAGCCTATTTAATTATTTGGAATTCAGGAGACCTGTAAATCCACTGACCTTTATTTGTATTACCTCACTTAACATGAAGTCATCACAAAGTCATTTCCCGTCACTTATGGATGATGACAAATGTACTTCAGATAAATCTTCTTTTTCTTTGTCCATAGTCATAACAGAGATGTTTATCTTAACACAATAATTAACTTATTTCCTTTTTGGATCATAAGAATGCCCTATTACTAAAATATCCTTGAAATCCAATTTTATTATCCAGTTTTAGGTTAGGTTTCCAATTATTTTTTCCATTTTAGTTTATCTACAAATCACATTTAGACAGAATGGTTTGGCTTTTGCTTCATTTGAAATTCTGCTAAAAACTAATCAACCAGATTGTTGTTTGTTATTTCAGTGACATTTCTATTTGCTCTGCCAATAAGAAAACTGCAAACCTGCACATTTTGGAGGTAGCATTGAAGAGCTTCATCTTATACAGGTTGGAGGCTGTAAGGAGGAAGTTTTCGGGCGTCAAAGGAGGATACCACACCATGCAGGTGGGCACAGCACTCTGTTCGATCCGATCAGAACTCAAAATCAACAACTTATTTTCACCACTGTTCTGCAGATCATACTCCACCTGTTCAGAACAGACAGCATATGTTTAACACAGTTCAACAAGTTCAGATCATACAGGAAAACAGGGACTCACCAGCCTGCGATCCATGCCAAGAGAGAGCAGGCGGGGCTGACTGCTGTCTAAATCCACTCCAAACAGCAGGTCCTGAATGGGTTTATAATGTGAGTGGTGCCTGCCCTGGTACTTCCAAATCTCCTGGGTCCCCTCTTTATACCGACGGAGCAACGTCACGCTTTTCCCAGTGTCCTGACATAAGAGAAATACAAATGCAAATATGGATCTTCAAAAAAAGTGCCCTCATAAAATGTACTGTTACAGTCAAATTTTACACAGTAAAAAGTACACAATTTAAAGAGGTTATTTGTCAGCTTTTTTTTTAAATATTTATTTTTCCATGAGGTCCACTTAGTAACATATTTGTGCCAGAAAGATATTTTAGTTTTTCATTTCACATTATTTCACATTGTGCCAGGTTCACAAAACAATCTGTGCTGAAATGTGCTTTACAAACAGAACTAAAACAAAAATGCTACTAACCGCAGCAGCCAGGTAGCATGAGTCCTGAGAGAAGGTGAGATGGGTAATGCTGTCCTGACTGTACTGCAAACACTCTTTACCATCACTTTGAAGTGTACAGGCATCAACAATCTGCAAAGCCCCACTGGCAAAGCCCACTGCCAAGTAAAAACCTAGAACAGGGCAAATTCACACCGATGGATTATCTATAATCGCATTTTGTGACATCCTTAGTAGTTTTTAATAGGTGGTATGAATGCAATTTAAGTCACTTCATGTCTGAACAGTCTTAAACTCTTGAATCAGACAATAGATCAATAAAGCTGAGCTAAAACATATCTATGAACTGTATTATAATAACATGAGTGAGACATTGTTTTGTAGTTCACCTTGTGGATCATAGGTGATACACTGGATCTGTTTGTGGGGCCGAAAGACCCTACTGCAGACCACCTCTTTACACTCATAATCCCAAACCTTGATTGTGCCGCTGTGGCTGCCCATAGCTACTAGCGGTTGTTTGGGATGGCACGCAACTGCTTCCAGAGGTTCTGCATGTTCCTTCAGAAGGGTCTGTAGAACATTTCTCTGTGCATTTACATGTACTACAGTTGCACAAGTAGTAGAGAGAACAACATTTCTGTAATTGGAAGGAAGGAGAGAAACATTTTATTGCATTGCAGAGTTATAATATAATAATGTTGCCTCTATAGTTCTGCCTCCAATGGTGGTATAAACAGATGCAAAGGGATAGCAGGGATAGTTAGTACCATACTTTAAAGGGATAGCTGACGCAAAAATAAAAATCCTGCCATCATTTACTCACACTCATTTTGTTCCAAACATGTATGACTTCTTTCTTCTGTGGAACATAAAAGAAGATATTTTGAGAAATGTCTAAAAAAATTTTTGTCCATACAAATGGAAGCCAACCGTCGCCAAAACTGTTTAGTCAGCAGGATTTTTCAAAATATCTTTTTTTATGTTCAGGAGAAGAAATAAAGTCACAAGTTTAGAACAACATGAGGGTGAGTAAATGATGACAGAATTTTCATTTTTGGGTCAACTATCCCTTTAAGCATACTCACACTGACTAAATTTACTGTCTTTATGTACTCAGTTATACAGATATACATCCAATCTACACACTGCACTCTTGTTAGCAGTTTTAGCTTTTAATTGATGACTTAAAATGTATCTCACACTTATTGCTGAGGTATGTGTCACAAAAATTAATTATAGGAACTTTCTTCAAAACATCTTTGAATTAACTAAATGCTAATTAATCCTGACTTGCTCATAATATAAATATATATATATATATATATATATATATATATATATATATATATATATATATATATATATATATACACACATATACTGTGTATATGTATATTGTTATGGTGCATTTAACATAATAAATATTAGATCTTTCTGAATTTCTCACCTCATGACAAATGGTTTGGCATCAAGTGTGCAGTCTTTTGGATATCCCAGGCTGCTAGTGGAAGGCTTTTCTTTGGAAAAGGAGATGGATCTGATGGGACCCATGCTAAACTCATTGTACAAGTTGATGAGCTTGAGGTTTCCATCATAGAATTTGATGTGGCCATTCATGTCACCTGTTACTATAAAACTTGACAGAGAACAAATGTAGACATGTATACTGATATTATAATTACGTAAAATAATGTCAGAAAAAACAACAAAAACATAGCAAAGTGTAACTTTCAACAAAGCGTAAATGTAACAACCTTGCAGTGGCAAGGAGGCTGATGTATATCAGATCATGACCACAATTACCTTATTAGGATTTATTTGAAAAAAATCCTAATGCACAAATTTGCCATATACTGTATCTGTGTGTCATAAATACCTGTCAATCAGAGTCAATACAGTGATCGTTTCCTTCTGGAGAGGCACAAGTTTTGTGGCTTTCCTCACTATGGGCTGACAAGAGACAGACTCAGTCTGCTTGTCCCAGAGAACTATATTTCCAGCTGAGGTGGCTGTAAGAGCCTGCACACTGTCGTAGTGGAAGATGGACTGGCTCAGGGTACCTAGCACCATATTGAATGTCTGAATGGGGACAGATTTGCAAAAGGTCAATGCCAAAAGCAGAGAAGAAACCTTCACAACAGCACACAGAAATTTAACCTGATGAAAGGTTCTTCTGCCAACCTTGTCAGTAATTTCAGGAGCCGAGTATTCCATATGTCCTCTTTCCTGAGCAACAGAATTCATTGTTATATACAAAGACAACTGAAATAGTAAATCAGTAAAACAAAAAAATAATTCCTACCCAGTTGTAGAAGAGAACCTGAGTGCTACTGTTGCTAACCAACTGTGTGCTGTCAGAGGGATTGAAAAGTATTTGATTCTGGGAAAACATGGAGAATGTTTATATGATGTTAGATGCATTTAAAGTTGACTGATATCTAGTATTCATAAAGAAAGAATAACATTTTTTAAATTAAGACTGCTTTTGTGTTGCCTCAGCATAATAACCACATCAAAGTTTTGCAACATACCTGGCAGCCATATTTTGGGCTGAGTTCCACTTGACATTGTGGACTGTCACTTTCATCTGTCCAGTCCCAAATACACACTCGCTGATGCATAGAAAGAAAAAGTACATAGGTGAGTGTATTTGAAACCGGTGAAAATATTCTGTGATTTCATTTGACCTTTTTATAGTCATCATATTTATTAAGAACATTTCAGTTATTAAAGGTTTCATTTTCATCTCTCCCTAGGATCAACTTGCCTCTTTTAACAAGTTTAGTATGAGTTATGTATGCCGGAAATACATGGCTCCTGGAGAGACGACAAAATATATCTACATTGAGGTTACATAAATGTAGGATAGATAATATAAAATGTACCTGTACTGTTCCAGCTCCAACAGTTGCCAGATATTTTGAATCCTTTGATAGTGCCAAGGCAGAAACTCCACCCTCTGGATGACAGTCAAACAATGTCCGCACAGGAATCCTACAACACGTTATGGATCGGCATAAAATGAAAATTATTTTTTAATTTTTTAATATATATTTTTTTTTAAATGTAATTCTTAATCAGAAATGTCTGTTGAAAAAACACACTTCTCTCTGGAGAAATTCGGCATACATCACCAATCATTTAGTCTGCTTAAACAACAACTGATGGATAGAAACAAGTCCCGCTTTACCTTTATTTCTTTTTCAATAATTTGTTTCACTTCGATATACATCCCAATATGGAAGAAAAGACCTGTTGCTACTTTTATTTCATCATGACTTTAACAGGTTTTTTTGAAAATCATATTTGAGATAGATTTACAAAAACAATATAAATTGATTGTATAATCATATACACATACATATATTCATACATATAAAAATATTTGGGTCAGAGTTACCCTGTATAAGCATCCCATATGATAACAAGACTCTCTTGGCCCATGTCAGCTGTCACAAGCCAACGCCTGTCTTCACTAGCACACAAACAGGTGATTGGACTGCAGTGGCCCTGTAGACACCAAACAGCACAAAAGCAACATGTTTAAAATCAAATTTTAGGCTTTAGATTACATTTTACTTTCTTAGTTTGTAGCCATATGAGCCTCCTACTTGTAACAGATGCTGAGCATTAGAAGTGTGATCATACATAACAGCAACATGAGCACAAATATACAAGATGACAAGCTTATCTTCATCCTGCAGGCTGAAAACAGGTAGGGTTTGGTTGATCCCATAAGCCCAGTCAAGGACCTGCAATTGCAAAGATCAAAGTTTTAGATACAGGTGTGAATAAAGAAACTAAGGTATAGTGTTAAGACTTTGACAAAAATACTTCACAAGATCATTACTGTTTCTTGTGTTTAGCATTGTTAGCTCCTAAAGAAACTTATTGTAATTATATATAAAACTCTCATGCATAATACAGTATATGACTTCTTGTCATTGTGAAATATAAAATATTTTTAGTTTTAGATACTAATATCTGGACTAAGTAATTCAAGTAAATAAAAGGGTAATTTTATCAAACCATTACCAGTGGGTGAGTTTTGGTTCTGGGCTCCTTGGGAATGACAGACAATGATGTGGCTGTGTAAACTTGTGAATCCTCAACATTCTCTCTAAGACTGGACAGTTCACTTCTTCCTTTCCCAGCTTCTCGCACTCCTTCATCTTCATCATCTAATTCTTTCTTCATATGCTTATCTACTGTGCTTTTCTGCTCCCTCGCGCCTTCAGTTTCTGCATCTGTCTTATCAGACGTCTCGTTTGCTGTTGACATTGCTCGTTGTGATTTGTAGGAGGAAACCTGGAGAAGAATTTGATCACAACCAGAATCACGATGTTACAGATTAAACCGCTAGACTCTGCGCGTGTCGGTTAGCCAGGCTAATTTAGTCTCTCTAGTGCCGTAGAAAAAATACCTATGCTACTATGCTCTTGATTTTTAATAATAGTTGTTTGTAATCTTACAAATGCGAATGTCTCGAACATATATACGATGAAGTTGTTCTTTACCTATTCAGTCTAATTACCCACGCATCACGTTGCTAAGATACGGTCACGTGGGAGGGCAAGCTTTGCCCTCATAAAAGGAAGTAAAGTAGGCTACTGAAAAAAGAGTGTAATAATAGGAAATGTACCAACATTAATGCTGAAACCAGTTGTGCGGCTTAATATTTTGAAGAAAACCGTGAACATTTTTTTAAGGATTCTTTGATAAATACTTTGATACGAGCAGAATTTAAAAAATCTTACTAGCACCAAACGTTTGAACGATATTTTGTAGAATATATATATATATATATATATATATATATATATATATATATATATATATATATATATATATATATATATATATATATATATGTCAGTGTTTCATTTTATTCTCTTAATTACCAAACAGCTATTAAAAAATACTGTATATGTATTATGGCAGTTTAGAGTCACATCACGTCTAAAAACAACATACACAACCATTGAGTTTCACTGTAAACAAGCACTTGTGCAATTGGACTTTTTAATTCAAAATATTTACTGAGATGTAGCCCTTTTACACTGTGTAAATTATTATGACATATCAGTAGGATTTCAGTACAATATACACACAGATTTTTAAAGAGTATATTACAGTAGGTTTAGAAATACATTTTCAAACAGTTTTATTGCCGTGGAGTTTTTTGCAGCATAGGATAGTGTGTTGTCCTGCATGAAAATCCTTTTTTTTCCTCAGAAGGCGTAATTCTTTTTATACCATAACAGACAATGGCCAGCTATAAACTCCACATATCTTGCAGAAGTCATTTTGACACCATCAGAGACCCTAAAGGGACCTTCCATCTCACTTTCGAACATTCCAGCCCAAATCATCACCTGACACCTCCTTGCTGACATCACAGCCTTATTGGAATGGGGTGGCCATTCACCAACCATCCAGAAATCCATCGAGACCATCCATTGCAGTATACAGCATTCGTCAGTGAATAAAATATAAAAAAAATAAATAAAAATGAGACTTCATGTATTTCTAAACCCAAAGTAAATGGTTCTCTGTGAGCTTTGGTTATGGGTGGCAGAAATGCAGCTTTATGCACAACTGCCAACCTGCATGCTTCTTGAGACTCCAGAGACACCGGTGGCTTCATATAGGCTACCTGTTTGCTGCTCTACAGTTTTATATATATATATATATATATATATATATATATATATATATGTTTTATATATATATATATATATATATATATATATATATATATATGTTTTATATATATATATATATATATATATATATATAGCTGCCCCTTTAAAGGTGCAATATGTAAGAATTTTTCAGTAAAATATCCAAAAACCACTAGGCCAGTTTTATATATTTTGTTCACTTGAGTACTTACAATATCCCAAATGTTTGCAACTAGTGATGTGACAATTGAACCGAGGCTTCGGAGCTTGTGCCAAGCTTAAATGGGTGTGCCAGATGAAGCCTCGATTCGAGGCTTGTGTTGGTAACGTAGAAATCACATGAACAATGACAAAGGAAGCCTCACTTTCTGTCCAATCATGTGCGCGATTCACTTTGCGTGTCGGAAAGTTCGAACCCCCACTACTTTACTAGTAGGTTTTCATTCAGACTTATTCAATTACATTTTTAAATACCCAGTCATACAAGTAATATGAAGAATACCAATTAATTCAGGGAATTTTTTTTTTTTGCCATATGCAATTCATATATGTGTACATTTATTCTTCTGTTACATCATTATATTCATACTGGCATTAAATGCCACAGTTTAATGGGTAAATAATTTATCGGAGATAAATTCAACACACACGCGCACACTATTAGGTTTTTATTTGAGCACGTAACATGAACTGTGTGGCTGCTTGGTCCGAGAAAGCTTCTTTTACAGGGTTTTGGCTGCTTGATTTTTACTAAACACCAGAAGGCGCTGTTTTCAACACCCTCACGAAGCTTTGAATCTTTTCCCGAAACAATGAGGGGAAAGCCTCAGTTCTTCATGAGGCTTCATTTGACCATCACCATTTGCAACTATTTGTAAATCGTGAGGAAATTGCAATTTTAACCAAGGCTCTGGGACGTGTGAGGAGTCGCCTGTCAATTGCGTCATACCCGCGTTACCCTCGGTTTCCGGTTTTATTTTGTAGAAACCATGGAAACACCAAGGAGGCTTTAATATTTACATGTTTTAATAGACAAGGGAACAACTGTTTTGATATATTTATAGACAGAAAACTAATTATTGTTATATAGCTCAACACGCTTAGTCTTATTGTTTAAATCTAATTTTCTTGATTTTTTTGCGAGTATCATGCTTTACCATACCTCAGAGAAAAACACTATTTTGTGAAGTAGCTAACATAGCATAATCAGATGCAGCTTTATTTTTAGTAACGGTAATACAGAGTTTTCTCCATCATACAATACGTTTTAAAATAGTTGCATGCCATTTATCAACAAATGAGCATTTAATTTATCATCCAGCATTTAATATGATATTCTTAAATCGATCTAGCTTACTGCAGTGTGCAACAAGTGTCTCACAGCAGCCGCTAAGCGAACGCACAGAGTAACGTTATACCATTTTCAACACACTCAGATGTATCTAATATGATAAACAGAGCTGTTACCTCATTCTCATGACTAGAAAAGTGGAAAAAGCGCTGGCGACTGTGGCATAATAAAAGTTCCGCTGCTCGCGGGCGTCGCGGCGTGTTGTACAATCGCTCCAGCGGCCTCCTTCAACTCCCACAACACTTGGTCCTCCTCTGCTTCATACTACAGTAACGTTAATAATCGCATCCATGAACATGATTTCTTCCCGAGTCCTATCCCGATTATTTTCCACCGGCTGTGAGGTGAAGACCACATGTCCCAAGATTCCGCTCTCAAACTTGGCATCATCAAGCTATGCCTTTGTTTTGAATAGGCCTTTAGCGATCTCTAGTGGACAGAAAATATTACATATTGCACCTTTAATGCAATTACTTTGTTTGATAGAAACATTTCTTAATAAGCCTTTATCTCACCGAGTTTTTTTGTGCTCTAAATCACTCACAAATCTTTTGATAGTTTGATAATCTCTATTCAGTTTTCGCAAAATAATTGTTTTCATTCCTTTTGCCAGACATTGCACCATTCATCTATACAATGTTTTTGAACATTACTTTGACTGTCGAATTATGGAATAAAAGACATTTAAAACAGAGATTAAAACAAACGATGATTAAAAAATGATCCGAATAATTGCATAGTTCTAAAGGAATTTAACAGCGGGCTCTATATTACATCAGTCACCTGGCCTACTAGTGTCAAAGCGCAAACGCTCAAAGTGATCGGTGCATTTGCGGAAAGTAGTGCGCTATACATTAGAGCAGTGTTCATCAAAACTAACATTCATCCATTTACAGTATTAACTAAATGAAGTATCATGCTTCAAGCATATTTACAGTAATTACTGGTGATCATTTCTCTTTAGAACAAACAAAACAGATAAAAGGAGTACACACATTCCTGGGATGTGTATAAATATATATATATCCTTCCGCCACTTTTTGTGGCTTTTCAGACTGTTTAGGTCTATCGGTCAGTACTGAAGCCCCGCGTGAACTGTGTATATCATAGAAAATATCGCATTTAAAATAACAAAAAGCGAAATTACCGGGTTGGTATTTTTGTTGACATCTTAAACATATGGATCGTCCTCGCTTTGGTTTTAATAAGGACTAAATTGTCTCTGTTGAGTAGGGAAAAAATCAGCAGAGCTAGCTGAAGTAGCAGGCAGCATTAGTGGATACTTGAATAACTGGAGGAGTAGCTTTACACGTTGGCTGTCACTAGATCAACTGTCAGCTAACACGTCAAATAACATATTCCGCACTCGTCCGCGGTGTAAAACGTTTTTTTTTTTTTTCAAACAGTCAGAAAACTCTGCTCAAGCTGTCGTTTATGGGATCACCATGTCCATGAAGCCGCAGGCCGGTGGTAATCGCAAACCCGGCGGAAGCAACAGCGGAGCCGCTGCGGCCTCCGGTACCGGGGGAGCAGGAGGAGGCGTCGGACGCCAGAACATTGGCAGGTGGGTTCCGAATCTGCAACATAACGGGGTTTTAATTTGGAGGACGGATGAGCGTGAACCTACAGGGGGATGCGGCATGCCCGCACTTGTGTCGTAGTTTAAAAACGCAGGTTGTGCATTTGCAGTGGTCGGGATTGAGCGCAAGTAGGCCGATATAGGCCAAGTTTCCAGGACAGGGATTCATTCACACGTTAATGAACACAAACCCATTGCGGTTATAAAATATCAGCTGATAGCGGACAATACGTTCGTGAATATTTGAGAGGGGCGTGTTGTCTGCTGTGGTGAATACGTTCAGGATGAATTGCCTTTTTGCCGGTGAAATATGCCTGTGCCAGCTTTGCCCCACAAGACAGATGCATTTTTATCGTTTCGGGATGTATTATAGTGGGATTGAACGTGTTTGACGTTTGAATAGCGTTCAAAGAAATGCTTTGAGAGATATATTATTAAAGTATCAGCAGCGGTACAATTCATAGTAGTGTTGTTAGCCAGCTAACTAGCCAACATTTATTTGATTATAATGTTAGTAATATATCGCTTTTATCCGCATGACAGTCTAGTTTGTTGATAAATGTCATTTAGCAAATGCTCAAAATTCAATTAAGAGGTCCTTAGCTGATGATTACATTATTTGTACACCGTTTTATCATTTCCCTTTGGCTGTCAATCTAAGGTAAAATTGGTGGCTACGGATACCTTATCTTTTTTACTTTTATTTATCTTATCTGTCTAACGACAAAGTTCCTTCAGGTCTGATTTTTAAACCGTTCTGAGGGGCTGTGAATCGACGTATGGCAATTCTTCATCCCATATGAGAAGTCACATGTTAGCTCTCCGTGTCACTTCTGAGAATTAATTTAACCCAGCTTCCGTTCTAGTTTCTTGCGTTTGGTTAACTTGAGGACAACAGGGCAGAACAGCGTCTTTCCCGTTACTATTAATTTGGGAAACAAACGTTTCAATGCTGGAACTATTTTATCAGTCGGGTGGCGGGCGCGCTCACACGCACGAGCGCTAGAGGGGAAAGTCAGATCACTCTCAACCTTGACGTTTACAAGAGGTTGCATGTACAAGTCCTTCCTTCCTTGCTATATGACATTTGTGTAAGTATGTTACTTTAGAACATGTTGTGATACACGAAAAATATTGGTACGGTTTTTATTTCGCTGTAAATGTACTTGGAAACGTGTTTTCTTACAGCTACGAAGCAGAGAGGCCTTTATTGGCATCACATAGATCACATAGTCTGCATGGTGAAAAATGTCATTCTTTTTTACACGGAACAACAAGAGTATTATGACTTGTGGGTACTGTGGGAATCGTGAGTGGTGCAGTGAAGCTTACACCGCCTGTAATGCAGCATTTGATTTGCAGTCTGGCCACTGAAAGAGGAGGACTGTCATTCACAGCTTTTATTCTCTAATTTATTTTAATGGACTGGAAGCACTTGATAGTTTGTATTCAGATCATGTGCACTGAACTCATTCTTGTTGCACCTCATTGGTATTTCGTCCTGTGCGCTTTATACTTTAGGATCTCTCATACTTGCATGTTTGAGGTATAATGTTATCACTGGCCATTAATCACGTTCTCTCTGAAATGCTGATTTTTCCTAAGCCTGTTGTTTGTGAACTTCACAAGCACTTCTTTGCACAATGAAACGCGTGAAGCATATGATTATCTGTCACTCTCTTGTCATTGTAGCTCTGGATGTATGCTGGTGCATGTGCAATCAATAGCTCCTCTGGTATCGCATGAATTCTTGTCCATGGGAATGTGTAACTGTTTTTTGGCTTTGCAAACTGTTTATACAGCATGTCAAACATTTTCTTGAATCCATTTCTGATTATAGTTATCTATTATAAAGCTTATCTATCATGCTGTTGTCTTTCTTCCCTACAGAGGACGCAACAATGCCAAAGGACCTTCCACTGCAGTGAGTTGTTACTTCTCTTTCAATTTCTGTAATTTATTCATAACATTGATTTTCTAAATCGACTCATATTTAAAAATTTGCTCCCCGCTTCGCAAGCATTAAAAAGTCCTCAGTTGAACTGTATGTCAGAACATTCAACACTGCTCAGACAATTAAGTTAGAGGACCAGAACTAACTAATACAATTTAAATGCAAGCGTTTTCTCTATGACTCCTTACCTCAGCTAAAAATGATGGTTTTGTTGACTCTTTAAGGTGGCATTCAGTGGAGTTTATGCAAACATGAGGATGGTTCATGTTTTGACCTCAGTTGTGGTGAGTCCAAATGCACAGTTATATGTAAAGTTATAAAAAATGCTTGTTTGTTCAGCAGTTTGTGCATCTGTTATTATTATTTTCTGTTTTTTATTTTATCAGTCTCTTTACCAAAAATAAACCAATATAATCATATTGAAATTTGTTTTGCGCTTCAACACTCAACAGGGAAACAAATGTGAACTTAAGGTTAAAAATGGACTGATCTATGAAGGAGTTTTTAAAACCTACGGCCCAGAGGTGAGGAGACAACTTTCTATGGCTCTAAACTCAAGCATTTAAGGGGGTCGTCTTATGCTTTTTAACTTTTTAAACTTTAGTTGGTGTGTAATGTTGCTGGTTGAGCATGAAAAAATTATTTAACAGAATCCACTTTCCAAGAACTACAATGAATGACTCAATTGGACTACGACACGACTCGGGTTTTGTGAAGTCACAAACAATGATATTAATTTAAATAATCCCCGCCCACAGAATACGCAAAAAAAACAAAAAACAATGCAGGTTACGCACAAAAGCTTCTCCTGAAATGGAGCAGTTCTCACTTTGTCAATCTGTTGTTTGTGGATCAAAAGTATGTCTTATTAATTATTGTTGCATTTTCTATTAACAGTTTGCCTGCCTGCTAGCCAACATTAGTGATGATATAGTGTTTATTGTAGCTTTTGTAAGCTCTCGCGTTTGTAAGGCTGTTCACCGCCTCTTAGGAAAAATTAACTATAGTGGTTTTGTGATCGATTACTGTTTGTATTACCATAGTTTTCCAACAGATATCCTAATTAAATGGTGTACAACATCGTATCTAAAAATGTATAAGAAAATTACAAAAAAACATACCACTCTGAAATGTCCTGTGAAATCTACACATTCTGCACAATCCTTTTGTTTGTTAACATTCTTAAGTCTGAATCAGACTTGAATTGGTTTGAAATTGACGCCATCCTTAATATTTACATCTGAGTAGAGCTCGCTATTATGGTAAGGGGCGTGACATTTCTCGAACACGTGGCAATCACAATAAACTGGGCCAGTTAACCAGTCAGAACACATTTCATATTTCGGAAGGAGAGGCCTCATCAAAACAGGAACCAAACGGCGTGTTCGAGCCTGACTGGGGAGAGAGGTGCTGTAATAATAAAAAATGTGTGAAAATATGTTTTGTTAACAATCAAGCATGAAAGCATATTGTAGTACACCCCAAAAACAAAATCAAGACTTTGTAAAAGGGCATAATAGGACCCCTTTAAATCACTGTGTAGCGAAAAAGTGCTGTACTTCTATGCACATGTGGCATTTGTCCCTCTTTTTATATTTTCATCTGCAGTGTGAAATTGTCCTGGATGCTGCACACAGGAAGAGTGTAGAACCTAATGTGGGCCCTCGCCGTGAGGATATCGTGGAGAGCATCATCTTCAAGTCCTCAGATGTAGTGGTAGTTCATTTCAAAGATGTGGACCTCAACTATGCCAAGAAAGGTGAGAATTGTGTCAAATAAATGTTTGTCCATGCTTTTTTGGTGGTTACAGATGTAATATAGAAAAAAAAAAAGATCAACTCACAAAGGATCAACTGACATCACAACAAACATCTTAATTTCTTCAAAGGCTTATATGTAATTCTAGACATTGCAAAGTATGCTTTGATTTGATAATATGCTCCGAGTTGCCATCAATCATTAGAACATTTTTTTCAAGATGTAAAGTTTTTTTTTTTTTTACTGAAACTAGAGCCATCCGTTGTGTCTTCTGCAGAATGGGTGATGCATATATTGTGGACTGCTATCCTTCATTACATAGAGGACTGATAATGATTATATTGTGCTCAGAAATTAAAAATCTAATATTTGACTTGCACCATGAATTTTATTAGTCAGTGAATATATACAAAGAACAGAACAAATATGCTTGTGCAGTTCTTTCTCTATGAGCTCATGCCTATTATTATAGCAATTTGGATAATAATCCTGTAATATACAATCCACTAGTTGTAACCCATGATTGCTAAAGGAATTCTTTCAAAATTTAGTTCAGTTCCAGTTCTGTGGCATCATTCAGTTTCATATTTATTTGGGTAAAACATAATCTATCATCTATCACAATCTGTCATGTTAACACATAATCTGACCATCATTATGAATATTTAGACACATTGTCTCATGATTGGCTGCTTGTATTTTTCTTTTTTTTTTTTGAGACACTTCAAGTTAGGTTAGTTGTTATAATTGAGTTATAGACTGTCGCTGATGGAGGTGTGGTGTTTTGCTGTTTGTTTGTTTGTTTTTAAGCATGAGCCAAATCAGTCTAATATCCAGTGAAATTGTTCACATTAAATAAATACAAAGCAGCCATGTCTGTATTTGGATGTCTATTCAGATTGTTTTTCCAGTATCAGCTGCAGATCTGATTTTGTTACACACATGTAAACAAACATATTGACTCAGATATCAGATATTCAAATTTGACCTGGGACATTTATGGTTCTAAATCTGATACATATTCAATATAGTCATCATATCCATTTCTCCTTATTTCTCAATGTTATGTGATTAATAACTACTGTAAGGGAATATTGTTAAATTTGTAAATGTCCAAACAAAGTAATTATAGCGATCAAATCTGTACACAACTAGATGAATTCCCCATAAATCACTCACTGACTCATAAGTTTTGTGATACGCTTTAAGCTGGTTTTAGTTTTAGTTCAGGAAATAACCATGCAGAAAAGAATAAGACCATCTTAGGGTGTGTTAGGGTGCACTAACAGAGCAATTGCACCAAACATGAGAAGTGTGAACACACTCTTAGTGTATTCATAAGGGATATACCAGAACCATCAACTTAATCTGTGATGTGGTCAGTGTTACACAATCAGATCTGTGAGCCTTGCAGTGTAAATGCTGAAACATCATTATGGACAGTGACTGCTGTAGACCTGCAATTATGTTTTGTTTACTGAGTTCAAAGTGTGTTGTTAGGAGATGGCATGACATTTTGATGGATCAAAGACATTGCAAACCACTCTTTATAAAATATTTATAATGCTGCTACAACATACTGCTATTAGCAATACAACACACAGTTTCACACACACAAGGAATTATCATTCCAGACATACTTAACACATTTGATATAGAACACACCTCATCATAAGGCATGAAACAAATTCTATTTATCCTTTTGGTGACAACAGCATTTGCAGTTTGCATTACAATTGAAGTGTGAATATTTATTGTTTCCACTGCTCCTTCTTTACAATCCAACCCCTGTCAGTCTCTTTCACTGTAGCTGCTAAAAATGCATTAGTTGAATCTGGTCAATGACTTTCACAAACTGACCCCTTCTTTATTCTGTCTCTTTCCTCCTAAATGGGGCGTAGTCTCATCAGATGCAGGTAATGCAACTCATCCTTTTCTTTTACCAGTGTATTTTTATGCAAAAAAACTTTTTTTTTTTTTAGTTGCTTGTGGCATTCTTTGAGTAGGTGATTAAGTGCATGACTTGCAGGCAGTTTGACCCAGAGATGCTTTTGTTATTTATTATAATCTTGCTTGATTAAGGGTCATGCTGGGTCAAACTAGAAATCAGTTTACTAATTACTAACACAACACTGATGCAGCCCTCAAGACAGAGAATGTTGTTTTTGCGTTATCCTGACAAAAGCAGAACACAGCATCAGCTTTTTATGTGCTTTTGTTGTATCAGTGATTGTATCATCAGTACAACACTGTAGATTACAGTATGAACAATTTTTGGGGGTTTTAAATTTTCAAAGCCAGCTATATAAATGTTTGATGTGACTGTATTAACACGTTCACTAAGAGAGCTCCTTTTTAAGGTGGCTTAAATGTTTGTCTCAGTCAGCTAACCAGTCACCCCTATTTTAAGCACATGGATAATTGTGCACTGTTATTACTTTAGCTACTAGATTTTGATGCAAAAATTATCAGCCAGATCGTGTGAAGATAAAATGGCATTCACTACCACCATACTAAAAGCCAAACAAGCAACCGAACCCACTCAAAGCTGGCTGCAAGTAGCTACTGTAACATTTTGACTGTCACTGCATCATGAACCTGATGTTATATTAGAGGCCTGTTTCATTTCATGAGCACCACACTCTTGCTTCATCTAAATAAATATTGGTGTGAGATCATAATTCTTCAGGTTGTGATTTTAGTTTTGATCCATTTGCATGCTTTTTCTTCTCTACCTTTATAAAAGCTAATTTATTGAAATCAACAGGAACAAAGTTAAATTCAATGCAAGACCAGTTTAACAGCATATTATGCTGCCATGAAAACTACTTTTTCATACAACAGCATTTGAAATCAGTCAAATGAAATTATTATTTTTTCATTTATAAATTCTTTGAAACTACTGATTGAAATGGGTCTGTGTACATTTTAATCATTTTAATTCCTATTTGGAATGGAATAACAAGAAATTAAAGGATGGCTCATCTATTTGTTTTTTACATTTAGATTAACAAATAGAAAATCAGATTTAGGCTCGATTTCTCATTTTTTTGTTTGTGGTTTACAAATCAGTTTATGGCTTTGAGATTTCATTCGCACATGTGGGCACATTTGAAGGAGATACAGTACTGTGCAAAGTCTTGGGCCATCATTAGATGTTGTTTTAGCAATGATATAATGACCATATGTAAATATTTCTCAGTCTCTTTATTAGAACATAACCAGAAAATACAGTACATTGTATGCAGTATTAAAAATCAGAAAAAACAGCTTTTATAGGTTAAAGTGGCAAGTATTTAGTGACCTCCCCTTAACACTTGAGCAGCAGAAACCGGCTCTCTTAAACCTAAATGGAACGGAAAAGGACTGGAAGGCCAAGAAAAACTTTCAAAATATGTTGAAGTTTCTCAGCATTTCTTCTTTGAGAAAATGGAAGTCCAGGAGACATGTGACGGGAGGTCACGCTAAATACTGATTTTTGCTTAAAGAAACAGTTTTGTTCTGAATTTCTTTTACATTTTGTGTATAATTTCCTGTATTTTCTGTTTGTATTGTAATAATTATAAATATGGATGGTCATTAAAACATTGTTAAAATAACAAAGTTGGTGGTGACCTAAGACTTTTGCACAGTACTGTATATGTTGCTGGGCATATAATCAGTGCTGCTGCAAAGCTTTGCCTCTAATTTACAACACTTGAGAGATTGCAAGCAATACCATATGCTGACACATGATTTTTGTAGTAGGTCTTACCTGTGTCCCTTTGATAAGTGCAATGAAAATAGTTACGGCTCTTTGGATAAATGTAAAATGTTTTACATTACTACTGTATTAGCAACAAGGATTGAACTTAAAAATCAATAAACATGACCACGATAACATGTCCATAACCTTTCCCACTCATCCTGTCAATGTCCTGCAAAGTTTAACTTCAACCCTATAAACACACCTGAACCAGCTAAGCAAAGTCTTCAGGATTACTAGAAATATCCAGGCTACACAGAAAAAAAATGGTACAAAAGCTGTCACTGGGACGCTACCCTTTAAAAAGGTTGTAATATGTACCATTTAGGTACTCTTTAGGTACCCTTAGCTTTTGAAACTGTACCACCCCAGTGACAGCTTTCTTATCTTTTTTTCTGAGAGTGCATAGTGTTGGAATGTAGGCTGGAGCTAAACTGCAGGACATTGGCCCTTCAGAACCAGGATTGGATGCATCTGGCTTATGTTAATGTTGTCTATAAATGAATCTGCACAGCTGGATGTCTGCAGGCAGATGTGTAGGTCAGTCAATACAATGGAAAATTTAATTTGCAAATGTTATCTTATCTTTACAACAATGCATGCAACCAAAACTGAACTTGATTTGAGAACCATAACACACACACACACACACACACACAACACAACACATCCTCATTGGGGAATGCTTATGCTCATCCAAAACACACATACACCCCCACCCCTAAAAGTCACCCATAGAAATTAATGGGATATTAGAAAAAATTGCTTTCTTACATTTTTTGTTAAACAAAAAAAATCTGCTACAATGCAGAATGCACACAGAAATGAAAGTGACTCCATAACACATCCACGATGGAGAACGAATATAAACACACCCATATAACATGCATAATAAAATGTTCAGGTTTGACTGTAATATTTTGACATAATTGCAAAAAATTATACTTCCGTACAAAAAATTTGAAACTTTGACAGAGTAATTTTTGTTATAATAATTTTATAATGGTCTAAACACAAATCTAAATGAAAGATTGTGAAAAAATGTGTGCCTATGAGGAAATAGAGCCAAAATCACATTTTCCATTTCTTAAACGGAAAAACGAATAGACGAGCCATCTTTTTATTTCTCGTTATTCCATTCCAAATAGGAAATTAATTGATTAAAACATACATGGTCCGAAATGCATGGCGTGATGCCACAGTTTGTTTAATAATCCCAAACATATTGATTCTTTCCTAATTCATTTGTATTACTGTGTTTCCTCTTGAGTTCTCTGTGACCCTTGATCTCTGACTTACTCCAGTGAAGGTCATGTTCTCAGGAATCTCACTTTCTAATTAGTGTTCTTGTTCAGTTAATCAAGTTTATTACGTAGTTTTAAGGTGTGGTCACATTCACTTTCTGTTGGTCAGTGCAGCTAATCCGCATAAGCTTGAACCCACAGGAAAATCTTTCACCCTTATGCAAAAATTTTTGGATTCCTTGAAATGACTCTATTTTGACTGTAAAACTCTGCACACAACAGAAAATGTGTCTGCACCTTTAGTTTAAGCTTTAGGATTTAATAAACAGGGAACTTTGTTTCTGGTTATTGGTACAAGAGCTTATTTCTTCAATAATAAACTGAAAATGATGTCAGAAGAATAAATACAGCTCCAACTTTTTTTCTGAGAACATGGCCTTTGAAATGTTTTTGTAATGCGGTGAGCTCAGATGCAGTATTGTTGTATATTTGAGATATTTATATTTGAGATCCTCGCCTCTGCACCACCATTTGTGTCCATTTATGCCGGGTTCAGACTATACAATATTTTTGTTTTATGATTATCACTGTGTCAGATTATGCTATATTGACTCCTAAATTCTTGTTGTGTCCTGGACAAGAGACATGCCAGACTTCCTGCTTCCTGACCAATCAACGCTTGCTGTCTTTAACGACGTGTTCAATTAATCAAGTTTATTATGTATTTTTATGGTGCGGTCACATTCGCTTTCTGTTGGTCAATGAGGCTGATCCATATAACCAACTTGAACCCACAGGGAAGTCTTTCACCCATTTGGAAACAAGAGTGTAAACAATGGCTACTGAAGCGTCATGTTAGCATCATAAACATCATAAAGGCAGGAGTATTTTGTCATAGCTCCACAAACTTCATTTCAGGATGTTTGAAAGCTGTGCACAGAAGAGCCTCTGTGCTCCTATCGGTCATTGTCACAGGTGTGACGGAACCCGTCATGGAGGACCGTAAAAATTGTCAAATTAATTGTGCAGTGACAATGATCTTGTGTAGTCTGAACCCCGCTTTAGAAATCATCACCGGTTTTCTACTTCATTATGTCGCCTATATCGCACTTTTTCATAAGTTTTATGACTTTTTCATATTCATTTGTGTGCTTTTGCATCACCATGATGCATGTTATATGAATCTTGTTGCTTGTTTTGTGTGTTGGTGAAGATAACTTCACAGACAGTGCGGTAAGTGCCCGTCTGAATGGAGAGCACAAAGAGAAGGATCTGGAACCCTGGGATGGAGGGGAACAGCACATCTCGGGCAGCATGGAATCTCTTGACACTGATCTGGTGAGACGTCAAACAAATCAGGCTTGACATAATGTAATAAACTGAAGTTGAATCATTGTAGAAGTATCATATGCAGTAACGTTTAGATGATTAAAGCAAGAAGCCACTTGAGGTCACGCTTTACTGTGATTTTTCTGCTTACAAGAGGTACAATATGGTGCGAAGCCGTAATCACATTTTTGAAACTGTCTCCCTCTCAGTCAAATGGTTGGGATCCTGATGAGATGTTTAAATACAATGAAGAGACATATGGTGTGAAATCCACCTATGACAGCAGCCTGTCATCATACACGTAAGCCCTCTCATCTGTGCTTTAAATTACCTCTGATGAATATCTTGGTTTGTTTAAATGCCGCGTATGTGCTATCTCTTAGTCTGTTTTTCTTTTTGTTTCCAGAGTTCCCTTGGAACGAGACAACTCTGAGGAGTTCCTCAAGCGCGAGGCTCGTGCATCACAGCTGGCGGAGGAGATTGAAGCCAGTGCCACCTACAAGGCCCGTGTGGCCTTGGAGAATGACGACCGCTCAGAGGAAGAAAAATACACTGCTGTGGTTCGTGGAGAGAGGGAGCTTCACAGCCTCAACAGGTGAAGCTTGAACTTGCTACCACTGCTGCATGATTAGATCAGGAGATGTTTGTGCTTCAGTGTAGTTCTGTCAATGAACAAATAAAAAGGAGATTCATTATAGTGTTTTTTTCATGCTTGTCATACTCTAAATTATACTAAAAGCAATTTCGTAAGTGTATAAAGGCATATTTTATTCCACTCATATTACTATGTTCACTCATATTTCTATGAATGAAAAACGTGCAAGAATAAGTCCTGCCATCTAATTAAATGAACCAATCGCCACTTGTCATCATGTCACTGCGGCTGCCACTAGAAGCTCTGTATCCCATAGAAATAGTCAGAATAAGAAAGCAAGAGTATAAGAAACAACATTTATGGGACTGTTTGTGACTGTTATTTAAATGTGAGATTGGTGAGCAGTGTTTGAGATCTCTGTAATTGTCCATTCAAGTAGATATGACGGGGGTCTCCAAACTCAATCCTGAAGGGCCACTTTCCCTCAGAGCTTAGCTCCAACCAGCTAAAACACACCTGCTTGAAAGTTTCTTGTATGCCTAGTGAGACCTTGATTACCTGGTTCAGGTGTGTTTAATTGGAGTTGGAGCTAAACTTTCAGGACAGCGGCCCTCCAGGACCAAGTTTGGAGACCTCTGAGATGGGAGTTTAATGCCCGAAATAGCTGCTCAGAGGCATTGCAAATATGGCCACAGAGTGAACTGGCTTTCCTTAAAAGGGACTTTGATTAACTTCAAAGGCTCTGCCTAGATTGAAGTATATTTAAATATCCCAGAAAATGACAAAAACTATCGCTGGTTTAAAATTACAACTTGTTGCCTGTTAATCAGTCTGTCCAAATAAACCTTTGCATAACAGTTATCTTTTGCTTGTTTCGTCTGGATCAACTCGAGCAGCCAATGTCTTAAGGTGTGGTCACACTTACCGTTGTTCAGCAAATTTTTGCGGATGAAATTGAGTTATTTCAATAGGAATCCACTCAAACAGGGATTTTGCTTTTGGGCAAAAGATTTCGCAACATGCAAATTTAGCATTAAGTAAATGGACAGTGGACCTTTTTGTCTACGAAATTACGCTGAAATTACGCTAATGTGACCACACATTTACAACTTTTAGTCATTATTTGGCACTACATTTTTTTTTTTTTTTTTGTCAGAGCTGAATTCAGTTTGAAAAGTATTGCTCAATTAGTTGAATTTAAATCCAGAGTTTTCCTCTTTATTTTGTTTACTTCAACAGAGAGAACAAATACATTCCCCCTAGTCAGAGGAACAGAGAATCAGGGATGTCATGGGGAGCTGGTCGTCAAAATTCACCCAGACTGGTTCAGTGTAGCCCTGGGCCACCCACACCCAGATCTGGATCTCACGACTACAATGCAATGGATCAGCGAGTGGTCAATGGAGGTACAAGATGATTTGTAAACTCTTTGTGCCTCGACTTTGTGTTGCGGCATCCATGTCGTCCAAAATAGCTAGTAATTAGTGTTATGATGCCTCAAACGATCAAATTATGTTAACAAACTGTATTGTGAATCCATGAAATATAATCAGTGGAGTTATCAGCGCAGCAAACAATGTGCTGATATTCTCCAGCTGGATCTTTGATAGACGTCTCAAAGTTTTCCCTGGTGTCACTTTCAATGGGATCATTACTTATTAGTCCATGAAACAGTATTCAAAATTTCCACTTAAAATACTAGAAATTATAATGAGCAAAAAAACAAAAAAATAGATTCCCTTTGGCTTTCTATGGTATCTATTAATCCATTGTTTTCTCCTTCACTAACAGTCGATCTTTCAAATCATCTCTCTGGCTTTCAGTCCTTTCATGATAAAAGGATTCGAGCAAGCGAGGTCTGCAGGCCAAGACTGCTGCTGTTCCAAGAGAATCTGATTGATCTTTCCAAATGTTCTTTCTTTGAAGTCCTGTTTCCCTATTGTTTTCTGTTTCACTGCCTCAGAATTAACCAAAGAAATCTCAAAATGTTATTTGTTACATTTCATCCTTGTTCTTTGGTGTCTTGTCATTCCTTCTAAACTCATTTCTTCCCAATACTCTTTCTCAAATACCTCTCTCTGCCTTTCCTGCTGGCTAGTTTCAGTCTTCATATCTAAAATTCTCAATCTATAAGGCCTTCAGACTTTTCTGTTTTCCTATTCAATTTACATTGTCATTTGTTTCCCCTCCCCCTCCTTTTCAGTCAAATGTAGTTTTTCTTTCCTCTCATTTCGGCTCATTTCATCTCTGTCAGGTGCACACCCTTGGCCCTCACGCTGCCCATCTCCCTCCTCTCGCCCTCCATCCCGTTACCAGTCAGGCCCCACCAACTCTCTCCCACCCCGGGCGGCCACGCCCACCCGGCCTCCCTCCAGACCCCCATCCAGGCCCTCTCGGCCCCTGTCTCACCCCTCCGCTCATGGCTCTTCAGGGCCTCTGTCCACCATGCCCAAACGCCTGTCCTCAGAAGGTACCAGAAATTCCAGACTGAGCAGCCATTTTGTTATGGCACCACTGCTCAGGTTCACGTTTTGCAATCCAAATGCCTAAATTAAGGCTGCCACTAACAGCTGTGGGACTTTCCTGGTGCTTAATAAAACAACTCACTTCTCCTCTTGTTCCATTTTTTAATACTGTCCCTCTTTCTATGCATGATTGAAGTGAATTTGGGGCACGTTTCACTCACTCACTTTCTGCGGTGTGTTTAAGGACTGGCATCGTATTTTGGCCATGGTGACACCTCTGGCAATGCCCAAGTGTTTCTTTCCATGTCTGACATTGGCTTGACATTGTATTCTCTTACATCAAATGAGAAACTGTCACAGCCTCTTAAGTTCAAATGTATATCAGGTAGATTGACTCGAATTAACATTCTTATCCATTAACATTTTATGAGTACAGAGCACCGCACATGACATGCAGAAGAAAAAATAGATACCGTGGCCACAAATTAAGAATTCGTTCCCACAGCTTATGAATTCGTGGCCACAATGTAATAATTTGTTCTCCTATTTTAGTTAAATCGTGGCCATTTTATACTAATTCATTCCCTCATGTACATTTAGTTACTTATTAGTTCCCTTTTTTTACTTTGTTAAATCATGGCAACAATTGGATGTTTTATTCCCTTGTTTTAATTACTGTAAAGCATGGCCACATTTGACTAATGTGTTTTCGTTAAATTGTTACCACTTTTTACTCATTTGTTCCCTTGTTTTAGTTAAAACAAGCCCACATTGTACTAATTTGATACTGTACCTTGTTTTAATTTAAAATGTGGCCACATTTTACTAATTCGTTCCCACACTTTCATGGTCACTTTGTTCTAATCTGTTCTTTCATTTTTAGTTCAGTTGTGGCAATGAACTCCTAATATCTTTTTTTTTTCTTCTGCATGTCATGTGCAGACCACAAACTGCTAACATAGTTAGCAGTAGTTAGCATAGTCATTTTTCACTCAGTCTTTGCTTCATATTTGATATTTTGAATGTCACATAGTACACAGCATCTGCTTTTGGAGAGAGCTACACACATTAATGAGAGATGCCCTAAAGGGTGTTTGTTTCTTCTTTCAGAACTCGCTCATCTCTATGTTTGTGAATGCAGGTCCTCCAAGAATGTCTCCCAAGTCACAGCGAACTCCGAGACCTCATAGAGTGGCCTCTTGTCGGGGTGGCGGGCCTCCTCCACCTGATTATATGTCTCCAGGTGCTTCAGTGGAGGTTTCTGCTCCCCCTCTTGCTCGCAACAGCCCATCTGGGGGAACATGGTCATCTGTTGTCAGTGGTGGTAAGCCTAGATTCTAAATCTGTACACAGATTTCCGTTTCAGTTGGGAACACTCTAATGCTGACTGATTTATTTCCATTTCCTCTTAGCGCACAGACCTCGTTCACCTCGACAGAATAGCGTTGGTGGAGGTGCTTCCAGCTCCTCCTGCTTGTCTTCCCCTCAGGCTGGTACAGTGCCAGTAGACTCTGTGACAGCTTCCACAACAGCGACGTCACCCACAGCAGCTAACCCAGCCACCAACCTGGACACATCTCCAATAGAAGAGGGTTAGGACATCCCTTACACAATATGTGTCATTTTAAGGCCTGTTTGTTAATTTGTGTTATTAATTTCCTCTGTACCAGATCATACAACAACCCTGTTTTCCATTTATCTTTCTTCTATAGCCAAAGAATTAAGAGTACTAGAGACAAGACAGAATTCTCCCAATGCCAACAAAGAGAATGTGAAGCCTATTGAAGCTTCTGCAAGCATCACTCGATCCATTGGCAAGGGTGTGTACCTTTGGAGATGCTATTTATCATCTATGGCCAGCAGTTTTTAATCAGAATTTTGAAGCTTTTGCTAAAGCTGTTTTTTGCTGCATGCGATTTTGTTGTGCTGACAAAGCACGTAGAAAGCAGAAATTACACAATGTCAGTATAAATTAAGGATTTGGCTTCCAAAAATCAGTTTTCTTCCTAAAATTGCTGATACTGTGAAAAGAGAGCGAGTGAGAAATGTCTTTTTCAGTTCATCTTAAATCAAACACAATCTGCATTAAAGCTGCAAGCAGCGATGAAAGGGTCCTCGCACCCGGGCTCACCGCCACCCATTGGCCTTAGGAAAACAGGGAACAGTGGCCACCATGCATGTAAGCGAGTAAATACAAGAGAAATATGGCAGTCATTTCAAAGTGCCACACTTCCTGCTGCCAACAGGTGGCGCTTTGACTGTAACTGAATATTGCCATATAGATGTCTTCAGGCCAGGACTGTTATCACACATGTGAAGTTTGGGGCAGATCAGACACAACAGCTTCATCGTTTTGGTGAAACATCAGAATTTGTCAGGCCGCCATGGACACGTGCTTCAGCGAAAACTCAAGATCTTCGCAATTTAACATTGTTAAGGCCTTAAGATTAGACTGACCAAATATGATGTTGATCTGATTAAATCTCTAGGAGGAGTTTGTTAAAATAGAACGTGTGGAAATGGCAAAAACTTCCAAAATTTTGCAGAGAGAAATCAAAATATCTCACTTCCTGTTTGGTTTACAGATTTTGCACCCAGGGGCTTTTTTGTAGGTATTGGGATGTTACATCTGTCTACCGAATTTCATACCTGTATGTGAAACGTAACGCGAAGACGCTTAATTGAAATTTTGTAGGTGCTGCTATCGAGCCATTTTGCCACACCTAATTCTAAAACCCATATCAGACGTAAATTTTCACCACTTTTGACGCGTGTGCAGTTTAATGAGTTTTCGAGCATGTTTAGGCCCTCAAAAATGTGATTAATTTCGGAGAAGAAGAATAATTGGCCGAGCAATTACAATAGGGTCCTCACACCATCGGTGCTCGGGCCCTAAATACAAGTGTAGGTACGGCATATGGATTAAAGTAGGCTTGTCGCGGTATCAGATTTTCTCTACACAAATTAACGATAATGATATTGTTGTGATGTCTATAGAAATGATGAAAAATTAATAATGATATCAGTCACATTCCTCTTTAACTTTATTTTGTGTTTTTTCTTGTTTGGCCAATCAATTACACTCAAAACCATAACTGTACAAATGCATACAAAAAGAGCTTGCTGTTTGAGCCCCCTCCTGTAGTCTCTAACACAAAGTCTTTTTACAGAATCCTAAAAACTTTTTTCGGTGCGGGTGTCTAGTGATTTTGTGCGGCTGTAGTACTGTAGCTACATGCTGCATTGTTGCCATCTACTTTGTTCTGTTTTATGACTGGTGTCAACCAGATAGTTACTGCCACTGGATTATTTATGATTTTATATGTGTAGTATTAACACTAATTCAGTTCATTTTTTAAATATCTCAGACATCCTCAATCAAATGCAATTATGTAAATTATTTTAAGTAAATGTGCTTTTTAAAATGATTCTTTCACTTTTTAATCTTCCTAGGGCCTCCCAACATGGCTCCGGATCACAGGAAACAAATAGATAATTTAAGGAAATTCAGTGAAGATTTTAGGGTAAGTTTTATTTTTCTTCCATTGTATGTGTTTCAGCAACTGTACTTCAGGTTATTGAATCCCTTCATCATTTATAGTTGCCGTCTAGCTCAAATCCAGATCCGGTTTTTGAGCCCATGGTGACCAAGACTCCAAGGGACCTTGGAGAAAAGCCAAAGGATCAAGCAGCTGAGAAGAGCGCAGTAGATTCAACAGGACTCAAAGTCTCCACGGAGTCCGGCGTTAATGAAGAAACCTCCACTTCTGTGATCGTTGCCCTAACAGGAACTAAATCTGGTACCCCTTCAATCTCTCCTTCCTCTGCTGTACCAGAGCAGAAACGAGGGCCTGATGTGACATCTCAGGGCGTCCAGACCACCTTGCCTCTGGCCAACACTGCTGCAAAAGATAAGGATGAGAAGGAGAAGAATGACCCTGTAGCAGAGTGAGTCAGTGGAAGAAAATGTAGAATCAGTGACAGAATTCATTGTCAAAATAAGTTATAGTGAATAAAACAATGTTTATGCACTTTTTAGGAGTGTTAGAAAATCTACTCTCAATCCCAATGCTAAGGAGTTCAACCCAAGGGTTTTTTGCTCCCCCGTAAGTAAATCAGTTGTTTGTTTTTGTGTCATTAAATGAACTGAAATCAACATATTCCCAAAATTGTAATTTTTTTCTGAGAAAATATATATTGTACCTTTAAAGTCAGGTCATTTTTTTTCCTGTTAGTATTTCTGGAAGAGGGCAAACAAATATAACAGAAATGTACATTCATACATTTCACTTTAACTGTTTCCTCAGCCTAAACCAGCAACAACCCCCACTCTGACCCGACCTCAGGGTCAGCCCAGCCCTTCCATCGTAGTACAGCAGCCCCCTGCTGTCTATGGCCAGACCATGTTCCAGATGTACCCTCTGACCCCTGTCAGCCCTGGTGTTCAGGTGAGCATCATTATATGAACCTCTCTGTCAGTGTAATCTCATTTGTTCTGTGCATGGTTTTTATACTAAAACTTTATATTTTCATCTGTGTGCCAAGATCATTGATTTCCTCATTGTGTTCATACTTCAGCCGTCCTTCCTTTACTTTCATTTGTCAGTTGCATTTGCATAGTATCACATGATTGACGTGAATGCTAATTTAATTTAATTTCAGTGAAAAGGGCCAGTAAAGGCCTGTTTATGCTAAGTTTGGTTTAAATAAATGGCATGAAAGTTAAATGGTTCATAGGTGTGCACTGGTTTATTTTCACAATATTTTGCAATATTGCAAAAATGTGGACTTGGTGTGAATAGACCTTAATGTCCAAAACATGATAAAGTACAGATGGTTTGACTGGTAGTATGCTGTCAACCTTTGGAAGGAGCTCATTGTTCATCATCAGCCCAAAAAGTTGCACCACACTGATGTTTGATAATATATTTAATAATTTGCTTTTTTTTTTCTACTGAGCAAAATAAAAGCTTTACTTTTTTGTATACATTGTGGTGTAGAGTGGAAAGATGCATTTCAGTAAATGCAAAACCCAAATGCAATGGTTCAGTCCTTTTATATTCCTTTGTAGCGTCTCTTAAAAATACTTTGATTCATCATTTCTCACTCACATGTTCTAGACAACAAATCTTATTATACTGAAAAAAAGCAAATGATAATCACACTAAAGACTCGTTCTTTTTGTTTTTTTCCCCCTCTTTCCTCTCTCTCCATTAGAAAAGCATTATCTGGAAGGTTTGTGCAATTCTAAGATTTTTTTTTTCTGCTGAAAACGTGTATGAGACTTTTGCCTGCGTAACTGACCAGCAGATTTTAGTTTGCCTATTTCTTACTGCTGATCAGTTTATTATTATTATTATTATTATTATTATTATTATACCATGGTCTGTCTGAATATTCGATTCTGATTGGCTGGAAGGTGTTCAATAAAACTTTTTAATGCACAGGTAGTTTCAAGTCAGTTTAATCACCGTTCTATATTAATGCGCTGTATTCATTGAAGCACACACACGTATGCGTCACTTGGAGATTGCGCTGTGCACACAAAAACATTCAGGAGCACAAAAACTTGTCAATGCTGACCTACAACTTTTATTAATAAAATAGCTTCGCTATTGAATCACTACATATTTCTCAGCAACGAGGGGGTAACATCACTGGTTTTGAAGTAATTAAACTCTCAGCTTCGTTGTTAATAGAGAGAGATACTGACCAGATGCATCCCTCTTTCTCTCTCTCTCTCTCTCTATAATGAATTTAAATAAATACTATATTCATTTATTGAAATTAATCTAATCTTATGCACTACTTTATATCGGTGTCTGATTCAAAGAATGCTAGATCTAAGGAGCCCTAAGTGACGAAAAGAACTGTCATTTTTACCCTTCCGGTCAAATATTGTGCTGCAAACATCAATAACAGCTTAAAGTTGTCAATGCTGGCAAATGACCATGGTATAAGTGGGATAATCCATGGCTAGCTGTGCATTAAACGATTTGAATGCACTCCGCGGAGGCTCCACAACGGGTGTTTTTTTTTTTCGCCTCCACGTCGTGCATTAAAATCGTTTAAAGCCGTGGATTATCCCTTACTTATTTCCATATTGTTGTCAATTTTTTAAAACTTCATTAGATTATTAGCTTACCTTATCAACTAAGATTTTTCAGTACTATCAATAAGCAGGGCTTTTGTTGTTGTTGTTGTTGTTGTTGTTGTTGTTGTTCTTTTTGCTTCAAAATTGGTAATCAATTTTTGTTTAAACATTTTTCTTAATTTTTTTGTTCTGTTAGAGCATTAAAGCTTTGTTTGCATGTACCCTTGACCAGAACAGGAAAAAGCCAGAACATTGTGTGGATTTATGTCAGTCTTTTTTCAAAAGCATTGATGTGTGTATCTCTCATTGTATTTAACAACCCTTAAGCAGTAGAAGACAATTTTTTTCTCTTGGCACATCTTTCAGAAACAGAAAATGTGAGGTTGAACATTGATCTAAAACATTGAAAATGTGTACAAATAGCTTTTTTCCTTTGAGCCCTAGAAGAGAAAGTGTTAAAAGTAAATTACAGTAGTGATCAACAGAATATGATGCATGATAGTCTTAAGATGCATTAAGCAAGTGTTCAAAACTGTGAACTAAAAACTCAGAACATACAGTGCTCAGCGTAAATGAGTACACCCCCTTTGAAAAGGGAGTGTACTCATTTATGCTGAGCACTGTATATGTAATTCTGCATCTCAAGTTCTGCTCCTCATCCTTTAGCCTCCAGCCATGTACCATGTTCAGGTTCCTCATATGGCCATGAGCCAGACCAAGCCCTACAGACCAGGTAAAGGTGAGAATGCTTCTCTCTGTGTGCATGTTTTTAAAGCTGCTTTCAAATGATAGTTAAGGCTATTTTGCATCTACTATAGTCATAAGCTTTTTCAATTTGAGGGAGTTACCCTGTATATTTTTGTATATTGATTTTGTATATTGTTTGCCAGGCTGTGCATTTAGTAAATATGATCTGTGTAAAATAGTTTTTTTTTTTTTTTTACCATGATGTTCTCACAGTCTGTAATGATTTAAGGCTTTATACCCATTTCATGCTCTCTTCTTTTGCCGAATCTGCTTGCAGTACCGAACATGCCACAGCAAAGGCCAGACCAGCATCACCCACCTGGCACATCTACAATGATGCATCCAGCTACGGCTGCCGGGCCACCCATCGTGGCACCAAACCCAGCCTACTCCACCCAATACTTCACTTGTAGCCCCCAGCAGTTTGCTAGTCAACCTCTGGTACAACAGATGCCCCACTACCAGTCCCAGGTACTGTGACTTTAAGTATCTCATTACTAACGAGGAATTATTAAAGCAGAGAAATAAAAGATGAACACAACTAGGGTTGGGGATCATTTGAATTTTAACGATTCCAATTCTACTTATCGATTCCAATTCTTATTGATTCCTAATTGCGATTCCAATAAGGTAAAAAAAAAAAAAAAAAAAAAAACTTAGATTCCATTCACATTTATTTAAGTCTTATTGCAAAACATTTAATTGTAGCTGAATACCATGAACAAAACAGGCTAGAGAACACTTGCACAAGGTTTTTTTTGCCTGTGGTTTAAAAATACCATAGCAAAAACAACTAACCCAACTAATAGCCTAACTAATATAAATTTCAAGCTTTAAAAAGACAAGTAAACACTCAGTAATTAAAAAAAGAACAAATAAACAAATTAGCAATCGCACAAATGAATACAACTGAATAAAGATACGAATGAAATAGTGTTTTAAGATTTTCAGGTATTCAGGAACAGAAACTAATCAAATGTAAAATAACACTGTACTTTATAAATAAAACAAACATTACGTTCACTTAAAGGGTTAATTCACCAAAAAAATGAAAATTGAAATGTCATTAATTACTCACCTCATGTCACCAAAACCCAGAAGTCCTTCATTCATCTTTGGAACACAAATTAAGATATTTTTGATGAAATCCAAGAGCTCTCGAACCCCTTAACAGACAGATAGTAAAAACTTTGTTAAAGTAGTCAACATGACTACACTGGTTCAACCTTAATGTTATGAACCGACAAAAATACTTTTTGTGCGCTAAAACAAAACAAAAATAACAACTTTATTAAACAATTTCTTCTCTTCCCTGTAATGCTCCTATGCTGTTTACATTGTATAGACAGTGTAGTGCTTCCGGGTTCTACGCCAGAACGCCAGCTAATTATTGGCCAGCTCCTGCGTCAGCATCACACGCGTGCATTGTGGTGCTCACATGAATAGCATCGGCCAATACTGAGCCGGCATTCTGACGTAGAACCTGGATAAATTCATTATTTTTGTTTTTGTTGCACAAAAAGTGTTTTTGTCGGTTCATAACATTAAGGTTGAAACTCTGTTGTCACATGGACTATTTTAATGATGTCTTTACTACCTTTCTGGGCCTTGAAAGTGGTAATTAAATTGCTTTGAGTCAGAGAGCGCTCAGATTTCATCAAAAATATCTTGGTTTGTGTTCTGAAGATGAACAAAGGTCTTACAGGCTTGGAATGACATGAGGGTGAGTATTTAATGACAGAATTTTCTTTTTTGGGTGAACTAACCCTTTAAGACATAAGCGACTGTGTTTACAAGGATATTTGACATTTTTGTATTTGTCCATTCAAGTGCAAAAAGACACGGAAGAGAACTCGGTTCAGTATTGCACACTATTCAGTATGAAAGGAGGCTTTCTGTGCATACCTTTTGGATGTGTGCACAGCACAGCAAACAGCGCACGAGTCTTCTTGCACTTAAATGGTTTAAAATCATATAAAAACGGACACAAAGGAATTGATAAAAGTAATCAAACTTTTAATCAAAAGTATCCGATTCCAGAATTGGTATCTATTTTCAATTCCCAACCCTAAACACCAACAATCATTAAAAAATATATATATATATTAACCCTGTGTCCGAATATGCTTTCTTCCCTACCTGCCTCCCTACTAATAGTCAGTACATGAAATTAGTATATCTAAATTCGTACTATAAAACAATAAGTGAAAAGTTCCCGAATGCCTGAATACCTCCATTGAGATTCTGAAGTTTGCATCCAATGGACACTTTACGATTCCATGAGGTGATGGAAGAGGAGTTGTGAATGGCAGTGATATAACTGATGCAGTAGGTCACATGATAAAGGTGGTGGATGTGGATGTAGTACGCCTGGATTTCATACTATATAGACTTAACTATTTTATTTATTTATTTATTTTTGCATGTACTTGATAATGTACTTTTCAAATGTAGTACCTACTTGGACAGTATGTGATTTTGGACACAACTTGTGCCTTTATAAATGTGGTGTCTGACAATCTTCAGCTGAAACAAAATATTTAGTATTTGTGAACATTGTATTCCCTTTCTTAGAACAGTGTTGAAATGCTGAAAAGATACCAACAGACAATGGTGGGAAGTTTAAGAGTCTTTGATTCTTTTGCTTAAAATGTTATGGTTGTGTTGTTTGTTTGGATACTCTGCCTTTAAAATCTGTTTTATGGTTGGATGACATCATTCAATTGACTTTATAACATTTGGGCAGATTTTTTTTCCCCATTATACAAGAAAAACATACGATTACCGATAGGTAATGCAATTTTTTTTTTTTTTAAGAAAATTCTTAAAGCTACTACCTTGCAGACCTTACTGTTCAATAAAGTCTGATCATATGGGTTCAATGTATTGAGTCAATTTATTTATTTTTATAAAAAAAAAAAAAAAACTTGTATCTGGATCTTAATAATATTAATAAAAGTATAATATTTATAATATTTATAAAAGATTTCTTAAACAAGAAAAGTGAAAGTCATTAATATGATGTTGGGTACATGTGTTCCAGGCCCAGCATGTGTTCAGTCCAATGATTCAGGGCAGCGCGAGGATGATCACCCCTCCTGGCCACGGTCAGCCCAGCCTGGTCTCTTCCTCCACCACTCAGTATGGTGAGCAGACGCATACTATGTATGGTAAGAACTCCCCCCAGCACAAAGCCTAAGCCTTGCCAGCCCACTTTACCCCTTTACTGTCATACTGTGCTTAATTTACAGTAGGGCTGGGCGATAACTGATATATCGAGATTGCAATAAAATTTACGTTGATAACAGTGATAAGTTCTGGACAATTTTTACTCTATATGGATTAATCTAACAGACTATCACAGAAATTTACGCAACAATGGCCAGTCAGTGCATGTCAACAATAAGGGATTTCTGCGTATCTCTGTATGAACGATCAGCACTGTTTCGTCTGATATAGAATCTATATAGATCTTCACTACAAATCGTCAAAATAAAAGTTTGGTTTAACTTCTCAAAGTAATAATAGTAAAAATAATAATATTTCTAAGGAATATCATATAACCAAGATATTTTTCATCCATGTTTTGCATTTATACAGTTCTGTTGTGCAGCATCTCATTTGACAGTTTTTTTTTAAAAAGTTTAATTGTGAACAATCAAGTTTACTTGTTTAAATTCATTCTCAAGGTCTAACAAATATGTGGAAAGCATTTCCTTCCACATTAATGGTAAATGAATATTTTGATAAATATCGATATTGTATGATATGGAAAAAAAAAAATGTGATGATAATTTTAGCCATATCACCCAGCCCTAATTTACAGTCACTTTTTGTTGCCTCTGAGTAGCTTCATGCTACAGAAATTAATGTTGGTCTTTGTAATGAGCCACACATTAATGACTCAAGGAAAAAAGGAAAATTAGATGCTTAAAATGTACTCTAGATTAGAGTGTAATTAAATGTAAATATATTTTAATAATAGACCTTTCTTCCTCCTGTCATGTTTGTTGTTGTTGTAATTCATTTATAATTATACCTTTCTTTTTGTTTTTATTTGTTAACATTCACTGGATTTACTTTAACATTATAACTGCTTGTACTTGTGTTTTTCTGTGTTTCAGTGTCACCTACCCCCATTCCTCAGCAGTTTCCCCACCCAAGCTCCACCTTGCACCCTCATCCACAGCACCCTCAGCCCTCTGCCACCCCGACAGGACAGCCGCAGCAGGGTAACCAGCACGGAGGCAGCCACCCGGCCCCCAGCCCCGTTCAGCATCCCCAGCACCAGGCTGCAGCCCAAGCCATGCACCTGGGCAACCCACCACAGCAGCAGATGTATTCTGCCCTGGCTCCCACCCCGCCCTCCATGACCCCTGGCCCCAACCCCCAGTCCCCTCAAACCAGCTTCCCCTCCGCTCAGCAGACGGTCTACATCCACCCCCAACAGGTGCAGCATGGATACAACCCTAACCATATGGCTCATGTGCAGCAGGTGAGTACTAGTGAGTCAGACACCAGGATTATAAAATTACTTATAAATACTCAGAAAATATTCATTCACTATGTCTCTAAAGGCCCACATGCAGTCAGGGATGGTGCCTCAGCATCATGGCACTCCTTCCCACCCCCCCACTATGATGTTGATGGCCACACAGGCTCCTACTGGCCCCCAACCTGCGCTGCCCCAGGGCACTCTCAACCCCATCCCTGTGTCATCAGCCACACACTACTCCTACACTCTCACCCCTGGTAAGGACCTATTTCAACTGAACACATGGAGAATTAAATTGGGAGAGAACACATATATATATATATATATATATATATATATATATATATATATTATTTATTATTATTATTATTATTATTATATATATATAATTATTTTGTATAATTATTTTGTCTTATCTAAAAAATAATAATAAATATTGTATAACCGTGTTTGTTTTATCTAAATAATAATATTTTTAAGAGATTTTTTTTAAATGAACAAAATAATAAAATACCTTTTTTTTTTTTCCCCCTTTTTTATTGAAAACAAAGATCTAAGGTTCATCATGGGTGTTACAATGTCAGGTCACAGTACGTTTTCAACATACATCTTGATATACAATTTGACACTTTTCCTAAATGTATATACATAATTCAGTTTTCCCAATACTTGTTACATTTTTTTTTTTTTTTTTTTTTTTATATTGATTAATTAAATGTGAGTCTCTATTCAGGATATTTCAGTAAATTATGGCTTTCCTACTAGCTACTACTATAGCTTTCCTATTACATTAGTATTTATGCTTGTCTAAAACCGTTTTTGGTTCCCGGGGTGCAATGTAATGAATGAATAGTCAAACTCCTCTCCCTTTATTTTTTTTATTTTATCCAGCACCTATTGACAATAAGATTGTGTTTTCAAGCAGGCCCAAAAAAATGATCTTAATTATAATTATCAGCCATTGAGGTTCCACATTCCATATAATCTTCAAACCAACTTTTGGTTGCCTTGTATTATGTATGCATTTGAATATACAGTGATCTGCAATTTCTGTTTTGCCTGGAATGTTAGTTGCATACTGTCAGACTAGTGATGTTAATTGTTGTAAATGTGTATTTAAATTTCTCTGTTCATTTTGCTATCAAGTGTGTAAAATAAATCTCTGTGTGTTTCAGTGCAAGGTCACCATCAGCAGCAGATGTAGAGGATGAAGATCAGAGAACAGCAGTTGAATTGAGTGGCTCCTGATCCTGGCAGAGCCATCTGGCCCCACCCACCACATACTGGCCAACCAATCCTTACCTTTCTCTAAACACCCCCTAAATGGCCATGAGAACCTCAATCATGCTGCTCTGCTGCTACCCACCACCAGTGATTAAGAAAAGTTAACAGGCAAAGATGTGGTGAACTGTGGCTTTTTAAAAAAAGAAAAGAAAAACAAGAGTTTTAACGAGGAATCATTTTTCACATGTTTCAGTGACACTAGAACTCTTGCATTGGGTCCTAACAATAACAAAAAAAGCCCAGATGAGTGAGAAAACTGTGCATAAATAACTGGAACATTTTGTCTGCACCTTCTAAGTTAAAGATAATTCTTCCGTATATTGACAGTATTAACATTACTGTTAAATGCTGCTGCTATAGCTGTGCTCAAGACCTTGGGGTAAATCAACACCAACTAAACGAAATGGTTGTAACCAAACTAAACACGAGAAACTTCCATTAATGCAGATGTTCGGCAAAAAAAAAATGCAGATAAATTATTTATTAATTTAATCTGATGACAAAACCCCATTTGACTTGACCGTTATAAAACTGTTAAGTTAAAATAACTTTTACTTTGTAGATAATATAAATGAATTTAAAAAAAAAAAATAAAAACATTAAAAAAAGTTTTAAAAACTTTTATACGTCTTGGGTGTTTTATTTCGTGTCCTTTATTTCATTTGACAAGATTCAAGCTCCTACTTTAGCTAGAAATATTGCTGATATGCTCATTTTGTGGATATGGTACAAGTACATCAGAAATCTTGTAAGTTGTCACATGCACTTCCACTCCAGGCCGCCAGGAGAATCACTGAACCTGTCGACTTCAGGGATGTGAACGTCAAAATACTGCTCTCTTCCGGTTTAAACATGTGGAATGGCTGGGTGAACTAATCACGCATTACAAAACAGAAACTTTTATAAAATTAGGTGGAAACGCGTTTGCCATCATGGGCAAATTAAACGTCGTTATCCTGAGGTATCTGTCCAGAGATGACTTTAGGGTCCTCACAGCGGTATGTATATATGTTTACATCAAATTTTTCATCCGGCGGTATTTTTAACAACCATTTTAGCTAAAGACGTCTCTGTCAATCAAAAAGATTAACCCTTTAGCTAAATGCATATTACATACTGTCAAATGTATCATGGCATATAATATAACGTACAGGGGTTGGACAATGAAACAAACACTGGCCAGTAGGCTATAGCGTTGGAGGTTTCACACCTGTATATGCGCGGTCTGGTGGCCAATCTTCACTGATTTTATAGCACAGCTGTACATAAAATATTGCAATCCACACAACATAACAGTATAGAAGAGGACAAATTGTTGGTGCACGTCTCGCTGGCTCATCTGTGACCAGGACAGCAAATCTTGGTGGTGTATCGAAAGCCATGGTATACAGGGTAATGTCGGCATACCACCGCATAGGACGAACCACATCCAACAGGAGTAACTGTCGACGCATGAGGAAGCTGTCTGAAAGGGTTGTTCCGGTACTAACCCGGAATGTATCCAAATACATAAAACCACAGCTGCACAAATCACTGCAGAATTAAATGAGCACCTCGACTCTCCTGTTTCCACCAAAACTGATAGTCAGGTGCTCCACAGAGTCATTGTTTATGGTCAGGCTGCTATAGCCAAACCTTTGGTCACTCGTGCCACCACCAAATGTCGGTTTCAGTGGTGTCAGCAGGGCAGATCTTGGGCTGTGGACAATGTGAAACATGTATTGTTCTCTGATGAGGTCATCTGAGGGGGACTGAGTTCCCTCATCCATTGGAGTTACATTGTGGAGAAGCCCCAAAGAGGCCTAACACCTGGACTGTTGCATTCCCAGAGTGAAACATGGGGGTGAATCGGTTGTGGTTTGGGCTGCAATATCATGTCATTCCCTACTGTGGTTAATAGGTGCGTCACTGCCAAGGACTACTGAATCTTTCTGGAGGACCATGTGCACCTAACGGTTCAAACATTGTACTCTGAAAGGGGGTGCCGTGTATTATGATAATGCACCAATACACAGCAAGACTTGTGACAGAATGGTTTGATGAGCATGTCAGTGAATTTGAATATCTCCCATGGCCTCCACAGTCACCAGATCTGTTTTTTAGCCACTTTGGGGTATTTTGGAGGAGCAAGTCAGAAAAGTTTTCCTCCACCTGCATCACATAGTGACCTCGCCAATGTTCTGGAAGAGGAATGTCTCAAAATCCCTCTGGCTGCTGTGAAGGACTTGTATCTGTCATTCCCATGAGCAATTGATGCTGTATTGGCCACAAAAGGAGACCCTACTACACCATACTAATAAATGATTGTGGTCTAAAACCAGGTGTTTCAGTTTCATTGCCCAAGCCCTGTAGTTCACATTCATTTTATGAAAATCAGTGAACTTTGTTCTATTACTTTTGCCAGCTATTTCACAGAATGTAATTATAAACATTATAAACACAAATATATCACATTTCAGTTCACTTAGTGGGAAGAGAAAGATATTTGCTTCTTGACATTTGATTCATTACAGGTTTGCTTAGATGTCAGCACATTACAATCTAAAAGATCCAATTATATTTCAGTAATCAATCACGTTTCCATTATGCCATTATTTTTATTTCTTTGGGGTATGCAGGTGGAAATGGGCATGAAGAATCACGAAATCGTCCCAGTGAGTCTTATTGCGTCCATTGCCAGTCTCAAACATGGAGGATGCAACAAGGTTTTGCGGGAGCTGGTCAAACACAAACTGCTGGCCTATGAACGCAGCAAAAGTAAATGCGCTAGGCTTGATATCATTCTTCAAGTTTTATTTAGTAATGTTTTTGTGGATGAGTTGCAGCTTTGACTATGTTTCCTCACTATAGCTGTGCAGGGGTATCGGCTAAATTATGGTGGCTATGATTACCTGGCATTGAAGACACTTTCATCCAGGGATGTTATTGTGTCTGTTGGAAACCAGATGGGAGTTGGCAAAGAGTCAGGTCAGGATTATTTTTTTAATTAGAATTTATTTGTGGGCATTAATAAGTCTGACACATTTGATTCGTTGTTTTGTCCATTCACCCTCAACCCTCAAATAATTTCACTTATCATAAAGGAGACTTTTTCCAGACTTATAATACTTGTTTTATATTTCAGACATTTACATTGTTGCAAATGCAGAGGGGGAGCAGTTTGCTCTGAAACTTCACAGACTGGGCAGGACATCCTTCAGAAACTTAAAGAATAAGAGAGATTACCACAAGCACAGACACAAGATCTCATGGCTGTACCTGTCCAGACTCTCTGCCATGAAAGAGTATGCATATATGAAGGTAATATCCAAATATTCAAAGAGTAAATTTTCTGTACTCTTTCTGTACTTGGGTTATTTCATCTGTCTCCAATATTAAAATAATCTTATTTATATTTGCATCCATGATTTTAATCTGAAAATGCATTTTTTTCAAAATCCATTACATAGCTAGCACAAATGGTTCTCAGCCTTTTGGACTCCAAAGCCCCACTTTTTCCAAGACAATATTTGAAGGCCCTCCAACTAAGCTGATCTGTACCTCTGGTACTTCTTTTGTAATACAAATAAATTCATGTATGATGTCAGTTCAGTGTTGGACATCTTTATTTTAGTGTGTGTATGTGTTTTTAAGCAATTTAAGATTAATGTAATTTAACAAAATTGGTTAAGAACCACTGATAAAGCAGATGCTTTTATCTAAAGTTTCTCATAGTGTCCCATAACAACCAAAAAAAACAAAACAAAAGATTTGTCATTTTCAACCAGAAATATCTTGTGTTGAGTATGTGTACAACTCTCTGCAATACTTGATTCTGATTGGTCAATCACAGCATTCTGAGGTCAAATATTTGTGCAGTGCCAACCAACTTTCCTGTTGACCCTTGCAACCAATCTCCTACATTGTGCTAGATTCATATCTTCTCTTCTGAAATAATTTTAATGTAAATCAATATTTTATGTCTACTTATTTGTTATTTGAGCTGCTTTGTTATTTGAGCTATTGCTTACTTGATGATATTTTAATGCTAAATGTAACCAAATAAAGACCAAAAAAACACCTATTTCTTGTTCAGGCTAATGTTTGTTTGGATTTTTTTTAAGATTCCTTGTTTTCCAACAGGCATTATATGATCGAGGGTTTCCTGTTCCAAAGCCAGTGGACTACAACAGACATGCAGTGGTTATGGAGTTCATTAATGGTTACCCACTGTGAGTTTACCTGCACTTTGCCTTAGATGAACACACTCCTCACACACAATATTTTCTTACATTAAATATTTACTTATATGTCAGGTCATTGACAACTGTGGGGTGGTGTGCTGTATTAATCTGTCTAGTACCACACTTTATTAGAAAGGACAAAGGAACACCTTCTTTTGTTTATTTATTTATTTGCACTGACTGTTGCTGTTTGTTTACATAGGTGTCAGATTCGAGAGATTCAAGACCCTGCTTCACTATACAGCGAAATCATGGAGCTAATAGTCAAACTTGCCAATCATGGCCTGATCCATGGAGACTTCAATGAATTTAACCTCATGCTCGATGACAACGACCGCGTCACAATGATTGACTTCCCTCAGATGGTCTCCACCTCACATTTAAATGCAGAATGGTGACTGTCTAATCTGATAATAAATGGATAATTATGTAATTATAAGCACTGGCACTATAATTAAGTTTTTAATTGTTTCCAAAAAGGTACTTCGATCGAGACGTCAAGTGTGTTCGAGATTTCTTCATCAGGAGATTCAACTACGAAAGTGAACTCTATCCAACATTCAAAGATATCAGGTAATTTTTCTAATGGCTTTATAACACAGTCTAGACATTAGAGACCAAACTAAGTTACACATTCCTCTATGCAGAAGAGCATGTTCGCTCGATGTGGAGATATCAGCTAGTGGCTACACCAAGGAGCTGCAGCAGGATGACAGTTTGCTCCACCCTGAAGGTCCAGAGGGTGAGGAACTCAGTGAAGATGAAGATGAAGATGATGACATCTCAGAGTCAGCTGATGACACACAACAGGCTGCCTCAGAGGACGTTATCAGCATGGAGGAGTATAAACATGCCATGCTTGAGCTGGAAGGGCTAAAAATTAGCAAGGAGACTCCATCAGAAGAGAACGACAAAGAGGAACACGAAGGGGCTCGATGTCAAGAGGACATCCCCGCAGAGGACATTCAGAAAGAAACTGTTTCTGACATTCCCAAAGACTTAGGAAGGGATGAGGAGGATGAGGTGGAGGATGAGTGTCCTGATTTGGTTGACCTGTCTGCATGCAACAAAGAATTCAGGCCTTTCAGGTAAGTCATTTATTTGATATGATGCAAGTCATTTTTAATTGCACACACGTAACCTTTTTCACACTGCTATAAAGCTACTGTTGTATTGTGCCTTTTATCCTAAAAGGGTTATTTCACCCAATCCAAAGAAAAACTGTAATTTACTCACATGAAGTACTCGTACAGTTGAGCTTGTTTACCATATTTGATGTGCTCCGTGGATGTTCGTTGATCATTGTTTAAATGTGACGGAAAGCCTAAATTTGTTCATCATATAAAGTGTTTCTTCAGAAAGCTTGGATTAAACCATTCTATTCATATGGATTATGTTGACAATGTCTTTATATACTTTTTGAATCTTGAGAAATGGTTGTGTGGACTTTCAATGCATGGATGATAAATTCTAGAGAATATTACTAATATTGTAAAAATGTGTGAAAAGTTTAATGGTTTGGAATGACATGAGGGTAAATTTCTCTCCTTCAAGCTGACACAACCAGTCACAACTTGGCATATTTTGGTTGGAGAGCTTCAGTGTAAACAAAGATGATCTGTGAATTATGAGTATTAAATTAATTTTACTGTGCATTTTTGCTCTTTTTGATGCTTGATAGCCTGTTTGCGTTGTGAACTTGAACTTTAATTTTTGTGTAAAGTATTCATTCATATAAACCCTTACTCTTACATATAATGAAATGATTCATGTGATCCCACAGAGACCAACTGAGCCTTGAGAACGAGCACAGAACTAGAACAACCAGTGAAATGAGCATTGGAAGTGTTGGCAGTTGTTCAACAATCCCACCAGTAAGTATAACCCTTTGAATTTCATTCCATGGTTAAAAGTTTGCTTCCTCATTCACAAAAGCATGTTGCAGTGAAACTTTTTTAGGTTTACATATATACATGAAAAGTTCCTGGTGAGGGAAAGGCAGAGGCTAAGTGCAAATAGCGTTAGATGTTATTTATACAAAGTAAAAATAGCAGTATTTTCTTTGCACTAATTGTAAATAGTTGCTGCATGCTATTTAAACTTGGCACAAATAGTGGCAGCCCATCTGATCATTGTGAGGACACCACTTCCAATTTCAATTATAAGCCATTTAAATACCAGTTTAGCACTTTATTTCCACTGTTAAATACCAGTTAAGTACTTTATTTCCACCTTTCGAATATTTTCTTAATTTTAATTTAAAATAACACCTCTCCAAGCTGATATGCAATAGGAAAAGTGAGAAGAACTCAAACTCAGGCCGTTTGCGGCAAATGTTATCGGCAACCCGCTTTACTTTCCACACCACTGCTCTTCAGATGGGTTTATTTTCTAATTTTGGGTGGGCGGTGTTAGTGTAAATAGCCTCTGCCAAAAGTGGGCTATTTGCACTTTGTGTAAAAAAATTATTTAACTTTGCATTCATGATGCAAGTTAGATTTGTTGTTTTAAGTAATGAATTGATGTGCCCCTATACAGGAAGTCATCAGGCAGAAAGTGAAGAGACAGCTCACCAAACAGCAGAAGGCTGCCCAGAGAAGACGTCTTCAGAAGGGTGAGGCCAACCTGGTGACCAAGGAGAGGAGAGAGAATCAGAACAACATTAAGGGCAGTTTGGATGCGGCTTCCTTCTGGGGCTGAGGATGGAAGATATGACCTCAGGACTTATAACAGTTTTCAGTATCATTTGTGTATGAAATTCATTAATAAAACATCTATATCTGGAAGCTGAGTTGTGGTTAGCCTTATTTATGTTTGAAATATATACTGCATAGAGGTTTGACCTAGTTTTATTTCAAATAATGGAGAATTGTAGTTAATTACATCACTCAACTTTATTAAACACTCAAATAATCAAATCAAATATAAACACATCTCATTGTCTGTCCTTTGCAAACATGTAGCATGGGGTTGTTAATGAAAACAAAATTTTATCGCTTTTAAACTGTTAAAGAAGCTTTCGGAATTTGTCGTTTTATTGTATTTGTTTGTTATGCAGCAACTACTGATACTGTAACAAAATTGTAGAAACGACAAAACTACGGCTAGCACTGAAATTTAGTATCCAATTTCGTAACGTGGCTCAATTTTTTCGCGTTTTGTCCCTTCCCGCTCACCATTGGAAGTACACGTGATCCCTGTATTGCGATAGAGTCCAGGAACAAAACAAACCAAGAGTTGACAGCTTCGCCAAATCTTTATGGATGACTGACAGCTGCTGTTTATAAAAATAATATCACTTAGGTGAGTTATAATAATCTTCTTTTCACACGACGTGATTTTGTTGTGTTTTAGAGAGCGAATTAGCCATGTTAGCAGGGTTATGTTGGTTGATCCGCTCCTCCCTGCAATCCTGTGATGTATCTGTCTATTTCTGTTTACTTTTTACTAGAAATAGTAGCCTCGTTCGTGGAAGTAGTGATTATATATTTATCCTGTTGTTACAACCCATGTGACTTTCTTCAGTGAAACAAGAAACATATCTAAACCCTAACCCCATACCTAACCCTTTCCATCTATCGTTCTCTCTTAGACGATTGTTGTGAATTTTAGATCATGCTGTTACAAACTCATATGACATTCTTTCCCCAGTGAAACACAAAAAGGAAGGGATGTTACTGAATGTTGGGACTGACAGTCTTAGTCACCGTTCACTTTCATTGCATCTTCTCTTCATACCACGAAAGTGAAAGGTAACGGAGACTGTCATTTTGCAAAGCATGTCATTTTGTGTTCCACAGCTAGAAACTCAGTCATGCAGGTTTGTAATGACATGAGGGAGAGCAGATAATGGTGTAAAGATTTAATTTTTGTGCGAGCTGTCCCTTTAAACGGAATCTCTCCTTTAAAGCTTCATGACTTGTGTGCTGCAGGGTCTTGTAGAGTAATGGAGTAATTTTATAACGATCATGTGGATACCAGTGTGGAGATGGAGGCTGTAAGACCCAAAAAATCGAAGTCCAAATCCAGTGGGAAGCCACAGGTGAAAACCTACCTATATTATTTCTCTTACTATTCTTTGGGTTGCTACTTTAAATCTTGTTGAAGTTTATCTCATAATTCTAAAAATAGTTATCATTCATTAACAGGTCAAAAAGGAGAGACAGTTAGAGAGAGTTAAACAGCCCTCTGAACCTTCTAGTGAACTTAATGAGCCAACGCCGGCTCCGGAGTTCACTGATGTCCCTCTCAGCCTTTCTCATGTGCCTCCTGCCCCTGATCTGAACCCACCCACCACACAGACCTCACTAGACCATAATGACAGAGCTGAAAAGGGCCAAGTTCGCTCATCTGATACAACTGAAATAGTGAAGAAACCATCCTGCCATGAAGACAAAGAGCATAAATCGCCATCACAAGACACGGCGCCTCGGGTGGACGAAGTTTTGGCGCCCACTCAGTACAGCCAATGTGATCCCAAACCTCTTAGTGCTAAACTTGAGCCATTTACTGTCCCTTCTATATATCCGTCTATCCCAGCTTCCTGCTCTGAGCCTCAGCTCTCGGAGGACTCATTCTCTATCGCCTATGGACTGTTAGACACTTCCTTTATGCCAATGGCTTCTGAGGGTCAGGTAGCTCCAGCTGTGCTGCCTCTGGCTAACCAGGAATCCTCCCCACCCAGCTTGATCCCTGTGAAGGTCACTGATGTGGAGAAGCCCAGAGAGAGGCTTTATCCAGAGCTGCCCAGGACCTGCCAGTCCGTGAAGCCCTTCACTAGTGAGCAGCTACGGACATGGGAACCCGGTTCCTGGCTGGAAAACGTGGAGCTCCATGAAGCGGAGTTCCAGAGTCTGGCCCACCAAGAGGGACATGAGCTGTACGAGCTGCTGCTGAGCTACTGGAGGTGCCGTAAGCAGCTGACGCAGGCCCAGACTGAGCTGCAGGCTGCTAATTCAGACTGCAAAAACGTACAGAATCGCATGTGGAGCTTCAAGGATGAAAGGCTTTCATTACAGGTGAGTCATCTATCTATCTGTCTATCTGTCTGTCTGTCTAGACCGTCTGTCTATCATATCTAAATATAGTTAAATTTTAAAGCCTTTAAACCTTCAAATTTCAAGACAAACTTAAAAAGAACATTGTTAACTGATATTCAAAGTTTTGGCAAAATTGCCTTTATTCAGTAATTAAAGCAATTCATTTTCAAATTCAGCAGTTCATTTTAATTCTACTTCCTTACATTAAAATTTTAATTGTGATTCTGCATCATGTTTGCTACCTCAATTCTAATTCAGGAATGCATTCAGTTCCATTCTAAATGGCAAACAACCCTGATCAGCTGTGTATTTTTTTGCTGACTGTTAGCGTGATCTCTAGTCTAAGTTTTATAATGTGTCCTTATCAAAACTGTAAACCCAGCTGTTTATTTACTGTAAAATACACTGCATTAGTCTTTTTTTTATTGATCACCTGTTTGCTTTACAGGGTGTGTGTGCGGACCAGAACAAGGTGTTTGGCTACCACTGCTACCAGCAGGTGACTCTGAATGAGGCAGCATTAGCTGAGCTGAAGCATTTGTTTTCTGCAAAAGCAGAAATACTCCATCAGACAGTGGCCCTGCACTCATACACCTCAATCCTGTCCCGTCTGCAAGTGGAGTCTTATCTCTACCGCTTGCTCAGCAGTAACCCCACCACCAAGAGTGTGGCTGTACAAGATACAAGCTCAGGCAAGTTCACACTGATAAGTCTAGACTGTACATTAGACACAAATAATTGGTTAATTTACACTGTTTGCTAAGGAGTACCATGACTATCTGAAATACTTTCAGGGTTACACTGGTTGTTTGGTTTGACAAAACATAAATGTCTGTCAAATGTAAAAAATTATGGTCATTTTGAGGCATTTTAAAAGCAATTACTGTTGGATTTTGCTTGTTCACTGTTTGTGTATTTAGCTGACATCAAAGATTGGATTACCAGAACTGACATCTTTCTCATTTCTGTATTATTGTGTCTGGTCCTACTGACCATTGAAAAAGCATAGGATTACTGCTGAAAGTAGTTCTGTCTGTGATTTTGAATGTCATGCTGTCTATTGATTTTTTTTTTTATTGAACTTCTTAGTGAGTCCAAAGTCTCAGCCCTCCTCTTTACAACCGTTGAAGGAGAGCATCAGTGTGCTGTTCATCTTCACCCGACGGGTCCTAGATGACTCTCAGTTTCAGGCTGACATCCATCTCTGGCTTCAGAGGCTGGTAAAGACCCCCAAACACCAGCTAATGAACTGAAAAAATGTCAAGATAACATGAGATCATAATATAAGAAATTATTTTGATTTTCTTACAAGGAACATTCTGAAAAAGTAGCTACAAATTATTTGTAATATGTGACCCTGGACCACAAAACCAGTCATAAGGGTAAATTTTTTGAAATTGAATAAATAAGCTTTCCAGTGATATATGGTTTGTTAGGATAGGACAATATTTGGTCGAGATACAACTTAATTGAAAATCTGGAATCTGAGGGTGCAAAAAAATCAAAATATTGAGAAAATCACCTATAAAGTCCTTAGCAATGCATATCCACTCACAAAAAAATACATTTTTGATATATTTACGGTTGGAAATTTACAAAATATCTACATGGAACATGATCTTTACTTAATATCCTAATGATTTTTGGCATAAAAGAAAAATCTATAATTTTGATCCATACAATGTATTGTTGGCTATTGCTACAAACATAGCCGTGTGACTAATGAGTGGTTTTGTGGTCCAGGGTCACATATTATATTCACATGAACTATATATTTGTAAACATATAGGAACTATTTTTATTCTGATGTCCTTCAGTTTATTAAGCAGTTTATAGCTGGCAATACTAATACCCTTACATTAATCCAGAGGTAAAAGGATCTGGGTTCATGACCTATGATGAAACACAAGCTTTTCTCCAACCAGGTGTCTGTGCTGCATCAGGTCGGCTCTAGAGGAGATCATCTCTTTATCCTAAACCACCTGCTCTGCTGCCCGGCAGGTGTGGGCAAATGGGCTGTGCCATTCCTACAGGTACTGAAGCAGAGCCTTGATGTGTGACTCAGATCAGCTGTAACAATGACAATGAGTAAATGTTAACAGGGAAATTTAATAATATGTATTTCAATAATATTAATAATTAATAATAATATAAATCTCAAATATCTGCTTGTCTTATAATAGTCATTGCATCCACTTTCCTTCAATAGATCAAAGTATTGGATAACCCATCTGGAGTGTATCATTTCATGCAGGCACTGGCTATCCTCATGTCTCCAGCGAGGTAAAGATTAGCTTTACTGGAAATTATGCTCATGATCCATTGAATTTTTTTTTAATTTTTTTTTTTATATATATCATCTGTATTATTGTCAGTATTGTCGCCATTGTTACAGTTTGACTCAAAAAGCTGCTTCTTTTGTTTAAAACTGTTATAACTAAAAGCACAAACTAGAGACAAAGAATTTGGCTTTGCATTATTCATTTGATTGAATATGGAGATGTATTTGTGACATGCAGGCACCGTGCAGACTTCCTGGGACACATGAAGCCCAGTGACGTGAAGGGCAACAACAGTCTTACAGGACCTGCATCTGGTAACTGGACTCTAGTGGATGAGGGCGGAGAGGAGGTGAGGAGGTCCACTCTGTCAGTGCTCTATAAGAGAATGTCTCATATTGTAGAATAGAACTCATATTGTTATGCTGATTTGTATTAAACAAACTATTAAAATGAATTAATGAATGAATTAAACAGAAACATTTAATTTTTTTTGCTAAAGGTTTCAGACCTTTTGACCTCACTGCATATATTGTCATAATCATTCTGATTAGACTTTTGACTTCTGTCATCACAGACCGAAAGTGTCAGTATTTTGCGTCTCTTACCTAAGTACCAACAAAACCTTTGTTGTACTTATGACTGTACACTATACTACCATGTGATGTCTATTGTAACACTCTTGTGAACTCTCTCAGGATGAAGACCCAGAAACAAGCTGGATGCTGCTGTCTGAGGATGATCTGGTTTCTCTGTTCTCTCAGTTTCCCTTTGATGAGCTCTTTAAACACTTACTGGGGATCTGCTCTAAAGGTGAGACTCTCATCATATCCCATAAATGAGCTGAGACAGCCATGCAATAGTCAGTGTATGTCTGGTTCTCTTCGTCTAGTCAGTAGATTGTATATAGTGTTCACTTGCTATTAAAATGATAGTTCACACAAATTCTGTCATAATTTACTCACCCTATTGTGGTTTCAAACCTGTATGACTTTCCATAGAACACAAATGGAGAAATACTGAAAAATGTCCATTTATGTCTATAAATTGAAAGAGAATGGAAAAAAACTTATAGCATGTATTTCCCTTAAGACTTACAGATCCTTAGACAGTTATTTGTATATTAAAGTTGACATTTTTCATACTGATTCTAATACGTTTACCTGTTACTCTTGCCAATAGGGGACTATCAGCCTCAAGCCACCACGAGTCAAAAGATGATGAAAATATTTGCATTTGCATCTTCATTGGTCGAACTGCTTGCTGTTGGCTTGCAGACCTACAACAGAGCACGTTATCGCCAATTTGTGAAGAGGATTGGTTATATGATTAGGTTCGTAAGCTTTATTATTTCAATTCAGTTTTTCATTTCATATTGTAGAAAGCTTTCATATTTAAGTAATCCTGACAAACTACCAATATTGTTTTAAGTTACTATTGTTATTATAGTTATTAATTATTATTAGAAATGATTTAGCAGGTTTGCAGTCAGGTATTCAGGTATTTCTGAGGTAGTTTTATATAGTTAACCTATAGAGTCTTTTAATTATTACTGACTTTATGTCCATGTTCTTTTCCTCATTCTAGGATGACACTCAGTTATGTTAGTGACCACTGGGCGCAGTACATCAGCCTGACAGGTGTGAGTAGAACCACAATGCAGGAACAGTCGTTTTCAATGGAGAAGCTGCAAGTGGAGTTTGACCACCTCTTCCTGAGAGCAGTGCTTCATGTGCTCAAGGCCAAGAGGTATAGAGTAATACCAGAGTCTAACTATTATTGCACATTAATTTTGGTGATTATATGGGAGAAGTAGGTTGGAATCTGGCCTACATTTTGCCCTGAAACCATTTTCCCTCACTCTCGCCAAATAATTTCCTGTCTCCTCTCTGTTTGCTGTCAATAAAAAAATGTCAACTAAAGCAATACTTTATCTTGTGCATCACTTCCTGAAGCAGTGTCTGCTTAACTAACTGTTCACAGACTGGGCATATGGCTGTTCATGTCTGAAATGCCGTATGGCACGTTATCCAGCTCCATGCTGTGGAAGATCTTCTACATTATGCAGTGTGCAGAGATGGATGGTCTGGAGAAGCTCAGCTGTAGCCTGAGCGCTGAGGACTGTATCCAGGGACTCAGAGGTGAGATGCCAAGCACATCTGATGCTAGAAAATCACAAGAAAATAGTTTAGAGCAGTGGTTGGCAACCTTTCTGACTCTAAAGCCTTCCAACGCCAACACCCCCCCCCCCCACCACCACCATATATTTGTGTAAATCCACTGTTTTAAAAAAGCTACTCATTTCAAGTAAAATAATGATACATTTGATTTAACAAGATTTTTAAAATTTTTAAATTATGTTTAAGTCACAAATAGCAATTTTTGCCCAATAAAATATTTTGCAGCTGCAAAAAAATAGAAAATATTCTGTGACTTTTTAAGATTTTATTAATTTCCATGACTTTTCCAGGTCTAGAAATCATACTTTTAAATTTTGCCATATATCCAGGTTTTCCAAAACCCCGACCATGGTTTAAATAAAATAGCAGCTGTTAAGGGAACAAATTAAAAATATGTCGGCTTACATCTTTAATTTTTTATTTTATTTATTTTATTTTTTTAGCATTTTTAGCTTATTTTGATGCTTGTTTTGTCTTATTTTAATCATTTTAAAGGTTTAGTTCACCAAAAATGAAATTTCTGCCATTAATTACTCACCCTCATGTTGTTCCAAACCCATAAGACCTTATTTCGGAACACAAATTAAGATATTTTTGATGAAATTCAAGAGGTATCTGAACCTAAATTTTATTTTTGGGTGAACTAACCCTTTAAGCCATCTGCGGCCCCCCTTGGAAGTGTACTGAGGCCCCCTAGTGGGTGCCGGTCCCCTGGTAAAGGACTATTGGTTTAGAGCAAAAAACGCTTATTGTGTGTTTATGTATGTCCAGAACCAAGCCACCAGGAAAAGTTTCAGCACTGGCTGTCGGAGATAAACAGCTCGGATGGAATCTGCCTTTTGACAGCGTTTGCACACATGGCCCAGCCCAGACGCACTGATGTAGACCCTGAGTTTGTCAGAAACGTAGTGCTAGAGATATATGAGGTGATTTGACTTTTTTTTTTTTACCACAAAATTTTTTACTGAAGGCAAAAAAAAAGAAAGATCTGATATTGACATCATCCAGATGTTATAAATGCAATAAATGTGCGATTACTTTTTGCTCTAGGTATCCTATGTTAGTATCGCCACCCGTGAGATCTTCTCTAAAGTTGGACGGGAGTTGTTGGCAGCTGTAGCAACAGCCCACCCTCACATCATCTCTGTGTTGTTGGAAAGACTGAAAGAGACCATAGAGAAAGTGGGCATGGTAAGTGATGAACCGCATCCTTCAAGACATTTCTGATTTTTGATTTTTGTAGTAACTGGATAATCAGAGACTGATAAAGATTGACAAATGAGCATGTAACACTCTTCTAAATATGCATTCAGAACAGCTACTGTAGAAAGAACAGAACAAAATGCATTTTTTTGTATTCTCTTTGATCTTTTATCAGCAAATACTGACATGCTGTTATTTGCCCTAATTATGATTACCTGTCCAGGTGTCACTCTACCTGTTCAAGGAGTTGCCCCTGCACTTGTGGATGCCAGCTCAAGCTGAGGTGGGGTTGATTCGAGATTGGCTGTTGAACTTCAGTCTCACTGCTGTGGAAAACAGATTAGCCTGCATAATACTCGAGGGCCTCAACTGGGGATTTCAGCCTGTGAGTCTTACCTATGATTATTGAAAGATAAACGCTGATTTGTCATCATAACATATGTCCGCTTTCTCAATTGAAGCCGAGAAAGGAACATAACACACAAAACAAAGATTGTACTTTTGTGCCAAATTTTGATATTCCCTGATGAGTCTTTAATAGGCCTGAAATAAATTAATTGGACATGTGGTTAATCTTGCTATTAATTATGCTATTTTGTGTTTTTTAATAAGTGTTGTATGTATTCACAGTAAAAACTTTCTGTCTCGTCCACAGAATGGTTGCCTCATTCTACCAGCGTCTTTGCACAATGAAGTTGCCCTGTTGGTGATTGAGGCATATCAAAAATATCTCACAGACAAGCCATATGGTGGTATACTCTCAGAAGGCATCAAACAGGTATGAAATTATGTGGCTACATATCCTGCCTATTATTCATCACTGATTGTCATTTATTGACCACTGCAGATTCCTCAACATTTTTAAAGGACAGTGTTGTATATCTTATGGCTTTGTTTTTGGAGAGTAATGCAGACCAAATCAGTCTATGTAAAAGTCTATGTCTAGTTTGCAGTGGTTCACCTCCATCAGCCAGTTAAATTTGATTGTTAACAATTTATTCCTAGTACCAAACGTTTGTAATGTTACCAGCTCACATTTACTGCATGATAACTTTCTGCAGGTGTCATACCTGGCTAACGTGGTGCGGCTTGGCCAGACTCCAGAATCCTCCTTTAACCAGTGGGCCTGGGACCTGGTTCTGAGGCTAAAGCTCCATGCCAATGAAAGAAGTCCTCAGGATGCCTGGTGCCCGCTTCCTTCCTCCAGCGCCCCCAGTGTGCCTGAGATCACAGACTCTCCCACCATGCACCCAGTGTTTAAAGCAGTCAAAGCGGGCATCCCCATTGGCTGTTTTCTGGCTATCGACATGACAACCATCGGGCACAGGTTTGGAAGGAATATTATAACTCTTGTTTCAAACAGATGAAGTGTAGTGAACATCGACTGACTGATTCATCATCAGTAACATTCCATGAATTAATTTTAAATGTTTTTCATGACAGTTTGGAGAAGTTTTGCAGTGATGGAATATCTCTGCTGAAGACTCTGGTTCAGTCCCGTCATCTCAAAGCCGTAGTGCACATACTGGAAAACATTCTTCCTCTGGTCTACCACTGCCAGTTCTACTTGCTCAAGAATGAACAGTTAAGAACATTTATATTTATATTGAGAAATATTTTTCACTTGCTGTCAGACTTTTCTGTTTTTTATTGACTTAACAGCATAAATAATGAATTAATAATGCTGTAGTTATGCAAGAAAGTCCAATGCTTTTCTTCTAATACGAATCAGGTTTCTGAGCTGTATTCAGCTCTTCTTGCAGCTAGATAGTGGGACTCAGGGTGTGACCCAGCAGGTCACACAGAAGGTGGCCCAGCATCTGATTGGCACCTCTACATGTGAAAACATCAAACTCCTAAACAGTGTGATCCAGGTAGGATTTTGAAATGTTACATTTTCCATCTATACTGGACACTTGTTGCTCTTTTTCCTCCATTAGCCAATCCAACTTGTTGGCAATTAAAAAATTTACACTGCTGTTCAAATGCTTGATATCAGTAAGATTCTTTGATGTTTTTGAAAGAAGTCTCTTATGCTAACCAAGGCTACATTTATTTAATCAAAAATACAGTTAAAAACACAAATATTGTGAAATATTATTGCAATTTAACTTTTTTCAATTTTAATATATTTTAAAATGTCATTTATTCCTTTGATGGCAGCTGAATGTTTCTCAGCATCATTACTCCAGTCTTCAATGTCACATGATCCTTCAGAAATCATTCTAATATGCTGATTTTCTTTCAGGATTCTTTGATGAATAGAAATTCTTAAATTCTAAAATTTCTAAAATTTAATTTTTTATTTTTTTTAAATAAAAATAAACATTATTGTCTTTACTGTCACTTTTGATCAATTTGATGCATCTTTGCTGAATAAAAAAATATTAATTTCTTTCAAAAACAAATCTTACTGACAGCAAACAATTGAATGGTAGTGTATGAATAAAAATAAATAATTTTAAATAAAAAACCTTGAAATCTTTTAAGATCATGAGAAGAACTTGTTGTCCTGCAGGCTCATATTCTGGAGAGCTCCAGGCCCGGGCGTGTTGGTGCAGTAGCTGTTCTTGAGTTCTGGCTTCAGGTTTTAACTGAGCAGAACCTCTGGCATCGAGACAAAGCTGTTCTCTACCTTCTGGACCACCTGTGTTGTGCTGCATTCCTTCACCAACAAGAGGAATGTCTCCAGAAACTTCTCTACCAACAACACAAGGTTTTTCCATTCTTGGCTGATGTTTAAACAGCCTTCTTCTAACAAATGGCTGAAATAAAGAAAATTACTTACAAATGGTGTTGTTTGTTTGTTTTTTTTTGCTGTTTAGAGTGCCCTAGGTTACCATGGAGACAAAGGTTTGCTTTCATCTCTATTGGGCTGGATAGTGGCAGGAAATGTTACTCCATCCTTCATAGAGGGCAATTCTCTCACAGGAGAGGTATGTGCAGGTTATTACTTATACAGCACATCTTGATCTATTTACTTTTAGTCAGCATGTTCCTCTCTGTTTTTTTGTTTTGTCTCAAGGTGTGGTTTGCTTGGTTGGTCCTAAACATGGAGACAATGTTTGAGGAAGACTCTCAGTTGCGACGTTGTGTGGAGCATGAGCTCCTTTCAAACTCTGCATACACACCAGATCAGGCTCTGAAGGTACACTATCGTTCTGCTTCTACCTTCTCCTCTCCAGTACTATTTACATGTGCAGTCACATTAAAGAGATTGTTTTGAGCTGTAATGATCAGGGAATGTTAAAAATTGTTCATTTTTTTTCACTTTGCAGGATGTCTTTAGAGTAAAACACGCAAAGTCCTTTCGTTACAAAGCCCCTAAGGCAGTGGTCTCAAACTCAATTCCTGGAGAGCCACAGCTCTGCACAGTTTAGCTCCAGCTTACACTGGCTTGGAAGTCTCTAGTAATCCTGAAGCCCTTGATTAGCTGGATCAGGTGTGTTTGATTAGGGTTGGAGCAAAACTGTGAAGAGCTGTGGCCCTCCAGGAATTGAGTTTGAGACCACTGCCCTTAGGGAAAATTTGATGTGAGGAAAAAATATTTGAAAAATAGAAATTGATTTGAAACATTATCCCCCCCCCCCCCCCCCCCAGCTTTTCGCCTACGTATTTCTTTGAGGGTCTTATTGGTGACGTTTTTAAATAAGTAAAAAAAAAAAAAAAAAGTATCCAAGATAATAGATATTCATCTGTTAATAAGTTTGAGATTCCTATAGATGTTTCTATACATTCATGCAATAAACATACAATTTAATTAGCCCATTTGTTTTTGGTTTGTCAGAAAGCCCAGGTGCGCCTCAAGCTTCAAGTCGTCCCGTCCCTGCAGAGGTTGATGATCTATCGCTGGGCTCAACAAGCTTTAGCTACCCCTGCAGATCATCCACTCCTGCCTTTAGTGTGGCAGAAATTCCTCCAACTTTACCTCCGTCAACCTGGACCAGAGTTTGGGTGCGTTAAACATGGAGACATTCTATCCTTTACATAACTGCTATTTGTAGTTTTTTTTAATTATCTGTCTCCTTGAAGTGAAGACTTCCTAACTTTACACATAACATCATTCGGTTACACTTTATTTTAAGGTGTCTGTATTACAGTGTAATTATATATTTAAGTACTGAGTAATAACAATTAACTACATGTACTTACTATAGGGTTAGGGTTTGGTTTAGGCTTAGTTGCATGTAATTATGCATAATTTATAGTTATTACTACTGTAACTACATGTAATATGTGTAACAAGGAAACTGTAAAATAAAGTGTTACCCATCATTCTATTTCAGTTCACTAAAGTCTAGTTGTTACATAATGCATGTTGGATTCAGAGTATATGCTGTACATGCTGTATTCAAGTGAAACAGTTCATACTATTCCTTCTTTTTCTCCTCCCTCCCCCTCACTTTCCTTTTTGCACTCCTTTCTTGTTGATGATTTCATGTTTCACCAAATTTTACTTTAAGCTTTTAGAAGTACTAATGACTCATAAGACTGTTCCAGCTCTTTGAGGAACACAGCTTCTCATTTGACTATAATGTGTTGAACAGAATGTCACAGATGCATTTGACTTCATGCGTTTGTCAATATAAGATTTTGTTTTATAAGATTTTTATTACAAGGCTCTCTGAAATACTTACACTTCACACTCTCTCTTTCCTTTAACATAATGAAATAATTTCCGCTTATATCAAATTTTAATGCATTTATTTTTTTTATAATGCTGTGTCAAGTTCCTGATCATCTGTATACTTTGCTTTGTATATTTCTTAAAATAATGTATAATATTTGTTAGTTGTGAACTGCATATGTGGTTATTTCTGAACTCTTGTCTCTGTTATTTTATTTGACACCATCAGACTGGAGGTGAAAGGTTGTATTGGGAGGCGTTATTTCCATAGTGCGGCCCATCTCTCCTTGCTGAAGAGCCTCAGACAGCGACTGGTTGAGGTGTCTGACTTCCACCACGCTGCAAGCAAGGCTCTGAAAGTGCCCTGCTCAAGAGGTGAATCCAGTGATGGTTTGCTCACTCCCGGGACACCCATCACCCAGCATATGACATCTCCTGAGCTGCACACTGAGCTTGTCCGGTAATGTCCTGTGATTTATTCTCTCAACATCCATTATTCTGTTTACTGTTGAGTTGAGTGTCCTATTGAGTGTTAAGTGATTAAAATTTGACATCAGAAAAAAACTTGATATTGTTTCCAAGGTGTGAGTCGTGTTACATTGTTCATTTGGGTTACTCAGAAGTTAGAAAATAAAATCTGAGAATTTTAGATTTCATTATTTGTAAATAGAAGCCAATATCATTCAACCATAATGGTAGAATAGAAAATATATTTTTTAAGATGTCAAACTCTTTTTGTTCAGGCTCTTCTCTGTGTTTGCTTTGTGGTTGGATGATGAAAACCTTCAGAAGCAGGAAATGTACTTGCCCTCTTTGCCCAAGCAGTATGACACCCATCGCCTAGCCAAGATCATGCAGCGCCAGCAGGTGAGGGTTTGTTCGAATCCAGCAGAGCGCATTCTTTATGATTTGGTCTTTAAGAGGACTGTGAGCCATAAAAGGATTTAGTGGATTGTTTTGAATGTATACGTTATTTAAAACATCCCTTCCAATTTATATAAAATGTCAAGCTGTATATTTAACAAATCTACATGTTCAAAAGTTTGGGGTCAGTAAGATTTTTGTAATAAACTTCACCTTTAGGAGGTGTGGATGGAGCATGTGGACATTGAGCGAGTCCAGCATGAACTGCAGGAAGTGCTCAGTCTGTGGTCAAAGATCAAGAATGAACCCGCACTTTCCCAGAACACCAACTCCTCCTACTTTACTGACTTCATCAATCCACTGGCTGGTACTGAGCCCACTTTCCACTGATAATCATTCTCTGATATCTGGACTCTCTAATTTATAACAGTCTAAATGCTACAGTAGGCAATGCTTCAGTTGTTAGCTTCAGTCATATTTAAATTTAAAAAAAAAGCAAGAGTCAGGGGCTGCATTTATGTCACAACAAGCCCTCTTTCACCATATTCAAGTTATAGTTTTGTATAATGTATAGATGTTAACATGTATTTTTTGCTGTTGGATATTTAGATCTTACTCCACAGTTTTCTGTACAGATTAATTGAACAGCAGATTGTACTTTTTGCACTAAATAATATATTCCTTAACTATTTTACAGCAAGGGAACGTATTCTCTCTCACCTGAGAAAGCATGTTGCCCCCCAGGGGGCGCTGTTGCTCGTGCCTATGAAAGCTCCAGTGCCTGACATTCCCACTGAGAGTATGTCTGATGAGAAAATCTCCACTGCCTTAATTCAGGAAGACCTCTCTAAACTCCAACATCAAGCCAAGTGAGACTCAATACATGAGCACTTAATCTGTAGTTTTGAAGCATTTACTGATGATAAATTAATGTCAAAACTCACTTAAGATACAATCTCAAATTAGTGATAAGCTGTATTGCTGTATTTGCAACTTCGTATATGCTGAATGATGTTGTAAATCATGACTGTGTCCTCTTCTTAGGTTGGCAACGGTCCGGGAAACACAGCAGGTCGCTCTAGACAATGAACTGTTGGAGGTGTTGCCGCAGCTCTACATAAACCGAGAAGACCAGCTCTCAATGCAGTTAGAGTGCCGTGGCAAAGGCGGACAGCCCTGTCAAGGACCTGCACATATCACTGTTAAGGTGAACACATATCGGCCATTTCTGTCCTTCTGCTCTGTGCTGTCTGTAAGGTGTACTTGGTATTTCTTTTCCTTGTTAAAAGGTTTTACATATAAAGAAATTAGTACATTTGAAACAAAAATTAAAATCATTTACACTCACATGAAACTTCAGTCATATTCAGGAGCCAAACAAAAGTTGTTTTATGGCAGGGGTGCCCAATCCTGTTTTTGGAGATCTACCTTCCTGCAAAGTTCAGTTCCAACCCTGATCAAACAGAACTGAATCAGCTAATTAAGATCTTCAGGAGCACTTGATTTTTACAGACAGGTGTGTTGGAGCAGGGTTGGATCTGAACTCTGCAGGTAGGTAGATCTCCAGGAACAGGACTGGACAACCCTGTTTTACGATATATGGAGTGTCACCTAATGGGGTGCAGCATGTTGTGATCATATGATGTGCTGAACACGATTCACTTTATCGTGGTAATCCCCATATTATTGGACACTTTTGCTTGTGTAACTGAAAACTTTTTTGTATAATAATACATCCACACCACTAGGTGTCAGCATGATGGATGTGTCAGCAATCCATATTTAATAGAGTGGTGGAACTATAGCGCCACTTTGTAGGCCAATCACGTCGGTTCCCTCAACAAAAACCCAGTAGGATTTTCCCATAAGCTTTTGGATTATCACAAAAAATAAGTTCTGTGATCAACAAAAGTTTATGATACTTACACGTTTTGTCCATCAAGATTTTATTATTAGACATTTTATGAATTTTGAAGTCTAAATGCATTCGCCATAAGCAAAAAGCTAAAGGTAGGCTATAAATGAACTACACTGCGGTTGTACGATTTCGACGTCACCACCACTAAGCTTCCGACAACTCAGTCTTTATCTAAAGACATTTTTCCTGAAAGTTTGAATTAGAAAAGTTTGTAAGAGCGCAGTTATGAGCATAACGAGGCTGTAAAAGCAGACTGAGCTTACCTGTTCGGTGTGATGACGTTTTATGTAGGCGACAGCCTCTGTAGTCCCATTTAGCCACTTGTTAGCAACCGTCATTTTCAAGACATGTAACAGCTTAAAAATCAAGCGGTAGGTTAATACTGATGTATTTTATGTTGTAGAATAAAATGTTTGCCACAGACCCTATTTTAGCCATTTAACCAAAAACCCATTAAAAAAAACATTGACTTTGGGACGATAGAACCGACAGTGCTAAAAAGCTAACTCGCTTCCTGATTTTGGCCTACAAAAATGCATCATAGTTCCACCACTCTACTGAAATAAATTTGAAATAACATTAAATATGTAAAAATTAAATTAAAAAAAATAATAATAATATCCAGACCTGTCAAAGCCTTGGCCTAGCAGTTTGCACAAACATGTTCCAGACCTACTGAACTGTGATGTTCAAATCAGGCCTGTGTCCAAATCCCATTCCTCTTATCTCTCCCTAAATAATCTTGTCTTCTGTCTGTATTAATATAAAAAAAAAATTGGCAACTGCCCAAAAATCCTACATTCTCATGCGCTCTCACTTTCTCCTTTTCGTTGTGTGTTGCAGTACTCAAGAATGCACAAACTGGATCCAGTGCAGAATCAGATCCAGTGTCTAAAGAGTGATATTAAACAGCTACAGGCTGATGGAATCAAAGCTCCTCCTCAAAGTCTGGCTGAGGCGGCCGTGCACACAGAGAACTTTATCACGTCAGTAGACACTTGACTCATTTTCTACACTTTCTAAATTTATGTCACCAAATGTAAACATCACGTTTTCTTGTTTAGGGCTTTGGTTAATGCTTACAAACTAAATGCATCCCCTGGCATACTGAAGGTGGGCATCGCTGCATTCTATCAGATAGTGTCCTTTGTGTGTGAGGACACACAGAGACATCCACCCACTCGCCAGTTCTTCACGTCCTGTATTGAGATCCTGGGTCAGGTATCGTCTTCAACCCAATGTTCAGGAGAACTTTATTGTTATGTTACATAATTTCAACCCCTAATTTCAAAACTTGAGGATGTTTTCTCAAATTATTTTTCATTTAAATTGAAATTTTGTCTCTTTTCACATTAATCATTTCTCAAAGTGTCTGTGGTTTTATGTTTACAGCTCTGTCTTACCTGTTTCATGTAATACAGACTATATGAAGTGTGTCTTGGATTATAGGTCTTCATTCGGGATGTCCGATCAGAATGTAAACACATGCTGAAGACCATCCTGCTCAACAGACACTTATGTAACCTGCTCTCACCATACTTCACCCCAAATGCCTCTCCTGCAGAGCTGGTCTCTCTGTACGAGGAAGTGGTCAACACCCTTCACACAGACAGCGGTGATGTCATATTCATGCTCCTCACAAAAGTAATTCGCCTTCATTGAGTAATGCTGTAAATGTTTGTCAGTCAGGTTGCATTTGAAACTATTACATTTTTCTTATAGAGATTTTTTTTTTTTGCTTTGTTTGGAGAAGAATTCACTGTTTTGTTCATAATTATGTGAAATAGTACTGTCATATCCTTAAACTGGATTTTATTAGCATATTGCCATATCAAAACCCTCAGAGTAGTTTATGAAATGTTTTTGTGCAGAAATGGCTGGTGCATCAAAACAGATTTATGCTGGATCCTTCCTGTGGCCCTCTGAGACTTTGATTGCTCTACTTTTTACTCTTGAATGTGTAGCTCATGTTTGCAACTTTTCCCTTTTGAAAGTTTAATTGAATAATCTGTTCTGTGCTTCTAGTTTGACTTGACTCAGTGGCTGTCAGCGACGCAGCCTCTGTTCCCTGAGCGTAGCCGGCTGATGGAAATCATCCATCAGGCTCTGTGCACCTGTGGGCTGGAACCTGAGGCAGAAGTCCTCATGCCCTTCAACATCTTCTGCAAGCACTGGACTGAACTGCTGCTTTACCAGTTTCCGGACCACTACAGCGACTTCCTTCGTCTGCTCATGCAGAGTATGACTTTCCTTTTCTTTGACCTAGATAAATTTGTTTTTTGGATTTGATTGGGTCCATGTTGAATTATCCATATGAAACCCTCTTTTAATTACCTCAGACAAACAGTTATTTTATTTTAATATTGATTTTGGGTCACAATCATCAATTTTTGGTATTGTACTTCTGTTAGATATTATGCTTAGTATCAAATTTCTGTAAAATTTAAGTTGCAAATTTCCATATCTGCTAAATCATATGTATAACTTTAAAGCAGACTAAGTCTATATCAGTCCAGACCTGCATTTGTAGATTTGATTATCTATGGATTCCTGTCATAGTAGTTTTTCATGTGACTATCTAAGCATCCTTTTTCCACCTTGTTTTAGTAGTTTACCATGATGTTTCTATTCATAATTCACAAACATTCAATGTAAACATCACAGATTACATGAACAGCTTGCCATAAGTGAAAATGTACTATAAAAAAAGCAATTTATCCTTGGAAACATTAACATTGTTCACTTTCCTGCAGGCTCTTCTGAGCAGCTTCTCAGTCCAGACTGTTGGAGAACGTCACTAAAAGTGCTGGGCTGTTCTCCTCATAAGATAAAGACAAACAAACCCCGCTCCATCCTCCTTTCTCCTCAACAGGTAACACAAAACACTTTTATTTTTGACATATAAAAATCTTATTTATTTCACATGCTCTAAATGTTAAACACTTTGAACTGAAGCAGAGTATTACATTCAATGTTTTTCTAGGTGGATGAAACAATTGAATGGCTCTCAAAGTTCTTCCTGAAGCTCCGTCTGTCTAATGGGGACTTCAGGAGTTTTGGTCTCCTCTCAAAATGGGGGCCGTACATTGAGGAAGTCAAGGTGTTTTGGGAAGATCTGATTACCTACATCATTCATCTGGAATTGAACAACTGCAGCAAAGAACCAGTAGGAAGTCCCAGACTGGTCAAAGGTACAAATGTATATATCTTTCTTATGCATTGCAACTATATATTTACAACCATATAGATATACACTATCGTTCAAAAGTTTGGGGTCAGTAAGATTTTTTATTAAAAATTAAATTCATACTTTTATTCACCAAGGGCACACTAAATTGATCAAAAGTAACAGCAAAGACATTTATGATGTTATAAAAGATTTCTATTTCAAATAAATGATGTTCGTTTGAACTTTCTATTTATCAAAGAATTCTAAAAAGAAAAGTATCACTGTCTCCACAAAAATAAATAGCAGCACAACTGTTTTCAACATTGATAATAATAAGAAATGTTTCTTGAGCACCAAATCATCATACTAGAATGATTTCTGAAGGATCATGCGAGACTGAAGACTGGAGTAATGATGCTGAAAATTAAGCTTTGCCATCACGGGAATAAATTACATTTTAAAATATATTAAAATAGAAAGCAATTATTTTAAATTGTAATGATATTTTACAATATTATTGTTTGTACTGTTTATTTATTTGATACTTTGATCAAATAAATGCAGACATAAAATACATTTTGTGCATAGTAACTATTTGTACAATCACTTTTTTCTAATATTATATCCTTTTCTCCTTAATTTAGCTCTTGAGAACCTGCATGCAAAAATGGCCAAACTCTTTAAACCGTGGATTCTGGTCCTTGAAACTGACAACACTAGGTATGCTTTGATGTGGCTCAGTGGTTTGGCTGTTATAACCCTGATGACAGAATTGATGAGTAACAACTCTCTTGTGTATGTCACAGTCATCCCCGCTGTTCTCCATGGCTTGAATCAGATGCTGCAGCTGCAGCGAGCTTAGTGAGCTTATATGCCTGCTTGGTGGAGACTTTACATGAGAAATTCAAAGGTAAACATCCTCGGACACAACGCACAAGTCATGATTCATTTAGCTGTTTTCTGCTTAATTATTTTTATAACTGTTCAAATACATGTTCAGTTCAAAAATGTGATCAGAATTTATTTTTAAATCCATGTTTTGTTGCAGATCGCTTGTTGCCAGGACAAAGAGGAGCTCTGTGGCATCATCTCGTGCATTACTGTGAGACCTGCACATCTCCCAAGATGCCAGAGTACCTGCTGTACACCTACCACACTGAGTACAGCCGTTTGCCATGGAAGGACCTGCATCCAGATCAGACACTAATGAACCAGTTTTTCAATGTGAGAGACTTATAAAATTTAAAATCTCATGTTTTACCTGTACTTGTACTTGTTTGAGGGTCTCTAGAATGTTGATGAGTGTGATGTTTCAAAACCATCTAGACCTATTAGAAGTCTCTTATGTCATAAGTCTCTCATGCACACCAAGGTTGCATGTATTTGATAAACAATACAGTAAAATCAGTAATATTGTGATATATTATTATAATTTAAAAATAACTGTTTTCTATTTTAATACATTTTAAAATGTAATTTATTCTTGTGATTGCAGAGCTGAATTTTTCAGCATCATTACTCCAGTCTTCAGTGTCACATGATCTTTCAGAAATCATTCTAATATGCTGATTTGCTGCCCAAGAAAAAATTCTCATTGTCAATATTAAAAAACAGTTGTGCTGCTGAAAGTTCAAAAGAGCAGCATTTATTTGAAATAATAGTAATCTTTTATAACGTTATGAAAGTATTTACTGTCACTTTTGATCAATTTAATGCATTCTTGCTGACGTATTAATTTCTTTCTTTTTCTTTTTCTTTCAAAAAAAAAAAAAAAAAATCAAACTGACCCCAAACTTCTGAACAGTAGTCTGTATACATTTGGTAACTTCTTAGGTAGTTTGAGGCAAGTTAGCATACTTTAATAGATCATTGTCAGTAATTTAATTTCATTCATGTTGTTCAGGTGGAGCGGGGAAGTCCAAAGAGTTGTTTCCTGTTTATGGGAGAGCTGCTGTGTGAGGTGAACTGGGTCAGTGTATTGAGTGACTCTCTCAGCCCCCAGATGAGCCCCTCAGCTCAGACGATGGTGGTCTCTGTCCTCTACCTGATGGTGTTTCTGGCCAAAGAGGATCTCAGCAAGCCTGTGAGTGGTCACCTGTTTACCTTGATCATCTACAAGGGTGCCTATTAGAGGTTCATTTATTGTGGTTTACTTCTACAGGAGTCTTCTGCCCTCACTCTACTGGAACAATCAGCTTCTCTGCCTTGGCACCTAGTGGATTTTCCTTCTTATCAAAATGTTATGCAGTACGTTAGCACACATTACCCAGCATCCCTTGTTCTCAGTAATGACACTTCTTCACAAGTCATCAGATTGCTTAGAATGTCTGCTGGATTTGGGCCAACCACACAAGTGTTACATCACAAGGTTAGATGACACATTATTGTCAAATACATGTTTGCACACTGTAAATGAATGAAACGTATAACTACATCTTTACAGCTTCATGATGTGCTGCTGCTGTGTGTTTTGTGTCTGTTAGGACATGACTTTAAAGTGCCAAGCTTTCCTTCATCTCATGGTGAAATTCCTGACCTCTCTGGATCAAAATGGGCACATCAGCCTTTCTTCTCTGGAGACAGAAATGGAGAAATTACTGGAGTACATTGTCATTTTCAACCCTCCTGGTGAGGAGAACATTTCATTGCTATTTCACATTCATTTTCTTGTCACGTCCCTCAGCAGGCGACTCAAGAATATTGCATAAGCATAATTTGTAGTTCTGTGTACAGATAGATTATAAAAAAATAAAAGCAGTTGTATGCTTTAGAAGCTTTTAGCCTGTATTCACACTGCACACAGTTCTGGTTTGTTTTTCAGATCCAGTCTTTCAGATTGATTGTTTGTACTTTGTGTCATTTAGAAGGTGACAAAATTAGATCTGTTTGTTCATTCAGTACCCAATACATCGGTTGCCATAGTAAATGACAAAGGCATTCACACAATGCCAAGAGTGGGGGAAAAAGTAAGAAATGAGTGAATTCAGAAACAGATATAGGCACTACTGTGCAATAATGTTTGCATCTCTTGCCAAAAACATTTGAAATATGATCTACTGATTTGCACGTTTGAGTATGCCAATTAACTCTCTTTGGCATGCTAGAGAATGCTATATATTTATATTTACAACATATATATGTACATAGAAATTGTGCAGTCATTTCTGAATTAGCCCTAGAGTCTGTTCACTTTCCATGCTCTGCCTGAAATTCAGCACCATTTTTATATATTTTAAAATGTCATTTATTTTTGTGATGACAGCGGAATGATCATTACTCCAGTCTTCAGTGTCACATGATCTTTCAGTATCTATCTTTATTTTGAATGAACTGATCTTAATGTGTCTCATCCTCTCATTCAGAGACAGACCTCCAGCAGCGGCACATGGCCACCTGCAGTCTGTTTGCGGAGATGCTGACTCTTCTGAATGAAGCTGGCATGTCTACAGCAGAGGGACTTGGGACTAAACTCCACTCCTGGGTGGAAAAGCGAGCTCGGGGTCCTTTGGTTCTTCCCCTGCTAACCGCTGCGTGCAGATGCCTGGCCTCAGTGCGTCACATGACACGCACTACTGAGGCCTGTATTCTCTCCTACTTCACTGACGGTAATAATAGCTCATATACTTGTTCTGGGCTTAGTCACAGATTTTAAACGGTCTGTCTCCGTAAGCCTTTAGGAATTATTTCTCATCACAATGTTGAAACCATAAAAGCAAACATCTGGGCTGAATCAAAACATTTGCATGTTTTCCCATTACAGTACCATTAAAGAGTACAGTGAGTTTTAGTTTCTTATAAAACTGTCTAAAATGTCCACATCTTCTAGTAGTATTTTGTGTGTCTCTCTCAGGTGGATGTGCTGATCAGTACTCTGGTTGGGGGCCCATCCTGGTCTCTCTTCAGGTTCCTGAGCTGACTGTTGAGGACTTCATCCAGGAAAGCCTGAGCCTGGGCAGTTACCTCACACTGTACGTCTACATCCTCCAGAGGCTCAACCTGGAGCAAACCCTCCTGAATGAAAAGAAGACCTTAATGCTGCTCAACACGTGGATCAGTCAGGTCTTCCCTAGGTAACGTGCACTTTATCACATATAGTGGCATTGCGTTCTTTCACATGTAAAAAACCTGAATGGAAACAGTGTATTGCAGAGGTAGTAAATAACTTCACTTTTACCATTAGTGCTTATTGTGAGACTATTCCGGAGTCCCCATGGGTCCTTAAAAAGTCTTACATTTGTTTGTTTTTTTATCAAATTTAAGGTCAGCACACAGTGTTGTAAATGTTAACCAGAGGATCCATAAGAAGCTAATGTGCATTCAAAAAATGTAATATAATATATATAGAATTTTTATATATAATCATAATTTAAATGAATATATACTGTATAATCATTATATTTATCATTTTGACATCCCTGTTCTTAAAAAAATTATAATTTAAAGGCTGAAATGTGGGGTTTATAATTTTATAAAACTTGTTTTGTCAACTTGTATTATTTAAACTGTAAAGTTGTTTAAATCAACATTTTTACAGTCATTTTATGGTTTAGGATGATACCGTAAACATTGACTTGCATCCCCCTCAATGCAATATTAATTTTATTTATGCAGGTCTTAAAAAGCCTTAAATTATATTTTAAAAACCCTGCAGATACCCTGTATTAATGACCTAAGCGAGCGTGTCGTCTGTTCCTCCAGTGGTCCAGCTGATGAGGCAAAGCTGTTTTTATGGTGGCATAAATTCTTGGAGCTTCTGCAGATCCAGGTGGACCAAGAGGACACCTGCGCACTTGACACTCTGATTCTCGCCTTAATGGCGTTCCAGAACCGTCTGGTCCAGCTCGGTGAAGAAAGACTGAACTCAGGCATCCTGGGAGCCATCGGCCTTGGGAGGAAATCCCCACTTTCTAGCAGGTGAGAGAAGTTTGAGAGTTGTTGAGATACTGCTAGAAACAGAATTTTGGTTTGATGTCCAGATTGGAAGTAAAAGGTAACTGCTATCCTCCATTAAAGCTCATGAAAGTTGAATTATGTGAATTGCATGCCTCACAATTCCATTTCTTACTGTGTGTCAGGTTTCGGGTTGTGGCGCGCAGCATGTCAGCATTTCTCCTGGTCCAGGTGCCCTCAGAGAATCAGCTGCGTCTTCATCCAGGCACAGAGCTGCAGCTCTCAGCTAAAGCCCAACAGGTAAGAGCTCCAGGGAATTGGATAAAAGTGTATAATATAATATAATATATAATATTTTCTATTTTTAGGGAAATTTAGAAAGTTTTCTATGATTTGAATTTAGGAAAAAATATATTACAGGTAACATTTTTAGACAAATTCAAGTTCTGTCATTCGCAACCTTCAAATACTTGATTAGCATTTGCCTTAGCAGTGCAGCATGCTTTCAGAAACCCTCCACCTTCCCCAGCTCCACCTGAATATATCTGCTACGGGTAATTCATGTACGCTATATTGTACGGCAGCAATATCTCTTACTTGCTCACAGCAGCGTGTCGTGTATGTATTGGCAGTAGCAAGTCCCGTACTTGCTCTGCAGCAGCAGCAATAACTTACATCAGCAGCAGCAGCAGCGTAGCAGACCTATTCCGCCAAGACCAAACATATCAACATCGTCATACCCATTACCATGCCAAACACTCCAAGAGTTGTCATGACAGAACTGCTAAATGTGACCCAAAACCTTCAGCAAAATAGTATTACTGGTTTTATTTCCCCCTTAAACAAATGTTGTGTGGCTTTCTGATGGGAATATGTTTTAGATATTTTATGATTAATATTTGTTATAGCACAAGCAAATAGTATTTTTCTGTACCTTCAATGATTGCTCTCTGTCTTCAGGCCTTATCTGTACTGGAGTCGATGCTGAGTAATAAGCAGTATTCAGAGCTGCATGTGTCTGTGAACCAGGCCTGTCAGTTCATCAGGTACCCAGGTCACTGTCTGCGTGACAGCAACAGTCTTTTGACCCTGCTGGTCAACACGCTCTACACTGACCTGCATTACCTGGACATCATCCGTTAGCTATAACTTCAAAACAAGATTCAACTCCTGCTGTCAAGCTTTGTGAAACCCACCAAAATCTCCGGGAGAACAAGTCCAACTCCAGATGAGACGCTAGAGTGCTCTTTGTTGAGAATCAATGCAGTGAGCCTCTAGCATTAAACCACCTTAGGTGTTTTCTGGAAAAGGACATAATAGGGAGGAATGCATTAAATTCATGATTTTAGACACTGAGACAGTGGTCATTTTTTAAACTGTGCATAACGTTATAAAAAACAGGTCCAGGTACACTCATTTTCTTTTGTTCTCACATTCATATCCCCTTTTTTTCTTAAAATGGCATCCTTTAAGGCACTGTTTCTCAACTCCAGTCTTCAGGACTCATCTACCAGAATGTTTTAGATGTCTCATTAATTAAAACACCATAATTAACTCATCAGCTTGTTAGTTTGTTAAATAGCGAGACATCTTAAACTTTCCTGACTGAAGTTGAGAAACACTTCTTTAAAAGTATCCATTGCTTCAGTGTTTCAGACCAGAAATAGCCCACAAGCAAACATGCATACTGTTCATGGTCTCATAATAATTGTGTAGTCATTTATATAATTTATTTTGGAGCGGTGAGGGTTTTATGAAGCATGTATGAGGATGTTTTAGACCTCCCATGTTGGGGGAGTTTTGGTGACATCTGATGAAAATCCACTGAATCACAGTTGCAGAGTATCTGTACCTCATTTAGCATTTGTCTCCTATTTGATTTGCACAACAAATATGCTGGTAAATTTACAAAATATTTTATTTTGGTTTCATTTTCTTTGGATATGTTTTAGTAATGTGCTTTTTAAAAAGTACATTCCTTATGAACTCATGCAAACAAATCAATAATGATTGGACATCTTTGTTTCAACGTGAAAAAGTGAATGTTTGAGAGGATCATCTTTCTCATTCTGTATTAATCAAAATTGTTGGTCTGGTCAGCAATGTCCAAACAAGATGAACTGCTCCAGCATGTGATTTGCCTGATAAGTGCACTTAATTTTTAAATATAGAAGTGCTCCCTTAAAAAATGTTCACAATTCTGACGTCACACATTCCTTTCCCCTTTTAAAAAGTTTGTTTCTCCATTGCAAGATGGCTGTTATTAGATCATAAGAATGTGCTTACTGCTGTATTTGTTTAGGTGTATAGAAATAATTTTAGAACTTATATTAGTTTGAATTGGAGAATAATCTATTTCTGTGATACTATTGCCAGCATGTTGGTATTTCCATATTTGGTTGCAGTTTTTATTGACTAAAGATTATAGGTCAGCACTTCTGGGGATTCACTGCATGTTTTTATTATACCATCAGAGGTCATTTTCTGTACTTTCTCATATCAGATCATTCACTGGTTTCCATAATACTGCAGCATAAACACATTGTACATTGGGTTCATAGTTATAGCTGTTTAGATCTTCCCCAAACAAACAGATGCTCAAATTATAAAATAAAATTAACATGATGTACGTATTGTCATTGACATTGACATTGTCATGCTGTTGAGCATAATGTGGATAATGTTTAGAAAACCTCTTATAAAAACAAGCAGAACAACTATTGAAATAACCTGGATACTTGTATAAATGTACAATGAAAAGAAGTATGAAGTTGCATAGAACATGACTTGCCTTAAAATGTTTTCAATGTGTTTTTTCTTCTCCCCTCCTGTGCCAAGATTTCTCTTCTGTCATCCATTTACGGTGTCAAATTACTTGTCATGTACTGTACATGGAAATGTAAATGATAACCAAGGTCAATAATACCTAAAATCAAAGGAAAAGTGTATGTATGATCTCCTTCCCTTCCTTTCAAATTATTATTATTAAGAAGCATTTTTGAATATCTTAGTACTGACCTGTCTGAAAGCATTTATCTGCACACCATTGCACCCACCTATAAGAGAAAGCCATATTAATTTGACAAAATAGTATTGGTCAGTTTTACCCTTTTGAGGCATTGTAAGTGTAAGAAATTCACATCCCAGGATATGGCGGTTGCCATGGCGATCTCATCCACTTTAATAGATGCTACAGAGGGAGTGTTATCAGGGTACCCAGACAGCAGATGGGAGACTGAGATGTGGCATGCCAGTGTCTTTACTTATGTTTAGCTGTTTATACATTCTTTCACATCTGAGTCAGAACGACACACTGGAGTATCTGTGAATAGTAGCTGTGCAGCTGCATGTATGCATATATTAAAAAAGTAAACATAAGACAATAAAAAATTCATATGCTGTGAGTTCTGCATCAACTCCCTATGGCTTGGCACTAGTGTTAACATTTAGGATCTGAAGTTTGCTTACACAGCGATGTTTTTGTCCTCAAAAACATGTTGATACAAACGGATAGTAGCTTATGGTGATCTGACCATGTGCCATCAACTTGTGAAGCTTGTATCTAATGCAGTGCCAGCTGGAATTCTGACGCTTCTCCCACAGTCTACCACATTTAATTACATATCTCACTTCATTTATTTATTTATTACCAGTCCTGTAGCTGTGCTCTGCCGCCTTATATCAAAACAACCTTCTTTTTTATGAATGATACCTTTAATGATGACTACAGTTTAACATATTCCTATGGACCGAAACAAAAAACAAGGAATATGTACATTTTACACTATACCATTCAAAAGTTTGGGTTTGGTAAGATTTTTTCTCTTATGCAAGGCTGCATTTATTTGATCAAAAATTCACTAAAAATTAATATTGTTAAATAATACAATTTAAAATAACTTTTCTATTTTAATATATTTTAAAGGGTACCTATTATGCAAATTTCACTTTTACATGGTGTTTAAACATAAATATGTTGGCAGTGTGTGTACACAAACACCCTATAATGGTAAAAATCCACCCACTCCTTTTTTTTAAATCCCCATAAATCTTAAGCAGTGTCTCAGAATAAGCCGTTTGCAGTTTATATCGTATGCAATGTGACGTTATATTGCACAGGCCCCGCCCACAACTGTTGACAGACTATTAGCCTAGATGGTTTATGTGCAATTAGACATGTTAGAGAAATCAGTTTAATAGTCACGGGACACTGTCTGAAATCCAGCTTTCTGTGCGTGTGCTTCAGATGTGTGCGCTCAGAAAACTATATATCAGAAGTTTAAACTGACATGGCTTTAAAACGCATGCAGATAATAAACTTTCATGATGATGAAAAACTGCAATGTCACGTGAGCGTGATTGTGATAGAGATGATAATCAAAACCAAACAGATGTTTTAGTTTTTGTCAGCGTATCCGAGGCACGAGCTGTACAGGCTCCAAAATCTGTAAATTTCTTTTGATCAGTTTAATGTGTCTTTGCTGAATAAAACTATTCATTTAAAAAATAAATAAATAAATCAGACCCCAATATTACCCTAAACAGTAATGTTTAACCACATAAACAGAATTAAATCACTAAACTTTGAAATAAGCATTATTAAGTGTTGTATAAAATATTTTCTAATGATGTTTTAAGATATAAGATAAACTTTCTGTCCATATATTCAAAGCTGCAGAATTGCTCAAATGCTTGAAAAGCTCAAATTTTATCTTATGATACAATTAGTTTTTCCTCTGGCTATCTGGCTCCTCTTCAGTGTTTGTAATGATCCAGAGCTAATGTAAGAGGCTCATTGGTGGTTTTCTCATCTTCAGAGTGTGTTAGTGGTGGAGGCAACAGCAGCAGCGCTAAAGGCCTGTGAGTGTGTGAGTGTGTGCACGGCTCTCTGAGGTACAAGAGACTTTAATAAGCTGACCTCGTCAGAAACCAAGATACTTGTACTTTGTGCTATAGTTTGAACATCCACTCTCTCTATCACAGTTACCTTATTTCAACTTTCTTCTATCACATTTTAGATAAAGAGGATTTCTGACAGAGTTTGTCCTCTGTATAAACAATCATTAGCCTCTTTTTGGCTTGAATGAAATACATGATATGCATATGAGCATTTGATGAACATTTGTATACTTGTAAAAGCCATAGAAGTTCTTCTGACAAACAGAATTATGTTATAAAGTCATTGAGCTTTTATATGAGAGGCCTCAAAGATTATTGCTGTTTGACTGGTAAATATCCCATTATATTATAGAAACAATAAATCCTGCGCTGAAAACTGGGACTGCATTGCACTTACACGGGAGATCCTATCTGCAATACAGCACTAATGAAACACATGACTTATGAGGATTAACTGCCAGTTGTTAGTGATGGATCTCTTTTAATATATCAGCCAACTTTAGTTGCCACATTTCCATTATTAAGTCTGACAAGCCTTATTAAGAAAAATCTTCCCCCTATGGGTTCACAACCCTCTTTCTGTTTCTCACTGATTGGCTTATGAGTGTATTAAACAAAAGTTTACAGTGTTGGAAAAGCAGTGCAGCAGTGCGCCTGAGTCATCGTGCTGTTTTAGCAGAGGGACAGTGAGTGCCATGAGTGAGAACCAGAACATGGCTCAGAATTTCCACTTGCATTTATGGGATGTCCACTCTACTATGTCACCATATATATATATATATATATATATATATATATATATATATATATATATATATATATATATATATTTATATATACATATATATATTATCATCAGAGAAAACTTTCTTGTCTAAGTACTTAAATTTTAGTTACTGTATAACTCTGTGTCAAGTGTCAGTGAAATGACTTAAGTGACACTTTTTAACAAGGTGATAACATATACATGCTCTGAGCTATCAAGGGGGTCTCCATCACAAACTGTTATATGAGCAGACATTCACCTCATAGAAACAGAATGTACTTCTATAAATGTATTTTGAAACAGATATTCCTCTGCCCACGTATTTACAGCTGGAAAATCATCAGCTTGTTCCTGAAGTTCTGATGCCAAAACAGATTTGTTACATTTGCCACCAAAGAAACAAGCAGGATTTTGTATTTGTGTGTATTTCTCATAGATTTGATAATCATCGGGATAAGAATCTTTCCACATTTTCAGCTGAATCATACTAAGAGGTGTAATTTTAACCTTTGGGTCTGCAGCCCACAGACGTTTCTGAGTGATGATGACGCGCTATACTTCAGGAACATCTTCTGAATTCTGCAAATAAATCCTTCTCTGATAACATTTAATGAAACTTTCTCTGTGTAAATGTTACATTACTTCTTAAAACAAAATCTTCACTCTCTTAATATTTATTCTCTTTTCAATATGTTTACTAAATGATGTTTTTTAAAAAGGTAAAAATACAAAAAATAATTTGTGAGGGTTGTGTTTAGGGTTAGGGGATAGAATATACAGTTTGTACAGTATAAAAATCATTATGTCTATGGAGAGTCCCCATAAAACATGGAAACCCTGTGTGTGTGTGTGTGTGTGTTGGACACCATTCACCTTTATTGTATATAGAAAAAGAGCAGCTTGGACATCCTTTTGTGTTCCACAGTAGAAACAAAGCCACTTTGGAACAATATGAGGATGAAAAACTGCTGACAGATGTTTCATTTTTGGGTGGACTGTCCCTTTAAGAGTTGATGAAATGGATGAGTTAAACTACAGCAGAGAACATCATCAATTACACTAAACTGTCATCTCTAAACTCCCTAATGAAAACCTCTGTTTTGTATTGACAGATTTCATTGGTGTCAGAAGACAGTGACATAGAAATATATATGCACTGTCTAGCTCTGGGTCCAGTTGTCATGGCTACCATTATACTGTCTGGTGCTGAAGTACATTTTGTTTGTGAAATTTGTTCTGTTACCCGGTGTTCAAACCCAGTGTGCTCTCTCCTCTCACTCTCTCTCTCTTCTCTCCATTTGTACAGACAGTGTTCTCGCTTCTGTATGACCATGAAATGACGTACATTGTGTCATACAGGTGCTCCACAAAGAAGTGGGTTTTATAAAAGAAAGCCTCCACTTGTAAATGCCACCCCTGCTCTGAAAGAAATCAGTTAGTTAGACATGTGAGTGGGATTTTATTTATTTATTTAGTTATTAAGTCATTTAATCGTTTAGTCACGTAGAGCTGAAGAGGTGGATGGACAGTGGAGGTACAGTCTGTAGAGCTGGTTGCCATGGAGACACTTATCTAGCTGTGGGTTGGGGGTATTTCTGGATGGAGCGGCGCCTTTAGGGGAATCCTCGACTGTTTGGGACAGAAAACTTACTTATGGTGATCAAACTGCCCCATGGATGAATACTGAGAGAGGTTTTCCCAACACCTGTGATGTCAATATCTCTCACTGCAACTTACAATTAATAAAAACAACAATTATTTAACTCAGGGCCTTCGTCTTGTGCTGCATGTAAGGGGTTAAATGAATATCAGTGATATGGCAGAGTCACTGCTCTTAAGTTGTCGCCTGTGGGAGGTTCTGAGTCACTCAATCATTTACATTTCTCCTCCACACTCAAATACTCTGATGATTCAGGTGCTCTTATTCCCATCAGTCCACCTCTTTCAGCCGCTCTTCACTTCTGTCTATTTAAAGATGTGAGCTAACTTTATACAAATAACTAAGACATGATGATTTTGTAATGAGATTTTACTCAAATAATCTAATAACTGGAGTACAGCATGATAACACATTTATTATGACATGTCTGCATGCTAAAAGAACAAGTTTGGTTTTCATAAAAAATTAATTGTTAAGGGAAAAGTTGCCTATACTGTAATATTGAAAGTAACATTTTAGATTTTACATATTTATCATTTTCATACATATATTTTTCATTGTTTTGTAGATTACCTAATGTTTTATTTCATTATTATTATTTTATTTATTTTTATATAATGAACACTGCCCAAAAATCACAAACAATGATTTAAAAGCCCCTCCAGAAATATGTCTAATAATCAAATGTTAAAGGGATAGTTAAAGGGATGAAAATTCTGTTATCATTTACTCACCCTCATGTCATTTCAAACTTGTATGACTTTCTTTCTTTTAAATGAAGAAATTCTCAAGAATGTCGGCAACCATAACGGTTTTGGTTTGTATGAACGCTCTTATCTGTCTGCTTTCAAGATGCACAAATCCATGCCCGACTCTCAGAGCATTGCGTAACACGGATTGACTTCAGTGTGACTAGTTTTAGAAATATTCAGAAACTGCTAAATAAGCAGCTAATAGATTTAAAAAGTTCAGACGATAATGCCTTGGATGTTAACTTGTATAACAGTGTTCCTGAATAGAGCCTGCATGTACACAAAGGAGGCTGAATGTAGAAATACCTTAGACTGTGGAGTGACATTAGATGAGTATGATTCCAGACATCAGTGGAGTCTCGTCCCCTGCTGTGTTAATGTAAAAGCCTGATCTGGGGCCAGACAGCTTTATTGAGCCCAATTATTCCTAGAGACATGAGTGCTCAGGTCCTGCTTGAGTGAAGAGCACATGCTGGGAGGTGGAGAGGAACATAAACAGCAGAAAAACTGTGGATATTGCATCATGTCATTATATACATATACTTGCTCTATAGATCTTTTTCTCTCTACCTTTCTCAAAATCAGCTCTCATTTGTCAAATACACAATGTTACTCGAGGTTAAAGGATTAGTTTACTTCAAAATGAAAATTTCCTGATAATTTACTCAGCCCCATGTCATCCAAGATGTTCATGTCTTTCTTTCTGAGGAAAACATTCCAGGATTTTTCTCCATATAGTGGACTTCACTGGGGTACAACGGGTAGAAGGTCCAAATTTCAGTACCGATTCAAAGGGCTCTATACGATCCCAGACAAGGAATAAGGGTCTTGTCTATCGAATGATCGGTCATTTTCTAAAATTTTCAAGCCCCCCCCCCGGCCCAGCCCCCTCCCCCCGTGCACGCCACTGTGCCAGGCATTATGTAATCATGTTGGAAATGTCACGCGTGACATAGGTGGAAGTACTGTGGTAGGTACTTCCAATTTTCTCCTACAACTTCAAAATTGTCTGATATCGCTGTTTTATATTTTTTTTGTAAAGGGCGTTTGGTTTAGCATATGCATGTTCGCTTTGTAGACACTGTGCATTTTGTAGATCTGCAGTGCAAGAGGAGCATTTGTGGTTAAAAAGTATATACATTTTTATTTTTTTTTAGAAAATGACAGAACGTTTCACTTGATAAGACCTTTATTCCTCGGCTGGAATCGTGTAGATCCCTTTGAAGCTGCACTGAAACTGCAATTTGGACCTTTGGATCTGTTGTACCCCACTGAAGTCCACTTTATAGAGAAAAATCCTGAAATGTTTTCTTCAAAAACCTTAATTTCCTTTCGACGGAAGAAAGAAAGACATAAACATCTTGGATGACATGGGGGTGAATAAATTATCAGGAAATTTTCATTCAGAAGTGAACTAATCCTTTAAAAGCAGAAACTGCAGACATATGACTATACATTTAAAGAAAATAAGTGTTTAGAATTAACATTAGTCAAATCTGGTAATATTTCAATCAAATTTATGTGGTGAAAAATAGTTGCATGAGTGTCCACTCTAGAGTATTAGTCCATAAAAAACATATTTTAATCATTTCATTAATTTCAAAAGTCTTTTTGTAAATTCGCTTCATTGTAAGCACACTTTGTCAGATATCTACAGTGCACTTCAGATGATTCTGGAGATGGACTTGCTTGAAGTGATTTATTTGTAGGCAGTGCGGGGCGGGGCGTATGTAAATTGAGGGCGTGGTTAAAGGAATGGAGTAGAATGTCATGCAGCACTAACCGGCAGACAGCTAAAGGATATTTTCACACGGTAAGCTCTTTTTTTTAATTCTGTATACCTTCACAAATACAAGTGAAACACTTATCAAGAATGTGATTGACAGTCTTTATCCTCTCCTGTAAGATTTTACTGTGAGATATTGAAGTCTAGTCTGTTCTTAAAAGCTTTAGTCATGTCGCGGAGAGAATTTGACAACTTCAGTAGCTCATCGAGAATTATTTTAAAATACCATTTCGGTTTCTAATTAATAGTAATGATAGATTTTGATATAATAACTGTAAATATGCCATAATACCAGTTCAAGGACTGTTATCATGATCAGGATTTTGAATTTTTATAGTAGTCGTTACTTTTATGAAAGTGCGTGTGTTTCAAAACCTCGCTGCCTGCTGCTTAGACAGCTCAGAGGGTTTGAGACACAGCCGGTACTGATTTCATCTGTGCTTGCGTCTAATTTAAGGATGTTGTCTAATCGCACCCTTGTGTGCACACTTTGCAAAGCCTACAGCTGTATGCTGGTGCAGACGCGGATAATCTAACATCTATTTTTATGCGAAAAATACATAAAGAGGTCAGGCTTGTCTAACTGACGTCAGTGAGATATCTCTCAGTCACCAGTCGTCCGTTATTTTTTCATTGGTGGTCACCATGACATCATTAAATACCGGAGAGGAATACCGGGAGACCTCGGAGGTTTTGGTTTAGTGATGAGGATTTCCTGTCGGATGCGGCAAACCGGCATCATTGTTCTGCTGATATTGTAACTGGTGAGCTTTAATGAATTTGTTCGTGATCTGTCGAATACAGAGTGTATATATATGGCTTTGTGTATTTTAGACAAAACGTTTTTTTTAGTCAAACGGAAAAGATCAAACAAGCAAATAGCCTAAATGCAACATGACACTTTTTAAATGCATGCGTGTTTATGTGTGTAAATCGAAACTGCTCTGTATAATATGCTGAACATAAAGTCTTTGTTAGTGTTTCTCGAGCAGTGTTTCTTTCTGCAGTGCCGCCCAAACGACACGCTCACTCCGCGCTAAACATACAGTTTCAAAAATGTCCTTCACGGTGCTGTGTAACACTAAAACCTTTCTTGGCCACTATGAAATATGATTGTTGAATTTTGCTGTGTAATATTTATGTCTACTGCCTGTGTTTTTATGGATATCGTGGACACTGACTGATTGCAGCACATAGGCATAGCATAAGTAATATCAAACGAGCAGGAGTGCTGCTGTTCTTCATATCAGCACGTCTGAAATGCCGTAGGTAGAGACTGTGCCAGTGGCTGTGCCCTACATAAGAGACTCCAGGGTGGCACTGGCCCCATCAGATTGACAGCTGGTCCACCCAATCAAATGAGACAAAATAATTATTTTGTTGAAAAAGAAGAAATCACACATACATGACAATAATAATTGCTCAAAAACTTTGCAGCGTGTGTAGGCTATGTGGCCGCTACAAGCAAAACAAAAGATTTATTTAAATTATGAACTGATATATTGCCTAGAAAGTGTGCAAAGAGCGCTGACTTTACCACTAAACAGCTGTCACTCATCTTAGTTCATTGGGATGACGCAATCCCACAAAGTTCCATTATAATCAATGAATCTGTCTACACTGCACAATGAATCTTTTATTTACATAATGTCCACACTTTTTTGTTGCGAATGTGCAGTTCAAAACTTCGGCTTTGAGCGGATTCTAACTTAAATGCCTCTGATTGGCCATTGCATTCAAGAAATCAACAGACATGTCTGCGATTGGCTACATTGTTCAACTCAAAGGCTGTAAATAGAAACCTTTGACGCTCTGCATATTATTACCTTCATTTATTGTTCTTATTCTTTTATTATTACACTGGTTATTTTATTAATTAATGGATTTTGTTGTTTTTAATAAACATTTTGCTGACAGTAAGTCAAATTAAACTAATCTTAATTGCCAAATTATTTTTAGACCATGTAGGCCTATTGTAAAATGTAATGTGAAAGTTAGCATTGAAGTCCACCCTATTTCAGCAAGGTCCATTCACTTTAAAATTTCTGGCCTCGCCACTGGACCGTGCTTTTTATATTACTTAACAGTTCATTTAAACCTAAACAATATCAAGTACTTTAAGTGTAAAACACAAATTAGCCAATTAGTTTGTATATTTCTGCCCCGTCAATAAAAAAATAGTTCCAAACCTTCTATGGCTCAGGGAGCAACGCACCGAAAAATGGAAAGTGTTAAATAATCAGTCGAGTGTAGATCCACTCTGTATTTTACATTTCACACTTAACAGTGAGAAATGCACTCTGTGAGCGTTTATGGAGCCAAAGAAACACAAATGCTTCCTTTTAAAAAAACAAAACAACAACAACAACACTAAATGCAAACATGAAAAATTAATTATTTTTATGTTGACACTAAAAGGAATCTTCAATATAACCTGAATGTATTTTTATTTCTTTATTAGTTACCTTGTTTATTTTCACCTTTGTTTTGTAGACAGCTTGGAGTGGTTCTGGAAGGACTCTATCTGTAAACTAAAGCCATGGGGAAGGATTACTATAAGATCCTTGGCATACCTTCAGGCTCTAATGAGGATGAAATCAAAAAAGCCTACAGGAGGATGGCCCTAAAGTTTCATCCAGACAAAAACAAGGATCCTAATGCTGAAGAGAAGTTTAAGGAGATAGCTGAGGCTTATGAGGTTCTGAGTGACCCAAAGAAGAGAGTGATCTATGACCAGTATGGCGAGGATGGTGAGTATGGTTGGTTCCATATACAGAAGAACTACAGCCAAACATCTCAGTACCTTATTAGATTCTATGACTCATTCTTGGGGCATAATTAGTTTTCTAAGAAACAACAATTTAGTTATCTTTTTTCACAATTTGATAATCATTATATAGCCACTGTTATATAAGTAGATTTTTGATTCTGGACACACTAAAGTTTTCGTAGTTCGAAATCCCACTACTAAAGGCAGAGGAACATTTCACACTTGTAATTTAGAAGTGGTGTTAGCACCGCATTTTTCCCATGTTGTGAAACGCTGCTTCACAGCAGGATTAGAACTACTTTTGCACTGTTAACTCTGCATTGCAGTACCAAACTTGTACAGTATGAAGCAACAGACATCCAATCACATGCCGCATGTGCATTCACATACAGTTTCAGCGTCTGAGGCGAAAAATGTCAAATGGTCAAGGAAAACATCAACTGTGGTGAAAAACAGTTTTATTCTTACCTTACCTTATGATGATGTGCATGAGCTAGACAAGCCTTTATGTAGACAAGGGACATGCTGTGTTCATCCAATCAATGACACTGACACTGAAAATATGCAAATAAGAACGTTAACCCAGTGTTTAGGAATTATGAATACCTAAGATTAATTGTTCACCCCAGGTAAAGTAGTGTGAATTATGAAACAAGATAACTCTGTTGGACAAAGTTGACAAATATCTTGTCTTGTAAAATGTGCGGTCAGTACTGCCGCTCCCTATACACTGAGTGTGTGTGATCGCAAATTCGAAAGCTAAAGTGAAAAGCGAGCACGCATTTAAAAGCTATTTCAATACCTGGTATATTGATTGCGGCTCCCTGATGCCCGCAAATAATCAGCCTATACACAGAGTGTGGGTGATTGCGAAAGTGTAAAGTACATAATTTCTTTTCTAAGAAAACATTACAGATGCTACAACAAGACTTCATGGACACAGGCACAGTTCTGTTTATACCAGATAGGACAGCCCTTAAAAGGATCTTGTCATGGCTCACGTGGCAAGTGCAACTCTACCACCTCTGCTTTTTGCCAACAATCAAAATAACTCCTTCACACTGCAGGATGATGCAGAGAAGTTCTCTGACTAATGCAAGGACTATAAACATGGCACTGTTCCAAAATAATAAAAATGTCTGTGGAAACAAAGAAGGATTTCAGATGTTTCCAATTATGCCAGCTCCAGGCTAGATGCCAAACTAAGCATCTTTACACTGAGCACACCTTTGCCAATTCCTCCTTCACTGAAGTTACTCCTGAATTTCGCAAGGAATCCCTTTATGTTTTTAGAGTCTTTGCATAAATTCTTTCTGTGCACCGTGGTGTGGTTCCATATTGCTTGTAAAAAGAGCCAGTGGGTTCCCTCAAATGGCTGCGGCAGCAGAAGCAAGCTTATTTGGTTCTATTAACACAGATTCACAATGAGGTATTATGTGTTTAAATCTGTATTTTAAGATATATGAATCTGTTATTCCCAAATGACCCACTTTAATAACCATCCCCTCATTAGCTGTTTTGCCCTGAGGAGTTCAATGAAGTTGCAAAGAATGAAGTGGAAACATGTTTTATAAGATGTCCGCATTAAGTATGCAGACTGAAGAGTTGAAGATGTAAAATTGCGAGATGAGTTCGCTTGTGTCCTGGTCGTTAGAAGGAGTGCATTTGTTACAAGCCATCAATCACCCACCATAACACATGGATGTTAATGGTTTTTTAACAGAACTGAAAAACACAAAAACAAATGATTGTTTGATCCTAATTGACCTGCTCTTTCTGTACTTCTATTTTTGTGCAGAGGACTGTTTTGCAGTAAACCTCAAAACACAGTTTAGACACCCGAACTCAGAGAACACATATTCACCATGTTATGGTCTTCAACTCATTTAAGATCATTAGTTCCCCAGGATTTATGCTACATGTTCTTTTCAGCTTATTTTTTAGAACCAGACCACCAAGTTGAGCCAGCTAGAAGTGAAGACTTTTAAGAGAGTGTTTCTGTTCTTTGCCCAGCAATTTGAATCTGTTCTTTTTGTAACCAAACTGAGAGGGGGTGGAGAAAAGAGAGAGAGAAAGAAAGAAAGACTTGGCAGTTCTTCTGTTGAGCTTTACACCTCAAAATGGTGATGTGTGAACAGTTGCAGACTAAATCGAATTCTATTCCATGCTACATCATGGAGTAGGCTAGTACTTGATAATTGTCCAGCAGGACTTTAGAATTAACATCTCAGTTGCCAATTATAGTGTCTGTGTAGAGCTGTCATCATAATTCAGAAGTGGACTACTCAGTATTTTTTTTTTTTTTTTTACTAAACAAATAGAAATTGGAAGTCATAGAGTCATAGAGGTGTGTTTGGCTATTTCACTTTTTGGCTATTCCAAATAATTATCATGCAAATAAATAAACTGTCCTCTTAGTAATGTCAAGGGAATGAGTCAAAGAATCATCTTGGAGTTGGCATACAATGGTATTGGTAAAGAGGTCCAACTGGGCTTTGTGTCAATGTACTTGCTTCTTTTAAGAAAAATGACACTTTACATTGAGGAATCTACATTATATACAATCTTGAATTCTTAAAATATAGTATGCAGTAGGTCATAATAGTTATAAGTAATCCTTTTTTAGTTAACACTTTTATAGAAATTGGATTAGGTTTTATCAGTGTCGAGCAGAATTGACTCTTTAAGGCCAGTGGAGTCCTAAATCCAGCTGTGGCAGGCTCTCTAAACTCCCTCTATCCTTTTTATACTTAAGAGAAGACAAAAAGTTATTCTGAATAATTTTTAAAGATTCAGAAATATCACCACTGAAAGCTAGAGCGCTTGCTAACCTTGAAACTGCTAACCATGAAAATAAGGTAGAACTTAAAATAATGCAGAAAACCCTGATACATTGTTCCCCCCTGTGTATTTCCATTCAGGTTTGAAAGCAGGTGGCACAGGCTCATCTAGTGGACAAGGGACTACATATCACTACACTTTCCATGGGGATCCACATGCCACCTTTGCTTCTTTCTTTGGAGGCTCCAACCCCTTCGATATATTCTTTGGCTCTGGACGCCAGCGAGGAACGACTAATGGCTTTGCAGACCATGGTGACCATGACATGGACATTGAAATGGATGGAGATGATGATCCTTTCAGTTCCTTCAGCCACTTTGGCTTTAATGGTATTAACGGTTTTCATCATGGTGGAGGTCGAAGACATCGTAATGAGCAACTTCATGGTGGCCGAAAGAAAGTGCAGGACCCTCCGGTGGTACATGAGCTTAAAGTGTCTCTAGAGGAGATCTTCCACGGATGTACCAAGCGGATGCGAATCACTCGCCGACGACTGAACCCAGATAGAAGGACAATGAGGACAGAGGACAAGATCCTTAACATTGTCATCAAGAGAGGATGGAAGGAAGGAACCAAGATCACCTTCCCCAAAGAGGGTGATGAGACACCTGAGAACATTCCTGCTGATATTGCATTTGTGCTCAAGGACAAAGGGCACCCACTCTTCAAAAGGGATGGCTCCAACATCATTTACACAGCCAAGATCGGTCTTAAGGAGGTATGTGCTCATTGTTTTGACACAATCAGTTTTCAAACCATTTGGTTTCCACCATGTATATATTGCAGTGTTTCCCAACCCTGTTCCTGGAGGCACACCAGCAGTACACATTTTGGATGTCTTCCTTATCTGACACATTCATTTCAGGTCTTGGAGTCTTTTCTTACAAGCATATGAGTTAAATCAGGTGTGTTTGATTAGAAATAGTTTAAAAATATGTAGTATTGGTGTGCCTCCAGGAACAGAGGTGTTTCCATTCAAAGTTCTGAATTTAATTTATGCGCAAAATTTGAATATCGCACAAGACATTTGTGAATAAAGCAGCATTTCCATCCTGTGTGTGCAAGAGAACAAAAAAACATTTGAGATGCTGTGCAATGAAATTTGTCCGCTGGTTACACCAGTTATCCAATCACATCCACTGTTGAGGCAAAGTCACGTAAGTTTTTTTGTTGTACATCGAGGGATTTATTCGATAAATGTGTTTCCATTTTAGTTTATGCACGTCTTCGTATTGGGTAGATACGTTTTTTTTATATGCGCATTTTTAGAATTTATGTGCATCTTGCCATTTCCATCCAGCATTTTTTATGCATTATTCCAAAATGTGCATAAAATAGGTGGATGGAAACATAGCTACTGATATATTTGTTATTGGCCAGAAATTCAATATTGTGCATCCCTAATTGACAGTCAGTTTTTTGCACCTGTGGGCTTTTTCCCATTATTCCTTGACATTCCCTGACTGGTCCTCAAAGCAGACTGGCTTGTTTTATCAGTTGGCTTCTGTAGCCCAAGAATAGACAGACCCAGACTTAGATTAGACAGGTTTACTGCAGTCTCAACACTGGACAACCCTTTGGCCTTTGTGCAATCATTTACATGGACTTAAAGGGTAAATTAATGGGCTTCATTTGGTATCAACCCCACTGAGTTTAAAATAAGTGCTGACCTTGTTAACCTGCACAGCTGCTAAATTTGGCTGCATTTTTCTCCCCATGCAAACCATTGGTAGTTTTATTGTCCTGCAATATCTGTGACTAGGGCTGCACAATATAACGTTTCAGCATCGACATCGTGACATCGCGATGTGCGCATCCGCAATAGTCACATTGCAGGATGTGTGATGTCAAGTAAGTAGGAATTATAGTTGATCCGTGATCCGTACGTACCAGGCCCCACGGTTGTGGATTAGTAGCAAAGTTTAACCATTATAGAGTAAAAGTTGCATGTTTCTTTAAGTCCTGTAAGTTTAAACATTCAAGCGAATTTAAAGCATTCAAGCACAAGAAGATGCAAAAGAGAACTTGGAAATTTGGTAGTCATGCATTGTTTTCTGTGCACACACACACAGAGCTGCACAGCCCCAGACAGCATGCGAACACTGAATTCAGTTCTCTTTCTTGTCTTTTTGTGCTTGAACGGACACATAAATGCTAAATTATGTTACAATTTGCCCATCTCAGAGAGTATCCTGGTAAACACACTTGTCTTACTTCAAAGTAAACAATTGAGAAAGAAAACAGATGCGTATCATTAGGTTATACTGAATATGTGCATTAGGTCTTAAAGCGACGGATTAAAGACTAATATAACTGCTGCTGTATTTGTCATTAATGTTAATCAAACAATGAGAAAATCACTTTTGTAGCTTTAACAAAGATTAATTATATACAGCGAAGCACAGTTTGTTTAATTTGTTTCTTTGTTCTGTTGTATTTATCTATGCTTGTAATTTGTTTATTATTTTCTATGCAGATTGACTCCCCTAAAAAAATCATCCCAATCATTCTGGAATGAATCATTCTTTCCAAATAGAGCTATTCAGGTTTTCTTGTGAAATTTTTTCATATTGCAATATATAAAGCAGAAAAACAAAATATCGCAATGTCAGTTGTTCTTCCAATATCGTGCAGTCCTATTTGAGACCTACCATATCATTATGAAACATATTAATATTATTGTATAACATTATATGTATAAATGGGTAAATGAACCTGAACATGCCTATATTGATCTACCATAGCTATATGACTCAATAGAACAAATCATGCTTGGTGACTGTACAGTCCCTACATGGCTCAACATCATTGCTGATTTACTCTCTCTCCCACTTCAGTGTGAGAGAACAGGAATGTCATGGTGCAGTGTCATACGCCAAAGCAGAGTCCTCGCTTTGAAAAAGCAAGTTGAACTCGCCTTGATGAGTTGAACCGCGCGTAGAAAATTGTCATGTGACTGAGCCAAGCATGGTTTTTCGGATTGCACATGGAACATTTAATGTTTACGCCTGGAACCAGAAAAGTATTGCTGATAATATAGTTTGTCCACAATAAACAAGAAGGTGAAAAGCAATCATAATTGGAATTGAAAAGTTTTTGTGAATTGTATTTCTGTTGTATCATAGCATATTGTAGTTTTGTTTTCATCATGAAAGTTCAGGAGTTTATGGCAACTCATAGCGTCACTGATGCAGTGCTAGCCTGAGGGGATTCAATAAGAACCTCAGAAAATTCTGCTCCAAGTCATTAAATGCTGGAACATGATGCTATTTTAATCAAAGCAATAATTTAAATATTCTATTGATGTTGTCTAGATGTAATGGGATTTTCATGGGCTGACCCACTGAGGATAATAACTACAGTAACTGCAGTGACCTAGAAAACCACTGTCAGTTAATACTTTATAGTGACATCAACAGAAACAGCCTTAATGTCAGTCTTGAGGGACTGGTGTGGTGTTTCAGAGCACCACTGTCATTAACAGTTAATATATTTTCTTGCCTTTCTGTTACCTTTACTTTTGACAACTTTTACCTTGGCAGCTCAGCCAAGGCGGTCAGCTGTCAGCTGTTTCAAACAATAATGTGTCCATGAGATTTCTCTACAGCATAGGTTCCAGCATTTTGGCTTTTGTGATATGTCAACCACGGTTGTGAATATCTGAAAAAATCTATGGTGTACGTCTTAAATGACTACTAATAGTTTCTGAGATTTTTCAGGGCAGTGATTTACTTTTAAAGGTCTCGCTCATTAGATGCCCAGAATGAAACTTGATAAGTTCCAGTGAACACCACAAACTGTTTTGCCATCTGGTACCCTCTCATGCATACTGATGGCAACGTGCCCCACACATTTTCATCTGCCTGTTTATTGTAGATGCATTCACAGGACAGATTTAGCATGGATCTAGACTGTTCTCATGGGCACATTGTCTTCATTTCAATATGACTTTTCATTTAGAGTTGCTCTTAGTGGAACCCCAAAGAATTGCTTTAATTAGAGCTCTGAGCTTCTTTAATCGCTTGCTGGGTTTGTACAAGAGCAAGACAGCTATAAGGTTCTTGTCTGCTGGTAATTTCCATACCCATTCACCTAGTAATTACTCATCAGCAGTACTAAAGAGCCCTGTTAGCAGTGATGCTGAGAAAATGCAAGGCCACATGATGATATCTGTATGATGATGCTGGATTATTTAAGACAGCCCTGAATGTGATCTTGCATGCATCAAGTTAATTTTTTAATGTGAGCGTTGTGTCTCAAAGGTACATTCAGTAGTTCTTTAGGTAATGTTAGTGTTGCTCTTCGTCATGTATTTAAGTACCGATACCTCAGTGGTGTTAAGCCGCTGCACTGCCAGTCTGCCACCTATCAACATGGATCAGCACAATCGTCTCTGAGTTTTATGTAAATTACTCTGATACTAGTGAGTTTTAGAGAGTGTTCAGTGCAATAATTTATTCCCTTTTACCTGTCCAACAAAAATAGAAGCAATTTGGGCATCACTACTCAGGATTTTCTCTGTCATCAAATCTTCCCACCTTGTATATGCCATATCAATGTTTACGCTCGTTTTTGTCTTTGTCTGTCTTTCTGTCTTCTGGCTTCAGAGCTTTCTGTACATTAACTGATTGTCTCTTGTCCCTTGTCTCTGCTGACAATAATGCACGATAGTAAGTGTCAACATAGAACATTGTCTAACTTTTTAGCTCTTCGCATCATCATACGACACTACGCTACTAGCGTATCTACAGAGGCGGCAGCCAATGAGCGCGAGGATTCTCTGTTGTTTAGTAAAACCGTGGATCATGTCATTTCAACATAGCGAAATACATTTTGGGGGGTGACTCGCAACATACATAATCAAAACACTTTTTATAGAAATCTTTTATGAGTACAGTCTACAGAATGTACACCATTCAGATGACTCTTCACAAAAAACACTATTTAGTTTTCTTAATGTGTAAAACTTTTTAAATTAGCACCAAACTACTGAATGCACCTTTTATATGTGTGAACATGTGACATGCAGCATGATGAACCTGTATGTCTGTGTTCACACAGCAGCAGAATACAGTTGTCAGTGATTTGGACTGATAAATTCAGTTCTGTACATACATTTAGGCTATTGAAAAGAGAGTGACAACTAAATTGGCAGGACTTTTGAGAGAGTTGTGAATAGTTGCATTTGATTAACTCTTTCTCTGTGTCATTATTGACATACGTATGGCATGATCCGCTTGCTTAGTGGGTTTGTAAATGTAGATTTAGTCTATATATTTCACTAGTGGTAATGTTCTGCAAACTGCAAACTGGTGCAAATGTCCAGATCAGTGACATACCTCTTTGTCACACTTAGCTGTAGACCATAAAAGAACTTGTTTTATTTTCAGTCTCCTTTAACAAGACTATGTTTGGGAAACATCATCATTAGCCAGAGTCAAGGAGATGCCTGGCACCTTGTCATGGTCAACTGTTTTGTGAGATTATCAGCTACTCCCTTCTTTCCATGAATCCCCCCGTCTCCCATCCCCCCAGCCCACACCACTGCTGTCTGTAGGAAGGAGCTGATGTCATTGCAAACACATTTCCTCATCCCTTGAGGCAGCTGCTAAGCAGTGTCTGGCAATGTTTGTGCTTAGTATTCACAGAAAGTTCATGAAAAGCTCTTCCAGCATGCAATAACCACAGGCTCTTCACTGCATACATTTAAGCTTTAAAGTCTTGAATTGATCCATTTCGTTTTTAACATCTTGAACCCTCTCTAAAACTCACCAGTGTCAGAGTAATTAACATAAAACTCAGAGACGATTGTGCCGATCCATGTTGATATTTAACAGTGAGGAACTTCAGCTCTGTTGGAAGATGAAAATGAACTAAATCTCTTATATGAAGTTCCAGACATAAATACTGGAGGAGCTTGTTCATCTAATCCTGTCAGTTACATTTGTAATCACTATGTCTTAGCAGTTATATTTTTCATTATATTTTGTTTTTACTACAAATTTGTATATCTATGCTTTTATCAGATGGTCCAGTGGGGATCTTAAAGCTTAAGCCCCTCCATAATGGAAAGTGTTTACCTTATCACACTGCAGGATTATATGAAGCAGTGAAGTCATGAATTCTTTCATTATTTTAGGCAACAACTTTCAGAAAGCTCAGAGTATGCCACTAGCATCTCACTAACATCGTGAATGCAGTGTGCTCAAGTACCATGAAATGCCAGCAACACAAAAATATTTTCAACATATAAATCATATCACAAAATAGTCTGTATCTAAGGTTGCCGAGGCTTCCTTTTGATTTACTTTTTTATATTTATTCATTCAACAAATGCTTTTATCCAAAGCAAAGTACAAATGAGGACATTAATATGATATGATTATGGTTTGTGTATATTGTTTAGAAAATTCTTCCTCTTCAACAATTTGAAATCTAATTTTAGGAATCTAATTTTAGTTTGTTTGTGCAAACATATGGAATCCAGCTTTACTCTATTTTTTATCCATAGCAACTTCTGATTTGGGAATTTATGTCCTCAGCTGATTTTTCAGTTGCTTCATTAGCTGTGTGAAATGAGAGCAGTGGCCAGAATTAGCTCTCTGTGCACTCAGTTACTCAGTCTGCAGCATTACACACACATACACACACTTGGACATCCCCACATGCTTGCCCAATTTGACACAATCCAAGTTCGAAACTTTACAGCTCCTGCATAAAGTTTTTAATCAAATGTGAATTAAGTTATTGTGTAGATAATTGGTGATAAAATAAATTTATTTTGAAAAAATAAATGAAAACAGTTAATGACCATTTTATCGTTTAATTGTTTTCCATTTTAACTCTAATTGAATAATCATAAAATTAATCTAATAATAACACTAATAATTCACTGCTGTTGAAAAGTTGTCAGTAATTTTATTTTTCAGTTTTTTAAATTAAACTTTTATTTTCATATATATATATATATATTTTTTTTTTTGCAAAATGTTTAATGTTGCAATGTTATCACCGTTTCAACAAAAATATTAAACAGCACAGCTGTTTTAACATCATATTAGAATGATTTCTAAAGGATCATGTGACACTGAGGACTGGAGTAATAAACTACTATATGTATATAAATATATCTATACTGTACATGTGCTCTCTGTGCCTGTAACATCATAGAGGCATCTTACACTAAGTCTCTATGTCGCCATGTAGAGTTTGTGCTTAAGTGTTGAAATACCATCAGCGTCTCTTGTCCGCACTGACTTCACTTTGCTTTTTTCTTTTTGATAGGCTTTGTGTGGCTGCACAGTGAACATTCCCACCATTGACAACCGAGCGATCACATTGCCCTGCAACGATATCATCAAACCAGGCACAATCAAGAGACTGCGTGGAGAAGGCCTGCCTTTCCCAAAAAATCCATCCCAGCGTGGGGATTTGATAGTGGAGTTCCAGGTGCGTTTCCCAGACAGAATACCACCTCAGTCCAAAGAGATCATCAAACAGCACCTACCACAGTCTTAGAAGATGTTCAGTGGAATTACTTTATGCTTGCGTTTTTCAAACACACGTTTTCCTTAAAAATACAGACACTGAATTTGAAGAGGGACAAATATGTCGCAAGGACCAGAGGCTCATTTGAAATTTTGTTACAGTTTTAATTTATTATCAATTTCACTGAACATATGGAATGCCGATTTTTGCTTTGTCTTTTTGGACGTTTTGAAGTAGTTGTGTCATCCAGGACTTTTTTTTTTTAAATAATCTTTAATTGTTTCCCTTTAACAGTTTTTAATCTCTGTATCAACATGTTGAAGGCAAACGGTTATAAAGAAAAACAAAATGACTGATTTGTTGGATGGAAGGTTAATATTTTTGATGCAATGATGGAGATGAGGACGATCCAAAAACAACTGGCTATTTATTCTGAATTTGAATCTGTGTTGTTTTGTAGCAGATTAAACTCTTTTCCATTGTAATAACTGATAAGCTTGTTTTGAAGGTTGATTATGTAAGACAACTAAAGTGTTGAGACTTCTGGATTTTTAGGATTTTTGAGCACCAGCAGAGCCGTTTGGCAAGGATTTGATATATTTCCACCCATCTATACAGGTGCTTTCTAGTAATTTTTGAAGTACCAGGTACTGGTATTTCTGGTAAACATTTAGTGGTGTGATCAAGGGATTTGTTTAGGTCACATAAATTTTGAGTGCCTTAAAATGGCTCAAACCAGCTGTTTTATTTTCATTAGCATAGACATAAGGGTATTATTGAAACAAATACTGTAATCAGATTATTTTGTAATTTCAGGACCTAAAATAACTGATTGCAGTAACATCATTGAAGGGTTAGTTAACCCAAAAAGGATAAATCAGTCATGTAGACATCATCATGGTGCTCGTAACATCTTATTGTTTCTGTGGAACACATGAGTTAACTAGCAGAATGTCCAGGATGTTTTTCCAGAAAAGTAGATGGTGACTGTGTCGCCTCTAGCTGTCGGTAAATAAAGACATTGTGTGTTGTGGAATCACCAGCTCTGAATATGAAAGAATGAATGAGACGGAATGAGAAGGATAGTTTTTTTTTTTTAACGTGCAAAGGAGACAAAAAATAAAAGACAAAAACATATAAAACAAATTGAAGAACAAAAAATACAATGGCCACCATAGGCAATATCTTATATGTCATATGTGTGTTTAGGTTGCAGTCATATTCGTCAATCCAAGTTATTTTATAGGTTACATACAGTTATTTGGCACTTCACATGGATCATTCAAAACAAAAATCTTTGACCTAGACCGTCTTGGTCATGTGTACACAACATTTTACGATTTGGTCTAACAAATCATCCCTATTAACAGTTCTTCATTGTTTTATTAACTGAGAGAAGGAATGTCTCAGTGAATGAATAATATCAATTCTGGCCTGTTCCTGTCAGGTTGTTTTTTTTTGTTTTTTTTTGGTCAATATTTGACAGTCAAAATTCACTTTCATTATATAGAAAAGAACAGCCTGGTCATTCTGTTAAATAACATTTTGTGTCCCACGGAAAAAATAATATGGACAATATAATTGTTAAATGATCATTGAAGTAAATAACTATTGGAAAATGCTCATTTGTTTATATTAATATCCACACCACACCATACATTAAAAGACACAAACATCCTCCAAAGTGCAGCATTGCAGTCTCAGTAAATTAAGATGAAAATGCCATTTTGTATTCCTATGAGCAAATGAAAGTGAATGAAAAACTGTTACTTAATGTTGATTAGTGTTTGAAGATCGGTCGGTGTGAAACTGAGAACTGTGATGTCAAAAGTTTTTCTTTTTTGAAATACAGATCTTCATTGTTCAGTAACCACCGCTACAAATATTGCAAACTTTTTTTATTAAGTTATGAGGGATTGATTTGTTTTTCGAACAGCTTTTTACTACAACCGTTTCAGTATACTGTATTTTACACTTTTAAATGTGTGCAATGTGAAATAAATTGCAATAGTTGTCTGTATTTTAGTTTAGGTTTATATAAAGCACAGTCTCCTTTCAATGGATTTGTGATGTACCATCTTTCTACGGTAACAACAGCCTTTGAGTAACAGCACTTTCTATATAAGCAACAATTTTCACTTTTCCATGGATCCATCCAGGATATCTCTTATACAGTCATAAAGGCCCGTTCACACCAAGAACGATGACTATAAGGATAATGATAAAAATATAGTTCTAAAAATCATTTTAAATATAAAAGAATAGCAGAGTCCACACTACAACTATAACAATATCGTTGAGATAACTTTCAGAATTTTTCCAGCTGATAAACGATAAAAACATTGACAGCCAATTAGAATCCATTCTGCTTTAAAGAGCTCAAACATTTACAGTGGCAGACGACAAAACTGCAGCACTTGCTTAGAATAGCGGACACTAATATAGATATCATTATAGTTATTGTTCTTGGTGTGAACGGGCCTTAACCCTGTCATTTAATCATAACAACCTTTTTAAAGACTGGTGTAAAATAGTTTTGTTATGTGCTGTTAGGATTGTTATACCATTGTACTCATGGGACTTTTGGACATCCAGCCACTTCTGTTTGAATTTGAACGTCAGATTTGAAATGTCTCATGTTTATGACTTCTGTCCTCGTGTATAAATCCAGCTCCCTATGTCCATTGGGAGGATAAATCAATGCAGAAAGCAAACAGTGTGTTAGTTTCCTCTGATTCAGAGAGAATCGGATACTGGCCTGTAAGTGTGTGTGTGTGTGTGTGTGTGTGTATATGCCATGCTGTTGAACTCTTTCATTTTCAGTATAGCTGCAGTATACATTTTTGGTGCTTTATAAATGATTTACAAGAACAAGTAATAAACCAAATATATTGACAGAAAAGGAAAATAATAATGATCACTGTTTCAGACTGAATGAAATGTAGACAGACTGACAGCTGTCCAAGTGACATGACAATGTTGGGCACACAAGGTAAATCTCAATACAAAATCAGAATGTTGACAACAAATCCACATTTTAATATAGTTATAAATAGTTCCTGTAGTTTATACAGATGCATACTGTGTCAACTAGCAAAGGTTTCAACTCCACAGATCAATGCTGGACTACAGTTTTGAATTTTTTGTTGTATTTAAAATAAATGTTATAAAAGAATAATATTTGAGGAAAGACATTTGCTTTTATCTATTTTAAGTACATTATATAAAGTCTACGTGACATGAATGGAGAATGCTTTTGATTATGTGGATATGTCTGACAAATGGCTTATGCCAGATCGCTTGACTCAGAAATGATCCTCATCCCTCCCCTGAAATTATCCAGTGAATCAGAACATTCTCAGTCACCAAGAACATTTGACTCAATCAACTTCCTTTAAGTCATAGAAAAAGCCTTATTTCACAAGTTAATTAACTAAAGGTGTTAATTCAGTTATTTCTTCATACGTTGAAGTATGAATCAAAGTCCCATTGATGGATGTACTGCTGATAAAGTATAAAATCTCTCAGTGATCTTTAAGCATAACTAAACATTTCATGGTTCACTGCGTGTCTCGATAGGTCTGATAATCTGTCACTGACATGACAGCTCCATTAACTGCACTGCATTCCTCTAATGGATCTGCCATTGACTGTATGATCTGAGAAATTAGCTCTGACATTCCATTTTTTATGGAGTTCATACTTTGCATGTAAATGAGCTGACCAGGGTTGACCCTAAGACATTTTCGGATTATGTAAGCCTGCATAAAATGCATTAACCTCACACACTTCAACAGAATTCAACAGTCCATGTCCACTATTTCAGTGGCCTAAAAATACTTTTTCAAGCAATTTTTTTATCTGGTTTTCCTGGATTTGTTTTTTTTTGTTAAAGAGTTATAAGCCATTAACCCAACCAATCAGGTGAATCACAGTATTGTGAAATTTGATATGAAGAAAAACAGGATTTGAAATTTGGACAGAAAGACTGATTGGTGGAGATTTCTTTGCTGAATCATGGGTAATGTATTTTTTTTAATTTATTTTTTTTACCAGGAACTCCACTGTTAAGCATGATTATTTAAAAAAAAAAAAAATTAGTTGAAATAATGTGCTTCAACAAAAGCTTTTCTAATCGATTAACAACCTTATAGCTCATATGTATGTCTTCAACAGTTTATAAGTTATCATTAAAAATTAATTCCCATATGGAGTAAATGAATGGGATATTTACTTCTGGAGCCTGACTGTTGCACTCTATTCCTTAAAATTTCCTCTTGTCCAATGACATCACAAGACTTTGTGACATCTGTAGGCATCCTTTTTTAAAAATGTGTTACAAGATGACCAAAAAAAAAATCGCTTTAAATGTTTAATTATTGGTAGGGTACTTTTAGTAAAATGACTGTTCTCCTTTTAGTTTCAGCCATCCATCTGTTAGTCACTGAGAGGAGAAACAACTGAACACCATGTATGATGTCACTGGTACATTTTGATTTCCACTGGCACCTGAACATACAAAAGTATGAAAGTTCCCTATATTTTTCATCTTTACAAAGTTTCATCTTGATTTTTTGACATTGTTGAAAGTACTTCTGAGTTTTCTGAGTTGAGATAGAGAGCAGGTCTGTAACCACCATAGACATTCAAGGGGAAACATGGCCCCCAATATTCAGATTAGTGTCTCAAATATTTGAAAATAGATTCTTATGCACTTCAAGGGGCATCTGAGACCCTGATTTCTATTTACTTTTCTTCTTTTCAACTTTTTGAAACACCCATGAGGCATTTCCTTGACTTAACTGAATAATTCATTGTTTGCGCTCCCAAAAATGTTGCCTTAGTAATACTGTGGCCTGATGTCACCCAAGAGATTTATGGTCCTCACTGATTAATTCCATAATACATATTCATTAAAAAAACATGTGTATCAAGCAAAATGCTGAGGCATTCTGGTAGAATTTTGTCAGCGGGTCAAAGGCACAACTTTTAAATATTTTAAACACTGTGTGCAGTCAATTTTAAGTTTGAATCCTCTAAAGGGTATAATATAACACTGGCATGCACTAGATGTCATTGGCATAGAGAAAATGCTCTAAACTACTGCAGCTTTGTATATCATACTTATAAGAGGGAGGTAAATGACATAAAAAAAAAACGAGGTGAAAACAACAAAATAAAAAAAATGATTGTTTGCACAAAACACTATTTTGCATTCCACTATGCTGCTTTTCCATTGTTTTTATATGGGAACACGCTAGATCGACATGTTTGACCTTTGTGCTCTCATCTTGTGTCTCTTGCAGCATCTTACACATGACACACTGATTTAAAAACACTACACTCATGTTAAGGGTTAGTTCTCCCAAAAATGAAAATTCTGTCATTAATTACTCACCCTCATGTCGTTCCAAACCTGTAAGACCTTCGTCTTTTAAAAACAAATTAAGATATTTATGATGAAATCCGAGGTACAGTATATAAATCATCCATAGACAGCAATATTATCACCACTTTCAAGGTCCAGAAAGGTACTAAAGACATTGTTAAAAAAGTCCATGTGACTACAGTGGTTCAACCTTAATGTTATGAAGTGACAAGAATTCTTTTTGTTTGCAAAAACAAAACAAAAATAACGACTTTATTAAACAATTTTTCCTCTTCCCTGTCAGTCTGTCACGCAGTTGGCGCAGTGAACGCATTGCAGAGCTTCTGTGTTTACGTCCGAATGCCGATGCTCACGTGAATACAGCCTCGGCCAATACTGAGCCCGTGTTCGGAAGTAAACACAGAAGCTCTGCAATACGTTCACTGCGCCAACTGCGTGACAGACTGACAGGGAAGAGGAAAAATTGTTAAATAAAGTCATTAATTTTGTTTTGTTTTTGCGCATAAAAAGTATTCTCGTCGCTTCATAACATTAAAGTTGAACCACTGCAGTCACGTAGACAATTTAAACAATGTCTTTAGTACATTTCTGGACCTTGAAAGTGGTTGTTAAATTGCTGTCTGGACGAGTCATATACCTCTCGGATTTCATCAAAAATATCTTAATTTGTGTTCTGAAGATGAATGGGTGTGGAACAACATGAGGGTGAGTAATTAATGACAGAAATTTCATTTTTAGGTGAACCCTTTAAAATAAGTTCAAAAATACAGTAAAAACAGTAATATTGTGAAATATTAAGAAAAAAAAGAGTCTCTAGACCTTGCTTTTGTCATTCCCCTTCACCCCGCTTCACATTTTTAATAGATGAACACATTCTGTGAATGGCCCTTAAGAATGTTTTGTCAAAATTAAATTTTATTTAACTTTAATCAAAGCTTTCAGATCATAATTTTATCAGTAACAATAATAGTTTTTAGTAGTTGAAATATTATTTCTTGAATAGTAGTAGAATTTTTTTCTCTCTAATTAAAATTCACCTCCCATTGCCAAATATGCCTACCTACCCAATGAGGTGTAACTAACATTACCCTCATAATATATATTACAAGCGTTCAGAGCGTACCCTCGCTTTAAAATGAGCCATTGGTGCTATTAGACTGCCAGTGACTCCACAATCAAGAATGTTCTTCAGGGGTTTGCAGGGTTTTCCTCCTCTGTAAAGTGACTAAGACATTTCTTCTGCCTGACCACATAAGGGACGTGGAGTGGGCCTTGAGTCGAGCGCACTGCCAGGACACAACACTTGGAGCAGTCATGGGACAGACAGTAATAATTTGTTGGCTCTATATTTGTCCAGCAGGACGGCCGTAACAGCTGAGAGCGCTAAACCTGAGCATGTGAGAATGTGACTGACTCTAAACTGTTTTGATATACAGCTCCATTGTGAACACATCCAGAATAAACAGATGCCGTTTCCTGACTCAATCCATTTCATTAACTCCATTCCCCCCAAAGCCACACTGACAAGCAATGACATCAATGCTGTTTAGCAAGATGAAATGAAAAAAGATAGGTCTGAATGCTGTAGCCATGTGCATGTGGCTTTTGGTTATTGTTCAACCCTTTTAGGAAATGAGTAACCAAAGACTTTGACCTTAGTGTATAAAACTCTGTAACTGTGTCAGTCTAATTCTGCATACTGTAAAGGTAAGATATGAAATAAATCTTTCATTCTGTTATGTCAAATGTTCATTTTATTTAAAATTTTTAATTTTGAATGTTTAAACTAGAATCACACCACAAAAAAGTAACTTTTTATTGTATAAATGACTCGTGACAGTTAATCTGTGTTGCACTGTGTGCAGTGTATAGTTATCCAGTTTCGTGTTCTAAGATACTGCTATAATATAAGATACTGCTTATCTTTTCACATTTTAGACACAATTATTAGACACAACAAATTAACCCTTTGACGCGTACGATCACACCGGTGTGATTAGAACGTTCAGCGCCTCACGTGATCAACTGCCAAATTCAAATGTGTGTGCGCGCTTTGGCTGGCGCTAAACCAGAGACGCATATCACATATCACATATATGCAGTGTTTTCAACCAAATAATGCTTATTTTAGGTTTCAGAAATACACATGAGGTACTAACAAAACAATATATTTAGAGTTTGTATAATACACAATGATGTCTATAGAAGCGGAAATAACCCTTTCCATTATAATTAGACGACACGTTTTATTCATATCAGATACACATTGTGAAAGTAACTTTAAAGTTTACTCTATTCTTCCCCAGTTCACCGGCTCACTTACTTTCATGTATTTCGAGAGAAGTGGATGAATTCACGTGTTGTAAATCCAACAGATCCGATTCTCTGTGCGGCACAAACATGGCGACGCCCATCGCGCATATGGCTCAACTAACGCGATCGTTATAAAGGTGTTTAAACAACAAAACACATCCACTTGCACATATTTGACAATCGGATTATCAGATATTTCATGCTATAGCTAACAAATTTGTGTATTTGTGAATATTTTGAATAAAAAAGGAAAAATTAAATAAAAGCAGATCATCAGTCATACAGCGCTGTGGTGTGTTATGTGACAAGCGATGATGCGTCCCCATGGAAACAATAAAGTGATAAGTTCTAAATAACGGTCGCCTTAAAAAAAAAACTCACGCTGGGGGGTCAGCAAGAATTTTTTAAACTTACGTGCGAAAGGGTTAAATGACAATATAGAACCATGTATTTATCAGAATAACTATGATTTTTTAGTTAGTCTAGTTTTTATATTGATCATAAAAATGATTAAAACACTTATTCAGGTTTGTAATCTTTTTGGCTCCTTCTTTTTGATAGGAAAACGTGCTCTAATTAAACCATGACAGAAACAATCCCTCTCTCCACGGGTCAGAAGATGCCTTTGGTGGGCCTAGGAACATGGAAAAGTGCCCCAGGAGAAGTGTGTAAATCCCTTCCCAACCCAGCATATGTCAGACAAACCAGACATAAGCTGATAAAATGTCAAAAACAGCCTAAAATTTTACTTCTGTACAAGTAGTATTTTCTTATTTCTCTGTTTATTAGCTTCTCTATAATTTATTGATTGTGTCAAAACTAGATTGGATTCTGTCTTACTTTAGGTGAAACAGGCTGTTCTAGCAGCTTTAGACTGTGGCTACAGACACATTGACTGCGCAGCGGCTTACAGCAATGAGCGAGAGGTCGGCGAGGCCCTGTCTGAACGACTTGGACCTGGAAAAGTACCTGCAGATAAAACTATACATAAAACACATCATTTTGTTATAAAATGATTATTACAGATCACCATCATGTCCCACACATGAAATTTGTACTATTTATGACTACCATAGTCCCTGAGACGAGAAGACATTTTTGTGACCTCCAAGTTGTGGAACACCAAGCACCATCCAGATGATGTCGAGGAGGCCTGCAAAAGGTCTTTGTCAGATTTGAGGCTCTGTTATCTGGACCTGTATCTCATGCACTGGCCAATGGCCTTTGAGTAAGTCGTTGTGTTTCTATACGTAGCTCTTGCATAGCAGAGCAATTTTTCTGAATTTCACCAACATACACTACCATTCAAATGTTTTTCAAAGACTCTTATGCTACATTTATTTGATCAAAAATACAGTAAAACAGTATTAATGTGAAATATTATTAGAATTTAAAATAGCTGTTTTCTATTTTAGTATATTTTAAAATGTAATTTATTCCTGTGATGGCAAAGCTGAACTTTCAGCATCATTACTCCAGTCTTCAGTGTCACATGATCCTTCAGAAATCATTCTAACATGCTGATTTGGTTCTCAAAAAACATTTCTTATTATTATCAATGTTAATACAAATAAAAATATTTTTTGTGGAAACCGTGACATTATAAACATTGTAACATTACAAACGTCTTTACTGTCACTTTTGCTCAATTTAATGAATCCTTGCGGAATAAAAGTATTAATTTCTTTAAAAAAAACTACTGACCTCAAACTTTTGAACGGTTGTATTTGAACAGAATAAGTTTCGGTTGGGATAAAGCTGTGGTGCAAGAGATTCAATGTATCGAGGCTGTACAGGTGTCTTGTGCAACCAAACGTAGGGATCATTTTAGCTGAATGAATGGTTTGAAACTCTTATGGTTGCTACAAAATATTATAGATAGTGTGTTTTAAATACTTCCAGGAGAGGAGATGAGCTGATGCCCAGGCATCCTGATGGCACTATTAGGTATGATGACACTCACTACAGAGACACATGGGCAGCCATGGAGAAGCTGGTGGACCAAGGGCTGGTAAAAGCCATTGGCTTGTCAAACTTCAATGCCAGACAGGTTGATGACATTCTCAGTGTTGCCAAACACAAGCCAGTGGTCAACCAGGTATGCAAGAGTGATAAATGCACACCGTAAGACTGGACTGTCTTTGTGTTAATTTGCCATTGACGACTGATACAGGCATTCGAAAGGCATTATTATTATTCAAATATAAATATAAAATATAAACTTCATCTATGTGGTTATACTTCTTGACATTTTTAAATAATAAATAAATAATTTAAAATATTATAAAATAGCATTTGTGTGTATTCTGTATTTAATATTTTCAGGTGGAGTGCCATCCATACCTGGTTCAGACTAAGCTGGTATCTCACTGTTGGAGTCGAGGGCTGACAGTAACAGCGTACAGTCCTCTGGGCTCTCCTGATCGTCCATGGGTTACACCTGGACAAGCCCGTCTGCTGGATGATCCCAGAGTGGTCAGTATGGCCAAGCACTATAACAAGAGCCCTGCTCAGGTCATCAACAGGTGAGGACAGATCCAAGAAAAGGTCCACATTTACTGAGAAGGGATTCCTTCATTACTCTTACTAAGTTTTATGTTAGTGTTATTAGTGTATTTTTGAGTACATGTCCAGTCTGCATTTCAGGATTTGTTTTTGCCTCATAGATGGCACATACAGAGGGGTGTCGTTTGCATCCCCAAAAGCGTCACTCCATCCAGGATCAAACAGAACATTGAGGTACTTTAAAAAGACTTTAAACTTATTTTTTTCAATGTTAAAATACTTTCTCTTGCCCCATTTGAACATGTAGAGACAATAAGAGGTAGATTTTCCTGAAAAAGTTTAAACACTGTCACTGTGGCTCTTTGCTATCAAAACACTGCTATCCTTGTTGGAGCATCTAGACCAGGGGTGTCAAACTCATTTTAGGTTGAGGGCCGGATTGGAAAAAAATAACCATGTGCGGGCTGAATTAATTAATTAAAAACAAACAAACAAACAAACAAAAAACGTTAATATTAACCATATGAACAACAAATTAATTTGCAAGAAAACTAGTACACTGCTCCTTAAAACAACTCTTAAAACAGATTGTGTTGTTAAAAACAACACAACCTGTGTTAGATCTTAACACACCCGTGTGTCTAGTTAAGGACAACACATTTTGTGTTACTTTTAACTCAAACATGTGTTATTCCTGCTCATTTTCTACACACTAATGTGTTATATTTACACAATTATGTACACAAAATGACACAAAATGTGTCACAAAAAATAACACAAAAAATTATTTATTAATTAACACATCCTTTTTCAGAGATGCAGTTAATAAAAAAAAGTTACATTTTTAAAATGATGCTTTTTTAAATATTTTTTTATTAGTGATGCACCTATTTTGATTTTTCGTGGCCAATTCCAGTTTTTTTAGAAGCAAATTGGCTGATTCTGATACTGGTTGCAGATTCTTTTTAAAGCAAATTTACTTGTTGTTTATTTGTTAAAAAAATATATATATATGTGTGTAGCTCTTTTGATATTAGAGACAAAAACTGCATTTTTATCACAATCCCAACAAAGATGTTATGCACATGAGTATGAGCAGTTGTTTTTAATTTAAATTCTTGTATAATTTCAAGATTAACAGCAAAAACAGCATGGTCGGACTTTAGCTTTGTGAAATCATGCTTCATAAGACACCTGCACAAAACAAAATCAGCAGCAGAATGAAAATGCAAATTGACTCTCTGACAGTAGGTGGCGCTTATGGAACAGCAGTGACATAGCGTTTCCATGATCACCGCTATACAAAGCAGTGCTGCGTTTATAAATAGGCTACTACTTTATACGGAGATAAGAGGAAAAGCCATCAACTTTTCTGAAGACAGTTCCCTTCAGAGATGCATTCATATCAACTCCAATTCAATATTTATATTATTCTTCCTATTTTTCGCGAACAGTGAGCTTGTGCATTTTATCTGTGGCGCGTCTGTTCTCCTCTTTGTGTCCGTATTCAGCGTGTGCTTGTGTTAACGTCCTTTTCACAGACATCGTAAATATTTCCACACAAATGAAATTTTAGGAAATTATTACAAAGCACATTGTTTGCAAGTCCGGGATAAAGATTGACCAAAATAAAACTAAAAAAACGTTTGGATTTATGACCAGTGGACTAGTGCATCTCTATTTTTTTTTTATATTATAGTTCAAATCATCCCGTGGGCCGGATTGGACACCTTTGACACCCCTGATCTAGACCAATCAATCACAGCAACACTGACTCAATCAATGGCGCGAGTTTGGGGCGGGACTATCTGTTTTTCCACCCTATGCAGTGTTGCCAAGTCCGCGGTTTTGCCGCGGAATTGGGATGCTTTTACACTGTTGCCGCGGGTTGTTTTTCCATGTCCGCGGGTTGAATCGACCCAAAATAACGTGATATTTAGCCCCTGAAATGCGATTTTACCAGGGAAGCCTCGCCAAAAACGCGAATTTTACCCCCCAGAAAGCGATTTTTACCGTGGGACCCCCTGAAATGCGATTGGGCTAGTTTTGAGGAGTAATTGGGCGGGGTTTGTTCTGAAAACCTGGCAACCCTGACCCTATGGAAGATGGGGCGAGTGTTCGGGAAACCTGTTTGAAAAGAATTATTTTTGTGCATCCATTCGGATATGTTTGTGACAGAAATTCCACACTTCAGCTTTAAAATGTTAATATTCATCCTCCATGACATTCTTCACATTTTAGCACATGCATATTCACCTGAGCTATCGCATCTCAACTTCTGCCTCAGGAAGGTTATTTAAACTAAGGCCGCTGATCCTCCACGTAACCATCATGATAATGCCTGGATGCTTTAAGCAAGGTCAATGATCATTAGGGCTTGTTCAGAATGGTGACAGAAGAGAAGACAGAGACACCTGGAGGACGAGAGCTGTAATGAGGAGAGAGTTTTATTAATGGGATAATAGTTCACCCAAAAAAAAGAAATGTTTCAAAGAAATTCAGGTCAATATTCAGTGAATATGTTTTTCTACACTTTATCTCTCAAATCTCAATTGTGTGCTTTGTGTTTGTTTAAGAGACATGAAAACCAATGACATTTGGCATCATTGGTGTCAAACCTGGTGTAGCACATTTTTTTTTGAACATGTTTAGTTGAATGAGATTTGAGAGCTGCAGTGAAGATTATGTAATCATTGTTCACCTTTGCACACAGGTGTTTGATTTTATATTATCTGATGAAGACATGAGGCTCATTGAATCCTTCAACAGGAATGAAAGGCTTATTGTTCCAACTATAATGGTAACTACGAATACTTAAATTGCAAAACAAAAAATTGTTAGTGTGGTGAAATGTCTGTAGTTGCTTAAAAAACAAAAAAATGTTGTCGCTCCACAGAAAGATGGACAAAAGGTTTGGAGAGATGCAGGACACCCTCACTTTCCCTTCGATGATCCATATTAATAAAGCAGTGGAAAAAATTTGTAAACAAGATCTGAAGTTGACATGTTTTCAATATTCAAGTTAATCATTTAAATAAAAGGTGCATTTAAATCTTTCTCTTGATTTTTAATGGAGACTCCACCCAGGTTGTGATATTTACATGGCATATTTTATGAAACATTTAGGACAACCATTTTAAGTAGAGCTCTGGTTGTCTGTACATGTGCACAGATTCCTCTACAAATTAAACACCACAACATCAGGTCCATTTCGTGAATTTTATTTAACATTTTCAAACTTGTAATACATTATATGCTACATTCATAAAAAAATGAAGTCATTAGCAATTATTTATCTTTTTTTAACATTTTTTTTTTTTTTTTTATCATCCTTCCAACAGCCTAGCATTAAACCCCACCACTAAAGCTGCTCATATAGCTTGTGAAGTTAATGAAATCACTATTGTGTATGGTTTTTACTGAAATTCACCCCCACCCACAGAATGTTAAGATCAAAGTTCTCAGAAATCATCCTTTCACAAACCAGAGCAAAACACAAGCAGCTACATGCTTTTCTCTATCAACAGAGGGGGGTGGACAGAAGGGGAACGAGGCGAATAAAAAACAAGGGGAATGGACATGAATTGAGAAGCGGAAAAGAAACAAAAAGCACAGTCCTAAAAACTTGGAATTTTTATTTTTTGTCTTTTGTACACGGAGGCCTGTATCAAGAGGCGCCTATGAGGGTCAGCCACGTGGTCACATTTATCCATAAAGATCATCATCGTTGTCCTCATTGAAGACGGTGCCTCCGCCACCACCAGAAGAGCCCTGACTTGGTCCACTTCCTCCTTGGTTACTGGATGGGAATCTAAAAAGAAAAAAAAAGATTTTTTTTTTTAAACCATTGAACATCTTGAAACCTGAAATTTGAATGAATGAAAACCAAAAACTCCATGATTTGAGATCCCACCTGAAACTGCCAAAGCCTCTGCTTTGTTGCAGGGTCTGTGCGAACATCTCGTATTTGCGGATGTCGTTATCACTGACGGAGCGACGGGCAAAGCGCATAGCCTCCTCGAAATGGTCCTTCCTTATCTCAGGCACAGGGTCATCCTCTTCCACTTCCTGAATATACAAGATCAAATCAACCAACATGTTAGATTTTTTTTTTTAAAATCATCAAAAACTAGAACTTGAAAGGTTTGAGAAACTCTACATTAGACAAACTGAAATCTCACCATTGCAGAAGGGTTGGTCTGCCTCTCACGTTCCCGTCTGATCTCATTCTCAATGGACTCACGGATGGCCAGTTTACAGGCTCTCTGACAGATCTCGGTCAAGTCAGCACCTGAAAAGCCATTGGTCATCTTGGCCAAGAAGTCCACGTCCACATCCTACACAAAAAGGAATACATTGTAATACCAAAATAATAAAATAACCCAAATTAAAAAACAACAACAAAAACATCTGCATTTCACCTTTGAAATTGGAGACTTCCTGAGGTTAGCTTTGAGAATGGAAATGCGAGACTTCTCGTCAGGCAGTGGGATGTAGATAAGCTGGTCCAGTCGGCCTGGCCTGAGGATGGCAGGGTCAATGATGTCTGGTCTGTTGGTGGCCCCAATGATAAAGACGTTCTTCTTGCTGGACATACCATCCATTTCTGTGAGGATCTGGTTAATAACTCTGTCAGCTGCTCCACCACCGTCACCAACATTTCCACCACGAGCTTTAGCAATGGAGTCCAATTCATCAAAGAAAAGCACACAAGGAGCAGCTTGACGAGCCTGGAGGACAAAGAGACCCAGGATCATTTTAAAATGCATCCCTAATTTACATGTCATAGTTGCTGCAAAGAACAAGGACTAGTAGACCCATAACAAATGAAAAGCATAATCCTTCACATTCAAAAATCAAATAAACAGGACCGAATTAGAAACTGCCTGGTTGAAATGACAAGATTACATACCTTATCAAAGATTTCACGGACATTAGCCTCTGATTCTCCAAACCACATAGTGAGCAGTTCTGGGCCCTTGATTGAGATGAAGTTGGCCTGGCACTCATTAGCAATGGCCTTGGCCAGTAGGGTTTTACCACAACCTGGTGGTCCATAGAACAGCACACCCTTGGAAGGGGTCATGCCAAACTTAAGGAATTTGTCTGGATGTTCCACTGGGTACTAAAAAGGATAGAATAATTTGATAAGTTTCAAAATTCAACATTTTGAACATTTTGCAGTCAACAAAAACTGAATAAGACTGCTCAGTACCTGCACCAGCTCCTGCAGCTCTCTCTTGACATCTTCAAGACCACCAATATCCTCCCAGGTGATGTTGGGCACCTCCACCACGGTCTCTCTCAGGGCAGAGGGGTTGCTCTGGCTAAGAGCCCACTGTTAGGTAAAAGAGCAAAGCAATAATGTCTTTTGTTTCTAAATGCAATTTTCTTCACATAGTCTTACACTGTGTAGATTGTTGTAAGAGTTACTGATAAAGATCCTCACCCTGAAGTCATCCATTGTAACAGCCAAGGAGTTCATAACCTCTGCGTCGATGGTCTCATCCTCCAGATCAATGAGGTCCATTTTCTTACGGATGGCTTGCAGAGCAGCCTCTGAGCAAAGGGCGGCCAGATCAGCACCCACATGGCCATGGGTTTCATTCGCCACCTGATGACAAATGGTGGAAAAACTGATCATTTAAAAATGATTTTTCTTTTTACAATATGTCAGCTTCTATGGCTATATTCATGGCGAGAGAGAGGTTTATTTAAAATAAGATGTTAAAAATTCATTTTTCCTAAAAACTAAATTCAGGTTTACTTAAAAATGTCTTCAAAAGAATCAACAGAATAAAACAATTTTCTTAAAAGGGTAGAAGTGTTACAGTCCAGTAAAAATGTTTAATTGACTGGATTCAAGCAAGATGGACACATTGGATAGGATTCTCCTGAAAGTGTATGTGTTAGTCTTTGAGTGTCCTATACCGCATCTTGTATAAACAACTTGATCCCAGCGATTATTAAAAGGGAATATGTATTTTGTTCCAACATCCAGATTTAATTCATGTGATTTGTTGTTTTAAGTGCTGATCCCGTGCTGACGCCGTTTTCAGGTCTGTAAAGGGTACAGAACATTTTACTGGTTTTACTGGTTCTAGATAATGCTTCTTTGTGAAAATGCGCCCATATTTGAAAGGTGCACTAGCTACAATGACTTGGTGCCCTAAATAAGCAAAACATTAAAAGAAGTCAGCTTCCATTTATGGTACAATGGGACTCTAATCAAGAAGCCAGAAGTAGTACAAAGAAAGCAAAAATGCAAATGAACTTGACAACTACTGATCCACTGAGGAAGGGGAGGAAAAACAACAAATGATCTGCAACATTGAGACATGAAGCAGACACAGACATTCTGAAAATGCCTTCTTTTAGGGGGACGCATTTAAAAAAAAATAAAAAATAAAAAAAATATTCACTTGGCTCAAAATTCTGAGGGGGCAGACAAAATGCGCATGATGCTTCTGCCATTGCCTGATTAAGGAAACCCAGTTTAAACGAAAGTGAATCATCACTGAGCACTGAATGTTCTGACATTCTCTGAAACACACCTGCTCCAGATCAACATCATCAGCAAGCTTCATGTTCTTGGTGTGAATCTGAAGTATCTCAAGTCTTCCAGTAGCGTCTGGAATGCCAATGTCCACCTCTCTGTCAAAGCGACCTGAAATCAAGAGTCAGGGCATTAGCACAAAATGTTCTTATCTAAGGTGCAGTGCATGTAGCTGGAATATCAACTGGAAAATCTTTGCAAATGTCTCTTTACAAAGCAACACTTGAGCAAAGTGATCTCACCGAATCGCCTGAGAGCTGGGTCAATGCTGTTGGGTCTGTTAGTGGCTGCCATGACGATGACATGAGCCCTTTGCTTCAGTCCATCCATCAAAGTGAGCAGCTGAGACACAATGCGTCTCTCCACCTCACCATGAGTCTGGAAAAACAGATGGAGGACCATTTAGTGAAACATCTCAGACATTCATACAGATCAGAGGGTACTTTAAAGTGAAATGCACGATCAGACTATTATTATTATTATTATTATTATTATTATTATAGATAACATTTAAACTGTGTGACAATCATTTTGAAATGTTTGAATATTTTTAAAATATTTTTAGGTTTATGATGGTACATATTTGGTTAAAACATTCTCATAGTAAATTATACTAATAGAGATTAAAAGTGAATTCCACTGCAAAAAAAAAAAAAAAAAAAGCTGTGAGATCTGCACTTCAGCTCCTTGTATTAAACTTTGCTGATCTGAAAACAAGGTGTGTTCAGGCGCATTGTTGGTGTGTTGCCATTTTGAGGCAACTGAAAACGACTGCACCATTGACCAACAAAAACCTCGTCTGGAGTCAATGGTGCAGTATTTTTGTTATTTAAAGGGCGCGTTAGTAATATGCCTATAGGGGGGTGCACAACATGGATTCGGACACGCCATAAGTGCACCTCCATGTTCTTTAGACCATGTGCTTAGATCGTTAAAATAGGGCCCATGGTGCAGTGTAAATGTAATTTTGTAAATTATGCAACTTACAAAATTATATGATTTATAAATGTTAGTTTAATTCATGTTATTTCATTGCTTTTAAAAAACAATTTAAAGCAGTGCACTCACTGCGCCCTCTTGTGGCCTCAGGGGGCAAGCAAAAAGCTTTTCCCCTTTACTTAAATTATGTCTTTTAAATTAATTATTAGTAATTAAATGTTATTCTAAAAAGGACAAAAGCTATTTTGACAACCCTATAAAAGCATCCAAAGATGCAAGATCGGAATAGAGGATAGAAATGTTCAGTAGAATAACTCATACAATATATATCATTAAATCAGGTGAGCACATCACAAGAGGCAGTTATTTTGAATTAACTTACAGAGCAGAAAAAAAGTCAAGAATTTGTATCCGTGATTAGACTGAAAGAGATCTTACCATAGAAGTTTTTAGAATATCAATGTCTCACAAAATCAAGCGTTACAATTTAAAATGTATTACTGGAGGAAAAAACAAAACAAAAAGAATTTACAATCCAATCAGTTAAAGTAACGACTATTTGCGCAAAGCAAATGCTGTGATCACTTTTGTAATGACGGAAACATTATTGCCTCAGAACATCACTCAATCTTACCTTCTCTCTTTTGGGTGCAATGGCATCAAGTTCATCGATAAAGATGATGGCTGGTGCATTCTTCTCTGCTTCCTCAAAAGCTTTGCGCAAATTGCTCTCAGATTCACCTGCCAGTTTACTCATGATCTCAGGGCCTGGGACCATTAAAAGCATTTACATCAATTTTTCTCAGGGTCATAAACAGCCATTAAAATTCATTTAAATTGTGTTCTTGCATCCCCACCATTGATGAGGAAGAAGAATGCTCCAGTTTCGTTTGCCACAGCACGAGCTATGAGAGTCTTTCCAGTTCCAGGGGGTCCATACAGCAGAATGCCACGGGGAGGCTGAACAAACAAAAGATGATCTAAACCTTGGACTACAAACTCAACTTTAATGCGTGTAAGTCTCAGTGCAGAAAATTACCTTCACTCCAATAGCCTTGAAGAGAGCTGGGTGTCTCAGAGGCAGCTCCACCATTTCTTTGATTTGGGCGAGCTGTTTTCTGACCCCTCCGATGTCATCATAACCCACCTCATTCAGAGACTCTTCCTCATCCTGCAAACAGGAGTGCAGATACATTCATACACACCTTTCTTCCACATAGCCCATTTTAAACCAAGACAAAACTTGAAACATTTGTCAATCTACTCACCTCTCTCTTGATAGGTTCCCCCTCACAGTGGATCACTGTGTCTGGGGCCACAATACAGTACGGGCTGGGGTCAGTCTCCACCACTTTGAACTCCACAGCACGCATGCCTCCTCTGACCAGGAAAATATCACCTATGGACATCAAACCAAACAAATGTTATTTATCAATCAGTGGAGGAGGAGAAAAAAAAAAAATATATATATTATATATATATATATATATATATATATATATATATATATATATATATATATATATATATATATATATATATATATATATACACACACACCAATTACACAACCTTGAGTAGTGACTGAATTTCATGCTGCTTTAAACAAACCACAAACTCTTTCTAGGTGCTGATCAAACATAAGTTCACATGCCTAGATTATTTGAAATCAATCTATTCAGTGACAAATGACACTTTATGCCAAGCATCATGATTCACCAATTTAACTCAAATGCAGAGATGTGCCAAAACATACAAAGAGGAAAAGGGGTTCACACAATTTGGTTTTATATACACTACAAAAGCTCAGGGTCAATAGGTTTTTTTGTTTTGTTTTTTGGGGGGGTACATTTTATATTAAGGTGTCCATGTTATAGGGCAATTATAGAATATTCTTATATTTAAGAAATGACTAATAACACATAACTACTTGTACTTATTATAGTAAGTGTGGTTAAGATTAGGGTTTGGTTTACGGTTAGTTGTATGTAATTATTAGTGATGCACCGATCATGATCTAAACAAAGATGCTACACACATGCAGCAGAGCAATTGTTTTTGATTTGAATTTTAAAACTTAAAGTAAAAACAGAATGGTCTGACTTATTTATATTTTTCTTCCTATATTTTGAGCATTGCGAATAGTGAGCTTGTTGTGCCCGGTACAGTATTTGCTCTGCTGGCATCGGTTCCCTTCTTTGCATCCGTCTTCAGCATGTTCCATCTCTGGCCTGTGTCAACATCCTGTTTACAGACTTCGTAATATTTCCACACAAATGACACTTTGGAAAATGATTGCAATGCAGTTTGTGTTCAAGTCCAAAATAGAGATAGGCCAAAATGAAACTAAAACCTGATTTATGTCCGGTCGACCGGTGAATCTCTAGTAATTACTATTGTAACCGTGTAATGTTTAACAAAGACACTAAAATAAAGTGTTTCAATTTTTTTTTTTTTTTTTTTTTTTTTATAAATGCTTTTGAAAGAAGCCTCTTATGCTTACCAAAGCTGAATTTATTTGACAAAATACAGTACAAGTTGATCTGATCAGGATCAACTGATACAGAATACCGATTTTTGTCATCACGACTGGCCGACACTGATCCCGATCATTCAAGTTTTATACAAGCGACATGCAAGCTCTCTGCTGACGTCACTGTTAACCCCTTACACACTGAATTTTTAACGTGATTTCAAGTTACATACTTGGTAACTTAAAAAACAAAAAAAAAACAAAAAACAAAAACAAAAAAAAACAAGTATCATCAAGTACATGGTCTCATTTGATAGAAAACATTTAAAATTTTAAAGAAAATAGATTGAGACCATGTTTGGAGGTTCTTATGTTACAAAACTGCTGAGAAAACCCCAGAAAAGTGATGCAATTTGATTTATTTTGTTATTCAAAAGTGATGAAATTTATTGTTATTCATGCTTGACATGATGACCATCAGAATGTTTACATGTGCATCTGCTGCAACTTTTGTACAGTTTTATGTCATCAAATTGCAATCAGTTCATGAGATTGGCCAAATTTAATGAGTCCCAATCGAGTAATAGAATGTTATTATAATCGTCCGATACGACCTGCAGCCGATCGGTCGGAGCATCCCTAGTAAAAATGGTAACGTTGTGAAATATTACTACAATCACACTTTTAAAATTATTTAATGATTAAACAGTTCAAAAGCAAAAGATTTATTCCAAAATACCAATCATTTCTACCAATACAGAAATCTTTACTGTCACTTTTAATCATTTAATGTGTCCTCATGAATTGGTTTCAAAATAAATCAAAATTCCTGACCCCAAACTTTAGGATGGTAGTGCACATAAATTTAACATGCATAAACAGTAACATCTCACAGTTAACCCAAAGTAAAGAGTAAAAAACAAAAACAAACAAACATCTTATTACCATTATACTGACTATTGGAGGTAATGTTTACCTTTACGGATTGGCCGATAAGCCTCCAGGAAGTAAGGCTTGAGATAGACCTCGAACAGATTGCCTGTGATGCCTTCCACTGTGTCATCGATTGGCAGAACGTGAATGCGCTTTCCATACTTCACATCTGGACATGGTTGAATACTGAAAACCAGAAAGGGGAACAAATAAATGATCCATCCTACACTTATATTAATATGAACATTTTTGAATAGCTAGTATTTGGGCCCAGTCAATCAGAATAACACCCTAAAACTGTTGTAACAACATTCCAGGGATTACTCAGTATATACAATGAAAGTTTAAACCAAAAGCACTGTCTCACCTGATGACATCACCAAGGCGCACCCTGAGGTTGTTGCGGACCACCCTGTTCATGCGAACCTTTTCGTCAGAGCAGGTATCATCAGACAGGACGATGCAAACAGTCTCCCTCCGTTTTTTGCCCTTCAACAGCACTGTGTCCCCCCTAAAGAGCTGGAGCTCATCCATCTTTGCCTGAAAAAGCAGAAAATGTGATGGGCACATGCAAATGGACAAGGAGTACTAATTAATTGTTTTATATATTTAAAATCTAACTAAAGATTGTACCTGAGAGAGAGACACAACACTGTTGTCTTCATTGATGGATTCATCAACGATCAACCTATTTGGCCTGTTCTTCTGCTTCAGAATGGCAGTGGAAAGATCATCATTTTTGGATCTGTGTGGAAGAGGAACATTTTAAAGCAGTGGTTCATTTTCCAACACAATATTCAAAGGCTGCCCACATTTGCTAAGAAATCTCCTCTTGTATATCTGCTGTAATTATGATAATTCTGCTAATTTTTAAAAAACTGGGAGTGTTGATATTAAATTAAGCATGATATACTTTGTGATTCAGGCATATTCTGTATGTTAAAAAAAAAAAAGTTACTGAAAAACATGTTATTGGGAAAGCTATTGGAGAGATGTAGGTTTTTTTTTGTTTAGATATAAAATAAATTAATTTTTAATCCATCCTGTGGCACCAATGAACAAAAATCTGCTTGTGTTTCATAGGAAAGTTTCAGATGTTTGGAAATAAGTGTGCGAGTAAATACTCTTCTCATTTTCGAGTGAGCTGTCCCTTTAACGATGCTTCTCAGGTGGTTATCTGAGACAGATAGTTGCTATTTCTTCTTTCTTTCAGTATCACTTAATGCGAAAGCGAAAGATAGTTACATTTCATATTAAGCAGCACTTTCACGTAGAAAGAATTGACATTACATATTACCCTGTCTGTTCCGAGAGGACTACACGATGGGGTCGATGGATAAGTGCACTTCTGCTCATATATACGTTTATCAAGCTCAAGTTACTCTAGAGCTTTCTACAAAACACTGGACTGAGAGCCGTAATGATCTTCTAGATTTAGGCTTTGAGTAAGGCCTAAGTGTGGCTAATCCCGCAGTATAAAACAATTTAAGATGTACATTGTTTTTTTTTGTTTGTTTGTTATTTTTTTCTGAAAAGAAACTAAAATAAAACAGTTTTCAGACACGTCAATAGGCAGAGGCCAACAACGCGTGTGTAGATAAGCTAACACATCCTACATCCTCATAGCTAACAGAAAGCAAACGTTATATCTTTACATACTACTGAACCATACAAAGACCTCCCTCACACAAGCGTTAGTTATAGTCGTGTAAACAACCTAACTATATATTGTTCAGGTAGATGAAGTATGATTTAAATTGCTCTCGGAGCGGGTGATGCGCGAGCTAGCAGCAGTTAGCCAGCTCCAGCTGCCAATGACACAGCAAATGCTGCTGTGAGACATGTGAAGCCGCTGAAACATTCGTATTTTACTGCTTATAAAAAAATCTTAGGATCTGGTTCATTTAGTATCTAACTTTTTAATGACACATCCGGTCAGCCGTTTTTGATTTGATGGCTGAAACATCTAGATCACGGGATTAAATCATCATCACCTGCTGCTATACGCACAAAGCCGGCTAGCTCGCTTTGATTCTTATTATTCACCGTTTTACTACCATAGAGAATTAATATAGTTTTTACTCTATGAAGCGGCATGCGGGTCGTTTAACAGTGTTATGCGTGTTTTTTTTTTTCTTCCGAGCAGTCGCCGGTGATGCCGGTGGGCCGAAAGCCTCCATCGTATGCGGAGATGACTCAGTCCCGTTAGCTTACATGCTAAACACAGCTAATCACAGTCTCCATAAAACTCCCGCAGAAGTTTTAATTAGCGAAGAGAACGGAAGTACATAAAGATTAAAGAGATTATCTCAATTTACATGTACGCTCTGATGAGAAACCTATTATGAGTAAACTCGCTCTTTTCATTGATCAGCGTTCACGATGCGTTCGTCTTTTAGCTTCATGGCTAACTGGCACTCAACAGAAAACAAAACAACTTTCATCACACTAAATAACGTATCACTAAAATTGTACTTACTCTCCACCCGAAGCCATATTGCTTCTCCCGCAAAAAGATACAAATAGTTGATGAAAATGAGTAACTCTTTTAAGTGACCGATTCCAACCTTCACACTAGCTTTTTACCTCTGCACTGGATTAGCCTGCTAACATCAACTCTGCGGAGAAAAAGTTTCCTCGCCCATTTTGAATATCGAGCCAATCAGAACACGCGTCGCGATTTCTTGCGTTGACCGATTGGCCAATCTTGGACCGACCGTGGAAGAGTTTAAACGTCATTGGTCCTGGTGTCGTTCACGGTTCATTGCGATTGGTTTATTTTCTGCTGCGTTGTGAATTGTCTCTTTTGGATTGGCTCGGGAGTCTGATTAAACTGTTACTCAGCTGAGCTGAAGTGTCAAAATGCCACCAACAAATCTGTTGCCAAATAGGCCATGTTGCCCAACAAGTTAGGTAATCGCAAAAGGACACAAAACGCCACATATACGTCTCAGATGATTGTTATGTAAAAATTTAAATGAGCTGGAAAGCAGAGCAATGTGGTGAATTCATATATAATATTAGTATCATAATACACAGGTGCATCTAAAAAATAGAATACTATTGTGGAAAAGTATATTTTTCATCAGTTATTTAAGAAAGTGAAAATGTAATATATTCTAAACTTATAACACATAAACTAAAAGCATTTTTAATGTCGATAATTACGGCCTACAGCTAAAAAAATCTCAAAATATATTTAATATTTAATTTCGAGTTTGATTAAATTACCATTCGGACAGCATAAATACCAGATATCTATCTGTCTAGTTCAGTCTTGAGGGTAAGCCTCAGAAGGTCATCTCTGAAAGGACTGGCTGTTCGCAGAGGGCTGTATCGAAGGATGTTGAAGTTGACCAAAGGGGAAAAGGTGCACAAGACACAGGGATGACCGCAGCATTGAGAAGAATGTCAAGCAAAGCTGATTCAAGAACTTGGGGGGAGCTTCAAGGAGTGGACTGAAGCTGGATTCAGTGCACCACACAGACGTCTTCAGGAAATGGGCTACAACTGTCACATTCCTAATACCAAGCCACTCCTGAACCAATGTGAAGATTATGTCAGAAGCATCTTACCTGTGATAAGGAGAAAAGAACTGGACTGTTGCTCAGTGGTCCAAAGTCCTCTTTTCAGATGAAAGTGGAAATTTCATTTGTAAATTAAGGTCCCAGAGTTTGGAGGAAAAGTGGAGAGGCACTGAATCCAAATACAGAGTGAAGTTTCAGCCGTTTGGGTTGCCATATCATCTGCTGGTGTTGGTCCACTGTTTTATCAAGTCCAAAGTCAACAGTCGTCTATCAGGAGATTTTAGAGTGATTCATGCTCCCATCTGCTGACAAGTTTTTTGGAGATGCCTATTTCCTTTTCTAGCAGGATGTAGCACCTGTCCACAATGCCAAAACTACTACTAACTGGTTTGCTGACCATGATATTACTGTGCTTGATTGGCCAGCCAACTCACCTGACCTGTATAGTCAAGAGGAAGATGAGAAACAGACTTCAATAACTGCTCAGCAGGGCCACAGGCTGATCACCTCCATGCCACACCGCATTGATGCAGTAATTTGTGCTAAAGGAGCAAGTATTGAGTCCATAAATGAACACTGTACTTTCAGAACTTGAACATTTCTGTATTGTGAATTCTTTTTGGATTGATCTTAGGAAATATTCTCATTTTTGATTCTCATTTTTTTTTTAAATGCACCTGTAATGTACTTACATGCAGGTGTCTGGGTTGAAATAAAGAGCATATGATATAACAATTAAAGAGTTAATACATTACAAATCCTTTTCAATACATTTTTTTAGATAATAGATAAAAGGGTTCCATGTCCATTTCAACAACAAGATGCTAATCAGAAAATCCCCTTTACCCATTCAGACTTTTTTTATTTGGCATGTATAATATATACGAAGAATTTGATTCCAGTCTGGATGCACTCTCTTGTCATTCATTCTGACAAGTGGAATGCAACCTCATTGGCAATGGTTGAACAAAATGTCAACAGAGTCATTGTAGCATGAAATGAAATCCTGCCCTCTGATTAGCACAGCTCTGTAATTTTGTTTAAGGGATGACACTTCAGCTATAGTAGCTGGGCTCTACATAGATACATCTGAAAAGAAAAATTAGACAACAGAATCATGCTTTTTGCATTTGTAGTTATGCAACAAAAAAGATGAGCATCCTCTCTAAAATCTTTCTATGTCATTACATTTTTGGCATGAATGTATTCGTCCATTTTCTTCTTCAAGTCAGTGAAGTCAAAAGCTGTGTCCTCTTGCCACGCTTGTAAATACAGCGGTAGGTTTCTGAAACGCAAGTCAAAAAATTACTAAACAATCATCACACCAGTTACAGATATTATAGATTGCAATGATGTGTGACTTACATGTGAAAAAAATTACAGTATATTGCAATATATTGACAATATATTGACATATATGACTTGTCCAGTAGCTTACATTGACTTAGGTGTATCTGAAGTACTATGGACTTCTCTCCAGTGTGCTGATGCTTCCGCTCTACGATCAAGCCTCCACAAGACCTCAGTTAGCCACATTTCAGTATTCTTACAACCTAGTGAAATTCAATTCCACACGTAAATTTGAGAAGGACAGGGAAACGTATCAGATTAAGCACAACAAACAAGCCACACTGATTCACTATAATGAAAGCATATCAGCTGAAAACCTGGTGAAATCTGGAGACTGAGATGAAGATCTCTCAGGGCCTCCTTCAAATGACCTCTTTCCAAAAAGCAGAGCCCTCTACCAGCTAGTGCTTGTCCTTTTGCTGCTTCCAAAATCACCATTCTTTCAACCATTGCTTCAGTGTTTCCAAGATGTTTTTGTTTCCAGTCTAAAAGTTTGATGAAACCATGTAAGTAATGGTACATGAAAGATAATGAAGACAATAAAGCAAGTTCACATATCAAATGTGGGAAAACAGCTTCATCTCTTGAATGCAGATGTGTTATAAATAGATACTTGATGAAGACCTCAGAATAAAAATATTTTGTTTATAGTTAAATATAGCTGTAGGTCTGTGTTTTTCAACCTGGATGATACTTCACAAACAAAGACAGACATGCTTAGTATGATTACGCAGTCTAGAAAGAAAAAGGTTACTTACCTTTCTGTTTAATAAACACTTTCACCAGCTGATTAATCGCTCTGAAAGGAAGTGAACGTTTAAAAAAATTATTTGGACTAAACATGTTTTGCCAACACAGCTAGGTACGGAATGAAACTTTCATCACATTGTACCTTGTAAAGTTTGTAATAGCCTCTTTGGTGTCCTTCAGTTTCCAGTGGGCTTGTGCTTGAAGGAGATGGGCCACACCAGCCCATAACACAAAGTCAACCTTGTCAAGTACAACATCGGAGTCAGATATTTTTTGTTTTTCAACGGCATCAAGCAGCAGCCTCTCGGGAATGAAGTCTAAAGTGCTGGTGATGACCTCCTCGCAGACCACAAGAGCATCACTATACCTTTGAGCTTTCAACAAAGCAAATCCTGCTTCAAGGTAGACCACTGGAATTCTGGGAAAAGAAGTGCCATCCCCTGTGGATACCTGAAACACAGACAGGTCGTTGTATCATATTTGTTGTAGTTTGCGTCACTGACTTCACTTGAATCAGTTACATCACTTTATATGCATTATTTCTGAATCTGATGCCTGAAAAAGTGCAGTCCTTACAAGATCTTTGCCATCTGACTGCAGTGACACCAACAGATCGAGATAGTACTCAACACCATCTGAAATACTGATTCACACAAAATATAATTTAGGAGGTTTAGTATACCATAAAAGTATTTTGAAGTATATTTGATAATCTATACAAGCATTGGTCTTTGTTGTGGGATCACTTGCCTGCCATTGAACACACATGTGTGAGCCAAAGTGTGAAGAATAATAGATGAGGAAGGGACTCTGCTAATGAAGGTCATCTGTTCACCACCAAGCAGCATAGCTGGAGAGACCAGTGACGCACTAGGTGAACTTTTATCAGACTGCAGCAGGACTGCCTGTAAACAAAGCAAGAGAAAGTATTACTTAAATAACACATTTTAAAATGACACTACATAGCATGCAGGAAATACATTCACTGAAATAATATGTAAGAATGTGAAACATTCTTTACTTTTTAAAGCTTTGTTTAAGTCTACTTTGTTGACTCTAGAAGATGCTAGTCATGAGACACAAATTATTTGTCTTTATTATTTGTACTTGTTTTAATTTAGTAATAAGTAGTTATGTGGTGTGTGTGAAGTAAGGACATCAGTTAATAATTTGTTATCACTAGGGCTGCAGATTTAACACAATTACTTAATTAGGCATGGGAAAAAGTAACACGTTAAAACTATTAACGCATTTAACGCACCTGCCCCACCCCAGACCTACGTTTCATAAAGTTGATTGGTGACGAACATGATGCAGGGCAACAACTCACTGCGTGATGGAGCCCACTGAATGCAGTTAGAAAATTCAAGATATCGGCTTTTTGTATGCCCCTGTATGAGGTTGTCGTCTCATATTCATATCATGATATAGTTAAGCAATATCAAACGAGTAACGAGCACAGCATCACAAAAGTGCTGTTTTTGTCCCAAATAGCATGAGTGCAAATGTGATATTTTTTTTTTTTTTACAACAGTTTAATAAATAAGTGTATATATTGTGTTATATTTTAGACACAATGTCTGCTTTTGCTTAATTTTGCCAATGAAAATATTACCTATGAAGCCAGAACTGTTGCTAATTTCATTAAAAAATCTATTTCATATTTCCATATTAATAAAAAAAACCCATTAAAGTTATAGTTCAGTTTTCTAAAGCAACTTTTTGTAATGTCTATTTGTTGCTTTTCTCATTTAACACAATAATGACTATAATATTTCGGGGGTAATTTCTCAGCCAAGTTTGATGTGTGATTAATTTGTGGTTAATTAGATTAATCAATAGCCACATTGTGTAATTAGATTAAAAATTAGAATCGGTTGACAGCCCTAGTTAACACAAGTAGTTAATGATTTTACGTATACATGCTGTAAAGCACAAGGTACAGTGCATGAAATAATATTGCTCAGTTGCGTGCAGAATGACTTACTGAGTAAAGAAGATGCAAGGCCTCAATTTCTGCCTTTGAATTGCCAAGCTGTCTGAACACCAGAGCACTTTGATAAAGGGCACTATGGCAAGCACAATCCACCTCCACAGCCTTCCGATAAAAGTGGAGAGCACATTGGGGCTGACCCTGCATGGACATAAGAAATAGAGCCTCAAGAGAGAAATTCTGACCCAGCACACATGAATCACTTAATCTAACGTAACAAACAAACTTAATTCAATTAATCAAATATAAACAGGAACTAATTCAGTAACTGTTGGTTCAAGATTTAGTCTATTTGAGTCTATTTAGTTCAGGGTTCATTGGATGGAGGATTGCAGAACAGAGCTTCTTACAAGCTTAGCAAAACTCTGGCCTGTAAGGGTGTGGATCTGCGCCAAGAGACTTCTGGGACTTGGGAGGCCTTTAGCCTCCTGAAAAGCCTCAAGGGCTTCAGAAAATTTCTCCATCTTCATCTGTTCAACCCCTAAACCAACAAACACATTTTAGGACTAATGGCAGTTCTATTATTTATTGTTTTAACTGGCAAATTACATCTATATTGTTTCTTACCTAAACACAATCTTTTGTCATATAACAACATTTACATGTACTGAATATTTCTTGTGATATTAATATATGGACCTACATAATTTATAAATATTTACATGAACAAACGTTTCATCATATTGTCAACATCTTAGTTCAGACATTTCATACCTTGACATATCACAGTGCAGATGTGCAAAAGATCCTTGAGGTCCTTTGCTGCCATCGCAACCCTTAGCGAGGAGTCTTCTTCCATGCTCAAAGCAAGGTTTCGTGTTTCTGTCTGCAGATTCACAGGTGCTGAATGCTCTCTCTGAGAGGAGATGAGAATGACAGAATGCAGTATAGCAGTCAAATATACATTCTGAAAAAGAATAGCTTTTTTCTTATTCTTCTTACATATTTTTTGAGTGATTATCTCTATGTATTAGTATTGCAAAACCACCAGTTTTTGTGTCATGGCCCACAACAAATGTAGGTTATGCAGACGTTCACAGAAACCTAAATATCTCAGCTCAGGATGGTTCTAGCTTCTCTCTCTCTAGAGCTTCTTCCTCTGAGAAGGTATTGAGTCTCAGTACTAAATCATTTTGGGGGTTACCTAGGTAAGTATAGTTTACATGCAGAACACTTCAGGCTTGAGACTTATCTTGAGTTTTTTGCCTGAAATATTCACAGATACAAGTACACTGAAAAAAAAAAAAAAAAAATCACAGATACAAAAATATTGAGTTTGAGATTTCGCTGAGGGGAGTCTTAAAATTATTTTTATAAAGATAATAAAAATAATACCTTGTGGTTAATTTGTGTCAGAAGATTAAGAATTCTCTCTAACTGACATTGCATGAGCCACAGCACCCACTGAATCAGCAGAAGCCTGTAGACATAAGGCACATAGACTGAGGTGCCAAAAGTCTGTAGAACAGCCTCCCACAACTTAACTGGATCACAACAGGACACCTGAGATCCTGCAGCCTCTAAAGCTACAGAAAAACAGGCAGGTAGAGGGAACATAAAACATACTGCATATAAATCAATAACAATAAAACAACAACACAATGCTTTATTTACCTCTAAATAATGTGTGGTTGAGACTCTCCTCAATCTCACTGGGGTTGGAGAAACCCAACGAGAATAAAAGCGTATTATATGAAACTGTCATTTCAAGTTTGAGTCGTTCAGTAGCTGCTGGAATTCCTGTGTAAACACAATATGGTTATGAGCTTCTGACTATATCACCATACTGTAAGCCATCAAAAGTAACACATGATAGTACCTTGAATTTTCTGAAGCAGTTTAAGGCTTTCTGAACAGCATCGCTTCCGAATATCCTGACTTGGCTCAAGTTTATCTTCATTTTGCTGAAATGGAAAACGGCACATGTGTTTAAGCGCAAGGTAATTTTACTTTAAACGATACAATAATACTTTTGCTACAGTACCTTCCAAGTCAACATTATGCTGTTATTCTCCTCACTCCATCTATCAACTAAACAGGGAATAGCAGCAGACATGTCAACAACTCGAAATATAGGCAGTTAAGAGACACCTAACATTTCAAGTGTACTGTATTATATCTACAGCTCAGGACGATTTACGAATCAGTAGTACCCTTCCTCATCTTATTCGAACTTTCCCTCCTCCTCAAGTCTAAACAAATGATTAGAGATACAGCGCCACCTGCTGTTTGGGATGCATCACCTAAAACTTTAAAAATAAGTTAATAAATCTAAATAAAACAGGTTTCTTGTTTTTCAGTTAAAAGCGGGCGCGGCTCTAATGCGTCTGGTATCCGGTGTCATTCGCTTCCAGTAATTTTTAGCTATACAAAACAGCTCGTTATGCTGCTGTATGTAAATCATGTTTTGTTCTCATTAAAATTCATTTTAAAACAAAAAGCTTGTTATGCTGCTTGATATTGCAAACTGGTATTTTTTTTTACCATATTGTTTTAATGTATTGTCTTAAACACGTTGGTTTGTAGCGCAAACAGTTTTACAGTTTACTGCACTTTTATATTCTTCTCGTTATTTCCCTAGCGGTCAATAAATCTGAATTCTCTCACATTACTTCCGCGTTCGTGCTGTTTAATATTCTTTCGTAATATGCTTTATTCATTTCCCCCCCCTTTTCTTGGATTATTCTTCGTATAATTTATCTTGTTGACTATTGTGCCATAATTTGTGTATTGTCTGAAAGACTGTTTGTGTGTTATTGTATCTTCTGTTTGTTAAAATTGCAAAAAAAATAAATAAATATTATAAAATAAAAATAAAAACCTTACTTCAGCGTTGAAAAATAAGGTGGATAGCCTAAATCTCAACCTGAGTCTATGTGATGTTGGTTTTGTTGGTATGTTGTTATGTTGGTTTTGAAAGACAATGTAAGTTAAATCTAAAGAAAACTTGCGTTAAGAACTTTCTAGTGATAATCTCTGTTAGTTTTAAGTCATTATTATTAAAATAAGAGTGTTTGCATCAGTGTCGCTAGGCTATATAATCTCTGACGGTCACATATAGTTCATTTTATTAGGTAGTGAAAATTGTGTTGCATATAAATGCATTAACTGGTCTGTCCTGTAATAGGGTAATCTGGGTCCATATGACCTGTTCCACATGACTCCGCAGTGCTATCTATCTATCTGTGTCGCAGCATAAACTAAGATTCTACGTCACATTCTCTCTCTTTCCCCCAAGTGCTCCAGTGGAGAGGTGCAGCGATCGCAGCGAGAGGCCGTCCTAGAATTGGGAGCCATTCGCCAAAATGGTAAGATATTTCACTGCGTCACTTAACCAGGATTCATCAAAAATGACTAAAGTTCTATATTAAAACATTTTTTGTACATTTAGGACGCAATTATTTATTTATCTTCTAGGCCATGTAATCTTCTTTATTCTGATGTCAATGACGTAATGACAAACCGCTTAGAAGATTTTCGCGTTTGACAGCCTTGAACTTGAATTATATGCGGAACATTTAATTGACGTCTTTATTTTAAAATAGTCAGGAAAGAGAGTGACGCATTAAAATAGACATCTTTGTATTCGTTGGGAGATCATAATGTATAAGTCACGATTTCAGTAAGTTCGTCATGTAACAGTTGTACTACGCATATATGTAAAGCACAACCGTATGCGGTGTGTTCGATCTTTGTTTTTAAGTGAAAGTAAGCAGTGTTATTTTAGGGATATGGTCCAGCACAGTGCACGCGCGCGCACTGGAATAACGTTACCCTGTTATAAATAGCGCGTTTACGCCCCGACTGTTCTTTTCTATGCGCGTATTAAAGTTTCATGCGCAGAGACTAAGCAAGCCATGACTGAGGAGTGCTGCCGGGTGCAAATAGGGTTATTACAGTGACGAGGCTGCTGTGTTTGTGTTTTTGAGGGGCGAGACAATCCAACACTCTTGTCAGGCTAAACAAGCTTGTCATTGGCTGAGTGTATCGCTGGGCAGCGCTTGTGCTGAGGAGACTGCAGCACACAGCGGCGCCGCAGAAAGTGCGCACTCATGGTACACGCTGTGCTTCTCTGCACTCTTATGAATTATGACGACTTAAAAAACATTTTTGAATTCAATAATTACTGTTATTGTACAATTAATTAGGTTTGAAAGCATAATACACAGTAAATGCTAGTAAATATTAGGGATTTTAAGTTACTTTTACCATGTAGGCTACAGTATTTTTTTTTTAAAATATATATATATTAGTCTGACGTATTTTAACCCTCGTATACTGTTGCGGGTCAATTTGCTGATGTGTTGTGAAATGTTCATACAGAAAGTTTATACGTTCTTACTGTTCGTGGGTCAATTTGACCCATATAGACAGCCATTCAAAAGCAACTGTACAGACCCAAAATACAAAACACTTCTGTGTTGTATGTCAGAACTCCTCAACTACTGAAGTGCCAGTGTCTTACTGAGTTTAAGAGCTTTTTATTTTCAAAGCTTGTGAAAATATAAAGTTGTTCTTCTTAACTGTCTGCCCCACTTTTTGAGCATAGATATGAAAATGACTTTTCTAACTTCTTGAATACTTCAGACTTAAGTTTGGTATCTTTTTAAAGGGAATGCTTCACAGATTATTGTAGAAGTAAAAAAAAAAAGTTGTAAAAGTTAAAAAAAAAAAGTTACAGAAGTTTGTTTATGAAAAATTAAAATATACAAAATATATATTTTATATAAAATATATATTTTACAATAGATGTTTAACTCTAAAACTTAAAGAAAATCAAAGCTAAATATCAGAAAAAAGTCCCAAATTTTAGGTTGATATCTCAAAAAATAACTTTAAGTAAGTTTTTTTGTGCACAGTCCAAACTTTTCCACTAGGTCCATCCAGACTCCACCGGTGACCTTTCGATTTCCATATATGGTTTGAGTGATCTGAATCATATTTTTCCATGCTTTTCAAAATATTTATGAAGTAGACATCCTATTCAGAAGAAGTTTGTGCAGTAATGTTAATATTTGATTTGAATTCAATCCCTAAAACACACATAAATAAACATACTGAAAGAATCAGAGCACGTGTTATAGTTGGGCACCACATCATAAATGAAGAATCTATTGCTATTTATCTATCGCTATGTCATTTCTTTTGTGAATCAGTCACAAATATGAAAACTACAGTCTGAAAGCTTTCAAATTATATATAGTTTGTCAAGATGACTTTAGGTTTAGACTAAGATATTATCGTTATAAATGTATAATGGTAAATGTCCCAAGGGGTGGGGGAGGGGCAGTCTTAAAAATAGTGGTTAAAAACATTTTTATACATCATAAATTCAGATATTTATTCTTTGTAATGTGTGAAAACTACTGATATTAAAAGTTAATTATTTGTACGTGATTTTTTTTCATAGTGTGATTTTTGGGGAATTGTATTGAATCCAATTGGGGTCGATTTGACCCGGACCATACAGGCAGTCGCCAGAAATCGAACAGTGCACAAGGGTTAAAAGAAAATACATGGAAAAAAGTATTAATTGCCTTTTAACTTATGGGGACAGAGATATTCTCAAAATCACATTTCATCACATCACCTTCACATTTGAAATTTTATTTAATTGTAATATTGTTTTAAATGTTCATTATTTTTAATATTCTAAATTACTTTAATTTATTAAGTGTTTTACTTTGCATTATGAATGTTTACTGCATTATTTTAGTGTCATGTGCCAATTTTGCCATTAAAAATTATTTTAATAGCTCAGATGGTTTATTGACATTATATAATTAAATTACATATACAGTTCCAGTGTACATACAGGTATAGTCACCAAAATGGGTAATGCTTATGATTTCTCTTTTTTTATTGGTAAATTAAAGCTGGCAGTTTTTATTTTTTTACACTAAATTTAATTAAAAAAAAATGTATTTAGCCTCATTAAAATGTTAATAAATTAAATGCATGAGCTTAGTTAGAGTCTTTTTGTAGATTCCCATCCTCTAATGAGCCCGAGGCATTCACTTGTTTTGACATTACATATTGTCCCTCACATACCAACACTTATATTTACTCCACAATCAACACTGGACAAACTTGTATTTGTTCCTCAGGTGAACTTCACAGTAGAGCAGATTCGGGAGATTATGGACAAAAAGTCCAACATCAGGAACATGTCTGTGATCGCCCATGTGGACCATGGGAAATCTACTCTCACTGATTCCTTGGTGTGCAAAGCTGGTATTATTGCTTCTGCACGTGCAGGAGAGACCAGATTTACTGACACCAGAAAAGATGAACAAGAAAGATGCATCACCATAAAGTCAACGTAGGTATTCCTATTTAAAAAGTCACCATTTTATTATCAATCTTATTGATGTCACAAGAGCTATTCTACAGTATACAGTTTGTCAGCAAGATGTGTTCGAATATAATCTGTCAAACTTTTCCACCATTTTTGAGCAGTAAAAAGGTACTGTTATTGAACATGCACTACCATTCAATAGTCTGGGGTCGGTGCGATTTTTTTGAATGTTTAAAAAATGTCTGCATTTATTTGATGAAAAATATTGTGAAATATTATTACAATATTCCTTTAGTCACATGATCCTTCAGAAATCATTCTGATATGCTGATTTCCTGCTCAAGAAACATTTCTTATTATTATCAGTGTTGAAAACAGTTGTGCTGCTTAGTTTTTTTTTTTTTTTTTGTGGAAACAGTGATATATATTTTTCAGGATTTTTGATGAATTGAAGTAAAAAGAAAAGCATTTATTTAAAATACATATTTTTGTAACAATGTTGCATCCTTGCTGACTAAAAGTATTAATTCCTTAAAAAAACTTGTACATTTTGTAGAAACTCATATGGGGTAAGTTGTCACAATGGAGACTTCCATTAAACTGTCTATTAAAAACTTTTCCGCAAAGTTCTCAATTGTTTGAAATGAACACAAAACCCACTGTCATTTGTGGACTGTTGATTTATAGTTATACAGCTCTGTCTCTTATTCTATTCAAACAAAATCTACAAAAGAAAAGACTTTTCACAAACACTGTAACACTCTACATGTATGTTTTCTCTTGCAGGGCTATCTCTCTGTATTATGAGCTCAGTGAGAATGACTCAGCCTTCATTAGGCAGTCTAGGGATGGTTATGGATTCCTCATCAACTTGATCGACTCGCCGGGACATGTTGACTTCTCCTCTGAGGTGACGGCAGCTCTCAGAGTTACAGATGGTGCCCTTGTAGTGGTAGACTGTGTATCAGGTAAGGCAAATTCATTAGGAAATCAAATTCACGCTTCTGTTCTGCAATTTAAGAGCACCAATTAGGCATGTGACGGTATCAAATTTTCATGTTGCGATAATTGCTTAAGCTTTTAATCACAGTATACGGTTATTATCACGATATTGAAATAAGTTCCAAAAAAAGTGTTGTCATAGTATAACAGGTTTAAGAACTCTTTTTTTAACAAAAGGAAATCTGAACATTTAAAGGTGCAATATGTAAGAATTTTGCAGTAAAATATCCAAAAACCACTAGGCCAGTGTTATATATTTTGTTCACTTGAGTACTTTTAATATCCCAAATGTTTGCAACTATTTGTAAATCGTGAGAAAATTGCAATTTTAACCAAGGCTCTGGGACGTGTGAGGAGTCGCCTGTCAATTGCGTCATACCCACGTTACCCTAGGTTTCCATTTTTATTTTGTAAAAACCATGGAAACACCAAACTAATTATTGTTATATAGCTCTACACGTTTAATCTTACTGTTTAAGTACCATGCTTTACCATGCAAGTAGCTAACATACCATAATCAGATGCAGCTTTATTTTTAGTAATAGTAATACAGCATTTTCTCCATCATACGTTTTAAAATTAATTCCATGCCTTTTATCAACACAAGTCATCCAGCATTTCATATGATATTCTAAAAATCAATCTAGCTTACTGCAGTGTGTCTCAAACAAGTGTCTCACAGCAGCCACCGAGCGAACGCACAGAGTAACGTTATAACATAATTTTCAACACACTCAAATGTATCGAATATGATAAACAGAGCTGTGTTACCTCATACTCACGACCAGAAAAGCGGAAGCAGCGCCGGCGACTGTGGCATAATAAAAGTTCCACTGCTCGTGAGGCGTGTGTTGCGCAATCGCTCCAGCGGCCTCCTTCATCTCCCACAACACTCGGTCCTGCTCTGCTTCATACTACAGTAACGTTATTAATTGCATTCATGAACATGATTTCTTCACAAGTCCTATCCCGATTCTTTTCCGCCGGCCGTTGAGGTGAAGACCACATGTCCCAAGATTACACGCTCAAACTTGGCATCATCCAGCTACGCCTTTGTTTTGAATAGGCCTCTAGCGGACAGAAAATATTACATATTGTACCTTTAAATACAATACACAAAAAAATAAAAATAAATAAAGTAAAATGTTTCAAACAGATTAAAGTGCAAAAGAATTATAAAGAACAACAGGTAGCACTTTACAATAAAGTCTGATTATTTAACGTTAGTTAATGCATTTACTAAGATTAACAATGAGCAATAGCTCCTTTTGTAACAGAAGGTATTATTTTTTGTTAATGCTAGTTAAAAAATACAACGGATCATTGTTAGTTTTAACTCGGGTCCAGTAAATAATTACAACTTTTGATTTTAAAAATGTTATTAAACATTAACTAAAAAATTAACATTAACTAAGATTAATAAATGCTATTTTAAAATGCTAATAAATGCTATAATAAAAGTACCAAAAAGTGATTTTTAAAAAATTGAAATCTGACTTGTTCCACAGGTGTGTGTGTGCAGACTGAGACCGTCTTGAGACAAGCCATAGCAGAGCGCATCAAGCCTGTCTTGATGATGAACAAGATGGACCGTGCCCTCCTTGAGCTGCAGCTGGAACCCGATGAGCTTTTCCAAACCTTCCAGCGGATTGTGGAGAATGTTAACGTCATCATCTCAACCTATGGTGAAGGAGAGAGTGGACCAATGGGAAACATTATGGTAACAGTTTATACTGAAAAGTCAACTTTATGAGCATAATATTTGCTTTTATTTATCTGTTTCCAATTGATTTCTGGGCTACCTTAGGTAGATCCTGTGGTTGGGACTGTGGGATTTGGGTCAGGCCTCCATGGCTGGGCTTTTACTCTGAAGCAATTTGCTGAGATGTATGTGGCCAAGTTTGCTGCCAAAGGAGAAAAGAAAAAAACAGACCTCACTCCAGCAGAACGGGCAAGGAAAGTGGAGGAGATGATGAAAAAGCTTTGGGGAGACAAGTAAGTGTCTTGTGTTATAAAGGAGACATTAGATCACAATGGCACAAGTACAAATCAACCATGTGATTTCCAGTATAAATTGCGTGTATATATGAAATATTTTTAATTCAAAGCCATCTTTTTCAGGTACTTCGATCCCTCTTGTGGAAAATTCAGCAAATCATCAACCAATGCAGATGGCAAGAAGCTTCCTCGTACTTTCTGCCAACTTGTCTTGGATCCAATCTTTAAGGTTTGTGTTTGAATCAGTTCTTCTTGTTATCACTCGTCTCCTGCTACTACCAATCATTTGCAATTACTCTCTCATTTGAACTCTTTCCACAGGTTTTTGATGCTATTATGAATTTCAAAAAAGAAGAGACCCAGAAACTGATTGAGAAGCTTGAAGTAAAGCTTGATGCAGAGGACAAAGAAAAAGAAGGAAAACCTCTACTTAAGGTAGAGCTAAATACCTAAACAACTCGAACCTGCACCCTAATTCATCTGGTAATGTTGTTGACACATGGTTTTTCGAATGTTTCCAGGCTGTGATGCGCCGCTGGTTGCCTGCGGGTGATGCTTTGCTCCAGATGATTACCATCCATCTTCCTTCTCCTGTCACTGCCCAAAAGTACCGCTGTGAACTGCTTTACGAGGGTCCTGGAGATGATGAGGCTGCTATGGGTGAGTCACTATTTTGCGAGGAGTTCTACACTTCAAAGAGATGTGCTTTTTTTCTCCAATTTTTACAGATTCCTCCTTTGACTTTCCAGGTGTAAAGAACTGCGATCCGAAAGCTCCTCTCATGATGTACATCTCCAAGATGGTGCCAACCACCGATAAGGGTAGATTCTATGCCTTTGGTCGTGTCTTCTCTGGTATTGTTTCTACAGGGCAGAAGGTGCGCATCATGGGCCCGAACTTCACACCAGGAAAGAAGGAGGACTTGTACATAAAGCCAATCCAAAGGTTTGCTGCTGCAAATTACATATACAGTATAAGTCATCTTCAATTGATTTGGTTTGATGATCATTACCCACTGGTCTCTACAGAACTATCCTGATGATGGGTCGCTATGTAGAGCCCATTGAAGATGTGCCATGCGGAAACATTGTTGGTTTGGTTGGGGTTGATCAGTTCCTGGTCAAGACTGGCACCATTTCCACTTTTGAACATGCTCACAACATGCGTGTTATGAAGTTCAGTGTTAGTCCTGTGGTGAGAGTCGCTGTGGAGGCCAAGAACCCAGCAGATCTGCCAAAGTTGGTGGAGGGTCTCAAACGTTTGGCCAAGTCTGATCCCATGGTTCAGGTGAATATCTTGGTGTGGTAATAAGACGGTATAAACAATTCAGTCTTCCCAATAACAAATACAAGTTGTTTTCCACATTCTGCTAGTGCATCATTGAAGAGTCCGGTGAGCACATTGTGGCAGGTGCTGGAGAGCTTCATCTGGAGATTTGCCTAAAAGACCTTGAGGAAGATCATGCCTGCATCCCTCTGAAGGTAGCGCTTGGATGACAATACTGCAGAGTGTACAGATATTTTTTACTCTATTCTTCTCCACTAACAGTTTAAGGCCATTTTTTGCAGAAATCAGACCCAGTAGTGTCATATCGTGAGACCGTCAGTGATGAATCAGACCAAGTTTGCTTGTCCAAGTCTCCCAACAAGCACAATCGCCTGTACATGAAATCCAGGCCCCTCTCAGATGGCTTGGCCGAGGACATTGATAAGGGTGATGTGACCTCTCGGCAGGAGCTCAAACAGAGAGCTCGCTACCTTTCTGAGAAATACGAGTGGGAAGTTTCCGAGGCCCGTAAGATTTGGTGCTTTGGACCAGATGGCACAGGGCCCAACATCCTTGTGGATGTCACAAAGGGAGTTCAGTATCTGAATGAGATAAAGGACAGTGTAGTGGCTGGTTTCCAGTGGGCAACAAAAGAAGTGAGTAAAGATAGGTTATGTATTTTAATTCATGCTTGGACATTCATACAGTTTGGATTATAATAAAATAATTTTGTGTTACCTTACCAGGGTGCACTCTGTGAGGAGAACATGCGGGCAGTCCGTTTTGACATTCATGATGTCACTCTTCACGCTGATGCCATCCATAGAGGTGGCGGTCAGATCATTCCCACAGCCCGTAGAGTTCTGTATGCCTGTGTGCTCACTGCACAGCCAAGACTGATGGAGCCCATTTACCTGGTCGAGATTCAGGTACACATGGTGGATTCCTGGAACAGAAAAACAAGAGTGCAATCTTGATGCCGTTAACATCTTTTCTTCTCCCCTCCAGTGCCCAGAGCAGGTAGTTGGTGGCATCTACGGTGTGCTGAACAGAAAAAGAGGTCATGTGTTTGAGGAGTCCCAAGTGGCTGGGACACCTATATTTGTTGTAAAGGCATACCTACCTGTAAATGAATCATTCGGTGAGTTAAAACTTCAGATCTGAGAGCAGCTTGATAAGTTTGTTCAAAATGAAAGCAATAGGACATTGACGTCATCTTAATATCCAACAATAAATACATTGGTTATAGCAGTTAAACACATTTTTGAGCGGTGCCAAATGTTATACATGTTTCTGTACAGGTTTTACAGCAGACCTGAGGTCTAACACTGGCGGACAGGCCTTCCCTCAGTGCGTGTTTGACCACTGGCAGATTTTGCCAGGTGACCCCTATGACACAAACAGCAAACCTAGCCAAGTTGTGGCTGAGACCCGTAAACGCAAAGGTCTGAAGGAGGGCATCCCAGCGCTAGACAACTTCCTGGACAAACTATAAATTTATCTGGATTGTGTACGGTAATTTAAGATATTAACCATACAATGTTAACGTGATGACTCTGAAGTGTACGGCAAAATGTTTACACAGAAAATTAATAGAGCTTAACTTAAATATTCAAAGCTGCACAACCTTGCAGCAAATTAAATCAGAGCACGTTAATCTTGTGTGGATGTGTCCATACATAAAGTACAGCCAACACAACACAGCAATCTGGACATGATTAAACTTTAAAAATATATTTTTCCAGATGAACATGAAATAATACTCTTATCACTGTGTATTGATTTACATGTCTTAGGATGTATATGTATCATCTTAAACTGTTCCCTCCTTTGGGCAAAGAATTCAAGATTCTCAACAGCTTTACCTGTGCCATTGTTAATGTAGAGCGATGTCGATTAAAAACCTCAGCCCTGACTGAGAGGGACAATAAAAGCACTGTATCAACATTTACAGCACATCATTGTTTGTTTGTTTTTTACATCCATTATATAAGCATCTTCGAATCAAAATAGTACATAAGTAACAAGGAGGAAATTCTAAAAAGAAGAACAACCACTCGCATGCCTTCAGACTGTCAAAATGACAGTACGTTGTATGGCTCATAATTCAATAAGTCAGACCATATAAGATGAATTCAAACTGCAACTTGTGTCTATTAATTAAGCCATTAGCAATAAATGCCAATTTCTAAAAGACTTTATGATATTTTATAATCCTCATCCTATATCAAATCTTTGATGCATAATCTAAAAAAAAAAAAAAAAAAAAATGAATGGCTTCATTTTCATTACACATGTAGCTGCTGGTTGTTAAATGACCAAGAACCATGAAATTAGACAAATTACTCCCCCAGTTTTACCAACAATCATATTACAGTTTCTGTGGTGAATACGTTAGATGTGTTAAGATAGCAAAAACAACTTCCATATAAAATTACAGATTCAAAATAGGTTTACCGCATCAGCAACAGGGAATCTAATGGCCCTTGAGCAAATAACCACAAATTCAAATAATTAAAAAAAGATCTGCTGACACATTCTGCCTTGATATCAGAGAAGTAAACATTTTTTAAAATATACAACACAGTTTTTATTGCTGTAACGGAAGTCTTTTAACAAAAAGAAATTGCACTGCTGAAACTGAAGAGACAAATAAAGTGAGCTGCCGCTGAAAACCTGCTTCCGTTTCAACTGCAGAAATGCCGAAGCAACACACACAATGGAGACAAGAGTGCCGTTATTGGACGTGTCTGAGCTTTCCAGTCCACTCATTTATGCCATTTGTTTTGCTCTGCTCTTCCAATCAAATAGCTAATGGAAGAGAGTCAATGTGTTACTGACAGTGTCCCCAATTCGAGGGAAACAGCTTAATTCAGGTTTGCATTTTAAAACAGTATTGTTGCTGACCCAGTCAGAGATTTTCTTAGCAGTCCTTCTGGGTCCTTGTCAAAACATGATTCTTGAGGTCCATAGTCAAATGTCAAAACTGTTTTCGCTTAGCTGACTTGACTTGAGTGTAGTTGTTTTGGTGACTGGCCAATAAAGATGCACCAGGATTCAGTCAAGAGAGATAATGTCTGATAGGCCTGAAGATCCTCCCGTGATGACACCCGTCTCATGACTCGAGCTGCTGCTATGGGTTGCCGTCTCGTACTGTGCTGAAGAGGAAACCAGGCTGGTGCTGGCGGTGGCACTCTGAAGGCTGCTGGAGAGGTTGTCTAAAAATATGGGGCCTCTGTAATGTTGCTGAAGAGACAAAGGAAACTAGAGGTAAAAAGCAGTAGAGACTATTAAAATATGTAACATGCATGCAATCCTAATATTTGTTTGTAAGAATATTTCACACATACCTGGGGGTCCCCTTGAATTAGAGAAAATAAATCAAGACCTTTGGGAAAGATGTGTATGGTATGACATGTTAGTATTCATGTTGAAGCTTGAGCACAAATGTAAGCATATTTGATTGGATGGCAGACTGGATAAGTACATACTTTGCATATCTGTGGGAATAGTGGATAAGGTCGAATGGTGGAATGGAACGGAGTAGTCCGCGATTGATGAGGTCAGGTATGAGGTGTCCAGCGTCTGGACATTTGGCACCCGGACAGTTGATGGCTGATAAGTCAAGACCCTAAAACATAAAAATAGGAACATATGAAAACCAATAAACTGAAAGCAACTTTATTATAAAGAAATGGAGGTTTGCGCGTTTTGCTAGGTCTCGGAGTGCATGCAAAGAAAGCCTTTTAATGACACTGTTTAAGGCACGTCCTGCAGTTTAGCTAGAGTAGACTGCATTTCAACATTCACTTATTTGGCCGATTTGGATGATAAGTTTAGCTTAGGGAGGAGCGAAAGCGCACCACTGAATGCAGCAGCGGCACAATAATCGTTTTACCTTGTTTATCTTGTTTTCATAATTGATGGAAGCCAAAATTCAAAAATCAATTAGATTTAAATCGCACAGTCCTAGTAGCGATACACCACCGTTCCAACATCTTTTGTCCAATTTCAATGCCTTATCCAGTTATTCATGATTTAATAAAACATAAATAATAATGATATTTTATAATAATAATTTCTGCATAATAAACATTTTAGAGTACAAAAAGCTAGCGTTCCATTATTTTTATCAAGATTTGATCAAACTGCATTTCTTTCACAGGTCTAGAAAATCTTATTTTTAAAACACCCTAATTTTTCAGGTTTTACCATATGGGCAATTCTGCATTTATTGTACAGTTCAGAGCGCATTCAAAATATGGTCACAAAAGGGCAAGGCTTATGAAAGAGGTACAAAGAAATGCCTGGTGTGATTTGTATTGAATGATTTAACACAAACCCTTTGCTGTGCATCTCCTCAGCCTTTGACATGTAGACACAGCGCTTTTTCAGAGGAGGATCGCTGTCCTCGTCATCATCAGACGAGCTCTCTAGCGTAAGGTCAATTACGTCTGCTTTTTTGGTACTGCCGGTTTCTGGGGGTGGCACCACTGCACTTTGTCTCACTGGGACAGCACCTAAGGGGCCATTAAATACTTTCAAAATGCATAAAAAAAAAATGGAAATCCTATTTACAGTCAGTTAAAACCTAGCACACAAAGATAGAGCTCACACATTTATAAATGGTAATAAACCTTACAATCAATTTTTGGGATACATGGAGATGACACTTTCAACGTCTCCTTCTTTGGTCTCATTGGACACCAAGTTCCATCCTCCTGAAACTTGATTTCATCAACATCTGTGCAGTCATTGAGTATTTCCATGAAGAGCCTGACAAGTAGAGAGTGCCCAGTTTACTCCATGCACATTATTATCTCAATAAAGGCCAAAATATTCAGGGATTGTGGTTGAAATGGCACCTCAGCTTCAGTGAAAGTAATCTCACCCATCTATAATCAGACTCTCATATGTGGCTTTTTTGTCACAGACAGGACAGATCCAGGTGGGCTTCTTCTCATTCATTTGCAGGTATAGAGCGGCATCAAAGCACTGCAGGTGGGAACAGGTGACAGCTCGGCAGGGTACCGTAAGGCGCATCTTGCCAAGCTATATGAAAAGAAGACTTATTTGGTCACACAAAATTCTATTTTGTATTGTCATGCTACAATCAGCACAGTAAACAAAAACTTAAACCTGTTGTCTAAAGTGACACATGTCAGTTAAGATCTTATGGATGCAGTAACTTACTGGGCACATGAGTGAGACTCGTAAACTAGTTGTGGCGATTTCACTGTCAGGATCTGCAGTGAGTTTTTCTTTGACTGTTACAGGAGTAAAGAAGGGGTGGATATAATACATTGTCAATAATTCAGTCAGTTAATTAAATATAAGAATGAAGAAGCTAATTGTTACAGAATTCATGACAATGAACACAAATAATGTAAAGAGGGAAATGTTGTCTCACTTAATGCTCTGGAGTGGTCAGGATTTCTGATCCCCTTCATTCTTAATCTCTGTAGTAACAGTGGGGAAGTCAGCTGCCGCACCAGATAAACAGACATAGAGTATGTCTGCAGAAAACAAGATGGAAGTACATACAAATGCTTAACAAAATGAAATGGCTGAAGCAGAGCTGTGGAAATGTGTACTGGCACTTTGCATACCTTCCCTATTTCAGGTGCCCATGTGACTACTATCTGATTGGGTACAGCAGATGACAACCTGACCAGCGATGTGATGTTCAGTGGTCTGCCGGGTCTTTTCTGCTCTACACCATTCTTAGGAGGTGGTGCATATCCCTGTGATAACCATATCAGATCAGCAATTATATAAATGTACAGTTAGAGGTCAGCAAGATTTTTTTAAGGGTTAGTTGACCCAAAAATTAAATTTCTGTCATTAAGTACTCACCCTCATGACGTTCCAAACGAGAATACTTTTTTGTGCACAAAAACATGAAAAAATAATGACTGTGTTTTTATATATATATATAACGTTATTTTTGTTTTGTTTTTGCACACAAAACATTCTCGTCGATTCATAACATTAAGGTTGAATTTTAACGATGTCTTCACTACTTTTCTTGACCTTGAATGTGGTAATTACGTTGCTTTCTATGGGAGATAAAAAAAACCTCTCAGATTTCATTAAAAATATCTTAATTTGTGTTCCGAAGATGAACGAAGGTCTTACAGGTTTGGAACGACATGAGTAATTAATGACAGAAATTTCATTTTTGGGTGAACTAACTGACAGTAAAAATGTTAAACTGTTACAAAAGATTTATACTTCAAATAAATGATTTTTTTTGTAACAACTTTCTATTCATCAAAGAAACATGTAAAAATGCATCATGGTTTCCAAAAAATATTAAGCAGCACATCCGTTTTCACCATTGATAATAATAAATGTTTCTTGAGCACAAACTCAGCATATTAGGCTAAAGTGTATCTAGATAGACACATCTCACAGGTTTTTAATATGCAGTGTTTTCATCCCTTTTAAAAGCCTGTGCAACAGCCATTAAAACATTGTTTGAACAAGATGTACAGTATTTTGACAGTATTACAATCATCTTCCAAATTTTCTATGAGCAGTGTTTCTATTTAATTACATGATGCATTTAATCAGTAATAAGCAATCTCTATTTAATTTTTTTGTTGTTGGAGGATTATGAAAATTTAAAGCAATAAAAGTTTTTTTTTTGTGTGTTGAATATCTCTGTTACCTTATTAAAGTGCACCACGTTCTTGGATTCAGTCTGCATTAACTTGCCAATATTGATTGTGTACACATCCAGCGTTGTATTATGATCGTGTTTAAAGTCAAAAATATCTCCTCAAACAAAATGAGCGTTGTGGTTTGGTATTCCGGTGATCTCATGTGACAGGTTGTCCTGCCCTCAAGCTAGTAAACACGTCATTAGAGAAGAGATGTTGTTGCAAGCGGAAGGGGAAGTTATTTTGATTAGAGATTACAAGGGCACATAAATTAGAGAAAAAAATTAATAAATATATGTACGTGTGCACAGATAAATCATTTATAATAAATACTGCAATATTCCATAAATAAATAAGAATTGTCAATTTTGATTTCATGGTGACTGAGTTAGAAACAGTTCAACATTTAAAATGCCTCAAGACCTCTATGATCTGTTGCACTTCTAGATGTTGAACAAAAAATCCTGCATTAACCTCCCCTTCTATTCAGAGTGTGGCCCTCAATAAGCCTAATTACACAGGGTTTTGTTGTTCTAACGAGTCATATACATTTATAAGAATTAGTTTTGGAAAACACATTAAACATGTCTACATACAGGGAGGGGAAAGAGCTTCCCATTGACTTTGATGCACAGGCTGTTTGGATAATTGTCCTCTTGTGGACAACTGGTCTCTGCTAGACAAAACCTAGAATCAAAACAAAACAGAACATCAATTCTAAAATTGAGATTATGGTGACAACATCTTTGTACATGCTGCTGAATCTTGATATACAAATGACAGTATGGGAAAAGCAGCACACTGAGTTGGTTCTTACCGTAGCTGAATTTGAACCATGTAGTCCCTTCTTCCACCTGGAAGGAAGTCCCTATGCAAAAGGTTAAGAACAACAAAGAACCAACAAATTTCAGACAAGAGGTAAAAGACAAAAGTCATATTAGAAGTCATTTAAGTCATTTAGTTCTTACCGAGAAATGCAAACTTCTCTCACTTGTTGTGGAGTCAATGCAAATATGAAGTACTTCTCATGATGAAACCTCTGAACGGCATGGGTCCCTTTAAAACAAAAACAAGTGTATAGTTTTAAGCCTATGACAGAGGCAAAGAGGAAACCATGTACAACCCAGCTGATGGGATTAGTTTACATACACTACCATTCAAATGTTGGGGGTTGGTAAGCTTCTTCTATGTTTTTTTGTTAAGGAGTCTCTTATGCTGATCAAAAATTCAGTAAAACAGTGAATTTGTAAAATATTATAACTTTTTAAAATATATTTTAACATGTTATTTATTCCAGTGATGGCAAAGCTGAGTTTTCAGAAGCATCATTGCTCCAGTCTTCAGTGTCACGTGATCCTTCAGAAATTATTCTAATATGATGATTTGCTGCTCAAGAAACATTTCTTATTATTATCAATGCTGAAAACAGAAAAGAGTGCTGCTTAATATTTCTGTGGAAACCATGATACATGTCTTCAAGATTTTTTGATGAACAGAAAGTTTCTTTATTTAAAATAGAAATCCTTTGTAGCAGTATAAATGTCTTCTTTACTATCACTTTTGATCAACTGAATGCATCTTTACTGAATGAATTTAATAATAAAAAAAAAACCATTGACCCCATACTTCTAAAAGTTAGTAATAGTGCACCTAAATCACACTGCTACACAAACTCTAACACTATTTTTTTTTGTTTATGCTTAAGGCTATAAATAATTTTATTAAATATGTGCGATGCATGTATCTATATAAAGCGGTATTCCACACTCTAATCAAAAGTTAATTTATTTTTAATTTCACCAAGCATTGAACAATTCAGGCATTTTGTATAAAATTACCTAAACTTGATGGCTTAATCAAGACATCCAGCACATCGTAAAATGGTAGGGCCTTCATCTGCACGTCCGGATGGACGGGGGCCATAAGTGGTGTGGGCTGCTGCATATTCATCATGGGCTTTGATTCATGAAACACAGGTGAATCGCAGCTCACCTGCTGCAGCTGCAGGTCTGAATGGCCGGTTTGCAGAGAAAGATCTGAGCTCACAATTGTGGCACCACTGTCTATGTGAAAGTAGGATTTAATGCTTGACTTTAGAGCCGCCAAATCTTGAAGACCATCAAATGTCCTTGGGTATCTCCGACAGTACAGTTCCTTTATTTTGATTTGCACGGCAGGACTACAACCACTCCTTAATAGATGCAAAGCCCTCAGCAATAGTTCATGCTTGCGACCGCTCTTATTCCTTCCAGCAAAACCTAACAGTACCTGGAGCTCTGAGACACGGAAACTTGATACCATATTCTGCAAAACAAATCCAGACAAGCCATAAAAGACTTTGAGATAACAAACACGGAAAAGCATATGGGCTGATCAAGCAACTTAACATTTGCCACAAAAGTTAGTAAGAAAAAACACCCTTTATGCCATGCAGTTTGACATGTTTTGCATTCATAATAAGAATTTCTAAAAAATAAAATAAAAATCAGTGCATCAATAAACAACATGGCATAAGCTGATGAAGTATGGTTACAACAGATTTTTTAAAGAACCAAAAGGTGTCATTTGTAAACAGATTAATTAATGAATAATTGTGTGAATTGAGGTGACAACCCACCCAAATACACCCATTCCAGAAACCCCAGAGAAATAAGAAAATCTCAACTGACCCTTCATTACATGGTCCATGCTTGATTGTTCTTATGTGTTAATCCTTTTTTCTTTAAAAATCCTTAACAAATGACCGAAATGCATCTAAAATGTTAAGAATAATTCCAAGACCCATTAGATGAACATCAAGAGCATAACAAAGGACAAAACACAGATGTTCACTCTGATCCTATGAAAAATGAACTGGAAAAATAGCTATGTGGGATGCTTCTGAACAATTTACAAAACAAAATAAAGCAGTCAAATAATGTCAATATAATTAGTACACAAAAGCAGGTGTCTAACGCCAACACACGGTCTATATTGGTTATAGCACAGTTGTGTTGGTGCTGATGCTTAAGTACAACGCATTACATTAAACTTGAGAAAGATGATTTTCGCACAATGCCAGTAAAAGATGTTCTCGAGACAAATGTGGTGATGAAACGCTCAAAGTAACAGGAATCAGGTTTGTCTTCAGGCTTGTAAACAACACTGTCAATGTGTCCCTTGTTAATGTTTAAATCGCTATTTAATGTAAAACGTGCGTCCACTTGGATTTACACACACGCAATTAGGACACACTAATTATATTCACGCATGCAAATACACGTTATAAACCAAACTACACCTGTGGGTACATGTAGACATTGTCAATTGCTCTCGGACGCTAGCTAACAAAAGACCAACCAAAACAATTCGAGCAGTCAAGAAATTGTAACGTAAAAAACTTTTTACCTGCAGCGAACAGTCGTCAAGTTCAGTTAGGCATTATAATAAAGCGTTTTCATGCAGTGAAAGATGGTAATGAAAGCAGTGATATTTTGAGGCTGTTCTTCAATGTTTGTGTAGCAGCTCAAGAGCTAAAAGAGTAGCTGGTTGGCGGCTAACAAGCTAAACACCATCCATCTAACGGAGTGATGTGACGTCTCTCTATTAACTATAAAGAAAATAACACATGGGCAGCAAATCGACCGGTAAAATAGCATAATAAAACGGTAACTGCAAAATGTCTTCAGAATATGAAAAACAAAAAGAAGTAACCAGCTATCATTGCACTTTCGCCTACCCGTAACTCCTCAATATCCGCCATTTTCTGGCTGCGCTCATCCTGGCCAGTCCGGAGATGTCGGGTCACGTGACACAAGCCTGGGTTAAAGGGGTCATTTTATACATTTTTTTCTTTAAATCCCCCCCAGGGGTCCACTTATAATGTTAGTAAACGTTTTCTTCGTCAAAACAGCCATATTTAGCTTTCTACGACCATTTCCCACGCTCTCTTTGACCGTTTATTTGGGGTGCTGTGTCTTTAAGAATTTCTCCCGGGAAGAAGTTCATACATATGTGACTTCCATTGATTTCGGTGTGCTGTTTACTTGCCAAGAAGCATTTTAGAACCAAGGCAAACAAAATGAAGGCCATTTAGGGCCTCATCAGACTTCCAAGGGTGCCTCAAGATGACTTAAAGGGTTAGTTCACCCAAAAATGAAAATTCTGTCATTAATTACCCACCCTCATGCCGTTCCACACCCGTAAGACCTCCGTTTAGAGGTAATTAAGATATTTTTGTTGAAATCCGATGGCTCAGTGAGGCCTGCATAGCCAGCAATGACATTTCCTCTCTCAAGATCCATTGATGTTCTAAAAACATATTTAAATCAGTTCATGTGAGTACAGTGGTTCAATATTAATATTATTAAGCGACGAGAATATTTTTGGTGCGCCAAAAAAAAAAAAACTTAACGACTTATATAGTGATGGCCGATTTCAAAACACTGCTTCAGTAAGCTTCGGAGCATTATGAATCAGTGTGTCGAATCATGATTCGGATTGCGTGTCAAACCGCCAAACTGCTGAAATCACGTGATCCGAACCGCTGATTTGACACACTGATTCATACGCTCCGAAGCTTCAAGAAGCAGTGTTTTGAAATTGGCCATCACTATATAAGTCGTTATTTATTAATTTTTTTTGGCGCACCAAAAATATTCTCGTCGCTTTATAATATTAATATTGAACCACTGTACTCACATGAACAGATTTAAATATGTTTTTAGTACATTTATGGATCTTGAGAGAGGAAATGTCATTGCTGCCTATGCAGGCCTCACTGAGCCATCGGATTTCAACAGAAATATCTTAATTTGCGTTTCAAAGATGAACGAAGGTCTTACGGGTGTGGAACGACATGAGGGTGAGTAATAAATGACATTATTTTCATTTTTTGGTGAACTAACCCTTTAAAATGATTTTTAAAAAAGACAAAACGAGCATTAAAAAAATTGTTAACAACTTTTTTTTTTCCTTTTCTTTGAAGAACCAAGGTCCTACTCAATAAAAAAACAAAACAACAACAAAAGTGCAAAAAGTTCTGAACATTATAATATTTTCTATAATTTTTTTTCTTCCTGTGCCAAGCTCTAAAACATTTTATCTGGCAGAGTAAAACATATTTTCCTTCAGCCTCCACTAAATCACAAGTGATTGGACCTTTGAGTATTGTTGTGGACTGTTATGCTATTTATGTATTTTATCATTCACAAAAAAAAAAAAAAAAATTGGTCTTAATACAAGTCTGTTTCATACAGGCCAAATTAGAAGTGTTTTCTAACAATCTTTATTGTTATTCTTCATCAAAACCTTAGAAGACGCAAAGAACAGGCCTAGCTAAAAAGAAAACAAATGTTCTTAAACATATAAAGTTTGGTTTATTTAATCTTGTAGATTTCAGTGTTAGGCAACCATTTTCCATCATTACACATCTTTACATATAAGATTAGGCTTAAAGATCACTGAAACACAAAAGAAAGAAAATGATCACAACAATTATTTTTCTTCTGATTTTCTATTTCAGAATTGGCTGGTGAAGTTCTTTTCAACCATGTTGTTCAGAAATATGAGAACACATCGGTTATGCCTTATATATAACATAGTATTTAAAGATGATAAGGATCTGAATTTCACAACGATTTGTCTTTGTCACTGAACTATTGGACATTAAATGCTGATTTTCTGGATGACAGTTGCAGCCTGTTGTCCAGCAGGTGGGGCTCAGAGCAAACCTACCATAAGCAGGTTCTGGTTATCAGTCCTCTATTTTAACTCTAATGCTTAAACTATTCTAGTGTTAGAGCTAGTCCTGGACCAGCATAAGAAAGTACCTTATTCCTGGAGTAAGCTATAAACTGATGAGTACAGAAAGCTTGCTTTTGAAGTGAGAAATGTTATAAATTTATGAGATAACGGTAATATTTATGAGGTGAATTATAGATTACTTGTATGTTGCCCTTTAAAACTTTAAAAACAGAATTGTTGTATTCCATTTGTTTATGTCTGAACCAATGTAAATTTTGTTAACACTTTATTTTAGTGTCTTCGTTACGCATGTTACATGTACTTACATGTATAGTAATAATAATGTAAATATAGTAAATAATGCATAATTACATGTAACTAACCCTAAACTAAACCCTGTTCCTAACCCTAACCCTAACCTATTCCTAGCTCTAACAGTAAGTACATGTCTTCAATTAATATTACTCAGTACTTAATTGTATAATTACACTGTAACAAGGACACCTTAAAATTAAGTGTAACCTAATTTTTTTTTTTTTTGGGTCATGTTCCATATTCTGTTTATATGATTAGATTTATAAGAAACCATTTGAATGCCTGCTGTACTTTCTCTAAAATCTGAGACAATTTGCTGACAGAAAGACATTGCAAAAATAACCTCTTTGTAATATTTCTGAGATATTTTATAGGTATTAAAGAGGAGATGGCTTAAATTGCATGACTGAAATGGGTTGTTAATTTGTAATAACTTTGACAATTTGCAAATCATTTTCAGAATGTTTAGATTAGCACGGTGGCCTCACAGTTTCAACTTTCAACTGTTTACTAATTGCATTCCAGTGGGCTAACCTCAGTATCACTGCTCAAGAGATTAAAGCTACACATTTACATGTCTTTCCCTCACTGGTTAGTTCAGCTGCCACATCACTGAAAACTATACGTCTGGACAGTTTCCCAGAGTAGTGCATGTATACTGAAATCTTGTTTCAGTTCCCCTCCTTCATCTATGAAATAAAGATTAAAACCACTTTTTTAGACCTTTAACCACTAAAATCATATGTTTGCCACTGTTGTTTTTTTACATTAAATTACATTTAATGTTTTTCACCACAGTGATATTTCAGTAGCCGACAGCTCAAACATTAAACAATTTTGGATCAAAATTAAACTTGATGATACAGTACCACAGGTTTAAAATAAATAGTTGGCCAATGGAACAAATATCAGAATAAGTACAATATCAGATGGCAACAATTGTTTAAGGAACTGTCAGACTCAGTGATCTGTTTGTGGAGTCAAATAATCCTCCACATTACATTATTTGTTTTCTGAGACATTGTAATGTACAACAAATACAATTAGAAGTAAATCTTAAATATCTAACTTGTGATTTATGAATAGTGTATGACGCTTTTTGCTGTTTGACAATACAAGGTTAGCCTATATATTTGTGATTGAAGAGGTTGAAGTGTGTTGAAGTCCATGACCTAGGTAAAGTGCCCATGGCATCTAATTACCCAGCCTTTCCCACTTGAGCAACCTGCCATAAGAAAACACTCACACATAGACACATAAAGACCTGCCGCAGAAAAAACACACATAGAGGCGCACATACACCTTAGCCTTTATTAACCTTAGCTCGTGTTATTGGCAGTACTAGACAGAGACAAGACCCCAATTACTGTTGAAATCAAAGTTGCTACCGTTAAAGCTGCGGTGGAAGCATGTGGAGGTTCAGAGTGCTGGAGTGGCTTGTTAGTCCGCTTAGTGCTCGTCCATTGGGACTCTCCGTTTCAAATACCTGTCTCTCAGAGCATTGTTATTCAAACGGAAAATCGAACAGCCCAATGTTGCTCTGGTCATTCTGTCAAGTACACACCATGCTGTGGGCAATGGTTAACAGTAAATTGTAATTTACAGTCAAGTTCAGACATAACACCTTTTGTATGTTTGCCTCATAGCCTTGGATAGTGTTGCATCAACACATGTTAATTATTTAGAATAACATAAGTTGACTTTATCTAATTGCACACTGATATAGACAGACAGAACACTCTTAATTTACACCATCTGTTGAGCTGAGTTAAATATATATATATATATAAATGACTGGCTTACAACAAATCATATCACCAATCCCAAACCTTGTCTTTAAAGCTAATGTGATGCATTAACCTGAGGCATTCAAAAAGCACAAAACATTTATTAATATTTGAAGAAAGGCACACAGGGAGGCAACAGACATACTGCATGGGCTTGAAAGAGCATATACTGTACATCATGGCAAGATAAGGCATATTTTAGACAGATTCAGAGTGGCTTGTAATCTTGCTTTAAGTATTAATGCCTCTGAATAAAAAGGATAAGCGTCTCATGTTTAACAACAGATGCATTAAGGATTTTATTTATACCTATTAGACATTCGTCTATCCTCCCAGTTAAGGTTAAACAAAACCAAAACAAACTTTAAACAAAACAAACATGGATTAAAGCTTAGACTGAAAGGATTATAACATTCCAAAACATTAGTAGGTTATTTCACCTTTCCAAGGTCTAACAGTTTGAGGTGTGTTTAATTTAAGCAATATGGTATGAGTGGGAGTGTGCTATCGTTCATTCATTAACCATTTCAGTCATATCCGACTCTTGGTGTTTCTAAGGGCCATCTCTCGCCATACGTGGGAGACTGTCCATGAATGTTCTTGACAATGATTTTTCCAGGGTAGGTTGCTAGGTTTTTCCCCAACCCTCCCCATTATAGGTCACCGTGATTTTGCCAAGTAAGACATGTTAATGGATCAACATATTTTGTTGATCCTGGAACAACATTCCTATCCGAAAATTTAGTCCTAACCTTTTCCCAACCCCCTAAACCTAACCCTACCAATAACTTATCCCTAAAATCAAAGGGAAATGATAGTTGAATAACACTGTTGTGGAAGTGTTAACCCAGGTTGTAAGCCTAAACTTGACATAAATGGTAAACTTGTCCCTCAAATCTGATTGGTTGATTGGAATGTTGTTCCAGGATCAACAAAGATGTTGATCCAGGAAATCACGTTCACCCCCCATTACATGGCTTGGGGCTCAAACACACACATTCACAGCTACAGACAATTTAGGGAGTGTACTTTACTGTGTAATAATACTCACAGTGCAAATAGCCATAATTCACAATATAGCAGGGCCTTTACGAATGTTATTTAAAGGGTTAGTTCACCCAAAAACTCATTAATTACTCACCCTCATGTCGTTCCAAACCCATAAGACCTTTTATTCATCTTCGGAACACAAATTTAAGCTATTTTTGATGAAATCCGAGAGCTCTCTGACCCCTCCCTCCATAGCCAGCAATTTAACAACCACTTTCAAGGTCCAGAAAGCTACTAAAGACATCATTAAAACCAGTACTGAGTTGGCATTCAGATGTATTTTATTCAAAAATATCTTAATTTGTGCTCCAAAGATGAACGAAGGTCTATGTATTTTTTGAGAGAAATAACAAACTGTTATTGAGACAGTGCAAAAAACAAAAAAAACAACATCTTCCAGACCAATACACTTTGATAAATCTATAATAATTATTTATATTTTACTGCTGTCAGAAAGGTTTTTGTAGAAAATGGCATAAGTACAAAAATCGCCTGTGTCATTTTCATACACAAAGAAAAGTAACTCCTGCTGTGGGTAACGTGAAGCTGAAATTTTGTTGTAACAACTAACACGAAAAAAAGTGTTCATGGCGAATCACCGGCTGTAAAACAAAGAACAAACTTTATTTATTTGTTCATCTGCTTTGATAAGATGTCCTTCATGTATACCGGTGCCTCGAAACACATTCATCCGCTTAGAGGAGCAGAGCCGAAGCACAATCAAAACAATGTCTGCATCCGAAATCGCACACTTCCCTACTATAAAGTAGACGAAAAACAAAATGTGACAAAAGGAGTATGTCCGAATTCAAAGAACTCATGAAAGAGTAGGCAAAAGTACACTGATGACCTCCTATATCTGGGGAGATTCTTAATTGTGCATACGATGGACACTTTACTATCCCATGAGGCCAAGGGGAAAGGATCATGACAGTGAAACGATGCAACTGATGCTGATAAATTATAATGACAACATGGCGAATGTAGTACGTCCCAATTACATTCACGCTACACACATTCATATAAAGAACACACTTTTTTAGCAATTGAAAAGTAGTTTTTTATTAAAAATAAGTACCTACTCAAGAGAGTATATCAGACACATCCAATGTTCTTTCAGAAGACGCCTGCAGTATATTAAAGCTAGAGCACAAAAAGCAGCAGGGGAGGGGAGGCAGTGCCCCTGTGTCAAAAAATTTCAATACTATATTCCTGCAATACCAGAGGCTGCAGTTTCAGGACTGGAGCTCGAGTACTGCATTTTTAGGATGCTATTTTTTGTGACCGCGCCACCTAACAAATTCTATTCCAAAAGATGCAAAGACTAAACCCACAGATATGATTACATTTTTATTATCTTTCCACCTTTCTTTTTTTTTTTAACGCAAGTGCGAGCATGGCCATTTTAAATTTGAATGTTCAAGGGTTTCGATGTCTGGTATCCAGTTATTTTAGCCGTGTAAAACAGTTAATTATGGTGATTGATGTTGGAAACTGTTTTTTTTTTTTATATTATTTTAATTAATTAACGTACTAATAAAAACACTAGTTTGTAGCGCAATCACTTTTATCGTTTACTGAACTTTAAGTGTAAGTCACACACCAGATGAGAAGTGCCACGCTGAGCTGCAGCAAATGAAATGCAAGTCTTGTACATACACTGAAAATATCTTGCATCCGTGCTGAAAAATAAGGTCTTTCTTTTCAGCAAAACTAAATTTAAAACCAGAATCATATATGTGAAACAAATTATTTCAAGAGGGTTACCAACAGTTGTGTTTATAGGGTTGATTAGGACAATATATCAGTGGTTGCCCACTGCTCTGGGTGTGTGTGTGTCCACAGTTTGCAGTGTGTCTCTGTTCACTACTCACTACTCCTAATGAGTGTGCACTAACTTGGATGGGTATGCAGAGGACAATTCCTAGTATGGGTTACCATACTTGGCCCTTCACGTCACTTTCACTTAAATTTATATAATAACTAAATCATTCTGAAAATTAATTTAAAAAATACAGAATTGATTAGTATGCACTCTAAAATAGCATAAACTTGTAGTACATACAAAAAACAATGGTCCTAGAAATGCAGACCATTGAACCAGTTAACATGGTCTAGAACCGCCACTAGCAAGTAATGTGCCAGTTATTATCATAAAATAAACCCTGTCAGGATGATACTTATGCTATTGTGCTAGATAGAAAATATTTGCATTGCGTCTGAAACGGAATACTTCCCTACTATATAGTATGTGAAAAACAGTATGACAAAAGAGTAGTATGTCCGAATTCATTGTATCCGAAAAACAGTAGGTGAAAAGTACCCAGATGACCTACTACTTCCATCGAGATTCTGAAGTGCACATTCGACACTTTACTATTCCATGAGGCCACGGGAGAGGATTTGTGAATGGCAGTGAAGCGATACAACTGACGCTGGTAAGTCACGTGACAGACACTGACAAGGGTTAACGCTTCTCATTTACCGTGCGTTCACACCGCCGCTGGCGAGTGTGACAAAGTGACAGGAAGTCATTCATTTTCAGTGTGAGCTGGCGGCGAGAGCGGCGCGGAATGTAGAGGTCCTCGCTTGAGAGGATTCTGATTGGTTGCCACAACTTGTCATTTACTTTGACCCTTCCGCCGGCAGCGGTTTGAACGCACAGTACAGCGTTGTTGGCAGGGCAGCCAAGGCGAATTTTGACACTCTCGTCGGCGGTGGTGTGAACGCACGGTTACGCTGCATTCACACGGGGCATCGGCGTCAACGCTTGATGGAGGGCGTGTCTGAAGCTTGGTGCTGACGCGACCTTCATAGTGACAACGGCCAATCACATTCCTTTGCACGAACGCAATAGCAATTGCTCTAGGGTATTTGCATAAGGCGATCTGATTGCCTAAACGCCTGCGTTGACGCTTTGAAAAGTTGAGAAATTTTCAGCTTCTGCCACGAGCAACGCGAGTAAAGTGACGCGATGGAACCCACAATTCAGTTCAGCAATGCTCCGTCGCTCGCTGCAGAAGTTGAAAATCTCTCAACTTTTTAAGTGCCAAAACAGGCGTCAGCCAATCAGATCACCTTATGCAAATACCCTGGAGCAGTTGGTAGCCAATTGCTTTCATGCAACACCGGAAAGTAATGTGATTGGCTGTTGTCACTATGACGGTCGCATCAGCGCCAAGCTTCAGACACACCCTCCGTCAAGCGTTGACGCTGGTGTCCCGTGAATGCAGCGTAACAACATGAAGGCTGTAGTACGTCAGAATTTCATTTATACTACCCATATTTATACTATGTAGAACATACTTTTTTCAGTTACTCAATTCAAATTCACACCCAGACAGCAGAAGCCAGAACTAGAACTATACGTTTTACAATTCTGAGTATAAACTTTTTTAAATGAAAAGTTATATTATGCATTCTATGACATCATCTGGAAGCCCAAATAGACTGGCAATAAAACCACCATTAAAATGTCTCTTTTGTAATTCAGTAATGGGGCAGTAATGTTGCATAGGACTGCATTTGTAAGGCAAAACAGAAAAATAAGCAAAGTACTAGCGTGGGCCAGCTGTGTTTGTTGGGATGTCAGCATGTTAGTGGCAGCACATTCATCATTGTGCGACATAGCTTTAGCTCTGCTTTGTGTGTTTTGGTGAATTTGCATTCTAAATGTTTCATATTATCTTCACAAAGGCAGGTGCAGCGCTGGCTTGGTATAGGATTCGAACACCTAGTCTCACAACAAGCAGACCGACAAAAAAGACGTTGCCTAGTAGGCTATTCAGTGATTTATCTCTGTTGATTTGGCATCCAGAAACAGCGTGATAGTCATTGGCTTCTGATGTGAAGCGTGACAATCCCGATGACGCAAAATGGAAAGCAGAACTATACATACAAATATCCACATTGACAACATCAACAGATTTTTCCCTTTGTTTCAAGATAATGTTTGGGCTATTCTAAACAGCCACTGACTTTCTCAATAAGCCATGAAAAGTCTTTTGTTATTTTGCTGAGCTGCGGTAGTGCTCAGATTAATCGTGCAAAACATGCCAACGAAAAACTGAACATATCAATGCTGCCATTATGCACTGCTTATTTATTTGTTTAAAACTTTGTACCTATGCACAGAATGAATACCAGAAAATGCAGAACTATAAAACTGTCATATATCATGATAAAGAAAAATAAACCTGGCATGTTTTACTGTCAGAAAGCATTGGGTTGAGCTGATGTTTGGTCAGCAAAATCCACTATAGACTATTATCAGTGGAACCATGTTAATCAATAGATGATTTGTGTATTGACTAGGTATCCAGTTTCCATAGCTTTTATCCCTATGGCAACCAGTGGTTTTGTGGCAAAACTACCATTTCCTTTCACATGAGAATATTTCTGATGGCTTTTTAAGTACCTTTCTGACCATCACATGGTCCATTTTATAAGGCAGGTCATGGACCATGACCTAGATAACTGCCTGAGGAAAATAATCCCATCACAATGCATTAGTGCCTGACGAGCCCTTATTTAATAAAAGGAATGCGCAACCCTCCCCCCATTATCATTCATTCTCACCATGTCAACGAACAAATAGATGGACATCCCATGTCCTAGTTGAAAAGGTGAGATCAGATGAAGAAAAAGCATCTGAATGTTTCACACAAATGGAAAAAGCAAGTCTAATGTGAAATCTGACGTTTGTTTTTCACCATTTAAAATTCTTACATTCCACATTTAAAAATAAATCATCAAAGACAACCTGGACTCACATAGATAAAGAGTTTTACAAACAGATTTAAACATCTAATGCTATACAGAAATGGAACTATAGACATAGATATTTTTATTTGATTATTTATTAATTAATTTTTATTATCAAGTTATATTAATATGCTAACTTCCGTTCCATCTCGGATGTGGAAGAATTTAGTATTTCACACATAATGGATCGTTCCTCTCAGGTTGCTTTTGAAGTGACACTCTCTTTGAGCTTTTGAGTAGCCCAATAAATTTCATTGCTGACTTCATCTTACCACACCCTTAGGCAAACCTGACAAAAGATAAAAGCCATCTGATCCAGGATCAGCAAAATACTGATACAAAATATCACTTTGCCTGAAGGTTTTTGTCTTTGAGGTACAATGACATTGATATGTTAAAAGAAATGAATACATTTTCAGAAATCCTTGATAAAACATACACTCTTAAAAGTGATTCCATAGAAGAACCAATTTTGAAAGTTTTCTTAGTGTGAAGAATATTTCTAATAATCTAAAGAACCTTTCTTTCTCTATAAAGAACCTTTTGTGCAATGGAAAGTTTCAATGGATGTCTAAGGTTCTTAATGGAAGTAGACATGATATCTTACATAACTTAATGAACTTCAGAAACAAATATTTCAAAAGCTTTGAGATCAATGGTGGATGTTTCAAATGATAAAGAAGTTATTCATATTTACTTAACACTAGTTTACTGATGCAAATAGAGATGCCAATTATGCATCTCATTATAACAATGATGATGACGACAGTAAATTGACAAGCAGATCTGTAGTCACTATTGTTAAGTTAACATAAAAAGTACTTGTCTTCCCTCAAAGAAAAAAAGTTTAGAATGAAGTTCTTCTTTTATGAAATCACAAATCTGGAAGCTAATTAATCAGTATTCAGAAGATGATACCATCGCTGGCATATGCTGCGGTTGCTAATTGGTATTGACAGCCCAAAGCCTGTGCTCTTAGATCAGCTGAGCTAATCATCTCTGACAGCCATGAGGTGATTCTAGTGAGGAATCCTGCTCCTGAGGTGAAAGTTCACCGCTGAATCAATGGTCACCAGGACAGCAGTGGATGAAAACAGCATCTTTGTTGTTGTTTCTATTATCAATGGCTCATCAGCCAGTGCATAAAGGTGTAAGATGAGTGAAAACAACCCACAACATAATCATGTGCCTTCATTTGATGAAGGTGGGAGACTTTTCCCTTTTCTTAATAAGGAAGCCTCAATGCAGATTGTGATCAATTACACCCTATAATAAACATCACTGTGCTGTCCAAGAATGACAAATCATCATATCCATAATTAACCTTATTAATTGACGTTGTTCTCTTGCTGGAACAGAAGTTCAGGCTAATAAAATCAAATTAGACAACAGGTAATATGCAGTCAGATTAGATGTTCTCAGATGACCCAGGACAGGGTAATCTAACCTCTTGGGACACATGACTAGTTTAATGCCTGTCAGTAATACTGGTCTAAATATATAAAAAAACAGAAACAAAGAAGAACATCTACACTATCAGTCTAACACATGACTGGCCTTTAAAAATTAAAGGATAAATATTAGTTTGCTCTGTCTTTACTGCTTTTAAGTGGGATTTTCCTATGACTTTTTAATGCAACTAAGTTTAACAAGATAACGTATTACTTAATAGCCTGGTTTCACAGACAGGGCTGAGATTTAGCCAGGAGCAGGCCTTAGTTAAATTAGGACATTTAAAGGTAGGTTATAGGCAATGTGTTTTATAAACACTTTTTTGTTATACTTGTTGAAACTCGCTTCACATCGCGATAGCAATCAATAATAGAAGTGGTCTAAATATTAAAATGTACATATTTTCTGTGGACTCAGATTTTTGCGTTTCTATGTCAACATATCATCGCCGAAATGAATCTGCAGCAGTCAGGTGGTACAAGTAAGAGCTTTTTAAGTTGTTTTATTGTTATGTGCTTTGAGACATGAGGTAATTTAAAGGGTTAGTTCACCCAAAAATGAAAATAATGTCATTTATCACTCACCCTCATGTAGTTCTACACCCATAAGACCTTTGTTCATCTTCAGAACACAAATTAAGTTATTTTTTGATGAAATCCGATGGCTCAGTGAGGCCTCTATGGACAGCAATGCCACTGAACTTCTCAAGATCCAGAAAGGTACTCAAAGCATTTTTAAAACAGTTCATGTGAGTTCAGTGGTTCAATCTTAATATTATAAAGCGACGAGAACACCAAAAAAAACAAAATAATGACTTTTCAACGATATCTATAGTGATGGGCGATTTCAAAACACTGCTTCGAATCTTTTGTTTCGAATCAGTGATTCGGAGCACCAAAGTCACGTGATTTCAGCAGTTTGGCATTTTGACATGCGATCTGAATAACAGATTTGACACAAAAGATTCGAAGCAATGTTTTGAAATCGGCCATCACTATAGATATCGTTGAAAAGTCATTATTTTGTTTTTTTGGTGCACAAAAAGTTTTCTTGTCGCTTTATAATATTAATACTGAACTCACATGAACTGTTTTAAATATGTTTTTAGTACCTTTATGGATCTTGAGAAGTTCAGTAGCATTGCTGTCTATAGAGGCCTCACTGAGCCATCGGATTTCATCAAAAAATAACTTAATTTGTGTTCCGAAGATGATCGACATGAGGGTGAGTAATAAATGACATTATTTTCATTTTTGGGTGAACTAACCCTTTAACGCCGTCTCTCATCTTGTAGCACTTCACAGAGTCTGCTGTGTGTGTTTATGTGTTTTGAAGGAGGTGTGACTTTGGAGAGCTGAAGGAAAGGAGGGTGGGATCCAGAGCCGTTAAATAAGAGGGTCCATACCAGAGCCATTATGATTTTGTGGGAGCTATGAATAAAAATAAATTATATAATTCACATTTTCTCATTTTATTTGTCTTATCCTATCATTTTAGTGAGTAGAATGGGTAAATTCGGGATAAATCATTTTTTAAATACTATACTAAAAAAAAAAAACTTGAGAGGACTCTCTTCTTGTTCTGTTCCCGCTGTAGTTTATGCTTGTGCTAAATAGCGGGCTAACTAAACTAAATAGATATTTATTCATAGTTTTTTTTTTTTTTTTTTAAATAAACCCACAACTAAAGGTGAGGGGGCTCTTACTCTGACGCTCTTGAATCTACGCAACTCGGAAAAGAGGCAGCTTTCTCTGCATTAGGTATAGGCATAAGATGTGTTATTGACTCTTTGTATAGCAGTCATTCATTATAAATTTTAAATGTAGAAGGTATGATACATATAACTGTATGAAATGTAGAGTATATGTTAGATATATAGCCACCATAGACTTAGAGGGCCAAGTCTTGCAAATAGTTTAAACTGATTACTTCTCTACTGTAGTATAACTTATTTTTTCGTACTTACTTTTATTTATTCCTTTACACCCCACAGTGCACTTGTGGCCCGTCTGCCGGTAGGTGCCCCCAAGTGCAAATGTGAGACCCTGCCTATGGTGGGATCTCATGCTTTCAAAGCTAGCTTGCTGTTGCTAGCCTCTCCGAAATCGCCTACCCTACCTTTAAGTGGCTTTTTTAAACGTGCCTTAGAAAAAAGAAAAAAACCAAAACATTACTGGTTTGCATCTTGAGACAAAACAATAGCACTGATATATTGTCAGTACAAGTTGCATTCAGTTGAGACAGCTCAAACATGCATTTTAGTCTGGGACTAGGTTTACGCCTCGTCTGTGAAACCGGGCACACAAGTGTAGTCCCACGTCATTTAATTCAGATTGATGCTGTAATTATTATATGGATTGAGACATTTAATGCATTTTATTGTTTTTAAAGTAAAAAACTGGAATTTAACAAACAATACTTTTGGTTCCATTACGCATTAGCCTCACAAAACTCTTCGTCTACCTGTCCTGAACTTAAATTGATGGTCTCCCTGACTTTATAGTACCTCCATTGATTGTGAAGGTGCTTGTCAGTGATGCATAAAATTAACACTGTGTTATAGGGCATGGATTTCTGTCAGGCCCTGACAAGATAACCCATTATTGGACGATGCTGCTAATTTGTTTTTGTTTATTCCGAAGTGTAATGTAACACTCCTTGAGCCTCAATGATAACTCTATTACCCGCAAATCCCAGGAAAAACCATTGACAGACACTAATCTTGGCCCTACTCCTAATTACATCAGGTTCTTGGGTCTTAATGAAGCGATCTTTACTCCATTTTAGCTGCTTAATGCTGCACACACCCCTGGCATCATTAGTTTAATTGCCTGCGTTTGCAGTGCGGGATTTTGACCTTTGTCCAGCCGAGTCAACTTTTTCTGCCTCCGTCTTTTTCCATTTTGTCTTTGTGGTTACTGTGAAAACGAATTGCTGATATTTGCTCTATAATACAGAGCAGCTGTTATTTTAAATTCGGGACCATCTGCTGTTTCCACTTAATCTAATTATGTTTTAATATGAACATAATGAGGTTGAAGGTCGTCTTGCACTGCATACATCTTGTCGATTAATGAACACTTGTTGCTCGATTTGCCTTTTGAGTGAACAACTCTTTAACACAGTCCTTTGTCAGTAAACGGGCTGATCAACAATTAAAGGGTTAGTTCACCCAAAAATGAAAATTCTGTCATTAATTACTCACCCTCATGTTGTTCCAAACCCCTAAGACTTGCGTTCATCTTCAGAACACAAATGAAGATCTTGATGATATCTGAGAGCTTTCTGTCCCTCCATAGACATCTACGCGACTATCACTCTGACACTTCAAAAAGTTCAGAGATCATAAAACTAATCCATGTGTATTTAGCGGTTTAGTCCAAATTTCTGAAGAGACTCGATCCCTTTATATGATGAAAAATTTAATTTAGGCTTATATTCACATATAAACATTCATCAACTCACACATCAGTTGTGGTAAACAGAAGCTCAAGCATGTTTGCTTGCCGCGTGCCAGAACCAGTGAGGTTCATTCTCGTTTGCTACGCAGCACTTTGAGCTGCCACAAGAGGTTTGTCTTCGTGCTTCATTCAGGTTCGGTTGAGCTCCTGTTCATGTTCGCTGATCAATGTTTTAATCTTTTCATCATTTAAAATGATTGAGTCTCTTCAGAAAATTTTGACTAAACCGCTCAATTCATATGGATTAGTTTTACAATCTCTTTATGAACTTTTTGAAGTGTCAAAGTTTCAATTGCGTAGCTGTATGGAGGGACAGAAAGCTCTCAGATTTCATCAGAAATATTTTAATTTGTGTTCTGAAGATGAACAAAAGTCTTACGGGTTTGGAACGACATGAGGGAGTAATTAATGACAGAATTTAAATTTTTGGGTGAACTAACCCTTTTGAGTGACCTATCATTATTAGTATTCCAATCTTCAGTTTTCAGTTAAAGTGTGGATTTTGTCAAGTTCATGTTAAAATCATTAGCCTGAATGTACTGTAATTTGCTTTAGATAAAAGCATCTGCCAAACATTCGCAGTACTGTTCAAAAGTTTGAGGTCAGTAAAAATGTTTTAAAAGAAACATAATTCAAATATCTGCCATCGTATTGAATTGTGTATTTATCAAAGAATCAAAAAGAAAATCGAATTAAGCAGCACAACTGTTTTCAACATTGATAAGAAATGTTTCTTGAGCAGCAAATCATCATATTAGAATGATTTCTGAAGGATCATGTGACACTGAAGACTGGAGTAATGATGCTGGAAATTCAGCTTTGATCACAGGAATAAATTACTTTATAAAATATATTCAAACAGAAAACAGTTCTTTTTAATTGTGATAATATTTCACAATATTACTGATTTTACTGTTTTTTTTTTTTAATTAAACAATCATTAAACATTTAAGACCAATATTAAATAGTAAATCAATATTAAACTTTTTTTCCAATGAGACTTTTATTTATTACAGCAGTTATGAAAACATTTGAAACCAAAAGAAAAACTCAACTGGACATTAAAGTGGAAAGCAGTACTTTATTTCTAATTATGCTACAAGTCAATGGCAAAACAAACAAACAAAACAAAAAAAATCTTTCACCAGTTTTTTTTCTTCTTTTTTAACCCCTGAGCACCACAATCCAGCTTTCCCATAATGCACTGGATTTATCCAAAGTGAATAAAAGGAAAATAAGCTTCATACACAGCGTATAATAGGATCTAATATCTACCAGCATAGCATCGTTGACATAGCTAAACAAGGTAAACAACATGTTATTCTTTAAGCACATGAGTGAATCATTTTTTTTAAACCTTTATTAAAATGATAGTCTTTTTATGAACAAATGTTCCAACATCGTCATCAGTAAGCCTGTGAGCGTGGTTTCGTAAAAGCTTTGGTTATGGAATCGCTCTGATTCTTGTTTTTGCTTCACAGTCAGCAAGCACTCCAGAGTTCGTCCAAGATTTGCTCTAGAAATAAGAGCAAAGTCTCTTCATACGCTGATCAAGAGGTAAATAACATCGAACAACAGGAATCAGACAATTGTGCATTGATTGTGCCCTCTGTAATTCCACATAAATATAGACTATATATTTCCATTAATCCTTGCACCTATACAACAACAAAATGATGGTCAGGTTTACTCGTTTCATTAATCGTTAGTTGTGCTAGAAGTCTGGAAACTGCTATTACATTCTTAGATTGCCATTTGTGCACTGAGACTAATTGAATACACATCTTGGCCATTTGTTTTTTTTTTTTTTGGAAAACATTTTGATCCAAGTGGATAAAATCAAGTTTTGCTGCAGCAGAATCAAATGAAACCATTTCTCTGCTGCTTGAGATAAGTTAAGAATGACAGTATTGGTCGGAAATTGTCAGCCCAACAGTACTGTCACATTTTTGGTATTTATAAAAAATAAGTCCTGTTCTGAGCATATCTCCACATTCAAATAAAGAGAGTATGAAATACAATAAGGGATTTTTTTTTTTTTTTTAATTTTAGTTAGTTTTGATTTAGATTAGGTTACATATTTTCTGAAAGCCACATTATGTTGTGAACAGAAATGACTCAAACACTGGCATTAATGGAACTGCTGCAAACCGTGAGCTAAAACACTTAATTAATTAAACGCCAAAGGTTGCAGCTTAATTTAAGATATGATTCATAAGATGTATTAAGGTGTATTTCAGATCTAATTCAAACATCTATTGATACTGTAAGGAAGAACCTCGATCAGATCAATATTGAATTGATTTGAGCAGATGTATGCACAAAATAGAATCCTTCTGATATTATATTTCCTCCGTGCATAAAAAAATGCCACTGACATAAATGAACAAGTAAAGTAAATGACGCTGTGTTGAGCCCTGTGTGGTCCAGCTTCTGGTTTTGCAGCACAAATCAACCAGGCAAAAGCGAATTTGGACCAGAAAGGCTATGATTAAAAACTGGCTGCTGTGATTATGTTGTTGGCACAGTCTATAACAAATGAGGTAGATGTGTGTTCATTATATATTCCCTTCTTTGGTAAAACAATACAAAATAGAAAGAAAAGAAAAAAAAAAAAAAAATATCCAGTGATTTGTTGAAAAAACATCAATTTTCAAGTGGCTTCACAATAAAAATAATAGAAATGAAATAAATGAGGTATATCTTGTTTTCATAATCTATTATCTGTTTACAGGTTTGCAGGATTTGTGAGGTATTAGGCTGTACTATGACTTTTTTCTTTAAATAAAAGTGATGTTGCTGAAAGCACTGAAACAGCCCAAGATTAAACATGAAAGGAAGAGAATAAAAGTAATAATAAATACAACTTGAAATTGCCTACTGAATTCTAAAAAAATGACACAATAAAATCCTCCCATTTCCTTTTAAACAGAAAAGAGGCGAAAAAGAAATAAAGAAAAGAGCGTGAGCAAAAGAAAAAAGAGAGAGAACGGAATAAAGGACGAGAGATGAACTCTCAAATGCAAGTGCATTGTTGAAAACTTGATGAAAATTGGATTCTATTCACAACAGAGATCCCACCTCATGAACTGATGCCTAAGATGAGCCACATTCAGCCTGTTCACAGCACATAATCTTCTTCTCAAGGGCCTCTCTTTTCTGGTTTAAGTACTCGACCATTTTTTTTATGATCAACGTTCAGCTCACAGTCACACGTCACAAAATCATTTGACCCCCGACTTCTAAAACCTGTATTAACCAGTGTGACCCGTTTTTCCGTCTACTAAACCATTTAATGAACACTTTGCTATAAAACACAAGCTGAGGTGGTGGAAAATCATTAAACATTGTCGACAAGTGTTCCCCAAATAACTCACTAATCAATGGAATATATTTCGCCACGGCCGCAGGCCAAAACCCATCATGAGAGAATATAGTAGACATAAGCCCGTCTGCTTTCTTCAATATCAAGCTATACATGGCTGATCTTGCACATATGGCAAATATTTATGATTCTCTCAGTAAAGATTGTGTAGATGAATAAAATGATATTTTTTCTTTCCTAACATAAATTTAAGCAGTGATACAGTAAATAACTTTTCTCCCTGACTTTTTGTACCCAAGTTAAATGGGGTGTGCTTTGCTTAAAATCTAGATATTAATATTTCAGCTTGATTTAATTCATTATGGTGACTTTCCATTGCTTTTTTTCTGATAGTTTGCAATGGCATCAGATATGTGTGATGGTGTTGATAAAACTGCATTAAGCTAATACGTTGCTCTTATTCTCTTTGGTAATAGCTGATAGTAGCTCTTGCTGTTTAATTCAAGAATGCAACAAGTAAAGATGAAGAGCATGAACTCCTGTGCCAAAAATTAAGGTTCTGTGTAGGAAAGTGAAGAATCTTGCTTTGATGCAACACTCAAGCAGGCCAGCGCTCTGTCTGAGGAATATCCCGTCCTCTCGAGCGTCACACCGCTCCTTGTGTTCATGGCATTGTCACGCAATACGTTTAGTCGCTCCACAATGAATAACACGTCCTCAGAAGAACAAAATTACAAGCTGCAACTTGCTGCATATGTAAATGTAACACACTTCAAATGTGCGGCTTTCAGCTGTAGGTGCTCAGCCTTTAATTTCAATGGAAGTTTTTTCGGTGATGGATACTCCTTGTCCTGATTGCAGGGGGAGGGTTAGAAAAACAGTAAAAAGTGTACATTGTACATTGAAGGAGACAGAAAAAACTGGTCCAACAGTATGACCTAAAGACCCTGCCTTATCTGACGTCGGGGGAGAGTTGAGTGAGAGAGGTGTTGTTTGTGGGCCAGGGTGAAGGCTCAAGGGGAGGTGGCTGGTCCATGTGAAGAGGCGGTGGAGGAGGAAGAGGAGGACGGCTGCATCTGGGTGTTGAGCCCTGGGCTGCTGCTCTTTCCCTGAGAGCTGTGTTGGTGATGGACTCGCTGACTGCCTGGCATGAAACCAATGGCTGGCTTACGGGCAAACAAGACCCCTGGAGTCAGCAGACAAATATTTAGTTCAAGTTAGTCTGAAGTTAAATTCAAGGCATATAAACACCAAAACCACCCTTACAAAATACAACAATAAATGCATTTAAAAAATATATATTATAATGTGATAAATATTATAAATTATTTTTATTACCAATATTTTCATGCAATAATAGGAACTAGATGTATAACATAGTCCAAAGAAGGGTTGATCATTATAATACAAAACATTATAAAATTACAATACAAAATCATTATAAAACATCTGACAACACCCCCTTGTTGAAGCCGTTTCTATATTTGTGTTTTTTTTTTCATTAGCACAATACTATATATGTATATTGATGAAGTATCGAATTTTTTGTTAAAATCCCTACGAGAACATGTGCAGATGCTCACTAAAGAAAAGCTAAGATATTAAAAAGAGATGAGGACAATTAATTCCACATCTTACATAAATAAATTACGATATGTACATAAATTTATGCTAAATTAATCAAATTAAAGGATGAGTTCACTTCAGAATTAAAATTTCCTGATAATTTTCTCACCCCCATGTCATCCAAGATGTTCATGTCTTTCTTTCTTCAGTCGAAAAGAAATTAAGGTTTTTGAGGAAAACATTTCAGGATTTTTCTCCATATAGTGGACTACATGGAGGGTCCAAATTGCTGTTTCAGTTCAGCTTCAAAGGGCTCTATACAATGCCAGACGAGGAATAAGGGACTTATCTAGCGTAAATGATCGTCCATTTACTAAAAAAAATAAAAAATGATATACTTTTTTAACACAAATGCTTGTCTTGCACCTGCTCTGCGATCCTCCACGCATTACATAATCGTTAGAAAGGTCATGCGTGACGCAGGCGGAAGCACCGCAGTAGGGCGAAAAACTCATTTTAACATTTTTTTTTAAAGGGAGTTTGGCTTAGTCGTTGTACTTTCACTTAAGTCACGCGTGCCCTTTCTAACGTGATTAAGTCATGCATGGTGGATCGCAGCGCAATGCAAGACAAGCATGTGTGGTTAAAGTATATACATTTTTATTTTTTAAGAAAATGACAGATTGTTTCGCTAGATATGACCCTTATTCCTCGTCTGGCATTGTGTAGAGCGCTTTGAAGCTGAACTGAAACAGCAATTTGGACCTTCTACTCGTTGTACCCCACTGTAGTCCACTATATGGAGAAAAATCCTGGAATGTTTTCCTCAAAAAATTTAATTTCTTTTCGACTGAAGAAAGAAAGACATGAACATCTTGGATGACATGGGTGTGAGAAAATTATCAGGAAATTTTAATTCAGTAGTGAACTAATCCTTTAATCACTTAATTACATATATCAACATTTTCTGAGAATATCTGCCCAAACGAAGATAATTTCAGATAATTATCATGGCAGGCAAGTAAATTATGGAATAGACATTATAAAAAGTGGCTTTAGACGCCAATTGATTTATTAGTTTTATTTTAATACCTGTGAACTTGTCACTGGCATTCCGTTTTGTAACGGAGTTTGTTTGAAGTAGACTTGCGTGCTGTTCACACAGGACTATGTAAACATCACGTTTGTTCAGTGTTATGCACTATTAGAACAGGATTTTAAAAAATAAAATATCATTTTTTACATGTTAATGTTGTGTTTTAGCGCACATCTAGCTTTTTTTAATCACAAGGACACATCCTGTGCGAACGGCCCCTTTCTCATTCTGCGCTACTGCTCTCAGTGTGATTTGTCGAGGACATGAATAAATTCACAGTTTTTATTAATTGTGCTAGATGAATGCATTAAATTTTTAGCCCTAGAAAAATCTTTAAGCTGTATGTTCAAGGGCTGTACATCTTTGCAGGGAACAAACCTTCAGTGAAAAAACAGATGCCACTTCAACTTGATCTCCTAAACTGTTCCCAGCAAGCTTATGAGCCATCTTCTAGTAATTACTGTCTCTCGCACATCAGGCACAAGCACTGTATCTAGCTAAGGCGGAGGGCCTTTCTCTCGGGCACGAAAGACAATAAGCTCCATCGACCTCCTGGCGCCCAGGCCCAATTTTAAGATATTTAACTTTTTTAACTCTATTGGACTTGCCACTTCATTACGATGGATTTTATAGCAAAGACATCAAATTGTGTGGAGGACTAAGCGAGGGGGTGCTGCTATAACTTATTGAATTTCCTGCCTGCAATTACATCAGCAAACGGCGCTCTATTTACCTGTGTAGACAACCCCATTTATTTCTATTGACATGTTGATGCTGCTAATGCCGTTGGTAGACAGGTTCAATGCAGTCTCTTGTCTATCATCTGTCAAGAGAGGAGCCAGAGAGCGAGGAAGAGAAAAACTCAATATGAGCATTTATAAAAGGAACACAAGAAGCAAGAGAAGCGTGCCACCAACTATTGGTGATAACTCATGAGTGACAGGATAAGGAGGGGTTTATTAAAAGAGTTTAAGGGGGGGGGGGGGGGGGGGGAGGTGATAACTGTCAAAAAGATGGGGCTTTGACTTCTCTAGATAGGGAACTGCACAGAGTGTCTGTGCCATAAACATTTCTTCACTGCAATCAAACTGGTAACATGGCAAAGTAAACAGAAATATTCAACAGAAATACATTAAAGAGACACTTCACCCAAAAATGAAAATTCTGTCATCATTTACTCACCTTCATGTCATTCCAAACCCATAAGACTTTTGTTTGTCTTCAAAACACAAATGAAGATATTTTTAATGAAATCTGAGAGATCTGAGGAAGTCTGTTCACCCAAAACTTTCTACGCTTCAAAACGAAAGAGATCGTAAAATAAATCCCTATGAATCGAGTAGTTTATTCCATGTATTCTGAAGAGACTCGATTGCTTTATATGATGAATAGATTTAATTTAGGATTTTATTCACATATAAAAATTGATCAGCAAAAATAAACAGAAGTTCAACTGTACTAGTTTGACACACAAGAACAAACCTCATTGGTTCTTGCAAAAGCTCAAACGTGCTGCGTAACACATGAGAATGAACCTTGTGCGTCAAGGAAACATGATTGAGCTTCTGTTTCCCAAATATTAATGTTCGATGTAGGTTCGCTGATCAATGTTTATATGTGAATACAAGCCTAAATGTTATTCATTCATAATATAAAGTGATCATGTCTATTAATAATATTTTGATATAGGGCCAGATTTACTAACAGCTTACGCCAGTGCAAACCCTCTTTTGGCATTAAAAAACTACTGTTGGGATTTACTAAAGACACGCAGTGCAAAATTAGCGCTAAAAAGGCTTGGACTGAATTGTTTTTGTGGCTGACCTTATTGCATATGCATTTGTAGGAGTTTCCCTTTCAGACGCAAAATTTATAGGAGGAGAGTATTTAAATGGATAACGCAACGCAATTTACTAATGTTTCCGCTCGTCAATTTACTGGTATTTGCGCCATTATTTAACACCCAAAAAAAGCATGTCTTAACCCATTTTGCGACATGGCTGCAATTGTTGCTGCTAGGAGGAGACACCGCAGAGAACAGAGAGCGCGTGGTAGAAGGGAGAAAATATTTTCCACTCGTATTCATTTCTTTTGAATGTCAGAGGAAGACGTAATCCAAACATATCGTTTGGCCAACATGGCTTGGCAAACAATATTATTATATGTGTACGTGTTTGTCAGATTTCATGTAACAAGTTGCACCTGTGTCGACCCGCACCTGATGAGAGCATCAGCTCTGCTTATTTGCGACCCAACGCTAATTTGCACTGCTCTTGTTAGATTGTGTTGTCATTATGTAAATAAGTTGACTGAGTCTGCATTTAATTTGCAAGTCAGCAGTAGATTATGCGCAAAACTTGCCACTCCCATTGGCGCATTTGTGGAATTGCGCTCTCACGTTAATTTGCCCCGTTTAGTAAATATGGCCCTAAATCGCTCGATTCATATGGATTTATTTTATGATCTCTTTACAAACGTTTTGAAGCATCTGAGTTTAGAGTGAATAGATTTTCAATGGAGAGACAGAAATCTCTCAGATTTCATTTAAAATATCTTTATCTGTGTTCTGAAGTTGAACATAAGTCTTATAGGTTTGAAACAACATGAAGGTGAATAATTGATGACAGAATTCTCATTTCTGTGTTTTGAGTAGCAGACCATTAGATTCATTTTTTGAGCCAAAAAGGGACAAATCACACATGAGGATTCATATTTCCAAGAAGTTAGCATTTTCATCATTTTTTACTCTGTCATTACTCTGGATACTTATGTGCAGGTTAAACAAAATAACATTTAATATAATCTTTAAATTGCAGAGTATTTCTGTGTGAAAGTCCTGCTCAGCGTTATGGAATTATGTTACACTGTCCCACCATATAAAGAGGCTCTTGGTTTTATGGGTGGTATCAGAGTAACAGTCACGTAGAAAACAACAAAACATTACTCATGACCAGCCTGCAATCATGGCACACGCTCTGTCATTATGTGATGAAGTTGCACTGAAATCATTCAAACATTAGTCAAACAGCCCGACAGAAATCACTTTTCATCATCAGTAAAGTTTCACTATTCATTCACTCCTAATTAAATAGATGTTGTTTTTTTTGAGAATGTCTCATAAACCTGACCCTTATCTTAGTGTCATAAATAAATAAATAAATAAAAATTGTCATTCATATTCATAAATATTGTTTTTCATAAATTCCTTCAGAATTGTTTTGTGAATGTCTCATAAACCTCTCTCACAGATGACCCTTATTTAGTGTTATAAATAAATAAATAAATAAATAAATTAATAAAATAAAAATGTCATTCATAAATTATTCAAAATGTTTTTTATTAATTACCTCAGTTTGGGGAGGGAAAAATGGAAGGCTAATCTTTTGTCATGTTATTTCTGGCAGTCAAACCCGAAGGCTTTCCAAGCTGCTGTTGGTTATTTGTGATCCTTACTCACCCTAGAGTAAATAAATTCCTCTGCCCTAATCTACATTATTTGACCCATAATGCCCTCTCTCGTCACTACTGACTGAGTCCACAGGATTTTATGGGTCACTCTAGAGAAACACACGCCATTTATATTATATTTACACACAAGGTTGCACCTTACAAAGTTTAAGATTTTAATTTTTACTTTTAAATTAAAATAAAGTGATTTTTGTGAAAACATACACTGGTCAAAATATATGAGAACAATCTTTACATTGCTTGCACCCACCTCTGTTGTTCAGTTTGATGTTCATGGGTAGCTGGGTTGCCATGGCGAAGAGATTCTGCTGCAATGCATGCTGCATTATCCTCTGCTGCTCCTCTGCCATGAGCATCACTTTCTTCTCCGGTGGCTCTCCAGACTCCAGCTTCTCCCGCAGCTGCTCCAACGCGGCCGCCTGCACAGCTGCTGCAGCTGCAGCCTGAGCCGCTGCGGCCTGGGCTGCACTGTGGTGGCTGGCCAAAGACACAGGGATGCCCACCCTGTTAGTCAGGCAGCTGGACATCATAGAGTCCTCTGTGGGGCAAGAAAGCATCATAAAGTCTGTGATTTTCAGGTTGTAGAACACTTTAACAACAAACCAAAAATAGTGGACCACCTAAAGTGTCAACTCCTTAAAACAATTACCATTATTTCACAGGTAGATGTTACCCTGCAAAGGCACTACTGCCTGCAGCAACTCCACTGGGGCCTAATAGTTAAGAGTGTAGTTTATAACAATTATCTTGAAATAGCCTCACTTTTGCGATGCATAATTTTGCCAGACTGCTGTTTAGCTTCTTTATTTTGTTTAAATTGACTGCTATGTTGAGCTAATGTAAATATGAGCTGACTTTTCACTATCAAGGAAGTTAGACTGTTGAGAAAACACTTTGGGCCAGATTTACTAACAGCTTGCACCAGTGCAAACCCTCTTTTGGTGTTAAAAAACTACTGTCGGGATTTACTAAAGACGCGCAGAGCAAAATTAGCGCTGAAAAAGTGTGGGCTGAGTTGTTTTTGCAGCTGACCTTATTGCATATGCATTTGTAGGAGTTTCCCTTTCAGATGCAAAATTTATGGGAGGAGAATATTTAAATGAATAATGCAACATGATTTACTAATCTTTGCGCTCGTCAATTTACTGGTATTTGCGCCATTATTTAACGCCCGAAAAAAAAAAGCATGTCTTAACCTATTTTGAGATATGACTGCATGGCATGTGGTAGAAGGGAGAAAATATTTTCCACTCATATTAATTTTTTTGGAATACCAGAGGAAGACGTTATCCGAACATATTGTTTGCCAAGCCATGTTAGCATATATATATATATATATATATATATATATATATATATATATGTAACAAGTTGTGCCTGTGTCGACCCACTCCTGATGAGAGCATCAGCTCTGCTTATTTGCGTCCCAAAGCTAATTTGCGCTGTTCTTGTTAGATTGCGTTGGTCATATGTAAATGATTGTGACTGCATCTGTGTTCTTTAGTTTATGCGGCAGCAGTAGATCGTGCGCAAAACTTGCCACTCCCATCGACGCATTTGTGGAATTGCGTTTAGTAAATCTGGCCCTTTATCACAAATGAACGTAACAATCTTTCAATCATGATTAGTTCATTGTTGTGAGTTCATGAATTAGCTGATTCATTTAATGCTGGAACTTTTTGTGATATTACTTCTGCTATTAAAAAGTTTGGAGTCAGTATGTTTTTTAATGTTTTTGAAAAAAATATACTCAGCAAGGCTGCATTTATTTGATAAAAAATATAGTAAAAATTGTATTATTGTGAAATCTTATTAGAATTTAAAATAACAGTTTTCTATTAAAATGTAATTTATTCCTGTGATAGCAAAGCTGAATTTTCAGCATAATATTTCCAGTCTTCAGTGTCACATGATCCTCTAGAAATCAATTTAATATGCTGAATTGCTGCTCAAGAAACATTTCTCATTATTATTAATGTTGAAAACAGTTGTGCTGCTTAATATTTTTGTAGATACATTTTTTTCAGGATTCTTTGTTGAATAGAAAGTTCAAAAGAACAGCATTTATTTGAAACAGAAATCTTTTTTTTAATCATTATACATGTCTTTACTGTCACTTTTGATCAATTTAATGTGTCCTTGCAGAATAAAAGCATAAATAAAAAATAAAAAAAAATCTTGCTGACGGCAAATTTTTGAATGTTTTAAATGGTAGCGTATTTTTTTTTTTTTTTTATATTTTATTTATCAGATATTAATTTTGACACTGTTAACCTGATTCTTTAAATTTTATACAGTAAAACGGTTTTGCAAATGGAAAGGATGTTACTCAATCTGAATTTTATTATAAACATTAAGATTTAGAAATAACATCCCTACAGGGAAGTATGAGTATGACACAAGTCATGCAGTAAGCACTGAGATCTATTTAAGGCTGCTTTGTAAACACTATAAATATTGTCAGATTCGTAAAGGTCTTTGATCCTTAAAGAGTTGCGTGACTTGTCCTTTTCCATATAGGCACATTACTGAATCATGAAGCAGCCCATGTCTCTTTGTGTTTCATTGCTCCTGCTGGTGTGATGCGGAAACTGGCAGAGTGGGCAAGAGGAAGTCCTGCAAGCTGTTTCCTGTCTGCTCTGATGACCATTCAGGCCACAGCGTGGAATAAGTGTGAGTAAGAAGTGGCACTGTTATTGTGTAAGAGAGATGACTTCTCCTTTGGAGGATCTAGGGTGTAATTTAGATGGTCTGCAATAACATTCAATTTCCTGATGAGGAATATTATTTTTCTTTCTCTTTCTTTTCAAAACAATTAATAGAATACTATTACTTTTAGTCGGTTGATAATTGTTATATTATATTATAATTTATAAAAAAAACTTGAGTAATAGCAGAAATATGCTGTGCAAAAACGAAAACACAAACCTTTCTTGATAACAGGGGTTTGAGTCATGTGCCCGCCATTGGGAGTGGGCATGCTAATGTGGGGCATCTGGAGTTTGGGGGAAGCCAGCAGTGTGGGGGTGCCCACGGGGGAATAGTTGAAGAGGGTGGAGCCATAACTCTGTCTCCGCCCTTCACGACGATTGCTGTCAATAGCTGCCTGAAGCTCCCCAGGAGAGCTCAGTCCCCGCTTTTCACATTCATAAGGATAGAGGTACTTCATATACCTGTAGAGAACAAAAGACAGAACATGAAACTCATTCTGTGATGTACAACCTAATCATAATGGCAGCTACATAAACAGTAGGGGTGGGAGAAAAAAAAAAATCATTCTCTGATGCATCGCAATTTCCTCTTAATCGATTCTGAGAATTTCAGTGAAATGCCTAAATATTCCCACCTCTAATAAACAGAGCCCCTAAAAAGTGTTTGGACGCTTAAGTCACTTTGGAAAAGATATGAATAGTGGTATACCATATACTATTGTGATATTTTATACCAAAATAAAGAAGAGAAGTTTATTATCATTATTATTATTTTATTATTATCAGGACCCACAAATGTTCCCCCCATTGCATATCATTATGCATTATAATCAACAATATATATAGTAGTTTAATGTAGTAATGTCACAAACTCTGTAAATGATGATTTTTTTCTCACGCAGTACATGCGCTTTCAATGCAGGCATTCGTTGAATCTCTTACACAGACAAGCCGCACATGCCTTTCCCGCTATTAAAGCAATATACTAATAAGAATACACTATCTAAAAATGCTTTGAATAATCATACTACTAAAACTAAATGTGATATGGTGATTTAAATAATGTTTGCACTTTCACATTGAGTGCCGTTCCGATCAATGCAATCAATCACACTTCTAATCGCAAGAAAGCGTGTCAAAATGACTATTCCCAAACTGTAAATGGTTAGTTCACCCAAAAAGTTTAATTCTGCATTTACTCTCATGTTGTTTTTGTGTGTCACACAAGTATTTGAACGTCCGTGTTTACTACAGTATGCAGATTATTGTAAATCTGTTCATCATATAAATCCATTGTGTCTCTTCAGAAGACTAGACCACTCGGCTGATTATTTCTGCGATGCCTTTAGGCCATTTTTTGGATCTTTTAAGTTGTAGTGGAAGGGGCTTTAAATGAAGGGACAAAAATCTTTCATAAAAAATATCTTCATTTGTGTTTGGAAGTTGAACGATAATCATATAGATCTGAAACGACATGAATGTGGTTTGTGACTTTGAGAAATAAATATATTTTAAAAGCGGCATGAGTGACGTTACTATGCTGGTTGGGGAGCAGCCTGACTCAGAACTCATCTGACACTTATGCATGTTCACCCAGATATCGCTGAACCTATAAACGTTCCACTGAACCACTCGTGGTACACATACCATTCAAAAGAGACCTTAGGAATGCTAAGGGGTTAAAGAATTCATCAGCATTACTCCTGAGCAATCATAAGGTCATAAGTATCATAAGGTAAGATACATGGTGCTGGCGCCATGTAGTGAAATATACAGTGGTTTTAACATTTATTTATTCATGAGTTCTGAGCGTTCTCATATAACTCTGTCCTCATTCATTTGTATGTTCATTTATAAGTGTTTTATGGGCTATTTAATATTAGGATTTTGTTTCAAATCCATGCTGGCACCGCCCTGCAACATCAAGACCCCCGATAAAAATATGTTCCCACGTCTATACACAGGTGCCCTAGCAGAGTAACCACAGGTGTTGTTCATTCCATTAATATTTTCCACTAACTGCTAAGTGCTAACAAATAGAAACCTTTTGTCTTCATTTTGAACAGTGTATTTATTGTTGTAATAGTCATCTTATTATATATTTACTGAATAGACTTACTATGTCATTTACATTTTTGAAAATAAAGGAGGTGGAACATTACACCACAATGTAGTGAGTGCACATTCTTGCCTCTTAACAGTGCAGTGAAATCCAGATTTCCTGCATTCTTCTATTTACATGACCTGTATGAGAAATGTTTCTTCAACTATCTACATAAAGAGCCTTTTTTTTATAGGTTAATGATCAACTGAATAATGATTGCCATTAGCCGCTTTTCCACAGTCGGGCTGAACGGTTCTCAGAATGGTAAGGAACGGTTCCAGTTGTGTTTCCACTAGAGCCTGGTACGGCACGCATGATTACAAACCGTTCTCGGCCCGGAATTCTCAACACAGTTGTCTAACCGTGCTGAATCATGCTGGTAGAATGTGTGAACTGACGTCTGTCCCGGATTGGCGCGGAATGGAACGATTACGCAATGAGAACCGTTCGGCCCGACGGTGGAAAAGCGGCTATTGTGTCCATTGTTTTCTTATGACAGCCTACAGGTCTAATGGATGTATTTGCGAGTAATGTAATTGTGTTAAATGACAGCACTGAGAGTGGACATGCACAAACAAGTATACCAATATTTTTGCAGAGAAACCCCCTAAAATGAAGATAATTAAAATACATTTGTGTTATATTTTGTGTTAGATGAGTAAAGCATTGGATAGACAAAAAGCAGCTTTAGAAGTCAATATATTGTCTACAGCAATCCATTTTGCAATCAGGTGTGTCAATGTGTCTTAGGGGTTGTTCACACAGGATGCATTACTGTGTTTGGAGCCTGACCCATTTATACACATGGAAAATGTATTTTTGCCACTACGTTGTGTCTTACTGTTTTGTGTTTTTAGATTCTTCCACCATGAATGCCGCATTTTCAATAATAATTAATTGTACATTAAAGTTAAATAGCAAGCCCTAAGCTTACACTGCATTATTGTTTGCTTGATGGATCTCAGTTTTGCTGTAAAAATGTATCTTTGTAAAACCTTTCTTACTTCTACCAAACACTGTCAAATACACTGTCTTCACTCTCTCTATTTTAAAAGCAGGTAATTGAATTGGACAAGATAGACAAGAATCAACTGGTAGTTATCAATAAGTTGCTCTCGTCTGAAGTTATCTCACTCACTGTGTTCGGAGGGTGAAAGCCGCACTGGTGATGGAGGTAGGGAGGTTCAGGCCTTTGGTAATCTCGCGCCATATTTTCTTATTGATGACTTCCACTAAGCCGCCTTTTTCGGTGACAAGCTTGTAGAGAGTGTAGAGATCCAACACCTGCTTGGCCATGATAGGAATCCGATTCACTGGAGTCCCTGCAGGAGCCGGGGAAAAAAGCACAATATCCACAATCAATGCCATTAACTCAAGCTCATTGACGGGCCTCTCGGCCGCTTATAAGGCCAATCAGTCAGGCATAAGTAAAACGTCCGACAGCTTCCCACTCCACTTAGCAAAAATATCACTTTTTGCCTTCAGTCAAAGGTCTGCACTGTCTGTTTCACCACCAGTGAAAAGAAAGATCGGTGACTTCTAATTTGGAGAAATTATAATATGAGTAAAATCTCAATTAGTAAAAATAATTTCACACTGTATACTCAACTAAAATCATTTACCATGATCTAATATGTATTATAAAACCCCCGAATAGTAGTTGGAGACAATCATTTTGACAATAAAGAGCAAATGGCTTTTTAAAAGAGAACAAAAGTCGCCAAACATCTAAACTCTCAGATGTCGATGCTTAAACACTGCTCTCCTTCCAATTGCCAGTTCATTTGCTGAATGAAAAAAAAAACCTTGGTGATAATTTGTGCTCACGATTTAATGTTAGGTTGTAATGTGTGAAGAGGATAAGCCCTTTGTGTGCATCTGAGACCGCCTGACCTCAAGATAATTAACCTGTATTTTGCTGATAGAGTTCTATTGTGCCCATTGGATTTGCCATAATAGCAATCAATACACAGAGAAATATAGAGCAAACAACAGCAAGCCAAGCCACAGTCTGAAAAGAGCAAGGAGAGCAGAGCTATGGTCTATCAAGGTAAAAACACATCAATTAAGACTTGTAATTACGGCTTCATTTTGCCTCTCTGGCATGTGAACTAAGAGACACTATTAAAACTAAAGATTTATCTGCCTTCTCTCTAAGACAATGCTGGCATTAGATCTAAAGTAGCACAAATGTCTAAAACAATCGATTGATGTTTCTAACTTCTCCTCAAACTGACCACACAAGTCACCAAAGTAAAAGTAAGTATCAAAGGTCTTGATTTGAAAACCAAAAACGGTTTAGAGCAGTAGTTTCTAAATGGATTTTAATTCAGAGCCCAGATTTTACATTGGAAATCAAATGATCCAACACAGTAGCAACATTTTTATTGTACAAAAAAATAAAGAAAGGGTCTTTAAAATCACAATGAGATCTATTAATATTAATACAATATTAAATAAAATAATAATGAATTGAAATATTATTAATCTTGGGATAGAACACAATTTTTATCCCTTTATCTGTTGCAAGTGACATTTTGAGCATATACAATAGTGGCTAAAAGTGATGTCTTCTGCGTTTATTCAAACATATTAAAAATGCATTAAAGCTTTTGTAAGCTTATTGCATATTTGTGCTTAGAGTGTAAAACTAATGTATGCTCTCTGCTATCAATTGTTTCATTTGTGACAACACAATGAAACACGCTGAATTGTGCAGACATTTTTTTTTTTTTTTTGCTAAAATGAGATTCAAAGCTTGCACTCATTATTCCCAACCTATAATTCAATCAATCACTGTGGCTGGTGTTCACTATATTATTAGACATTATTTTGTGGGTTTTATTGAAAATGGCCAAGAGGAAGGAGCTGTCCTCTCCAACCAGGAGGATATTTTCAAAATGGCTCAATATGATTAAATGACATTAGATAGGCTATTGCTCGTTTGATGGGTTTGAATGCCTGCAGAATTATTGCAAGCACCATGAGACAAGTATTATGCAGATTATGGAGCACTGGGCCAGTCAAAGAAGAATAGTAAGCTAATTTAAAATCACCTCAATGTGTGACTGCTTTAAAATAATTTCCAATGTCTGGGATGAGACATGCAATTATGAAGAACATCCAGTTTCATCTTGCACTGCAAGGCGAGTAAGAAGGATCTGTTTGGAGATTTAACATAAACATCTCACACACACACACACACAGGTTTGTTTTTGTGAATTGTGGGGACATTCCATTGGCGTAATGGTTTTTATACTGTACAAACCATATTTTCTATTGCCCTACACCAACCCTACACCTAAACCTACCCATCACAGAAAACTGTGCACATTTTTACTTTCTCAAAAAAAAAGAAAAGAAAAATCATTTTGTATGATTTATAAACCTTTTGAAAAATGGGGACATTGGGTAATGTCCTCATAAGTTACCCTCTCCTTGTAATAACTACCCATACCCATGTCATTATACAAATTTGTGTCCTGATATGTCACAAAAACACGCACACACACACATGCATAGAAGAATAAAACCCATATCTTGATAAGCTGTAGTTTGCCTGTTAAATACCTTAACCAAGTTTAGTGTGTTCTTCATGCCAATTTAACATACTCCTAACATTTTGATAGTTTAATTGAATTGTAGGGTCATTGAAAGCAAATACAGTGCAAATATCCCCTTCGGTCATCACTTTAGGCCACTACTATGTGTATATATGTATAAAGTTAAATCTCAATAATGCACAAATAATTATTTATTCCCATGCACAAAAGGCCAAACGAAATGAGGCTGGAGTAATAAATAAAACCTGACTCCACAAAAGCCACCTTTGGACTGAATCTAAACCTGGATAAGCGTCTTTAAAACAAGATTTACGAGCGCTCGATTTTCGAGGTGATGTATTCATCTCCTCTGGTCCCCTGAATAAGATGCAGTGAATAAAGGCCAGTACAAGCTTTTGTCATCCCAAACAATTTGATCTGCTCATGCATCATTATGACAATGAGTGATTATGGAGTGCAGAGAATCACGTTTTGCCGAGTTCACGAAGCTGCCTACTGTTAATTGCTCACTGGCTAAAAAGGTTTAATTGAAAATGTGCTGAAGGGAATAAGCCGGTGTTGGGGCCAATCATCTATGTGGCTACCTTCATCAGCAGTCTGCATTTTCATCATTCACTTCAGCCAGATAATGGAAGGACAATGTGCCTGCGATTGCTTGGTCTTCCGAAGCATGAAATGAAAGGGCTAATTTGTAAACACAACACTAGAAAAAAACTTTATCCATGTGTATAAAACTGGCAAATTGCGCTGACCAACAAGCTTGAGTAAGTCCTCTATGATGTGTTTGTCAGGAACACTAGGTAGCTTTACAATAGATTTATTCATTTGGCAGATGCATTTATCCAAAGTGACATTTAAGAAACACTACAAAGGCAATTTTTTTCTAAGGGGCAAATAAGAGGTTTGCATATATTCTTTCCATTTTAATAATAATAATAATAATAAAAAAGCAATCTTCTACCCAAGTTAAAAATGGAGTATAAGTGTACATTCTTTGTGAATGAAGAAGTGAAATGAAGAAGTGAAATGCAGCATAACACTAAAAGACATAAATTTAATACAAGTGTACATAGACAAACTTAAAAGAAACACTTTATAAAACAGCCCATTGTAGTAAATAGGAAGCATCAAAATCTATATTTTCATTATATATTATCTTAGCAGAATGGCATTTCCACACACTTCAGGGTTGTGCTTTGAGAGTGTTATCAGCCTGACTTCCTTCCAGGGAAATTAGTACTGAAAATACGAGAGAAACTAAAAGACTTGTTCTTCGAGGCCACTCGTGGCCTTTCATTCTCTTTAGTATTTCAGGTAATTATGAAAGCGTCAAATATTGATTTATTCAAAAGAAAGTGCTGATGCTGCCCTAAGATGTGATCAATTTATTGTTGCCTCCCTGTGGGAATCATGAATCAAAGCGGGAATTTATCAGTTTACAATGGGTAATAACACTTGCATTGTTCCTATTGCTTAAAGATTAGGGGTCGTAAATGAGCCCATCACTCCAAGTCTCTTCCACGATGGACGTATTTATTCTTCAGAAGCCATCAAGGCAACTTAGAAGAAAAGGATACAATTAAGTGATTTACATCAGTTGTTTAAATCTCATTTCTCTTCATATAATGAGACAACCATAGTAGAGCTAGTGTCGAGCAAAGAAGGTTTTCATTGCAACACCATAAAACAACACTCTATGTTTCTGAAAACTTCTGGAATCCTGGAAGCACATGATATCTCCATTTTGACAGGGGTATAATTTGCAGTACACGTTTCATTTACAGGTCTTAAACAGCTGGTCATAAATACTTCTCTCTATATAAAGCTCTCTGGGGGAGCAGGGAATATCATCTACATTCTTCCATGAGCGGAGTTAAACACAGGACTGTTTGTGTTGAGCTGTGAAATAGAGGCAGCCATTTTGATGTGAAAAAAGATACGGCCATCTCAGTACACAGAGGGGCTTGCGACAAACGATTTGTATTTGGCAGGTTATGATTGATGATGGCAAGGTCCGGGGGACACTGGGAAGGCCAATGACCTCTGGTCTCAGGCCAGGCCTACAGGGGACAACAGTCCTGGCATGAATTCACTCACAGTGGGGGAGAACCTTTCGTGTATTGGTTTTTAATGTGTTCCGGACACATAGTGAAGCTGAGAAGATTTCTTGAACCAAAGTTTTCATTTTCTTACTATCGTCAAGTTGTTATTTGATCCTGCTGGACTGATGTGGAACGTCATTCTGGGAGGGAAATCTTTTCCTTTGGAAACAATGTGCCTTTGCAACTACCCAAAGTACTCTCTAACAGTAAAAACAGTAATATTGTGAAATATTATTACAATTTCAAATGTTTTGTATTTTAATATATTTCAGAATGTAATTTATCCTTGTGATGGCAAGTGATAGTCATTACTTCCATCTTCTGTAACACTTGTTTCTTCAGAAATATTTTTTTTACAATTATTAATGTTGTGCTGCATAATATTTTTGTGGAAATTTTTTTTTTCAGGATCCTTTGAAGAATAGAAATTTCAAAAGAGCAGCATTTATTTAAAATAGAAATCTTTTGTAATATGCGTCATTGGTGAATAAAAGTATTAATTTTTTCTGAACTATTACTTAGTTAATTTAAATTTTGGGCTGTTCCTTAGATTTTATGGCTTAAAATATACACTCATTTGGACTACTTTTCAGAGTCATTTAGACTACTTAAATTACATTTTTTTGAAACATGACAAGTCTAATTCTTCCCTTTCTTTATAACTGATGAAAAAACAAACAAATATGTCAACAAATATGACATGTATTAACACTGTGTGTCCTAAATGCATTCTGAAATATTTACTAGGTTGAAGCTCAGATTCCTCTGTAACCAATACTTGTCAAAGATCTAAATATGAACTTGCTATCTCTGATCATTGACCTTTCCTCTATTATACTGTACTGCTTAAATTTACCTACCAAAATAACGGCAGGTGGATCGTTTGCATCCTGTCATTAATCTTGGTCATGTCAAACATATCAAAATAAGGCTATTGATTGTTTTACAGACATTCAGTTAATATGTAAATTTAAGAGAGAACTGCAGACAACAGAGAGTTGAGAAAAAAAGTTGAGAAAACCCTTAGTGATAATAGTGAAATAAAAATGGCAATAAAACATTGTTACAATAAATAATAATAAAAAGCAGTACATTTAAATGTTACCATATATTATTTGACCAAATATTTTAATAGTCATGAAGCCATAATGCATAGCTAAATGTTGGCAAAAGCATTACACTTACCATGGCCATAGAAAAAAAAGAGAAAGAGAAAGCTCTAAAGCAGAGGTTCAAAGCCTTTATATCAGTTTATATCATACATGTCTACAAATGTTACTATTTGGAAAAAATAATTTAGTTGTGATTATTTTTTACTTAAAATTGCACAAGTGTCCATTAATAAAATACACACACACACACACACACACACATATATATATATATATATATATATATATATATATACACTACCGCTCAAAAGTTTGGACACAGTAAGATTTTTAATGTTTTTAAAAGAAGTTTAGTCTGCTCACCAAGGCTGCATTTATTTAATTAAAAATACAGTAAAAACAGTAATATTGTGAAATATTACTACAATTTAAAATAACCGTTTTCTGTTTGAATATATTTTATAAAGTAATTTATTCCTGTGATCAAAGCTGAATTTTCAGCATCATTACTCCAGTCTTCAGTGTCACATGATCCTTCAGAAATCATTCTAATATGATGATCTGCTTTTAATAAGAGCCGTAACGTGATATCAGCTGTTTGTGTTTCCATCTCAAATTTCAACATGGCATTAATCTTATTCAATTCAAATATGTCTTGAAATGTCATTTATAATATGCATTATATCACTAGTAATATGATCCCCAACCAAGTTTCAAACAAGAAAAACCACTAACGATGTGCTCCTATGAACACCCATATGTCAGTGGAGGCAGCACATTTTAAAATTTCACAGGAGCAAGCGGTTTTGCTCTAGCACAAGAAAAAAGTACACTTAGGATTGTCAAATTATCACCTGTCACTGTTGAAGCATGCACAGACACTTGTGTTCCCGAGTGTTGGAAAATTGACCTTCGACAACCACGTGTACAATCAGATCTGAAGAATTTCAATTGTAAGTCTAACCGCAATAGAGTGAAAGATTATCATTTGCACGTGTTTTGTCTTGCTAGTTTACACATTAAATAGATATAAAACCATTCCAGCGCTAGAAAAGGCAAAAGAGGATTTCATTCGGTATCGCACGCCACGCTGTTATCGGTGCGCACAGATGCACATACATACAAGGCTTGTGTGCACACACACAGAGAGAGAGAGAGAGAGAGAGGCACGTTTCAGAACTCCAAATTCATTTCTCTTTCACGTCCTAAATGCACTAGGATGGACACATACACGCATTACGTCAGTCAAAATATCCCTCTCGGCAAGTATTTTCGTAAACACATTCGGTTACGTCTTAAGTGAACAAGGTGAGAATTTGGATGTGTATCTATCGGATGTGTGCGTGAATGGGGTCTTACTCTTAAAGTGACAGCAACCTATAAATACCTGCTGTTGTCTGTCATGTAAATCAAACAACAAAACACAGTTTTAACAAAGATGAATCTATATTCAATTTATACAGTGAACAGTGTCATTTTACATTTAATTACTACATTTCTGTACACGAAAATTAATACTACAGTTAGACCTTATACTTTATTTGTAACTTTATGTTGTATTTATCTATGCTTGTAATCGGTGTACAGTATTTGTTGTTTTTACAGTCTGTTCACTTGCCTTTAATAATGTATTAGTTAGGCTAGTAGTTTCTGCTGTGGTATCGGAGTAGTTAAAGTGGGCTAAGTAATAAATGGAAAATTACCCCGCACCCCCCAATTTTTTTTTTTGTGCTGATCCGTGACTTAATAACCGTGATGTGATCCAAACCGTGAGTTTCGTGATCCGTTGAACCACTAATGTTTAGAAGGTAGGTGTAGACTTGCAGAGGTGCAATTTTTTGCCCCAGATACCCAGTGACCTTAGAACCGCCCCGGTCTATTAGCATCTACTGAATGAACATGTATCGCTGGATAGTATCATGAATCCTCTGTCACAATGGTCTCATCTCAGTTAACAAACAGCTCCAACTGTCATTCACCATAATGAATGACAAAACTTAATATGGAAAATGTTAAATGGGAGTTACCATTCTATTCATGTTGTCAGTGTGATACAGCTATAAAAGCCACTTGGTCATTTAACACCATGGAGACAGGATTGACAACACAACAGTAAAACAAGCACAGCAGGTAACCTGGATTATGTGCTGAAAGATTCATTTATAACAGGTAAATCCATAATAAAGGCTTTATTCTAAAATTATTTTTTTAAGATTATAGTGTAAATCACAGAAACTGAGCTAAATGAATGTTTGTGTGAAATAACCCAGGTGCATTAAAAATCTTATAAACATTTATGTTTTTTATCTGTATAAAAGTAAGTGAACCCTTGATGACTGCACTAGGTGTTCTTAGTGATTAAGTCAATACAGATTTAGACATCAAGCATAAGAACAGAGGCAGCAGAGGCAGATTTAATTATATTTAATCTCATGGCTGAGATGACGGGAAGAGCTTCACTTCGCTGCATTCAGGCATTTTTATGGTATGGCATCACTAGACTGGGTGACTCCTCACTGGCTGTCTCGGATGGATTAGCCCATGGCGCAATAACAACAGCACGAACCGCGATAAAACCTGCCCTGCATTCCTGTCATCACAAATTCAAACAGATGAGACAGAGCTAAATGACAACTCAGTCCTCTCCGTTGTCTGTTGCCTCTCAGGGCAAATAAATCAGATATCCCGTGACCTGTAACTGCCTCAAACATTAAACAAAACCACCAAGGTGGAGTTCTGCTTAAAACAAGAAAATCTGTTGCAAAGATGGTTTGACTAGTCAAAAATGGCCACACATGATGTATAAACAAATACACTACAAAAAAAGCGTCGCTCGAATGGAAAACTTCCGAAAAAAATTCTGCCTATAATGTAAGGCTGTAACTAACAATTATTTTGATGATCGACTAATCTATCGATTATTTTTACGATTAGTGGATCAATCTATCGATTATTTTTAAGATGTATATAATTATTTTCTTATCAGTCGATTTATCCTTTACTTAACCTACCAATAAATAATAACTGTTACTTCTGCCATTAATCATTCAACGTTTTATTCAAATATTTTCTCATTAAATACAAAATAAATAAATAAATAAAAATAAAGTTTTATCACAACTGGCAGCATGTTGTTGAATAAATAAGTCCAATCAAGGCGTAAGTTATTCAGATATTTTAAACAACTAACAAAGACTTTAAATGCTTAACCGCGTACAGAAGGTACATTTGAGTCACTTGCCTCGCATCTCACACCCACAGCAGCTCCGGTGGATCTGCGGATGAACGCAAATCATTTTTGCGTTCTGTGAGTAAACTAAACCCATCATCATTATACAGTTCAGTGTGGCTCTCACATTAAATTATGTGGCAGACAACTAGTTGTCCAGTGCAGTTCTGGTCATTGAGCGCGGGTTTGTCGAGAATGTGATTGTGAGTCATGAAAATGTGCAGGTGCCAGTTTGGTTACAGAATAGGTTTGACATGCTTGTAAAAAAAACAAAAAAAAACAAAACAAAAACGCTGTATGAACGCAACTGTATTAAGCGGTGCTGCTATACTAGCTAAACAGTGCAACGTGTCGCTGCATTACACACAAATCGATGTATTTTCGTAAACAATGTAATTGATTACAACGACACGTCGTTCCAGCCCTAGCATAATGTAGCACAAATGATGTGGAATAAGGGCTGTCATTTTTTTATTTTTTTTTATTGAATACAGTTATATTATGTGTAGATTTAGATTATAATAGTAATGCTATTAAAATGCGTTTTTATTTTACTAGTAATTTAGAATTTATTTTCAAACTTTTTTTTATTTTCTTCTATTAATTTTAATGTGGCATCCTTTTAAAAAGCGAAACAACATTTATAAAACTAATTAGTAAAATTATGAATACATATATAATATATTATATAAAATTTAAGTTTTCCAAGATTGTACATTTTCAAACACACACACTGCTGAATATCTTCCCTTCAAAACTTGGATGTAACAACATCACAGCACTAATATATAGTAGGAATGGACAAAAGCATGAGCACAATGAGCTCTGAATAGTCAGCTGTCACAATGTTGTGAGATATTCAGTAATAATCTATTGTATTGCTGACAAGTTGCAAGGTCAGCAACACACCACAATACATTTACACATAGATTTTATTGAGATCCTGCCAAGTACCTTTAGTGTAATGTGTAAGGAAGCCACAGTCACAACTGTTAGAAAAGCATATCTGTCATTGTTCATGGATTAAGAGAGAGTGTTTCTTGCTTAATTCTTCTTTCTCAGAAAAAAAATCCACTGCATTTTCTGTCTGTCTTTCAGACAACTGCGCATGACAAGTTCATATCAAAACTTTTTAGTAAATCATACTAAAAGTACATTTCAAACAAAAGTGGTTTGATATTGGCTGTATATTTTATATCACAGCTGTGGTTTTTAATGTACATTAAATCAAATTAAACAGAGAAAACAATTACAACTAAAAGGGGGGAAATTATCTGAAGAACAAAATTATATCTTACATATTCTATCATATTATTCAATTTCCAGGTTGATGTATTACTTTGTTTACGGCTGTTAAGATTTTTTTAATGTTTTTGAAATAAACCTCCTATGCTCACCAGGCTGCATTTATTTGACCAAAAGTACAGTAAAAACAGTAATATCAACTTAGATATCAACCAAAATTACAGTGAAAATACACCATATTACCAAAACAGAGCCTCACAAAACAACAAAAACAGTCGTGTGTACTTAAATTAGCTCTGTCCTGTCTTGGAAAGTCTTCAAAGGCTGCAAACTTCCTCATATTATGCAAGGCCATTAAAGTTCCTCTATTTCCTCTATAAAATAACGGAGGCTGATGTCGGCTAAAGCACCTCGGTGGGAAAAACCTCCCTGATGATGTACCTCCCTCCTCAATAAAGCAAAAAATTCATTATGCTATGGCTGGCTAACATAATACCAGGATGCTGCCTTCCCCACTGTGGCAAGGTCATCCCCTCAGGGATGTTTTCATATAATCTGAGAGTAATTATAAAACAAACAGCAGAAGCCGTTGTTTCAGATAGCATCAGGGGCAGAAACACACCACAGTGGCAGCAACACTTCAGAGAAATGGACGGTTCAAGCAGGAAACCTGAAAAAGCCTATCACAATACTATCTACACACTCTCAGCCTTTACCAAAACAATAAACCCTGCATTTCTATTGTTGGCAGGACTGCAGATGGGTGCTTACACATTTATGATGCTTTGTTTCCAAACACAGGTGGCAAACATTTATATCAAACCCACTTATTCCAATTGTTCATATGAAATGAGATCCTCCTTATATTCTTAAAAAATACTGAAAACCTTGTATTTATTCATAAAAACATTTTTTAAAACAGACCTGCAAACTCAAAAGAGGTGAAAAAGGTGACATGTTTACAAACTAAATTGTTGTAGGGGGGTCTGGGGGCATCGTCCCCCAGGAGAAACTTTTTGTGATTTTAACATGTATATTAAGTATTCTGGTGCACTCTGACAAGAAAATAAATGGAACAGACAGCATTTGCTTCAAGTAAAAAAAAAAAAAAATGACACTAGGGTTGGGCATTGACACAAATTTCACAAATGATTTTGATTTAGAAATTTGCGATTTGATTTCGATTTCATTACCTTCAATTCAATATTGATTACTCTGGGGGCTATCAGGTACAGTACATGTTTCCTCAAAGAAAAAAATATCTCAATTAATGCTGTAAACTACACTGGGAACCACAGTTGGTACATCATTATAATATTAACGGTTAAAATGAATTGATTTGTAATCTACTTACATATAAAGTACACATAAGGAAGTTTTTATAGTAACGTTATAATACATTTTTAATAAAATTTTAATTTATAAGAAATTTTTAATTATGTTTCTACTCATTTTTATATAAGGCCTAAACATTAAAATGGTGGCTGTCATAAAACGGATTTATAAGTTCAATATTGAAGTACATGTTAAGTACAAATACAATTTTGTGTTCATTCATGTTTATTTTGTGTTGTAACTAGTAAAACGGAAGAGATGGTCAGTTCACAGAGCGGCAAAGATCGTGACAGCTCGAGAGATGTCTACGGTCTCACTCTAGTCTATGGGAAAGTAGCCCATTTTCGCTTCTTGTGAGGTTTATTGTGCGTTCACACCAACCCCCCCCCCCCCACCCCAAAAAAAACAAACAAAACAAAAAAACACTTAGGATCTACTCGATTCACATATATGACAAATTTTGATTAAAACGTTTAAGTTTGCAGAAAAGAGACTAGTTTGCAGGTATGTTAAAATCTTATTTTGTTATTTGGTTTGCTATGAAGATAAGTGAATACAATTTTACCTGGAATACGGCTAAAATATTACCAGCAAGTCCTATAATTACCATATGTGAGCATTATCATCTAAAGGCAATGTGGTTTTGCAATGTGGGTGTGAAGGGGTGTGTGCTTCTGACATTAGTGATCTGAAAAGCTGAACATAACAAGACTCACCTCTTTTTTGCATGAAACTGAAGAGATCGTCAAGAAACTCTTTCCTTTTCTCATCATCGTCCAGTTCGTATAGCTGTGAAACAATAAAATAGATGTCTTGTTAGTATTGTGAGGATTATGAAGCTATAAAATGTGAAGACACTCTATTGTTAAATACATTATATTAAGGCTGGATGCTGATACACCCATACCAGTGGGAAACCACATGCATTTTAAGGGCGCTTTTCAATTTATTGGCATATCCATTATGTTTTCTCATCCTTTCCCCTTTCTCTGAATGGACATTCTCAAAAGAGCCTTTTAAAAGCCATCTCGTGAAGGTGAAGACTGCAACCTGATGGAAATATGTTCCTCAACCTTCACTTTCAATAAGTCTTAGGCCACGTTAACAGGCGAGCAGGTCGATACAGGAAGACAGAGGGATGACCTTTGGAAACAGCGGGGCACATGGAACAAGGCCCCGGAGATAATAACCGATCATTTAGGAGTGTATTAGCTGTCACCAATATTAAAGGACCAATGCAATCAATGCCTCAGAAAAAGGTACAGTGGGTTTAAAGTGTGAATACGATACAGGCTTTTACCCATACGTGACATTTCCAAGACGTGAATCACGAATAAAACATGTTCTGTTTGAAATATGACAAGCAAACAAAGAAAATCTCTAATCGTATGAATGAAGCTTTAAAATGCAGTAAAACCTGTCAAGTCACCTGCACAGATGACATCTATCAAAATTTATATGCTTCATAATTTCAAAATGTATGGCAATTAAGGTGACATTTGAATCAGTCTGTTAAAAGTCAAGGTAACTTAAATAAATCTACCCTTGCTAAGTGGCTGTCCATATGTGTGGGTTTAATCTGTTTATGCAGATTAACTGTTTGGCAATATGTTGAGTGACAGAATGTAAACCCTGCAGAACAAGGCACTGAATGTGTAACAGGAGAATATGGCTTCTCTTAAAGTATGCAGATTTAAACGCAGATGTTGCACAAGTACACAAGAAAACACTCTGGGATAAATCAGGGAAAATATACATTCTAAACCAAAATTGGTTTGAAAAATTTTGTCAAAATTAAAGAAACATTTTAAAATAGAATTTCTCATTTGTAAACAATACCAAGTGAATTTTTCCACATCTTCAATACATTGCTTACTTTTATCTATCCAACTCTCTGCTCATGCCACTTGAAATGCCAGGAGCTATAACAGTAAATTAGAGATTCATTAAGATTCAGGTGATGTAATTGTGACACTGTCAGTTGCAGAGGTCATCACTAAGCTGGGGTGAACAGTAAAATGGTAATTAAGTCAAAAGCGTAATGACGTCTACAACATTGCATTAAATATTAACAGATGGAAAATACATTAGAGCTCTGCTTCACCTTTGAGTGGTCCATTACAGTCATATTAGGTCTATTCCCAGCATCATGACTGCAGGAATGCAGAGAACTGATGCATGTAGTCTCACAAGACTCACATGAATCTAAATCTTGGTGTGACTGCAATGATTTAAATGAATTTGAAATCATTGATTAAATGGCATAATCTATTTTGTTAAATTACATAAAAAGCCTGTGACTACACTGCTAAGCTGAGATTCAAAATCTAATTTATACCCGAAAATTAACAGAAATTTTTAGGTCACTTTATATCTCAAGGTCACTATTTAAATAAAAGGTATTCTCAAATCATGCTGAAGAATATGATATTTAGGTTTTACACAAACTTCAGCTGCTTGAGTCCTAAGGGTCAATGGGAGGCAATCCAAATAACACTTTCCATTTACAATTTCCAATTAACTTATTTACTAGGCTTTTAAACTGCATCATATTTAGTATTCATATTTTCCATTTAAGCTTTTCTAAAAAAAAAAAAAAAAACCTTGACTGTTATTGATTTAAACCTCACTATGTGCACACAAAATGTTTGTGTCATTCATAAGCCAGTATGTTGTTCCTTACTGATCTAGTCAGTTGCTGAGCACATGTGTGTGATAATTATGAAGCGTCTCAATGATTCCTTATAGTTTCGAATGACACAAGTTGCTTATAGTGTCAAGCCCCCAAGGCTGCTCTCTGTGCAACACTATGAATACACCCAGACTCAACCTTCAGCAACTACCGGTTCAACATGTATATGGACAAAAAAAAAGAAGAAGTGGAAGGTGATAAATATCTTTGAGTAATTCATGAATTGCAAACAAAATATGCCATTGACATACATGTTTTATAATGTTATTTATTTGCAATACAAAATAAAATGTTTTTAATCTTGATCCCAGTATATCACTGTATTTTTAAGTGTTCATGCTGAAAGAAGTATCTCGCCAAGATTTCAGTAGAGGGAGCTCTTCACAACACAATAAATTGTCACACACAACTGAAATGTTCCACTTTTCTATCAAGACATTTTTTCCAGGACAAAACCAGACTTGGCCTGACTGACATTGAGGGGTCCAACAAAACAAGGACACTTACTCCCAGACTAGGAGTAGAAAAAAACAAACACTTTTTTTGTGTTTATACAATTAATGTCCAAGAGAGACATGTATCACAGTCCTCAAATCAGGTATGTGGGCCAATGACAGGGTGACATTCTTTGTGACTGAAAACACACACCGCTCATTTTGACAAAAGCAATGAAGGGGGAGCTGGGATATGACTTTGAACCCAGTTAAAACGAGCTTCAGGCAGTCTAGAGCTGCTACATGTCATACTTAAACCTGGAAGCTCAGCAGAGGGACTGACTGTTGACCTAAAAGTTTGGAAATGCTTTTACTTCTATACCTTGTGACCTCTGTGACCCTGCAAATAATACACACCCGGTGTTATACTCATGGGCGTGCTCATTCAAAAGTCTGGCTAACAGCACAGATGAAAGGCAAAGATGCAAGTTATTTAATTTAGAAAAAATAAAGGCAAAGTAAAATAACTTAAAGGGTTAGTTCACCCAAAAAAGAAAATTCTGTCATTAATTACTCTCCCTCATGTCGTTCTACACTTGAAAGACATTCTTTCATCTTCGGAACACAAATTAAGATATTTTTGATGAAATCTGATGGCTCAGTGAGGCCTCTATAGCCAGCAAGTTAATTTACACTTTCAATGCCCAGAAAGATACTAAAAATATATTTAAAACAGTTCATGTGAGTTCAGTGGTTCTACCTTAATATTATAAATTAACGAGAATATGTTTTGTGTGCCAAAAAATCAAAATAACGACTTTTCAACAATATCTAGTGATGGCCGATTTCAAAACACTGCTTCGAATCTTTTGTTTCAAATCAGCGGTTCGGATCGCGTGTCAAACTGGCAAACTGCTGAAATTACGTGACTTTGGCGCTCCGAATCACTGATTCGAAACAAAAGATTCAAAGCAGTGTTTTGGAATCAAATATGTTTTTAGTATCTTTCTGGGCACTTAAACTGTAAATTAACTTGCTGGCTGTAGAGGCCTCACTGAGCCATCAGATTTCATCAAAAATATCTTAATTTGTGTTCTGAAGATGAACGAAGGTCTTACAGGGTTTGGAATGATATGAGGGTGAGTAATTAATGACATTATTTTTGGGTGAACTAACCCTTTAAGGTATAAGTTTTGAGCTTATTTTCTTTATAAAAATGACTAAATATTTACAAGATTTTATCAATTTATATGACCTTTCCAGTTCTAAAAATAACACTTTTATTACTCTTGTTGAAGGGGTGAATTATAATAAGAAATATCTTGATTTTTAATTGTTTTAGCTTATTTTAACGCTTGTTTTCTCTTTATTTTAAATCATTTTAAGTCATGTTGTGTCCCCTGGCTGAGAACCAGTACGCTAAGCTGTATAATTGACTGTCATCCCTGCAAACAACTTCCTAGACTAGGCTAGTTTCATTGCTCTCAAAGCACTCTGCAGTCTCTTTATTCTCTTATTCTCTAAAATACTAATTACAATCAAAATTTATTTCCATTTATTCATTCATTTGGTAAACAGCTATCTAAAAAATGAGATAATATACAATATACTGGTCATTATCAAAATAAACTCGTTCAAGATGTTCTGATCACCCTGTGAGGGTATATTTTGCGATAATGACCTACATTATGATGTACATTATGCCTAATGTAGGGTTAAAAAAAGACTAAAAGCACAGAATTTGTTTCTTTAGAAAATATGAGTGCTGTATATATTGTTTATTATGGACCAGTGAGATTAAGAACAGAAAGTTAGTGGAATAAATAATTTTGAAGGTAACAATCACCATCTGTGCTAACAAACCACTAATTAACAAGCATCAATACTGGGAAAAAAATCCCATGACAACAGAATCGATCACAAGAAGCTCCCTCTTTGTGTGTGGCACTGACAGTGTGTGTAAACACGTGTGTGTGTGTGCACTGGGTGCCGGAGCTCCTGGGAAACTGCTGGGCTTAATGTGGCTATGTGTGTTTAAATGTGAGTGTGAGTGTGTGAGAAGCACAGGCGCAAGGGAGCAGGAGTTAATTAGAGAACAACACGACTGGTCACGCTGGCATTGGTCCAAACTGGCCAACTGCCAGTGCTGCTTTCATTCCATTACACACACACACACACACACACATACACACACACAGATCTGCAGCGAGCTCAGCTGACATAATGAGATGTGTAAGCTAATATGAAGAGCTGATCTTTGTCTTTCCTTGATGGAGTTCCTCCTAATGGGATTTGCCCGGGTACTTGAGCTGACGGACTGGATTAAGTGGCAGTGAGTTGAGCATGTACTGGCAGAGCTAAGTGTTATTTTACAGGGCCAGTGCAGGATGCCCCTTTAACTCCCATGTGGGAGGTGTGAGAAAGGCCCGTCTGTGATGAGCATGGATCTTTGCCCAGACTAAATCAGATTGTCCAGGTGTAATGGTGTATGAAACTGCTTTGTGAATTCAAAAATCTGTGTCAAAAATTCATAAAATTCATAAAATGAATATTGAATAAATCTTACCTGAACATTAATGTTGATTGCTGTTAATGTGAGTTGCTGTTAATCACTATGTTTTTGACAGTTATGTAGTATTTAAATGATATGTTCAAATGCTGCCACCCTAATTGAGATCATCATTGTTTTTGTTAGATAAATACTGCTCTGATTTGTTTCAATCTTAACTATATTGAAATATTTCACTAAATTATGAATTATGATGGACAAATGTCAATCAATCACTCAATCAAAATTTAATTATAATTTTATTAAAAAGTAATCTGAAGTTACCTATTCATATTCATAGTTTCTTCTGTTTACATTTTCACATGTTCAGATTGGTCAGTAGCCGTCATATCATGCAAACCTGGCTCAGAAATGAACCACCGCTTCTGCTTTCATCAAGATGGTGATGTGCCACAGGGGAGAATGTGGGGATGGTCCATCAACCATCCTTCACCATTTTGTTTTACTGTGTGATTTGAGGACTAATGCTTTGTCCATGAGATTGCAAAAGATGCCTGAAGCTGCCTAACCTCAGGTTTCACAGAGATTATCAGATGTAAAAAGGCATCTGAATAATACTCTTTTTTCAGTCTTTGCATCTGTTATTTTCTCACATTTCCTTCTGATAATTTTACCTTTGACATTAATGAAATTCACTGTGCTAGAGTCACAGACTGACCTCATTGAGGGGTAAGAGAAAGAAAAAAAGAGAATGTGGGATGTCTGACAGAATTTAAGACACTTTAATGGCAAATCCCCATAGTGCAATTAAGGGATTAGGCTGAAAACTCCTCAGCACTCACATTTCGCTCTTTAATTACAAGTGAAAAACACAGCAAATCTTCATAGTCACTCAAGCAGAGCCACATGAATTATACATCATCTGACCTGGACATTTTCTGCATGTGTGTTTTCCATAAATAATTTAATGTAAAAGAAAGTAGCCATCCTGCAAAGGTTTGTTTTTTCTTATGGCAGTACGCTGACCACGGATTACAGTCAGTGGCTTCATTTCTATTTTCAAACCTGACCTTTGAGAGCATGTATAGAGAATGTAACGGCCTGAACTGAAAGGCGCTACATACTGGATTTATCAGCTTACACGTACAGTATCATACAGGGGTGATTGTTGCCTTTTTCTTAAAACTATTAAAAGTGATAGAGCCATAAACTCTATAGTGATGACCGAGGAGCAACTGATAAAGCTTTATTATACAGAATCAAATCTGAATGTACCCAAACTGTACAGTGCATTCTTGATTACTGATTAACTATAAAAAGCAATAAAACCGCTTTTGAAATTGTGGAAATATCACAATCAAAGTTTTACAGGTCTTTTGTGGCCCTTCTCTCTGTCTGATGTTGCGAATAAGTGAAATATAAATGGGTATGTTTTGATATGCTGTTGGCAGTGAGGTGTATACTAGTTTCAGCCACAGACAGTCTGTTCAATGAGCATTTAATGAATATCACGCAAAACTTGAAAGCTTGCATGATCTGGCAAACTCTAATCTAATTGACTGTCTTAATGCACGCAGGTATTTCATCAGTCCTTCTGGAAACCAAGATGCATTTACAAGGTACTGGACTGATAAAATAAGTGCTTCTGAGGAAGAACTAGTCACTGGATTGCCAAAGTTTATTAGATTAGAGACGTCTAATAATTCTGATGACACATCAAGTTTACACAACCAAGGGTTTTTTAAAGGGTTAAAGCTTTAAATCAATATCAGTAGTAGTATCAGTACCTTAACTGCATCACACCATTAATTGAGATTTACCCATTCTTCAATTACATGTAAAAACAAAATGAATTGTGATTGGTTGCTTTACATGTCGGTCAGATACGTCTTAGACTGTTCTTTACTGTTGTCGGTTAATGAAGATTTACAGGATGAACTTGTGGCTCGATTAGACTTTTGTTGTGTAAAAAGTGATACGATTTTTAGTTTTATAGCCATCTTTGATATTACTAGGTCACTGTCACTGTATGGTAAGCGAATACGGGTTTGACTCCCATTGCACATTCATACAGACAGTATTCGAGATGTTACTATAATTTGCTGTGTGAATGGAACATTTTAAGATTCACACCAGTAAGTAAATGCGGTTGTCAATCCCAAAAACTGACAATGTGAATGTTTGAAAGTGTTTATAAACTTTTCCAGAAGGCAAGCTTTGGCAAGCTGTTTTGAACTCCGGAAACAAACTCCAAACAAACTTTGTTTTGGCCTGATTTTGTTCAAAATAACGTCACACAAGTTCTTTGATTTCATTTGAAGTATATTGGGGCTTTAGCTATGTTGAGAATTCCTGTACATATGACACCTCTACATTGTCTCTACAATGTGTTGATGTTTGTGACGAGCAGGGCGGGCGAGAGCCGTGAGGGAACGGCACGAGGCCTGTGACGCGAGTGATAACGAGCGTCAGCTGCGCGTTGCACCGGCCTCGAATCTCTCACGGAGGAGCTCCGGAAGCATAAAAGGGGAGCGACGACAGTGAAAGACGAGAGAGGACCAGCCTGGCGGAATACAACGCGCAGCTGACGCTCGTTATCACTCGCGTCACCGGCCTCGTGCCGTTCCCTCACGGCTCTCGCCCGCCCTGCTCGTCACAATGTTAATGAATGCTATGACCCTACCTCAGTGAATGACATAAGAAAAACTTCCAAGAAATTACACACCATTTATTAATTCAGGACACACCTTCTCTTTAAGTAATTTAGAAGTTAAGGTTTTTCCTGGGTCAAAAATGGTCTTCGGTGGTGGCGGACAAACAAGGCCATCCACACATACAAAGTACCTTACCCAAGTGAACTGCAAGCCCAGTATTGACAATAATTTTTTTTATCTAATATTAACTTAATTTAACTTATCCTTTTTATTTATGACATAAATAATCACTGTCAGAAAAGATCATGAAACAAAGTGCTTAGAAACATTCTATATTTAAAAATCTGGAAATGTACATGTAAAAAGTCACTGGGTGACTGATTTAAAAAAAAATGAACACAGTAACACATTACACAGAAAAATTAGCAATATTGCATTTACACTCATTGGGCATTTTACCGATCTAAGCGCATGGTCTAAAGCGTACGGCGCAAGTGCACTTAGGGCGTGTCTGAATCCACTTTTGCTAGTTTAACAACGGGAAAGATGGTCGGCGCTCCCGGCACATGGTCTAAAAGGGTTTTCCCTATTCTCTTAATGAGTAATGGATGTGTTTTGGGCATAACGTGCATTTTTGCAAAATCTTTGCAATTTGAAAATGGAAAAACTGAATGCTTTTCTAGCGAGGAAACGGATCGCACATGGGCACACAAATGGGCACAAATGCATTTGCTATTTAAACAGCATGGCGCAGGACGTGAAAATGATATTCCGTCGGGCTGAAACTAGCAAAAAACACTTGTGTCGTGCCTGGCGCCGCATTGCACCAGATGTATGATAGGGCCCCAAGACTTAATGCACAGATCATTTGATATACAGTATCAGATTGTTTTGTTCTAGTATTTTATCAGTCCTTTTATCAATCAATCAATCAATCAATCTATCTATCTATCTATCTAATTAAAAACAAAAACTAGCTGAGAAATGTGCGAGAAACTGTCCATTGCTATGGTTTTAATTGTCAATCAGATTGCACATTTAAATACGGTTGTATTTAAGAATTGTATTGTATTAAATCCAGAAACTTTGCAATGTGTAGTTAGCACTAGCAGCATAATATATATATATATATATATACACACACAGAAAGAGATAACATATATTCTGTGATTCACTAAAAAGCTCAGCGCTGAAAAAACGTAAATTGAAAACTTTGATACTCTTCAAAGAGCGCAAATGTACCGGTACTGCAGAACGGCAGGTATCGTCACATTAAATCATCAAATAAATCTTTGGTGGGAAAAAGACTCAATTCAGCAGCCGCCAAAATATTTTCAATGCAGGAAAAACCTGCAAGTGTATAAAAGAGCTTTCCGTTTGCATGCACATGTATGAAAGGGGTGTGTGAGCTATGTCTGGAAAGGTTGAAGGTTAGCAAAGTCTATCGACCTCTCTCACTCATTCGTTCTTTTATTTCTAGTGTCACCTTCTGTTGCTATACAATGACTCAGCCCTATTATTACAAGCTTTCCCTTCATCTTTGCTTCTTCAAAGCCAGCCCTCTGGTCCCATATAATACAGATTTAGTCACACACAAAATCATTTGGCCAAATCATCTTATTATCGCTGTAAATCTTTTATCATGAGAGATATCCTGTATGATGTTTCTTGTTGTAATTAGCAACAAAAGAGTCCTCTTTCACATGTCATTTCTCGCCGCTCCCTCAGAATTAATTATGACTCACGCTAACATATCATAAGCTCTTATGAAACCAGGTTTTACAACATAACATTCCACCTGTCTCTCATTACCTATAAAAATGAGACATCTAATCTTGATAGATAAGCAGGCTTCTAGGCATTTAATCCAACTCTGGGTTAATTCATTTTTTCAATGTGTCCCCATAAATGGGCTCAAAAGAGCGCCGTTTGAGTACAATTAATGTGACAAATGTGTTGGGTGTGTGTTTGATGGATGGCGTCCACTCCCAAATAGTTTCTTTAGATGAAAAAGAAATGCTGATAGGAGTCATGTTTTCAGATGAAATGGCTCATAACCCATCTGGAAATCTGATGATAAATTAGAAATAACATGTTGGGACTACGCTGGTAAGATAATACAAAGACAAACAAAACTACACCACCTGACAAAATAAAAAAAATAAAAAATAAATAAATAAATAAATTGGACAACTCATGTATGAAAATTACAGAGACACCAAAATTAAATGCAGATAATTAAAAAAAAATGACCACTAATCATTTGGTATTTTTAAAAACATTAACAATTACAAAACCATCACCACATTCAGGCTTAAAAACATACCATTAAGAGTTTTATAATTATAGATGACTACATATAATTATAACTCTAGATAGATATATAATTGAAGAGTTGGCATAAAAATATTAAAGTTTTTTTATATTTATTTTTGTGGTATAAATGTACCACATGGCTAAAAAACAAACCATTTTTAGAAAACACTTTTACTAAACTTATACAACAAAAGCAATGCTGCTGATCAAATTTATAGTATGTGCCCAGTACCCACAGAAAACAGGCCGTGAGCCTGTCATGAGAAAATATATCATATGGATTAGCCTTTAAATGCTAATCAATAATTGCATCATTATGCTGTAGCGATGACCCACACAGCATAAACACAAAGAGAGACTGCTGACATAAAGACTGTACCACTGATATATTGATCACCTCCCCCAATCATTAATTTATGGAAAAATAGACTCAGCACAGCCTTGTGAGAGACGAGGCCTTTGTTTTATTCTGGATCTGAGTGGAAGAGGTAAAACTCTATAGTGATAATAAAGTCATCTGCTGCCATCATAGTCCTCAAGGTCTTCATGGGAAGTAAAGGGCTAGTGGTTTGTGTGTGCATGCATGAGATGGGGGAGCTTTGTGATCTCTAATGCAGACATGACACGAGAGGAAGGGAAGCTACATCTCTGGCCTTCACCTGTGTTTGAGCCAAGACAAGGGTCAGACATGATTTATGCAATAAACAGTAATGAGGATGCAAGGAGTCTTTCTGCTGTCTGCATCTGCGTGAGTGCAGATGTCATACAACTTGCTAACCAAAATATTGGTCTAGTCTACCTGAGAATATTTCATAGAGTAATTTAAACTTTTTTCATTTAAATATATTTTTATTAGTTAGATTTATTACATGTATATTTATCTATTTTGATATGTATATATATATATATATATATATATATATATATATATTAGGGCTGTCAATAGATAATTTTTTTTTAATCGCGATTAATCGCACACTTGAAATTAAGACTTTTGTGGAATTAAGCATACACCATTTATCTTGTTTAACATGTCCATTTTGCCATCATTGCCTTTTTACAGCAAAGTAAACCATCAGATTGAAGTGTGATTTTCACAAAACTGTATTTTTCAGCTTTTTTTTCAAGGTAAATTTTCAAAAAAGGACACCAAATAACCAAATGATATGATTTCATTTAATTCATACATTTATGTAGGCTACACCAAAGCACCCATAAAAAAATCACAACAAAAACGTTTCAGAATTCACAGTGTATAGTATGTGCAACAGCAAAGAGCTGGTTTACATTTTAGACAAGTCAAGTTGTGATACTGAACAGGACCACATGGAGATGCCAAAAAAACCTAAACCAACCACCTTGACCTGCAATTAAACTAAAGTACACAGCAATATAAACAGGACAAATCCAAACATTATCCTGAATGTGTGTGAAAACAACGTGGCCATACAGCGGTGGGATGTTTCAACGTTCTCTTCAGACAGGAACAGCGCGATGTGGGATGGCTCACGCTCTTCAGATACAATGACACAATATGACAGAGAGTTTGTGTTTTAAAGCGAAACAGACACTAGTGTTGTTGTCACGGTACCAAAATTCCAGTAGTTGGTACCAATACCGTAAAAAATGTACGGTTCTCGGTACCAATTTCGGTACCACAGGAAAAACTGTTGAAACTATTTTACTATTTTATATAGCCTATTTTAAAAACATATTAAATATGATGGTAATCATACATATAAATATTTGGAGCTTGTGTGCGTATATATACCTCAATGACATTATAAATATAAAAAAATAAATGAACAAATGCTCAAACATCCATTTTGTAACAGACGTGCATGTTTATTTTAGCTATTCCTTCAGTGAAACGACACACTACAGCCTGTAAAACTATGAAATAAATATCGGTAAATAATGGTAACCTAAATAATAAGAAAGTTAAATATTTAAAAAAAAAAAAAAAACATTCGTTTTTTATTTCCACACAAAGATGTGTCATATAGCCTACGCTCATGCACTTTGATGTGGGACACAAGCAGGAAAGAGGCCATTTCTCTTTAATAATATCTTCATGTTATCTCCTGATGTTACACGCAACTGACACTTGTTGTAAAAGGTCTGAAGAGCGAGTTTTATCTTCAGATATTCAGGCTATGTTTGATTTTGCGCTGCGAGAGAAAGCGAAACTAAAAATCACCTGCGTGTGTGAAACGCGCTATTCAAATAAACTTGAGGCGCCTTAAAAATACTAATAACAAGCACAAACTGTGTTAAATAGAAATTGTAGAAAAGGAAGAAATGTTTATAATCCCCTGCGTGAGTGAAGATTTGGGAAAATAAACAGATTCCATGTTCAGTGGAATAACTAATGGAATATTGTTAAATTCTCTGATAATCAGGTGACCAGATCGCGATTCGCAAAACAGAATACAAAGCTTAAATGTATGGACTTACGTACCTCTCTCATTCGGCATGAACGAAAATGTTTCCATGGCTGTGATGTCACATTTAATTGCTAACCTATTATTTCTTTTGTAAACAAGGCTTTGTGCTTCACTCGTTTCATATTCACGTAAATACTGGCACAGTCCTATCAGTGGGTACCAAATATACCCGGATTCTCGGTACTACCGGTACTACAGAAATGCTGGTATCGTCACATTTTCAAAATTTCAGTACCGACTTGGTACCGAAGTACCGGTACTTTTGACAACACTAGACACTAGAATAAATAATTCTCTCTGCCATCTCTGATATAATCAGCATGGATTTTAAGATCATCTAACTGCATGACGTAAATTACGTTATGCCGCAATTTCACATGCTTCCGTAATTTATTACGAGTTATTCTGTTCAACAGCTTTGTCTACTAAACTGTTACTAAACTACTAAACTTATTCCCCTCCCCAATTCACACATAACAAAATAATGTACATTATATTTTATATATTTAAAAATAATTCTTAATAAAAGTGATATAAATACAGTGGATAAATAACACAAATTAATATAATATAATGATAATAAAGAGATGTGAGTTGGCCAGACCCTCTCAGTAATTCAAACACTGCCTTCCACCACATAATCATATTTATTTGATTCAACGGATACTGACGACTACACAACAACAACAAAAAAGAAAACAACATTTGTTTGATCATCTACATGACAATCAATGGAAGAGGCACAGTATGATCGGCTGACACGAATAGGCCACACCCTGATCTGTCCAGTAACACCCTCAGAAAACAATGTAGAGAATGCCTGTGTGTAATTTTGCCACAGAGCACATTTAGAATACGATCCTACAACAGATAAGAACATTGCTTCAGCTATCGGGAACATAAAAGAACATTCAGTTCAGTTCTGAGTAACAGTGTCTGTTTGTCTGGACATATACATGGGGCTTAATTTAGGAGTTTGGCAGTTAGCAGTGGCGTAAGCTCATAGGATCTTGAATCTCTGTGGCAGTTTCCCACACCATCCCGTCATTAAAATTTTCTGTCCCTCATCATTTCTTTCGTCCAGTGACTGGGGGCCCTCCTCCATCCTGTTGTAATTGTGTGATGTTTACCCTACAAGCCCAAGGCCATGTCTCTAATTATCCCCACATGAAAACTGGAATGTCCAGCACTGTCATTAAAAATAGAGCTAATACCCAGAGCCCCGCTAGCAGCAAAAACAGGTGTGATCGTTATAACCAAACCCCGATTCTTTTCCAATTTAACTTCACACTTTATTGTAGGGTCAAGTAAAAAATTCAAACTCACTGTTAATCTTCTTATACACTCGTAACTTTAGAAAGTTTGCGATGCTAACATGCTAGCTATTCAGTTTCGCTGTACGGCAGGAGATGGCTCCTTCTAGCTCAGGTCAATAATGCATGCCGAACGCAGGACTAACGAAGCAGGCAAATGTTTAATCGTTGCATACAACACAAATGGCAGAACGAGGCCACATCCACAGAATAGTGCTAATGCAACCTCAGCAGAAGCACTCAATGGCCCAAACAATGAGGCCTTTCGTCCCCCGGCTGCATGGAAGCTGCTCCATATTTCAGTTTTGCTGATGCACAGGGGTCAGGTCTGAGCCCCCCCCCCCCCCCCCCCCCCCCCCCACCCAAAACCCCTTTCCCCTTTACTGTATGTTATGGGTTCTATCCTCTGTCACAGGCCTAGATGCATGAATTGTGGTTTTACTTTAAAAATTTCAGTTTGCTTAAAGGGGACCTATTATGTCCCCTTTTACAAGATGTAAAATAAGTCTCTGATGTCCCCAGAGTGTGTATGTGAAGTTTTAGCACAAAATACCTCACAGATAATTTTTTATAGCATGTTGAAATAGACACTTTTTGGAGGTGAGCAAAAACGCTCCGTTTCAGTGTGTGCCCTTTAAATGCAAATGAGCTGCTGTGCTCTGCTTAAGAGGGCGGAGCTTCAAGAGCTGATTCTCCCCTGTCAGGATTTAGTCCGGACGCACTATAATGTTAGAAACTGCGAATATATGCTGCATGTAGATAGAACAGGTATAGTTCAGTTTAATTACAGTTATAACTTATATTGTCTTCTTGTTTGTATCCACTATATTAGTACAAGCCAGTTTACTGATGAGTTTTATAATGTTTATTGTACTTCACACAAAATATGAAGCGTCCATTTTCACTCTAGAAAATCACTGTAAGAGCTTAATAAAACACAGTGCAAGTGTGCATTAAATTAAATTTCAGTAGAGGTGAGGGAGCATTTTCTTGGAAAACAAAATGAATCCACCTCTTCTTCAGTGGCTCAGATTTAGGGAGTAAATGGAGAGAGCTATGTGGATTAATCCATCCAGCTACAGAACACCTAAAATGCTTGGGAGACATTTTTGTCAGTGTAGCAATGGCGGACTGTACAACTCGCTGTGAACGCGCTCAGGGCGGTTCTATGTTAAAACAGCAGTGTCTGTCAACATTCGTGGGCGGGGCCTGTGGCTAATGTGAAGTCAAACTGCCAGGGATCTGCAAACGGCTTGTTCTGAGACACTGCTTATGATTTATGGGGATTAAAAAAAAGGAGTGGTTGGATTTTTATCATTATAAGGTGGTTGTGTACACACACTGCCAACACACATTTATGTCCAAACACCATGCAAAAGTGAATTTTGCATAATAGGTCCCCTTCAAAGAATTTTTTTAATTTAAAACATACAGTGATTAATACAAAGCCCCACACATGACATGCAGGGAAAAAAAAGTAAATCGTGTGCACGATTTACTAAATCGTTCCTTCAATATACTAAATTGTGTGCAGGATTTACTATTTTGTTTCCTTGATTTGCTAAATCGTGCATACGATTTACTAATTTGTTCCCTCGATATGCTAAATTGTGTGCACGATTTACTAATTCGTTCCCTCGATTTGCTAAATTGTGAGCATGATTTACTAATTCGTTCCCTCGATTTGCTAAATTTTAATTTAGAACTAAGTGAGTGTTATGCAGCAGCTAAAGTAATCTAAATGTCTAAAAAATATAGAAAATGAGCATGCACAATCAAATATCCAATATCAGCTGATAACCTATAATGGCAGGGGTCGGCAATTAAGATTGGCATCGGGCCAAAAAAAATTTTCGCCACTAGATGGCAGGCCAGAACATAGTCAAAGGATAATTTAAATTAATTGATGAAAAATTCAACTAGAATTGCCTGTGACAGACTGTTACAGTGTCTTTTGTAACTGGTTTTGAGCTGTTACTCTGTTAAATCCTGTAGTAGGACAGTCATTAACAAAAATCCACATTTGTGTGGTGGTGTCCGAGTTTTACACTGGATAAATTAATAAAGTAGAGTAGTGACCTGGCAAGTGTCTTCATTCACCAACTTGCAACACAGATAGCCTTGCTAAAACACACATGTGGGAGATGCGGAATGGATAACTCAAAAAATAAAAGAGGACTTGAATAAGCCCATTAATGTCATGTTTGATGCTCTTAACGAACTATGTTTTATTTCCTCTTTCCATATTGTGAATAATGTGTCTAATTTTAATTTGCTTGTTACACAATCCTAACTTATTGTAATAATTATTTGACGTAGCCTACTTTTACACTCAGAATTATTCCTTGGCTTCCTCACCGTAGACATAATTAATGTATTTATTATGTCTATGATCCTCATGTACTAAACTGCATTTTTTTTTAATTGTTTGCGTGCTGCAGGTACGCTATTACGTTGTGTGCAGAGTGATGTTAACATTTTAGCTGGCGGGTGAGAGAAAATGGCACTATCAGAAGAGTCTAAAGAGGAAAGTTGACAGTCTAAAGAATGGAAAGACAACTATGCTTCATCCTACCTAGTTTTGTGAATGCAAAGTCGGTGTGTCTTATATGCAACAAAGTTGTCGCTCTTTTTTAAATAATATAACACCATGTTTACACCGGAAGCGAGTGGCGCGACGTGTCAAAAGATAATAGAACCCATTTTAATCAGTGATATTGTCTACACTGGATGTGGCGCGGTGCGACGCGAGTCACGCGACACAACACATTCCCGACAGTAAACGGATTCCCCGTTCTGTTTCTGATGTAGTCCAAGTGCTTTGCAATGGTCGGTTTGTCGAGTTCAGAGTAGACAGCCTTTAGCTGTTGCGCCGCGCTGCAAAAAAAGTCGCGTTTGGTGTAGACACGGTGATAATATTAGACGGCACCACGAGACGAAGATTTATTTCAGAACCAGCCACTATCAAAATAATCTGGCTGCGGGCGCGGGCCAGATATTATTGCTGGCGGGCCAGTTTTGACAAGAACCTTTCACTCCAATTCCAGTTCATTAGATTGACTGAACATTTTTGAACATTCATCACTACTTTTAATTATGATGTCAAAAAGACTTCAAGGAGAGCATATCACTATATCTTTCCATAATATACACAAGACATGACCAACTAGAACCTAAACCACATGCTAAATTATAGCCAGTTCCTCTGAATGACTAACCTGAGCAGGCACAAAGAACACCCTGACCAAATAAAAATGTTAATAAGTGTTCGAGAATCAACAATTAAGCATTTGATATTGTGATGTTGTTTCACGCTAGCTGCCTGTAAAGAATGCAGGCTGTGCTTAATGTCCTCAGCTAATTCTGTTTCCCCCCTGAAATGCTTCCTGTCCTGAATGAATGTGTTGGGACAAAAGAAAAAGTTTAACACTAAATGAAAAGCATGTGATGTTTGGACAAGTGTGGAAAATGCATAGTTAGTAGTAATGGCTTTCCAAAAACACTGAGGATGTTAAAACACGTTTTTCACCTGACATTACAGATCCTTCATCTTTCAGCCTTTTCTGTGCATATACAGCACTTCCTAAAACCTTTCTAAAAAAATATATAAAACATAACCTGCATTAAAGCAGCCACTCTTCATGCTTTGTAAAGGCCTTTTGTTAACAGGCCTAATGATTTATTCTCAGTCTTAATTCTCGTGGACAGAATGGTGGAATGGCAATTTACATTGGAAAAGATCATCTGTTTTCATTGCAAATGAAAAAAAAGATGCATGTGTTGAGAGAAACACTTCAGTCTGTGGCCATCCTGTTTGATTACTCAGTCTCCTTACAGTATGTAGCAACTGAGAGGATAAAGTGAGAAACCACTGTGATATGTTTTTCAACATTTATGTTGAGAAGCATTTACAGTCATGTGAAACCATGATAACGGCAATTATAAATAACGGTTGCAAAATGAAGAAGTGGGTAAGAAAGTGTCATAGCAGCTATGGCTACATCACAGGTTCGGTTGATAAGAGAGAAGCAGTTATGACCAAATTGGCATTTTTCTTTCAATAGGTGTTAACAGCTAGACAATTTTTAATTGCTGTTATCACATGAACGATAACATGATGCAGTATTTGGTATGTCTGCCTTTTACTTTAATGACATGTGTGTAACAGATCTTTACACATTTTCATTTGACTTCATTACTTTATTTTTAATTTTTTAATCCTAAAACTTTCTATGATCTCATTTAAACTCAATTAGATAAGCCTATAATATCCAAACATGCCACAATTCTACAGTTCTAATAAAAAGGAAGAGGTTAACAAAATGACTGTACAAGTTTGTACCATATACAACCCAGGAGCCTGAAAAACCACCCATCCCCCACCAGAGAGATGTAATACGTCATATGTCTATTTGATACAACCAGCAAAGTAGACGTATGAGGTTTTACCTCTGAAACACTTCAACTGGGCCCCTTTCATATAATATAAATACTCTTGGGCAGAGCACCAATGAAGATAATGTTCAATGGCCTTTCGAAGCCCGAAGCCCTGCATTGGGCCCCTGGTCACTCGGTGTGTAGTGACGGAATGTAGTTGCTATGTTTAATGAGCAAAAAAAAAAAAAAAAAAAAAACCTCCATAATATGTCTAAAAGAAATATTGCCCTTGTCAAATAGAATAACTGAAATAGTTAATATCCACAATGTACGATTGCAACCCTACACTCTAATTCTATAATTACAATCACTTATCTTGTTTTTGAGTCATGACTGTCATTACTTATACTGCTGGATGCAGTTGTTCCATATGCAATGTTGCATTTACAAAAACAATAGTTAACAACTTGTAAAGCACTGAATCACTCTAAAATTGAACAGTCTCTATTAAAACATGTTCCCAGAGCAAATATGTTCTGCTCCACTAATGTTTTAATTAAGTTTATACTAATGAGAACCTATAGGCCATCAAAGATCATTTGCTGCCGTTTAAACCCAATGACTCTAGGCATGATTAGTAACATCAAAGCCTTTTGCTTGCTGTACATACATGTGTTTTTGAGGCCAGTAACATGACAGCACAGCTAAAGCATTCAGCCTGCCGCTTACCTTTATCTTTTTTTTTTTTAGGTTTACATGCAGCATAGCTCTTTTGGGACTCTTGCAACTCAGGTTGGAATAAAAAGTGTATTTTGAAATGCACTCATTTTTAAATAAATTTTCACAAAAAGTGAATTCAGTGCTTTTAAAGTTTACACATTTACATTACAAATTTATTTTATCCCCTCCAGCCCGGTATAAAAGTCAACAGCCCATTGAGTGTGAGTGGGGCCATTGCTTTAGCAGGCTGCTTTAAATTGTCTAATGGTTTAACTCCTAAATTCATAGGGTGGTTTAATGTGCTGTGATAAAATATTCATTCATGTGCCTCATACAGACCATTAAACCTAAAAAAAAAAAAAAAAAAAAACAGTGTATGTCTTTATCTGAAGTACACACTGACCTCTGCTTCACTTAATAACACCAAACAATTTATACTCAAATATTAACCTGGCTGACCACAAATGAGAGGATTTTCATCATATTTTGCACTGAATACATGTAAATGTATGCAGAGACAAACTGAATGGCTTTCATTTGATACTACTGGCCTAACACAACAATTAAGTCCTCCCGCTTTGTGAATCAGGCCTTTGAATAACAAATAGAAGGTCACTTTTTCCAAATTTAATGCTAACCAAAAAATATCAGGGAAATTGGCTTGCTTCCAATGGAATGAGATATCTACACCTTTAAAATGCAGTGATTAATAACAATAAGAACAGCAATACACTATATCTTAATAAGAGCACATTTCATTAGACACAAAATGTGTCATCTGATAGAATGGTTCAGCTAATAAACTGAAAAAGGTTGCTTTAAAACTGAACAGTAGCACAGTGGCAAGGACAGTAAAGCTCCATGGTGTTTTGTGCATTTCTGTGACAGATGTTTGAGTTTCATAATGGCTGTATAGAGAATCACATCATTATAAAACATGCCTCACCTCATCACAATCGGTTCTCATGATACATGTTGTTCTCTGGCAAGCCTTTCATTTCCTGATAAGAAGCAGGGCTTTTTTCTTAGCCTGTCACCTAACAATTTTATCAAAAGGGAACTCTGCATGACCTTAACATACACATTAATTTTCATGCTCTGTGACAGATGCAGATTTTAAAGGAAAAAACAAACTGAAATGACAATGACTACAAATTAATGAATATTCTAACTACTAGTATTTGATTACCACCATTCTTGATGATAAATTTTTGGTGTGGGCAATATATCTTAGGGCTGTGCAATAGGCCTGTCAAGATAACTACTTTTTGTTGTGCGATATATTGCACTAGAAATAATTGTGATATGCAATATTATTGTCATTTTAAGACCATTTTATGCCACTGAATATATAATCATAATATAATACAGTACAATACAAATGTTATTTCTATAGCACATTTAAAACAACTGCCGTTGACCAAAGTGCTTTCCAGCATAATATAATATAATATAATATAATAATATAACTGCATAATAATGCAAGTAGGCCTACACACTTTCAAATGACAAAGAACTTAACTCTTAAGAATATTTAGATACTGGAATTGGAGCGTTAAAAAAATGTTCAAAAAATGTTGAATAAATAATAAATAAATCTTTGCTAACAAAAACTGCAAAATAACAAGTAAAAAAAAAACACTTGCAAATGCACAAAAGGCACTTGGATATTTTCCATCTACAGGTTTTTACCTGACCTTATTTTCTCAGTAAAGTAAGGGTGCACGCTTTTGTCAGATGTCCATATGAACAAAGACACAGATTTAGCAGTCAGAGATGGCCTGTTGAGGTATCTGTTTTTCTAGAGGCGTGTTTGAAAAACTTCTTTTAACTTGAGCGCTGCGTTTTAGTGCCGCGTCATGCACGAGATGCTGCGAAAGACACGAGTGCAACAGTCAAACAAACACGTTTCCATGGAAAAATGGCGCAGTGGAATGCAAAAACGCGTTCTCTATGAAAACAAACTAGAAATTTGCGATTGCCACGTCCTGCGTGAAACTAGCTGTGAGCGTGCACCATTTCGCGCTGTCATGTTTATATCTGTACCAGTGGATTGCGGAAACTGAGTGCATTTGTACTTATTCTTCCAAACTGTCTGTAGTTGTCAGGGGAACACTATAATGACTCGAATGGCGCATTTTTTCTGCCTGTCGATGTCAGCTCTGTTTATGAACAAGCTGAGCCCCGCTTTCGCCTTGGAGAGCTGACGAGATGACAGAGGCAGCACGATCGGCAAAATGTCGGTGACATTTATTTTTGTGTAAACATAATGGGCAATATATCGCGTCACCAAAAATTATCGAGGTCATGTCAATATATCGTGCGATAAGTCGATATATCGACTATTGCAACAGGCCTACTGTGCAATTAATCATATTTTCAATTTCAATTTCGATTTTGGCTTCCAACGATTATGAAAACAAGATAATTGAGGTAAAACGATTACTGTACCACTTCACAGTGGTGCGCTTTTATTCCTCCCTAACCCAAACTTAACATCCAAATCAGCCGAATAAGAGAGGGACGTAAAATGCAGTCTACTGGTGCTAAACTTTGGGATGTGCTTGATTTTAAACATAAACCATGCTATTAAAAGCGCATTAAGCTGCGAAGCGGACACTGTTCCCTAGGCAGCCACCTGTGCGCGCGTTCCGAGACAGTGCGGAACGCGCATAAGCTAGGGCTTCAGATACAGTCAAAAAAAAGATACAGTCCTAAACAGTCAAATACCCAACACAAATATATCAAAATGCCGTTTTGGTAAGTATCCTTGTAAATGCAGTCGGTTATGTCTTAAGTGTACACTGAGAAAGTGTGCGTGTGTAGTGGTGCCTTCATGTGCTATTGGAAATTTGATAATTACCACTTCTGAAGTCGTGATTACGAGCTCATCGCATTCATGTTGCGAAATGAAAGGGTGTTCATGTGCAATTTTTACCTAGGAAACTCATATTTACCATAATTCAGATTTCTGAGACCTCGTGAAGGTAGCATAACAGTAGGCTTATATTGGGTCCGTGCAGCTCTTAAAGGGACAGCAGCCAAAATTAATGATTGCTAAAGTCACTGTAAATATAACAAGAAAAGACAAAGATAAAATCACTCACTGCTCTTGAATGAATAACTTTTTAGTTTTAAATAAGAATTAGTCTATATTTAATATATACAGCAGTTATTTACATTTGATTACTTTATTCAATTTCTGTTGGGTATTACTAATCTAAATACCACTGTTAGTACATCTATCTGAAAAACCTAAAGCACTGTTCATTTCAGTTGTATTTTTTGTCTGCTTTCTTTGTAATTAGTTTTTTTGTTCTTATTTAATTGTTGAGTGTTTATTGTCTTCTGTAGCTGTTTTGAGGGCTTTTTACTTACATTAATTAACCTAGTATTAGTTTTTTCTGAAGTATTGATAATTGTGAAATTTCACTGACATTTAAAATGACTCATATCATGAAATAAGACTTTGATCATTTCACCCACCAATAATCGTGTTAAATAATTGTGATTTCAATATTGACCAAAATAATTGTGATTATTATTTTTGCCATAATCGAGCAGCCCTAATATATCTAAAATCTTATATCACGATATGAGTAATTTTACAACTTAGCCTACATCACAATATAGTTTTTTTATATGTCATCAAAATTTTTAATACCATTGAAATTTCATAATTCTAATTTCAATATCACAAAAAACCTAATAGTAGTCTAAGTAAAAAAAAAAGCCTCAGTGAAGTATACCTGCTGTGTAAATTAAATATACATTTATTCTATTAAAGTTATAAAAGTGATTGACTTGTTGTTGGATTAACATTAATGACACAGACGACGGATTTAAGACCAAATGCACAGATCCAATATACTGTTACACATGCGTTTTCTTTCTCAACTTAGTCTTTTTATGTTCACTTAAGACATAAATGACTGGACTGTCTTCAAAAGGATACTTGCAAAGCTGGGCATTTTGACAAATAAATATATGTATTTAACCATTCAAGCCCAATTAGGCAGCAAAAAGAACTGAGTTCAGTACTCACGATCTATGAGCAGATGCTTCATGTGCATGCATCTCTCAGACAACCCACTATTATTGTTACAACTTTAACATATTTTATTCAATTGATTTTACTTTTTTTTATTATTACAATTTAATTTAAAGTATTAAAACAAGGAAAATTAAAATGGATGACATGGAATTTTGGGGGGAAATAAAAAAGAATTTGGGAAAAAAGAAAACAGATTTCATATGGCCCTCATACAACTAAGATGCATACCTTATTCCAAACAAGGTACAATTCAACAGAGATTAACTGAAAAACAATGATTTTATTTGTTTATTGTGCATTCAAGTTTATTTATTTTTGTATTTATTGTGAAAGAAAATTTTATCTATCCAACACAATCCAAAATCAGCTGGTAAAGGATTGTATTCATTACTATGACTGGGAATCCTTTAACTTTGTGGTTTATGATCAATGCTCTGTACTCTTAAACTATTTACCATTCATGTCTACACAGGAAAAGCTGGACATACAAATTCCTTATCAGCAGCCTAGATAATGTCTTCTGTGGCTGTGCAGATGATGGAAACCAGTCAATATGCTTCTGTCAGCGTTGGAATGTGAGCAACAGTAATTTACTTCAGTCTAGCACCACGTTGGCCATGTTAGCTTGCAAAAAGCTGCTATACGAAGTTCCACAACCAAAGCACCAAAGTGCATGCCTCCATAATAATTAAAGTAATTCTGTTATCACAATACACATCATTTTATGGGCTTCTCTAGACAGACTGAGCTCTGTGTGTACATAATATAGAGGTTTAGGGTGGCAGTTAGCCAGATGGAGGAGACAATCAGCTGTCTAAAAAGAAAGATAATATACATCTTTAATATACATCTGAGAGAAATGCTCAACGCATTAAAGATTAACACACTCAAGTTCAGGAAAGCACAACAGACTTTTCTTCGACCCTCGTGTTTATCTTTCAGCAGATTTGGAGAGATTTTAATTTCTCAAATGAAATCTAACAGCCTCATTCACATGAATGGGAACAACTGCAAATGGAAGATGTAAATTGAGGCTACAGGATGAGACTGTGGCTAATTGCACTGCTATAAAAGCCCAAAACAACAATCCAGACCCGAGATTTGGTCAGTTTTCCCATTTCTCCAGGAACCACACCCACACACAGGCGAGTCAAATGCTGCCTGCTACAACCATAAACATGCCCCACATGCTTGATTGCTTCTCAGTGAATACTTAACTTAGCAGTGATAATGGAGGTGTCTAGTCTGGAGGTGCAAACAGGGGGATGTTTTGCGAGTGTGTGTGTTTGTGTTGGTTTGGAGAAAGAAGGAATCCAATCAGACTGATGGCTACCAGTGGTTTTTATTTCATGGCTTTGATGTTTACAGTTGGACTGTTTTTTTGGTATAGCTCAATGTAATTCCCTTCTTCAATGAAGCCTTGTGATTCGGCTGCAAAACGTCAGGTACTCTGACCCACCTCGTTTAGACCTTGTATTAAAAAAACTATGTCTGGATCTAGTAAAACTATCCGTTAAGTACAATACGTATGTTAAAGGGAGATTGTAAGGTTGCGGCTTTTTATTTTGCGGATAGTGCCATCAGAAATAAAAGTTACATCTCATAATGTAAAAAGCTTTCTAAAGTTTTAAATGATACCCAAACACCTTGGGAAGGTTCCACTCGAAACCCAGAAACACTCAGGTCTTTCCCTGTCTGTCTCTTCAGCCTGCTTGTTTGAACATGCTCTCACAGCTCCTTATTAGAACACAATAAAAGACAGGAATGGAATGGGAGGCCTCTCCTCTCCCAAAAGAGCACTCAAAGCCCTGGAGATGGAGACCAGATAATTAGGTCTTGGTCTTTGATGCTCCACCATGGCAAAAGGTGAGTTACCGGCTCATTTGTAACACAAAAGTTGGCAGAGCAATGCAGGTTGGAGTACAGCGAAGGAAGAACAACAAATTGAACGGTCATTTAACTGCATCCCATTGAGGCTCTGACACTGAAACTTCTGGGATGTAAAGGCTAAAGAAGTCCACTTTTCTTCTGTGTTACCCTGTGGTTTAGATGGTGTCATCAGCCCTCAACTTCTGCTACCCGCCAACCAAAAATTCTGTGCAGACCACTTCTTCAGAAGTACAAAGATAGAGCACAATTCACAAGCAACTGCAGTTTGCTAGAAAACAAAATACGATCAAGAGTGCAGTATTCGCTGTATTAGGGTGATTTATTCTAATATTTACTATACTATTAAAGGTTAAAATTAACTGAAAATAATAATAATAACTTTTTAAAGACATAATTATGTTTCTAAAACATGACGGGGCTTATGTTGTAAAAACATGACAAATTTATTCAAACACATTAAATATGGAAGGTTAAGTAAAGATACAATTAACATGCACTATGGTGCATATATTTATCAAAATGTATTTATTATTTGAATTTCATAATAAAATTTAAACAGAATTTGAAACCTGAGACTTTGTTTCATACCAAAAGTAACAAATCACAAAAGTTATTGTGATTTATTGGATGGGAGGAGCGCTACAAAGTTTTGTTCATTCATCAACTGATAAAAAGCATAGACTAAAAGATTGATTGTTGGTATTTTTGAGTGTTGGTATTGGTATTTTTTAACCCAGCCCTACTAGAAACATTTTAATATTGATTCAATAGGTTGCAAAAAGTTGAACATGGAGCAAAACACAAAAATAAATCCTGCTAGTCCTGTGTAGAATTAGATTATAAAAATGAAAGCATCCCATTTAAGGGCCTCAAGAGTGACTTTTTAAGACCTGTGCTGTTGGGGCCTTAAAATTTGTGTGTAAATCTAATAAATGTCACAGTCGTAATTAAGAAAATGTGCAGGGCTTTTCTACACCGTAATCCTGTACCAGTGATCCGGTTCTTACTAGTATAGTACCTGAGATGCAAACATATCAGAAAACTCAACCAAATCTAAAAGCAGACAAACAAATCTGTGAAGCAGGAATGCAAACTGACAGGCATGCAAACAAATCACAAAACACCAAAAGCAAATCCAAAAACAAACAACTTGACTTGTCAGGTCACAAAATGTTTGTCTTCAAGTTACGTGATAGAAACATAATTTTATTCCGTGCACATGTAGCATTTAAAATTTGATTTCTGATAAAATTTCCTTAAAATGTTGTTTAAATTAGATCCACAAGATAACAAGTTTTACTTTTGTTTTTATGCTTTGCATTTTTGCGTTTCTTTTTTCACAGTTGCGCCAACCTGCTTTGTTAGCATCTATTTGGATTCGTGTGTGATCTTTGATTTGTTTGCATGCTTTGACTACACTGAATACTATACTAGACCAAAAAAGGCAGAGGGAAAGTCCAAACATTTCACAAAAAACTGAACTTTGAAACGATAACAAACATTCCCAAGCCACGCCTACATAGCGCCCCTCTTCACTTGCTTTTAATAAAGACAAAGAACAGCAATCCATAACCCTCCATCCCTGTGTGTCTCTGCATGTATTTACTCAGATGAACACAGAGGACTCAATGTTTTTCTTTTTCTGCCTCTGCTGACAGGTCCTTCGACAAAAGAAGCCTGCCATGGTGGGAGGTCTACTGTGGTAAGTGGCTTCCCTCGCCTCTGTGCTGTCAGCCTTAGCGACATGTCCGCTCGCCCCCTGACACCCGGGAATAATGATATTAGTGGAGGGTGGAGGAGACAGGACGTCAATGGGCAGATTTGTTCAATTTAACCCCTCTGACCCCGTTCGGCCCTTCAATCTGTCAGCCAGACCCTTCCCTCTCGTGCTAAGCAGCTACACGGGGACAGGAACAGAGAAGGCAGAGGAAAGAAATAAAGACTAAAAAAGATACAGGAGATGGCAAGAGCAAGCAGAAAAAGAAAAAAAGAAAAAGAACGAAAGGACAAAATTACTCAGAGATACCAGAACTGAACTGAGAGACAGTTCCCCAAAAACTGTGTCATTACTTACTCACCCACCTTACCTGTATGACTCACTATCACAAATCAAACTGAACTCAATGACTCAATAATCTGGTCAAAATGGTTAACAGCTGGAGGGGAAGGTTTTCAGTAAGTGAATCACAGCTTAAATTTTAACCTGTTTGTCATCATATGACTTTTCCATTCCTTATAATGACATGAATACATTAAAAAAAATCTTCTGTAGTGCTCAACAAAATCAAGATAGCCATGTAGAGTTTGAACTACATACAGTATGGCAGAGTAAATAATGACTGAAGTTTTCATTTCTGTTTTCAATCTTTCCTTTAAATATGTACAGTACCATTCAAAAAAATTGGGGTTGATAAGCTTTTTTTTATACTTTTGAAAGAAGTGTCTTATGCTCACCAAGGCTGCATTTATTTGATTAAAAATACAGTAAAAACAGTAATATTGAGACATATTATAACAATTCAAAGTAAACGGTTTTCTATTTTAATATATTTTAAAGTGTCATTTATTCCTGTGATAGCTAAGCATCATTACTCCAGTCTTCAGTGTCACATATATGTGACTAATATACTGATTTGTTGCTCTAGAAACATTTATTTTATCAATGTTGAAAACTGTTGTGCTGCTTTATATTTTTGTGGAAAAACCAAGATTTTTGTTCATGATTCTTTTATAAATAGAAAGCAGAACAGCATTTATAAGACCAAAAAAAAACAAAAAAAACTGCAAACTTGTCCCCATATCTATGTTTACTAGGTCAAATTTCAAGGCAAGTCAAGTCAAATTTATTTGTATAGCGCTTTTCACAATACACACATTGTTTCAAAGCAGCTTTTTTTTTTTTTACAGAAAATCATTATACTAATGTTTAAAATATCTTAATATCTTCGTGACTTATAGTCACATTTGGCAGATTAGAGCTGCACTATAGTATTCTTTACATTCTGAAGTTGAGATTGCTATAAATGTGAGTAACCCTTTGTGAGTATACTGTATATAAGCGGACAAAGTTGGACTTGTATATCCACCTTGAAACGAAAAAAAATAAAATAAAAAGGCAGTTGAGATTTGCTTTGCTTTGAAGTGTATATTTCTTTACGTGAATGTAGTGTATATACGCAGATAAAGTTGGATATAATATAAACTCAGCAAAAAAAAAAGGAAAAAAAGAAACGTGCCTTTTTCAGGATAATGTATTATTGCACATGCACCTGTGGAAACAATTAAAGTCACAGTTCTAAGACACTAAAGAGACCTTTCTACTGACTGAAAAACACCAGAAGAAACATGCCCAGGCTCTCTGATCACCTCTGTAAAAATGTCATAGTCCTGCTGCAGGGAGGCATGAGGACTGCAGATATGAACAGAGAAATAAACTACAACGTCTGTAAAGCAAGATGCTTAAGAATAATAGGAGACAGGAATGACAGATGATTGTCCTCGCAGTGCCAAACCACATGTAACCATGTGTCCCCTAAGACGTATTTAAGAGCTTGCAAGTACCTTGGTGGAATAGTGGAGTAACATCTCACAGCAAGATCTGGCAAATCTGGCTCAGTCCATGAGGATGAGAATACACTGAAGCACTTAAAGCAGCTGCTGGCCAAACAAGACACTGACTGCCACTTTTGACATTGACCCCCCCCTTGTTCACAGACTCATTCCATTTTCCAGTTTCGGTGAAACTTCATTAGTTTATGTCTCAGCAGTTAAATCTTTTTATGTTCATACAAACGTTTACACATAAAATTTGCTGGAAAAAAAGCAGTTGAAAGTGTGAGGACAGAAAAAAAAACAGTTGAAAGTGGGAGTATGTTACTGAGTATATATCCTACTTTATATATAGCGCGGTGCACAAGAGGACAGGAAGCACAGAATACACACACCCACACAATATCAAGTGAAGAATCTGCTCATTTGGCTACTTGAACGAAGCAGTGCACCTTGCTCACAGTGTTTTGTTTGCTTCCTTTCCATTCTTGCTTTCCTCGTTTCTAAAGAATGAATCCTTCTCCATGTCTCCAGACATCTGTAAGAGATTGTCTGCATGCTGCTGCAGCACCGTCAGCCAGCTGGAGCCAGGCCAAGTAAACGCTGCCAGAAAAGTCAGCAGGCCACGCGTGTGAACAAACAGTATGGAAAGAGGTCAGAGAAAGTGTTGTGTGACGCAGACCTTGGAAAAAGAAAGAGATTGAAGGGTGGGAGGGGGGATGACAGAGACTCTCGGCACATGAGCCTGCTTTATTTCCCCCATTATGACGGATGGCTTCTTCATACGACGGCAGCTGCAGCTGCTTTTGGAGAAGCTGAGCAAACATGACACTATTGAAGAGGACTGACTGAGATAACAACCTGAAAAAACAAGGAGCGTGGAATTACGGTTATCTCACCACTCTGTTGGGCAGTACTTAAGGCCAGATCGATATAGAGGTGTAGGACAAGAGTACATATGTAAATGTTCATTTGTTTACTGTTGACTGTTTATCATAAAACAAGGGCTGTTAATTGAAAAAAATTAATGAATCACATACAAATATTTGCTGAGACACCCCCAAAAATAAGGATAATTCAAATTCCAAAAGTTGAAAATTTGCTTATTGCGGACATACAGATGGGGGTGGGGCACTATTAATTAAAGTGAGATCCAAAAGTCTAAAATAATCTTTAAATCTTAAAACTTTCTGTTTGTTCCAGGTTTAAATTTCATTTAAATTTTTAATGACAGATTTTTTATGTTTTTAACAGACCCCACTTAATATAAGTGTCTAGTGAAGTTCAAGCATGATGGTGAACTGCAGGAACATCAGTGAACATCTCTGGCAGCCTGACCATCTGTTATTTAGGAGGTGCTAAGGAAAAATACAGTGAAATTGGTCCTGAGGGCTTCTCAAATATGTAAGAACCCCATTTGTTCTAATGCTACTGAATACTTGATATTTTATCGCTGTAAAAATATAATTCTTAACAAGAAACTGTGGTCTTTAAAATCCATTAATGAAACAATATCTCTCTGAGATCTGTAGATTATTAGCAGGAACTGATTTCTCAATTCAGCACTCAGAGTGGATTAGTCATTAGATTTTCTCTTCCTGAGTGCCATATGGCTCTAATACTCTTGGGTCCATGAACAGTTAATCAAAATGGTAGTATAACTCAAACCCTGCAGATGGAAATGCACATATCCGCCTCTAAACTGATATAAAGCTGCGTGAATAAATCATAGGTAACCAATGTGAGGCAGTTGGAAACTGTTCTCTCTGTACAAATAAATAATGCAAAGCAACACGACCAAGCAGTAAAAAAAAAAAAAAAAAAAACATGGACTCATGGATGCATGTTCAAAAGATCAAGATGGCCCCTGCATGGTGCCTCTCTTTCAAAATGTTTAAATGAGTGGATCAGGCTCCAAATGGGTCAATATCAATGGGTCAATACATTCAATATCAATACTAACTGTGCTGTATTTTGTACTGGTAATTGTTTTATGACAGGAAATGTTTGAGATTACTACTTTTTTATTTTTTAGATAAGTACCAGTATTAAAAAAAACAATCACTTTATTAAAGCACATTCATTTTTTAAAAAACTATTTCTATATTGTTTGAGAAACTGTAGTAGTTTTATATTCTTTAATATAGTTTAAATATAGTTTCATATTCTTTAATATAGCATCTTGGTGAAAGTACAGATCTAAAATGTGCTCCAAACAAACAAGGACATCAAATGCATGACATATTACAATATGGCTTTAGATTACACTTTCAAAAATTATGCCATTCAAGTTTAGGGTCAAGATGTTCATAAGTCTCAGACATTATGTTCACCAAGGCTGCATTTATTTGATCAAAAATACAGTAAAAATAAAAATACAGTTTTTTATTATATTTTTTATTATAATTTAAACTAACTTTTCTATTTGAATATATTTTAAAATGTCATTTATTCTTGTGATGGCAAAGCTGAATTTTCGGCAGCCATTGCTCTAGTCTTCAGTGTCAAAAACTGCACTGGAAACGACAAAAGCGGTGAATAATTTTCACTAGTACTGTAGTACTAAAGCAATGCAGGGGATGCTGGTTTAGCCTGCACCACAAAGCTCTAAGTCAATGGAGGGCAGGACTAGGTATGTCAATCTTTTATTTTGGTTACATCGTCATCTTTATTCATTTGCCCTCGTACTCTGGGAAACTGAATGATGTTGTTAGCCAGTACAGTGACATTGGGCGTACCAACGATCACTAGCATCACTGCATCTGTAGAATTTATTACCCGAGACCACCAGCACTAAGTTCATATCACTTTCACCCAGAGTAAAGTTGGGCTGCGGCCAACACTAGCGAACAAAGAGGGAGCCAGAGCCCTGAATAGATCTGTGATGGATGAGCTTGTGTTGACTGCTCTGCGTTATAAGATTTGGTGTGTTTGTGTGTGTGTGTAGTACAAGGAGAGAGAAAGTGTGTGTGTTTTGTGTATGTATGAGTGTGTCAGGAGGGGCTGGTGTTTCCCACAGCTTGTGTGCACTGAAGGCAAGGGGCTCTGTCATATCAACAGTGCAGCTCCTGTGTGAGCTAACCTTTTATGGTCTTTGACAACCAGGCTCAAGATGGCTACCATACCACACAGAGCCGTCTTTATAGACCAAATGCTAAAGCAGACCACCTTACATCAGCCAAACAACCAATCCAACATCACTGACATTAGCGGTATTAGCATTACATGTAGATACTACACACAGAGGTAACAAATCTAAGCCAGTTCTACAATACTAGCCATCTAACCTTCTAATAACCTGTTTGTTTGGTTTTGGAGTTTCATTTCTGTCCATTTCAGTCCTTATTGTTTGTATTGTAAGCTCCGACAGACACATTTTTCATGTAGGCTACAGTGTATATCCCTTGGTCATGTCTTGTTTAGTTTAGCAGACCTTATAAGTGGGTGAAATGTGTGACTGGTAGCAGTGTGTGTTCATCGCAAGATCTGCAATTCATACAATAATGCTGACGCCAACACCATGCCAGTAGAGTAAAAGATGCAAGGCACATGACTGTCTACAAGTCTAGTCTAAAAATGACTACTCCTCATTTTGTATCATACAAAATCCCTCCAAATAATTTGCAAGTATAATTTGTTAACCAGCAACTTTAATTTAAAGCATACATGCTGGGCTGTTAATCATATATACTGTGCTGACATGTGATCTGCATTACACATGACATATAAAAGTAATTCTGATTTGTTTTGTGAAGTATTTTTTCTTTTTTAAAGGGATAGTTCACCCAAAAATGAAAATGATCTCATGATTTACTCACCCTCAAGCCATCCTATGTGTATATGACTTAGTTCTCCAAGATTTATAATGGTTGTGAATGGCTGCCCAAATTTTGAAGGCCAGAACGTCATGGAATTGTGTACTACATCACAAAAGTTAATGCTTTTTGGACATACGTCGAATGCATATGCTGTCACACTGGAAGCTCGTTATTTTACTTTATAAAGTTTTAAGTAAGGATATTTGTCTTACACAAATGCATCGATTCGCTTTATAATGCCTTTATTAACCCCCCTGAAGTCATATGGATTCATTTTTTTATGAATGGGTGCATTTTTTTTTTGTCTTCAAAATTTGGGCAGCCATTCACAACCATTATAACCCCTGGAGGACTAAGGATATTTTTAAATATATCTCCGATTGTGTTTGTCTGAAAGAAGATAGTCATATACACATAGGATGGCATGAGGGTGAGTAAATCATGGAATAATTTCCATTCCCTTTAAAAAGATAGTTCACCCGAAAAATTAAGATTCTGTCATCATTGATTCACTCCCATGTAGTTCCAAACCTGTAACTTTTTTTTATGTGAAGCACAAAAGAACATATTCTAAAGAACGTTGGAGTCCAAACAACATTGGACCCCATTGATTTCCAGTGTATGGACAAAAAAATAAAAATAAAACCCTGGCATGTTTAAAATATGTTCTTTTGTTTTCTATAGAAGAAAGAAGTCATTCAGGTTTAGAATGACATGAGGGTGAGACATGATTTTCATTTTTAGGTGAACTATCCCTTTAAGGTGTATTCCATCATTCTATAAGCTCTATTAGAAAGGCACGCAACTCATCTAATTGCCATCTAGTTTCCAAATCTATACTTAACCTGCATCTGCAATAGTTTAACTTCATTATAATAACCTAATTTATATAACAGATGATCACGAAGCACACCATAAATCAATGAACATATGGAGCAAGTCTTTAAATGGAAGGAAATCGCTAGCTTCATCTCATCAATTCCCTTCACCTGTCACCGATCACAAAGGGAGTATTGCACTGTCACATCAAAACATTCGGCTGAGGGGGCAGGGCTTAAACCAACACATCCACTGGGCTCTTTTGTAACAAATTCTTGCCATACAACTAAGATGGATAAATAATTAAAGAAAAAAGGTCACTCCTGAGAGAGAAAGAGAGAGGAAGAGGACTATGAAGGGATGGAGAAGCAGGAGTGGGGAACGAGGGGGGGTTAAGCTATTAAATTTATGACTCAAAGTGCCACATCATCAGTGGGGGATGCCATTTCCTGCCAGAGGAGGGGGTCAAACTAGCATTGCAAAAGCAGATGGTGAAGATATCACCACAAATTATACCTTCAAACACAACTTAAGTTTTCTTGTTTAGAGTCTTGGTTTAAATGTCCTATCTGCGTTGTTCGTCCAATATGTCTGAAAGCCCAAAATTTAATGCTAACCAAACCTATTTCTCTTATTGTAAATATGCTGATATCAGTGGAATCATGATACCACAGACTAAACTGAAATATTTAGTGTTAAAACCAATATTATCACAACTTCTTTAGCATATCTTATTCAGGCAAAAAGGAGAAGTGTAATTAACCATAGTTCTTATTTGAAGACATTGTTAACACCCATCATGTAGTTCCCGCTTATAAACTAAAAAAAAAAAAAGATTTAGTGCTCAAGAAACATTATCAATGTTGAAAACAGTTGATAATATTTGTGTGGAAACTGTAATGCATTTTATTTTTTCAGGATTTTTTTATTTTATTTTTTTGATGAATAGAAAGTTAAAAAGAACAAATTTTTTTAAAAATAGAAAATATTTTGTAACAAAAGTCTTTAATGTCACTTTTGATCACTTTTTAACGCATCCTTGCTAAATGAAAGCATTAACGTCTTTCAAAAAAAAAAATCCTACTGACCTCAAACTTTTGAAAAGGAAAGAGTATATACTGTATACAGTAGTAGTTTAAAGCACTACATAGTAGCTGAAATGTTATCAATGCATTTACTTCTTATAATGTTAACTATATCTTTTAAATTCTCGTCACGTTTACTTCTTCTTGTAAAGACCATCTGGAAATGATCTAGTGAACAGCATTGGCCTGTCAAATTTACTGTTGATCATAAAACATTTGTCTAAGTAGACGATACACAGCAGGAACACAACGTATAAGCCAACAAAATGACACTGACAGAAGAGGCCTTTAAGTAACAGCTTTATGGCACTAGCTCTGAATTATTGAAGAGAGGGAATATGAGTCGTGGTCAGCTCTGAGGAATACGGCACATTTCTCCTGCAATCGACAAAGAAGTGGAACAAACATGAGCTAGTCAGAAATACACACTGAAGCTACGTGAAGACACAGTTGAGCGGTGAGAAATGAGGGGTGAAAGGTGAGCACTATATATACACACATCTACACACACAACACGCCAACGATAGACATCACACCTTCCTAACAAATGCATTTGCATTATTCCATATAATTTACTCCATATATTTCAATTGTCAAATGCCACACTACAGTACAGGTTTTAAGAATGAGAGGATTGTTCTACCGATCGCCTTACGGGGTAGTGTATGCCACGGCTGATCGTTTCACTAACCCTTTGATCTCCTTAATGATCAATGACCAAGTGAGGAATCTATGCGCAGCAAGCCTAGTTTTATGGCGATGAGAGGGGGTGAGGTCTACAAATAGGTCAAAGGTCATCAGATTCTGCTTATGCTAAACAGAAACGAAGAGTCAGCAAGCTTATGTTAGATTTCACAGAGGCAAATGCTGATTAGAGAGGATCATGTTTCTCTGGGAGCCATCTTAAAGTGACAGTAACATTTTTTCTTGATTTGGAAGTGTTACAGATCTGACTTAACATTAATAAATAAACACGGTACAACAATATAGATTACTGAAATTCTGAAATGAATAAAATATACATTCTGGATGCACAATGCACTAGCATTCAAATATTTAGGTGCAGTAATTTTTTTTTTAAAATCAATTAAACTTTTAATTTAGCAAGGATGCATTAAATTGAACAAAAGTGACAGTAAAGATATTCACAATGTTCAAAATATTTCTATTTCAATTAAATGCTGTTCTTTTCGATTTTCTAATAATTTTATTAGATTTTTTAAAGTTATTTTGAATTATAATAATATTTTACAATATTGCTGTTTTTACTATATTTTTAATCAAATAAATGCAGCCTTGGTGAACATAAGAGACTTCTTTCAAAAATAAACCTTACCAACCCCAAACTATTGAAAGGTAGTGTACCTCGCCACGTAAATGTGTATCAAGGTTGCTGTACAAGCTACTTCCTCTCGGCTATGTGCTGTAAATTTTTATTGGTCAGCGATCACCCCCTGATGAGGGGCCAGATCTAGTGCATGAGCTAAGAAGAATTCAGTTCCTATGCCTAAGAACTAACTCAAACCCAAATTATAGAGGCCTTTACTGGATGTTTCTTTTTTTCTTTAAAAAAGTTGATTATTGATCTTTCATCCCTCTTGTGAGCAGCCTTGAATAATCCGTTTCCCTCTCACTTCTTTTCTACACAGTTTATCATGAGCGCTGAGGGGGAGAGAATGGAATCAAGGAAGGAAAACAAATCCATTATCTTGTCAAAATTCTATTTAACTTCATTAGGCCTCATCCTAGGAGAAGTGGATAATGTCCTCTGTTGATAACATTGGCTGCTTTTTAACAGTGCGGTCAATCATGATTGGACAAGTTTCGACCCCAACAGCTTCATCAATACACAAAAAGTATGCATGGCTGCACTTTTACTTGTATACAAAAAATCATCTTACATTATCTGTGATTTCAGCAGGACAACTTTTGCTGCTTTTTGTTCTCTGGATAAACAAGTTGTTGACAGACACTTGCTCTGTTGCCCAATTTAATGCGCTATTTGGTTAGAGATAGGCCGGACAAACCAAAGTGAGGATGTACAGCTCTCTAGGCCAGCTCTGGATCTATGGCATTACGAGACATATCTGGTTTCTATTGATTTAGTGAGGACTTCAATCAGAATTTACTGATTGCTTCCCTGTACCTCTTTGAGGGAGGAAGGGACCAGAAATGATCTAAAGTATTACACGGATATGACTTAAAGCTCTATTAATCCGATTGTGCTCACATGTATATAAATCAGGTGATAGCTGGACTGCCTGGCTATTTTAAGAAAATAATTCTCAACTGTGAAACAAATAGAGGGAGACAAAAAGTGTAAGCTAACAAACACTGAAGAAATTTGAGGGAAATAAAGTAGTAAAATATAAAAACGTTTATATTGTTTGTTTTTTATTCTACATACACATTTTATGTAGAAATAAAATGTTTTTTTTGTTTGTTTTTTGTTTTTTTCTATCATAACAAAATAGCAAATCTGCATGCAATCCGTGTCCTATGCAAAAAGTAAAGGTGCTCCGATCAGGATTGGGGCAGATCAACAATCACAGGAAACAGTATCAGCTGATACCAATCATGGGGTCAATTTGAAGGCTTATTCTTGTCATGTAGTATTATTTATATAGATCCAATCAGTATTTTACAGACATTATTTAAGGGCACAAATTTCATTTTGGAAAAATGGGGGAATTTCTAATTTTAGAGGATCTGCATTTTTGTTTTACAATGGGGCAATTTTGTTGCAAAATAGTTTATACAAAGCACAAGCCTGAAAACTTTGAACAAAATATGTACAAATGTACAAAAAAAAAAAAAAAAAGACAAGTAAACGGCTAGTAATCTTAGTAATAAGAACAAATAAACAAATTGCAAGCAGTAGCACAAATAAATAACGAGAATAAAGATACAAATGAAAAATACAGTGCTTGAAGTTTTTTTCAGGTAGATCTTACAATGGTATTCAGGTAAGAAATACTACAGAAATTGAATAGGAATCAAATGTAAAAATAACACTGGATAGTCTTCCTTGAATAAATTAAAAACAGATTATCATTACAATTAGAGTTACAAAAGTTCTTCAGTCAAGAGCAGTGAGTAATTTTTAATTTTGTCCTTTGTTGTTTAATTAACATTAACAGCAGCATGTTTATTAGGCTGCTGTCACTTTATGACCAAATGCACGGATCCAATATACTGTTACACATGCGTTTTCCTTCTCAGCATTTACGTTCACTGAAGACATAACACACTGTGTTTACGAGGATAGTTGCCAAGACGGTAATTTTTGTACATATATTTGTGTGTATTTGACCATATAAGCACAATTAGCCATGAAAAGAACTCAATTTGGTACTTGTGAGCTGTTTGTGAGGCAGCTTTATGTGTGCACGCTTTGAGTGTGCATTAGCTCTCAAAGAGCGAACGAGTACTGAATGGTTTTAAAACGCTAGAATGTTTAAATTGGCAAGACTTAAAAAGATGTGCAAAAGATAAACTTTATTGACGCTGCCACGATTGTGCAAGTGACAATTCCTGTGTCAACTGTGAAGCTTGTTTATAGTGCAGACGCGATGTAGTGATGTGAAGCCATTTGCACATTTCGAGGGAGTGCGCTGCTTTATTCACGCTGTTTGTGAAATTACGTCTCAGAGAAAGTTTTCAAATTACTGATTTGTCAAAATTTATTTAATAAAGATGTATCAGTTGTACCTCACCTTCAGATTTATAATTATTTTACCAGCACCGGAGAGAGATTAAGACAGCGCTGTGGCAAGCATGTCATATAGGCTATGCCATACCTCTCACGGCAGGCTTTGAGATCGGTTTCTGAGATTGGCAAATTGAGAGATCGCCAATCGAGTCATTAAAAGCGATTATTGGCTAGCCGATCAATTGGAGCATCCCTAGCAAGAAGACAATTTTAAGCTGTCACTTCCTCTGCAGAAGTACAATACTGAAATCTTCCACAAATGGCATGGACAAAAGAGCCTCTGCTCTTTACTTTATTGTGCACTGAAGGTCAGAGTCCACCTTTTTGCTCTGCTGAAAGCTGGAATTTGATTGGTTCAACACAGTCTGTTGTTACCGTAATTCATATAAAGGGCAGCAGAAATCATTATTTCCAATACATTTGTATTCCTAGATTTCCTTTGTCTTTGATTCTATACAGTAGAAAATATAGATATTTCTTAAATAATGTAAATAATGTTTTCTATGACGCTATATATTTATAGGGTGCTAAACGCATCTCACTGATAAATATCTGAGTCTTGTTTACTGAATAAATCACTGACAACCTGCATTCAGTGATACCAAGCTATATTCTTTAAAGACCATTAGAAAACTACACTACAACAACCAGTACATCTCAAAAACAACTACAAATTAAAAATAGAACTGGACTTCTTAAACCTCATCAAAAATATGAAAAAATCTGAACTAACATTTCTTAACTGCATAAACTTATTTCTAGTCAGGAAAACATAATAAATTATCTTGCAAAAGATTTTTTTCCCCCCTGTGTTCACTCCACTGGCAAACTGAAGGAAAGAAAACCTTCCTGCTTCTGGAGCTTTATGCTTGAGGAATTCTCTCCAGAGTAAAAAGCATCAAAACTACAGGCATTCAATACTAATTTAAAAATACCCGCTTTATGTTTCTTCACATTTCTTCACAAACCACATTTCTCTGGCTGTTTTTTTCCTGAGAGTGTTCACGGTTGCTTTTTATTTTAGAGTGTAAATATTGTAGGTTACGGCTTTCTTTAACAACAGAACCAGACGGAAAAAACACAAACCCTCTGAGTAAAACGCAACACAAGCTTGTTTTCATTTCAAATATTTAATAGTTCCCTTCAGACCTGATAAATCATCTTTACAGCAGCAGGAAGGGAATTGGGTGCAGGGCAATCCTGTAAAATAAACAATCCCTAGGATCCAGAGGCATCTGATGCTGTTTCTACTATTAATTGTTCCCTGTTTTTTCACTGCCGTGGCACCAGCAAGCAGAGGTTTCTTTTACTGACCTGCAAATCTTTTAGCACGGAGGTGTGGAAGTCAGTTGGAAGTTAATGACATCCATGGCAATAGTACTGAAATTGCTCTTGTTAAATGAGTGAAATGATCAACGGCTTTAAAACAGAGCTGTCTTCTGCATTAAAGCGTCCGCTGTAATTGAGGTTTCTTTCATGAAGGTGGGGAATGTTGTATCACATGCCTGTGGAATTCAGGCTCTAATTGACCCATGAATTCATTGCTGGCCATTAAAAACAAAGCAGGCCTTCTATGCTGCATGTGGGTTGTGAACTATGTAGGGCACTGGCCGGTCAGTTGAGTAGCACTTATTCATGAATTCAGCACTGGATTAAATTGGACCTTGATAGTATCACACTTTGTAGTTAGGACAGACATTACTTTGTCTCACAAGTGGCTTGTTGAAGCTTTGAATTAATTCTTCCTTCAAATAAATTAATCTGGTTGCATTAAGCGGTTTCACAGGGTTAAAATAAAATGTCTGCATCTACCTCTTAAGCCATTTAAAGGGATAGTTCTCCCAAATATGAACACCGTCATCATTTACTCACCCTTATATCGTTCCAGATCTGTATGACTTTATTTTTTCTCTTTAACATAAAAAAAGATATCTTGAAAAATGTCTTCTTTTTTTGTTTTAACAATGAAAGCCAGTGGGGTGCAAAACCAAACAAACAAACAAATATTTGGGTGAACTGTCCCTTTAAATTGCTTGTTAGAGTTTGTGCAAAGATTCAACACTATCTATTCCACACTATTTCAACACTAAAATGGTCTTTGTCTTTAACACTATCATCGAGACAGACGTAAGTTCTCCAGACTGTCACTACTGTTTGGGTGGAGGGGTTATTACAGAGAGGCCTGAGGCCAGTAAAAGGGTGTGTGAGTGCAATTTGAATGAAGAAATGAGGAATGGGGGGTGGGGGTGATTACTGACCTCCTGAATCAGAGACGAAGAGCCACCACCACCGAAAGCAACACTCGATTCTTTCAGCTTCCTCCCTGGCCCGCTGCCTTGGCCTGACTGAACACATGTCAAGGGCAAAACTGAAATCACGGGCTGAGACGTACAAAGAACTACATTTGACTCATGCTAATGAAGCCTACAAAGAAAGACGGCATTTGTTTTAAACAAAGTAAAGGTCACAACACAAAACATTCTGGTGTTAGTTGCTTTAGTAGCAGGCGTTGTACTAACAGGCAAGTGAGCTGGATTAGCCATAAAAATTTGGTATTTGCATTCACGCTCTCAGACAACAGCCCTTTCATTTTTCTTTCCACCCCCATTTTACCCTTAGATACTTCACCATGTCTATTCACTTTATACGTTTTTCCAAGCCCAAAACCTGCCCTCTGTGCTCCATTATCCAAAAATCTCTTGTGGGATTAAGCAACAAGCTAATTTACTAATGTTACATGTGATCTTTAGCCCCATGTGTGTCTCTGAATCAGACTGAATGGGTCAGGCTGAGATTACCCTCCATCTTATAAATGATTCAACCGCTGAGGAAAAGGGTGTTACTACTAGGATTACACTAACAGTTTACACAAACAGAGAAAACTAACACAAAAATATATCAACTGTCTAATAGACATAGCTAAATAAAAAGATTTGGTTAAAAACTCTATTCATCTTAGAGTGCACAATTATCAGTTATAACTGTTAATTTTCAATGATGTGGATGACACATCTGACACCAGGTCCTAATCAGGTGCGATACAGAAAAGTAACAAGCAAAAAAAGTATAGTAGAATAAAATAAATTATTTCCCTGTCATTTTTATCCAGTCTAGCTGTGACCACAACAAACGATAAAACATTTGATCAATTTCCATTTCATTTCTAGCTTCTATTTCGCTAGGGCTGCATGAATTGGGGAAAAAATCTAATTGCAATTTTACTGATAAAAATTGAAAATCATGATTTAAAATAAAAATAAAATAAAAAAATACTATACTAATATTAATATTACATTTTTTTAACTTTTATTCTGGCAGAAAACTTTTCTGGCAGGAACCCTTAAAGCTTTTCTTTTGTTGACAACAGCCAGTTTATCCACCTTTTTCCAACGCCCCATGACACTTTGCATGAATTATGGGAGTAACTTCAATTTAACTGTAAACATTCAGTGAAAGGCTTGCTCTATGAATGCAATAATACGCTTTTTTTTTATAAAAACTGGGTACAATGAGATGACATTATTCTACTCACCCTTCAACCATCGAATATTAAAATGAAACTTAAAAGTGTAAAAGCATTAACATTACTACAACAGACCATTAAAAAAAAACCAAAAGCTTGATTGTGTCTGCAGTAATATTACTGATGCATTAAATGTCACTGTAGTAATATTTGTCTCAATTATGTAACATTTGTTGCCTTAATCAAAAATGTTCATTAACTTTAGCATTGAGTGATAATATTTCAAAAATCTTTCTATCATTTCGACAGACAACAAATATAGTATTTACCTGCTATAGAAATGTTCCAGTAAACACTGCTAATAGGGATTAGAAGTGAAAAGGGGAGACAATTACATTTTTAAAGCATCCGCGTGAAAACAAACCTAGAAAGAGACGTGAGGATTTGGGGGAAAAAACAAAGAGGTTCTTGGTGCATTCCAGTGAATATATATCATGGTATATATTGTAAAGTAAATCGGGAGAGCAGATTACAAAAGCGCAAGGCATGTTGTCTTTTTTCATATACAGTTACATCGGGATACAATAATAATAACAATCTGGAGAAAAAGAGCACAGCAACTACAAATAGCTCTTGCTACAGAAATTCCAGTGAATACCACATTAAAATACCAAGCGTTACATTATTATTTGAAATTATTTGTTGTCAGTCTTTTTGAGTGGAACTTCCCCAAACCGAAAGTGCCTCCCATAATTTAAAACATGGTACACTTGTCAGGAAAAAGGAGGATTACCGCTTCTCATTACAAGTATGGGAAGATGGCCAAATTATACTGCATTTCCTTTAAACAGATTACTCAAATAGTCTTTCAGGTAAGCCACCAACTAGTCAGTTTTGCACATCCCTAACATTAAACGCATCTTCTGGATGTGACTCTGTTACATCATGCAACCATTTCGTGCACAGTGTGGTCAGACAAATTGCTTGTCACTGGAAACTTGCTGCATCACACCTGGTTAGAACACAGTGTTACGATTGTGTACTGTATAGACATGTCTAAGTGCTTGACCAAACTAATCAGGCAGTAATAAACTCATATAAACACAAAAAAATGTGTGTGTGTGTGTGGGATCATTAGGATGGGGGGATGTGCTGAAGAAGTTAATCCTGTAAAGAGAGTATCTGATTCTGACCGTAAGCCTAAGACACTCAATGCTTGATTCCTCCCTATCTTTCATTACAACTCTTCAGCTTAATGAACGCTGACACGTGAGGCCATATGGGCCAAGAGTGATGACATGAGACCTCAGCTGCTGCCTGCTGCCATGTAATACTCACTGCACTGCATGTGTCTTACTGATACTGACACAAGGACAAATGAAAATACTTTAGCACCAAAATCCAAAATGCATAGCCAAAGCAATATGATCTAAAAGTGTTTTACTGCTGAGCTCCAGCTTAGCCTAAACACACTGCAAAAGATTAGGCATTCCTTTACTGACCATTACTCTTGAACTGAAGGTAAAACGGCTCTGTATGTCCATTAATAGCTAATTTACTTCAAGTACCAAGAAAAATGTATGATAAACCTTGCACAGAGAGCGCAGTAAATGACCTTAAAACAATATATCACATGGATCTCTAATGATCATATGACATTACTGCACTCAATATGAAAAAAAAAAAAAAACCTCTGCACAATTGCTGCACCATATTCAAGCATGTCAAAGCTACTGTACAATCTGAGAATGTTTCTACTGACTCAGGTACTGTATATAGATATTGTAGCTGAAGTGAACAGAACGTTTTGTTTATATCCTGGACATAATGTTTGCATAGACTATGCCTGGCAACCATGATCACAAAGTGTATTGTGAAATCAGTCTACATTGACTCACTACTAATAAATGACCAATAATATCCCCATGTTTTAGACAACAGTGAGTGAATGTTTATCAGACTTAATGAAGCTAGATGTACTTATCAGTATGTTCCTGTTTCAAATTAGATAAAAAAGATAACAAAAACACATCTCAATTAGTTATTTCACTGCAAAATTCACAATCCACATGGGCTGCCTTCTGATCACTTGACTCTAGCATACAGGAAATCACACAGGGAACATGAACTTTAAATTGTGTGTCCAAATGATGCCATGTGGTCTACAACTGCTTGAAATCACACCACATTCTTCAGATCAAGGGCAAAGCTATGGAGACCATTAACAGGGTAATGGTATGTATTACAGTACCACGCAAAACAGAGTATACTCTTGCTCGGAGAAGGTGTTACTTCTTATAAACACACTGACTTGGGGGGGGGGGGGGGGGGTGTGGAGTGGTTGTTATATTACTATTTGCTGAGTTTGCTCATTGCCCTATGACTTTTGCAAGCTACAGAAGAAAAGCCAAGTTTCCTGCTATTAAAATGTGACATCTACATTAAAAAGACAAGTCAAACAAATCAATCTCTCTGTACAATACAGATAAGCTGATAATTATTGTTATGCAGTGTTTACCATTCATTAACTAGATTGTAGCGACCCGCCACAGTCTAATCTGTCTCGCCAGAGTTTCATAATGAACTGAAAATATATTTAAACTTCTCTTTATTACATAAAAGGTTTTTAACGTTGTGTTTTGCACCATTTCTTTGGCAAAGTATCTTTCAAATGAATAAAAATCACACACTAAAAAGCACAATATTAATCCCCTTATCAAATTGTAAAAGGCTGCAACTTAATTAAATAAGTCTGTTTGTGCTGTGTATTTCAAAGCAAAGTGTGCACTTTGTTCATGCGATCAGCTTATGATCCAGTGTTTTGCACGTCTCAGAATGGCTCAGTTCAAAGTAAATGAATGCAGTGGACTCCATCTCTCTCAATGTACTGAGTTTAGTATGCATTTCGGAATGCAACGGGCACCAGTTACTCTTTATTTTCACATTATCATAATTTCCCAAATTTTTATGGGCCAGTGATTACAGCATTTTACTAAATTTGTAATGAGATGCGTTTGTAAACCTGTTTTTATATGAACGGCAGTTTTCAACCAAAATAAAACTCAACTGCAGTTTCCGTCAAAATAAAAGCTCAAAGGTTTATCTCTTGCAAGTGTAGAAATTAGGACAAAAGCATTGTATTTACCCTACAGTAGTGTAAGTAATATTGGAATAATTGATGAATGGCTGTTGAATTATTAGATAATAATGCACACCCGAGGTGGTAATGTGGCCATGACGCGAATTACAAAACGTCATTTCAGAACTAGTAACAGAGGCTTGAGCCATTGATAGCAGGTTATTAACGCATTTGAGAGAGAGAGAGAGCATATGTGAATTAGCCTACCTGAGTCTCTGCGTCTCTCACGGCAGCAGTTTTTCTACTAATAGCTAAACTGTAAGTTGATCTACCTCAAGAACTGCACAGTTATTACCTCAATGGTGAGAAATGTCTTGTAGCTTTTAAGCTGCTAAACTATTTTACTGATTAATTTGTCAGAGCAGCATGGACAACACGTTTCTGTGCAAGTGTGTGTCCGTACTGTATGTGCGCGTTTGAGTGAGAGAGCGGGAGAGAGTGCTTTCAGGACATAATAAAATGTATTTTGTGACAAAAACCATGACAATTTCTCGTTTTTATCCTATTGTTTACTATATTTATTTGCTTGGTCGGTGTCGTTGTGGATTTTGTTTCTTTTGTGGTTGTAGGCTGTAGGACCTATTGAAATAACTGAAATCATTTGGCGAAGCGATACGGACCTGTAACGCGGTCAAGACCTGCTAGAACTACTTTAGCCATGCGTTTCCCTGAAAATAACTGCACACCTTAGAACGTTCGACAACCAATCAGATTCAAGCATTTAACAGCCTTGTAGTATAAAGTAAAATAATATACTTATGAAATATTCATTCATTCTATACAGTGCATTTGTTTTACAATATATGGCTAATACTGTCATTGGAATAATAATAATGAGCTCTCAATTTGACGTGACACTGTTTTTGTTATTACAGTCAGTGAGCAAGATAATATAGCTCTAGCTGTGGGTCTGTGACCAGTTCTGAATGTTCAGTATGGTTAATGTTCAAAACAGGCTTATCAGCTCTCCTCAAATCTGGCAGCTGATGACATGTTCAACAGGGATTTTATAACAGCCCACCAATTGGACATAGCTAAAGGAGGCTCTTATTTATAAGGCGATCTAAAACTGAAACGACTGGAATTCTATTAAATATTTCCACTGACAGCACATGTCCAAAACGAACCTGCCACAGCTGTCGGAAGGCCTGGGTTAGCTCATACCACAGAAGGCTAACGATAGTGCTGCTGGATAAAAATCACAACCTCTGCGCCATATGGAGAATTAGCTCCATGCATGTGTTTTAGCTTGAGACTGCATGCTGGGGCACTTAATGGCTCTCAGGACCCCAAAACATATGAGCAAAGCAGTGCAATCAAACAGAAGGGGATACTGAAGGGGTGGAGCAGGCCTGTAAAGTCAAGGAATGTCTTGTGTTGACACCGGAGTTACTGTGTGTGTGTATGTGTGTCGATTTCAAAGAAGGGCTCCAAAGATTTTTATGAAGGTATTAATGGGCTTGAATTGAAGTGTGTTACTTGAGAAGACTTTAGGACAGGCCATTTAAATATATCAACAGACTAACCGCAGAGGCTCATGGGTTAGGTCTGTTTTGGCCGCATATAGCCTCTGTCTCTCACTTCCATATGTTTTTTTCCTCTTCACAAAAGTGTTCAGTAAAACAAAGAGGGGCATATCTTTAAACTCCTGCCCTCTGACAACACTTGTTTAACCACAAAGACTACTTCGCCTTCCTGGCTAGGGGGAACGTTGTCTTCCTTTCAATGATTTCACAATTGCCTCATTTCCCATTTTCTCCAGGAGATGTTTTGCTTAATCGTGAGTGTATTAGGCCACCACTGGCTGCCTCGATACTCGATAATCTGCTTTGAACTGCAATAATAAAATGCAAACTGATTATTTTGAATTTACACAGGATTCTAACCATTACTTCTAGAGGATTAAACAGCCGAACTGTCTCTTTGGAGCCTTGGAACAGAGTTCAGAGTTTAGGGAGTGCTAATATCCTCAGAGTCAAAAAAAACCCCACACATACACAATACATAAGACTAATTTAACGAAAGCTAACTGTAGAGGGAAAGAGAAACCTCCTTTTCCACAAGCTTATATTGAAACCAAACACCACTGCCAGGTTTCCTCCACCCCGTTCAGCCCTGCCCAGCCCCCTCTATGGCCCTGTAAAAGCCTTGTTATGGGAAAAAAAGCCATTCTGTGAGTTTTTTTATGTTTGCAAAACATGGCAGAGAGAGGGTTGGGGGGGTTGGGGGATCAAACATACGCCCCGAAACCAAAGTGGAGGTCAGACTGAGTAATCAATATCATGAGTGATATTTGCAGAGGAGGAAAAGTACACTCTGTATTTTAGTAAACATTTGATATGTGCTTCAAAAAAGCTGAGATACAGAGCCTGCTGATAAAGAATATTAACTATAAAGTAGAGCTGTTTGACACAAAGTTTGAGGTCAGAATGATTTTTTTTAAAGAAATACTTTTATTCAACATGGATGCATTAAATTGGTCAAAAGTGACAGTAAAGATTTTTCTAATATTATAAAAGATTTCTAGTAAAATAAAATCAGTACAGTGCTACATAAAGTAATTATATTTATTGTGCAATGCAAAGAAAACTGTATTTCAATGAGTGTGCATACATCAAACAAACACTAATATTTAAGTGTACAACAGAATGTGATTCTCTTTGTGGACACACACAAATATATTTGTCTGGCTAGACTGTGATGAAGTATGCAGTTTGTTCCTATTTCGTAATGGCTTGGCTTCGAGCCGACCCATACGCAGCCTGAGAGGGATATCCCAGCATTATTGGGAGGGAGCCAGGTTGGAATGCCACCAGGTCTAGTTTCCTGCATTCCTGCCAAAACTCTACGCAACTACTTGCCTCCCCCCCCCTCACTGTTTCTTTGACAATAAACGGCCGTATGGCAACCGGTTTAACTTTGTCTCTTACGATCCTTCCCTGTCTGGCTCTCTTTTCTATCTATTCTGTTTTCCTTTGTTGAATGACTCATTTCTAATATCAGTGCAAATAGAATTGCTACACACATCCATCTTACGCTTAACTAAAAGAGAAATGAGTTTATGATATGAAGTGCAAACAATGTTACACATATAGCTTTTTATAAGACCTTTTATTTAGTTTTTATAATTGAGAGTTATTTAGATCTTTTGGTTTAGTTTTAATTAAAAAATATTGTACACAACAATTTTAGCTGACTTTGAAAGTTTTTTCAAAGGTAAGCATTGTCTGTATTTAGCATTTTAATTACTTTCATAAATACAGACACCAGGAATTTGGTCATAAGTAAGTTTAATGCTTCAGTCTATTTTTACATTCCTCTAAACAGCCTTTCTTATTTCAAGAGGGCATTTATAGCATTTAGACATTTTTTGAAGTGTTGAAAACAAGCAGTACACTGGCTCCAGTCAGTCTGCCAAATGCCATCGGCATCCTTTCATTGTTTCTGCATTTCACTTGATTTGTCCAAATATCTCAAGAGCGATTACAAAATGCATGTCCTAGACTTCTGCAAAACATTTATTGTGTTATGTAACACTGTCCTCAGTACTGTTTTTTTTTTTAGAAAAAGGAAAAGATTGTAGTTGATATTAATCTTACATGATATGTTTATATATATATAAATAGAAATTAAATATATATATATAGAAATTAAAACCAAATCTATTTACATTTCATTATTAAAATAATGAAAACTGCACTTTGAATTTCTTCTGTGTTGAATTTTTAGATATTTTGATGCACAATATTCCTCAATTTTATCACAGTCAATCAAAGCAGCTGTCTTTATTCAAACCGCATTGTACCCCTTACGTTAAGCCAGTGCTTACACTAATGCAGCCGCTAATGTGCATGTCTCATTTGGCCAGGTCTCAGAATGATCTATCATAAATAAGGAATGACAAGTCCATCCAGGCTCATTCTGTATAGATCTGTGTTTGCTTAAGAGCCTCACTCTCAGTGTATCACTCTAAATTTTCCCCTGAGAATACAGTGGAACTAAACTGCTGCAGCATAACGCTGAAACATTCTCACACATAATCCTGAATTTACAGGTGTACTAGCTGACTTTGAATAACTAAAACATCCAGTTCCCATAGAAAAATCAGTTTTATAACAATCAAAACCAATTGAAGCCAAACTAGTATTTTGTGCTTGTACACATCAACAGCAAAGACTCAAATAACAACAAATTTGTAACACTTTTAGACCTAAATTATGAAACTGTGATAATTTAAACATTTTAAGAAAGTATTTAAGCAATTAATCTTTCTAAATTCAAAGTAGTCCAAAACATATGAAGTAAACTTATTACTGCAGGTTGTAAGTTTGATTTTACTTAAAAATGTAATGCAGCGGTTAAACTTTACAAGTGGGAAAATTTTACAGTGCAGGCTGTATGTCAATGTGTTAATGATGAAACTGGACACTGAAGCGGCAATTAAACCTGATATAGGCTTACTGAATATATAATGTCAATGCATGATGCAAGTGTCTGGACAGTATAATTTACATTAAGATCAAGCATTAAAATTCTACACTGCCATGAAAGCCTGTTGTTTCCTTTGGAAAATTCAGTTTTTTGATTATTATGACAGCTAGCTGTTTAGCTAGTTATGAAAGATACTAGGACTTCAGCAAGTAGTTTCACACAGGACTGAACCCAATCTCACTTCATGCTTTTAAACTTTGCACATTAGTAATCACCATACAGTTCACCAGAGGGCAAATTCAATGGTTATAAGAGGGCATAACATGAATCTCACTCATGGACATACCTGTTTGAACTGTTCCTCATAAGTCCATTCGTGATGCTGCGATTGTGCTTGTGGTGCCAAACCACTCGGTGATTCAGCCTGTCCTGGAGCTGAATAGGGAGGCTGGACTCTGGACATATGTATCGGGGTACTTTTTGGAGACTGCTCCGCACCGGGATAAACAGCATGGCGCGGTGGGTAATGAGCTAAGGGTCCCTCCAAATCTTCATCCCCTCCACCCTCGTTCATACTGTCATCTTCATCCAAGTCGCGCTCTTCATCGTCCATGCCGCGGTCCAGGTCTAGGTCAGCATCATCATCATCATCATCATCATCAATGTCGAAGTCGGCTGTGCGCTCATTTGGGTGGCCGGAGCTCGAGTTCGGGGCTCCCGCTGCGAACGCTCCTCTGACTGCTGCTTGATAGTGGCGGAAAGCGAGGGCTTGCTGTTGAATCTGGGACTCCACCATAGACCTGATGTCTTTCTCTTTTTCGGCTTGGCGGATCTTCTCCTCCAGGGCGAGTCGAGCCGCCTGCTGTCGCTGCAGGTTCTCCATGACCGCCTCCAGCTTCATCCCGCCGCCGCCACTGCTCGAGTGACTGTGAGCGCTGGAGGAGCTGACCAGCAGAGGAAGAGTGCTCGCCGACGAGAAAGCGGCTTGCTGTGGGCAACAGAAGGCAAATGTTACAACAAATTTTAGCTGGAAGCGTGGTGCGAATTATGGGGGGTTTAGTGGAGTCAGACCCCCTTAATTAAGACTTGAGCCCCCTCAAAAAGATGCCAAAATATTTTGGTGGTGGTGGGGGAGGGGGAATAAAGCACATTATTTTCCATACAAGTAGGCTAGTTGGCGTTTTAGTAGGCTAAGTATAAAAGTTAAAAATTTTAGTTAGTTAGTGAAGATATTTTCACCTTTCATCAAAAAAGACGGTAACGAACAGAAGAAACCTTTAGTTATTCACGCTGTCGATCAGTTTCAGGCATACAATAAAACATAAAAACATTATCTATCACTTTATTGTAGTTTTACATATCAGAACTATAGTTACAAAAACTATAAATCTACAAAAACTTTTTTTAACCAGTATTTTAACCAATTGGTGTTTAGCTAGTGCTAATCTAGTGGCGCCAAATTACAATTTGGGCGCGCATGACGTGCTCAGACAGATTGCTCAAGAAAATTACATTTAGGCAACATTTTATAGTTTAGAAGACGTTCTTTAAAATGTAGGCTATATGTAGAAAATATATAGGCTTTGTCAAAATCTCTTAAAAAGTATGTCAAAACTTTAGCCAAAAGTCATTTGTATACTGGTTGCAAATAAACATAAGTAGCCTAACTTTAAAAAAGCAAAATAGGCTACTATATGCCTATTTAGACCTTGAAAAAGTAAATTGTTATTTCTACTCGATTTTCTTAAAGTCGAAAAACTGAACTTATCAAAGCAGGTAACTTCGGCACCGCTTTAAACTTAATTTAATGCACCAGTGAAACTTTTAAATTTAGTGGGCTATTTTTTTTTTTTTTTTTTAATGTTCAAATTACATCACCGATCAAATCAGTGCAGCACAGTTCATGGGATAAAAGAACTTTGCATGTACTGGGTTAGGCAAGAATCGTGGTTTCCTATGGAAATGATTCCACTAACAAGAACTACACAAACTACCTGACGGTCAGCATCAATGAAACTGTAAATGCATGCAATGTCACATTTCTGATGCGATGTGCAAAAAAACGACCTCGAACTATTCGATGACAGAAATATGACAATGTAGCCTATGCATATTTGCGGTGTTGCTACAGTAGCTATAGGTCGAAGGGCAACGTAGTGTAACAAAACATGCGGTAATCTATAAACAGCTTATAAGTGCACTTTAGGTCTAAATACAATATTTAAATTAATGTATCGCGCTAAACACCTCTATTCTACCCGAGAAGCAAAAGCGCATGCTTACCAGTGCAGATTTAGTTGCTATGCTTGTGTTGTCAACCATGCTTCTCCCGTCAAATGCGACGAATTTGCTCAAAAGTGACCTTTTTCCCCAAACAAAGTCAGAAGTGGTTGTATTCCCGTCTCAACATCTAGCTCTGTGTCGTGAAAGCAAAGAAATAGCTCTTTACGAAGGCGGTTTCGAGACGCGCTCGCGGTCTCTCAGCGATTTGGCAACAAGTGGCTGTAACTGTAGCGAGAATGACCTCTGAGGACTAGAGATCAGATCAGTCCCTATGCTTCCATCTGCTCTCTACACGTCAATAGACATGGATATAAGGCAATCAGGGCAGGGTCTGCACTCAGCCAACAGAAATACAGCTGAGCAGCGAACACGATCAGCTTCCTGCGCGCGCTTCTGTTCAAATACTACACTTTAAACTTTATTTGAAACCAATTGAACGTTTTAAACAATTTATACATTTTAACACGAATGCTCCGACTTTGAGAGTTGAAAGTGTAGAATATGTGAGCTATTCAAAGGTCGAAGAGTATTTTAGCTTTGCGTGTGTGAAACGCAAATGATAATGAAATAGCTAGGCTATATTTTTAATCTTACAAGCTGTTCTCCAAAACAAATTCCCGCATACCATTCTCCCCACTATTTATGTGTTTCTTAATAAAGAGAAGCGTTTGTTATTAACATGAAAATAAGAGGTCACTAAAATTACTAAAACCCCAGATTTGATTTTAAGATGTGCAATTTAGGCACTGAATTAAATGTAACTGTTTTATCATTAATGTAAAATGCAGCCAATGATCATTCATCATACAGAATAAGTCAATCCGTTGCATTACAGCAGCATCTAGACAGACTTAAATAGTACTGATAAATATCGAGTGTTATTCTTGTGTAAATACACCCTTCTGACTGCAGAACATATAATTGCCATTCGCCCTGCAATTATCCAAGATTTATAATTATATGAACCGATGAACAGACTTACAATTGAATTCTATGTAATTTCAGAAAAGTACATTAGTCATTACCACAGTTTTTAGGGTTTTAAACAGTTTTGTGGTAATGAAGTTAAAGGCACCTTTGCAGCGTCCTCTGAATCATGGCTCTGAGATTAGATAGATAGATAGATAGATAGATAGGCGATGTTTGACTGTCATACATTTGATGTCTGAATTAGTCCAGATAGCACTAAACAGCAGGTAATTTCTCCCATGACCTCTCTGCTCTCTGATTATGATGAAATAACCCATTATCTTTTGACCCCATTAACTCCTTCAAGAATCCTGTGTTGCTTTATGCCCTCGAACTGTTGAGCAAAATTGATAATCATTCCATGGTTACAATTCATTCAAGTTAATGCAAGGCTAAGGTCCCGCACTGACACTGATTAGGCAAGAATGATGGTTAATTATGTTTGACACAGTGAACTGTGCTCAGAGAAATTTCTCAGTGACAGGACTGAAATCACACACTTTACACAATCAATAAATTATAATGTGTGCATATCTTAGAACAAAAGTGAGACTTTTCTATTATAGTGCTAATAAAAAGAAGATACAGAATTTGGGGCACATGCCAAAGATCTAATGAATAATAATAATAAAAAAAAAGTCTATCAGACTGATACTGTTGTCAAGGTAAACAAGAGCTTTGTTCCAACAATCTGAGATAAAATACTCAGTGGATTAAAATTCACAAAATGAACATAAATGTTGCCTGTCGCCTTGTAGTGTAAAAAAAGATGCGTTGTTTAACATCGCCACCTGCTGTTCATAATCGGTAAATACATCAAAACAATACTATAATTTAAAAGTTATTACTGAGAGCTACATATTTTCCTAATACTTTAGTAAGAAATGAAGGCCAGAAAATTTAAAACAGGATAAATGTAGTGTTTCAGAATGATAATCCTATTTATTATCATAACATTTTTTCATGATACAGTTTCAGCTATATAATGACTCCACATAAAACTTGCTGTCAGATTCTTTTTCATGGCACTCACATTCTCAGAAACACTTAGCTAATGAAAACATGAAAAGCGTTTGTGCTTGCATCAGCTCTAAGATGGCAACTGAGTAAATTCAATAACACTAATACATTGGCTGGCTTAACATAAAAAGTGCAATGGTGTGATTGAGAGAAAAAATAGCAGCAAAATCATGTCTATATTCAGAATTTAAGTCATGAATGTGCCATATACAAAGTAATAATTTTCATGTATTTTGTCTTCAGCTCAAAATTGGTCAAAAACTGTAACACAAGTTACAAATTCTCAAAAGACATGTATACTGGTACATCACATTTTTATCTGAACAAATTCTACCCTACCTGACCTTGGTTTGGCTTTAGTGAAAATCAAATTTGTTAAAAATCAAGCTTAAATATTAAGTACATTTCAAAAGAATGTTTTTTCTTTCCTTTTTTCTTTTCTTTTCTTTTTTTAAGAATACAGATCAAATTAGTGTTAAAGAACCAAAGAAACATTCCATGCATTGGAAAGTAGCGGGCAGGGGGAAATTAGCATTTACGAAGCTTCTTAGCATCCCGATAAAATGGAGGAAGGGATCTGATGCGTCAGGTTGGTTCTAATGGAAAATAATCAGCAGTGGATAGTAGATTTAGAAACATACAGCAAGCTCTGCACTTGACAGACAACTAGTTCAGGTATTTAGTAAAAGTGTCAGTAAAAGTTTAGGCAGGTTCTTGTATTTACATTATGACAGCGATAACGGGTGATGTGGATTTGGATTTATAGTTGAAACAAATTTTGAAATTTTGCAAAACTCTAAAAAGTTGAAAAGAATTTTGCGATGTATTAACAGGCATTTCTACTTGTATAAAACCAAATCTTTGCAGCTGGAAAAATATAATGATAAATCTGCGTAGTACACTGTAAAAAAGAATTGTTTGTTTAACTTAAAAAAGTAAGTTACCCGGTTGCCTTAACATTTTGAGTTCATTGAAATTAAAAATTTGAGTTAATACAATGAAGCTGATTGGTTTACTCAACAGAAACTCAAAATATTATGTTATCTGAACCACAATAATTATATTCGACATGCTGATTCATAATGCTCCGAAGCTTCCCGAAGCAGTGTTTTGAAATTGGCCATCACTATGTAAGTCGTTATTTTGTTTTTTGGCACACCAAAAATATTCTCGTCACTTTATAATATTAATATTGAACCACTGGACTCACATGAACTGATTTAAATAAGTTTTTAGTACATTAATGGATCTTGAGAGAGGAAATGTCATTGCTGGTTCAACAAAAATATCTTAATTTGCGTTCTGAATATTAACAAAGGTCTTACGGTGTGTGGAACGACATGAGGGTGAGTAATAAATGACATTATTTTCATTTTGGGGTGAACTAACCCTTTACTGAATTTAGTCCACATCATAGTTTATTCAAAGTATTTTGGTTGTTGCTCTGCTGCATTCCATTTGAGCAGGTGAGCTCTGAACTTTCATGTGTAACTATAGGCAACTGCAGCAGTCACATGATTAAGGTTACTAAATTATGCTTTAAAGGTCACTGAGTGATGAACCATAATGGTGCTATAGCATTATTGATCAATTACAAATATGCATGATAATCGTTAAGTCCCTTTTTTTTAGATGTAAGTAAACAAAATTATAAAATTCCAGTAGATTTCACATAAGTAAAATAATAACTTAAGTTATTGAGCATACTTTAACAACAAACCCAATGCAGTTGATCTAAACTAGACAGAATATTTGTAACAAATGCACTGGGAGGCGAGTTTAACAAACCCATGTGCAGCTTTATTTACCAACCATAATCCAATACAAAATAAACAAAGACTTGACTTGACTAAGTTTGAGTTGACTTGACTTGATGTAACACTCACCAAACAGCGGTTACACAAACAAAGCTAGACAAAGAGACAATGGGAACATGAGGGCTATGTATACACAAAGGCTGTGTCCGAATTCTTGAAGATGGCGCCCGCAGCTGAATCATCCATCCATCCATTTTCCAAACAGCTGGTCCAATGTGGCTACAGTGTAATATCATACAGGTATAAATACATTTTTAATTGATTATTAAATTGTTTAATTAAGGTTTACACATAGTTTCCATGACAAAGTTCAAGATAAATCTTTTCATTACTACTGGAGCTGCCAGTTTGCTAAGATTCAAATAATTATTTAACAGCATTAAAAAACTAGCCCTTCCGGCACACTCAGGCCCTGTCCCAAATGGCACCCTAAACCCTCACGGTCTTCCTCTGAATCCGCACTTTCATGATGTAATGCCACTTTGACTGCAGGGTAAAATCCTCTGCATAGCTCACAGTCTTGCGGGCTCAGCAGAAGTGCGCATCGAGGGCGCATAGCAGCCGCAAAGGGGGCGCTCACGAGCACCCTTCTTTAAGCTTGAATGACGAATGGGACGGTCTTGTGGACTTAACGGACACACACGCGCACGCAGCGGCCAATGTAAGTCCACAAGACCGAAAGTGCACATGAAGTGTACAATTTGGGACAGGGCCTTAGTGTCTGAATTCACTCGCTCGTTTTCATTCACTCCCTCAAGTGAACTATATTAATAGACTAATGCGGAAATAGTGAATGAGGCTATAGGGGGGCGATTTCAGACACAGCCAAAGACTAATGACTAACAAGATACATCTGTAAGCAATTAAACAATGAACCAATTAAAGAAAGACACATAAAGCTAAAGAAGCACATGACATGATCACATGAGGGGCAGAGGAATCACATGACAAAGAGAAAACTTCAAAATAAAAGACATGAAAATATGACAGTGAACCAACACCCAAAACAAACCTGACAATATTTAGGTAATACATTATTTTACAGTTAGCCTACACATTACATGTACTTGCTATAGTAATTACAGTAAATTACACAAAATTACATGCAACTAACCCAAATCTATACCCTAACCCTATAGTGCATGTTGTTAATTAATATTACTCAGTAATTAATTGCATAATTACACTGTAACAAGGACACCTTAAAGGTGCAATGTGTAAAGTTTTGGAGGATCTATTGACAGAAATGCAATGTAATATACATATCTATGTTTTCAGTGGTGTATAAAGACCTTACGTAATGAACCGTTATGTTTTTATTACCTTAGAATGAGCCATTTATATCTACATATACCACGGGTCCCCCCTCCACGTCAAGTCGCCATTTTGCGCCAGCATGTTTCTACATTGGCCCTAAATGGACAAACTGCTCTACAGAGCACATTTAGTCACTATGTTGTTGTTCTTCTAAATCGTTTGTGTTTTTAGAGGCAGCTTGCATCGTCACTACGTTGAATACACACAAAGTAGTAGAAGTAGTAGTAGTCATCTGATTGATTAGAAGCAGAGACCGTTCTTTGTTAGAAGTAATAAGAAACCTCATTGCTTCACACAGGCTACTCTCTGCTGTCTCAGATGGCGACATCCTTGTCTTGTGTCGGCCAGACGGCCACCATAGCTTCTCCAAAAGGGAGGAGTGCGAGGGGTGTGCACCGTTAGTTGTAGTTCGCAACCTCACTGCTAGATGCCGCTAAAATTTACACATTGTACCTTTAAAAGAGTCCTTAAAATAAAGTGTAACCAACATTTGCATTAAACTACCATACAAATGAAAGACTGTTCCTGAAATATTACAGTAGATAAATCTACCTGTTCAGAGATCAAAATTATAAACAACAGCTGTTTAATGACACACATAGACATGAGTGGAAGTCAATACGTTGACCAAGACCTGCATAAGTTAACAGTTGGAAATGGAACAGCAGATGATCAAATCAATACTGATCAGGGATATTGACCCCTGAAAACTTGTCAAATGGGTCAGTGTGAGAATTATTGTGGATCTTACTTTTTCTAATCCATTCCAATTATTCTTTTGCATTGAATGCAATGCGAGTATCGATGAATTACATTAACAAAAAATCTATCTGATCAGTTCAGACTACATGATTACAATATGGTTGTTCAAATAAGTTTCAGCTGCTGTTTTCCTGCTTAATGTTACATCCAATAATATGTTCCAAAATAACATAACGGTCATACATACCTGTATGTATGTGTGTATGGGTAGGTCTGCAAATGCTTGCCACACACTCATAATTAGACAGTATTGATGTCATTGTGTTGAAAAGTCTGTGGGTTAAAAGGAAGGCTAGCTACTGTAATTACATCTCCTGCCTTCTATGTGAGTGCATTTTATTATTCTAATTATTCTCCTCCTCGTGACTAATGACCACTGTAGCATCTTATTTAAAGCTGTTCTCTATGTATTTATCAGTGTGTTAACACAGGGAGGTGATGCTTTGAAATGACAGCATTATTGCACTGCTCGTGTGTTGGGAAATGCAGCCAAAGCTATATTAAAATAAATTAAATGTTAGTAATGAAACCTGTCCTCAAGGTGCATGTGTGTGTACAGGTTTACATGCGTCCCTTGTGTAGGCAAAATGAGTTTATTTTCCTCAGCTCTAAAATAATAAAAAGTACAATAAAAATGTGTTTGAAAGACAAAAAACTTACAAAGACATAATACATGATTAAATCTGTAAATCCAGTGGTCAGATGCTTTATGGCTTTATGTAATAGCCACCTGACTACACACACACACACACACACACACACATATATATATATATATATATATATATATATATATATATATATACATATATGTATGTATGTATATATATACACTATACCAGTCAAAAGTTTGGACACGGTAAGATTTTTAATGTTTTAAAAGAAGTTTCGTCTGCTCACCAAGGCTGCATTTATTTAATTAAAAATACAGTAAAAACAGTAATATTGTGAAATATTATTACAGTTTAAAATAACTGTTTATATATATTTTATAAAGAAATGTATTCCTGTGATCAAAGCTAAATTTTCAGCATCATTACTCCAATCTTCAGTGTCACATGATCCTTCAGAAATCATTCTAATATGATGATTTGCTGCTCAAGAAACATTTATGATTATTATCAATGTTGAAAACAGTTGTGTACTTTTTTTTCAAGATTCCTTGCTGAATAGAAAGTTCAAAAGAACAGCATTTATCTGAAATATAGAGATGCACCGATTGCAATTTTCTTGGCCGATTCCTATTTCCAGTTTTTTGTTAGTGTGATCTGCCGATACCGATTTTTGCCGATTCTGATTTTCTTTCTAAGAATTATAATTGACAACATATACAAACAAAAATCTACTTTTCTTCAACACAAAGTTTTATTTTCATAAAAAAAAAAAAAAAAAAAAAAACAAGTAAAAAGTCAGTAATAAAATATAAACAGCTCAAATAAATGCAATAGAGAGCTAAGTTTTTCAGGTTAACTGAATTTATTCAGGTAAGAAATACTACAGAAATAAAAGTAATCAAATGTAAAATAATACATTCAGTGTTATACCTTAATTTCTGTAGTCTTTATTGTAAATATTAATACAGATCAGTTCTTACCATTAAAGTTATAAAACGTATTCAGTCAAGAGCAGAAAGTGTCTTTTGTTCTTTGATTAACATGACAGACAGCAGCAGCAGGAATATTGGACTGCTGTCCCTTTAAGAGTTTATGAATGGTTCGACGGACCCAATACTGTTACACACAACATGGGTTCACTTTCTTAGCTATTTAACGATTCAAAACTGACTGTGTTTATCTACTCGCCAAGATTGCCTGTGCCGCTGGTTTTGACATACTTTTGTATGTATTTGACAGTTTAAGCGCAGTAAGCCACTCATTTTGGTACTTGTGACTCTGTTTGAGACTGAGCGTGGCTTGTCCGCTCCACCTAAATAGATCAGTGGTGCGCGCGCTTTTGGTGTGAGCGCGAAACCTGTGGGAATGACTAAAATTATGCGCAATACAAGCACTGTTTAACCGGAGCAAATGAGACGAGTGAGAGAGAGGAGGCGCCCGCGCGGGTGTGTGTCACTTCACCGTGACAGAGAAGAGAGCGAGAACGCGCAGCTGACATTATTGCCTGTGCCGCTGGTAACAAAACGGATCGGCTCAGAATCGGTAAGAAGTGACCGATCCGGGCCGATCATGAGGGAAATCGGCCGATTCCGATCCCTGGCCGATCGATCGGTGCATATCTACTGAAATAGAAAGCTTTTGTAACATTATACACTACCTTTCAAAAGTTTGGGGTCAGTAAGAATTTTTATTTTAATTTTTTTGAAAAGAAATTAAAGAAATTAATACTTTTATTCAGCAAGGATGCATTAAATTGATATAAAGTGAGAGTAAAGACATTTATAATGTCACAAAAGATTATATTTCAAATAAATGCTGTTCTTTTCTATTCTGCTATTTCTGTTAACTTTCTATTCATCAAAGAATCCTGAAAAAAATATAGTACACAAATATTTTGTACAGTTGTACAAAATTGTACATTTCTTGAGCAGCAAATCATCATATTAGAATGATTTCTGAAGGATCATGTGACACTGAAGACTGGAGTAATGATGCTGAAAATTCAGCTTTGATCACTGGAATAAATTACTTCATAAAATATATTCAAACAGAAAACAGTTATTTTAAATTGTAATAATATTTCACAATATTACTGTTTTTACTGTATTTTTAATTAAATAAATGCAGCCTTGGTGAGCAGACAAAACTTCTTTTAAAAACATTAAAAATCTTACCGTGTCCAAACTTTTGACTGGTGCATATATATATATAGTAGGTGTCTCAAAAACACATCTGTAGTTTAGCAATAAATCAGCAGAACTGATTATAAAGGCATGAAAAGACCCTTTCACACACTTGCATATAAAATTTCTACCTTGCTAGCTACTGTATAAATGAGATGAGATGACTTTTGAGCCTGAACATTTCTGAAAGGTACACTATTATTAATTTGGAGACTATAGTTATCCTGATTATGGATTTGTAGTTATGACTATTTTCTTTAGATTTTTAAGTTTGTTTTTTCCTTGTTAATGTTATAATGCACTTTCTGGGTGTTTGTGCTTGCAAATTAACTGATGGTGAGAGTCAAAGTAAAGGAAGTTGATACTGAACTAATATAATGACAGAGCAATTTTACTTTCGTACAGTGTCTGTTAATGTCTGTTAACTTTACAGATAACCTTACCTATTAAATAAATGAAATACTTTTCAATGTTTTATGTATTATTTATTCAGTTTTTTTTGTGTAAAATTAAATTGCAGTTGAACACTTTCAGCATTCAAAATGAGGCCTAAAGGAAATAGGCGAGTGGCAAACATGTTTTTACACCACTGTAAATTGATGACGCAAACGCAGTTTGCCATTGCTAAATGTTCAAAAACATTAACAAATTACAAGGAAGTGTGAGAAAAACAGCAACCCGTCCACTCAAAGTTACAGTTTCCTCTAGAAAGCGAGGGATGAGGTGGCACTTTATGCATGACATCCCTTGGCTATTGGAAACCATGACTTTGCCGGCCTCGAGCTGGAGACATTAATCTAGCATAATCAGGATTAATGCAGAACACAGCCCTTTTACTCGCACTGACAGATGGCTTCAATTACGTGAGCACTTTAATACATTTAAGAGAGCACGAGTCATAAACTCATCGATTAGATTAGCAAAACCCAAAACAAGCATGGGTCTATTCCAGGAATTACAGAAAAATTAATAAAAAAGAGACATAAATCTGAAAATGTAAGACTTCAGGATGACAACTTTACTTACACAAGTAACATGTGCATTTGCAAAAAGATAAAACGTAAACATAATTATCCGAGTTTTAATGGCTATGGAGCATTTTGGAACAATTTTGCAATTCAGTAACCATAGCAATCCCATGGGAGAACTACACCCTGGACCACAGAATAAAAGACACTCTCAGCATATTGCATCTCAGGAAACAGGGAGTCTGATATTTAAGTGGGAGTTCAGTAGGTCCGCCAGGACTGTCGTTGTACTTTGGCCATTAGATAATTACAGGGACGTACTTCACTGCAGTTCCCTGAACGGATCTTTTGGTTGCTGTTATCTTTATATCCATTTTGTTTATTCAGCCAGAATGTGCAATACCTATGGGGGCAATCAAAGGAGCTGGGATTCAGAACAGTCTCATTGACTGAAGCCACAGACTCAGCGCACCATTTAGCAGTGACGTGAATATGAAATATATTTTGTCTGGAGAGTTTGGCTGAGTCAATATTAATCTGCCGCTAAATCTGTCCTGCTATAAGGCCTTCTTATTCTGAAATGTGCTTGCTCTTACTCTGAGTCTTACTATTAAATTGACACTTTTGTTGCATTATTATACAACATTCTAATTATTATACAGAGCAATATTATACATTGTATAATATACATATACATTATACGCTATATAATTAGTATTTCAAACTACATTAGGCTACATCCATTTTCAAAAAACTGCATATCATTTTGTCAAATCGGTGATGTGTTGCTGTAATTCTACCACTAGATGTCACTACGATAGTGCTTAAATAGTTGAAGTTTGCATAGATGGACATGAGGTCCAGACAGAGAACAGTCGGCTATCAAAAACCTGGCATGACATACAGTATAAGACATGAGATAAGAAGATTACTGATTGAGGATTTTACTGACTTTATGATTTAATGTTTCTTTAAATTAGTTTGTAAATCATTTACACGGGCATAAATACCTGAGCCCCCTTTTTGAAGTCCATCATTTGGAATAAATTCTGGTATTACACCACAATAGTGAACCATGATGTGCTATCTGCTTATATTAGTATTAAGAACATTTTACATGACGTCTTGCTTGTGTTCTTGCGGTCTTTCTTGTGCACAGACGTTTTTCATACACACAAAAGACTGATTACCGACTGCTGACTACAGCTTCCGCTCAAACATGCTGCATTTCTAAACGATGACTGCAATGTTCCTAAAGTGTTAGCTAATAAACAAACAACAAGTGTTATTTCACCATAAAATTATAGATCAACCAAGAAAAATATCTTCCTATATTCGAGTGTTAAAGAACCATTTGATGTGCACAGACTCGTTCACTATTTCACTATTCCCTGTACAGTGAATGTCACACAGTCCACAATACAGATAATATTGAACATTTTGTCAACCTTCGTCAACCTAAATGCAGTAGCAAGTATACTTGTTCTTGATGCTATCAAGTATGATGTTTTGGATTTATGTCATTACACTGTAATGCAATGATTACTAGATTACTGTACAACAGGCTACCACAATCAGCACTTGATTGATTACAACTGGTGCAAAATGCTACCGCCAGATTTTTAACTGGGACTAAAAAAAGAGGGAGCCCATCACTTATTATAAAAACTTCTGTACTGATTAGGCCTCCAATTTTATTGTTGGGTTAATGACTGTATTTTATGGTATGGCTTAACTTGTACAGCACTCTGGATCAACCTGTATTTGAATATATATATAAAAAATGTATTAATTAAAATTGTAACTGTAGTGTAAACACTTGACCATTTAATTCAGACTGAAGTTGTGGGCTGTATTGAATTGCGACACTGTAGCTTTAAGGAGGGGGCGGGCTGCGCAGCGATGACGCAGGAATAATAATGAAAGGATGCTTTAAAATTCTTCCTAGACTGCAGCGTGTGTGGTGACCAGCCGAGCCGCACACTTCACACATCCTAACAAGAGTAATTACACAGGCAAGCGGAGAGACCCAAAGAAGACTCCAAACAGGGGAAGAGAGAGGGGCTTTGGAGAGACTTCCAGGAGAGACACACACGACATAACTCACTTATAAACAGAAAGAGTGGGATTTTGCCCTACTAAGTTCAATTAAGGATAAGTCTTAATTTATATAGCAATCTACTTGGGAGGGAAAAAAACTTTAAAAAGCTTTGGTTCTTTGGGAAAAAAAAGAAAGAAAGAAAAGAAAAAAGTTACTTCGTTCATTGGTGTCAAAGATGTCATGTTTCATGTCACTGTGTCTGTCCATTTGGGTAGTACTCATGATGCCTGGCAGGACAAGTGCACTGAATGACACCATCAATGTGATGGTCATGTTGCCTCACAACAACACATACTTGTTCTCTTACCCGAGAGTTTCTCCGGCTATCGAGTACGCGAGAAAAACCCTCGAGAGAGCAGAACTCTTTGCAGGCTTGAAATTCAATGTGCGCTATGAGAACTCCGCGTGCGGGGTGGACGCTCTCTACGCGCTCGTGGACACGCAGGGAGACGAGCGTCCCAACCTGGTCCTCGGTCCTGTGTGCGAGTACGCGGCCGCGCAGGTGACGAGAGTGGCATCCCACTGGAACATCCCGGTGATCTCAGCAGGTGCTCTGGCCACCGGCTTCAGATTGAAAGACAGCAAGACGGGCGAGTACTCTCATCTCACACGAATCGCACCAACTTACCTGAAAATGGCTGAGACTTTTCAGGCGATATTCGAACATTTCGCCTGGAGAACGGCATATTTGATTTACGACGATGATAAAGACGAGAGAAACTGTTACTTTACGATGGAGGGGGTTTATATGGTGCTCTCAAAGTACCACATCGTCACAGATTTCGCTGTGTTGAACTCGCACGAGGAGAGAGTAGACGCCGACGAGACCATCACCTCCGTCTACGGGAGCGAAGGTAACGTTACTCGTTCACTTGTCCGTCATTTACCAAACGCTTTACGGCAAGCCGTTTTAACATTTATTCCTCAAGATAAACCAGTATATATTTGGCTTATTTTTTTCATTAGCTACAAGTGTTTAATTTGATTTTAATACTTATAGATACTAGTATGTATTTAGTCACTAGTACTTATTCATTATATATAATGCATATATGCACTATAACTGTGTAACAAGTTACACGTTTTTGGCATTGAATTGCATGGGGATCTGTGGTTCTGATATTATTCACATTAGATCAGTATGTATTCCAATTGTTGCTGGTGCCTATTTCACTATTAGTAATTCATTAGGTGCTGCAGTAGTTCTGTTTTCTTCTGCTCGACAAGTACTGATAAGTAATTTTAAGGAATAAAACGGCTTGCCATAGATGCCAAAAGTATCTTAAAAGAACAACCCCCTGGAGAAGTTACTTACCAGAAGGTGATAATTTGCACAAGTGGAATGGATGGCAACTTGCTGGGTTTGAGCCTGACACTTTTCATTTACTCAAGACTGGTGAAGAGAGAGGGTCTCTGGAGACACCTTTCAATTACTAGACTAGATCTTAACTATTAGACTACACCACAAGTGGCAGCAATCCACACTGATACTAAATTGATAAGATTGCATGATTCCACATTAAAGAATTTCAGAATAACATGATGCAAATGGGACACATTTCATATTTGGTGACGATAAAGGGGTACTTAAGTGGTTTGTACTGTAGGGGTACATAACTGACAAAATGTTTGGAAAACACTAGAGAATATTAGCTTGAAAAACATTCTGAAAATTCTGTGCGGTCAGATTTTTTTTCACCAGTAGCTTGTTCTCTGTAGTAAGCTGTGACTCAACTCAGGATATTTACAGGTCAAAAGGGTGGATTTGCAGAGTACTGCCCCTGGTCAAACACACTTGCTTATGTTATTAAGTCACTTTTAATTTAAACTTGAACTGGAACATAGTTTTTCTGGAAGTGTTGTATATAATACCAATTGATAATGCGTGGAAGCAGTCTGAACAGCAATCCCAATCTGGAACATGTTAAAACTGCCTGGGATATTGCAACAGACAAGAGCAACACAGAACACACACAAACATGTCAAATGCAGATATTTTCCTAACTAGGGCTGCTCCCTGTCTGTAAAGATAGGTAAGAGGTCAGCTGCAGTCCATAAGAAAGCCGGTGGAAAAAATGATCAGAATTTTGACAGGCGGTCAACACTGAGCAAGAACTGTAGGAATTTTGAGGAGCAATTTGAGGGCTTTAGCACTCCTCTAGACATCCTCAAGCACTTTTTAACAGCTTTTCTCATGGCGAGTAAAGTCATGCGCTGTCTGCCTGGCTGATTCTCAATAACCAGAGAGGATACACCCTCCCTTGAGCTCACTGCTACTATTGGTGTTGGATGCATTGTGGCGTTAAAAGATATGCCTGCTGTCAAAACTATTAACTGTCTACTGTTATCCTTCTTTCAAACATCATATCCGTCTGCCCCTAATCTGTGGCGTTTCACAAAAAGTCTGACTGTGCACCTCCTTACTGATCCTGTTTCATAAACAGTGCATTTCTCACATTCCTAGCAAGGATGTTGTCGATTTTAGAAAATATACACATATCCCTCAATACAGGGGCCCTGTATCACTGTGTCCTGTGCGTTGAAATGAACATCTTAGGTTTCTAAAGCTAATATTGCATATTGCGTGAATGCTGGTCATTAAAGGAATGTTCCACTAATTCTGAAAATGTCAGTATGGAATGACTGAAATGGGGTAGGAGGTTAATGCTGTCTTGGGGCTGTTTTGACACTAACAATGACAGGGTAACAGCTCTTGAGGCTTTTTATAATTTTCTTTCCCTTTTCTACCAGTTTACAGCAGCTAGAGGTCCTCAACATGTTGCGATCCCCCACAGCAACTATAAATGTGCAAGTATGGAATGCTCCTCATATAATAACATATACTTTCTTTGATCTGTCCATCACAGGCCATGCAGAGATATAAATGTGGAATCTCAGTGATAAGATGCATTTTTTAAGCCACCACCCAAACACCATTTACACTAGTGCGTATTTGTTTTAAAACGGCGTTTTAAAATGAAAACGATCCTCGTCTACACTGGCGTTTCCACAACATTTCAGAAATGATCTCCGTCTACACTACACGGCCGAAAACGCATGTTACATGACCATTCATGCACACTGGACATGTGCGTACAAGTGTAAACAGTTGCCTCTTGCGCATGTAGGGCGTTGCAGTATTAAAAAAAATGCTGAGTTTAACTGCACAGTGGCTGCTAAAAATTACAACAAAGCCGGCAAAGATTGCAGTTCAGTCTCCATGTTATTGTTTACACGGTTGTCAAGGATACACAGAGCGAACGTGGGCAGCCATGCCATCATTTTCAAAAGTCTCCGTTTTGGTCTGTTTATACTGAAACGCAGCCCCGGCATTTTCAAACTAAAACGGGGTCTGCAGCATTTTCAAAAGTCTCCATTTTCGAGGTTCGAAAACGCCGGCGTAGTGTAAATGACAGGCGTAACCGTAGCAAAACTTAGGTGTTATAAAAAGAAAATACACTAGTGTGAAGGGGGCCTCAGGGGAAAATTTGACATCGGTTTCAAGCCTCTTATGAAGGATAACATTACAGAATACACTCCAATTTGTAATTTCTCTGCAAAAGTAAGAGCATTTTATGAGAAATGTTGTCATTTTTATATTCTTTAAAGTAAACAAGCAGCATGGCCAAAATTTCATACTGTAGTCTGGCTTACTTTTTTTCTTATATTTTTTCATCTACAGTATGCATAGTTTTGTTTGGTTTTCGAGGATGAGGGAATTTCAGCCAACCTGTCGACAGGATCATCACCATTGGGGGACCCTGTGATGAGGGTCCAATCATTTAGTCTGCTTAAACTCTGCCCTTTTTCTTACACTCAACTTCAAGCTTGTATTCAGATTAGCCTCAATCCTATCAACAGCTGATGGATAGATCCATGTCCCCATCATACAATTTTCTGTTTCACTCAGATGTACATCAGAATACTGAAGAAAAGATCTGTCGCTACTTCCATAACATTGCGAATTTAAGCAACTGCATTGTCTGTCCATGTCGGCATCTGCCTTCTAACAGTTGACTGTTGTGATTGGGCCCAAATAATGTACAGTTTTGTTTGACATCAGCAGCATCATAAGATATGGGAAGCTTTTCTTCTCACTTTTAAAAGCTGATAAGCCTATTTATTGTGCTATCATAATTATGCATGATTATATGTGACCTGTGCTGGCAAAATGAGTCACAATGAGCAAATTATCAAAAATGTGTTATTTTCTCTATTAAAAAACCTTCAAAATGATGTATGATTTGTTTGAATACGACAAAAAGTGACTGAGCTACACCTTGAAGTCAATAGAGTCAGTAAAGTCAATTTTGAGAAAAATCGAGTTAAAAGTTTTCTGAAGGTTCCAAAACAAAATCACCTAGCAACTATACCTTATAATCCCTGCTAATACCACCAAATTTGGCACAAACCAAGTCAAAACCTATCTAAATATATATATATATATATATATATATATATATATATATATATATATATATATATATATATATATTCAACTTTTTTTCCCCCATAATTCCATAACTGTTTGATTAACATTAATGAAACAAGCAGCCTATTAAGACCTACTGTATCACACAGATCTAATATAATGTCACACATCAGATGTTTTCCCCAACAGTAAACTAAACGTTCACCTAAGACATAACAGATAATGTTTGTGTGAATACTCACAAGACAGATTTTTTTTTTTTTTTTTGAAATACTGTAATTCTGTGTATATCGGAATTGCTTGCGCTTTGGATATGTCAGTCAGTGTGAGTTTGAAAATCACATTTCATTGGTTGCCATCGAGATATGGGAACAAGCACTGCTTTGCTAGACACGGTGGAGAAAACTAATTTTTCTCCGATTACTGAAGCCTTTTTCATAACACAGTGAAAACTGCATGGCCATTGGTTCGTGCAGTTCAGATAAAACAAACCAATGACAAGGCAATGGAGCTGCACAATCCTATGGCGATGAAGCCCGCCAGAGCCCGCCGAAATGGGCATGGTCATCTGGCTATTTAAGCGACAACAGTGAGTCGTGCAGTGACATAGCACAGCTAGCAACGCAGTACTCATTCCCGATACTCAGGGAACTGAGGTTACGTTAGTAACCGAGTACATTCCCTTTTGATACTTCATTCGTACTGTGTCATTAGACGTGATGGGGAGCCAGTACAATCACGCCGTGCTATGATAGAGGAACGACTGATATGTAAATTCGCCTTAAGCACCTAAGGCGTCCACAGGGACCAAATATAGCAGGGCAAAGCCATTAATTAGGGGCTCAGATCTAAGTCAGGCCCTTACAGGAGGCAAAGCGGGCTAAACTCACAGAGGTCAAGCCCGGCCCTGGACAGTCGTTCTAAGAAAAAACTCAGTACAGCCTAGGCACTAAGGGAGGGCCAAGAGCATACAAGAAGTAAAGGCAAATGCCTGATGCCAACGACCCGGATCTAATCGGAGTCGCAGGGAATTTTAGCGAGTTTGAACACGTTAAGGTCAAGCTCTGCTCAGAACTGGTCCTGCCTCAAGGCAGGTGCGTGGGTTCCCAGTGGGTCAAACTCTGAGAGGCCAACTTACTATAAAATAAACTTACAGAAAGGACCCGAGCCTGCAAGGCAAGGGCGTCCAGGTTGTAGAACCTGGCAAAGGTGGATGACGAGGCCCAGCCAGCCACTGCACAGATTTCTGCAATGGACACACAACTGGACCCTGCCCATAATGAGGCTATGCCTCTGGTGGAGTGGGCTCGTACTCCAATGGGGCGTTGCAGGCCCAAAGAGGAGTATGCTAATGCAGTCGCTCTATCCATCGGGTTAGTCTCTGCTTCTTGACTGGATGCCCTTTGGTGCAGCCTCCAAAGCATACAAAGAGCTGTTCTGACTGCATAAACGGGGCAGAGCGCTCAATGTAAATTCTCAAAGCCCTGACATGGCAGAGAAAATTTAACTCCTGGTCATCCTCAGAGAGAGGAAGCGCAGAGAGTGTGATAACCTGTGCTCTGAACGGAGTGGAGAGCACTTTAGGTACATAACCATGCCTTGGCTTTAGGACAACTTTGGAGTCGTTGGGCCTAAACTCAGGTAGGCTCACGGAGAGCACCTGTAAGTCTCCTACTCGCCTTTAGCGACATGGGCAGAAGGTCTGCTGATTGTAACAGCTAAAAGGGGGGATGCCTAAGAGCCCTCAGAACCGTAGACAGGTGCCATGTAGGGACCATAAGGGGGCGAGGCGTATTCAGCCTCCGAGAGCCCTTTAAATAGTGAACAACCAAGTTGTTCCTGTCTACCGACTGTCCGGATATAGAAGCGTAAGAAGCTGCTATAGCTTAGACCTTAAGAGTGAAGGGAGTGTAACCCTTATCCAACAATTCTTGGAGGAAGGACAATATCAATGATATGTCGCAAAAGGTTGTGAAAACCTCAAATTTGACCAAAATTGACATTTTTCACTCGTTTTGCCTGTAGCTTGAAATTAGCCCGTACGCATTCCGACTCATTTTGACAGCAAGGGTCACATATGGTTAGTTGCATTGTATTCAAAACAGTAATGTTATCAAAACAGCAATGTTATCAAAACAGACCTGTGACCCACCAGCTGAGAACATAGCCATAGAGCAGCAGTTCAGTACTATGTTAAGGAGCTTGTGATAGTACTAAAGCAGCCATTTTTCAAAGATAGAATTTACCAGAATTTGAAGGAAACATCATTTAAAAATTTTTTTTGAAAGCTTTATGACAAGTGACGAGATAGTTGGCTATAGCCCTATTATAATAAAAGTTTGTGTTTATATTACCATAAATTACTGACATAGTCACTGTATAAATTAGCATATATTTGAATGCCAAATGATGCAGTCTGTTCCATGAGGTAGATTGCTGGCATTGAAATTAGTATTCCAGGCATGGTAGATGCTTCATTGTTTGGCTGCAGTGGTGTAAGTAATGAAGTAGTGAGTACTGATACAGTAAATATGGCAAAGATGCTTAAATTTATCTGGGTGTCAAACTGATAAATTACATTACGAGTTTTTACATATTTAATTTTTTTAACTACTACTTTTCACTACTCATGGCTTGTTTTTTTAAAATATCATTTTAACTTCAAAATGCAGACTGCAACTATGTTCAGAGGTCAATGACAAAAGCATGTAAGAAAGTTGATTTATGTGGCTGCTTATAATAACAGCATTCATCAGTATCTACTCTCTCACACAGTTTCTCATAATAAGAAATCAGTGCAGATTGCCAAATAGTTTTTGTTTGCCTGCAGTCATCTTTAAAGGACGTCATTGGGACATTCTCCAGCACCCGTGACGCCTGATTTGATTAATCGGCCATTGGAATACCCTTGTTATTTTGTTGTCAGTCTTCGTTATGCAGTTTTGAACCTGTTGCACGAGGCTGTGGTGTGTTGGTTGGCACAGCTGAGGCAAATGTAATAAAATACAGGTAAGTTTAATGACATGGCCCAGCCTGCACATGAGCGCTGATTTAAAAAAAAAAATAGCACCTGTTTATCGAAAGACTGTGGAGTGGGAGTGTTTTGTGGGTATGATGGCTAGATGAGTGTCAACATTGGTAACAATCCGCTTATTAGGTCATGACATAAGTAATACAGTTTTCGGATCCAAGCCTTTTCTAGTTTTCCAGTTTTACTAATTTCAGCTAAGTGTAAAATACAGTGTCTGGGCTCACAGTGTCCCGGACATCAGTATTTTAACGATTCATAAAAGATGAATCATTGGCCATTTAAGAGATTTAGGTATGGAGATAAAGCTTAGGATTATTATTTTTTTAATGGTATCACAGCACACTGTGAGTGTACAGGTGCTGGTCATATAATTAGAATATCATCAAAAAGTTGATTTATTTCACTAATTCCATTCAAAAAGTGAAACTTGTATATTATATTCATTCATTACACACAAAATGATATATTTCAAATGTTTATTTCTTTTAATTTTGATGATTATAACTGACAACTAAGGAAAATCCCAAATTCAGTATCTCAGAAAATTAGAATATTGTGAAAAGGTTCAAAATTGAAGACACCTGGTGCCACACTCTAATCAGCTAATTAACTCAAAACACCTGCAAAGGCCTTTAAATGGTCTCTCAGTCTAGTTCTGTAGGCTACACAATCATGGGGAAGATTGCTGACTTGACAGTTGTCCAAAAGATGACCATTGACACCTTGCACAAGGAGGGCAAGACACAAAAGGTCATTGCAAAAGAGGCTGGCTGTTGACAGAGCTCTGTGTCCAAGCACATTAATAGAGAGGCAAAGGGAAGGAAAAGATGTGGTAAAAAAAAAGTGTACAAGCAATAGGGATAACCGCACCCTGGAGAGGATTGTGAAACAAAACCCATTCAAAAATGTGGGGGAGATTCACAAAGAGTGGACTGCAGCTGGAGTCAGTGCTTCAAGAACCACTACGCACAGACGTATGCAAGACATGGGTTTCAGCTGTCGCATTCCTTGTGTCAAGCCACTCTTGAACAACAGACAGCGTCAGAAGTGTCTTGCCTGGGCTAAAGACAAAAAGGACTGGACTGCTGCTGAGTGGTCCAAAGTTATGTTCTCTGATGAAAGTAAATTTTGCATTTCCTTTGGAAATCAGGGTCCCAGAGTCTGGAGGAAGAGAGGAGAGGCACACAATCCACGTTGCTTGAGGTCCAGTGTAAAGTTTCCATAGTCAGTGATGGTTTGGGGTGCCATGTCATCTCCTGGTGTTGGTCCACTGTGTTTTCTGAGGTCCAAGGTCAATGCAGCCGTATACCAGGAAGTTTTAGAGCACTTCATGCTTCCTGCTGCTGACCAACTTTATGGAGATGCAGATTTCATTTTCCAACAGGACTTGGCACCTGCACACAGTGCCAAAGCTACCAGTACCTGGTTTAAGGACCATGGTATCGCTGTTCTTAAATGGCCAGCAAACTTGCCTGACCTTAACCCCATAGAAAATCTATGGGGTATTTTGAAGAGGAAGACGCGATATGCCAGACCCAACAATGCAGAAGAGCTGAAGGCCACTATCAGAGCAACCTGGGCTCTTATAACACCTGAGCAGTGCCACAGACTGATCGACTCCATGCCACGCCGCATTGCTGCAGTAATTCTTGCAAAAGGAGCCCCAACTAAGTATTGAGTGCTGTACATGCTCATACTTTTTATGTTCATACTTTCCAGTTGGCCAAGATTTCTAAAAATCCTTTCTTTGTATTGGTCTTAAGTAATATTCTAATTTTCTGAGATACTGAATTTGGGACTTTCCTTAGTTGTCAATTATAATCATCAAAATGAAAAGAAATAAACATTTGAAATATACCAGTCTGTGTGTAATGAATGAATGAATATAATATACAAGTTTCACTTTTTGAATGGAATTAGTGAAATCAACTTTTTGATGATATTCTAATTATATGACCAGCACCTGTATATCAGCATCATTTGTGGTTTGCTTTTGGCATCTGAATAAGTGTTTGGACCAGGAAACGATACCTAGCTGTTGAATGTGTAACATATAAAATTTCAAGTTATAATGATTTGCATCCAAAATAGACTGCTTTTTTCCATGATGTGCACTCTTTTTTTTTTTTTTTTAGATGTAGATGTAATCACTATTATAAATGCTGTTTAGCTTAGACATATGATGTTTAAAAAAAAATGTTTATAAACATCTGTTTTGTCAGATCTCCACACTGATGCTAAATGTCAGAAGATAATGCACTTTAATGAGGATGGAATACAGTGTTGCAATGTTTTGACAGTGAATGACGTGAGCACAGAAGCTGGCTGAGTGGTCCTCAGGGAGTGAATTTACTAAGCCAGATATATGTCATTATAGCCCTGCTTATTTTGCATTCTGTGCCATGCTGCCAAAGTCGGACAGAGCAGCAAGACAGTAAACCCTTATACTCAGTAGCGATACTGCACAAGTTTGCACAGCGATATTATTTCCATGTGCACGTTCACACTATGCGTCTATATAGACCCCCAGGTGCTTTAAATGCGGCGCAACCAACGGTAAGTGTGCCATGTGTTGCCACTTTGCATTCCTCAGCTCATTTGTAACTAGTGTCAGTGGGAAAATCCAGATTTTTGAAATATTGCTGGCTGGAGCTGTACCCCATGGAATCGCTGGAGAGTCAACACAGGGCCTGTAGTGTGCTGTATGTTCTGTAATTAAAGGGTGCTATAGTGCAGGAATACTGAGGTGAAGTTTGTCCCACTCAGCTGAGGATATTTCAAGCAGCGCATTACACTGACTGAGCTGTGGGGAAAGTTCCAATCCTCTGAATCTTCCTATTTATGGGACACTTTGCGACTTTTTTGAAAAAACCTCTGTTTGCTTGTTGTTTGTTTATTTATTTTTGATCTCCTTGCTCCATGGGAAAATATTTCGTACCTCAGACTGTGTTTCTGTTAGACCAGGCAAAAGTAAGCTATTCTATGGTACTCAAAGGCTTGTGCGTACATAATTGAATCAATGCCACATGTTCTTGTAAACCTGGCCAGTAGCATAAAGGTCTTAAATGAACAGCACTGAGCGTGTTCTCAGGATCAAGATGATAATACCTTAATGTGCATGTTGAATTTATTGTCTGTAAAACTTTTATGAGGACAAAGTGCTTTATTTTGTCTGCCATAGATAGAAATGGGAAACATGAGAAAATGAATGGTTCTGGTGCATACAGTATTATCACACAAACAACCAGTCACTAACTTATTTAGGTCTCACAAGCCTTAACATTGTATCAGTTTTTGGTTCATGGAGTTGTAAATGAAAAAAATAAAATTAATAAATAAATAAAAATTAATGACTTCAGTAAGTGAGTCAGATTAATTGAGAAACTGCTCCATCTGATACATAAGTTGTGATTCATTAAAAAGAACCAGTCTTTCTCTTGGGAATCGGACTTCACTGGCCACGCTCTATGTTTTAGATTCAGCAAAAAGAACCTGCTCAGAAGAGTCATTAGATTACTGTGAACTCTGTATGTTTTGTGCTGAATAGTTACGTAGGGAACACTTTGTTTTAGTACAGTGTTCCGTCGTTATCAGCGGAAGGCACATGCGAGAATTATTATTATTTTATTTTGTTTATTATTTTCTTGGTTCTCCACCTTAAACATAAATGCCTTTTGACATTACACACATACACCTGGTGGCGATGGTTGCTTAAAGTTGTTGTTCTGAATTGCAAATAACATTCTGTTCCTTGTCGTTTTGCAGTGGTGATTATGTGTGCCAGGGCGGACACAGTACGAGACCTCATGCTGGCATTTCATCGACGCAAATTAACCAGCGACAGCCACATCTTTTTCAACATCGAGCTCTTCAACTCCTCTTCCTATGGTAAAGCTCCTCTGCTCTATTCAAGGTTTTTGTGCACTGATTACAGAGCTTATCTCTATTCCCAAGATGAGCCATAGTCAGACGAGATTGTCCTATGACCCTGTAGCACAATGAAGCTATCTACAGGTCTTCTGCTTGATAGAGATTACATTCAAGAGATATTTGGCTCAACACAATGGCGCCTGGATATTGTCTGGTGAGCAGAACCAGGATGTTCCACTGATGTTCCTGTGCATATCTAAAAGCCCCATTGTTGCAGCAAAAGTAACAAGAGTAGATATTTTGCCCATTGTCATTGAGGTTTTATCAGCAGACACAGGCAAAACATGGTTGTATAATGTCCTTATCTTGAGAGACATACTTTTCTATAGCAAATCTTGCAATATGTTGATGTGAACAAATTTGTTACAATAAAACACAACATTATTTCACAGGGGATGGATCCTGGAGGAGAGGAGACAAATATGACAGTGAGGCCAAGGCTGCCTACAGTTATCTCAACACTGTGACATTACTTAGGTCCACCAAGCCAGAGTTTGAAAACTTCTCCATGGAAATGAAAAAGTCACTACAGCAATCGGGCATCCCTGTTTGTGAAGACTGCAGTGCTGTACGTGAGTCTTTGAAACAAAATTACTGAAAATAATGTTAAAAATAAATATTGAATATTTTCATATTCAAAAAGCCAAATATCAGACTTTTATTGGATTTCAGATTAATTTAGACTGGTCTTTGCAGATTTAACAATCTTTGTTCACATTTCACCGTTTTATTTTAACTTTCTATTTTACATTTACTTTCTATTTGCACATAAAGTTAATTATATATATATATATATATATATACACACACACACACACACACATACAAGTATTGAGGAGGAATGCAAAAGAGATTAACCTAAAAACTTCCAACCATGCAAAAATTGCAGAACCTTTTTGGCTATTTTCCAATACACTATCCTTTTGTCCCCTGTTAAAGGGTTAGTTCACCCAAAAATGGAAATTCTGTCATTAATTACTCGCCCTCATGTCGTTCCACACCAGTGAGGCCTCCATTGCCAGCAAGTTAATTAACACTTTGATTCCCAGAAAGCTACTAATGACAGATTTAAAACAGTTCATGTGACTACAGTGGTTCAAGCTTAATGTTATGAAGCGACAAAAATAATTTTTGTGCACCAAAAAAACAAAATAACGACTTTATTCAACAATATCTAGTGATGGGCGATTTCAAAACACTGCTTCGTGAAGCTTTGAAGCTTTACAAATATTTTGTTTCGAATCAGTGGTTCAGAGCGTGTATCAAACTGCCAAAGGTTGGGTGAACTAACCCTTTAACAATATACAGGATGTCAGTCAGTCAGTCAGTCAGTCAATCAATCAATCAAACAAATGCCTCTTTCTGGATCCATTTTGTGGCCTGCAATATTCAGAGAGCAGCTGATTCATTTATTCACACAGTTTATAGCCAGAATACAGTGCATTCACACTTTAAGAGCTTTTGAATGGGGTGACTTGGCTTTCCATATAGGCCCCATATTTTGGTCTGGCTCTTTGTCCCGATCATGTCAGCTTCTTTTGAAAAGCCATCAGAGCTTTTCTAAGAAAAACAGCGGAAACTGTCTTTTTGAAAAACAATTGTGGACCAATCGAAGTGCCAAGGTTAATAACCTCAGTGGGGGCCCTGCCACTTTTGACTGGCTCAATTGCTGTATCAACAGGAGCCACAAAAGATTTGAGCTGGACCTTTGCGGGGGACCACTACCATATAGAAATGTATTCAGACAAAGCCCATTCTCGTTCCAAATATGAATGTCAAGGCTTCAGTGTGACGAGCAGAATTATTTAATTGTCTGAATACACTTCCCAGAGAAACCTTACCTGACAGAGGCACAGGCTAAAGTGATGTTTCACAAACTTGGCCCACTGCTTGTAGCTGCCGCTTGTATCTGCTCGGTTTTTTCAGACGGTGGTGTTCATGCTGAATTAATGAGCTGGATGAAGAATGCTCACTTTATTCATTAAGAAAGGTGATACATTTTTTGGAATTGGCTTACAGTGAGTGGTGTTCTTATGAGCATCCACACGGATTTTAGCAATTCATACTAGCTGCCAGGAAATGCAGCCATACTCATTTGCAAAGAGCCCCCCATATGCAGAACATAAATCTGCCGGATAAATGACAGTTTCCACTGTTAAAATTCTAGAAGCTCGACTGTATAATCCAGCTACAAAGTAAGACCTTTAAAAGATTCATGAAATATGGATATTTAAAAGTGCTGTTTTAGATCAAGGTGCTGTCAGTCTATGTCTTTAGTGACTAAAATGACTGAGTCTGTGAAAAGTGCAAAGTATTTTTATGCACTGATGACCAGTAGGTGGGTGTGTTGGATTACCACAGTCATTAGGAACATGTTTTATGTATTACAGTATAATGTGTTTTATGTTTTATGTGTTTGGTTAAATTTCTCCAAAGTTTCTTCCATGTTTTCCACTTGCAATACTCTCAGAAGAAAAGGTTTTGAAATGATCCTAAAAACAGGCAACATTCTTCAGCATCATTAACTGTTTTTTAGCTGAGAAACATCATCTCTTCAAAAGAAGGAAACCATGAATGTAGTCAGACTGACATGTATTTTATCTTACTTAGTAATAGTTGTCATCTGTTGGCCCTCAGGTTTCTCTCTTATTTTCATCTAATTTCGGCTCGCCCTTCGCCGTGCGTCACTGCAGGTTATCAAGTTCCAGCATGACAAAACCACTGAGGCTCAAATAATCTCTAGAAATTCTTTTTGCACAGATTAGCATTTCTAAAATACCTATCTCCTCAGGTGTGTATAATCCAATTACAGCTTCTTAAATCAGGTGATTTGTGTTAAAGTCGAGCAATTTAAGGTCAAGTAACAAATGAAGTTTTAATGCTTGGCGGATGGCTCTAAGATGTATATTTCCATCTGTATTTAAACAGAACTGCTTCAAAGGAGGATCAGTGAAGCAACTAGGCACATTCATTAGAGATGATTGAACTCAATGCGCTAGACTGCATATGAATTTAAGGCCACCCATGAGTACTTCTTTCCTTTCCTTCTCAACAACTCTTATCTAGAACAAGATTCGCAGTCAACCGCTTTGCTGACCATTAAGGGTCCCTAAAACCGTCTCACAGGATCTGAACACGCTGTGGCCGATTGGCTAAACTGAGACAAACAAAGGAAGTCACAGACTTATTACAGAAAGTTCATTCCGCTTCAATTGTCTCCATTTGATCAACAGTGGAGGGTGTCACTGTTTTCAGAACAGACCTGCGACAACGACCAATTATATTCTCTTATGACAATCTTTACTTTATCACATTTCTCTATATAATCTTATAATTCATTCAAGGAATGTTTGTTCAGATAAGGGGAGCTATGGAGGACTGAATATTAAAATATACACTACCAGTCAAAAGTTTGGACACGGTAAGATTTTAATGTTTTTAAAAGAAGTTTCATCTGCTCACCAAGGTTGCATTTATTTAATTAAAAATACAGTAAAAACAGTAATATTGTGATATATTATTACAATTTAAAATAACTGTTTTCTGTTTGAATATATTTTATAAAGTAATTTATTCCTGATCAAAGCTGAATTTTCAGCATCATTACTCCAGTCTTCAGTGTCACATCATTCTTCAGAAATCATTCTAATATGCTGATCTGCTGCTCAAGAAATATTTATTGTGTACAATTGTACAAAATATTTGTGTACAATTTTTTTTTTTAGGATTCTTTGATGAATAGAAAGTTCAAAAGAACAGCATTTATTTGAAATATAATCTTTTGTAAAATAAATGTCTTTACTGTCACTTTTGATCGATTTAATGCATCCTTGCTGAATAAAAGTATTAATTTCTTTAATTTCTTTTAAAAAAAATAAAAATACCCCAAACGTTTGAACGGTAGTGTATAATGTTACAAAAGCTTTGTATTTCAGATAAATGCTGTTCTTTTGAACTTTCTATTCATCAAGGAATCCTGAGAAAAAAAAAAAAAGTACACAACTGTTTTCAACATTGATACTAATCATAAATGTTTCTTGAGCAGCAGATCAGCATATTAGAATGATTTCTGAAGGATCATGTGACACTGAAGACTGGAGTAATGATGCTGAAAATTCAGCTTTGATCACACAATATTACTGTTTTTACTGTATTTTTAATTAAATAAATGCAGCCTTTTTTAAAAACATTTAAAAAAAAAAAAAAAAAAAAACATTAAAAATCTTACTGTGTCCAAACTTTTGACTGGTAATGTATAAATGAGGAAATTTGAAAAAAATACATACATGAAATGAAAAAAAGTGTATGACCCAATGGGACAATTTTTTTTTTTTTTTTTTTTTAAGTATAAGTTAATATACTTAAGTTATTTCCATTAATTTACTAATTAATGTCTATATTATTGTCTCTGTATTTCTTTCTCCAATGTAATAAGAGAACTAAACATGTTTTGCTGCCTCACCTGTTGCTTTAAGCAGTGCAGTATAATTTAATAGTGATACATGGATAAAGAATAAGATCTTTATATTTCTGTGAAGGTTTTCAAACCAGGCCATCACAGAATATATCACTCAGTCCTTGTAATTGGACTTTGATTCTTATCATTTTTGAAGAGGTTTCACCAATCATCTGAAAGGCTTCATCATGTAAGGTTTCAAGTGGTCTTCAATCAACGAGAAAAAGTCCTTCTGCAGCGACTGAATTCTAAATGACTAGAAGCTCTTCACGTTCAAAATAGATTGTCTGAACAGTTGATTGTCTTTCATTCTCTTGTTGCATTCCATTATGAAGAAATAAACATGAAAATAAGTAAAATCAAATAATATATACAGAGATAAATAAGTAAAAGAATCAACATGTTGAACAGATTATTGCGGAAATTAATAAATCAGGTGAACTAAAAAAGTGTGTAATGAACGTTGTTTCCTATTCGGTCATTTATATATTTTTTTCTTTAATTTTTCATATTTGTTTCTCCCCAGACAATGTCTTAAATGTTCTGTTCTGGCCTTTCTGTCATTGCAGCATACCTGGTAGTGACAGTGAGAATGCACTGGGTAATTTTTCACCGGGGTGAGGAAACTGACATGCGGTTGCACCTTTTCATGCCAGAGCCTGAAGTTAATCAGCCCAAATAAACAGAAACAGGCTTATGGGTAAAACAGTGAGTCCAGTGAGCTTTGAGTTTGGGTTTAATCACTGCAGTTGGGCCAATTATGAATTAGTGGCATTATGCAGTTCTCTCTCCCCTCCCAATACCTATTTAACACATTAAAATTATATATTATGTATTAAAATTGCATATTTATAATAGGGCTGCACAACGATTAATCGCGATTAATCGTTTGCATAATAAAAGTCTGTGTTTACGTAATATGTGTGTGTTCTGTGTATAATAATTATGTATATATAAATACACGCACATACATGTATAAATTTAAGAAATATATGCAGGTATAAATAGAAATATATATTTATATATATTTTATATTACATATAAATATAAATATTTTATATATAATTTTTTTCTGAAATATACACATGTATGTGTGTGTATTTATATAAACATAATTGTTAAACACAGAACACACACATATTACGTAAACACAGACTTTTATTATGCAAACGATTAATCGCGATTAATCGTTGTGCAGCCTTAATTTTTAAGTTTCATTACATAAACAAAAGTGACAAAGATTGTGAGTCAGAAATAGCCATGATAAGTAGGCACTAAAAAAGGGAAGAAAACCTTACAGTCGATTTATTTATTTTTGTTACATAAGAAATCACTTTATCATTTAAAGATGCTGCAAACTGTGATGGAAAACCACACATCTCAACGTGGGTGACAAGCTTCGAGACCTCTCTTTTAACATCTCAGTTAGAATAACAGAAATTTAATCAAAATCTCCTCTATATCTCTTTCATATCACATTCTTGAACTGAGATGGCATCAGTTTTATACAAACTGTTAGCAATAGTGCCTGATCTTAAATATCAGTGGGGTTTGTTTCGCAATGAGAAAGCATTACATTTTTCGCATGAGGAATGTTTAGTCCGATACATTGTGTTGCTGAATCACAAGCTGTGCTCTGTATGAAAACACGGCAGGGTTTGTTATGCTCTGAATGTTTGGAGATTTCACCTCTGTTCACGCTTCCAAAAATGAATATGTATATAAACAGTCATATGACTATATCAGCTTTTCCTGCTGTTTCACTCTTATTAGTCAGTTGAAGGTGAATGTAAATATACAGTAATCTTGGCAGCCGGATATCGAATCTCCCCCGGGCCGCAGACTGACTAAGCCCCAGGTTTTACTATTGTTTGCCTTGGGCTGCGCGCATGCAGCATGCGGCTCTGTGGCAGGAACGGGCCATTAATCCGTATCATAACATGAGCATCTATTAGTACGTGCTTTTCAGTATTCATGGCGGCTGGGTAGCCCTTATTAATTTTTAATTGGTTAACATTGTATTGAACAAGACAGTGCTGTTTATGGATCCTCTCCATCTTATTCACTCTTGATGTTAGAAGACACTGTATGCAGTTGTTCATTCATTTGCAGTTTAACTAAAATAAGATGAGCTGCTCTTGGATTCTCTCACGATAATCTTTGCTTTATCATATTTGTCTACTAATATCGTATAATTCTATGTAAATAAAGTTTGAGCAACATTTGTTCAGAAAGCAAGGAGAGTTATAGAGGGCCAAATATGAAATAAAAGATTGAAGAAATGTGAAAAATAAATGCTTGTGTACTTACACAGAGGCAATATATTCTATTTTTTTTTTTAATCATCAAATGTATTATATTAATTTACTAATTTATAAAAACAATTTCAGAAATATTTATTATATAAATAAAATATTCTCGGAGCTGATAGTCTCGTGGGCAGCACTCCAACACCTGAGTTCAAGTCCTTGCTTATGTTTCTTTCCTGATCCCGTCCCCCTCTCCCCCTTTGCTTCCTGTCTGTCCTCTACACTATCCTATCAGAATAAAGACAAAGATGCCAAAAATACATCTAATAATAATAATAATAAAGTACAGATTTATATACATTTATATCAAAGAGAATGTGAATGTGTGAGCCCTGTGATGGACTGGCCATCCATCCAGGGTGTCCCCCGCCTGTGGCCTGAGACACTGGGATAGGCATCCCGCATCCTTGCAGAGGATTAAGGGGTTTGGGGATGGATACATTTCACTTCTCTATTTCTTCCTCCAATATACTAATGGAAGGTTAAAGCCTGAATATTTCCCTTTTTCATTGATTGATAGAAGTGTCTCTCTCAGAAGCAAACATTATTTTGATTAAGAAATTGCTGTCTTCACCTAGTGTTCCTCAGACCTTGCTCTTTTATTGCATTGCAGGTCAATATGTATATGGAGGGGTTCCATGATGCTTTGCTTCTGTATGCACTTGCCTTGCGTGAGGTGATGAGTAAGGGTCTGACGAAAAAGAATGGACTGGAAATCACACACAGCATGTGGAACAGAACATTTGAAGGTAATTAGTAAAACAAATGCTGCGCTTTTTCCTGTAAAAGTACTATGGACACTGGACTGTGGAAGACATCATTTGCATTTTATACCAAAAATTAATCAGCAGCTGTAGTTCTGAAATGCATATATATATATATATATATATATATATATATACACTCAGAAGCTTGAGAATTAACTGGTTAAATTTTGTGTTAAAGTTCAGCAACAGAGAAGGTAAACAGTGTCAGCAAACTCAGCAGTAATCAAACCTTGAAACCTTGCACTAGCCAGACGGTGTCAGAATAGGATGATTACTTGAGAAAATAAACATTACACTTGTGTAACCCTTGGTTTAATTAGGCTGATTTTGCATGTGTACATCTAAGGTTGGGATGCAGCATTAAATTAACACAAGTCCTTGAATAACATAACAGAGTCCATTTTATGTATGAAAGTTTGGGTACATAAATTCTTGTTCAAACTAAACTAAATGCATTTTAAAAGCAATGATTTTATACATGAGACTTTAGGAGTACCCGCAAAATGTTACATTACTTGTAAGGAAGGGATTTGAAGCATTATAACATGATAACACACTCAGTTTGTAGTGTGATCCATTTATTTAAATTATACAAATGAGGTTAATTGCATAAGTACTCTTTCATTAGTCACAATAGCTGCAAATGACATCTTTTGACTTCGATGCAATGAATTGGTTAAAATTGACAGTGAAAAAATGCTTTTCTTTTAAACTTTCTGTTCATCAAAGTATGCTGAAAACTATTTATGGTTTCCACAAAAATATTAAGCAAAACTGAAATAATAAAAAATGTTTCTTGAGCAACAAATCAGCATATTACAATTATTTCTGAAGGATCATGTGTCACTGAAGACTAAATGTCTTGTGACACTGAAGTAAAGGCCCTTTCACACCAAGAACGATAATTACAAAGATAACTATAAAGATATCTATTTTAGTGTCCACACCAATGCACAATATCTTTGTTTATTTTAAGTATGTGCTGCAGGTTTGTCATCTGCCTCTTTAAATGCTTTAAAGCAGGATGGATTCTGATTGACTGTCAATGTTTTTATCGTTTATCAGCTGGAAAAATCATTCTGAAAGTGATTTCAACAATATCGTTCATCTGGTCCATTATCATTATAGTTGTGGTGTGCTATTCTGCTATTCTTTTACATTTAGAATGATTTTTAGAACTATATCTTTATTATTGTTATCATCCTTGGTGTGAACAGGCCTTAATGGCTGCTGAAAATTCAGCTTCAGCTTCAGCTTCAGCCATGACAGGAATAAATTACATTTCAAAATGTATTAAAATAGAAAACGGTTAATTGCAGTAATATTTCACAATTGTTTTAATCAATTACATGCAGTCTTGGTGAGCATAAGAGACTTCTTTCATAATCTTACTGAACCCAAATTTCTGAACAGTAGAGTATATATGAATTTTAAGAAAACACATATAAACTGGTTGGTAAGTTGGCAACACTTTTGTGTTTTAACAAATCAGCATCCTATTTAATGATATTTTACACTCTAAGCTTATTATTAGGAAAATAGTAATGCATATTTTGTGCAAAAAGAACAGTGGAATCCGAAGACTGACCAAGTCTTATTTTATTCCCATTATTATTATTCACCACATTTGATTCCCATTATTGTAGTTGTGAACAGAGGGTTCTCCAGTATTCCTGCCACTGTAATTCATTAAACTTCCCTTACAAAATAAGTGCTCAGACATGTCTGCGGCCCAGACCCATCTCAATGACCACAGCAAGACAACTAAACGTGAAATAACAATGTTTTGCTCGGCCAGAATCATCAGAAACAGGGTCATGTTTTCCTGTTAAATGAAATAATATTTTAAAAATCTCAAGAATTCAGGAACACAGATGTACAGATGAAATTACCATTTCTGCAGTCAAAGCCAACAAAAACGGCAGGAGGCGGATGAGATTTCCTGTTGTATTGCCCACCCGGAATTTGCCGACTCTTGCTGGTGTTTTCCTTGGAATGTTTGACTCTTCAAACTAATTAATTTTCTCATTCCTCACATTCCGTTATATAGGCATTGCTGGCCAGGTGTCTCTAGATGCCAGTGGTGACCGAAATGGGGATTTCTCTGTCATTAGGATGACAGATCCAAAGGCAGGAACGCACGAGGTATGCGCAATCGTTTGAAACTAATTTGCAGGATTTGGTTTATTATGTTTGTGCCAGAATTATGTCTCAAGTAAGGAAAGTGGTGTCTTTTTATGCCTTCAGACTATCATGAACTACTTCGGCACCAATGGAACTTTTGTTACCTTGCCGGGCTTTAAGAGGGAATGGTTCTCCTTGCGATCAGCACCAGAGCCAAAACACATTGAACCGTCATGTAAATTACCTCTGCTTCTTTTTTGTAACAGCATGATATGCACATGAGTCATATATTTATTATTATACTTTATATGCAGCTTTCCTCATAAATGGTTTCATTTCATTTCCTAAGCAGGTGAACTAGGTGTATCGGCAGTAACTGGGCTAATAGTAGGGGGAATTCTGGGAATGGCTCTCCTCATGGCATTCTACTTCTTCAGGTAAATGTCAAAAAAAAATTTTTTTCATAAAATAGGTCTAAGTATTAATTATAATGATACAATTGTCTGAAATTTAAATCTCAGTTTTATTATTTTAGAACCATCTGCCCAAATGTTTGTTGTGAGAATCTACATTCATGATATTGTTCTTCATCGCTCCTCAGGAAGAATTACAGGATAACCATTGAACGGAGAACACCTCGAGAAGAGTGTGACATTGGAAAACACCGTCAGTTGCGGGAAAACTCCATCAGATCCAACTTCTCAACAGCGTAGTCTGTGGTCGTAAGTCGACTGCTGGGGTGTTCGAATTCGGGGAAGGTGCATCTCAAATGGGTCTGTGGGCTCTTCAAACACCATCCCGGGAACCCAGAAATATTTATAGACATGCTGTAGTGTTTTTCTTTGTAAATGTTTCTTGCTCTTTAATTCATAAACTCAGGAAAGTTGAATTATTGGAGAAGTGCTCGCAAGGCTTCTTGACTCTCTGTAAAGAAAAATGGTCTTTTTTATTTAGCTACAGACCTTTTTTTCCCTGCCAAACTCATCTTGAGGAAGATTCTGTAGAAGCCTGTCAATTTTGTAGAAAAGAGTGGGCTGACTTGAGTCCGGTCAGCTGCTGGGTCGGTGGGGAGAACCAGTTACGAGATATAGAGGACTGTAAGAGTGATACTCAGAACTTAAGCTTATTTTAAATGTAACAATCTCCCCAGTGATCTTGGCATCACGTTACCTTCATCTTCTTCATTTAGAGAATGTCCTGTAGAACACACTGATAAACATCCATTCTTTCTTCTTTCTAGACTTGGGTCAGGAGGCACTGATGAATAAAAAACTGATGTGAACTTTAAAATGATGTTCCTCTCTTTCAAACACGTATCTCAGCAAGCCTTGATATATCAAATTTGGCTGCATGCTGAAACACTGAACTGTTTTTATTTATGATTATAAATTCTGATTTTCTACAATAGGTTTTAGTCCCACTAATTATAATAATCGAATATAATTTCAGCTCTCTGTCATATCTTGATTTACACTGCCATGTACAGTATCATACACGCTGCTGGGTGCCTCATAACCAAATGTTGTCTGACTGGTGTTCACGGTTTTGGCTTCAAGATTCAATTGATAAAACCGACTGTTGTAAAACTAAACCGATCTAAACTGTCCATTCATGTCAAGATGTTTAAAATAGGAAGAATTTCTGTTTTTTAAACTTGTCATGCTTTAATAGCAACATAAAATGTCTGCCATAGACCTCCTTCACCATTACATTTTTGTGTCAGTCGTTTTGTACAGCCCACTTTTTATTGGTAAACATCACACTTTTTGAATGCTAGAAAGAGTTTCAAAGAAGAGATGATTTTGTTCAAATCATGCCTGATTCTTCATCGTCCTGCACTTTGTTGCATCTGTGAAGGTGAACTGCAGAGGTTAGCAATTTGTTTGGTTGGTTTAAAAAGATAAAAAGGAGGCTGTGAGTAAGATATGTAAAAGATAATTAGATATGTCACAATATGATTTTATACACAACAGAAGGCGGTCTACCTATCAACGAAAGATTTTGAAAAGCTATGTTCAGTTTATATTGCACATGTACATTTTTGAACTATGTCTTTAGATTGTCTTTGTCAGGAGGTGGTTATCAATAATCTATCAGTTTAATAGCATATTATTAAGTATATTTTTAACATTTGTGATGATTCAGTAATGATTATGAGATGTAGATGTGAACTGTCGCATTTAAAACCATCTCTATGGTTTGTGCATCAAAAAAAATAGGGTTTTATTCAGGCTTGGTATGATGGCAATTGTATACTGATGTAAATGTATCAACATAAGATGTGATGTTATTTATTGATATTTTTGTAGAGGTTTCATTTTTCTTAGTGTTGATTTTTAACATTGTTTCTTGTGTGAAATATACAGAATCATTTTTTGTAAACAGTATATCTGCCTTGTCAGAGCAAATTTTATCTGATAAGTATATTTACAAGGCTTTGTAAACACTTGGAAGAATTGTAACTTATTTAGATTGATACATATTGACCAATTAAAAAGACAATTTATGGAATTAAATAGTCTCTCTGTGTTTACCACTAGCGGCTCATACAACTTCAAAATGGTCCGTACTGGGTTGGCCGACTTTAGGAGCAGCACATCTTTTGCTCTTGTAATTTAGTGTCTGAAATTCGTAACCAACAGTGTGGATGTTTTTTGTGAGCTTGTCGATTCAGTGAACCAGTGGACTGTCATAGCTGTGGTCTGAAATTCCTCATAGATCTTCAAGAGAGTGTGTGTAAATGATCCCAGACTGCAGAGACACTATGTGAACACAGGTCATGTAGCCAAAGCAAACACAACTCACTTCCTTTGCTGCTCATCACAACAGGTGTCTCACACAGAACATTTTTCCATTACTAGTCCATCTGTAGAACTTCTCCGGAACACATTTAACTGCTGAGGGATTGAGAGTTTATTCACTCAAAAATGAAAAATCTGTCATCATTTACTCACTCTCATGCCATTCCAAACCTGTATGATTTCTATCATACTATTCCTGTAAAGTCCTCCTAAATGTTTACCTCACAAGACACTCTTCAAATTACCATCAAAATTATGAACCCACAGCCCGAAGTCATGACGCTTAATGTCTGTTGGTGTACAGTACGAGTTCAAACGCACTTCAAAGAACCATGAAATCCCAGCTGATACAAAGTCATTATTTGACCTCACATCTGGTAATGGAAAACCACATGGAAAAATTCCTTGAATGCTTCTTAATCAGAAGACTACAGACTATGAGGCCGAACCTGTTGACTAAGCAAATGACCTTAAACAGAGAACAAAATGTATCTGGCTGTATACAAACACACTACAGCTCAAAATCTCAATATTTATTTAAAGGGATAGTTCACCCAAAAATTTTATGTTCATCTGCTTACCCCCAGGGCATCCAAGATGTAGGTGACTTTGTTTCTTCAGTAGAACACAAATGATGATTTTTAACTCCAACCGTTGCAGTCTGTCAGTCGTATAATGCATGGCAATGGTAACAAAATCTATGAGAGTAAAAAAAACATGCACAGACAAATCCAAATTAAACCCTGCGGCTCGTGACGACACATTGATGTCCTAAGACACGAGACGATCGGTTTGTGCGAGAAACCAAACAGTATTTATATAATTTTTTACCTCTAATACACCACTATGTCCAACTGCGCACGTGCGTGAGGTGTGTACGCGCTCTGGCGTAGTTTACGCAAGCGCCGGAAGTGATCTCTCGCGCGTATACATCACTCATTGTTTACACAGTGCACAAACATTGTAGGTACAACGGCTAATCAAAATGGTATTTATTTGCACTTATCCGGATTGTTCAAACCGACTTAAAACTAAAAGATTACTTTTGAGCCTGCTCGCCTAAAGTTATGGTTGATTGCTCTTTGGCTGGATATCAACACACCCATTAACGTACTAAAGTTGTTGTTGAGGATCTGCAGCGATCATTTTTCCCCTGATGATTTTACGTACCCAGGAGAGGATCACGTACGACTTAAACCATCAGCTGTGCCTATGGTTTTTCCACATCCAACTGAGGTATGTGAACAAGATCTTTGTATGTGTCCTTTTTATTTGTAAAGCTGCCCTTATGACAAGTAACAAAATAAAATGAAGTTTTGATGTAATAAAACCTTGTTTTTTAGTGGTTTACTTCCATTTGTATAACAACTGTTGTACTACAGGCACCATGTTTAAACTACACCAGAGCACGTACACACCTCACGCACCGGATGCCGTGTGCGCGCTCAAGGCAGTTGGACATAGTGGTGTATTAGAGGTAAAAAGTGACATAAATACTGTTCGTTTTCTCGCACAAACCGATCGTTTCGTGTCTTAGGACATCAGTGTGTCGTCACGAGCCGCAGGGTTTAATTTGGATTTGTCTGTGCATGTTTTTTTTTACTCTCATAGATTTTGTTATCATTGCCATGCATTATACGACTGACAGACTGCAACAGTTGGAGTTAAAAATCATCATTTGTGTTCTACTGAAGAAACAAAGTCACCTACATCTTGGATGCCCTGGGGGTAAGCAGTTAAACATCAAATTTTCATTTTTAGGTGAACTATCCCTTTAACACATGCAATGAAACTGCTATTGTAATGCTTTTCCTTTTTCACATCTTGTTATGTTCTCCTAGTCTTAACACAAGCGAAGCAGATCTATTTTTAGCACACATTGATGGAATGCATTTTTCATTTTTTTTTTTTTTTTTTTTTTTTTTTCAGAAATGCAAAGGGTTCCTTAAATCTAGTGTAGAAGTTTTTTCAAGAGAAATCCATTATTCAGTGCCTCTGCCATTACAGATGCTGTAGTATGATACTTAAATATCAGTACAGTGTGTGTCTGCGCAGGAAAGTGAATGACCGTTTGTAGTGATTTGTGAAAATTCAAGGAGATAAAAGTTGTCCTTTAACATTAACATTCATCACAATGGCGCAGTTGCTCATCTGGTAAAGGATATTGGTACAGGTTTTTCCTGTATGATTTTTTTTAGCTAATCAAGAGCAACAAAATGAGTCACTAGTAAACCTATGATATAATAATATATTTGCAATTTATATATTGCTTTGCTTGCAAAAACAATTATTTTGTCACAAAAACATGTCTACTTTTGAATGAAGGAGAAATATGCCTTTTGCAGATGGATGGTGTAGTTACAGCATTTGCCAGCAGAGGCTAACTGGACTGTGCTAACCAGACAAACCTTGACCCTTCTGTGAAATCTAACATTCTTTTTAACATCTGAAGATATGGCTTTTGTTAAATATGGCATAAAAGCCATATATTATTACTTTTAGTATGTATGTAAAACCTGACATAGTTGTAAGTGGCTGTTATAATAGTTTATGATCTGAAGTGATACTCACTCATACTGTTGTTTAATATCCCACACCCAATCCATGGCCAGAATAAACATTTTTTCATTCCTTAAAATGTATTGCTTTCTCTTGTGAAATCTTAACAGTCCTTTGTGGAATAACACTGATGAAGCTATAAATGTCTATAAATGGATGCAACAAAATTGTATTTACTGTTAAAAAAAAAGCCCATTTATTTTAACCAGTTTGAACTATAAAGATCCATGCTAAGATTATTCAATAGAAGCTTGCAGGTAAAAATACAGACTGAGAAAGTAAACAATTCATACACTAGTGTTTAAAGTCTTAAGTTCTGTGAAGAAGTTCAAGAAATTCAAATTTGAAGATGCCACTTTTAAACTGCATGTTATTTTCAGAAAACTTGTTTTATTGTATATCTTAATGTGCTACTAAAAAATCTATGAAAACATGCACTAAAGTTTTGGCACCAAATCAATTTAACATTTATTTGAAATACATTCTTTCTAAATAAACTGACACCAGCATCTATGTACCAAGTTTTATACAGAATAACAACAGAATTTTATATTTCTAAAAAATCTAATTTTCCCTGAAGAATTAAAATGCATATGAATATAAGCATAATATCTTTCAGAACATGCTGCTGCATATACTGTAATACTAGAATTATTTTTAGTTCATTTTTTGCATCATAACTCTTAAAGATGTTTAAACAAGCTTTTAAGATTTAAAAAATAAATAAATAAATAAGTTATGTAAGTACTGATCTTGCATTCCTTCTCTACTGCACATAAAAACATCCATAGACATAGCCTCCAAAATTCAGATTAGTAGTCAATTAATTTAGTTTTGACCTTTGGATGACAATTTGATTACCATAAATATCTTAATGCAAGATTTGCAGGTAATCGCGTCCACAGATTTCAGAAGAACGGCTGTAATGAAGGGTTTTAACTCAATTAAATTAAATCTATATAAATTATATTATTGAAATTGTAACAGTCTGTTATGATTTCAAGTATATAATTTATAATGTGAAATGCTTTATAAAACCCATTACATAACATTTTATCAGAGTACCAAACTTCAGCACTCAATGGAATGCTCTTCCTTATTGCACAATTGCATGTTGGATAAATATTATTATCCAGGCGGGATGTTGTGAGGGATGCTTTCATTAAATTTACTCAGTGGCCAGATTAGCATCTGTGCTGTTACAAACAATACAGCTCTCTGAAACAGCCTCAGTATCAACACTGCCCATTGCTCTTCCAGTCCTCTCAGACTGCTTATGACCCCTGTGGCCTTAATATGTCCTCACAGAGACGTCAGAGTTTCCTTATCAGTTGTGATTCTTTGTCCCAGAGCCCCCTGTTTGAAATTCATACACATTTAAGTCTTGAAGCAATTTCAGTCTTCCTTCCTCCTTGATGCAGGGTTTCCTTTTTCATCAGTCTTGTTCAGCTCTGATCAATTTCACTTTCCTGCTACTCGGCTGTGCAGTGCAGAGGAACAAGCCACTGACTTCTCACAATGACCTTCTAAGGTCTGTCAGAATCTTCTTGAAAGTTTTGACTGATGTTAAAAATCATTTGCAATCAAATCCTCTGTGGTTAATCTATCAACCATCTGCAAACAGTCTGTCTAAAATAATCTGGCTTGATGCATGAGGATGCAAATCTAAATGTGCTCTTTGTTCAACATCAAAAAGAAAATATCCACATTTCATAACATTAGATTTGGTTAGAGAAGTCAAGCTAGCCACTACAGTAGCTGCTTGCAGCAAAGCATAAAGGATTATGTAATGCAAGCATTTAAATACTGCTTGCTATCCTGTTTCCATAGCAATGGAGACAGTTGAACAGTCCAGCAATCCGTCTCAGCCTGTTTTATTTTCTTATCAGAATGAATTGATCTGATGGAGTGGAGTTAAAAGAGAAATGCAATCTTAGTGCAAGAAACCAGAACCAATACTTCAAACCTTTCTGTGACTAAAAACAGTACTGACGATGTGAGGACATGATTTAATCTATGAAAGAATATCTGGACCTACTGATAACAGTGTCAGGTGAGCAACAACAAATCAATGGGATTGGTTTTTGCTTTCCTTTCTTTTAAATACAGTACTATATTAATTCAGTACATATATGCTTGTAACACTTTCATACTAAAGTAATTTAAAATAAAGTGAACAAATTATGTCAAATATCAAAGTATCAGTACAGGTATAGGCCTAGCTGAGAATACACAAAGCTAAGCCTTAAAAGAGTATGTGAGATGAATGAAGGAAAGACTATATCTTTAAGACTACTTTTTTGGGGGGTATATTTATGTACACTGTAAAAAAAAAAAAAAAAAAAAAAATCCATCCACAATAAAATTGGCAGCTGTGGTTGCCAGAATAAATCTATAAAAATACAGTAAAAATATTTACAAAACAACCAGTCAATTTTGCAAAATGTAATTTAAAATTTTTGTTAATTTTAAATAAACTGGTAAATCCAACAGCTCTTTTCTTCCTGAATTAGCAAGGTCACACTGCAATTTTGATTTCATGGTGACTTTAAATTGGACATTATGTTATTAATAAAATAAGCCAATAGGTGGTGACAAGTGACTCTCTTTAAGAGTAAGTTATTGAATCATTCACTGATTCGTTGACAAACACTCATTCAGTCAGGAATGAAACAAGAAACTGCTTAAAGAATAAAGGCTGGAACACACCAAGCCGACGCCAACGAACTAGTGGCGATGAAAGCAGACTGTGGGGTTGGCTCACGTCGGCAGCGTCTGGGTCCAAAGTTGGCCTGATGCACCAAACCGACGCTCGACAGCCGTCGGCCAGGTAGCACTGCGTCCGTTCTGTGCCTGCGTAAGATGAAATGCCTTTCCGTACCAGCAGGTGGCAGAAGCTGAACAGCCAATCAGAATGATCAGATGGCCTGATGGATCGACGAGCTCCGATGCCGATTCAACATGTCGAATCGGCCATGAAAAAGCCGATAAGGACCAACTTCAGCCGACGGTGCAGAACACACTGAGAAAACTTAGTCGGCCGACCGTCAGCTTGGTGTGTTCCTGCCTTAAGTCATAGAAATCATTCACTCAAACAATTTGTTATAAAACACTGATTCAATCAGTAACACAAACACTGTGTGTTGCTCAAAAATGGTTGGTTCTATTGTTATTCTGTTGTTTGAAACAATTTTTGTATAAAAAAACTTTTGTGTCTAAAACGTAAATTACTCAATATTTATTTCATTATTGAACAGCTGCATAAAAGTTTCTTATAAGATTATTTTAAGGATAAGAACAAACAACAATGTGCCAGTCTGTGTCTGAACACAGGTATGGTTTTGTAAAAATGTGCAGACAGCAGTATGATGGTTTACTTTATTAACCGCTTAATTCACAGTTTGTTTAATTTTTTTTTTTTTTTCCAGCCTGGACCTTACTTGACAAAGAATGAAATTATAAAAACTGAAGCTCTTATTACACAAGCAAAGGAAACGTTTTTACTTGAATTTGGCCTGCATCCAAAAGATCTGGATGCGCGTCAAACCACGATGGTTCTCAGCTGTGTTTCCGTCTTCCATTCCCTCTAGGTACTCCCAGCACAGATTTCAGTAACTGGATAGACTTTGAGAAATACAGGCCACACGAGACGTGTTTGTAGTTTTAAGAATTAGCCCTGTAAGGTTATGGGCAAGAAACAGGAGCATACAGTCATCAGGCTCAAAAAAGATCCTGAATCCATGTAGTACATTTTTGTAGGGAGGGCACATTGCAGCTATTTAACCATGTGAAATGTGTCTGGTCTCTTGAAATACAAATGAAACTGTGATAACATATGACCGTTGTCTATTTTAGTAAAGTCAGAGGGTTATTATTTTGTGGCTGAGCATGTAAACAGTTTGAATAATCTACCATTAAGTCACATTTTACTAATATAGTCTAAAAATATTTCGTGAAAATGTTATGTCAAATTAGGTAAATGTGCTGCTGAAAAGGCAATGACATCAAACATATTTAATTAATGTCACTGATTAAACTACATAAAATGAACCTATTAATTCCATGAAGTCAAAATTCTATGACCAAAAAGGATTTATAAACATTTCTACGTCTCTAAAGTAATTCATACATCATGTGTTCAGATGCTGTCAAAATGTTAATAATATAGCTATGTTGCCACTAAAATGTATGTGTACTAGCATCAAACTTTACTTGTAAATAAATACATAGTTCAGTCATAAAACTCTAGATGGCGCAGGCTGATGGGTCCTTAACGCAAACAGATGATAATTACAGCATTAACTACTTGGCACAAGCTGATTGGTTCATGTCACTTCTGCAGCCAATGAGCTTGTTGCTCTCACATTTAAATGGCTGGTTGGTTACATTCACTATAGCAGTCTGCAGCACGCTTCAGAGTTCCTCTAAAACCCTCCTCCTTCCCCAGCTCCACCTGTATAGATCTGCTATGGGTTATTGATATATGCTATTTGTGCAGCAGCACTATGTCTTACACGCAGTAGTGTATCGGCGTATGTATTGGCAGTAAGTTCCTGTACTAGCTCTGCAGCAGCAGCAGTGATCACCAGCAGCAATAATCTACAAGAACAGAACAGCAATAATCTACAGCAGCAGCGTAGCAGATCTATTCTGCCAAGACCAAATACATTAACACATTAACATTGTCATATCCATTACCATGCTAAAAATCTTCTGTGAATTGTCATGACTGAACTATGATTACTAATAAGATCATGTTCACTCTTTGGGATTGTTTTAATATTAAGATTTTGTTTTCTTGGTGTAAACTTAAATTGTGGTCCATTTTGTCATTTATAGGACAAATATATTAAGAATTCCCTAAGTTAGGGCTGCACAATTAAGAATTTCTAATCGTGATTACAATTACGGATGCCACAATTACATAATCGTTCAAAGGCGCAATTACAAAAAAAACTTACATTATACTGCATACTTAAGATGTGTTTTTTTTCTTTCTATAGGTTATCGTAAGGGTTTTTTTTTCATTGTTTTAATTTTAGTTTTAGTATAACATTATAATTCATGCATATTTTTACTTTGTTTATTTAAAGAAGAAACCAAGCTGAAAACACTCTTGAAAAAAATGTATTGCTTTTCAATAGCATTAAGCCTCAAATGTCAACTATACATTGGCTTAATGTATAGTTGACATTTGAGGCTTAATGCTATTGAAAAGCAATACATTTTTTTCAAGAGTGTTTTCAGCTTGTTTTTTTTTATATAAAAATATGGCATGCAGTTGCTTCAAACAATGGTATAAAGCTATTCAAAATATCATTCAGTGTAAATTGTGATAATCGTAATTAATAATCGCAACTGCAATTTCAAGGGAATAATCGACAATTATGATTTTTGTCTTAATCGTGCAGCCCTAAGTATCGATATGTCCTGTCCTGATGACATTATTCATTTGTAACACTGCAACTACTGATCTTCTTTCATGTCCTCTATTAATGTAGTGGATTTGTGGATAGAATTATCATAATAAAGTCATAAAGCCATACATCTAAGCCTAAATCTTCAGGTAATGACCAGGGCTGCATTTCCCAAAAGCATTGTGAGCCAAGTTGACTGGGAAACGCAGCCAAGGTTTGTGGACATGTTGCTGGGCAATGAATTTAGACAAAGGGCAACTCATTTGAGCAGTACGGTGTCTGTTATCATAGTTTCTGTTGGACAGGCTATTGTTTTATGTCTCAAACTGCTGCTTATCTCCACTACAGATGCTCCAATAAGCCCTGTTTAAAATCAGCATATATACAGGCTCAGGTCTTTCAGTTTGCCTAAACATAAGCAGCAAAGCCTCAATTAAATAGTTAACATTATCCAAGCACACGTATAAAAAATCTTGATCTTAAGTTAGACAAAAGAATACAACTCAACTCATTCAGCAAACTGCATGGGCATGTTTTCATTTGTAAAACACAAAAATTCAGATGGCTTATTTTCTTATGGAAAGGACTTCAAACGAGGAAAAGAAAACATGAGAATTATATTCATAGCAATGTAATTCGATTTATGCACAAATGTTCCATAGAGAGTCATGCAATTCGTGTCTCGGTACTCAGCTTGGGCTGTTTTCAAGCTTTGAAATGTTCTTTTAAAACATGATCTTAATTCAGAGGAACCAGCACGCCACACCATCAGACATCTCGTGGGTACAGCAACACCGATGTCAAACTCCATTTGCTTCAGATCATTTGAGATTTTCATTGAGGAGTGCTCCCTTGCTCCCCTAAAATACTTGAGAGTGAAGCCTGGGGGAAAAGACCAAGCTTTAACATCTAAAGCAAATAACATCTGACTTTAAAACTGCATTATGGGATGAAAATCCACAAAGTACTCAGACTTTAAGAATGTGTCTGATCCACCCTGTTTTATTGCCAGGCTGTGCTTTTTTGTAGATTGAAGTTCTGGAAGGTTTACCTGACCCATTCCCACGATGGCCGTGGTTTGGATTTTATTAAAAGTGCATGGGAACCGCCTAGGAGTGGTCAAGATGTTTCAATTAAATTACATCCATACCCTTCTTTGTCCCCAATTATTAATATTTATAGCAGGGGTAAGTGGAAGCACAACTCTGGCCCACCCTTAATTGCACACAATCCCATGTAAATGAAATGAAGTGTCACTGCCACTTTTGTGCTTGGTCTTTCTTAGAAGTTTGTGATTTATTTCTTTTCAGATCAGTCTGTGCACTTTAATTCACATTTTTGGTTATATGACATTTCAGACTACACACAATTTCCCAGAGTCCTCTCTGAGTATCTCTTCAAAACCATTGCTCTTTTAATGAGGAATTTACAGAAACACAATGCCTTCTAACTAGTGATTGTCACATTGACTACATGTGACCAGATACTGTAAGTCATGTGGTACAGGTAGAAGCTCTCGGAAAATTCCCATCTTATAAGCTGTAATTATGAGCTCTACGGCGACGTGAATGCTTTTTACAAGTTGAAACCTCGTATTACAGTAATTACAACATGGCGTGAATGCTAGGCCTGTTGAAATAATCAGTATATCGACTTATCGCGCAATATATGTACATGACCTCAATCATTTTTGGTGACGCAATATATCGCCCATTATATTTACATAATAATGAATGTCACGAACATTTTGCCAATCATGCTGTCATCTGCAGTTCCTACACAGAGCAGTCATCGACAGGTATTTGAGGCGTTATAGTGTTTTCCTGACAACTACAGACAGTTTGGAAGAACAAGTCACAACAAAAAGTAGTTATCGTGACAGGCCTAGTTAACGCACCTATTTACAAAACACACTCAAAGCGGATGACCAATCACAGCACACTGGTCTAGCCGACCAATCAGAGCACATTGCACTTTTCGGAAGGTGGGGCTTCATAGAGGCAGGAACTAAACAGAGCATTAATGACAGAAATATGTGAAAAATGTTTTTGAAAGTTTAAGCATGAAAACATTTTCTAGTAGACCCCAAATCAAAATCAAGACTTTGTAAAAGGGCATAATATGGCCTCTTTAAAATACTTTTTGAGTGTGGGGCAACTACATGTTTACAGTAGTTTACAGTAGTGTTCATAGGCCACACATATTTATTAACATCATTTAATCACCAATTTCAAAACAAAATGGTTCTTCAGATTGTGAATAAAGTACAAAAAGCCAGCAAAGGCCACTTCCTTTTTAATCACCAAACTGAAACACATTACTCCCTTTAGTGTGCTGGGATCTCACTGAGTTCTGCACTCTTGTGAAAAGTACTGAGAATGAATCTCTTATTTACATCATGTCAGCACCTTACTGGCTTATAGTGAGTGTTTAGAATAGATCCATATTGATGAAATTTATTCTTTGGCTGTAATTGAACTCTGATTGGCTGTTGCCTTCATGCATTTAACAATGCTGCAAAAGAATGTCTAAATGGAAATCTTTGATGCCAAAGCTAAGTCAAATGCTGTAATCATCACCCCTATTTTATATGATTGAAGTGCCTTTGTTGTAACAGAAATTAAGTTTACTTTATGGGAACAATATGCAAGCAAATATAACTTTTATAATATAATGATCATGGTAACACTTTAGTATAGGGAACACATATAAACTATTAACTACGACTTTTTCCTCAATAAACTCCTAATTTACTGCTTATTGGTAAGTAAGGTAATTGTTAAGTTTAGGTATTGGGTAGGATTAAGAATGTAGAATAAGGTCATGCAGAATAAGGCATTAATATGTGCTTAATAAGCACTAATAAATAGCCAATATTCTCGTAATATGCATGCTAATAAGCAACTAGTTAAAAGACCCTAAAATAAAGTGTTTTCTGAGAAATAGTGCACTACTGCTAAACACACTATGAGTAAAAACAGAAGTCTGTATTTTGATCATTAATTGCTTTAAACAAATCAAAAATGAATTTTTCTCAATGCTTTCATTGTACGTCTTGTATAAAAACAGATTAACCTTAAAATATGTTTTGACTCCAACAATGAGCCATTTGTCTTCAAAAATTATAATTTGTATTTTTTTTTACCAGCTGTTTATTCACAATTTAAATATAATTAGTTTGTGTTTCACCACATGTTTTTCATAATAATAATAATAATAGGGGAAAAAACATCTGTGACCATCATGTGATGAACAATCCTGCCTAGACTGTTTTGTTTTGAAACTGTCATTGTAATTTCAAAGTGAGCAGATGATGGTGCTGAGATAGCAGCCTATTAATATGCAATATTTAGAACAGCATGTCAAGATTCATTTTTGTTTATATGCTGATAAAAGTCTTCAGAAACAAATCACCAAATCTACGGAAAATGTGTACAGCCTGCATAAAAATGTACTTGTGTGATCTGGGACCCCCCAGTCAGACAAATCATAATATTTGTAAACAAAGATGTTTGCAACTCCACTGGGTAGACAACTATCACCCAGCAGCCAGTCTACACAGGAAAGAAGGGACAACAACTGGGAAATGTATAATAATCAGTGTTTACTCTTTACATTAACTTTCCAATGCTAAAACGAAAAAGAGAAAAATTTAGTTTACTCTGTTGGGAATTGGCCCAGTAAATGTACTGGAAATTGCTTTGGATAAAAAGTGTCTGCTGAATGAAGTGATGACAGGTATGTTGTTTATCGATCTGGGCTGCACGAAAGAAGATATTTCAGCTGCATGTTCAAATCAGGGATGATAGTGCTGGAAGGCTCAGAATGGTTCATCAGTATTGACAGCGTCAGAACCCTGCATTGACACGACAAAATTTTTCTTATAGAATGTGATGTCTGTGGTTGTACAAGCAGCCAATGGGAGATTAGGATAAACAGAGAAACAAAAATTAGCCATAATGGCCACAGTGTTGAAATGTCATGAAACATCAGCAAATAAGTTGGCACAACCTGAAGTTCAGTGTAAAACTTAATGATTTGATGTGAAAGCTGTAATAATAGCCATATGTATTTATAATGAAAGAGCAATAAAAGAGCTTAGAAACAAGCACAGATTAATAAAAGTTAAAAGAAATTTAATTTTTGATTTCGTAGTACTCAAACTGTAACACGATGGAGGTGAAGATGAGGATCTTTGTGCAATTTTATTAGAAATACAAACAAAACAACAACCAGGATCATGGGGAGCAGGCATCCAGGTGAAAACAATGACTGACAAAGGAACATGAGATCACGTTACAGCAGAGAATTTAAACAAAATGTGACAACATGCGGAGCGCGCATGAGAGTGGTTTCTGAAAAAAAGAGATCATATACAGACTGGAGTATGCGTGTTTTTATGGACATATTTCACATACTCTAGTGCTCTACATATGAACCAGCACCGTGTTATGTGCATATATTTAATCACGTCTTCTTCAAATGAGATATATGTGCAAATAAGGACACTGATACAGCCGTACTTCTGATCATGACCCCATCATCTCATGGAGGAACCAGCAAAGTCCTGAAGACAGCTTTTGTGACATTGTACAGGTCACTATGAATATCTCGTGATGCCATATGGAATGGTCAACACCCCCTCCGTATTCCAGAATTTCATGCATGAGGTGCTTTGGGTGTTTCTCTATCATTTTGTGCTCGTCTATATTGATGACATCCTCATGTACTTCTAGAGCAGGGGTGCCCAATAGGTCGATCACGATCTACCAGTCGATCACAAAGACAATGCTGGTAGATCGCCCACAATTTTAATAAATGCTTGTTAAATTTTAATAAAAAGAAATACAACAATGTCCTTCCTTCTAATTAAACTGTTTTTTTTTTGTTTTTTTGGTTGGTAGATCTCATTGAGTTGATCATTTTAAAAGTAGATCATCACGGAAAAAAGTGTGGGCACCCCTGTTCTAGAGCATGGCCGAACATCTCCAGCACGTTGCGGAGGTCCTGAAATGCCTGAGTAAATTCCACCTCTTCCTCAAATCTGAAAAATGCTCTTTCCATCAATCCTCAGTGCAGTTTCTTGGATACAACATCAGTGGCCAGGGCATCCAGATGGACGAGGGGAAGGTGGAAGCCATAATGAACTGGGCCACACCAACCACCATCAAAGAACTCCAGCATTTTTTAGGCTTTGACAGAGGCCTTTAACAGAGCACCGCTCCTAATCCATTCAGATTCCAACAAACCATTCATTGTGGAAGTGGATGCATCTACCACCAGGGTAGGAGCGGTGCTGTCTCAGCAGCAGGGGATTCCAGCCAGATTCCAAAAAATGACAACACTGGCAACAAAGAGCTCCTTGCCATCAAGTTGGCCCTGGAAGAATGGAGGCATTGGTTGGAGGTTGCACAACATCCCTTAACTGTGTTGACTGATCACAAGAATTTTGAATATTTAAGAGAAGCTAAAAGACTTAATCCCCACCAAGCACGCTGGGCTCTTTTTTTTTTTTTTTTTACCAGATTTAATTTCTCCATTTCTTATTGTCCAGGTACTAAGAATGTTAAGGCTGACGCTCTTTCCTGTCTGCATGCTCCTGAGGAGGTCTGTGAAGAATCTGACACTTCAACCATTCTGCCTACCAACCTGATCATGAGTCCCATCCAATGGTCTCCTGAGCTGGCCACCTTCTCCAATGCCTCCGCTGCCACTCCACCGGGCTGTCCACCAGAGCTTTAGTATGTTCTCAGAGCACAACACACTCCACTCATGCACTTTGTGCACTTATCTCTGGGCACTGACCACCCAGGGGCCAATAGCACCCTCTCGCTGCCTAAAGACTGCTACTGGTGGCCCAACATGGCCAGGGATGTGAGAAGGTTCATTCGAGGTTGCTCTGACTGTGCCATCTATCAACTAGCAAACTCCATCTGCTGCCCATTCCCAACTGGCTATGGTCACACCTAGGAGTGGATTTCATCACGGACCTGCCCCCTTCTGATGGTAAAACATGCATCCTGGTTGTAATTGACAGATTTTCAAAGTCATGTCGTCAGAGGACATTGTTTCAGATCGTGGGCCCCAATTCATCTCCAAGGTATGGAAGGTTATTTTTACCCTTGTAGGTATGACCGTAAGTCTCTCCTCAGGATACCATCCCCTGTCAAACGGGCAGACAGAGAGAAAGATCTAGGAGATCGGTCATTTCTTGCGAACCTTCTCATACCCTTCCAGAGCGTACTTGGTTACCAGCCGCCATTGTTCCCATGGTCTGGAGAACCATCCAATGTCCCTTCCTTTGACCACTGGTTCCGAGAGAGTGAGAGGGTCTGGGACGCAGCTCACATCAGCTTCAATGCGCAGTGCACAGATTTACAGCAGACCTTCAGCGATCTGAAGTTCCATCCTATCAGCCTGGTCAGAAGGTCTGGCTGTCAACCTGGGACATCAGGATGCACCTGCCCTGCAAGACGTTAAGTCCCAGATATACTGGCCCCTCATCAGACAGAACAACCCCATCACGTATCAGCTCCAGCTCCCCTCACACTACAGGATTCACTCATCTTTCCATATGTCACTCCTCAAACCTTACCACTCTCCTGTTTCTGTTCCCACATAGCCTGGCCCAGCAGAGGAACCCCCCTTCTGTTGATCCTGGAGGATGGAGCTGTTTACCAAGCGTGTGACATCTTGGACTCCCGGCGCCTTGATGGTCTTCTGCAGTACCCGGATGACTGGGAGGAATATGGACCAGAAGAACACTCATGGGTCCCCAGAGATGATGGTATCCTTGATCCCACACTACTGGCCCAGATCGTCCCGCGCCCCATGAAAGAGGTAGACCACCACGACATCGGGGTCCTCGGCCCTTAGGAACAGGCTGTGGGGGGGATGTACTGTCACGGATCTGCCATGCTCTCACCTCAGCCAATCACAGCGCACTCCCTCACCAGAATACTAACCACGCACACCTGCACCTCATCTGCACCCTCATCAAGCCAGCCATAAATGCACACACCTCGTCACAGCTCATTGTCCTGTCTCATTTTCACAAAGTGGACAACTTACCTGTTCTGTACTCCAGTGATTCCCTCCAGCGATCATTCTCCTGCGTCTTCCTCTTCCTTGTGTCTCCTGTGTTCACCTGCAAGTAACCAAACCATCATACTTACCAACTGAGACGAGGTATGTGCGTGTTACACCAGCAACCTGTCCATCCATCCACGATCTCCTGAACCTGTAAGACAAGAAGTCATCATTACCAAGTTTAAACTCTGCTTCTAAAGTCTATTTGAACTGCAAACTTACCTGTTATCTACAGTCTGCTCTGTGCTGTGAATAAAGCTCACCATATACTGCATTTCTCTGTGTCTGAGTCTATATTCCGTAACAATCAGACACAATATAATTACTTTGTCTATTTTTGTTGTGAATGCCAATAGTTCCAAACGAAATAACAGCAGAATTCATTGCTGCACGTCTCAAGGTGTCACGGGTAGCTGTGTAGTTTATAACCAACGATGGGATGCGTGACACAGAATGAACAAATAGATTATGTTACTGAACTCCAAAATATCAAAGTACACAACACAACTATGATAAAAAAATAAAAATAAACACTGAAAAAAGAACTGAAGAAAATCAGAATCAGAAACCATGACAACAGATTAATGAATGAGAACTGAGGCAAGACATACAAGGAAAACCATGGAAACAAAACTAAACAGAACATGATAATGAAACTATTAAGGGGGTCGCACACCGGACGTGAAGCTCAGCGTAGCGTCGCGTCTCGGACAACTCACAGGTATCCCACACCGGCCGCACACATTTTATATACGCGCAAGCTCAATTTTGAATTGACTCCTGATAGAAGAGCTGCATGATGGGTGAGTTTTAAGTCGATGGGGAAACGTTACATATGTCTATGCTTTAATATTTTGCACTGAGGTTAGTGTACATGGAAAAATGACACAACAGAGCAAAATGAAAGAAAAGGCTACGTTTATTATACATTTTTAGACTTTACTCAAGCTGTTAAACTAAGAATGTAAAACTGATGTATCTTGCAGCACAGGGTGAAGTCAGTATGTACATTAACGATGATTTGAGATAAATATAATATAAATTTAATGTAAAACAATGTACATGGCGCTCTGTGGCATGGCAGGATTTTGAACAACTTCCTGAGTCGTCGCTGAGAGCCGCGGACAGGCGCCGAATGTCGCCGCCAGTGTGCGTACACTCATTGAAAACAATGCATTCGAATTTTAAAGACGTGGCGCGGCGCTGAGCTTCGCGTCCGGTGTGCGACCCCCTTTAAACTCTACTCAACACTCAACAAGGCAATATGCCATGGTAGTTTTACTGTACAAGTTTTTGAACCAATCAGTTGAGTGAATGATTCAATGATTCACTCCTGAATGAATCAATGTTTTGAAAGAACCGGATTAATTAATTATTTAAGGATTCACTTATAAACAGTCACCTGCTGAAACCTACTGGCATAACAATGTAATGTGCAAAAAGACTCCACCACTCATGCACAGACTGACAGTCTGTCTGGATTTTGCAATCATATAGCCTATATTTCCATTTCATATGCCAAGAAGTCCTATCATGAGGTTTGAGTTTGCGTGAAAATGATTATTTTATATTTACTTAGACTAGTTTAATTAAATGATTCATTTCTCCCCACAGATCCACATATCTTCATCTCAGACAGATGTGCCATAAAGACACCACTGTGTTTTACAAAGCAAAGAGAGAAGAGTGTCTCTAAGCATTTCACTGGCTTTTAAAAGACACATTAGTCACTGCTTGCGTGAGCCTTTGTACAAATGTTATTGTGTGAACTATCAAAAGACTTGTTTTTCCACAAATATATCAATGCTAAAGGGAGGTGCTATTCCGTGAGATCCCTGGATGTTTCAAAATTCAAGACAACTGGGAATGCTCAGAAGTAAGTTGCAGTCAGGACAGCCTGTCATTTTCAGCGTTTGAGTTGGATTCACAAGAGCCGATTGAAAGATGGTTTCAGATACAATGTGGTTCTAATTCACACAGCCTGGGTTTGGTCATGTCTGAGAATGGCCTTTATCACACACAGTATTCAAAGCCTTTGCATGCCAGACATGCCCTTCCAAATGTGGTCCAACAATTTCTTGGAGGACTGTGGGTAATTTTGATACCTTTAATCAACTGTGTTACAATTTAACCCTGTCTTGACTCTCTTGACTGATTTTATCAGCAATCTCAATACATGGGCTTTAAAAAGATTTGGGCACAACCTTTTCAGACCTGTTCTAGTTCTTCATGGATGAAAGCAAAACCATATGTTTCTCATATTTCAACCTGGAGCTATTTCACTTTACAACAAATGTGCTAGACTAGTCCCACATAACCATTTCATCCACTGTGTATTAAATGTAAACTTTTTGAGGAGGTAAGTTGTCTTTATTTATATATATACACAGTATATATATATATATATATATATATATATATATATATATAGCAGCTGCGCATTCTCGCTCTCTCTTCTCTTTGACGGCGAACTGACACGCATCCGCCTCCTCCGGTGCGTGAGCTTCAGGGCAGGCTCACACGTGAGCATGAAGCTCAACTTCCATGGGAATGAACTAAAAATGCTTGCTATGCTGCGCCAGTGGACACGGACCATCAGCCGTTTCATTCTCTCTGGTTGAATAGTGCTTCTATTTGCGCAAAATTTTAGTCATTCGTACAGGTTTCGCGCTCGCACCATTTAAGCGCGCGCACCACTGATCGTGGTGATTTCAGAATATTATAATCCCATATTTATGAGTGATTCATTAAATCATTCATTCCACAGATTTGTTAAATCACACTTATTTATAACACACTTTAGAATAAAAAAAGTGACAATCTTTTATAAGTAACTCACTGAATAATTAACTCAATTGATTCATTTAAAAACCATAATGCAAGCGTTTTACATTAAAGAAACTGTTATGTTCCCCGTGTCTTCTTTGGACTTTTATGTTACTTTCTGTCTTGAGTGCCATGTTTGTAGTTTTCTCGATGATTAATCTCATTGTTTCCAGGTTTGTCTTGATTGCCAATTAGCTGCCTGTGTATATATAGCACTTGTGTTGATGTGTGTAGATTGTCCGTGTCTCTGCTCCCCGTGCTCCTTTGTTTCCGGTTCTTGCGTTTGTTATTTTGCTTTATATTCAAATAAAATCCTTGTCTTTATCGTTTTGGACTCAATGAACCATTAAGATCATTAGGTAACACTTTAGAATACTGATCCTTCATTAATGAATAACTACACAAGAACAAATGAGTAATGCATTATTAACACTCTAGTAACTACTATTAACTAACAAGAAACTCTGATTAATGAATTAGTAAGTAATAGTGCTCAGTTGAATGTGGTAGTTTACTATTAGCTAATCAGTAACTACTATTTTTTTTTTCATACCTCCCAGAGAACCAACCCTGGAGTCACTGTAAACTTGTAAAATTGCTGTACAAAAACCTCAAAAGTTTACAATGACTCCAGTAGTTACTAGAGAGTTAACATTTTTTTCACTTTAGAATACTGATCCAAATAATTAATAATTTCTTCTGAAGGATTTGGTAATACTTCAGTCATTACTAGTGGGTTACCATGACTTTCACTTTAGAATTAATTATACATTATGCATTATTCATTGCATTATGCATTATGAACCTGTATATAGTAGTTCTTAGTAGTTCTCTGGGAGGTATGAAAAAAAACAGTAGTTGCTGATTAGCTAATAGTGAACAACCACATTCAACTGAGCACTATTACTTACTAATTCATTAATCAGAGTTTCTTGTTAGTTAATAGTAGTTACTAGAGTGTTAATAATGCAGTACTCATTTGTTCCTGTGTAGATATTCATTAATGAAGGATCAGTATTCTAAAGTGTTACCGATCATTACTCTCCTGGGTTGGTCCTCAAGGGACATTTTGTGATTTTGTGGAGCCGGCTCTTCACCTGAGTGGGACCCCCTTCACTGTGGGAGTGGTGGAGGATCTTACAGTGACCGCTCTAGATCCACCTAAATCGGTGACTGTTAGTAAGTTTGTTTTTAGTTAGTTATTTGATGCTATAAAAACGAGGGTGAGACGTCATTATTGACAGCTGAGGTTGACAGCTTCTCTGAGTGAAGTAGTCACTGAGGCACCAACAGACTTTTTTTTGGTCTTCGCGAGGTGATTGGAGCTATAACTTTAATTTCTACATTTCCATAATGGTTTATTTCACACCGAAATAATGAGTTGTTCTGAGTTTGGGCGGGACCTTGATATCGCAGCTCCACTTCTGCGCTCGGGCTACACGTTCACTATGCGCAGACTCGAGACTCAAGATGTCAGCGCCATATTGGCACACTGGCGGCTTCAGTTACTACAATGGAAGAGAGTGAAGGTGTGTCGTCCATATTTTTTACAGTCTATGCTATGCACATATAGCTTCATGACCCCAGCGACTGGATCTGTCTCGATGTAGGCAAGACTGTGATTATAACTGTTATTAACATAATAACTTTAATGTTATTAAAGTAAAAAGACTGGCATCCAGTGTGGTGGATCCCCTGCTGTTGGTGGCGAGTGGCAGCATCCCAAGCCCTGTGCTCTCACCTTTCCCGAGCACAGTAGTCCCAGCACTCTCTAGCCCCGTGGTCTTTCCCCTGTCCTTCCAGTAATGACTACTGCCATTTTGTGCGTCTGAGTCACACACACTTCCCCCAAGGTGGTGGCATCCGCCATGGCCAAGGAGGCCAATTCTGATATCTCTACATCCTCTGTCAACTATGTTACGGACATGGAGACAGACTCTGAACTCCGTTACCTTTATTGGCTTTGCGATGGTCACAGAGGCCAACTCTGAACTCTCTGTGCTCCCTGACATTGCCTCGGAGGTCATGGCCTCTTTCTGTCATGGCCACCGAGGCCGCCCCCAAACTTTGTGTACTCCTTGTTTCTGCTTCGCCATAGTCCCCTGACCCCCCTCACTGTCTTCTGTTCCGCTGTGGCGCCCAGATCTGCTGGCTTCTCCATGGTGATCTCCAGCTCTGCCGGTTCCTCTGTGGTGAGTTACAGCTATTTCCTCCTCATAGCCCTGGCCCTCCATCACTCCCCCGGTCCACCTCTGCTCCACCATCCACCTGGACTTTTGTTGTTGTTCGCTAGGAAGCCAATTAGTTCCCTGTGTATATATAGCTCTTCTGTTTCCTTTGTTCCTCGTCAGTCAATGTTTGCTATAGATGGGTGCAAGTCTTTTCTCCCTGTGCTCCCTTGTTTCCGGTTCTTTTGTTTGTTGTTTTGATATGTTCAAATAAAACCCTGCATCTCTGTAGCACCTTCCTTGTTACAGAAATGACATCTCGTGTGTTTTTATATGGTTCAAAAAATATGCTCTCATAAAGATAAAAAGAAAAATAAGCAAAAAGGGCAAAATGAAATTTGGCAAAAAGGCAAACATTGCACATAAATAAAATAATCAGTTTTTTTTACTTTATCCTAAATGTACCCCACTCAAAATAGTTTTGTTTATTATTCTTAATAATGATGATAATAATAATAATGGTTTGATGCATTTGTTCATAATGATGTCATGTCAGCAAGAAAAAAAAAGTCAACATGAATCAAAACCTGTAAAGAAGTTTGTTTGTTTAAGCTGAGTGGCAATTCAGCATACAAAGAAGAGAGAAATCAAAATTGCTGTTAAATATTAAAGACTTTTACAAATGTAAATATTAAATAAGACAATGATTGATTTAGTAAAGGTAAAAATGTCAATCCACATCATACATAGTACTGTTTTTTTTTTTGTTGTTGTTTTTTGGCTACTGACTTTGAGGTTAATTTGCACAAGCTGCAAGACAAATTTAAACCATCTTCATTCTCTCTTTTAAGAGACCTAATTCTAACATTGTGTGCTGGACAGACACCAAAATATGACAGGGCTTGCTCAAAGTTTAAACGCAATCTATATAGCTTATTACTTTACTGAAGTTGTATAGTAATGAAAACATTTAAGCCTTATGTATTTGTTCATGGAGGTGCGCTAATTTGGACCACGCTGGCCAATATGTTTCCATTTTCAGTACAGCTTGACGGCACAGTTAAAACAAAGCATTCCAGAAAAACCATAACAGGTGTATTTGTAGAGGCAAACCTGCCTATCATCTTATTTCCACAGGGATGTGTGGCCCAGATTTTTCCAGCCTTCTTCATCATGGTCTGCACGCAAAAGTCAAATCCTCTTATATCGAAAAGGATCTCGAGAGTAGTAAAATGAGAGGTCAGACACCCAGCCTGATATCTGAGAGTCTGCCTATTGGCTCCCAAGATTAGCCGCCCATTAACTGGCACATGGATCCCTTAAGGCCAAATATGTCAGTTCAGATTTCACTTTTCCTTTTGACAGCACTTTAATCTTCACTTTTAAGCATACTGCAGCATTTTTACAAGGGCTGCTTGGAAACACATTTATTTGCACTTTTAATAAAACAAATCAGAGGTGGAAATTCAACAACTTTTATTTTAAAACAATGTAAAATTATTTTATTGGCTATGAGTTGACCAAACATTGTTATTGTCGCAACATTCTTGTGAGCTTTTTTGTCCAAATGACCTTTCAATAGGAAGGAATGCAAAACTTCCTTTGACTGACAGAAATAGGCACTACTTTCTGCCCTGAAGCTAAACTATACCAACCTCAAATTCCCTTTTGATTGCGTACAGGTGCCAGAGTCTCTGGCCTGGGAGCCATCCTGCCTTAACACGATCAGAAGCAGAGGATCAAAGATCAGAGATAAAAGCGTTTGTTGGAAGTCGCTGCACGATTGCAACAAACAATCCCCTCGGTGCCCCTTAAAACCATCAAGCCTGGTGCAATCAATTAAAACTTGGGCACAACAGGTCTCTACTTCTTCTTGTGACTTATGATATATATATTTTAAAGCCACAAAATCAGTGTAGCTGCCAATGACACACACACACACACAAAAAAATCTGAAGGCCCCGTTTTACTGGAACTAAAATGAACATGGTGAACGCTAATTGGAAAATTATCAGCATGATGTTTGGTTGCCCCCAGCTGGGCGGCTCATTGTGTGTTTTGGATCAGGTGTGTTGTGAGGACACCCAAGCGGGGTGAGAGGTTTAAACCGACATTTCAATGTTAGTGTTTGTCGGCCGTGTGTGTTATGTATAGGAAACGCATCATTAAGAATACCATTACCGCAGATTACCGTTAAAGACCATCTAGAGACTGTTTATTTTCCATCATAAATCACAATGCAATTCACTTCAGTTCATTTCAAGCTTTTCGTTAATTGAGAAGTCTGGCTGAGGTTCCAAACGTTGAAGTCTGCTAAAACACAGCCAGGTTTCTCACTTGATCTCCCTTACAAGTGCTTTCCTCTTGACGTGCTAAGCCAAGCATGGCTAAAACCTGAATAAACAATCTTCCATCCAGTTAATCATTTAAGCCAAGAGCAGGGAAATGAGCAATATAAGGGGATTAATTGTATGGATTAATGAGATATAATTGCACCACTTAAAGCTGATCAGATATTCCAGACAGGGGAAAAAAAAATCTTCTGTCAGCCATCTGAGAGTAACCACAAAATGCGTAAGCAGACTCATGTGTCCCCTGTCTATACCACATTGACCTCACAGTATCAGTTCAATATTTACACAAATTCATCACAAAGGAAATCCCCAGGGTAGGGCTGGGGGTTTTCCTCGATTTTTTCAGAAAGGTTGACCGATTCACGATTTCAATTTCTATTTTTTTTTTTTTTTTATATTTAACTAGTCAGCTTAAAAACTTCAAGTAACATTCTCTTTATTAAACATCTGGTTAAAAAAAGTTTTATTCCAAGTGCACCACACCTGAAGTGATCAACATGCAGTAAATATAAAGCAAATTACTTATTTGTTAAATATTTTTGCAGAAAATATGCATTAAATATGAAGGCAAATGTTGTAGAAACTTATCTTAAACATATCCTATATATAAATAAGAAAAATGCAAAATATTTCTCAGCCAAAAAGTAATGGTAATAAATAACACCAGTAATAGGCTATTATTAAAGGTGCTCTATGTAAGTTTTTGACTGTACTAAAGCATAAAATACCATAATATGTTTGCAGATATTTATTAAACATCCTCAGTTCACATATTTGTTTCTCTGAAAACCATTGCTACAGCCAGTTATTTTACTTTGAAATTTGCGTTCCGTGTTGGAATTTCTGTTTTTTTTTTCAGTCTGTGCAAGACCGCACATTGCCAATTTATCCAATAGTATTTCGCCACCCTGGGTTGCCAGTTGGCAGAAAACTCATGCAGCAAATTGCAGCCATGGAAGCAAGCGAACAAACAGGGTCAGAGATCGCAGATTCTACCTGACCTAAAAAGCCTCAGCATCCATCTAAACATCTCTATGAATGGGAGCATATTAAAACGCAATATCAACTCATCATGAATCAATAAATCAACTAATTATCTTACAGTGTGTAAGTCTCCTCGCCTTCCAATGTCAATTGAGCTCGCTCCTGTTGCGTGTCTTCAAACTGGCAATGAGCATTCAGCCACATGAGCATTCAGTCTGCAGAGGAGGGGGCGGGGCAAACTATATTTTGAATTTAGACTGCAGTACCCATTTCAACCACTAGCTGTCATTCTTACATAGAGCACCTTTAACAGCAGATACTTTGTAAAAACAAAAAACAGCAGCTTTCAGCCTGTCACCATCATGCAAACATGAAATATCAAACATACAGTAGTTCTTGTGACGAGCAGGGCGGGCGAGAGCCGTGAGGGAACGGCGCATTGCACCGGTCTCGAATCTCTCATGGAGGAGCTCCGGAAGCATAAAAGGGGGAGCGACAACAGTGAAGGACGAGAGAGGACCAGGCCTGGACTTTACTTTATGTTTTATTATGTTTGTGTGGCCGGCAGACGTCCATAAGGTTTTTTGTTTATTTTATACATTAAAGTTTGTTTAAACGTTCGTTGTTCCCGCTGTTACAACACAGAAGGGTCGGAGACGGAATATCACAGGTAAGGTGTTTATTGACAACAAGCAGAGGGTGAACAGGAACACAGGTGAGTGAAACTGAAGTTGATAAGTTGAATGATGATAAAAGTGAAACTGATACTGTCCTTGTTCTTGTAGAGTGGAGATCAGAGTGGAGATGGTGGAGATGAGACGATGGATGAAGACTACACACACACACACGGAGAACACAGGAGGTAATTCGGGAACGCTGGAGACAGGTAAGTATAACACTGGAAGTCCTTGAGGTAAGCATCGAGTAGAGTCCTTAATACAAACGAGAACGGACGAAGAGTGAGTATGTGTGTGTGTCTCTTATGGTGCTGGTGATGAACGTGTTGATGAGGTGCAGGTGTGTGCGATTAGTACTCTGGTGAGGGAATGCGATGTGATTGGAGGGTGCTGGAGCCTGGCGTGTCTGTGCCAGTATACCCCCCCCCCTCCACGGCCCGCTCCAGAGGGCCGAGGACCCCGACGTCGTGGTGGTCGTCCTCTTCCACGAGGGGCAGGTCTGTTGGGGTGAGCAGCGTGGAAGGTGTCCAGCAGATTTGGGTCAAGAATGTCGTTGCGTGGTACCCATGAGCGTTCCTCGGGACCATAACCTTCCCAGTCCACCAGGTATTCGAGCTGACCACCACGGCGCCGGGAGTCCAGGATTTCACGAACCTCGTAGGCAGCACCGTCGTCTAGGATGAGTGGAAAGGGGGGTTCGACTGCGTCTACGCCAGGCTCTGTGGAGAGAGGAACAGAAGGGTGGTGAGGTTTCAGGAGTGACACATGGAATGTGGGGTGAATGCGATACTCAGGAGGGAGTTGCAGTCTGTAAGTGACCGGGTTGATCTGCTCCGTGATGGTGAACGGGCCAATGAACCTGGGACTCAGCTTACGGCATGGTAGACGCAGGCGGATGTCTCTGATTGACAGCCAGACCTTCTGTCCTGGTTGATAGGCTGGAGCTTCGGAATGGTGAAGGTCGGCTGTCATCCGGCGTCTACGTAGGGCACGTTGTAACTGATGGTGGGCTGAGTCCCAGACCCTCTCGCTCTCTTGGAACCAGTGGTCGATAGATGGTACATCCGAGGGTTCCCCTGACCAGGGGAACAGAGGGGGTTGGTAACCGAGCACGCACTGGAAAGGTGTGAGTCCGGTAGAAGGCTGTCGTAGGGAGTTCTGTGCATACTCGGCCCAACCCAGATACTGGTTCCAAGAGTCCTGGTGGCCGTGACAGAAGGTACGAAGGAAGCGACCTATCTCTTGAATCTTCCTTTCCATCTGCCCGTTCGACTGCGGATGGTACCCACAGGCTGACGGTCACACCTAGGAGTGAGAAAAAGGCCTTCCAAACTCGAGAGATAAATTGGGGTCCTCTGTCTGACACAATGTCCTCTGGAATGCCGAAGTAACGGAAGATATGATTAAACATGAGTTCTGCGGTTTCCATGGCAGTAGGCAGTCCTCTCAAAGGAATCAAACGGCAGGATTTGGAGAATCGATCTACCACAACGAGGATACAGGTACAATCCTTAGAGGCAGGTAGGTCAGTGATGAAATCTACCCCTAGGTGTGACCATGGTCGGTTGGGAACGGGCAGAGGAAGGAGCTTTGATGTTTTTAGGTCCGAGTCGGTAGGAAATCGTGAAATCGAAGCGGGTGAAGAATAAAGACCAACGGGCTTGTCTGGGGTTCAGTCTCTTTGCCACACGTAGGTATTCAAGGTTTTTGTGGTCAGTGAGCACCAAAAAGGGATGTTTAGCTCCCTCCAACCAATGCCTCCATTCCTCGAGTGCCAGCTTGATGGCCAGAAGTTCTCGGTTGCCGATGTCATAATTCTTCTCCGCCGGGTTGAGCTTGCGGGAGAAGAAGGCACATGGATGGAGTCTGCTGGGATTCCCCTGCTGCTGTGAAAGTACCACTCCTACTCCTGTGGTCGAGGCGTCGACCTCCACGACGAAGGGCTTGTCTGGATCAGGATGGACCAGGAGAGGAGCGGTAGTGAAGGCTTCACGGAGGGTGTCGAAGGCCTTCGTGGCAGCTGGTGTCCAGGACAGAGACTTGGGCTTGTGTCGGAGAAGGCTTGTAAGAGGGTTGGCTATGGAGCTGTAATCCCGGATGAATCGACGGTAGAAGTTGGCGAAGCTGAGGAAGCGCTGGAGTTCCTTTATGGTGGTTGGAGTTGGCCAGTTCTGAATGGCTTCCACCTTCCTCATGTCCATCCGGATGCCACTGCTATCGATGGTATAGCCAAGGAACTGCACTGAGGGCTGATGGAATGAGCACTTCTCGGCTTTCAGGTAGAGTTGGAACTCCCTCAGGCGTTTCAGGACCTCCGCAACGTGGTGGCGATGTTCGGCCAAACTCCGGGAGTAGATCAGAATGTCGTCGATGTAGACCAGAACAAACTTGTGGAGAAACTCCCGGAGCACCTCGTGTATGATGTCTTGGAATACGGAGGGGGCATTGACCAGGCCATACGGCATAACGAGGTACTCGTAGTGTCCAGTTGGTGTCACGAAGGTGGTCTTCCACTCGTCCCCCTCATGCGGATGAGGTTATACGCGCTGCGGAGGTCCAACTTGGTGAAAACAGTGGCACCACGGAGATGTTCCAGGGCCGCTGGGACGAGAGGAAGGGGATATCTAAACTTCACAGTAATGTTGTTGAGTGCACGGTAATCAATACAAGGCCTCAAGCCTCCGTCCTTTTTTGCCACGAAGAAGAAGCTAGAAGCAGCAGGGGAAGTAGATGGACGGATATAGCCTTGTGCCAGAGCCTCCTCGATGTATTCCTCCATGGCCTTCTCCTCCGGGATGGAAAGGGGGTAGATCCTTCCCCTTGGCACTGACTCACCCGGAAGCAGATCTATGGCGCAGTCCCATGGCCGGTGTGGAGGCAGCTTGGAGGCTCTTTTTGGGCAGAATACGTCGCTGAAGGTGGCGTAACACGGCAGTATTTCCACGGAGCGTTTCTCAACGGGACTCTCGATGGAAATTGAGGGACAGAGAGGGTTTCTGGACGTGGAGAGTGAGGAACTGGAAGCTCAGGGAAACAGTCCATGAAACAGGTGTCGCCCCACTTCAGGACTTCGCCAGTACTCCAGGAGATGACAGGATTGTGCTGCTCCAACCACGGACGCCCTAGGATCACGTCAGTGGTGGAATCCTCCAGAACCAGCAGATGGATCTTCTCAACGTGCAGAATACCAGTTTGTAGCAGAATGGGCCCGGCAAAGCGACGAACATTACAGAGGGGTTTTCCGATTATTGAGTGGATTATTGAGTGGATCCGGTAAGTTGACGGCGTTGGCGAGGTCTTGAGATTAAGCTGACGGCAGAGGGCACCTGCGATGAAGTTGCCGGCTGACCCAGAATTGAGGAGTATGGTAACTGGAATGGAAACATTTGCAGCAGTAAGTGTTACAACAATGGTGAGTGGTTTCATCTTATTTATGGATGGGAAGATGGCACTCACCATGGGATGAGGAGGACGTATTGGGCATGTGGAGAGTACATGCCCCGGGGATCCACAATACAGGCACAGATTCTGGGTCAGCCTCCTCTGCCGTTCAGTGGGAGTCAGACGTGATGTCTCAAGCTGCATAGGTTCGTGGGGTGGTTCTGGAGGGCTGACGGATTCTGGTCGGCAGAGGGAAATGTCGTGCTGTGGCTGGCCCTGGTAGTCTTCCAGACACGACTGCATATGAGTGGCAAAGCGTATGGAGAGTTGTATAAAGCATTCGGGCCCGATGGTGTCCTCGTATACAGCGAAATGCAACCGCACTCGAGGATCCAAACCCTGACGGTAAGTTGTTAGAAGAGCTTGTTCGTTCGATCCACTCGTGGCCGCTAGAGTTCTGAACTTGAGGGCATATTCAGTCACAGTCATCTTGTTCTGTTTTAAGTTGTACAGCTTCTCACCAATAGACGAATCCCAGGCGGGTTTTCCAAAGACTTCTGTGAAGTGGTTGACAAAACTGGAATAAGACTGAATAATTGGGTTATTTTGTGTCCAAAGTGAATCTGCCCACTGAAGAGCTTTACCATGAAGTTGAGAAATGATAAAGGCTACCTTGGATCGATCGGTGGGAAATGAGTGCGGTTGCATCTCCAGGACCAGCGAGCATTGGAGTAGAAATCCGCTGCATTCCTCCGCCGAACCAGAGTAGGGCGCCGGTTTGGCCATGGGACTGGCGTGCACGGGAGATGAAGGAATGGCGGTTAGAGTGCGACGCAAAGCATCGACGAGGTCCTGGAAGGGGTCTGGTTGGCTCATGCTTGTGTCTTACGGTGATGGTCCGGTCTTCTGTTACAACACAGAAGGGTCGGAGACGGAATATCACAGGTAAGGTGTTTATTGACAACAAGCAGAGGGTGAACGGGAACACAGGTGAGTGAAACTGAAGTTGATAAGTTGAATGATGATAAAAGTGAAACTGATACTGTCCTTGTTCTTGCAGAGTGGAGATCCGAGTGGAGATGGTGGAGATGAGACGATGGATGAAGACTACACACACACACACACACGCGGAGAACACAGGAGGTAATTCGGGAACGCTGGAGACAGGTAAGTATAACACTGGAAGTCCTTGAGGTAAGCATCGAGTAGAGTCCTTAATACAAACGAGACCGGACGAAGAGTGAGTGTGTGTGTGTGTGTCTCTCTTATGGTGCTGGTGATGAACGTGTTGATGAGGTGCAGGTGTGTGCGATTAGTACTCCGGTGAGGGAGTGCGATGTGATTGGAGGGTGCTGGAGCCTGGCGTGTCTGTGACACCCGCCTCCTTCTTCCCGTATCTACGAACTACGTTACAGTTCTTTACAAGTTTTTTCATTCCATTGCGCTATTTTTCCTGTTGTTTTTATGTTTGGCAGAAGTGTTTGGTTGTTGCACTTGTGTCTTTTGCAGCGTCTCACCCTTGAAACAGCATTCTGAAAATGCAGCGGTCAGGTTAAAAAAAGTTAATCTTGCTTTTAATAACTATTTTTTCAATGCAATAACGCATTTCTGAGTGAACAGCCGCTTAAGGGGCCGTTTGCATATCGCGTCTAAAAACACGTGGAAAACGCGGCTGCGCTGCTTTCTCCTCCTTTCCACAAGTGCTTGCGCTCCCATGGCGTCTGTCGTTGCTATGCAACCATGAACTGCGCTCTCCACGATGACGAGGAAGTATCAGCAAAAGATTAATTGATTTCTAGCCCTTGCATTAGCTTTACTACTAGATATATTTATGGAGATGAAAAATAAAAAACTGCCCTGTACAGCTATGATCAGCTACTCGGCTGAGCTTTCAATGTTGTTATGCAAAGGCCAAAGCTGATCGGTTGGTTCTTTTCACATGACCTGCGGTGCACTTGCTGCATTCTGAAAAGTTGAGATGTTTTCAAGACTAGTGATGTGTTCTACGTTCATAGAGCGTCACACAAGAGCGGTTAATCAGGCGCGCCATCGTGAAGTCGGATAATTTTCTTCTCTTAACTGTTATCATTTCTGTATTGTCAACATGTCTAATTGTAGCTTTTGCAAACATTTTTATTAAAAAATTGTGATTTCTCAATTTCTTGCCATTTTGCTATCTCAAGGGCACAGTTTTTCTAGTTGTATTTCATTCTTTTGTACAATCACTGAGCAGTTCTGTAATCTGTGGGGGATACATGTTGGGGAGAACCAGCTGGCAATTAAAATCCTCTTCATGCAGTTCTTTGTGCATGATTTGGATGGTGATATTAATGGTGTTTAAAATAAAGGTTCCAAATGGGGGGTTCCCTTTCAAAGTGGAACTTCGACGCTGCGTTTTGGTGTTGATATTATGGTGAACACCCTCAGCATGACCAGTGTATGAAGCACGTCAACACGCCAAATTCATTTGCAGACAACACTCCATGAAATCACACACAGTGGGCCTGTGCATAAAAAGGATGCCTGTGTTACACATAATCAGCTTTTTTGTCTACAGGAGCCGTTAATGTGTAGCAAGTGTAAGACGAAAACAGTGGAAAGTGGAAGCAAGAGTTTCAGAAAGTGCCTCTGTCTCCTTGTTTTATGACACCTGAGTACATCCATGAGTTCTGTGTTATCTGTTTGGGAGCGGAGCACTCACTGTGATAAGTTCTCAGTTATAAAGCTCCACTCACACTTGGCCCTCTTCTTGAGAGATGAGGGACAAGTGTCTGCACCCTGCAGTTCAGGCCCTGCTGCTGCCGAGGCTATCTTGCCAGCACCGGTGATGTGCTAGATCCAGAAGATGGATCATCTGGATCTTCACAGTGAGGTAGAGAAGTCTTGGAAGAATCCATATTTAGCTCACATATTTCCCTTTCAACATTCAAATTACATGAATGTGGAGGGATTGTGTGAGCGAAGATATGTGAGGATACCCCCTGTAGAAGGCTGGTAAAAATAATATTGAAGAAGTGATTAAAGAATGATCCTTTGTTTTCTTTGGAACTCCTCCCTCCACTGAGCAGCTGACTGTGAGTCCTAGGGATTGGTGAGACAATGTGGTGAAAAAGAGAAAAGAGAAATTACCATTTCTCATCAGCTCACCTTTAGCTTATTGGCTGAGAGGTGGCGTGAAGATTGTCATATTTATAGAATGTGGGGACTTCACTATACAGACCCACATCATTCGTGGCCCCTCATTCGAAGGGGGCGTTGAACTTATTCCAATTCCTTGTTGACTCATGGTGTTTAGGCTTGGAGATAGAGCAGGTTATCGCTTTTGAAACAAGAAACAGAAACCACTCTCTCTGTCACGTTTCTTTATTCACTGAGAACACTGCTTATTTATGTTATGCACTGCTTTATTCTTATGTCTAAGGATGGCCTGCTCCCTTCACCTGTCCCTCCAGGTTATGGACTAGCATTTATCAGTGGGTCTGTGAGTTGGAGGACTAATGGAGCAGAGTTAGATTGCCTCTCTTGCTGCCTAGGTCAGTCAGTCAGTTAATTTGGGTTAAACGCTTCCCTCTAGGTACCTGCTTACAGTTGATGCAAGGTGAACGTAACTTTTGTTGGCAGTCCGCAAAGCATCCTTCTGTCTCGTTTACCTTCGTTCCCAACTAATTTGGGGTTTGAAGTAGGGAATATGCTCCCCTTTGGATGGGTGCTCTCAATAGACCTCTTCTATTATGATCAGTGCATAGAAGGGCTGAGAGTAGAGGTAGATCGTCTGAAAGTGTCCGTCTCTTTTAGTCTGCCGTCTGTTTTAGTGTAGCGCTGCAGATCGCTAGGCATAACAGGTCTCTGGAGAGTGCCTTTACTCAAGTCAGGGTATTAGCTTGGTAAATGAGTTATTGGGGGACTGCATAAGCATTCCATTCTCTTTTTTACCGCTCTCCCCAGTTATTTATTGGGGTTTTCAGTAGGGTACAAGGTCCCCAGCGATTTCCTTGGGGTATAGACCCTGGTTAATGAGAGTTATTTTGGGTGAATTGCAATGTGTCCCATTCTCTTGTTTGCCTCCATACCTGATAATTTTCTTTGGTAAGGGCCACATGCCCCCCCTTGGATGAGTGGCAATACTGAAGGTTGTAGCATGGGCACATGGCCAGAGTAGAGATGGACTGTATCACAGCGGTAGCTGTCCACTCCTCTTCCATTACCTTTCTCTGTACTCTCAAGGTGATGATACACGTGGCAACTTTTTGAGCAATGTTGCCAGGCAACGTTGCTTGGGCACTTTCCCACTGAGAATTTATATCTGGATACGTTAGATCGGGCAATTTTTGAGATCCTCCAATCAGAATGTTAGCTGCCGATCACGTGACCGGTTCAGAGATTTCAGAAAAAATTCAAACAAGATGGCGGCCTCTCAGCGGCAGTGGAGCAGAGAAAAGGAGTGTGAACTTATATCTTTCTACGCTAGTAAGTTGTCATGCGTCAACCCAAAACAGGGAATTTACCTCATATATTGCTTAAAATACCAACAACTGTCCAATGTAATGCATGTAAGCTGTAATTAAGGCATTGAATGTTTTCAGTTAAATACTAAAAGGACGGGGTCTGTTTACCGTCTGTAGTAGTGTAGGCTGTAGGGTGTATGACACATGAATGTAACTTTTGATTCGATTGACACGGGTTCGAATCCGCCTTTTGCTGAACTCGCACTTCTCCCTTTTCCTATCATAAATCAGATCGGAAAGGCATTTATTTTTAATAAAAATGAAGAAAATATTTGAAAAGTTGAAATAAAGTGCCTAACAAGTGTTTATAATAAAGTATTTATTGGGTTGGCAATAGATTTTCTACTCTCTGATTAGTTGCTGCCAACTGTCCGTTGCCCTAATTAGTTGTCCTGTGTCTCATCAGGTTGCCCGTTGACAGCAACATTGCTCAAAAAGTTGCCACATGTATCATCACCTTCAGGCTGGAGGTACTGGTTACTGAAGTTTTAAGCACCCTGCATGCTAGCTTCGGTAGGCTGCTCCCTAAAGGTGATGATACATGAGGCAACTTTTTGAGCAATGTTGCTGGGCAATGTTGCCATCAACGGGCAACCTGGTGAGACACAGGGCAACTAATCAGGGCAATGGACAGTTGGCAGCAACCAATCAGAGAGGAGCAAATCTATTGCCAACCCAATAAATACTTTATTATAAACACTTGTTAGGCACTTTATTTCAACCTTTCAAAAATTTTTTGGATATCCAGATAGAAATTTGTTGCTCATTCTCAATGGGAAAGTGTCCAAGCAGCGTTGCCCGGCAACACTGCGCAAAAAGTTGCCCTGTGTATCATCACCTTAAGAGCCTCTCAGTTAATACTTACCAAGTAGGGGTGTAACGATTCACTTGTTTTCTCAATGCATATGCATTGTCAGGATTTGTCATCGATGCATCGATCTTGAAACATATTTTTGAATCACTGATTTCAGTCAATAATCGATTTAAAATGCTAAGAATCGAATTAATCGCATTCAATAGTGATTCAGTGCTTTAAAATATATAAACATTAAATGACTACATGCACAAATTAATGGAGACGTTGTGCGCCGTCATTCACGCCCTTACAGCTCTCCATCACAGATATGCGCTGCACTCTTTACCGCCTTTCACTGGTCCGTAGCTCTCATTGACACATTTTTGAGCAGCCCATGTTTGAGCTCTCCTCAGGATGGCCACTGCTATTCACATGAGCAGATGACAGCTCTCTATCGAAACAATAATAGTCCTGAGTCAAACCACTCAAGCTATTGATAAAGCTGGGGGGAAGCATTTAAATAATCCTATGAATGCATATAAAAAATGCAGAATCTAACTGAATTAATTGAATCACATCGAATTTTAATGTGAATCGTCTTGAATCGTTCTAAATTTGCAAAAAATCATTCTTGAATCAAATTGAAAACATATGAATTGTGAATAGAATCGATTCTCTGTCTACCCAAAGATTTCAGATTCACAGCCCTGTTACCGAGCCGTTAGTCTGTTCTGACGGCAGAAGGTCTGGACTCTTTTGCAGTTTTCATTGGGTAAGGACTGCCCAAGAGGACATTTGACTGACAAGTAACGCAACCAATACAACAGCGTTCTTCTTCCACAAGGGAGTTTGGCGTCACAGCATTTGTTTTCAGGCAGACCGTTAAAGAATGCGAGACACACTTCTCCCATACATCCGGTAGAATTCAACCAACCAGAAGACGACTTTGAAAATACTGAAGTGTTTCCAATTAAGTGTGCCATATGCATCAGACGTTCAGCCAACGTTCCGTGGGTGTGACGCCTGAGGCTGAGACTTCCGAGCTGTTAACAAAGCACACTGGAGCATAGCTAAGGCCATGTTGTGTATCCCCCTTATAGCTCTGCTCTTGGGGCTCTAGGCTAAAGCCTGTCCTGTAACTGGGAGTAAGGATGGACTGGCCTGAACTTCCCTCATTTGAAGTAAGCATTACATGGAACATACAAGCTTTTGGGTTTTTACCTAGCACCTGTGGACTCTGGCTTTAGGGAGCAGGGCCACTGTCCAACTTTTTCCACAAGTTGCATAGGATGCACCCTTGGGTATTAATGCGCTTTTTTGACTCTGGCTTAGATCCATGGAGTCGCTTAAGTGCTATGCCCAATCTGTTTGTGCACAGGCATTTCTTCAGCATGGCTTAGTGGGTATTGCATTCCCCATAGCGTCAACACCAAGATTTCCTACATGTCCTATGTAGGATGGCTAATGTTACAGTGTCCAAATCATGCATATCTTTGGATTGCAGGGGGGAAACCGGAGAACCAGAGGAAACCCACACCAAAACAAGGTGAACATGCAAACACCACACCTCCTGGCTCACCCGGGACTCAAAATCAAACTGTTTAGCTGTGAGGTGACTGTGTACACGCCGATCCACATTTTTTGCAACAAAAATAATATGTTTTTGCAAACATTATAAAAATACCTTAGTATTACCTTAGAATAGGGATATTTACTGATCGGATAGCAAATCTGTTCACACAAGCAATGTACCAGAACTGCCTGGTAACGTGGCAGTAAATTGTCATTATTCATATTAATGTTTAATTTTCCATAACTTTGTGAATGAAAGAGACATTCTGAATGGGCACACATGTTGTAAATTTCTCACTTGTGGGGAAAAATGCAGAAAAGCTAGCAACCTAAACCTAAACCTATCTCTCTAAACCACTTTGAACTAAGCATTTAGATCTGTCAGTTTGTGGATTAATTCTGTTCATCACATCTAATTAATCTCTTGAAAATGCAATAAAACATTCTTAATAACAGTCCTTCAGGATGTATTACCATCTGCTATGTCCCATTCACTGCATAACAAATCAAAATGACATATAGACCTCTGAAATGTTAAAATATGAAGAAGCTACAGAAGCAGCGAATGTAATTGCTCCACAGATGTTTCCAAGTTGATGACAAATAATCTTTGAACAAATATTTCCACATCTGGTTTAAGCTGATACAATTGCAAACAGTATAACATGTACTTGTGTGAACATTGTGGACATATTAGCTCAGTATATTTTAGCATGCAACGCTTCCAAGTCTTTTTCCATTGTGTTTGCGTGCGTTGGTTGATAGACAGATTACATAAACATGTTGAAGAGCTCTGGCTTTTCAGCAAGTTTTTTTCTCTGGAAAAAGTTGTTATATATCATATACCGATATCTATTATTTATTTTATTTTATAATCACTAAGAATTGTCAAAGCTGACAAAATCCAGTTCACCTGAAATATTGTGGGTATTACTGAACAAAATTTACCATTGGAGATCTTTCAAGATCTTTCAGGCAGGGATCGTGACGAAGGAGGCTGAACAGAAGAAAGTCTTTTACAAGCAGTTCCTGCTGCTGCAGCGTCTTTGTGACGGGAAACTCTGTCTTTTCATGCTGAAAAAAGGAGACTGTACACACTGAAAAGCACCTGTAGTGCCAGACATATTTCCTCCCACAGCTGTGACATTTGTACAGATGTGAAAACAAAAGAAAAGGAAAAAATACACAGTCTCCCAGCCCTCATCATGCCATAATAAATTCCAGGACCTATTCCATCACACCTTTCATATAGATACCGCTGGATACTGTTATAAGGTATCTGTTTGATTGAAGCCTAAAAACAGAAACTGGAAAAACTACAGAATTATTGAAAGAACTACTCATATGATGACCTGAGAAAGGTCAGTATCCATAGGTTGGCATGCAATTCACATACTGTAATTTGCTTTGTAAACATGACAAAAAAATGTGTACCTTGCAGCTAGGAACACTATTAAGACAGAATTGCTCTTTATGACTCTGACAATGTAATTAGTTCAGAACAATTTAATTGTCAAATGAAAAACAAGCACATGCAGGACATTTCTCCATTTACAATTTTGCATTTGAATAAACTATTTAACCAGCTTCATTTATGTTTGACTGTTCTAACCCTGGAACGAGAGCCAAATTTTATCTTTCACTGCATATTCTCAAGGGAGTTGTGTCATCAGTAAACCACCACATAGCTGTGTATTGTGTTTTGAAATGCGTGGGCACTTTCATAACCATCCAAAATTATGGAAGACACATGCAATAGACCACAAAGGGTGTTCATAAAGCAAATTCAGTGACCCCAAAAAGTATCTGGACACATTTGAACACTTAAGTCACACTTTAAAATGTCTTAATGTCATTGCATTATATATATTTCATTCAGTACATGATATTGCATAAATGCATATACACTACCGGTCAAAAGTTTTTGAACGGTAAGATTTTTTAATGATTTTAAAAGAAGTCTCTTCTGCTCATCAATGCTTCATTTATTTGATCCAAAATACAGCAAAAACAATAATATTGTGAAATATTTTTACAATTTAAAATAACTGTGTGTGTGCGCGTTTTTGTGATTTATGGGGACACAAATTTGTTTAATGACATGGGTATTACACTGGTATTACGACGTAAACATGAAATATAAGGACATTTCATGAGCCCTTATATCCTCATATTTAAAATAGCTTTAAAAACATCCTAAACCATGTTTTATTAAAAATGTAAAAATAGGTTTAGGAGTAGGGGTAGTGTAGGGGGATAGAATGTACAGTTTGTACAGTATAAAAACCATTCCGCCTATGGAATGTCCGCACTAAGATAGCAAAACAAACCTGTGTGTGTGTGTGTGTGTGTGTGTGTGTGTGTGTGTCTGCAATGCAAAGACATCGTGTGGCTTAAGTGTCTAAATATTTTTTAGGGGCCACAGTATTTATTTTAGTGCAGAAGTTATAAAGTTATAATAGTTATAAAAGTTGATAAGGGTGTGAAAAATCCATAGAAAGTCCATAGTTTCTTCATAACACTATGTCTTTTTTTGTTCTCTGTAAGTGGCCATTATGGAGTGTGATACAACCAAGCATAAATGTCCACTAAAATGCAAATGATTGTAGTTGACAGAAAAAAAACAATGTGTAATGTCGGTTCAAGTTTAACGGTATGTGTCACCTTGATTCATTGGAAACTGGTAATGTTTTAGGAGAAACTTTTGTAACTTCTAGAAAGAAAAAAGATTTGGACAGGGAATTTTCCCACATGATGTTCTCACATTTATAATGTCAACACATGCACAGGGCTGTTCATTTCCTTGCACTTAGAGGCAAAGTGTAGGGATGAGGAAACGGAAAAAAGAGCTCCATTCAGACATCTTATCTCAATTGCTTCCTGAAAACAGGTTAGAGGACCAATCAGTGTAGAGCTGGGGAGTCAGGTTGTTGCTGTCTAAATAGGAAGTGCTGTAAATTGCCAAAACACCAAGGCCTGAGACAGCAGACTTTAAGGTCCATGTTTCCTCTATATTCCTGTTTAACAAGCCAGCAATCCATCAACTATATCTCAAGCTCTCTTCCTTTAGCAAGTTTTGTGTTTGCTTACAACAAGTAATTTATCAGGGAAACTTCAATCCAAGCCCAAGATAAACATGAATTGTTTTGGATTTATTTATATTTATTTGCATTTGATAAGAAAATACAATGCGATAAAATGTTCATGGCTATCAGTTCATGAGCATCTCTATGGCATACACAGCACCTCTATGCACATGCACAGCGCTTGTGACTGTCGCCTGCCCTTATGTGTGGATTTGACAGTACTAAATCAGTTTGACCACTAGGTGGCAACACACATTGGTCTTCCCTTGCGTAAGAACTAGCTGAAGGCATCACGCTGGACAGTGCAAGAGATGGAAAAGGAGCATATTCTTGGCTTTACGACATCACTAATTTTATAATCTTCTCTGCAAAATTTTGAGGGCAAAAAATATCCATTGTCAATTGTCAATAGTGTAGCGGAGCTCAAACAGAAGTCATAAGCCGAGCATCATTCTGTAAGTTAACGTGGCGAATACGCATGACCAACTAGAACCAGTTGAAAAATCTGCAAAATGTGACCACACCTTATCACGCCATTTTCAGTTCTGTAAAACAGTGATGGCACCTTAGAAAGCATAATAGTCTATCCCCTTCTAAATTATGATTAACAGTGACTGGATCTGGTGAAAGAATTGGTGAAAGAATTTATTTGCCTTGTGTAAAGTGTGATATGAAACCTTATATTATAATTTCTAAGAAAATGTCATTACTCAACTGAGATTTCTGGATTTCAAAAGAACTCAGCAGTAATTTAGCCATGGGACATTGCATGTGACATTAGCAGGGTTCTTGTGTCCTGCAGGTTTATGGACTGATGCCAGACTAGCAGCGCTCGTGTTTAATTTACAACCTCTAACAGCTTTTAACACAGACAGCCAGACTCAAGCACCTAAACTCACCTCCAGAATTAATGCATCTCTGAGAGCTCTCCAACCTTTAGAGCCATAAGCACTTCCAGGAAAAGGTGGTAATTGCAGAAGGTGCTGAAATCCACTTTCACCTCTCTTGCTTACAGAAAGTGTCACAGCTCTCTAAATCTTCCCATTTATATTCTGTAAAGCAAAAAATAAAAAATAAAAATGGTGACAGATTTATGAAAAAGGGGGTACAGGTGTGAAAGATTGCTGACATATATGTTAACAGCATTTTCTGGGATCGTTCTGTCTCTGCTTTACTGTATGTGTCCTCCCACATAACACCATAATGCACACGCTTGTATGCTGCTTTGGTGTAAATGTTGAGAGAACTTGATTTACTGAAGCTTATTTTAAATTATAATGATTTTATTGCTTGAAACAAGTGGAAGAAAGAGAACAGTGAGAGAATTATTGAAATATTTTTCATATTTTCATGGCTTGCATCAGTTGTTTAATTAGATCTTAGCAATGATCCATTCATCCATCCATCCAATAGTAGTAGCCTTATGACCCTTGAGATGGTGAGTGCAGCTAAGTGTGCTGAACAGAATAAAACATGCCATATGATTTTCCATAAGAACATCAGAGAGGCTGTGTGTAATTATACATCTTGCTGATTAGAGCAGTATCCTCAGCCGAATCCCTTTGACCTAAAGTATATACTTGAAGAAATCCCTGAAATTCCCTAAAATTTCCAAGTATCAGCATTCTCCCCTAAAAGTGATTGGGCAGACCAAACCTTAAGTCGTGGAGACTTGAAACTTTGAGGGCTGGTAGTACTCACACAGTCTACAACGTCACAGAAGCTCATCCCGATCGGCCTGACGGGGGCGCTACAGCAGTGAAAAGTATGAATAACTTGTCTCACGTGTCTTATGTCGTTGGAATCTTTGGCTCAAGACAGACAAACTGTTTTGAAAAACTACTTTTGCAAACTAGGTTTTTGGCCAGATCGGAACCAAACTAGTGCAGCAAAATTCTCTGGAGTCTGATTGTCAATAATTATCAAAAAAAAAAAAAAAAAAAAATTGAAATTTTGATTCACAGAATTTAAGGGCTGCAAAAATGTTTGAAGTGGGCGGAGCCACTTTTACTAAAATGGCTATACCTCGTGAACGGAATCATAATTTCACCAAACTCTGCAAACATATGTAAGAGCCTGTGTGGTCGCATGAAAAAGGACATGGCAACTGGCCACTTGTTGGTGCTATAACATGGAAAAAAATTTTAAAATGTCTGTAACTACGCAACCCTAAGTCTGACTGACTTGAAAATTGGCACGAGGTGCCAAGACTCCCTTTGAGGACATTTGAGCATCTCGAAAAACACGGCCGGCAGAGGCCAATGAAGTTTGAGCAGCTATCAGACAAGGTTAATGGAGGCCGATTGGAAAGAAATTCGCTGGGCGTTTGGCTCACGGCCCAAGAGGCCTGTGAGAAATTCGAAAGAAATTGACCAACGGGGGATGCCTTTGCATTTTCACGTACGTAGAGGATTGTCAAGATTTTTTGACATATCCACACGAGACACCTACGACAAATATTTTATTTATTGTGATTTATATTACGCACAAAATAACCCAGATTTAAGAGATATTTTTAGACTAGGTTTAAGCCTAGTCCCAGACTAAAATGCATGTTTGAGTTATTTTATCTTAAAACATATCTTTGACATTCGACATATCTAAAAAATATGTCACTGCCATCATTTTGTCACAAGATGCACACTAATGTTTTTTTCTAACACTCCACTTTTTTTTAAAATAGGCTCATTTTCCAACTTTACCATTTTACTGTTTTTGAATCCATTCAGCCGATCTCTGGGTCTGGCGGTACCACTTTTAGCATAGCTTAGCATACACTACCAGTCAAAAGTTTGGACACGGTAAGATTTTTAATGTTTTTAAAAGAAGTTTCATCTGCTCACCAAGGCTGCATTTATTTAATTAAAAATACAGTAAAAACAGTAATATTGTGAAATATTATTACAATTTAAAATAACTGTTTTCTGTTTGAATATATTTAATAAAGTAATTTATTCCTGTGATGGCAAAGCTGAATTTTCAGCATCATTACTCCAGTCTTCAGTGTCACATGATCCTTCAGAAATCATTCTAATATGATGATCTGCTGCTCAAGAAACATTTATGATTAGTATCAATGTTGAAAACAGTTGTGTACTTTTTTTTTTCAGGATTCCTTGATGAATAGAAAGTTCAAAAGAACAGCATTTATCTGAAATACAAAGCTTTTGTAACATTATACACTACCGTTCAAAAGTTTGGGGTATTTTTATTTTTTTGAAAAGAAATTAAAGAAATTAATACTTTTATTCAGCAAGGATGCATTAAATCGATCAAAAGTGACAGTAAATACATCTATAATGTTACAAAAGATTATATTTCAAATAAGTGCTGTTCTTTTGAACTTTCTATTCATCAAAGAATCTAGAAAAAAAAATATTGTACACAAATATTTTGTACAATTGTACACAATAAATGTTTCTTGAGCAGCAGATCATTATATTAGAATGTATCCTCTGAAGGATCATGTGACACTGAAGACTGGAGTAATGATGCTGAAAATTCAGCTTTGATCACTGGAATAAATTACTTGATAAAATATATTCAAACAGAAAACAGTTATTTTAAATTGTAATAATATTTCACAATATTACTGTTTTTACTGTATTTTTAATTAAATAAATGCAGCCTTGGTGAGCAGATGAAACTTCTTTTAAAAACATTAAAAATTTTACCGTGTCCAAACTTTTGACTGGTAGTGTAATTATTGAATCTGATGAGACCAATAGCATCTCGCTCAAAAAAATGACCAAAGAGTTTCAATATTTTTCCTATTTAAAACTTGACTCTTCTGTAGTTACATTGTGTACTAAGTTGCGATTTTCTAGGCCGATATGGCTAGGAACTATACTCTCATTCCAGCGTAATAATCAAGGAACTTAGCTGCTGTACCATGGGTGCAGCAGGCAAAATGATAGAACCCTTAATGATAGAAAAAAAAACACACTGCTCTTGACTGAACTTTTGTAACTTTGATAAGGATTAATCTATATTTCATACAGTGAAGACTATGCAGTGTTATTTTACATTTGATTATTCAATTTCTATATAATCTACCTAATCTGTATCTAACTGCTGTTAGATCTACCTGAAAAACCTGAAAAGCACAGATAAATTTTTTTTTTTTTGGCTGTCTATTGTGTTTATTCTATTGTTTATTGGTGCTATTGCTTATAGTTTGATTATTTGTTCTTATTTTTATTACAGATTCTTTACTTGTCTTTAATAGTTTTTGAAAATTATTTTATATTTGAGGAGATGTTTTTCATTTGAATTTTTCTTGAATTCCATGTAAAAACTCTGGTGAGTAAAATAAAAAAAATTTACTAGCCAATGGCGACTCGAGCTTCAGTGTGTCCATAGGGGGTTGTCATTATTCTCAGAGGTAACATTAAATACCTAGGTATATTTATTTTTTCAAAACTTTCAGGAATGGTGCACTTCCATTTTTTTTTTTTTTTACTCTAAAATTAACTAAAATTGGTAATAACTTAAAATACTGGAATACTTTGCCTCTCTCTCTACTAGGGTGGATAACAACTGTCAAAATGAAAATCCTGTCTTAAATCAATTACTTATTTTCAATGATCCCATTTAAACCTACTTCCAAGTGGTTCCAATCATTAAACTCAATTATATCTGATTTTTATTGGTAAAATAAAAAAAAGCTACAATCAGCCTCTTAATAATGTCTAGTAGCTCAGTGGTTAGAGCATGGCACTAACAATGCCAAGGTTGTGGGTTCGATCCCAGGAATTGCACATACTCAGATACAAATGTATAGTATAATGCAATGTAAGTCGCTTTGGATAAAAGCGTCTGCTAAATGTAAATGTTAATATTTGCTACATGACTAATCAGTTACAATTTCTTATTAGATGGTTATACACTCCAATTCAGATTATGACGCATGATTGATCTGGAACAAAATTAAGTGATTTACATTTTATCTATCAAAAAACATAACTGTTTCAAAAATATACTTATTTCCTCAACTCTTACAACCTGGTGGAAAATTTAAAGAATAATCAAATCCACGATGGACCCCTGTAAGTATTCTCCAATTTGGCATAACCCTGATTTCTTTTCCTCACAAACCAGGTGTTGAACCTGAGTTTGGGAAACTCTGGCCTAATATATGCACACTATATTCTCCTAAAAAGCTAATTAATTATAAGTATTCCATTCAGAAAGAGAGAAAATAAAATATTTTCATCAAGGAAATTCTTTAATTTTACATAATTAAAGTGTTAATTAGCATAGTTCTTAAACAGCAAGTTTCTCTGTGAATCCTCCTGTTAATTAAATAAATTGTGGCTGCAGGTTCACTCTTAAGTAGGGGTGAGCTGAGCCCTGGAGAGCTTGAAATTACAGGGCAGCTCACTATTGTGCTTTTTAACCCCAGAGTTCTCCAGAGGGAACGTCCTATTTCTTTTAATTAAAGTGCTAAAATGACTGTAGCCAAGTATATATGGGCGTATGACTGTAAAAAGCTTTCTTGGATTTAGAAGTGAGTGTATTACATGTTTAATTTAATAGGTAAAACTGGTCTGTATTCCCCTTTATGCATTTCAAACAAAAAACATACTTTACATCAAGGTGTTATATAGATACTTGTATGTGGAAAGCAAAAAATAGACAAGCATCTATCCACAGGCAGCTGTCATGCTTCATATTCAGCCCACATACAAGTTCGACTATACACGTACTGTAACTGTCTACATCTCCCTCACAGCCCTGCTGATTTAGATCTTAATCATAAATAGGGAGCTTTTAGCTGGTGTTCCAAAATGATGAAGGAAATCATCTAGAGAGAGACCATGTACAGGGCTGAATAATGACAGATCCCCTTCATATCCATGAGAGGGAGATAAATCATACGGTCTCTTAGCTCTAAGTGGTTTGATAGCTGCATGAATAAATATCTGACACATCAAGTAGGAAAGCACATAATTTAATGAGACTATGTCACCCACTTGAAAAGCTGACAGATTGTGTAGCTGAAAACAATGACAGTGTTTGATGCTTTGGTCTGTTTTCTTCTGAGGAGCAGAATTATGGTCTTAGCACCATGCAACAAATAAATGTGACATCTTTGATATAAACACATTCAGGCAGCTGTAGAATGCTATGTGGTCACACATCATCGGTGGTGAAATATTTTGACCGTGCAATAACCAGGTCCATCTGCTTGAAAGCCTTTGGCCTCTCTGGTTCAGATGCCAAATGATTCTCTAAAGCAGCCTCACTAGCCAGTCAAGTGACTTCTTTTCATTCTCTTTCCTCATGGTAAAACTTAGTACATAGTCTTTAACTATGTTTGGAATAAGAAATTACTACACAACTTAATAATATTTTTGCAGTATGTAAAATGTATATGTATTTTTAGTATTCATGGAATACCCAGTTAACCTAAAAGGTAGGGTCCAATGTACATGTGTTAATAATTTCCGTATTGACTTATGACTAGTGTTTTTTAAATTATGCATTGTATTGTGTTATGTTTTAAGGTTAAAGGAAATGTGTGTAAACTTAATGGAAAATGTCCTGATTTTTCTACTGATTTTTTCAAAAATTCTTTATTTCTGCACTCTTTGGACTTACATGCTCATCATCATATGAATCCACGATTTACTAAATCTTAAGACGGAGCCATTTTATGGAAAAAATTAACAAAGTATGCTCATTTAAAGATACACTTTGCAACTCTTGGCATGTGAAAAAATAAAACTGCATGCATCTTGCAAAGTAGTTTGTTTTGGTTGCAAATGAATGTGGTTGGAGGTACTGGTGTAAATATGGATACAGAAAATTTTATCAGAGCCGAGAGACAATTATATAACTGTAACTATAAGTGATCAAAGGTCATTTTTTTTCTCGTTATTTTTAACAACAAATAGCAATTAAGCTTCACGCTACTCTTGCACCACAAGCGACGCAGTGGTCAGAGCTACTTTTCTCTGTGTATGGATGACATTACACACACAAGCGTATGTCCTAATTATGCAATTCCCCACTAAATCTGTTGCGACAGCTTTAAAAAATAAATCATGGTTTATCAAGGTGTATTTGAGTAAAGTAATAGTTTGAATGATGGTTTTTTTTTTAAATCAAACAATTTAATATTAGCTTTAAATGCCATAATGTTTTATTGAATTATTGTTTCAGGTGAAGAAAATGCTCAAACTATAGCTATCCCTGCATCCCAATGTGCATACTGTCCATCCTAAATAGTATATGAGATCAGAGTAAATGTGTCTCAAAGCATAGTATGTTGAAAAGAGTATGCCATAAGTCCCTGGATGGTCTACTATTTCCAGTATATTATCGAAGGCTGCGTACGAAAGCTTAAAAATGCCATTTTAACACAGCACTCAGTGTTTTAGCATAATACACAGTATCCTTGGAAGTAGATTGGGATGAGATCTGATGAGGATGTGTAAAAAGCGCCAGTGATTGAACGCAAAAGAAATGGAATCAGCATCTTTTAATCCATTACATCCTGAAAAGTGAAGCCAAAGCATTTCGATTGCCCCCTGGTGACTGGCTGCAGTATAGGTCTTAAACCCTGAGCCAAACTAAAAAAAATCCAATTATGGATATTTCATTTCAGGTAGTTCTCATCACACAGGCGTAGTTCAAGTTTTTGTCTTCCCAATAAGTTTGCTTTTAGTTGTAGTTCTTTAATTTTAGTTTCACTACAGCGGAAGGATGCGGAGACACGCAGTCCATTTTTTTTTTTTTTTTTTTTATACAGTTGGTTAAGTGAAGTCCATGTGCCACCTACAGCCCTATTAAGTGTAGGCTGTTAGTAAAGAAGACACGATATGTGAAATTACCCCTCTTGATATAAACATATATACACATATTATATAAACACTGCTTAACATTCCTGTTATTGCATTCGATCACTGGCGGTTTTTACACATCCTCATCAGATCTCATCCCAGATCTCATCTCATCTGCTTCCAAGGATACTGCGTAGTACGCTAAAACACTGAGTGCTGTGTTGTAGACCGGTTACTTAGACAACAAGAATGGCAATTAGCTGTGAACTAACATGAAGAACCCAGTGAAGGTTTGCACTGCTTAGTTCCAGTAATGTTCAACTGCAAGAATGTGCTGCGTGATGTTGCCATCGCAAATCAAACAGCTCCCTTCCCGCCCTTGTTTAATTAGTTTGTCTTGTCTGAAACCTGCAATAACCTTGTTTCCAGGCAGCATTTCATTCTAATCCTGACATATAGTATGTACACTGCCATATAAAACGACAAGGTCTCAGTAAGAGATATGTCACATTTCCTCTTCATGAAAAGCTCTTAAAATACTTGTCAGGTTTGTAAAATGTTGAAACCTTCATGAAATCCTTTAAAATGTGTTTTATTGGCTGAGGAGACAAAAGAAACAACAGTTAGGCAGTTATTTTTGCTGAATATCTAGTCAATATTTAACTAATACTAAAGGGAGCATTTCTATACCCCATGTATATCATCAGAATTGCATTTGCCCATGTGTAATGCAGATTTAGAGTTGAAACATATGCCCCTGTTTTGTAAACTTTGTTTCCATAAAACCACAGGGGGACTCAGTGCTGGGCTACGAAACCTCTATTGAGAGTCATAAAGCGCTCCATTGTCGTGAAAAAGGCAAATAGTTTGGAGAGTACTCACTGAAGTCAGTGACATAATGCTTGTGGGTATATGGGCTTGCTCGCAAACACTCATCATTTTAGACGGTTCATGCACAACCTGTGCCGTGCCGGACTACAGGTGGACCAAAGAAGCATCAGACTAGGATTATCTCAATTCAGGATCAGTTCCAGATGTGCACGGTTTGCATTTATAAATGGCCTCCAGACGAATGCTCTCTATTAAACCGATTACCTCCACGTGGGATAAATTTGTTTCCGCAATGATTAGCTAGAAACGACCTGTGTTTACAGCAACATGGGTAGTGGTAGTGTAGGCTAATGTTTCTGTTGACAGTACACTTTATTTGAGGGACGATTGTTCTGGTTTCGTCAAGTTCCAGCACTGAGCTCTGTAGTTACTGCATAGGCCCACATGTGTTTGAATGGGATCCAGAGCACCACATATTCCTACTCTATAAACCAGTTGACATTGCTTGACGTGAAATCACATCATTCTTGCTTGCTTTATCCTGAATATTCCACAGGGTGTTGTATGGAGTTCCGAAAGTATTGCATATCACTGCCCAATTTTCCAGATTTATTTCAAACAAATGTCAAAAAATACTAGATTTCGAAAGTCACATTACAAAAAGATAAATACACTGAACAAAATTATAAGCCCAACACTTTTGTTTTTGCCCCCATTTTTCATGAGCTGAACTCAAAGATCTAAGACTTTTTCTATGTACACAAAAGGGCTATTTCTCTCAAATATTGTTCACAAATCTGTCAAATTTTTGTTAGTGAGCACTTCTCCTTTGCCAAGATAATTCATCCACCTCACAGGTGTGGCATATCAAGATGCTGATTAGACAGCATGATTATTGCACAGGTGTGCCTTAGGCTGGCCACAATAAAAGGCCACTTTAAAATGTGCAGTTTTACTGTATTGGGGGGGTTCGGGGGGGTCTGAAAACCAGTCAGTATCTGGTGTGACCACCATTTGCCTCACGCAGTGCAACACATCTCCTTCACATAGAGTTGATCAGGTTGTTGATTGGCCTGTGGAATGTTGGTCCACTCCTCTTCAATGGCTGTGCGAAGTTCCTGGATATTGGCAGGAACTGGAACACACTGTCGTATACGAGTATATGAGTATGCTGGCCATGCAAGTACTGGGATGTTTTCAGCTTCCAGGAATTGTGTACAGATCCTTGCAACATGGGGCTGTGCATTATCATGCTGCAACATGAGGTGATGGTCGTGGATGAATGGCACAACAATGGGCCTCAGGATCTCGTCACGGTATCTCTGCGCATTCAAAATGGCATCAATAAAATGCACCTGTGTTCGTGGTCCATAACATACACCTGCCCATACCATAACCCCACCGCCACCATAGGCCACTCGATCCACAACGTTGACATCAGCAAACCGCTCACCCACACGACGCCATACACGCTGTCTGCCATCTGCCCTGTATAGTGAAAACCGGGATTCATCCGTGAAGAGAACACCTCTCCAAAGTGCCAGACACCACTGAATGGGAGCATTTGCCCACTCAAGTCAGTTACGACGAGGAACTGCAGTCAGGTCGAGACCCCGATGAGGACGACGAGCATGCAGATGAGCTTTCCTGAGACGGTTTCTGACAGTTTGTGCAGAAATTCTTTGGTTATGCAAACTGATTGTTGCAGCAGCAGTCCGGGTGGCTGGTCTCAGACGATCTTGGAGGTGAAGATGCTGGATGTGGAGGTCCTGGGCTGGTGTGGTTACACGTGGTCTGCGGTTGTGAGGTCAATTGGATGTACTGCCAAATTCTCTGAAACGCCTTTGGAGACGGCTTATGGTAGAGAAATGAACATTCAATTCATGGGCAACAGCTCTGGTGGACATTCCTGCAGTCAGCATGCCAATTGCTCACTCCCTCAAAACTTGCAACATCTGTGGCATTGTGCTGTGTGATAAAACTGCACATTTTAGAGTGGCCTTTTATTGTGGCCAGCCTAAGGCACACCTGTGCAATAATCATGCTGTCTAATCAGCATCTTGATATGCCACACCTGTAAGGTGGATGGATTATCTCAGCAAAGGAGAAGTGCTCACTAACACAGATTTAGACAGATTTGTGAACAATATTTGAGAGAAATAGGCCTTTTGTGTACATAGTAAAAGTCTTAGATATTTAACAAATATTAACATTTGTGATGTCTTAAATTGAAAACCAGTGAAAACTTAACTGTTTTTTTTTTCTCAGACACTTTCTGTACGTTATAGTGACTGTGACTTTTTTTTTTTAATTCTAAGAACACAAAGAAGAGACAGGCGACCTAAAGATCAAACAATGGTTGTGTCCGAAATCGCCTCCTATACCCTCATTCACTATTCCCTACATTAGTCCACTAATATAGTTCACTTGAGGGAGTGAATGAGAATGAGTGAATGAATTCCGACACTGAGTGTGCTGGTAGGGCTGCCACTTTTGCATAGCTTCTGCTTGCTGTTTGAAGCTTAGCAAACTGGCAGCTCCAGTAATAAGATGAAAAGATTTATCTTAAATTCTGTCATGGAAACTATGTATACATCTTAATCAAACAATTTAATAATCAATTAAAAAGCAATTTATACCTGTATGATAGCCACATTGGACCAGCAGTTTGGAAAATGGATGGATGCATGATTCAGCTGCAGGCGCAGTCTTCTGCTCAGACGCAGGAATTAGCTATTTCAGTACATGACTCTCACAGTACATTATGGGTATTCTCTAGCCGTTGCGCATACATCGGTTGTACACTCGTTATTGCAGTGCATTGTGGGATTGAATGAGTGCCCTCGATAATGTCCGCTATGGTTTTGGACACCACTACAAATGGTTGTCCCCTCAAATATTGCCTTGTTTAAGAGTATAGGGGGCGATTTCAGACACTGCAAATGTGTGCTTGTCAGATGGAAGGCTGCATCCTAGTCCAGTCCTTCGGAGGCTAGAGTCCTCCTCGGCATTAAACACTAGAATGAGATGGTCTAGTAAGTGTGCATGGCTATGTCACACATTGCAGCCCCCAGGGTCAAGGATTGAAAATACTATTAAAACTTGCTTTGTATTAATCTTCATATTAACAGGCTTTCTATTAATACAATAAAGTGAATGACAACAGTCTGTGGTCTCGCAGTGGCTTACATTATTGGCAGTTTAGTGTTGAGTGATTAATTTACACCAAAACAAAAGACAACTTTTATGCCATCAACTCCAAAAACGTTATTTTTGTCTTATATTTTATAATGAACTCAGACAAGCTCAGTGTTGCCTCCTTCAGTTTTTTTTTTTTTTTTTCATGAATTGGAATGTGTGTAAAGGATTGTGGGTGACTGAAGGACGTGAAGGATACACAAAACAGGATACAAAAGAAGGATACAAAAAGGATCCAAGGATCCTTCAAATTGAGATGGCCTTCAGCGGCACTTAATGACATGGCAGCTGAGATATGCAGCCTTCCGTTTGAGAAACACCCTATAGCTGCATCCAAAATCGCATATTTCCCTACTATAGAGTTATCAAAATTATCGATATTTCGTTATGTATCGATACTGAAAAATCTGAAACGATTCCAATACAGTATCGAAACACCGATACCAGCTGCGCGTTCTCACTTTCTCTTCTCTCCAACGATGAAGTGACACACACCCGCCTCCTCTCACTGGCTACGTTTACATGCGCCCAAATAATCCATTTGTAATCGGATTGACGGCCCAATCGGATTGAAAAATGTTCATGTTCACCTTAGTCGATCCGACTGAGCTTCGGATTGGAAGGGGTGGTTTATTCCTTTTCTAAACCAATCCAACAGCAAAAAATTACCAGGTAAACGCTTGAATCCAACTACTTCCTCAATCGTATTCAGAAGTCTCTGGGGCACATGCACAGTGCAATGTTGACACGCATTACCCCGCTAGAAATTTTACGTTCCCAGAACATTCTCAGAATGTCCTCACTGGTGTTAAGGACGTTGCCTAGTAATGTTCCCAGTACGTTCACGGACGGTCACGATGTGGAGTTCTTTTAAGGTTTGGGGGATGTTATTTGGCGGACCTTCAGGGAACATTCAGGACGTTCTCTGAACGTTTAGGGAACCATATTTTATTTGGAAATGTTCTCAGAACGTCCCTTCTGCCCTTGTCAAAAAATTGAATTGAAAATGAGAGCTAAATTGACTAACAAAAGTGGCTGTTCAAACAAAAACAATTTTTTCTTAAATGTCTTACAAAAAAAAAAAAAGCAGCTCTTTACAGGTATTTCCTGGATTATTATTATGAAACCTTTACTTTAAAAAGCAAAACATTTGCAGTAAGTCATTAGCTGACAACAGCACATGCATGAGCTAATGTACAACTGCTGCATCAGTAACTACACAGTTACTGCTTTTAAATAAATCAACATGCAGCATAACATCAGTGTTTCTGGCTCATCATTGAGTGAAGCACAGGCTCTACTCTCCGGCACAATGGTAACCTCACAAAACTTAGATAACAGAAACAGAACATTAAACACTAACAGATTTCTCTAGATCTCAGCATCTTCACTTATTACAAACCACACTTTATTTCTTTTATTCAAAACATTTTAAAGAGACATTTTAACATTTTTGACATTTTACCTTTAATTTTTCTCCAGTTGTTGTAACTGTGTGTTTCTAAAGCACATTACAAAAAAAAAACTGATCAAATGGATGTGGTTGCTCATTGTTGGTGATTTCATCATACAGTAGCCTTATTCACTGACCTATGAATATTGTATTCCTTTCATGTTGTTGTAGTCCTATGATGATGGATAAAATCCTATCCTGCTTTGATATTTTGTAAGTTTTTATCATTGAGCAGAAGTTATTCAGATAGGATCAAGTAGACTCACACAGACATCAAGATTCTGCATATGAACCTCAACAATAGTGACAAAATTTTCAGATAAACAGATTAACTCTGAGCATCACAAAACAAGCTACTAAAGTCACAAAAAAGATTTTTGTTTATTGTCACCATTGTTGAGGTTCATACGCTGATTCATGATGTCTGTGTGAGTCTAAAAGACACTGCTCAAAACTCTGTCTGTACAATGAATTTAAAAAAATAAAATAAAAGTCATAAAAAAAGAAAAAACTAACCGCAATTAATCCAAAACTAACAGTTTATACACTCAGAGTTCAGACTTCGGAAAGGATCAGTGAATCAGGACACTCCATGATGATTGAATCATCATCACTAAATAACCAAATGCATCTGATCAGAATTTTGCGTGTTTTGGAAACACAGTTAAAGCAGCCAGAGAAAATCTAATGTTAAAATATCAAGAATCAAGAGCCCATCTAAAGCAAATGCTCACCTCCATAACGGTGACTTCAAACTTTATTATTTTCTATAAAACACCCACATAGAAGGCAACATTCTCGTGACCTTGCGCAACATTGCCTAAAAGTCCTCTAAAGGTGAAGAAAATTCTGAACCTTTACAGAACATTCGGGACATTCCTAAAACGTCCTCTTTTGGTAATAAAAGTGCTGCAGTTCAAGGTTACTTATGCCAAGTTTACACTACAGGATTTTAAGCCCGATTTAAGCCCTATTTGCAAGTTAACAAGCTCGCCGACAGGTCGGGCTGTGATCGTGGGAAAATCAGCGGGTGATTGCGGGTCACAATCTTTTTGTGTGAACTACTCAACGACGCATCAAAGAGGCTCGCTGACGAGTTGCCGACACCTCGCAGACGCCAGACAAATATCTAGCATGCTAAATATCTGGAGCTGTCGGCCGACTTGATATCCTGTGGTGTCACGTGTTGCGAAGCAACAGCCAATGAAATATACACTGATGTCTATGGAAGCAGCAATAAACAATCCATTCAAATATAATTTGCTGATGTTTATTCATATCAGATACACATTGTGTAAGTAACTATAAAGCTCACTCACTCTATTGTTCTCCCAGTTCACCAGCCACATGTATTTTGGGACAAATGGATGAATTCACGTTATATATTAAGATCAAGATCATTATATAGGTTTTTAAATGACAAAACACTCACTTGCACATATTTGAGAATCGGAATATTAGATAGTTGATGACATGGTGAGAAAAGCAATACATCTGTCATACAGTGTGGCCGGCTGGCTGCGATGTGTCACGTGTAGACTTGTGTCGATATTCGGTAATGCGATATATCGCGATAATGAATATGCACTATATTGTTATCGTGGGCACTTCAAAATACCATAAATAATAATTTATTACCAATTATTAACATTTTTATAATGCATTTTATAATACTTTCCCCATCAACCGTATAAAATGCACAACACCGCTGTATTCTGCGTCAAAGGGACACGCGCTCAGATGTAAACAAGCCCAACTTGCATGAGAAGCACATGGCGGAACGAGTGAAGGAGACGCGCTGAATTAAAGTGCACGTTCACTCTCTGACAGCAGAGGGTGCTGATGGAACAGCAGAATGCAGCGGTTACCCCGGAAACCCTGCAAACAAAGCAACTGCGCTAGTGAAGTTTTTAAAATGCTTCAAACAGCCATTCATTTTTTTGTAATCTCAGTGTTGTTCATCACAGCACCAAATTCTTAATACTTAAAGACTTAATAGGCTATTTATTTTCAAACTTAAACATTTTTATATTTTAATCTGGACTACAACATGCCCTAATGATTAGAAATGTTCTGATTATTTGTTATTGTTCAGTAAAACTTTGAGAAATACGGCTTCATTAGTTAATTCATTATTACCAAACTGACAATGAAAAATATTTATAAAGCATTAATTATTCTTAGTAAATGTTAATTTCTTAGTTACTGTTTAATAACATTACTAAAATCAAAAGAACTTATTTAAGGGAAGTGAGATAAAACTAACAATGATCAGCTGTATTTCTTAACTAAGATTAACAAAACATAATACTTTCTGTAACAAATGTAGGCTAGCTATTGCTCAATCTTAGTTAATGCATTAAATAATGAGACCTTATTGTAAAGTGTTACCTGTTGTTCTTTATAGTCTAATTCTTTTGCACTTTAATCTGTTTGAAAATTTTACTTAATATATTTTTTGTGTATTGTATTATTGTATTTAAACATTCAGTTTAAACATTCAACACACAAGTTTTTTTTATTTTTTGTTATTACAAAAAGAGTTCTTAAACCTTAAACAACACTTTTTTTGCAACTTATTTCAATATCGTGATAATACCATGATAAAAGCGTCAGCAATTAATCACAACATGAAAATTTGATACCGTCACATGCCTAGTCACGTGTGACAAGCATGACGCGTCGTCATGGACACAATAAGGGAAACGTTCTAAGATAACAGTCGCCTTAAATCTGGGAAGTCAGCCAGAATGTTTTAAACTTATGTGTGTAAGGGTTATTTTAATTTTAATTAAATTGAATTCAAAATTTAGTGTCTAATTTCCTCCCAACATCCATTTTCAAATAAAGTAGTTGGGTGACAGTTGTCGTCAGCTCATGTAGTGTGTAACCTCCTGTTGCAGATCATTTACGTAGTGTCACGTAGTCTGAACAACACAGTGATCTGCCGACGTTTAAAGTCCTGTAGTGTAAACTTGGCTTAATATGACTTTAGGGAGCATTCCAAATTGGTTAATTTTATGGTCACATAAGAATGTTACAAAGAGGATATTTGGGACATTAACTGAACGTTCACACATGGTCCTCTGTTGGTCATTTAATAACGTTCCCGATATGGGGGACGTTCTATTTTGGTTATTTTATGGTCGCTCGAGAACGTTACGAAGAGGACATTTTGGAAGTTAACAGAACGTCCTATAGTAATAGTCCCCTAAACATTCCCAGAACGTCCTGAATGTTCCCTGAAGGGCAATATATATATATATATATATATATATATATAAAATTAAGCTCAAGCAGACTTCACAAAAAGCTTTGGCACTTGGACATCTTCATAGTTGACATAATGACCTACACCTGTGGTGGCTAGGACACTTGTAAGAAGTTAGGGGAACAGAATTCATACATCCATTAAATCAATTTTAGACCAGTTGGTTAAATGCAGTGACATTCATAATTTTTTACATTTAAAATTAAGTGTCTCTTTTAAATGTACATTTGACCCCAATGAATTACTGAATTCAAAGCAGGGCAGTCAGTCACCCAACTATACAGAGGCAGTTACCATAATCAAACTGTGTTTTTTCTTAAAACGACTATAGTGCACTCAATGTATTTAACAACATGTAGAGGGCTGAGTAGTCAGTTACACCCCATAATCATTTGGCACTGCATGGCATTCGAATGAGATCAAGTAACAATACAGGTGCTGAACGGTTTGGCCGGTCTGATTGCATCTATTGAGTGCCAGCAGTTTGTGAGATCATCAGGGGAAATAAAGCAAATACAATGAAAAGGCCTAAATGATGGCAGTACCTGTTTTGAGGGGCACATCTGACTTTTATTAAAAGCACTTTGAGAGGAAATAATAACAATAATCATAATCAAGACAAGATGTTCGCTGGCCTATGTTGCGTCACTCACACTAAAAGCTAAGTGAGACAATCTGCTCTGTGCAAATCTCTTTAGACTGAGGCTATTCACAGTGTTGCTTTGCAATGAAATTAATACTCAACACTGACACAAAGATACGTTAAAAATGTTAATATCTCTAATACACTGATACGGGTGCTGTGCAAGTCTACATCAAGCACTTTGTTAACAACACTTTTTCCCAGAGGAGTCTTTACCACAATCTCTTGTTTCTTGACTTGTTTCTTCCTCTTTTTTTGTTTGTTTGTTTTTTATCCCTTTTTTTTTTTTTTTTACATAAATGTTCAGGGTCCTCATCAACATTGTTCTGTGGCTTTTTTAACAAGAAACTATTTAATACAGGCAATGAAGCTGTTGTATCCCAGTCTTGGCATGAGCTACTATGCACAAATGATCACAAGGGAAGCACTATTAGATGCAACATCCTTTTCAGAAAGAGATCTATTAAATTGAAATACTACCACTAGGACTAAAAGCACATTAATATTGATTTAGTTTGGCTTGATTCTTCCAATCTACTGGAAATGAATATGCAGGCGGTGCATTATTTTGAAGTAAGTTTTTGATTTGACAGATTTAGGCAGATGTGTATGCCATTACTGTTGTATTTAATTTACCTGAATTTAAAAAATGCTAAAAAAAAAAAAAAAAAAAAAGTCTCTGACTCACACTGATATTGAGGGTTAAAAGCCAACACCGCTCTGCTCTCTGGCCTGTTTAAATAGAGGTACATGCTTTCAATCACTCGACATGTTCAGACTCTTCTGCGTGGGGGATGCTGGTACTCCACAGGGGCTGAGGGCCTTGAGTTTGTCGGTGAGAGAGAGAGAGAGAGAGCGCTTATCAGACACATTCCCAGAGTCCCACTGCAATAGACACTGTCCATGGTTTCAGTATGTTTGTTTTCCTTGAGAAGGTTTGGGAATATAGTAAATCACGGAAGCCTATAATAACAGTTTCTGTTTGTTTGTCAGATTTGTTTGAAATCTGACCTCTTCAAAACAGAATCATCTCATTTGTTTAGCTGTCCTAGATGGGTTGATAGAGTCGTCTTTGGCAAGAATGTCAATAGAAAGGCCTGTATAATAATAATAATAATGTTGATGATGATGGATTAATATTCACCTTAGTATATTGCAGTATATTGTGTTTTCTGATGAGAGTAAAGAAGAAATTGTACATTCTACAACATTGTTGAAATGCTGTTTCAGTCTTTGGTTGAGCAGCGTTCCAACAGTGTTCATATACAGCACTGGGACTTTTCACTGTTTGGATCATTGCTTGTCTGTGTTAAGGATTTTTCACTGACTCTTTGCTCAGGTTACATCAATATGCCAGTAGGTGGCAGGGCTGGAGTGGGACTCATTTTCAGCCCTGGAGTTTCATGCCTTAGACCTGCCCAATTTAATTCCCGACTGACTATATTAAAATAATGTAATTAAAACCTCAGTATATAAGTCTGCAAATTGTGCACTGTTCTCTACAGCCTTGTAATTAAATGTATTTTTCAAAAATATTATTTCCAATTCAGTGCAAAAATGCTAAAATTTGATATAGTGCCGCCCTGGGCCACTGACTGGTTTTAAGGAAAAAGGTACTCAGCTTAGTACATTTTCACCACGTCGACAGTTTCTAGAGCATCCATATTTCAACCCAATGCCATGACAACACCGGCCAAAAAAACAGACCAGCCCACCGGGAATTCTCCCGGTGCTCCCGATTAGCCAATCCAGGGCTAGGTGGCAACAAGTGACTATGTTTATAATTGAGTCAAGGATTCAATAGATTTGCTCAAAACCACTGTTTCATTCAAAAACGAAAGCTGTCTTTAATGAACAAGTCATTGAATCTCTCACTCAAATGATTTGTTTATAAACATTGATTCATTCATGAAAGCCACTACTGTGTAGTAGTACAAATTTGTTAGCATCCAAAGTGAAAACAAGTTTAAGCATCTAAGCATAACTAATGCATCAATATTTGGAAAAAACATAACAATATTTTTGTTTTGGAGATTTGCCCTTAATGTGAATCTTTGCTGATTATATCACCAACTTTATACTGATTATCAGTGTTACCTGGACTAAGAAATTCACATTTATTTGTCAGTAAAAGTCTATTGGATGCAACAATATGTGTCATATGGCATACTTTTGACAGATCCATGGCTTATGGGAAAACAATGAGTGCTTCTCAAATGGAAGGCTGCATCCTAGTGAGGCTGTGCCCTCCAGTACTTCGGAGACTTTTAGGCAACTATCTGTGGTCTCCCAGTAGTTTAAATTGCACAAAATTTAGCATTATGTGATTAATTTACAATGAAGCAAAATAAAACAATGACTTTATCTCCAAAATCATTTTTTTCTTGCATTACATAATGAAATTGGACAAACTCAGGCCTGATTTATTTTCTGTGAATTATTTTTTGTGAGCTGGAAGAGCAATGATGGAAAGCAGATCATTCAGAAGAAATGTGATGCAAACAATGGATAATATATCAACATTTCATGGATTTAACGCTTTTATGGACAAAAAGTACTGTTTTTTGTTTTTCAATGGACACTCATGGACATTTAACCCAAGTGCCACGGATTGGATTCATCTCGCAATTGCTATTTCATTATAAAGGTATATTATAAAGGTATGAACTCCCGTTTTATTTTTCATGTTGTCATTTGCACACCCAACACAAATTACAATTACTGGTGCTGGAGCATCTATATCATAAAAAAGACACAGTATATTGACAGTAAACCTTTAGAACTTTCTAATGATATAACTTATCTTTATTAATATTTTAGAGAGTATCTATGTTAGATAGATAGATAGCTCCTTTGCCTGCTAACATGATCACATCGAGCTAGGCGGGTGTGGTTTCAGTAACTAGGCACAACCACGTTCCGCCTCTTTGCCCATTTTCAGTTATCCGGGAGTGACGTGCTGTGACGCGCCACTAAGATGGCAGCGGCCTCATTTTCGTTTTAATGCTCTTCGGAAATCAACGGGTGACGTCACGGACACTACGTCCATATTTTTTTTTTACAGTCTATGCTGGTTTATTCTCACACCTTCAGTTCCACTAATGCTCACAAATCTGTATTTTTATAACAGTTAAGGCTCTTTTCATGTAGTCGCGATGTTATACTGCATCGTGTTTACCAAAATAAAACTGATAAAAACTTAGACCACACTTCTTTGGTATTTAAACAAACAGACACTGTAAGCAGTAGGCTACATGAAGTATGGAATGTCTCTGAAATATCTGTGTATTTGACAAATATTGCATTAATTTCATTTATGATGTGATAAAGCATGCAAATGCAGCGTGAGCATCACTACGGGAAACAGAAAGTGTCCGACTTAACGTCTCCGTTTTCAGCTCCACCTCGACTGCAAGCTTCACTCTCGTTGATCGGTTGCATCCAGCCGCATTTGATGTCTAACACACCTTCTATTCTGTTGTGTTCTATGATGCCAAGTATAATTTTGTCTTTAATAAGAATTTTTTTCAACAGACCTCCATGATTCCTGTTCTTTCCGACAACAAATCACTTGAACGCGACTAGCTCGTAACATTAATCACTTCAGAAGTGGTAAGGAGGAAATTTCGATAGCACGTGAAGCACAACAGTTACTGTGCGCGAAGGTTTATCACTGAAAAATGTATTGTACGTTGTCTAACGTTACTCTTTAGACAACATAATTTATGTGGGGGGGGGGGGGGGGGTGAAACAATTATATGGCAACAGCTTTCTTACCTGTAACTTACGCTCCGGCGTTTTACTTCGGAGTGGGGGTTGGGTGGAACTGACAGAACAGCATTTTCTTTCAGTTTGAAATGTTGACTACAAACATGGAAGTTTTTCAGATTTTCTGTCGGGGTGTTCTCTCCATATTTACTGCCAACAACGCGCTGTATACTCGTTTAAGTCGCGGTCTAAACTTTGAACGTGTGAAATTTCATTTGACGCTGCAACGGTCGTGATATGACGTCACGGTCTACAGCGTATTTTTTGTTTTTTTTATAAACATGTATTTAACATATAAGTTAACATATAGTAATACATTCAAAATGTAAAAATATACAACCTACTCAACTTTACTGCAAAAATAGCATTCTTTTATTTCAGCCAAAAGGTCATGCATTGACATTCTTCTGCTGGTCGCACTTCTTCAGACATGATGCGAATTCACACAGGCAAACATGACAGAAACAAAGACACAAAGAAACATAACCAAAACAGAACATAACTCTGACAGGTACATTGATGAGCACCTGGATAAGTGTTTGTAACTTTAACACATGTCCTACAGCATGATACAGATCATACAGTAACATTGAGGAGGACATTTCTGTTTGGATGTGTTTGCTGTTGTCCTAAACCGTCTCAAGCAGTCCTCATGGACTTTGAATTATTCAAGCTATTCCATGTGCGTCCATAACATCTGAATTAGTCATACAGTGAGACTGAAGCAATCTCATTTTGTAACTTACAAATTCACAGTTACATAAATTTTTTGTTAGTTGTGAAGTACAACCCAATTTCCAGAAATGTTGGGACATTTTGTAAAATGCAATAAAATCAAGAATCTGTGACTTGTTAATTCTGAGACAAAAACAACAAGGGTGACTTGCATATGTGTGAAAGTACCATTGACAAGGAGGAGTATATTGGGATTGTACAGAGACATATACTGCCATCAAGATTACATCTTTCCTGGGAATCGAGACAATGCAAGACAAACAATCTACACATGCAGTGCGGTGGTTTCGCAGACACTCTACATCGTAGAGTGGATGTGCTTGATTGACCTGCCTGCAGCCCACATCTGTCTTCTTTTGAAAATGTATCATTCATCACGAAGAGAATCAGATAATGATGACCACGGACTGTTGAGCAGCTGTCTTGTATCAGGCGAGAATGGGCAAAAATTGTGTAATTAAAAGGAAAGGTGATGTGATACAGTGGTAGACATGCCTCTGTCCCAACTTTTTTGGAGTGTGTTGCAGCCATCAAAATCAGAATTTGTTTATGTTTACAAAATACAATTAAGTTGGTCAGTGAAAACATAGGAAATATTTTATTTGTAGTTTTGTCAGTTAAATAAAGGTTAAAGATGATTAACAAATCACAGATTATTGATTTGATTGCATTTTACAAAATGTCCATCTTTTCTGGAAATGGGGTTGTGTGGATTTAGACATTTGTGTTGAATTAATAGTGTTATTAAAGATTTTAAGTAACTCTGAGTGAGATTTAGATAACCTGAAGGTAATCTAAATGTCAAAAAAAAAGGGGAAATGAGCAAGTTCGATATATCTAAATACCGGCCGATGCGGATAAATGAAAAAATCTCTAATATTGTCTCATAATCCATATGGTTACAACATATTGTGCATCCCTAAGAGTAAAATTAATAGAATACAAAAGTAGATAAAAATACTATAAAAAGGAAGTAAATCTCTTTCTATATATTTGTCAGAGTGTAGAACAAAAGGGGCGGCACATGTGTCATGTCTGATTTGTATTGCTTCATGAGGAGTGTAAATGTGCCAGAGAAAGCAGCCCTAGTCAACTCAGTCCAGCTCAACTAAAGTATAATGATGATGGCAGTCTGGTTGTGTGGAGAGGGGCTTGTCCAGACACATAAAACACACATATTAAGATATTTTATAAGGACAGTGACACATATTTCAACTAAGAGTTACTTATCACTGTTTCTTTCTGTCCTGAACATCAGCTAGTTAAAGTAATGTGGTTCAATCCAGTAAAAAACAAATAGATTACTTTTGTGAGAGAAATCACAAGCATCAATTTACATGGTGTTTTAAAGGTAATTTAAGTTAATTTAGGCTAGTACATGGAGAAAATGAAACATCTTTAAATTATGTGAAAACGTGGTTCGAAAATGAATGATTTTATGTATATTATACTGACCTTTTTTGTTTTCCAGTTTCCTCAGCAAATGTTTCATTGTGCTCATTCGTGACACAATGACTGGGTGTGAAAATGGATGATGCAGCCAAATGATGTTAAATGTCATCATGAGCACTTGGCTTCAAGCGAATATGTCAAGATATCATGGCAACCCATTGTTTGTTTGACCCATATGTGAAAATGATCCTACCAGCTTTGGCTGAAACATTTTTAAGTTGATCCTCATTGCAGTTAACCAAGCAAACACAAATCAAATTCTTGTTTCACATGCAATGTCATTTGATCTTATGTTGCCAAAGTATTCAAGCTATTAAAAGTGAGCGAGCGGCGCTGTTTGCTGTCATGACCTCCTGATTTCTCATAGTTCTGTTGAAACACATATCTGCTCATTCACATCTCCATTATTTTATCCCATAACACTCTTCAATATGAATAAAATAAACCGTAATCTGCAACAAAATCTTAACAAGTATCACAACATGCTTTTACCCCTGTCAGGACTTCAACCAGAACCAACGTTTGTAATGGAATTTATGACTTTCAGAAAAGTGGTTGTCTCTTGTTGTGCAAAGGTCCTGGATTTCAAACGAATGGCACTGAAAGTGTGACACTGGCGCCTTCAATGAAATGCTTGGAAACATCACTGTAGTGGTGGCCTTTCCAGTAACTATTGAGAAGTCTAGCGTTTGTTGACATTTCCCAGACTTTCGCTTTGTGGTGAATGTCTGTATACAGTATGTGCTCACCAATGTGTGTCCAACAAAGTTCCTGAAAACAAGATGAAACTCTTAACCTTCACTACATCTCATCTTATTACAGTGTAACATCTACTGATTGATTTACTCTTAAATGGCAGAAAAAACTTGGCTACCTATAGAGTAAAAAGGCAAAAAAAAAAAAAAAAAAATCAGTGTTATCTGACTAAAGAAACCGAGGGGAATAAAGACATTTAGTCTTAATGGTGTCGACTTGTATTGTTCCCGGGTGCAAAAATTCAGAGTAAAGGTGCAGTCACACTGCACTTTTCGTCCCATTGACTTCCATGCATGAATGCGTCAAAACCGGAAATGCAAGCTTGTGCGAAAAGTTTCGCCAGAGCCACTGGAAGGCAAGCCTGCAACCTTTAGCCAAAAAAGCGTAACGGCTAATGCTAACTGGCGGTACGCATGGAGGAGTTTTGAACGGCGACACGATAGACTGAGAGGTGCTGCATGTGAAGTTAGCCGTTACGCTTTCTCCAAGAGATACAGACCCTCTTATCTCCCTATAATAATACTATCTCTGGTTTCGCATTACGGTGAACTCTGACCTGCTGTGTGCCCACCAAGTTTTTCCTTTGAGTTTTCCACGTACAGACGACACCATTGTCAATACAATCCCCATTCATACGAATCCGTGAAAATGACTAACACGCTGTATTCTGCTGGCAGGCCATTAGATGGTGATGAAACACTATAGACTGAACATGTAATGCGCATGTGCATGACTTCATCATTTTCACAGATTCACATTTTTGTTGTTTACACAGAGAACGTTTTCAAAAACGTACACTTTAAAACCCTTTTCAAACGTTTGCATCTTTAGGCCACCAAAACGCACTTGTGGTGTAAATGAACGGCCAAAACGCATAAAAAGTTTTCCGTTTTTAGTTGAAAACCATATCCTGTAAACGGCCCCTGATTTGACCCAGTTTCCCAGTGTGTCTGATTGTTGTATTCGATTCACTTGTTGTCTAGTTAATTATCTCATTAGTTCCTATGTTTTTATACTTCTTGTGTTCTTGCAATCTTTGTCCTCTCTACGTCTGTTTATCGTGGTGGGCTATTTTGCCTGCCTTCATCTGTGTTTGCTTGTGGATTTACTATTAAAGTCTATTTTGATTCTTTATCCTCATCATGCTCTTGACTGCAACCGAGCATGACAGTACCCTGATTCTGTAGAGAAAAATGAATGTGACAGAAGTCTCTTAGGAGTTTTAGCTCAGCATGACATGCAGAGGGAGAGGCACCTGTTCTGATTGGATCCGCTGCTCTTTTTAGCTTGTGTCATCTGAGTTAAACCAAATGTCTTATGCTGCATTAAGTGGGAAATTCATCCTTTATCACATAAAATACGCGGCTAAATATCCGCTATAACAGGAACTGAATATATACACTTGTAACATGGTATTGACTCCTTGTGGTGCGAGTGATTCTGATTCTCAGACATTTTGTCAATGTATAAAAATATTTAAGTCCACTTCATTATGACTGTGTCTAAAGAAGTCTTAGAGCATACAATACTATGATGTCCATGAGAGATACAGCTGAATGTATGACCCTAGTTAGTTAGTGATATATCAGGTGGTTTTTATCCAAACAATAGCAGAGTTTAAAAAACTAAACAAATCTTTATTTTAGACCTGTTAGGGATTGTGACGAGCAGGGCGGGCGAGAGCCGTGAGGGAACGGCACGAGGCCGGTGACGCGAGTGATAACGAGCGTCAGCTGCGCGTTGCACCGGCCTCGAATCTCTCACGGCTCTCGCCCGCCCTGCTCGTCACAGGGATGTACAGAGATGGATTGAACTAAGTAATATGAAATTTTACAATTTAAACAAAAACTCTTTAAGTTCTTTAAATTCTAAAATAACTTCAGCATCAGTGACATGTTGAATTAAGGTCCCTGAGAATAATGAGCTATGTAAATTAGTGCACAAAATACCAGAGGTGCAAGTGTCATCAAAATATGTGAACACATACATAGCAGCATTTCACTTTCACACTCTTTCCCTGATGTGACTGGAATGCAAATATCCAAAGACAGGTACCGGGGAGACGGCATGAGCTATGTTTTAAAGAGTTGAGTTTCATGTTTTGAAAATATTTAAAACATACAGAGTGCATTCTTCAATCTGGCCCCTGACTGCGCTGGATGTTTGGCCTTGTTGTACAGCAGACACCCCCTGTTGTTTTGTTCCTCTTCCTCTCGGAGCAATCTACAGTATGGGGTAACACATTTGGCAACATTCCTGTTTCCTTTTAAAAGAGGCCATGGCAGCGAACACATATGCATGTAAAAACAAACTCTCAGGGACAGGTTAATAGGACCCACAGTCCTCATAGGGATTAGAAGAGGCACTGTGCCCTCAAGTCTGGAAGTCAAGTAGTCCACAGTCCAACATCCAATAATGGCTCATACGGACAGGCATTTGATTTTAGTAACTAAACCCAAGATACGGACACCTAGTAAGCATAAGAGATGTTTTTAAAGCAGTTGAACAAGACTCTATAAAATTCAATCATAATAGACGTGTAAAACACATGGTGATTTTTATACAAAGCAAACAAAATTGTTTCCCTTCAGCATTTGTATCTGTCACCTATGTGCAAATCAGTAACCGAATAGGCCCCAACCAGGAGTAAAGAGAAATATAAGTCCACTTGAGTCCAAATAAAATGAAGAATGTGACATCGTAAAAGTAATGATTTTCGGAACAAAATAATAACACGACCCAAGTCCATTACTTCAAATTGTGCTGCAGACATTCCACTAAACTTCCTTTCACCTCCGAAGAGCAGACGCAGCCTCTTTTCCCCTGGAGGACACATTAAAAATCCCTCCAAGTCGTTAGGGGTTTGTTGAAATCCAAAATATTCCATTTATTAAAGCTTTTAAAAGTGATGGAAATGTGAAGTGTAGAATAATGTTATAAATGGGGCTTGTGACTTAATTAAGTGTAGTGAGGCTTGCCTCTGGGCAGTGAATGACTTAATGGCCCGGCATGAGAGTGTGACTGACTGCCTACATTTTTTCTCACTGCTAACTGAATTAGTCAGCAATTAGTATTAGTGGATTAGGCAATCTCACATTAAGATGTTCCAAGCTAACAAGGAACATTCCCAGAATGTTCTTTCAAAGTTGTGTGTGTATATGTGTGTATATATATATATATATATATATATATATATATATATATATATATATGTGTGTGTGTGTGTGTGTGTGTGTGTATGTATGTATGTTTGTATGTATGTGGGTCATTGACGAATAAGCTTTTTCAAAGTGTAAAAAAACATAATGGAGATATAATTAATTTTGAAGTTTTATTACATGTTAACAATGAGATTATGTGGTTTTTATAATAAATTAACACTGTTTTTGTCATTTTTTACAAGATGGACAAAATTTGTCACCGAAAAAGTCATTCAGTTTAATCAAAATTTCAGTTTTACCGAATGACACTTTTGGTTATACCGAATGATGATATTTTCAAACAGTGCAAACAGGCTGATATCTAGCTAGCTAGCAAAAGGACAATTCAAACATTTTATATTTAGTACAAGTTTTTAATATATTACAACATTTTCCATGTTTTCTAGCAGTTGTATCGAATGACCTGATGTTTTGGGACATGCGTACTGTATGTGCAAGTGAAAACATGAATTTTTCAAGTAGTTAAGAGAGTTAATTACTTTGCAGGCGTCTGAATGATGTCACATCCTGTCACATGATATTGACCACATGACTTGATCCAAAATGGTCCCTTTATATTGGTTACTCTGAATGACATCAATGAAATTCATTTTTCTGGACATTTTTTCTCATAACAAAACAATGACTTCTACACATAATTTTAATACCATTTTGCACTTTGTTGATATATGATGTTATAAAATCATGCCAGATTAAAAAATAAATACACTTATTACATTTTAAGATATTTTAATCACAAATAAAATGGCTGCATTGGCCTTTGAATGGTTAAACCGAATGAACTTTTGACACTTCAAAATCTTAAAATACTTTATTTAGCAAAATATAATTAAAACGTTTTGGATTCGATAAAATAGATCTAGTTGTACTACCTTACATACTTTGGATGTCATATCTTTGTTTTTATTATTATTAAGGCCCTGTGGACAAAAAAATGACCCGTCACGTCATTGACCCATATATAAAGCATCCTTTGAACATACAATTGTAAGTTGGGGTGTTGTTTTTGGTTGTTTTCACACTTTCATTGCAAACTGCTGCTTCATTTCATTGATATTTTGGAACAGTAATGCAACGATACGTATATGTATTAGCCTTATTCCATGTTTCTAATGATACTTTTGAGAATAAACCCATCCAAAAGAAAGGATTCAGAGTTACGGTTCTCCAGTATAATGAGGAGAGCGGTCCAAACAGGGCTTGTCCTGGAATTCCTGTGGTCTGAGCAGCAGATAGGCTAGAGCAAAGAGACGAGCAGATCTCTGTTTAAACATCCTCCAAATGGCATGCTCTGACGTCCCACGGTCGAAGAGAAACACTACATGTTGACACTGCGTGTGCGGTAGATGCTTTTACGTCAAGAGATTCTCTATGTCTTTTTTTGCCTCTTCTGCAAATCTTTGTTTATTTGAATGGTGTATTACTGCTTCCCATTGTCTGGTCATGTCTACATTCTGTCCATGCTAGCAGAGAGACAGTGGGTAGATGGAGTGGTGTGAGGTCTGAAAAAAAAAAGAACTGAAAAAAAAATCAGTTCTTACTGAGCACACAATCTGAAGTTACTTGATTGTGGTATTTACGTAAACAATAAGTATCTCTCATGTCCCAAGAAATCAAGTTTTATATCTCTAAAGGGAATTGCAGAGCCATCTGTTACAGATCTGTTAATTGGATCACCGTGTGAACACCATTGAAGCGCATTTAATTTGATTTTTAAAAACTGATCTTTGCCATTTTCATATGTGGAAATAAATCAGATACTCAACTGATTTGTTTTCTAAAGTAGCTTCAGTAGGCCACATTTAAAAGGTCATGTGAACAGCCTCACCAAAAAATGGATTTGAGCAGAAAATAAGATTTAGGCCACATTCAGCTGCACCCAAAAGCGGGTTTCTCAATGAGCAGGAAATGGACATTATGGAAAATGCCATGGAACTATTTCTGTTGAGAAAACGCAAACTAATAAGTCAAATTTTGTGTGGCTCAATATTAACCTCTTGTATATAAAAGCAATATCATACCTGCAATAGTGCTGGTCTCGGCCTCAGGCCTGCAGTCGAATCGTAGCCGTGCTGATTCAGTACTACAGCATGATTGTTTGTGTGATATTGCTTAAGAAAATCAGACTAAACATGGCACAGATATATGTATATATATATATATATATATATATATATATATATATATATATATATATAGTCTGTAATGAAACAATACAGCTGGGGGCACCTAATGTAATGAGGAATTTTTAGTGTCCTTCGAGTCTTTAAGCTGGAAAAAGGGGGAAAAACAGGATATGAACAGGTCAAGTGGAAAACCCTCATCCCCGAAGTGATTTAACATAACCCAGCGCAAACACGGGAAGCACGACCATGAATATTTAATGACTGCACTATTCCAAAAACTTTTTTCCCTCATTAATCACAGTGAATTTTTCTCCAGTGCTACCTAGAGTCTTTCAGTTGATTGTATTTTCCACTATTAATGCAAACTAAGTGAGAGATGTGTGATATCATTATCTGAAGTCTGCACAGTTTGTTTGTTTATTAATAATACAATCTGGATTGATCCTTGATAAGAAATTCTACTGTGGATACACCCAGGCACATAACAAGATGATTTGCTACAGAGACCGTGTTGTGTACAGTAGATAAATGAGACATGACTCCTCATATTTCCCCCCTTTGGCAAGACATTTCTCCGCCTGTGAGCACATTTGGACCGCTGCGTCAAAATTACAACCATGACTATCTTAATTGTGTCCGTGGGGAATCAAAGGAATTAAAGTATGGCTCAAGTTATGGCATTGCATAATGCTTTGCCACACAGCCATTTGCTGCAGCACACTGAGGGAGTGTATTGGCGTCCAGGCGGAATCAGTCCTCCCTGGGATGCAACTTTCTGTCCTGCTGTGTAGCATGCAGGTGAGTGAAATCTGGCTTAAGTAAGAAATAATGTACTGTTTATTATATAAAACTCACCAAATAAATAAATTTGTGGGCATGAAATACTTAAATGAGTTGAAATGACTTTTTAATTTTACCCACGTTTTATCTTAAAGAAAAAATAGCCCATTACAATGCAAAACAATCGGCCAAGTAACAAGACAAACATTGACGTCAGTTGCGTTTGTATGAAACAAAGTTCCTTTAAGGCAAATCATTTCACTCGGCAGCCATCTTTGAAACGCCTTTCGGGCAGCTATTTCAGTCATGCAAGTACAGCTCTATCTCTTTGAACGAGAAAATATCAAATTCTCCAAAGCTGTTCACCAAGTTTACAATTAAATTTCATATTTGAAATCACCAATGAAATCTGACTCATACATTTTCTTTCCAAATGATCAAATCATGACAAAAAAATGTATTTTTCAGGCAGTGCAGTCTTAAGGCCAATTCACACTGCACCGACAGACGCAGACTAATGGCGACAGTCACCAGATTGCAGCACTTCACATCTCAGACATTATAATTCCAATTCAGCATGTTCAGTTGGAGAAAACAAGCTCAGATAGATGCCAACAGACCTGACAAAACATGACAAAATGTCTGTTGCCGTCCGTCGGTGCGGTGTGACTTGGCCTCTAACCAGGCGACTCAGAACACTGACTGTTTCTTTAACAACTGGACCTACAGCTGCAGTGACGTGATGACTTTACCAATCGGAAATTGGCTCTTTTATTTAGAAGGCGGGACTTATTCTTCTAAATTGCGAGTTGCTCTTTCTCCGATTCATAGTAATATGAATGCACGGTGTCTTTGTATATCTAAAGTCTTTGTATGAAATAAGAGAAAGCAAGTCAATGAGACATCCATACAAGAGACATGAAAGTAGTACCCTTTTTTTTTTTGCATGTCTGTCCACTGGCACAGAGTGAGCGGAGTAGAGGGGGTGTTTTCCATTTATTCTTATAGGAGCTGAGGGGGATTGTGGGATTGACAGTACGTGTACACAGCTCCACTCAATGTCGCTCAAAATGCTACAACTCCTCCTCTTTGGGGTGTGTCTGTAGCGAGTGTGTTTGATAAATGTTTTTTCAGCATGTGGCCACTATATTTATCATATATACACACCATTACAATTGGAAAGATGCAAGCTTTGTATCTGAATTCCCAAGTCATGATAAAGTTGTCAGAAGGGGTTATGTGCAATCTAACTTCCGTATTCTGTAAAACAGATCATATCGCTTCCGGTTTAGGTCTTTTGTATGTGCTTCATGAAAAAATTACCTGTTTTATACAAGATAACTTAAAAGGAGTGAGCAAAGATGAGCATAACTGATGTCCCCCGCATATGCAAATGCTTCTTTCATTTTTCTTCTTCACACTAACGTTTAGATATTTAATAGAATAAAACACCTATAACAATGTGAACTAGGTAGTTTTACTAATTACCTTAAAAGTCCATAGATATGCCATCAGTTCATACTGGTGTTAACACTTTCTCTGACAAGTGGATGCAATGAGACCAGTTGTCCGGTTTGGTCATGTGACATTTGACATACCCTATTTAATCAACTTTTGTACGCTTGTCTTTTCACAATAAAAGTGTAACTGCAAATATCTCCTTGTTTGAATAATCTTTTTGACACTTCTCGGCTCCCACAGGAACTAATTAAAATACCTGCTCCGTTCCGCTCGCTCCATTTCAGCGTTAAGCGCATCATTAAAGTTAAAGTTGGGGATGAAACTGCGTTAGTCTTTTCTTTCCTATTGTGAAGTATATGTGGCTTCTTGAAAAAGCAAAAAGGGCAGGACTTGATTTTGTCCATCGGGAATTGATTTGATGGTTGGATCCTTGTCATTTGCTATTGCTGCGATCTCATGTGAGTGACAGGCTGTCCCGCCCTCACGGCAGTGTACATGTCATTAGAGAAGAGAAGAAAAGTCTTTTTTTAAGAGGGAGGGAAAGCTACTTTGATTACTTTCTGAGAATCACTGTTGATATTTGAAATCAACCCAAACAAACACACTCCTCCCTTCATTGCTCCGCCCCCAAAATGCATGAACACGCAATGCAAGAGTGGATGTCTCTTTATCATAGCAGAAGCGAAGCAAAACAAAGCTTTGCGAAAAATATAGTGAAGATGACGAACAAACAAAAAAATGAACATACAGTACACGAGTATATACAGTAAATACAATTTGGATGCTTTCACTGACTGGCTGAGTTAACAAAAGTGTATAAAAATTTTATTTTAGACATTTGAAAATAATGTGTGCACCATTCCGACTATAATGATTTATATACATGATGATTATGTGGGCCGTGTATTAAAAACGACCACAGATTAAACACATTCACTACAGACACAGGCACAGACACATCATAAACCAGAAGCTTTCTAGCGTTTGGAGCGACACTAAGTGGAGTTCTCTCGCTGCTGTGGACATACACCACGGTGTTGCCATGGATTGACCAATCAGAATCAAGTATTCCAGAGAGCTGTGTAATAATGGCTGACACATTCCAATACCCTTAGGCACATTTAAACACTACTGACAACCCAAACAACTTGTCTGAGGGTGATACTTAATTCTGGCAAACAACTCTCCTTCTGAACAATAAGTGTTGGTCCAGGACAGGCAGATTTACAAGGCGGTGTGGACAGTCAGGTCGAGGGCACCTCCAGCTAACCTCAGGGATGTTCTGCTCAGCAGGGTCCCGCAGCCAGCTCGAGGGGCTGTAAAAACCCCAGCTGAGAGGAGAGAAGTTATCGACGAGCCCACTACATTCCTCACTGTTCTCCAGCCAACATGAGCAGCCATGTCTACATCTAAGCTCTGTGCAAACAATGAAACTCCCTATATGAAATATGAAATACACTTAAGCATGTGTTCCACTCCAGTCAGAGCCTGAGCAAAATACTGCCAACAGCACTTTGATCAGGACACAATAAAAGACACGAGTCAGGTTTTTGAATTTTACAGTTAAGAGTACTAAAAGCTTATTTTTCTTTAACTGCAGACGTTTTATGTTTCTCTGATGGATTTGCCATTCAAAACTCTGCGTAGTAACAGATCTGTAAGTATTTTCAGATGTATAATCTACAAAAATATTTACTAAGAGATGAATTTTGTGTCTCATTAAGTCAGACATTCATTTAATGAATGAAGATAGCATTTACAAGAAGAGTACTATGTGTATTTTTGCACCAAATAATAATTTTTCTTTGATTTGAATCCATAAAGCCGAAGAGGAAAGCACGATCAAAAGGAATCTTCCATAAACCGGAACGTCTGGACGTCTGTTTTATCATTACAGTCAGCAAAGCAGTATTTCATCTCATCCTGATGGTTGATTCCTTGACCACCTTTGGGGTTATACTCATTAATCATGAAAAAGGGCCTGTTTTGATCTATCTTCACTTCTGTGGCAGCTTCACCAAAACTGATCTCACATGTAAGCAGTGCGTATCTATGCCAAAGACAACTGCAGCCATTATTAAACTGACACTCTCTGGACATTCCATGAACCTAGCCAGGATACCAACACACTCTCTGCTTTTTAATTGTATGCTTAGCACTATCCACAGAATGATAGTATAGTTAGTACATTTGGCAAAAAATCAGAGCAAGAACACTTCAGCCAGGGTGAAGTCTAAGTGGACTTGTTTTTCATCTGACGTGTTCGTGATAAATGATTTTATCCTTGCCAGAGGGTCAAGAGGAGGGATTCTGGCCTATAAACTTCTTAATATAATTTGTCCATTGTAAAGATAATTCAACTGTAGACAAATTGGCAAGATCCGACCGTACTTCACAGCCAGAGCGGGTTCCAGCCAATACCATCCCTGTCACGGACAGGAAACTCAAGGCGCCCTGTAATCAATATGCATTTCACATCTCAATGGAAGAACAAATTCCTTCCATGAAACAGTATCCGTTATATTAGCCACCATGGAGTAAAACAACAGAGGCAGAGACATCCATCAAAACCGGGCTGAAAGGGTTTCCTCATGCGTTATTCTCTTCTGTAAAACCCACGCCGGTTTGATATTAGCCCAAAGATGAGCTACACGCCCCGGCATAATCCCATGTCCAGATGTAAACATAACCTGAAACTCAAGCGCTGAAATATGCATTGCAATACTCAATGACACCAGAACCAGTCCAAGAACCACAGACACCCATGTTCAATCGGCAGACTCACAGCAGACCCTTCAAATGGAAGCAGATGTTGGACTTTTGAGGCATCGGTGACCTAAAGTGCTCCACTGGTAAACTAGTGCAACACACCCGCTTTGCTTCTCTTTTGCAGGATGTTCTTCATATTCCTCCATCCATCATAAAACCATTAAAGTGATATACAAGAAATCAAAGAAGATTCAGGTTGCATGGGCGATTAAAACCGCTGCCAGCTATCGGGGACATTCCACTGATTCCTGTTTAGTGGACAGATGGTAGAGATCTTGCGCTGTGTTTGTGCTTTCATTAAAATGATTGCAGACCAAAGCACAACTTGTAACACGTTCTAATTGAGCAACTGAATGTGACTCCTCATGACATCCACATTGCTCAGTTCAGTGTTCATTTGAAATATCTATCATGCACTGACTGAAAAGGAAAATCTTATGCATTTACAGTGTTTGATGCACTGCCAAGAGTTGTGAAACAAATTCCTTTCCTATCAGCAACTAACATGTGATGGAAAGAAATTCACATCAGTAACTCACAAACACACTGACTGTGAATTGTAATATTGATAGTAAGGTTATGAAGTAGAACTAAAGACCTTCAGTTTATAAAATGAAAAATGTGTACTCTTCAATGGTCAGTCATTTTAAAGAAACCTTTGTTTCATTGTTCTAATGTTGACAGGTTGAGTAGCCTATGTTTTATTGTGCGTCTAAAAACTACCAGGAGAAATTTTCATTTCAATAGAGCATTGGTGCCACCTAGTGATATCTTTCTATTTTGTATGACTTTAGACTTTTTTTTTTTTTTCAAATTATGACAAATATAAATGTGCATGGTCCATTTTAATCCAAGGCACTTTACTGTATTAAACTCAGAACATTTTTAACGTGGTGGCAATTAACTAATGTGAGGTTATCAAATCATAAAAAAACACGCCAAACTCAGACCTATATACTGTATCCACCAATAAAGCGTTTCAATTTCTTTTTATCGTGGGAATTTTGCACACTAACATTAGCATTAAACTGATTATCGATTGTGCGAAAGACATGCTCACGGTTTTATAGCTTGATATTTCATAGTTTTGCACTGTGCCAGCATTTGGTCAAAGAAATGAAAGGTAAACTGGTTCAATCTGAATCGAAACATGAAATTATTACCTCTCAGGAGCTAAAATGAACCTCCGTGGTTGCAGAAGATCTCCATAGTAACCACCACCTGAAGTGCAACCAGTGAAACGGAAAAAGAAATATTCTATTATAAGGCACAGTTTGATGTTCAAATCTTAGGCTGAGGATGCATTTGATACTTATGAAACAGTTATATATATTTATATGTATGTACACATACACATTCTACACAAGTGGCGCAAATTCAGGTATAAGGTTGATTTCCAAATGTATTCTATATTTGTATTGCTTTGTTTTTGCAATGTATAAATTTACTATGGCTACACTGAAATCTTTTTATGCATTTGCAGAATTTTAGAACATTTTAAACAATGCCCCAAAATTGGTTAATACTGAAACAATAGAAAATTTGCCCCAATCCGTACCATTTTTGCACTAAATGTCTGAAATAGGAATTTTGCTCAGTCAACCAATTCTGAAAAAAAAAAAAAAAAAAAAAAAAAATATATATATATATATATATATATATATATATATATATATGTCAAACCAACATTTATTCAGACACCCTAAACATTTCATTTATTATTAGTTTATTCACTATAGTTAAAAAAAATGGTAATAAAATATAACAAGATCTCAGAGTTAAACTGTGTTAGAAAAAATTAATCTTAATGGTGTCAGATAACACTTAAGCAAAACATGGCCAGGTCCAAGTGTCTGAATAATTTTGGTCCAAATTTTTTATCAGTTTTACTGGTAGTCCACTGTATGAAATTTTTTGGAGTATAATATGTCAGTTTACTTTATTTTGCTATCCTCACTTACATAAATGAACTATAGTGTCCTGCACCCACTAGTAAAAAAAAAAAATTCAAAAATGTCTGAATAATTTTTGGTTTGTGTATATATATATATATATATATATATATATATACATATAAAGATAAATTAATTTCATCTTTATTCACATTGGACCTCTGCATCTTAAAAAAAAAAAAAAAAAAAAAAAAAAAAAAAAAAAATGGTGCTCACACTGTGGTTAACTCCTACAGAAACGGTCCGAATAATGCTTGCTTTGCACGCAACACCATAAACCATATTGTCTCAAAGACATGCTGGCAATACAGTGGCTACCATGATTTAAGACTGATTTAATTTAGACAGCAAATGCAATTGATGCAAGATGGCTCTTCTGGACAGTCAAGTGAAAGGGCTGGAGTCTGGTCTATGTTTGAGTGGGTGTACGGACCATTATAATTCTTGCTCCCACGCAAAGGCGAGCAAATTACACACAAGCACTCAGAAATGGACACAACAAGCATCATAAAGTGCCAAACGCCTTCATTTTAGGTAATCCATTACTGCTCTGTTTATTGTCAGGATCACAACATGTTTGAGTTTAAAAATCTGCATTTAAACATGGTATAGGGAACAAAACATCATAACATGGGTTAGATTTTTATAGCTAGTAAGTACACTATATTTAAGTCATACTCAAAATGACACACTGAAGACTCCAAACCAAAAAAGCCTTTATTGTGTAGGCAGAGTATGAGAAGAACGCAGCTATTAGACTATTAAAATAACAATCACCCAGTCAAGACGTATTCACACACATCAAAATGTAACAGCAGACAGTTGGAAATTAACAATAACATAACAAAAGAAGTCTCTTCGAATTTAACAACATACATATAGTACAAGTTGAATCAGGAAACATTTTGTCCCCATGTACCAAAGTATAGAATTCTAAAAAGAACCAGCCAACCATTCACTGCACAAAGTGATCTTACAGTCTTTTAACTGCATCATCGATGTCTGACATTTGTTCCTTCAGCTGATTCCATTGCTCAGGATTCAATGAGATGCCTGAAGGTAATTCAATACAATTGACTGAACAAAAACTACTATGGCACAGTAATCAAATGAAAGAAATATTTTACCTGCATTTAAAGATGTCTGACTAAGATATAAGAGAAAAATAAATGGCTGCATAGTTACCTTTTTTTCCAGGCTTCATTTCACCAGCTTGGTCCATCCAGTACTCTCGAATGTCAATCAAAACCTTGCCTTTGAAATCCCTGACGCTGACGTATCTCAGCTTCCCAATCTGTCACATATCAGAACATGAATGAGCCACCAATGACAATTCATTTGAAGGACAGCTCTACAATCGATCATACTGAACTTTTGCTTTTTTACAGTCAAACGCTTTAGAATTAGACAATAAAACGTAGTAAAAATACTGGTTCCAATGCAAAATTACTTCAGAACCTTTATACATATTCTTTATGCAACCTTTATGTGTACAAACAAACCTCTTCCAGATGCTCAAACATGCTGCGTAACCAATGAGGTTCATTCTCGTGTGTTTTATGTGAGTTTTATGTTATTCTGCGTGTGTTTACATGTGAGTAAAAGCCTAAATTAAATCTGTTCAAAGATCTCAGATTTCATCAAAAAGATCTTAATTTGTGTTCCAAAGATGAATGAAAGTCTTACGAGTTTGAAACAACATGAGGGTGAGTAATTAATGACAGAATTTTCATTTTGGGGTGAACTACCCCTTTAAAATAGAGGATAAGCAACAGCTAAATATGTTAGCTAACTAGTCCATAGAAAAAGTAAACTTGCACTACAGATCAATAATACATAAATCGTTTTTCATTTTTGCTAGCACAACTTTTGTATTACACTGTTACTCGTAGATTAACTTAAGCTTTTACATGTCCATGTATTTATTTACTTGTAAAGTAGTTTTGTAGTAAGTGGGATAATGTATAGTCATCTGAAAATAAATACTAGTAGGGCAGTTCGGATCCCCACACAAATTATTGGTTAAAAAAACAAACAAACAAAAAAAACCAACACCACACTCAACCTGGAACATGTTATCATCACTGTTTCTGTCACTCTTAGCAGAGCCGCTCGGTTTGGAGGTCTCTCCGCTTTTCTGTTTTTTTGCAGGCTTCTCAGGAGCACTTGCCTTCTTTCTTTTGGCCTTTGGTGAGAATTAGTACACAAAAACAAACATATGAGCCAGTAGTGCCAGCAGCAGCACATTTAAGGTCTAAATTAGAGCTAAAAATCAATAAATATAGTTTCCAACTGCAAACGCTATATTAATTTTGCTGCATTCATGTAAATCAGTGTTCATACCTTTGTTTCTGTATCACTGTCTGAATCACTGCCAGAAGTAGAAGACAGCACTTCTTTAGTCTTAGGCATGCTGCTGAACAAAAACAAGAATCATTTTTATGCAAACTATTATTCAACACTACCCCCATAAGGCCACTTACGGAACCTAACAATAATCTTTAAAAAAAACATGGACATTTCTGTTGTGAAAATTACGTTCATAGGAATAGTCAGCTTTGTTTAAAAGCAATCTCAAAAGTATTATTTTTTATATCCTTATCCAGCAGTTACAAACATTTAAAGAATCGGTGGAAATTAATTCATTACACTATTCATTTTTGGTGTAAAAACATTCTTTTTACTACCTGCTACATAACAGAATTTAATGAAATTATCGTCTAATTATCCTTCGATCAAAATTTAACAAATGTTAAGAATATAAATGGTAAAAAAAAACAGGTTCTTTAATAATAATAATAGAAAATCATTAAATAACAACAAATGCCATATCTATATTAGAAACATGTCATCACAAGTGTCACACAATGTGGCTTCAAAGCAAAAAAAAAAAAAAAACTTTTAAGTGACTACTCAAAACAAATAGTTTATAACTCCAAATTATTTAAAATTTTTATTTAATAATAGTAATAATAATAATAGTAGTAGTTCACTTACTAACAATTATTAATCATTTTGTAATAGGTGAAAAAAGGTCAGACACTATAAACGGTTTCATCTTTAGATTTGTATTATCTTATAATTTTATCGAGACTTTCTCTGACCTGTAACCTAATTATGAGATTCCCTGATATTCCCAGGGTTTCCATTATTTCTGTGGGAATACTGGTTTCAGTACTTCATTAAACATTCAAAAAACGACCTGCAACACCTAACGTTAGCTCTAACGTGCTCCATATAGTCACGATTTTCAATGTTTTTTTTTATCCTAGCCTACTTGAATTTTGCATTGATTTGTAAAAGCTGCCAGCACTAGCTGCGCATCCCTTCTGCCGAACGCAGAGCACGAGAGGATTGTCATCTTGGTCGAAAAGATCCATAAAGCAAGTGAAAGAATTGAGGCTTCCCCGATCAATAATGATTTGCCTTCACATAGGGGGACGGGCGACTTTAAACTGCTTTGTTGGTTTGTTCAACCAAGCTAACTGATGTAGTTCAACACCGGCGAGGTATAACGGGCTGATCAAGGGCCTCTGCATCCCAAATCTGAGGTTGAAAAATAGGCCCTGAATGACACATGCCTATTATAAGCGTTTTTGTATGACTGGTCTTTATATGATTCTTCATGTTTGTGCGCTCATTTAACAAGTGAATGTCTAAAATTGACGGTTTACTATTCGCTTTAATATGAATTGAATAGGACTTACGTTTACGTTGTGCAGTGGGTTATAACAGTCAGTCACGCTTAGCGGCGGGAAGTCGAGGAATCGAGAACCAACCAAATGGCTAATAACGTCTCAGAGGGCATTGTGGGAAATGTAGTTTTTTTCTTTAATGACGGTACTGTGTCCGTTTGTAAACCACCTAGCAACTAATCTTTTGAGACAAGTAAACGAATCGTTAGATGATGGTGGAAAAATGACAAATCTGACAGCTCTTGACAACTCCTATGTTATTTGTGGGGAAACACTTACAATGCTTAAAGCTATGAAATTATATATTTATGGATAGCAGTATTTATTATAAATGATTTATCTGTGCACATTCTTTTTTTAATTCATATGCCCTTGTAATCTTTAAAAGTAACTTCCCCTCCCTCTTGCATTGGCATTTAGATATGTTCATAGTTTTCCAACTTGTAAAAGCATTCATGTCCTCGTAGAACTAGGAATGACTGCTGTACCACCTGACTGCTGCATATTCAAATTGGCTTTGATAGTGTTGCCATAGAAATGCATAATAAGTCACAAGGCCATGTAGCATGTCACTTGTTGTAATCATGGCAATTAAGACAGCCTGAATGCAGCATCTCTTCTCTGTTGACGTGTTTACTGGTGTGAGGGCGGGACTACCTGTCACTCACATGAAATCACAGCAATAGCAAACCACAATGATCCAATGAATTCCTGGTGGACAAAATCAATTCCCACCCTACATTTTTCTTGCTTGAGAAACCATTTCACTTGGATCAAAGTCCCTTTAAGACAAGTAATTTCACTCGGCGGCCATCTTTGAAACGCCTCTCGGGCGTTCAAGTGCAGCTCCTATCTCTTTGAATGGGGAAACATCAAATTCTCCAAAGCTGTTTGCCAAGCTTTCGATTAAATTTCATATTTGAAATCACCAATGAAATCTGACAACAACTGTCTCATAAATTTTGTTTCTAAACGTTTGAATCATGACAAAAAAATTAATTTTTCAGGCTGGATCAAGCTTATGCGCATGCACAGTCCTAAATGCGCCGGAGCTTCTAACGGCCACTGCAGTGACGTGATGACTTTACCAATTGGCGACTGGCTCTTATTTAGAAGGTGGGACTTATTCCGCCATATTGCGCGTTGCACTTCTAGATATAGAAATAGAGAGCGTTTGATAACAGCAGTCAGAAGAGAGAAAGATGTCATTTTTACTGTCACTCCAATATAGCTGCTGTATTAGAAACACCCTCACAGCAGTTTTTTGTAATTTGATGAAAAGGTAATATAATACTAAGTATAGTGTTATAAATGTACATACGTTTAAAAAAAACTTTGCAGGATTTACGATATTGATGACCGTTAAAACGCGTCATCACAGTCTGTGAAAAGGGTCTATAAGACAAAATACCAATGTAACCTGCAGAAACAAATAGCCTAAGTGAACACGTTTTTTAGTGAACAGATTCAAAAGAATCGAGTCATTAAGACTAATCAAAATAACAGTGTTAACAGTGTAAATAACAGTGTAAATAGTGCGTCTGCCTCTTTTTCCATGTCCCATTAAAAAATTAATTAATCTAAAATTAATACATTATGGGAAATTAATTTAAATTAACTCAGCATATTAAGTATTTCACATTTTGTTTTGTATATTTCATTTAGTTTGTTTCCTATCACTTCCGAATCAAAATTGTAGACAAAACTACAATTGTTGTGTGTTTTGGTTAACAAGTACTCAACGACCTTAAAACTGGATTTAAGAAAAACTACACTTCCCATCTCTCGCAACGTCCAACGCGCATGTGCGGTAAGCGCTATATCCTGGTACGACCTTCTCATATAAAAAGGCAGGGTTACGAGTCAGAGTTCGTTAGAGAATAGGAAACCAATGATTCCCATATGTCCAGTAGTCTCCTTCACCTATGGTAAGTAAAATTGGGGTTTTAAAAGCACATTGAGATATCAGTGTGCGTTTCAAGCAGGGAGAGGATGTGCTTGGGATCATGTTACGGTTGTGCGGGGATCGTCGGCTTTATGTCGTCGTAGTTTCCTGCGTGTTTTCTTCCTCCGCATGATACGGCTCTTCATCATGGTTGCCATTTCACACATTCGCTTACCTTCCACAAATCTGTCTTTTTTGTAGTGCCCAGCCGGCTTGGTGAAGATGCCAAAATGGCCACCGGCAACTACTTTGGATTTACCCATGGTGCTGCGGCCCAGTACAGGTAAGGGCCATGATGTTTAATGAGGATTGCGCTGATGGTGGTGGTACAGTAATGGTGGGATTTGGCCTCGCTGCCTTTGTTGCTGGATTTGGGTGGGGGTAGGAGAAGGAGGCGATTTTATACCTCGAGATAAACGGCTGGAGAGAAAATGATGCATTATCACATGCGTTAATATATACCTATGCATAAAAGCAACGTATTACTCACAATTATGCATGTTTAATTTTCTTTTGATGGGGAGAGGCGCTTCAATTTTGGTTATCGGGGGACAACATAGGGCAAAACTAATTACTGGATAAACTGCAAATAAGAGGTTAATACCGCTATATAATTTAAAGCCTTTTATTTGTAAATAAACATCCGACGTGGTGACCAGCAGGGGCACAATTTAAACCGGTGATCATAGTTTAACATAAATAAGTATTTTAATGTCTGTAAATTTTAGTTACAAATGTAACGTTTTGGTTTGAAACTAATGGCCGAGGTTCAGTAACTAAATCCTTGCTTACGCTAACTTCAGACTGGTTTGCCTCATGAACAGACACGACTCTTATCTTTGTGAATTTTTTTTTTATAAAGATATTAACAGTTGTGAACTCATTCTGGTATTAACGTGTTTGGATAAACTGAGAATTTAGCCCGAACAGCTCGAGCAGACTGCAGCTGTCATCTCTCCTCCAGCTCTGCACTAGAGCAGCTCTGCGCATGTCCGTCCAGCTCAATGCTCTTCTTTACTCTCAACGGTTTTTAAGATGGAAGCGCAAAAAGCTAATTTACATGGTCGCGCCACACTATTAAAAACTGATTTGACAACTTATCGTCGTTGGAAAATAACAAAAAATAAAATAAATCTAACCGAATAATTGACACAAAGTGTGTGTGTCGTTGAGAAGGGCGATGTCTTGCGCCTCAAGGACTCTTTGAATGTCACTCCTAATCCACTTTTTAAAGGGTTTAGTTGGCCTAATTTGACATTTTTTATTTTTTTTATTTTTTTAATAATCCTACTAATTGTCTTTGTGTGGCATGTATTTGAAAGAACGTGCCTCAATTTGTAAAAATAGCAGTGATATTTCTCATAAGCCTGATCATATTTCTGACCAGTTTTCCAAGGCCTTTCTGTGTTTGCTATTACATTGAGTGTGATGGGTTGACATTTTGGAAATGTTTGCAGTTTATACATGGATGGATAGTGGTTGGACTCAAGTTATTGATTAATTTAGCTCCTAGATTTTGGCCCAGTCTGCACCTTTTTAAATGGGTTTGAGATGTCTTTGGTGTGGCATGTTAAAGCTCAAGATTATGATTTCAGCTTTTATTCTGATTGATGATTAGAGTAAGAGAGAACTAGTATTCTGATTATTTATTATTATTATTTTTTTTCTCTGCCTTTTATGAAGAAAATGCTGCACTAAACCATTTAATCCATTACTGATTTGATTTTCTTCTTCTACATGCATGTTCTTTGTCAAGCCAATGGATTTGGTGCATAAAGTCCGGCAATCCAAAAAGACTATTATGAATTTCTCCAAGATAATGTTATGGAGCAATTTACATGTTAACATGAACGTCTCAAATGTATGGAAGGCCATTACTGTGCAATATCCTCTACAGTATTCTCTTCTCTTTCAGTTTAGTCAAATTACACCATAAAGTTTCTCTCTGCAATTATTTTTTTAAATAATGCATATGTGCATAATTAATCTATGCTTTTTAGATGGAGTGTAGCATCTCGTCAACTTTCCAAAAGTATTTTGTCAGCTACCCTTGTATCTCATAGATATTAAGTTTATATTAAATAATTGCAAATGCTTCTGTTCAGCACAGACATTGGTAATTTGGCAGACTATAAACAAGGGTAGCTGTCAGTGTTGTCATCTAAGACTCTGGTTCTCTCCTCTGCAGTCAGCAGCCGGCCGCTGGGGTAGCGTACACCCACCCCACTACAGTGGCCAGCTATACTGTGCATCAAGCACCAGTGGCGGCGCACACGGTGGCGGCAGCATATGCCCCTACAGCCGCCACGGTTGCTGTTGCTCGGCCTGCACCAGTCGCTGTAGCAGCTGCGGCTACTGCTGCTGCTTATGCAGGATACCAGCCAGCCCACGCTGCCACGGATTACGGGTATGCACAGAGACAGCCGGAGGTTCCCCCACCACCACCTCCTGTCACCTCGCAAAACTACCAGGTAAAGGAAAGGAGCAAACTTGCTTTTTACTTTTAGTTCTAGTAGACTACTGTTCAAAAGTTTATTGCCAGCAAGATTATCAACCACCCCTGATAGTTTTTTTTTTTTTTTTTTTTTTTAAATGATTTCACTTTTTTAACTTTAGTGTGTAATGTTGGTGTTGAAGCATAAACAACATGTGCATTGTTACGACGCTCAAAGTTCAAAGCAAAGGGAGATATTTACTTTTAAAGAAGTCTCTTTTTAAGGACTACAACAAATGGCTGATAGGGACTACAGCGAGCTTCTTCCCGGGTTTTTTTTTTTTAGTGTGCCATCACTAAAACCTTAAATTTACATAAACCACGCAACAAAGGGGCGAGGCCATGTTATTGCAATACAGTATGTAACACAAATGCAATAGCATGTCATTAAAAGCAAGATGACAACATAAGTTAAAACCATAATTAAACTAAACTGTTCCTGTTCATGCAGCATATATTCTCTGGCTCTGTAGGATCTTGCAGCAGTTCCTGCATGAACGATTTATAGATAATCATGACAGAATATGCTAATCAATGACTTTAAGATGGTTAACTCCACATCAGCTACATAAATTAAGCAACTAACCATTCTCAGACGTCCTGTTGCATTATACATGTTGTCACTTCTTCTTGAGTCTCTCCATTGTCCGACTCCGTTTTGAACATAAAAGGCTCAACAGTTTGACATTTTCTGTAATATGCATAATCAGAGCTGCTGACACAAGCTCTTGAAACTCTGCCTTCTTCTTGGGAGCAGCAGGTCATATGCATTTAAAGGGACACACAAAAATGAAACATTTTTTCTCGCCCTCAAAGTGACAATTTTAACATGCTATAAAATATAATCTGTGGGTTTTTGAGCTAAAACTTCACATACACACTGGGGACATCCAGAGACTTTTTACATCTTGTAAAAGTGGCATTTAATATTTTTATTCAGAATTGATGCATTAAATTGATCAAAATTGACAGTAGAAATTCTATTTTGAAAAATTGTTCTTTTGAACATTTGTATTCAAAGAATTCAGAAAGTGTTTTTTTTTTGTTTTGTTTTTTGTTTGTTTTTTAAACTGTATTTTTCCATGTCCCTTTACTGTTGCAGGACTCTTATTCATATGTGCGGTCCACAGCTCCGGCTGTAGCATATGACAGTAAACAATACTACCAGCAACCTGTGGCTACACCAGCTGTGGCTGCTGCAGCAGCCCAGCCACAACAAACTGTGGCCGAATCCTACTATCAGACAGGTACTAAGGACACATCTTGGCATTTAAATGGAGAGAGAAATTCTGTAATAACTGATCAGTGATTTTGCTAGTTCTGTTTTTACCTTTTGTACACCTTAATTCTCTCACGTGACAGTTTTTCCAAATGTGAAGGCCTTAGTGTTCCATAAAAGCATTAATTTATTTTATGTAATTTATTTTATTAAATGTGATTTTAATTAAATGCTATCTGAGGGCACAGAATGAAATTGGTAGTCATTGGCGGGTCACCCTTTAAATGATCTGTATTGTAAGATATCCTGTACAACTTTGTTTTTACTCCTCCCTCTAGCACCTAAAACTGGATACAGCCAAGGCGCCACTCCGTACACCCAGACCCAGCAAACGCGTCAGGTTACAACCATAAAGCCAGCCACTCCCAGCCCTGCCACCTCAACCTTCTCCATTTACCCTGTGTCCTCCGCTGTACAGCCAGTTGCAGCTGCGGCTGCCTCTGTAGTCCCATCGTACTCTCAGAGTCCCACCTACAGCACCAATGCAGTCACATATTCTGGTAAGAACATCACGCTTCTATTCCAAAACCCTTGTGGACTTTCTCAGTTGAATTCACAGAAGCCATCAATATTGTTGATCTGACATCATGAAATCTACACTGATCCCTGGAGATCCTTGGCTCTCGTTTAAAGGTTGAGTAGTTTAGCCGAATTCTTGATCAAAATTGAACCGAGTGAAGTAAAATGTTTTTCTAGTACACTAAAGTTTGAGCAGAATTACTTTTCATGCCACTTGCTCTTCAGTTATACTCCGCTTTGCTCCCCACACTCTGCCCGTATGTTTTAATACTGTATCAAACCCATGAACTTTTTATTGCTACCGTCATGCAGTTGAGCCACCGGATCTAGGTTTATAGATTTAAAGTTCAAAATTACAGCACAATCTTGTCAATTTCCAATTGTGCTGTGGCCAATAATTGCTCCACTTTGTATATTCAGGAACGTCATACTCTGGCTATGAAGCTGCAGTGTATTCGGCTGCCTCCTCCTACTATCAACAGCAGCAACAGCAGCAGAAACAGGCGGCCGTCGCTGCAGCAGCCACTGCCGCGTGGACTGGCAGCACTTTTACAAAGAAAGCTCCCTTCCAGAACAAAACACTCAAGCCTAAACAGCCCCCTAAACCACCACAGATACACTATTGTGATGTCTGCAAGATCAGTTGTGCTGGACCACAGGTATTTTATAATTAATGAATTAATTTATTGCTGTTTGAATTAATTTTCTTGCAGGTGTTAGGTTAATTTTTATTTATTTTATTTATTTATGCAAACCAAACAGCAGAGGTTTACTGTTAAAATGGAAAAAAATTATTCCTTAACATTAAGGTTTTTTTTATTATAATTATGACTTTTTACTGTACAATATTAATATTTTTCACAAATTTAAACCAAACTTTTTTTTTTTTTTACTGGTTGTTGTGAAGACTTTTCAGAAGAGTAACTGTATAGAAGATGATGATGATGATGATGATGATTTTTTTTATCAAATGAAATGGTACTGTTCTTGTAAATTAAACTTTCAGAGCAGCTCTGAAAATGAAGATCATGTGTTCATGTCCTCATATAGTGAGGTGGAAGACACTGAAAACACAATGAGCATGAGTGTGTAGTAGATGAAACCATGTCACATCCACACAGAGACGTGCAGAACATGCATACTTCATATTTAAATTTTGCACTTTAATATTCAGACATTAGTAGTCCATAATCGCAGTTTAAGTGTATAGTCCTACATGTGATATATTTTTCTGAAATTTGCCACCTTCTGTAACTTTCAACGTTATACTGTAAATTTCATTTTTAGTTGGAAATCATAGAGCCCTGCTGGGTGCCCAGAAACTATACAAATAAAGTGTTTATCTGATACTCATAACAAGCGGTCACATTAGCTTGCATGAATTGTGGCACCTATGTTTTATCGCCTACTTTTCAGACCTATAAGGAGCATCTGGAGGGTCAGAAACACAAAAAGAAAGAAGCCGCACTTAAAGTATCACAGAGCAGCAGTAGCAGCAGTGGAGGCGGGAGCTCTGCCCGCGGCACACAGAATCAGCTACGCTGTGAGCTCTGTGATGTCTCCTGCACTGGGGCTGATGCCTACGCCGCACACATCAGAGGAGCCAAACACCAGAAGGTACATGACTCACTTTCTGATCCCGGCACATTGTTTTTTCAGCCTGTTTTTGGCAGCACTGTTTTTGAATGCGTATGATTCTGGCTCTCCGTTGTAGAAAGGGCATCCTAGGAAATCTGTTAGAATATACTACCCAAAGTTGTTTGAAGGGGAATAAAGGTGCATTAGTACAAGCGCACTAGATTATGTCATGCCAAGTTGTAATAAGTTAGTCTTCATTGCACTGGATTCTTTAAAAAGTGTTCATTAAATTAGCCTAATATCTAATTGCATTCTGTTTCTATAGGTTGTAAAATTGCATACCAAACTGGGAAAGCCAATACCATCCACCGAGCCCAGTGTTGTTTCCCAGTCCTCCACCTCTAGTACAGCAGCTCCCAATAAGACTTCCAGCTCCAACATCAACAGCTCCACAAGCACATCGTCCAACCTCTCCGCTTCCTCTGTTTCTGCCTCTTACTTAAAATCTGGCAGCATGGTCAACAACATGGCTTCAGCTGCACAGGGCAAGAGTTCAGTGCCCAACAGTGTCTCTGTCAGCAGCAGCTCTGTCAAGAAGGTCAATACACCCAAGATCAACTTTGTTGGTATGTTTTGAACTATTATTTATTTATTTATTTTTCATTGACCGATCATATGTAAATTTTTTTTTTTTTTTTTTTTTTGTGTGTGAGATTTATTGAAATCATATATTTGGTTTGCATGGCCAAAACAGGTGGAAACAAATTACAAACCACTGCTGTTAAAAATGATGAATCCAAGATTGAGGCAGCTAAAACGGCACAGTCCACTGTGTCTGCACCACCGCCCGATGGAAAGAATGAAATACCTGACCCTCTGTCACCTCAGTCAGCACTTGCAGCCCTGCAGAGTGATGTTCAGCCCGTCGGACATGACTATGTTGAAGAGGTATCAGAAGAAAATTATGATGAGGAAAAGTTCCTATGTTGAAATGAAAATAATTTATGTAGCTAAGTGCATACAATAATGTGTTGTTGTTTTTTTTTTTTTTTGTTTGTTTTTTTTTTTAGGTTAGGAATGATGAAGGAAAGGTTATCCGGTTCCACTGCAAACTGTGTGAATGCAGTTTTAATGACCCAAATGCCAAAGAAATGCATTTGAAAGGAAGGAGACATCGACTGCAGTATAAGGTTAGTGGGTGATTAGTGGAATTAGTTTTCAGTGATTTCTTTCATGATTAATGCGAAAAAATCAAAATGGTTGTGACATGTCAGTGTAGCTGATTGTATTTTCACCACTGTAGAAAAAGGTGAACCCAGATCTCCAGGTGGAAGTGAAGCCTAGCATCCGAGCCAGGAAGATCCAAGAGGAAAAGATGAGAAAGCAGATGCAAAAGGAAGAGTACTGGAGAAGACGTGAAGAAGAGGAGCGCTGGAGGATGGAGATGAGGTGTGATTGCCCCCCCCCCCCCCCACTCCAATATGTCGGTAACTTTATTTGGCCATTTTGAGTAAGAGGTCCTAAATATGATTGTTTTCAGGCGCTATGAAGAGGACATGTATTGGCGGCGTATGGAGGAAGAGCACCACTGGGATGAAAGGCGCAGAATGCCTGATGGAGGTTATCCACAGGGTCCACCTGGACCACCTGGTCTTCTTGGAGTGAGGCCTGGGATGCCCATTCCTCAACCACAAGGACCAGTAGTAAGTCTTAAACTACTATGGAGATAAAATGTGCTGGATTTGCCAAAAATATGTGGCTTGTGATTTGAGGTACTAACTACCATTCAAAAGTTTGGTTCAGGTTTTTTTTTTTTTTTTTTTTAAATAACTTTTATTCAGCAAGGACACATTAAATGTATCAAGTGTAGGGCTGCCCCTAACTAAAGATTTTTCTAGTCTATGAGTAGTCCTTAATTTAAGCCATTAGTCACACATTTATGACATAATTATTATTATTTTTTTTTTTTTTAAATGTATACTGGGGAGAGAGGTGGCATCAGAAAAGTTTCAGGGCTGAGAAAGAATATTCTATGTAACATTGCTAACCTTGTTCTACATTACAGAGAAATCCTAAACCATAATCATGAACCTTTAAAATATAAATTAAGTGCTCAAGCGTGCCACATAAAGCTTGGTGCACTGCACCAGTAAAAGTAACGATTATGAATGTGTGAAACAAAGGAGACTGAACATTTTAATTAATAAACTCTTGTTTTTGGAGTCATTGTCTGCTCTGCTGTAAGGATGAATTTGATGACGCTCACTTGACTATTTCTGCAGTATAGTGGATGCGCCTATAGAGAGACATGTTAAACATGTTATGCAGCAACCATGGTACTAATTTAGCTTGCAAACTCTGCAATTGATATGTGCCTAATAATAGCGCAAATTTATCTAGGTTTACATTAGCTCCTTTATGTGGCTGCTTGCTCTAATGTCATTAGGATACTAGCATGTTTCAAATGATAAGCCATGTTTGAATTTGATGAATGATAGTTGAATGTTTGGATTTCCTGCCCAACATAATTGCCACATGGACCAGCTGTGTGAATGATCTGTCTGTCAGAATGTGACGCCTCCAATTCCTGTTTTTTTTTTTTTTTTTTTTTTTTTTTTTTTTTTTCCTTTCCTGCAACTAACCAGCTAGTTAAAATTGTCAACTAAGTCTCTTGTTGACTATTAAGGGGCAGCCATACAAAAGTGTTGGGCTCCTAGGTTCATACAATTACAAATAAATACTGTTCTGCTTGAATTTTCTACTCAAAGAATGCTAGAAAAAAAAAAAACTTCTTATCAATGTTGAAAATAGTTTGTCAAATAAGCAATGAGCACCAAATCAGCATTTTTAGAATGATTTCTGAAGGATCATGTGACCGTAGAAGTGTAGTTGGCTGCAAGTAAACAAGATATAGTAGGTTTTGATGGAAAGAATTGACTATGAAGGTCTACACAGATTTCTACAAATTTCTTTAGTGTTAGTAAAGGCATTTAAAGGACTGAACTGATAAGAGATTTTACTGAGCCCCAGACATGACATGCAGGAAAAATAGGCTAAATTGTGCGCACGATTTTAGTAAATTGAGGGAACGAATTAGTAAATCGTGCACACGATTTTAATTATTTTTTTTTTTTTCTTAAGATTTTGCTGCACAACAGGGGTTTTTTTTTTTTTTTCCCTTACTGGTCAAATGGCCCTTTCCCATCTCAAAGCAGGACATTCTTGCATGTCATCACAACTCTAGTTTATAACATCTAGTTTTTATTGCAGCCTCCACGTCGCCCTGATTCCTCAGATGATCGTTATGTGATGACCAAGCATGCAGCTATTTACCCATCTGAGGATGAGCTCCAGGCCATCCAGAAGATTGTGTCAATCACTGAGCGAGCACTTAAGCTTGTCTCTGACATCATTACTGACCAAGACACAAGTGCAAAGGGCAAAGAAGAGGACAAAGAAAAGAAAGAGCCTCCCAAAGACAGGTGAGAGGAGCGCTCTGTTTCTCAAAGCGGAGAGGGGGAAAAAAAGGCCAAAGCTATACATAACCTCTTGTGCATTGCAGGGTGCTGAAAGGAGTGATGCGAGTTGGCGTTCTCGCCAAGGGCCTGCTTCTGCGAGGAGACACGCATGTTAACTTGGTCCTCCTTTGTTCTGAGAAGCCGACCAAGAATCTGCTCACACGCATTGTGGAACATCTCCCCAAACAGCTCACGGTACTGGCTCAGTGCAGTGTAAACTGAAAAAATAGTTTTTCCCACATATTTTCCTTTGATTTTTACTAGCAATATTTATTTCAAATGCTTAAGGATGTGGAGTATCTGCACCATTTGTTACTGTGGGTCAAGGTTTGCCCAGTCTCAAATAGATGGTGGTGACTGTTTTCTGCTAACCCATGTGTTTTTCAGATGGTAACACCAGAGAAATATGAGGTAAAAGGCTCCATTCAAGAGGCTGCCATTATTCTTACCTCCTGCACTGAGCCCAAGATGCAGGTGACCATCACCCTTACCTCGCCCGTCATCCGAGAGGAGAACAGCCGGGATGGAGGTTGGAAAAGACGTTGCTCACATTAACCGACTACCTATCAGATTAATATTTTTATGCTGATTTTGACAACCTAAAGAGCCCATCTGTTGGCAGTGTGGAGATGGAACTAGATGTTAATACTGGCACAATTATGTTTGCACCTTTTGGATTGGGAGCATTTCATTTGAGATTTCATTTCATTTGAAAAAGATCTAGAATTGATAGTAGGACAAATTAAACCTGGTATGTCCTTGAGCTTGGCCGTACATAGGAAACGACATACAGTTTTCCTTTAAATGTTACACCATTGAGGTAAAGTGCCTCTTTCTCTCTTTATTTATACTTCAATTATTTCATTTGAAGTCTGTAATGTTACTGTAACAGGATTGAAGCCAGTTCATGTGGCTTTAAGTTGCTTTAGAGCCGAGTTCAACACTGCCAGGTTTTACCCTACCATCTCCGATGCCGGCAGTGGTGCTCCGGGTCCTCTCTCTGTAACACTTTTCCAGTGCTCTTGAAGCTCTCCCCAAAACAAGCATGATAAGTGTTTGCATTGTGTAAGTCTAGTTAGTCCCGGGTAAGATTCATTTTTGTTTCCTGTGTTCAAGGGGATTGTGTCCTATGCAAAAACATATTTTCTTTCCCACGGGGTCAAAGTTTGTTCAGGGGTAGTATTCTGTGCAAACAAAACTTAATTCCTGATTTAGTTCCTGAAGAGAAATGCTTGAGATGGGTCTTAGACCTTAGGAGTAGTTGGAATGCCTACCATGTCCCCACAGGAAACAAATCTTATTTTTGTCTGGTGGTGAAAATGTTCACCATTCTGAGGTCCCCTGTTCCAAAATGAAAGTGCTCCCCTGAGAGAAGCAATTGAATATAGAGCTCGATAAATGGCAAAATTTGGCATTCAAACAGTGTTACGTTAATTCTTCCTTCACATGGGAAAAAAAGGCATTAAGTGACATTTCCCCAAGTAGTAGAGTAACTGCACCAATAACCGGTTTATCTTTTATATCTTTACAGTAAAGAGTATTAGTTGGTAAGAAGTCGCTGAAATGGTGGAGTTTTAAATTCAGGCTTTGCGGCCATGCCACCATTCCTGTTTGGCTCCTTAGGGGAGTATCAGTCAGCTTTTGGGAAGAAAGCTTTGATAGAGGAATCTTTGGTTGGACCTGGGGTTTTACAGTCTTCAGTATACATTGAGATATGGGGGTTCTCTAAAGCCAATCATGACAGGTATGCATGCAGTGATGTCCTAATCCTCTTGCTGGGAGCTTCATATTTTCTTGCCAGCACGCAATGCTGCCTTCATGTATACAAAGCTTTAAGTCCAGCCCAAAGCCTCCTTGCATTTTCAGCAAATTGTCTCCCATCTGAGGCTACGTCTACCAGCTCCGGAAGGATTTTTGACCAAGGTCCCCCTCCTGAATACCTTCAAACACTTTGCCACACCTACCATTGCCATGTTACTGTAGTGGGTCACTACAAATACTCATCAGATGCTAACATTACACATCTCCCTTGATACCCCGTTTTACATCATCACAATTTACACATCGGGTACCATTTGCAGCCCATCATTATCTTTCCAATGTTTCTGGATCAGTACAGTGACTTATCAAAGGAGTTCTTAAAGTATTTTTCATAACATTAAATATCTCCAACTTTACTTATGTAGACACTGGAATCCACAATTTGTTGTTGCCCAGAGCAAAAGAAAAGGACTTTAGCCTCAACTGTTAAGTCATCTGTTTAAGCAACAAATGCAGGAATGGTACACTTCCCGAATGCATTCAAATTAGACCTGTGGTTTAAAATTCCTCATATGCAACATTTGATACTAAAACACTAGAGCAACCAATTTTTGGATTTTGGATAGTTTTCAGATTTTATTAGCATTAAAAAAAAAAAAAAAAAAAATTAATGCATCCTAAAGGTTATTTCTACTGTAAGGAATTAACAGGATGGTATGTAATTGGCAAAATGGCACAATTTGAAGAGTTTTCCCAATTAATGTTTATAAACCCATGTGATATGATGTAAAATTACATAAGATGGCTGTTGTACTTTTTGTGTGAATTTGTCTATAGCAGCAATTACGGATCGTGACGGTATGACTACTTCTGCTAGGCTAGTCCGCTATATTTTAGCATTTGAAACTAACGCATTGTCATTTCCAGCAATTTCAAATGGTGGATTGCAGAGCATTGATATGATGGCCATAACTGAAATGGTCTTTATCAAAAGAATTATATAGCTAGTTAATTATAAGTATCATGTTCACTATATGCAGAGTATGCAAAAAAAAAAAAAAAAAAAATGATAAAATGAGTACACTTCCAACTCTAATTATGAAATCCTACATCACTATACCACATTTTCTAGTGATTTCTCTTGTATCCCTAAAAAAGGCCTTTAATTCAAGACTCATCTGTCCCTATCCTGTTTCTTTCAGCACCACATCACAGACTAAATAGAAGTGCACCCAATGGCAAGTGTAGCTGATCCATAATGTTGTTGAAAAGATCTGAAAGATTCTGCATATGGGGTGAAATGTGAAATGCATATACAGGTTTCTTTCTTTTTTTTTTTTAATTTTTTTTTTTACACTTGGAAAGAGATTGGTGATCAGGAACAGACTGGTATGTGTGGCAATGTGTTCTTGGCAGTCTCTCTGACCTGGTCAAACACCCATTCCTCACCACCATTTGACAATTCGATCCATTTTTAGATGTAACCTCGAGTATGGTGAAAGACCCAGCGGACGTCTTGGACAGGCAAAAATGCCTTGACGCTCTGGCTGCCCTACGCCACGCTAAGTGGTTCCAGGTTCGGAACATCATTTTACTTTCTTCTTGTAGCCTTATGAGATGTATTCCTTTTTATGTTCATTTAAGTTGTTTAGTCTTTTTATTTTTAAATTTTAAACCTCAAAGTTGATTTTTGGGAGGAAAGTGATACAAGGATGCAGTATAAAATTTGGTGACTATGGTACTATATGTTTTTGTATATATGAGCTGATTTGATCCTAAAAAATTAAGCATCCTTGCATACATGTCATTTATTCGCAAGTCTTGTATTAAATACTTAGCATGTAAAATGATTCCATAAGGCTGCAGAATACCTTTTGCATAAAGTGTCATCGATAAGAGCTTTCATGTTGAGCGTTTGTTTTTTTTTTGTTTTTTGTGTTTTTCTTTATTTTTGTTAATGATTTCTTTTTTTTTTTTTTCTTGGGAATAGGGATTGAGAGGAAAGGAATATCTGATTAGTTTACTGTGTTGTTGCAATCTCCGCAAATACACAGGCAAAGTAAAGCAGATTTCCTTGACTGCTTCAGTTCCTATGCAACTACTCTTGCAAACTGATCTTTTGTAAAATGAAAGTATATGTTTGTGAAGTATTTGACAGTTGAGGTCAAGGTTTACAAGATTACAAGGGAGTCATTCCAAGGGAATCTTGCAAACTTTGAACTCTTGTACTAATGGTGAGGTAAAATACTGCTGGAAATGGCAGCTTTATTTATAAAAAAAAAAAAAAAAAAAAAAAGTCCAATTGGTCCAGCTGTTTTTAAACCAGTTAAAAGCTTCCATTGTGAACAGTAGTGTTGCACCTCTCTCTGAACTCTGCCATGTTGTATGTCTTTGCTCTTGTGCATTAACTAATCTTGACTTCACTGCACTGAAGGCTAGGGCTAATGGGCTCCAGTCATGTGTGATTGTCATTCGAATACTTCGTGACCTGTGTCAGCGAGTACCTACCTGGTCTGCCTTTCCTAGCTGGGTGAGTAAAGCCAGAAATACATGGTCATTAAATATTTGCATGTTTTTCTGTTCATAGTTACGCAGTGTTGGGGAGTAGACGCTTAAAAGTGTGGTCACATTTGTGAAATTTATGTGAAATATTTTGCAGGGAATAAAGGGTCCTTTTGTCTATTGTCGATTTAGTGTAACGAACAAAAGTCCCTTTTCAAACAAAGCAGCGCTGCGAATCCATGTGACCAACTTGAAGCAGTTACAAAATCTGCAGGGGGTATTCTTTTCACGCTAATGCGAAAATGACTAATTACTGTGGATTCATACTTGGATTTTAATTCGCTGAACAATGATAAACATGACCACACTTTAAAGGATTAGTTCACTTCAGAATTAAAATTTCCTGATCATTTACTCACCCCCATGTCATCCAAGATGTTCATGTTTTTCTTTCTTCAGTCGAAAAGAAATTAAGGTTTTTGAGGAAAACAAAACTTCAGTGGGGTACAACAGGTTGAAGGTCCAAATTGCAGTTTCAGTTCAGCTTCAAAGGAGACTAAACGATCCCAGATGAGGAATAAGGGTCTTATCTAGCGACATGATCAGTCTTTTTCTAAAAAATAAATAAATAAAATGTATAGACTTTTTAACCACAAATACTCGTCTTGCTCTGCAATGTGCCACGCATTACATAATCACTTTGGAAATGACTAATTGTTTCACTAGATAAGACCCAATTCCTTGTCCTCGTCCAATTCCTAGTCCTTTGAAGCTGCACTGAAACTGCAATTTGGACCTTTTGGAGTGGACCCGTTATACCCCAGTGAAGTCCACTATATAGAGAAATCCTGGAGTGTTTTCCTCAAAAACCTTTGTCTTTCTTCATTCGAAAAGAAATTAACATCTTGGATGACATGGGGGTTAGTAAATTCAGGAAGTTAATTCAGAACTGAATGCATCCTTTTACTTGATGGTAGCCATTTTAAAAAAATTGTGTTAATGCCAACTAATGTGCCTTACAAGCAACTTAGCATTTTGATATGCTATGCTGATCACTGGGAAAAACTACACCATGCTTAGATCTGCTGACTTGAGTAGATGCAAGTACAGTTCCTGTCTGTACTCAGGATGGCTTTCTAAGCTTGCTTTTTAGTAACAAAATCTTACAAATGTAGTAAGAGGCCTTTCCTACAACCACCATGTTGATTTTTGGATATTTTAGGGGATTGTTTCTCCCCCATTTCATTTCTTCCTTTATATTTTGATTGTCTTTAGGGAAGCTAATTTAAATAAGCTGCTGCGTAATGCCATTTTAAGTGTTTGATATTGTAAATTCTATTAAGTCACTGTTTACTTTTCCAAGGCTATGGAGTTGCTGGTGGAGAAGGCCATCAGCAGTGCCTCTGGACCAATGACCCCTGGAGATGCTCTGCGACGAGTCTTTGAATGTATTTCCTCAGGCATTCTGCTGTCTGGTAAGAGGGCACTCTGACTTCTGACTTCAGCTGTTGATCATCAGAAAACTACAGATATTATCAAATTTATGCATTCAGTGAATGTTCTTAATGGAATGCATTACTAAGTTATTTTAATTTACTGACAATTTAGTCACATTGTTGCATGAAAATTCAACATAAGAATCTGGTGCTTGGTGTCTTATATGCTTTTCCTTTGTAATGCAGGTGCTCCAGGATTGATAGACCCCTGTGAGAAGAATCCAACAGATACACTGGCTAGCATGGAAGAACAGCAGAGAGAGGACATAACGTCAAGCGCTCAGGTGAAGTACACAGTAACTACTCTGAAGAATTTGTGTCATGTACTTGACATGTCATACAGTGACTCCATTTAAAAAGGTTTCAAAATGTGATAATTATTGTATTAATATGCATGCAGTTTTTATGGTCTCGTATTAAACCAAAACTGTTCCGTGTACATTTACCTCTCGATTGTGTATTGACGGGCCACTTGCTCCACAGTTTGCCTTGAGGCTTCTGGCATTCCGTCAGATTCACAAGGTTCTGGGTATGGACCCCCTGCCCCAGATGAACTCTCGCTTCAACGTACGAAATAACCGCAAGAGGCGTCGCGATAACAGTGATGGCACTGATGGATTTGAAGCAGAAGGAAAGAAGGACAAGAAGGACTACGAGGGGTTCTGAACTGCACTGCACTACAGTACAACTAGCCCTGTTCTCCCTGCACCCGTTTCAAATTCTGTTCATTCCTGGAATATAAAATGTTATTTCTGTTGATCTCCGTGCATGCCGATTACTACTCATTAGAAATATTTTTAAGAACTGGTAAAGACCTAATTATGGCCACTTGGGGAAATTCCAGGCTTTATATCCTTGACACATAGACTCTAGTCCATCTCAGTTGTTTAGTCTGGTGTCTTGGCATAAAGATTTGAGATGTGCACATTCTAGAGAAGTTAAGCCTAAGTTCCATTTAGCACATTGGATGTAATCTTTCACCATCTTCAGATCTCTTGCGAGTTTCAGGCTAGGCGTTTCTAGAAGTCTGAGCTGTGTATTTATGTCAGTGTGCAACAGATTCTTTCTTTAAAGTCTATCTTATCCTTCCAGTTACACATGTAAAGTAACTTTGACAATGGCTTCCTTGGCTTTGCAATAAATTGCTTGGGTGTTTTCGTAATTTATTTTGTTTAGAGACATTCCTCTTAAAAACGCAAGATCAAAGATGATTGATTCGTGCGATGGGTTAGTCCTGTTGTAATGAATGTGGTGATATTGTCTGGACGTGGATTTATACAAGCATGTATTTTCCATTGCTAGTGCATTCTGAAGGCTGGGTTGGCTTTTAACCATTTGTAAATTTATGCCATTGGCTAACTAATACCCTTGAAACCTCTCTAGGACCTCATTCCTTCTATATGCTTGATGCAAGTGATGTAAAGCTGCAGTTGTCCCAAAGTTAGGCTGTAAGTGTGCTGATAGCTGTGCCTCTGTGGTGTAGCTCAATCGCATTTCTAAAGACACCAACCGTCTGAAATAAGACCTGGGCCAAATACCAGAAGTATCTACCAATTGTCTCGGTGAGTTTAATAAGGAATCTTGAGTTACCGGCCTGTTTCAGATTAGTTGTTCACACAAGGAAGTACTGTGATCATTTAGAGTATTTTAAGGTCAAAGACATTTTTTTTTTTTTTTTTTTTTTTCTTTTTTCTCCTATAGACCTTGTAATTGACCCAGGTCTGCCTGTGTTTTGTGTTCATAATATTGTAAACCCTAAATGTATCTTTAAATGTGATCATATAACTGTATGATCTCTAATATATGATCATTTAATAAGCCTGTATCTAATCTTGCAATAGTTCTTCAAAAACAAATGCCTGTATGGTTTTAAAGCACAGGAATTTTTTTTTTTTTTTTTTTTTTTTTTTTAATGTTTGTTTTTATGGATTTTGTTTTACTGGTTTGTAGATGCGTAGTTGCTTGCCCTTAATTTTGGTTTCTGGTTCAAGTTTGTTGAAATAACTATTGAGGATGATGGGAGGAACAAGTGAAATATCTGTGTTGTAACTGCAGATTGATGTAGACTTATCCTTTGATGCTTGTCATTCACTGTCAAGGTACTACTGCATTACAATGCTTATAATAAAGACGTTTCCGAATTACAACGATTGTTGTACTTTATGTTAAATATGTTTTGTTACTTCTAGATTGCCTCACAGTTGATTTATGCTAATGAGGAACTACTTTAGTCTGTGCACTGAGAAATTAAGTGCGATTGAGGAAAATCAGATGTGCAACCACAAAGCAAAAAAACAAAACAAAACAAAAACGGTGTAGATTTGAAGTATAAACACAAGCTCTTCTCTCTTCAGGGCGTAGGCTATTTTGAATACGACTGCTTATTAGTTCAGCAATGAGGAAGCGCATAAGATTGACAGCCGCATCATCCAATGAGCAGTAAGCGTCTTTCTCTTGACCAGAGTAGAAAATGGGCCGTTTGTCCATAAAGACCCAATGACGTCGAATGGGCGCGGTTTGCTGTCAGAGCAGGTTTTTCTTCCAACCAAAGGAAATCGCGCTTGAGAAAGGAGAGGTGGAGAGAGGGAGAGGAAAGTTGTGTTCGCACTCTCCCGGATTTCCACCTGACTGCTCGGGAAGCGGGATACAGGCAAAATGTTGAGTTTGGGGAGCGGAGGAGCAAAGTCTTCAAAACCGTCATTTGTGTCTTATGTTACACCCGAGGTAAGCGAAAGCTTTCAAGCAGTATTACACATACGTTGTTTTCAAAACAACCCGGAGACACTGGTTTTGACTAAAACGAGTTGAAACAGCGGACAGTCGTGCACTGGGCGAGGTTAGTGTGCCATGCTGAAGTTGACATTGTTGACTTGTTCTAAGTTTAGAGTCTAACAGGGAAAACTGAGTTTTGTGTGCGTTTCGTTCACATGGCAAAATGCATAAAAAAACAATGAATTTTCATTCAGTTACATCTCTAAGTTGACTGCCTTCGCACTGACGACTAAAATTCAGTTCTGTGGACTTTCAAAAAAAGTAAAAAAAAAAAAAAAAAAAAAAAAAAAGTCCTCAACATTACAATCCAGTCTGCTTAGAGGTTGGAATCCAGATTATTGAATGATTTTTGTATATTGACACGAGTCACGAGTGTCTTCACCTGCTTCTGGCATGTGATGTGTTTGAAGTCCATTCTTGGTTGACTTCAGAAAGCTGCAGTGTTGGTTAACGGGTGAGAACGAGCAGGGCGTCCTGTTAGAATACATATCATGGGTTGTGTCTTTATGGACAATAGAGTTCATATTCTTGTTTTTCATTCATGAAAGCATGATAGTAAGAATTGTTGCACCAATATACAAACAATAGAAAGGTAAACCACTTATTTGCATCCATTTTATTAGAGAGATTAGTAAATGTAAACATTATAAGATTATAAAATAATTCAGTATTAAAGGTGAAGACTAGTATAGTTCACTCAAAAAATAAAATCTTTGGAGTACAAAATGAGAAGATTGTTCATTTTGTGTAGCTCAAACTGTACAGCATGGTGCTTGCAACTCCAAGGTCATGGGTTCGATTCCTAGGGAATACCTGAACCGATTGAATTTGTACCTTGAATGCAGTGCAAGTCACTTTGGATAAAAAGCATCTGCAAAATGTAAAAGTTGTCAGTTTAGGCAAAATGACAGTTTCAGCCACTGTTAAATTTCATTGTTTTAAAAAAAAAAATTATTGTATTTTTTGCATAGTAAAATAAAACCTGTAGCTGTAGTTTACCTTTTTTGTCAAATCATTTTGTCAGATAAATACCTTAACCAAGTGTTTTGTTCTTCCCTAATATTTGAAATATTTTTTAAAAATAAATATATATATGTACCTCATATTTTAATGGTTTAACCTTACTAGGGTCAATAAATACATTACTTTTGGCCACTACTGTATGTTTGATGTGGTTAGTGCTACAATAGTCTTATTTAAGATGGTGCTCACTGTGGACTCATAAGCCCAAGTCATCAATGGTGTGCACTGCTGCATTTTTTCATTTGCCAAAAAATGTCATTATTACTTTTATTTCCACAGTTATAGCATTGATTTGTAGAGAGGGAGAAGTTATTATATTTCTTACTAGGTCAGTTACAAAAATAATACATTGAATCAGTGTTGGGGAAAGTTACTTTTAAAAGTAATGCATTACAGTTTACTCCCTGAAAAAGTAACTGATTGCGTTACTTAGTTACCTTTTACAATAAGTAATGTGTTATATTACTTTTGCGTTACTTAATCTCACCTGGGTTGGGCTTGCTTGTTTGTTTTTAATAAAAATAAAAAAGTTCTATTTTTGGCAAATGTAAAGGCCCTTTCGCACCAAAAGTGAAATGAATAAGCTTCAGGCTGATCACAAATGTGATGTTTATCTAAAGTCATTTTTAAAAGTCAGTTTATCTAAAGACATTGGTTAATAAAGTGAGATTATAAATACATAAAGTATAATTGTTTAATTTAATATATTATTGCAGGTTTGTGCACTATTCTGAGATTGCATTTCAATGTTTATCCATTTTGAGGAATACTCTGTTTTTGTGCAAGTGAGATGAGTCAGTGCTCACATTTAGTCTAGAACTGCAATAACCGTCATGTTTACACAGCGCATACAACACCTCTGCACTTTATTTCTCTTAACATGGGAACAGGAGGGCTGTCAGTCAATAAATGGGAAAACAAAGTTATATGCGTTACTTATTTGAAAAAGTAACTGAGATATTTTATTGTAAATTTATAAGTATTGCATTACTTTACTAGTTACTTGAAATAAGTAATCTGATTACGTAACTCAAATTACTTGTAATGCGTTACCCCCAACACTGTTGATGATCAAGCTTGTATCGTTTTATCAACTCCCTGTCATATAACTCCAATACATAATTTTTTTTTTTGGAAAGTGTGTGGTCTCCTCATCTCTGCTGGCATCTTGTTAATTCTAACAAGGTTAGGATACCTGTCCACCACTCTTAAATAATTTAGGAGCTAAGACCTAGTCTTAACATATAGAAACCTTTATGAAGCACACTTATTCTTAAGTCTAGGAATAAGACTAAAATTACATCATTCTTAGAACTGACACACATAAAATTTTGCTCTGAGCGGCTTTATACATATAGCCCCTGGTCTTATGTAAAGACTGAAGAGTTCAACTAATTCTCTTTCTGAAGATCAGAAACTGGGGCATGGTCAGATCTCACAGCGTTCTTCCCATTTTTGTTGGCTGGATATTAATGAAGACCTACTGTGATCATTTGTTTTTTTCTTGCAACATTTACATAAATGGCAAGAACATGTGTATTTAACGTCTCAGGTTTCAAAAACAAATTTTAAGAGAATGTTTTCACCCTGAGGAAGTCATTAGGGAAAGGAGTGTTCAAGATGCTTGCTGCTGTTTGTGAAGTTTTAACCAGATTTTTTCAGCTGGCCTCATGGTAGCCAGGATGTTTGATGGCTTCCTTTTCTTTATTTAGCCTATCCTGTTTGTTTTGACTGAACTTGTATAATTTTCACACATTGGCATTAATTTATTGATTTTAATTTAATTAAAACCTAATTTAAGTTTTAAAGTTGCAGATATATCACAGGGCTGCTGCTAAAATTCATGATACCAGAGACAAAATTATTATCGTGTGCTGATGTTGCTGAACAGTGCTGATGTTGTTCAGTTTTGACTCCGTTCTCATTATATTAGGTTACATTACTCATTTATGACTTTAATGTAATATTGTTAAAGGGATGGTTTACCCAAAAATGAAAATTCATCATTTACTCACCCTCATGTCATTCCAAAACGGTATGATTTTTTTTCTTCTGTAGAACATAAAAGAAGATATTTTTAGAAATGTCACAGTGTTGCTTTTTCATACTTATTGTATTCTTATACCTATGCTATGCAGCAGTTTGATTTTTCATTAAAGAGCAGATGTCCTGTGAAGGCATCTAGATTTCAGATGTTCACTTACTTAGCATCTGGAACTGTGTGAAATGTGACATGATGTATTTGGCATTATTTTGCAATATGGTACTTGTGAAAATGCCATTTAGTAAGATATTTTATTAGATAATCAATCAAGTTTACAGTTTATATTAGAATTCTATTGCTTCTGTCTTCTCTAGGAAATAAAATTGGAGAAAGACCTGCCAAAGAAAGAGAAACATCCTGATTTGCTACCAGGTAAATATGAAATCCCTCTCACAGTGTTCTGCTATCTCAGGTTTTTCTTTGTATTATTGTCAGTTAATCTAAAATGCTTTTTGTGTTGCTCTTTAATTCAGACTGTAACTTCTAGAGAGCTCATTTAATGTAATCAACCAAGTTTTGCAGATACAGAAAAATGGCTAATATACTAAAACACTGACAGCATTTCTTTAAACTTATACCATCAGCCTCTGTTATTGGCATTGTGTTTATGTCTGACATTATGATATTGTGTTAAAGTCTTGTTTGATTGACTGTCCACACTGTGTATTGCAACTGTGCTGATCTGATTTGTGTGTCCCGTGGCTCTTTTTCATTTTGTGGAATATCTGTGTTGGTTTTCATTGCAATGATGTTGCATTGGAAAGACTATGTCAAAAACAACATGGAGAGGTACTTTGCAATGTTGTGTCTTAGAATATAACAATGTGAAGCTGTATCGCTAGACTACTAACGAAGCAGCAACAGAAACGGAGGCCAGAATGAACAGCTTTATTCCATGCTACCGTTTCTGAATGAAAAATCAGATTTGGGCTGACTGTCTGAACATGGCTTATCTGACATGACTTTGCTAATCTGTTGCTTCTTAGGTGAAGTGGTGTTCTGTAGTGCCAACCCCATTCTCAAATACACTCAAGATGACCTCTCCCAGCGTGGCGTCTTTGGCACGTTGTTCTGCACCAATTTTCGTGTTACATTCATTAGTGATGATTCCAACCAGGAAGAGACGGTAAGGACACGTGACAGGACTGTAAAACCATTCAAACCCTACTGTTCTGACCCTATTTCATGAGAAAATGGAACTATTTTAAACATGGTAATTTCATATACAATTTGATTTGTATGAAAAAGTAAGAGGAAAAAAAGCATGGCCGTGAGAGTTTTCCTGTTCACAGTATCAGAAAATAATCAACACTGTATTCAGAAAACAAAATGGTCTTATGTAATGCTTATTCACACCTACTGAGTGAATAGCAGAATGCTATCACCTAAAGAACAATGTATAATTTCTAATTCAGGCCTACTGACCAAAGAACCACAGTGCTTTTTTAAAGATAGCATGTACTTCCTGTGTGTAGACTGCAGCGTTCTTGTACACAGTGTGGTTTGAAGAGAAGATAATATGTGATAGATATTTATTTAATGGTAATCTTAATGATAAATATGCTATTTATTAGATCAATTAAACATTTTTATTTAAAATCTATGCAGGTGAAGATTGGTGAGGTGCATTGCCTGTAGTAGCAGAGGGCATGACTAAATGTGTTAATATTTATATTTAAGTCATTATTGTTTTTATTTAGAATTGTGCTAAATGAACGCATTAAATTGGCAGCAGTAGTACTACTCCAAAACAGTTTCAGAGAGAACAGCCAGAGGAGAACTGGCCCCCCGACTAAGCCTGGTTTCTCCCAAGGCTTTTTTTTTTTTTTCTCCATTTTAACACAGAAGTCTATTTGCCACCTGTTTGCCATCTGATGTCACCTGTTGGAGTTTGGGTTCCTTGCCGCTGTCGCCTTTGGCTTGCTTAGTTGGGGACACTTGACATTTGATATTCAGCAGTGCTTTGATCTGCCGGCATTGACACTATTCTTTAAGAGCTGCTGTGCAGCCAAAATTATATACCAGTTATCAATGTAAAGCTGCTTTGACACAATCTGCATTGTAAAAAGCGCTATATAAATAAAGGTGACTTGACTTGACTTGAGAGATTGGGTAAATGACTGTGTACAGTAAGACTTTGTTGCTTCAAAAGCTTTATAGCCTAAATAAATTAAGCACTGCAGATCTTCTAATATTGTTTTCTGCTGTACGATACACACTTTTCCCTCATTTGTAAGTCAGGTTTGAATAAAAGTGCTACTAAATGAGCAAATAGAAAGAGTGTGAATACAATCTAACTTTGTTGAAACATTGCTTGCCAAACTGGGTGACCTTGCATGAGGAACTGTGCTGTGAGTACTCTCGCTTTAGCTGCCATTTCAGGAACTTGAGTGTCTGACTCACTGGCAGTGAAATTCTGGTGGGAAACCAGTGACTTACAGCAGGCTCAAATGGTCAGGTATTCATAACGTGCCAGGTATTTTTGTTTTTGGTTAGTTTTTTTTTGCTTTTCTGCATGTTGACTGGTGTATGAAGACGTAACTAATATATTCAGTAATCTTAAAAAGCTGCAAAACAATGCTGCTGGTCAGATGTTAGTGTTGGCTGGTATCAAGAAGTTTCATCGGCTACTTTCAGACGTATATTTGGAGGTGGCTAAACAAGAAGCAAAGCGTGTTTCACACTTGATTTCACAAATAAAATATTGTGTGAACATTTGATACAGCACACTGAACAAGGCAACAGCGTCAGCCTTTCCTGTTAGTTACTGTGTGCTGTATAAAAATGCACCTTTCACAGCCGACTGAGCATTTGTTAATCACTGTCTTTCGCAAGCCTTGTTTACTTTGGTACTATTGTCTGCTTTATGAAAGTACAATAAGAGACTATTGTGTCACTTACCTTTGTTTCAGTCCAAGACCTTTAAGAACAAACTCTATGGAGAAAATGACATTCCATTAATGTGTGTGGATCACATCTATGGTGGTAATAATCTTTTTTACTTTTTATAATTAATGAATCTCTATCTGTTCATGTCTAAAAAGGGAAAGTTTTTGGTTTGAATGTTTGAGTTCTGAGAAACATTTCTTTTCTTTTAAAGTTTATGATGAAAAAAGGAAACTGATAACAGGAAGCTTCGTGAAGAACAAATACCCGTCCAAAATGATCATTCACTGCAAAGATCTACGTGTCTTTCAGTTCTGTCTTACGTTCACCAAGGAGGAAGATACCAAAAAGGTAATTTGTTTAACATGAGGACTGAAATGTATGTACATTTTTAAAAGAGTTACACATCTCCTTGTGCATTTATTTATTTGTTTTGTCAGATCTTTCAGGGTATTGCTCACCATTGTTTGGAGGAGAAATCTCTGAAGTGCGTCTTTGCTTTTTCCTATGCTGGGACACCAAGCCCAGGTACAGATTTTAGCTCATGTTAGAGGTTTTCCTTGTGCTACTATTGTTACATTCCATAGTTTCACTTGTTGGTTAAATACAGCTGTTGTCTGAGTAGCAATAATCTGATAATCCACTAAGCACATGTAACCACTAATGCAACATGAGGGAAAACATCACCATGAGAAGTTCATGAAGTCACACTTATGCAGAACATGAACTTTGCACACGCCTGAAATGCAGACGTACATGCAGCACTGGATGTCTAGCACCAGCTGCTAAATTCTGATCATAGTCTATGCAACTGGAATTCAACAGATGGTTGCAAGAACAACAGCCAGACTCTCTTTATAGACATTATATGTTCCAAGTTATCTTTCTGGATTCTGTTTTATAAATATGTTTAAATATTTTTAGTAACTTCTTACAGTTGCTGCAGCCTCATCCTGTTATTATTCTCTTCAACAGCTGTTTTATCACTTAAAGCTGCAGTCCGTAACCTTTTTTTTTTGGGTTAAAAATTATCCAAAATCAGTTTTTGAGCAAGTACATAACCAGCCAGTGTTCAAAACGATCTCCTTACCTTAGCCCGATTCACAACAGTAAGCTTGTAATAATGTGTTTGTTTTTTTTAATTAAATTACAAAAAATGACCTGATATTTAATTTGCAGTAATTTGATGGAAAACAATGGCATTATTAATTTCTAACTCAAGCTTCTTAGAATATCCTAAGTCTTCATTTCCACAAAGCTCTTTTGTCTGCTAGCTAGCAAAGTTACTTCTTCTACAGCATTTATTTATCTTAGTCATTTAAACATTTACTAATACATTATTAAAATTAAATGTTGTATTTGTTAACATTAGTTAATGCACTGTGAACTAACATGAACGACTATTTTTATTAACTAACATTAACAAAGATTAATAAATACAGTAATTAATGTATTGCTCATTGTTAGTTCATTTTAGTTAATACATTAATGTTAACAAATGAGACTTTATTGTAAAGTACAGACTTTATTTGCAGAAATGCAGAGGAAACAGGAGACAATTATGTTTGACTCACCAGAGCACTGGACACAGGAAATGAAACGGACTAAAGCGAAATGTAGATTGGTCACAGAAAATGAGAACTTTGAACTCTCTCAAAGGTACTTCATGCTGTTGTTGTTGGCTGTGAAGTGTCTGCTAATGTGTTACTACTGTTTTTATTACAAGGTAATGAGATCTCTAGTCTATTATAGTCTTTATGTACTACTGACCTAGATTTTTGTAAGATCAATCCGACATTGTTTATATTTGGGTAGTTCAAAACTGCCGTAAATAGTCTTAGATCATGTAACTTATTTTAACCTGTTTTTTTTTTTTTTTTTTTTTTTTTTGTAGTTAAATAGTCCTGCAGTGAATATATGTGCATTTTCAAAAGAACAAATGTATTCTCTCAATTAATATAGGGTAAAAAAAAATGCATGCATCTAATATAATTGTAAAAGAATTAGCAAAACAGTTTTCAGTGATCTATAGCATGTCACGCATTAAAAATGTTAATGTGAAATAAATGTATCCACCAAAAACACTGCTCTGATGTTGTCTTTAGGTTACCGAAGTACTTCGTCATCCCAACAGCACTAGCGGATTTATTCAGCTATCAAGGGAAGGGATTACCAGTGAGTTAAGGATTTTAACTTAACAGGATATAAACATTTAAATAATTTTGTATAGTTGAATGTAATTGAAGTCAGATGCCTGTTATTTTCCTCTTTAGATCTGGTGTTGGTCTCATCACAGTGGTTGTGCTCTCTTCAAAGCGTCTTTCCCACTTATGACACAGGAAGACGGGGATTTCCAAAAACACTTGGACACGTAATGGATTACAGTTTTTGACTCTTATTTATCCTCTGAAATCAGCCAAACTGCTGTGATATCCTCATGGTTTTTTGTTCCCTGAGTTTATTTGTGTTTAGGTGCTGGCATTCAAGGGCACTGTTCTTTATCAAAGAACAACATGCCTTATCTAGTAGTGCTTATCAGCGTGAACCAATATAACCTTTTTGTGTTTCGGTCATGTAAAATGGTGTCCACAGCAAAAAAAAATGGTCATTTAACATGGTGTCCACAACAGCAAACAAGAAATAAAAATGAAGTATTGTCTTATTTTGACTGTCAATGGTACCTTCACATCGACAAATCAAGACTTTTTTTCTTCTGTTGCAGAATGATAAATGCAGTCGCACATAATTACCTTTACTCCGTAAAAACAGAGGACCTCTCAGAATCCCTTCCTACAATCCTTGACATTCAGCAGTCATATAACAAGTTCAAACAATTCTTTCTTATCGGTGAGTCACAGAATATACTGAAGTCTCTTTCACAAGAAAAAGTGAAAAAATCCTCAAATATTACATGAAAGGATGGGTATTTTGTTTGCAGTCATTTTGTGTAACTCACTTTCTTATTATTTGTCTCTTAGATAATTCAACCGATTTTTGGATGTCAGATATGAAATGGTTCTCTTCCCTTGAAAGCTCAGGATGGCTAGACATTATTAGGTCAGGTTACATAAAAAAAATAAATCCTAAATTGTGTGATTTACTAGTATTAGACTATGAAATTATTAACAAAATGTATTTAATGTCCTCAACAGACAGTGTCTCCAAAAAGCAGTAGAGGTGGTTGAATGTATTGATAAAGACAACACAAATGTCCTTATAACAGGTAAGTCAAGTGTGTTTCAACTATATTGTCTTATATTGTGATTTTAAAACATTGTTTTGATTGAATAATCTGGCATGTCAGGGATGGACCACCTGTTTGTTCAGAGGTTGTTAAAGTGTCTGAGAGAACTACAGTACCTCACCTTTAAAAATAAAGTACTTTTAAACCTTGATGGATCTATCTTTGACCTTGAGATTGTATCCCCTGATGTTTTATGTTGTTATTGATTGATTGCAGAGGAAGAAGGAACAGATCTGTGCTGTGTGATCTCCAGTCTGGCTCAGATAATGCTGGACCCTTATTACAGAACACTTACGGGTTTCCAGAGTCTGGTGCAGAAGGAGTGGGTGGCTGGTTGCCATGCCTTCCTGGATCGATGTAATCACCTCCATCAGAAAGACAAGGAGGTAATTATTGCATGCTCGTTCTTGCCTCTTGTTTCTTCATAGGCTTAGTGGAAAGTTACTGTTTTATTTTTCATATTTTCATTATTCATAACCTCTGTGTTTTTTTTTTTTTTTTTTTTTTCTGTAGAATGAATTACACATTTGTCACTTCAACCAATCTCCTGCACTAGTATCATGTTTTTTTGTTCCACTCTGCATTTTTTTTTTCTCATATAAAAAAAAAAAAATCACCTAAAGTCAATGCCCATTTATTTTCTTGTTTACTAAGTATCCATGTGATAAACGGGATAATATACAGTCAACCGGTCACTATTCGTAGATTTCAGTCATGTAATGTTGTACCTTTTAACATTTTTATTTATTGGTTTAAAAAGTAGAAAAATAGGCATTATTCATTAAATTATTTTTGGCAGAGGTGGTAAAATCGTTGGAAAACACTCTTATCAGAATAATGTCTGTGTATATTTTAGCTAAAGCTGTTATAAAGCAATATCTCATGTAGGGTTTTTTCTTTGTGTTTTATTTAATGACCACTAGGAGGTCCTCAAGGCACATATTTTCCTTGATTGGTTTTCCCTGAATAGGAACTGCTATTCAGTGCTAAGAGTGACGCACGTTCGTTGCGTCTTATTGTGAAATGAGAGTTCCATGTCTTTATTAAAATCAACACATTAAAGATTTATCTCTAATCCACCCGCAATTAATTGGAATGTTCTTTTTTATTACTTGGCCCGCCCGACCCGTGGATTATCCGCAGTAGCCGCGGATATAATTGCGACCCGCGCATCATCAAACGGTTCGAGAATGGCCGGAAACCCGTAAGAGAACCGTGTCGGTGGAAAGAGATCTGAGCATGTGACTGCCTGTCTGAGTTGTGTCGACAGCCGGAGGCGGCATGAAATTTGACAAAGATGGCCTCGTAATTCTCTATGCAGGAAAAACCCTGCAACATAGGCCTATATTTTATATATATATATTTTTTTAAATAAAAATACCCCTATAAATGTGTTCCAAATGACACTTATTTTTGAGCCCCACACTTTTCAGCACTCCAGAGCTCTAACATTGGATAGTTTGGACAAAACGAATAGAGTTATTTCTGAATTAAATGCAACACTTGAGTTCTAATATCAAACAATTAGTAGTCTTTGTTAGCTGTGTCTTGAATGGATGGTTCATGCAGTTTTAAACAGCGGAGTATGAACAGAGCTTGTAGTTTTGTATTAAATAATATAAATAAACACACGTACATGTAGCTAACATAGCCTATAAACATGTACATTATCACCTCGGTGATTACATTCACTGTCAATAATTCACCTTGACAACAATCCCTTACTGCATCAATGCACTTTAGCTATGTTTGTTCTTCGTTCTAATGTGTCAGGGGAATGTTCTGAAAACACTAATCAAAGTAATATAACTTCTGTTCTTTTCTTTTTAAAGAACGTCAAAAGATGCGCTTCAACCAATCTCCTGATCCTTCTGAACAAGCGTGAAAAATGACTAAAGCATGCTTGAATCAGAGCTCTGGCATGACTGTGCGCAGCGCGTTACTATACTGAGTTCTGATTGGTCAATCGCTGTTATTTATAGTTTGTAAATTATCATACAGAGAATTTTAAAATTTCGTTTCCATGATAACTTTTACATAATACATAACACTGGTAATCTAAAGGGGATGGTAAGGGGAGATGGTGGCTTTATAGAGGGGATGCTTTCTGTCATTTTTTTTCAAAAGGGGGATGCCATCCCCCCTCAAATCGAGCCCTGCTTATAGTACCTTAATGTACTAAAACAGTGATGTTAAAAGATCAAATTCAGTATGTACTTTATTGACAATGCATACTATATACAGATGAGCATATGAACTCAGAATATGAATGCAACACATTGAAAGTCTAAGAATTTTCTTTATAATGGTTTTCTATGGGGAACGCTTAAAAACTGCACATTGCATTTATATTCTGGGTTCATCCGCTTGCCTCTACGTAGTATGCATTTTAATATCACTGTCTTACTACATTAGTACTTATTACAAACCTGGTAAAAATAGCTGGCAGGCAATGGAGGAAAGCCCTGTTTTGCCCTTAAGGTGGCTAATCCTATTCAGCTTATTTTTGACATAAGAGCAGGCACGGGCATTTGTAATTTGATTGTGTCTGGCTTTCGGTGTCATTTGTTTCCAGTTATTTTAGCTGTATAAAAACAACCTGTTGTACAGCTTTATATTGCAAACTTTTAATTGTTATCATATTATTTTAAAGGCACAATACATAAGATTTTTAAATTAAAATATCCAAAAACCACTAGAACAGTGTTATATATTTTGTTGACTTGTGTACTTACATTAACCCAAATGTTTCCAACAATGTTTAAATCCAGAGAAATAAGCAATTTTAACCAGAACACGAAGCATGTCATTGCGTCGCCTGTCAATGACGTTATATCCATGTTACCTTCAATTTCCAGTTTTACTAATATCGATCTAGATTACGGCAAAGTCTCTCATAGCAGCCACCAAGCGAACGCACCGAGTAACGTTATAACTTAACTTTAAAGACACCCAAATGTATTTAGTTTGATTGTTTTAACCATGTAAAACAGCACTGTGTTACCCCACATATGCAACGAAAAGAGCGGAAGTGGCCGACTGCAGCAAAAGCATAATAAAAGCTCCACTGAACTCGAGACCGGTGTGTATCGCAGGTGTCCATAATATATTTAGCATTCGCTCCAGCGGCCTTGTCCCACTCCCACGGCTCTCAAGCCGTCCTGCTTCATTCTGCCGTAATGTTAGTAAAACATGAATACATTAGCTCATCCATAAACATGATTCCTGCGGAGTCCATCGGATTCCTTTCCATCTGCTGTTGGGTTGAAGACAACAACACCTATAATTCTACATTCATTCACAGTGTCGTCAAGCTATGCCTTTGTTTTGAATAAGCGGCCTCTAGTGGCAAAAATGTTGTGCGTTTTATTTCATTATGATAATCATAAGCACATCGGTTTATAGCGCAGATAGTTTTACAGTTTACGGCACTTTGTTATTCTTGTAGTGATTTGCCTATGGTCACTAATGAATTGGAATTCTCGCACATAAAAAAAAAAAAAAGTTCACTTCCGCGCTGCAAAATAAGGTGGATAAGGATGTGACGTCACATGAAAAATTTGAATTTCTAAATAAATCCCTTCAGAATGAGATCTCCCTACTAGAATTTTATTTGCGATCATCAATTGTTAATTTAATTATGAATGATTGATGATTTGTTCTCATCCTCATTGTCTTTTTATTTTGATTCCTGTTTCTCAATGCCTAGTGCCATTCTCCGGTCTTCCTCCTGTTCCTGGAATGCGTGTGGCAGCTTGTTCAGCAACACAGCCCGGCTTTCCAGTTCTCCGAGACTTACCTGACTGTTCTGTCCGACAGTGTTCACGTGCCAATCTTCAGCACCTTTCTGTTCAACTCTGCCCATCACAGAGAAAGTGTTATGAAGGTAGAACTGATGTATTTTATTTTTTTTAAGAACAATTTTGTTGAGATTAATGTTATTTTGATGTTGTGATTGCAGCTTAGAGTCAGTTTGCTACACTACTTTCCATTTTGAGCACTGCATTCACCATTCTGCTAGGAAGTACAGTGGCTAAAAAGAAAACAGTCAGCCCTCTGTAATGTCATTAGTCTACATGCACTCAGGAGTTAGTGGCCATTGCCTCCCTGACACAGTCGGCACGCCTCCTGCTGACTGCCTGTGCTTGATTGTCTTGGCAGGCCGAGTCACCACTTGCACAAAGCGGCCCATTGAGCTGCCCTACAGTGTGGGATTGGTCTGTGCAGTTTGACAGCAAGGCCCAGAATTTCTTCTTTAACCCACTGTATTCAGAGAAGGTGAAACATGAGAAGACTGCACGCAGAACTCACAAGCCCAAGGTGAGAGTATGAAATGCTTTACTATCTATTACCCATCTTAGGGCCTGTTTACAACTGATCATTTCATGTGTTTTTACTGATCGGATAGCCATCTGATTTGTTAAAATGGTTCCATTTACATTTGACCACATAAATGTGTCTCCGCAAAAAAAATCTAAATCCGATCTTCAGTTCCCGCACTATAAGCAAATTTCACAGAGTTCACATCAACAAAAGCAACATATATCAGCTGCATTTTATTTATCATCAGCTAATTTCAAGATCAAAAACCACAATAGGAGAGAGAGCACCATCAGCAATGGTAAGATTAGTCTCACTACATTTAATGAAGATGATTGTGTGTTACTTTCAATTTCATTTGCAGCAATTTGCACTTTGGCTTGCTGAAGAGATACTCGTTGCAGTAGCACTGCCATATCTAGCTATAACATTTTATATAGCCTATAACGTGCTCTCACACGTTTATTATTATTTTTATTTTAAAAGCACAATACATAAGGTTTTTAGATTAAAATATCCAAAAACCACTAGAACAGTGTTATATATTTTGTTGACTTGTGTACTTACATTATATAAGCAATAAGCAATTTTAACCAGGACATGGAGCATGTCATTGCGTCGCCTGTCAATGACGTTATATCCATGCTACGTTCGATTTCCAGTTTTACTAATATCGATCTAGATTACGGCAAAGTCTCTCATAGCAGCCACCAAGCGAACGCACAGAGTAACGTTATAACTTAACTTTAAAGACACCCAAATGTATTTAGTTTGATTGTTTTAACCATGTAAAACAGCACTGTGTTACCCCCACATATGCAACGAAAATAGCGGAAGTGGCCGACTGCAGCAAAAGCATAATAAAAGCTCCACTGAACTCGAGACCGGTGTGTATCGCAGGTGTCCATAATATATTTAGCATTCGCTCCAGCGGCCTTGTCCCACTCCCACGACTCTCAAGCTGTCCTGCTTCATTCTGCCATAATGTTAGTAAAACATGAATACATTAGCTCATCCATAAACATGATTCCTGCCTGAGTCCATCGGATTCCTTTCCATCTGCTGTTGGGTTGAAGACAACAACACCTATAATTCTACATTCATTCACAGTGTCGTCAAGCTACGCCTTTGTTTTGAATAAGCGGCCTCTAGCGGCAAAAATTGCATGTTGTGCCTTTTATTTCATTATGATAATCATAAGCACATCGGTTTATAGAGCAGATAGTTTTACAGTTTACGGCACATTTATTTTTTACCGTTCTGGAAGGAGTAAAATTAACATATGTGGTTTCAGCAACCAGATGCGTTTACACTTGTCCAGTTTCTTTTGGAATGCATCTCAAACAACCTTCTTTGAGCGATCGGATTTAAAGGGCACCTATTATACCCCTTTTCACAAGATGTAATATAAATCTCTGGTGTCCACAGAATGTGTCTGTGAAGTTTCAGCTCAAAATACCCCACAGATCATTTATTATAGCTTTTCAAATTTGCCCCTATTTGGGTGTGAGCAAAACAACACCTTTCCAGAAGAGGGCGGAGCTTTAACAGCTTGCGCTTCGGTTGCTCAACAACAACAAAGCTGGAGAATCTCAAGCAGCCAAAATGACGATTGTCAGTAACAGTGTTCAGCCTTACATTGTTACAACTTTTAGAATGCAACTGGACATTTCTGAATAGTTATTGGAAAAATTTGCTGGCCTTTGCAAATAAACTAAATAGCATTTTTAATGACTTGTCTTTAAAGAAAACGTACAGTTTTTCAAGACAATCACCTTTTACACTGCTCTTTACAAAGGTGTGGTTATAAAGTATATAAACAAGGTTTAAAATAGACTGAATAAATAATGAAATAAAATAATAAAATTGATTGAAATGGCGATTTCCTCAAAAATTAAAAAATAAACAGTGTAACACTACTTCTGGAGGATCACGAACAGTTGGTACAGATCCATCCATGAGTGCCTGCCTTGTATTGCCCCTCGTTCACAAAGCAGTGGAGTGAAATTATTTGCATAGACATAAATGAATATAGGTCGATTTTGGGGTGTATTACCTAAAATAAAACTAATCCACTGTGTCGTCAGTGGCTCAGATGTTGGGAGAAAATGAAGAGTCTTATGTTCAGTCTTGCATCCAAAAACAGAACACCAGGATTGCTTACGAGACCTTGTTGATGCTACTTCTGCTTGAGCGTGGAGAAAATGGCAGACAGTGTACAACTCGCTGAGGGCGGAAACTATTGTGTGATGTCACACTGCTCAGAGAATGAAAACGGCATGTCTAATGAGACTGCTTTGGTTTAATGGGGATTTAAAAAAAGGAGTGGGTGGATTTTTATTATTGTAGGATGGAAACAGTAAGTTAGAAACAGTGTTCATTTACTGCTAAATTGTAACATTTAGAAATGAGTTTAGCATGTACAGGATAATGATGCATCATTCAATATGTTATTTTAAAAGAAATAAATAGAAACAGTTGCACATTTCGGTTTTATAGCATTAAAAAAAACATCTGATATCATGTGAATCATAATGATAGATGTTTTGAAATTATTATTAAATATTTAAATATTCTATATTTGTTAATACATTTTTACAATAACTTTAATTATAGCATAATGACAGAAAAATCAACAGAATCTCACTTAGTGACATCTGAATTGCATTGTATAATCTGAATTATGTACAGACTTGTATTTTAAAATGTAAAATATTTTAAAAATGTAAAAACTATATTTAAATACTGAAATATCTTTAAATATTAAAAAAAAAATAGATAAGAATAGCAAGAAACTATGAATTTAGATCAAATGATGCCACTGAATTAGCCTACACTTTGATTAATAATAAAACATCTAAGCCATGGAATTATTCATTTTATATGAATTAATAGTTATTAAAGTCACCATGAAATCAAAATTGTCGATTCTTGTTGTTTATGGATTGTTGCAATGTTTATTATAAATGATTTAACCATGAAAAAAAACAAACAAGCATGTGAACACATAAAATTATCGCTTTTTTTATTGTTTGCAACACCCATTTTCTATGAGCCATTCCTTCGGACAAAAGAAAAGTTGGTCACAATTTTTTATTTCATGCTTAAAGGGATACTTAAAGGGATAGTTCACCCAAAAATGAAAATTTGATGTTTATCTGCTTACCCCCAGGGCATCTAAGATGTAGGTGACTTTGTTTCTTCAGTAGAACACAAATGATGATTTTTAACTCCAACCGTTGCAGTCTGTCAGTCGTATAATGCATGGCAATGATAACAAAATCTATGAGAGTAAAAAATACATGCACAGACAAATCCAAATTAAACCCTGCAACTCGTGATGACACATTGATGTCCTAAGACACGAAACAATCGGTTTGTGCGAGAAACCAAACAGTATTTATATAATTTTTTACCTCTAAAACACCACTATGTCCAACTGCCTTGAGCATCCGGTTGGTGAGGTCTGAACGCGCTCTGACAACGGAAGTGATCTCTCACACTATTGAAGTATAAGCGCGAGAGATCACTTCCGTCATCAGAACGCGTTTTCAGACCTCACCAACCGGATGCGTAAGGCAGTTGGACATCTTGGATGCCCTGGGGGTAAGCAGATAAACATCAAATTTTCATTTATGGGTGAACTATCCCTTTAAATAATAAAAACACTTAAATCTTCACTTTTATACCTTTTTCTTCCAAATAAAAACAATATTTGTTACCATACAAATCTATGAATTTCTATTCAGATGGAATAAATCTCCCAAATGCTGATGTTCAGATAAAAGGTCAAGCTTAAGAGCATAGCTATTCAGCAAATCTGTTGAGATTTAGTGACATCTATAGTCAAGAGGAAAATGAAATGTGAGGGGGGGCATCACCCAGTTTTGCCCTAATTTTGTGTCTTTGGCTTATTTTGTTTGTCTGACTTTTGTTCTTATTGAATAATATAATAGTTGAGTTTGTTTTGTGCATAAATTGTTTGCATACTAATATTTAAATTGTTTTTATTTTAAAATGTATAGCACCAAAGACAGTTATCCTTACCCAGCACAGCCTTCAAAACCCCACCCAAGAAAGGTTTCTTTAAGGATGAGACGGACAGCCTTAAAAAGATGCTACGAGTGAAGCGTATCAGTCGCTGGATGGGCTCTCCTGACTCCCCCGTGGCCGCCACCCGTGAGTTCTACGAGTCCTGGCAACAGCGTCCTCTGGACTATCACGGCCTCCTGCTCCCCTGTCTGGATGGACCGGCTGTCCGCGTCTGGATGCAGCGCTACCTGCGCTGGATACCTGAGGTGCACATCCTGGGCGGAGGCTCCATGGCCCTCATGACCAAGCTTATGGAACTTCTAAATCAGGTGCAGGATCTGAAGCGTGTGCTGGAACAGAGAGACGCATCACAAGCTGCTAAATTTGATCACCGTCCACACCTTCAAAACCGACTGTTCTCGTTCGGCACCTCAGGACGATTGTCATCCTCATTCCCCTTTGCTTACAGCCGCAACCGATCTTTCAAGCCCATCATTCCTACAGGTCTAATGCAAAGCCTTATGGTAACTGACAACCTAGCTAGTCAGGAGGATGAGGCCAGTTAGGTTGTTAGTTTGATTTAACAGGAAATCTGTCTTCACCCATATGTTAAATATTTGTCCATATATTATTAAATTATAATATTTTTCGGTAAATACAGGATTATATTGGCCTCGTCAGATCCAGATTAAAATCCTGATGATGGTGCTTAAAGTGCCTCTGGTGCTAAAGCGGGTCCTTTTGGAAATTAAAATAGGCTTTTGTCAAACCAAATGTGCCCTATTATATTGAAAAAACAATATGAGCCTTCAAACAGGATGTAAGCTCTTTTCTTTTAGTTTTTTTTTTTCTTTCACTTTTTTGCATTTTCCTCTTGCTCATCACAAAACAGGAAAAGGATACAGCCCTGAACTTCCAGCCTTTCCACAGTGTGCAGTGTTACATAAAATCTTTACCAAGTAACAATCCATGCAGTATTCCATTCCAGTGATCTATGGGTGAATGAATAAAAGTAATTTTATGAGTTAAAAATACATTTGACTTCCACACTTCTCTGACCCCTCACATATTATAACTTCTTATACATCCGTGCACTCAGCGGTCGGTCCGTACATCCCGCTGCAGTGCTTAAAAGTGGGCATTGTTCACTCCAGCATGTTTTAAGCTATTTATAGCAGTGAGATTTGTCTAAAAAAGGTTAGGCAATGAAAATAGTGTGGAGCCATCTACATGTATATTATTGTTACTGCTGCATTTAAAATCTATTGAAGATTATACTTACTATGGTCCAATGTGATTTCTTTCTTTGTTTTTTTGTTTTTTGTTTTTTTTTCTTTTTCAGAAGCCATGTCAACCTTTGGGGTATATAAATGTTTAATGTGTAAATTGGGGCTTATGTTTTGTTTTGTAAGAAAACAGGAAGTTGAGAACAATACATGAGATCAGCTGTCTATCACTGTGTGACTCTTATCTGTCCAATGACCAATGAACCTTTGATGCTGTAATTGGTAGTACATTGTGAGACATTTTTTAAAGGACACAAAGCTGAATATTAATATAATCAATTAATTTGTAACTCTAAGAACAGAATAATGGTGGAAACCATTGTTTTTATGATGACAAATGCATTAATCAAACATTGACATCACAAGATGTGAAAGTTTCAATCATCACTTACACAGCGAGATTCAACTGACCAATTTAAGAGTAAATTCACATAGTAGACTGCAAGCCTTTGGAAATATAACTTTTAAGGCATAAGCTAATCTCATACTGTATCTGCATTTGTGCACATTTTTCTTATTTTCCTTTCACTGGTGCCTGCAGAACTACTGCCACAAATCAACAGGCACTTCAGTTAAAAATTGTGTTGTTTGATGTCTGTTGCCCTTTTCTCCTCCACCCCATAGTCATTTTATTGTAATGAAACTTATGTAAGCATTGCACTGAGTTGTTATTTGTTAGCTAAGGTGTGGAGAAAGCAGTTTTTTTTTTTTTTTTTTTTTGTTAACTACCCTTTCATCCTTGTTTTGCACTACTGCTCCTTGCCAGTCAGTCACTGTTACTTGAACAGTCAGTCCGCTGTCAGTCTGATTCTGTTCACTTCAGCACTGTTCTTGTGTATGACAAGTGAAGGTGAGCTGGAGAAGAAACTTATTACTGTATAATTGATTTGTATTTTTCTGTAATCAACTTTAGAGTTCACATTATCAGAGTTTGGCTGTGAAATATGAAATATGTCAGATTGCTTTATTTTGGACAGTTTACTTCAAAATTATAATTTTCATGTGAAAGTAGCATTAAATACTTTTATATGTGCACATGGGAAATATGTAACTTGCTCTTTTTGTCCACAAAATATGATTGAAATAAAAGACTTGATCAATGCTTTGTGATCATGATCAGTGATTCTTGTGAAAAGTAACTTTTAAAGGTGCAATATGTAAGAATTTTGCAGTAAAATATCTAAAAACCACTAGGCCAGTGTTATATATTTTGTTCACTTGAGTACTTAAAATATCCCAAATGTTTCCAACTATTTGTAAATCGTGAGAAAATTGCAATTTTAACCAAGGCTCCGGGACGTGTGAGGAGTCGCCTGTCAATTGCGTCATACCCACGTTACCCTCGGTTTCCGAAAACTAATTATTGTTATATAGCTCACGTTTAGTCTTATTGTTCAAATCTAATTTTCTTGATTTTTTGCGAGTATCATGCTTTACCATGCCTCAGAGAAAAACACTATTTTGTGAAGTAGCTAACATGCAGCGTTGTTATTAGTAACAGTAACATCATACAATACGTTTTAAAATGAATTGCATGCCATTTATCAACACAAGCCATCCAGCATTTAATATGATATTCTAAAATCGATCTATCTTACTGCAGTGTGTCTCAAACAAGTGTCTCGCAACAGCCGCCGAGCGAACGCACCGAGTAACGTTATAACATCATTTTCAACACACTCAAATGTATCTAATATGATAAACAGAGCTGTGTTACCTCATACTCATGACTGGAAAAGCGGGTGCCGGCGACTGTGGCATAATAAAAGTTCCACTGCTTGTGAGGCGTGTTGCGCAATCGCTCCAGTGGCCTCGTTCAGCTCCCACAACACTCGGTCCTGCTCTGCTTCATACTACAGTAACATTAATAATCGCATCCATGAACATGATTTCTTCCTGAGTCCTATCCCTATTGTTTTCCACTGGCTGTTGAGGTGAAGACCACATTCCCCAAGATTACGCGCTCAACCTTGCCGTCATCAAGCTACGCCTTTGTTTTGAATAGGCCTCTAGCGACCTCTAGCGGACACATTTTTACATATTGCACCTTTAATGCAAATTTTTTTTTTCAGTAAATTTTTCAACAATCAATTTTTATGATTGTTATTCTGTGGTCTCTTGATTCTCTTGAAAGTGCACATTTATAAATATAGAAAAACAAAATAGGCTGGAAAGAAATGTACAGTACAACTTGGAAAGTCACCTAAAAAAAAAAATAAAGATTTTATTTAAATAAATACAAAATATTTAAATATATTATTAATGGAACCAGCTTAAGTCTGTCTCAAAACTACTGTGGTATCCATTGTTATTTTAGCGTCTTTGAGATACTATTAGTTTTTATTTAATATTCATATTTCTATATTTTTCCTTTTTCTTTCATTTTAAAGTTTTAGTTATTTTGAAGTGTTTTTGTCTTTTTTTAAAAAACTATATATTTTTAAAAAATTTATATTTTTAAAAAATATATATTTCTATATAGTCTTAATTTTTATTTTTAGTTATTTTTACTACAAGTTAAAATAAATGATAATGAGAAATGTTGCCTTGGTACCTAGCTGAAATTAAAAATAACAATAATAATCTTTATTTCAATTCACGTTTTTATTTTAAGTAACGAAAATGTTTTTAACATGTTTTAGTAAACGATAATAACTCTGGTGCTACCTAACTGAAACTGCTGTCTCTATCCACCTCAGATACAACCTGAGTGTTGAGATGCCACATCCACTGCTGTACTCGTCACGGCTGGTCGCCATATTAAACCTGACGGAATCAGCAACGGTCCGACCGCGGTAGGGATCGCGAGGGGCCCCTCTCTCCCATACAAATCCCGAATTACACCTTAATTCCCCTTATTCACCCCGGAAATCATTTATGCATTGGACTGAATAATCCAGTCTGTTCTCAGACAGGAGTCTGGGAAGGAGGTTTTGTTTTAGTGTGTTTGAGAGATGAGTACTTTGACCCAGCGGAGCTCCGGCCTGGTGCAAAGGCGCACCGAGGCTTCGCGCAGCGCTGCAGCCGCAGACAGAGAGCGCGGATCCGGCGACGAGGACTACGAGCCCCGCCGTGGAGACGAGCAGGACGACGACGACAGCGGCGATGCCAAGGAAACCAGACTGACCCTGATGGAGGAAGTACTGCTGCTGGGCTTGAAAGACCGAGAGGTTGTTGTTGTTGTTTTGCTTTATTTTTTAGTAACGTTAGTTGTCTTTTGTCGATGTTGTTGTCACTCATCATCGCTTACCACGATCGCGTGTTTCATAGTTGATATTTGAGCTCTTTTAAGAAAGATGCAGATGGAATCCTTTTTCTTTAAAAAAAAAAAAATGGGTGACGTTTTGAGTCAAAAGCAAACAACATTATTGCTGTGATGCAATGTAGCATTTAGCTTGTCTTGCGCTGCAGTTACAAGTTCTCTTTCCCATCAGACTGTAGTAACAAATCGACATTGCGTTAAGAATATAGTTTAAATAACAGAGTAATGCATTTAGCTGTCTAATACTACAATTAAAATCATTTTTTTACTATAGCATATGGAAACCAGTGTGATAGTTCACATTAAGCTCAATATGACCATTTCAGATACAGTTTTTCTCTAAGAAACTGAAATTTGAAACTGTTGTATGTCTTGCAAGATCTATAGTATAGATTAATGAAAAATGCCTTAATCACCCCCTGAGATCCTTGTCCTTGTCACTAGTCACTCACATGTACACATTCTTACAAAGCATGTAAATCCAGATACACTTGAAACATCTCACAAGAAGTGTTTTGGAACACATCCAAAGTTTATTTTTTTATAGTTTGCCTTTTGATGCTGATCCGAAACACACTGAAACTTCTACTAATGAGTTGACATGAATCAACTTGGTTTAATAAGGAAAACATCCAAAATGTTTTGATAACCATTGTTGTAAGTTCCATTAAATCATTGGATTGGACTGACCTATTTACTAAAAAAAAAAAAAGTTTATTTAAGTTTATAATTTAAAAGTTTATTTTAAATTAATAACTTGAAATCACTCGCTGAGTTAAACATCCAATGCCTTCTGTTTCATTTGCTTTTAGTTGTAGGCAAGTATACAGTCTGTAATGTACAGTATTCAGTAAGTTGTAAGCTAGTATTCCATAACCATCCACTGGGAGGGAGGTCACCAACATGGAGGATCTGTTTGAAAAGTGAAGGAAACTGATCATTATCTCCCCAAAACGATGTAGAACTTTCTAAATGTGTTTTATTGCTTGTTACACTTCTAGATACCATAATAGTAGAGCACTCCACTTTAAGAGGGAAGGTCATAATTAAAATTTTGTTTAAAATTTGGGGGATCAACTAATATGACTGTCCTCAATAAAGGGAAAGAGGCAAAGCACTTAAAATTAGACAGTTTGATGTATTGACCGACCCTTAATTAAGGTTTATAGTAGGTAGTGAATTGCACCTACCTCATTGTCTGGCCTTTGTAGTTAGATTGTGGGTGAGCAGGCATTTGACAGGGCAGTGTTCCTCAAGACGCCTCTCTTTACAGCTCATTCATGTCAAATTACTGCCTGCCTTCATTTATGCTCTCAACAACAATGGCTTTTGAGTACTATTAAAAATGAATTGTAGCTTTCAGAAAAATGGCCAGTGTTTTACTCAGGCAGTATGTCTTGGATCCTGTTGCTTTGTCCACTAACCTCAAACAGCGGGTTTCTGGTTGTGTTTTGCGTGTCTGATATAAGGTTTTGGAGTTTTAAGTGTTTGTTTGATCAATGGTTACTTTCATGACAGATTTCGAGAGACAATAAATTTGTAGAACACTGCAATTAAATTGAAACATTTTTTCACTTGGCCTCTCAAACCTGGAATCATTGTGTCATGTTTTTCCACAGCAGAGATTTCTAACGTATTGACTTATAGATGGATAAAGTTTCTTTCCCTGTTGTCATGTTTAGATGTTTATGGTCGGTTCAGCATCTTACATTTATCCTATAAGTGTCACTCTGCTGTACATTTTGTTCAGTATGTCAGTTTCACAAGTCTTCCTGTTTTTTTTTAAACAGTGTACTGTTTTGCGCAATAACAATACTGAAGATCTTTAATCCGGAAGGTGCATTCATGTCGCTTGTTCACAAAGCTTTCATGGGTTTTACATTACTGCAATTTTCAGTCATCAAATATCATGTCAAGGCTTCAATAAGATTTGCTTATCTGTATGGAAAGTAGCAGAAAGGATAAATGGATTAACATAACATGTTCCAGGTCTACAGTTTGCTCATGCTTATGGTTGGCACCAAATGTGTAAGTTCAAACATTGTCAAAAACACTTTAAAGTGCAGATATTTTGGCTATTGGTTCTGTTGCTTGATTTTAGGAGAATCTCACAGAACCTGTCAGAAACATGTCTGGGTCATATTTCACCCCAAAATTAAAAGAGAGAAAATAAATTAAATCTGTTTTTGGACCTTTGAGATTATTGTATCATGTTTAATTGTCATGAAAGAAATGTCACATTACTGTTATTGCATTACACTAATGCATTTTAGTAATGTGAATTTGGAGGAGAAATGTGTTTGACATGAATATAACATCACAATGAAGAATCTTAAAGGTAGGCAATGTTTTTCATAGACACTTTGTTATACTGGTTGAAACTGATAGCAATCAATAATTTAAGTGCTCTAAATATTAAAAAAGAAATGTGCATATATCTTCTGTGGAAGTCTCAGGACCAAAAAATGTTTGTCCAATCATTGCATTCGGTCTGACTGAACAACAGGCTTAAGCTGATTTCACACCTTGTCGTAATTAAGAGTAGAGATGCACCGGTCGACCGGCCATAAATCGGAACAGGATGGTTTTTACTCCAAACAAACAAACAAACAAACCGTTTTTTATTATTTTAGCCGCTCTCTGTTCTGGACTTGTACATAAACTGCATTGCAATCTTTTCCCAAAAAGTATTGTGGAAATATTACGAAGTCTGTAAGCAGGAGCTTAACATAGGCCAGAGACGGGACATGCTGAAAACGGTTGCAAAGAAGAGAACACAGATGCCAGCAGAGCAAATACTGTACTGGGCACAACAGGCTCAGTGTTTGCAATGCTCAAAATATAGGAAGAAAAATATAAATTTGAAATGGGGGTGGGGTGAACGTATATCTGAAGGAAACTGACTATCTTCAGAAAAGTTTCAATGGCATTTAATTTTCCTCTTACCTCCGTATAAGTGTTTATAAACGCAGCACTACTTTGTGTACAGCAGTACCCAAAGAAACTGCCGTTGTTCCATAAGCGAAACATGATCGGTGCATCACTAATTAAGAGATGGCAACCCATGACGTTCTACTCGGAGCTGTTTACGTCCTTGGACTCGGAGTCTGCAGCAGTCTGGTGGTACGAATCAGAGCTCTAAGTCGTTTACATTCATTATTATTGTAATGTTATGTGCTTTGAAACACGATGTAATTTAACTGCATCTCTCATGATGCTTTGCAGACTCTGAGGTGCGTATTCATGTGTTTTGGAGGAGGCGTGGCTTTGGTGAGCGCTCTGAAGGGAGGGTGGGATCTCATGCTTTTAAAACTAGCTTGCTATTGCTAGGCCTGTCACGATAACTACTTTTTGTTGTGCGATATATTGCCCCAGAAATAATTGCGATGCAATATTATTGTCATTTTAAGACCATTTTATCCCACTGAATATATAATCATAATATAACAGCATAATAAAGTAGGCCTACACTCTTTCAAATGACATTGAACTTAACTCTTAAGAATATTTAGATACTGGAATTGAAGCGTCAAAAAAATAATGATGAATAAATAATAAATACACCTTTGCTAACAAATACTGCAAAATAATAAGTAGGAAAAAAGAACACTTGCAAATGCACAAAAGACACTTATATGGAGATTTTTTTCATCTACAGGTTTTTCACTGACCTTATTTTCTCAGTAAAGTAAGGGTGCACGCTTTTGTCAGATGTCCATATGAACAAAGACACAGATTTAGCAGTCATGTATGGCCTGTTGAGGTATCTGTTGTTCTAGATGCGTGTTTGAAAAACTTCTTTTAAAGAAGTGCCGTGTCATGCATGAGATGCTGCGAAATACGCGAGTGCAACAGTCAAACAAACACGTTTCCATGGAAAAACGGCGCAGTGGAATGCAAAAACGCGTTCTCTATGAAAACAAACTAGACACTCGCGACTGCCGCGTCCTGTGTGAAACTAGCTGTGAGCGTGCACCATTTCACGCTGTCATGTTTATATTTGCACCAGTGGATTGCGGAAACTGAGTGCATTTGTACTTATTCTTCCAAACTGTCTGTAGTTGTCAGGAAAACACTATAACAACTTGAATGGTGCATTTTTCCGCCTGTCGATATCAGCTCTGTGTATGAAGGAGCTGAGCCCCGCTTTCGCCTCGGAGAGATGACAGAGGCAGTACAATCGGCAAAATGTCGGTGACATTTATTTTTGTGTAAACATAATGGGCATTATATCGCGTCACCAAAAATTATCGAGGTCATGTCCATATATCGTGCGATATATCGACTATCACAACAGGCCTAGCTATTGCTAGCCTCTCTGAAATTGCCTATCCTACCTTTAATGTGTCCTTGTAACTCATTACTTGTATTTACTATAGTAGTAAAGAGCAGTTAAAACTAATTCAAACCCTAACCTTAAACCTTTAGTATTTCCATATTGTTACAGTACCTTTTGTGTAAAAGACACATTAAAATTAAGTGTGACCATTGTTTGTCTTTCTTTTGAGTCTGGGGTGAAATATCATAAGATAACATTAAAATAAGCACTGGTCAACTGTGACGTGGCTCAGGAGTAAATAAAGGCCTCTATTTTGCATGTGGTTAATCTCCTCCAACAGTTGTGGAAATACAGCTGCCTTTGCCTACCGAGCCATTATCATGACTGTCTGCTTGTGTGTCAGCTCTTACTCTGGTTTTATGTTGTTGTAGAGCACATCTAGTGTACTCACAGGACAGAGGACTTACACAAGAAAAGTCAACAAGAAAATCATGACAGACCATCTGTGAGCTTGAATGCTGTCTTTAAAAGTAGCAGTGTTGTCATATGAATTCATTTTAATATCTTATTAACCTGTCACAGCAAAAGCAAAAGACAGCAATCCAATTTCCAGTGGACAAAATCAAGCCCTGTGCTACTTTTTTTTTTTTTCGTACTATAGTTTCACTCCTCAGATATACATTGGGAAGAAAAGAATCCAATTCTTTACTGTCACTTTTCATCTATTTAATGCATCCTCCTTGCTGAATGAAAGTATTAATTTCTTTAAGATTATAAAAAAAATCGTACTGATCCTAAACTTTTGAATGGTAGAGTAGATCTTTAAAGTATAAAGTAGTTCTTAATATGATGTATTTTTTAATAAACCCAGCATAATTGCAGCTGAACTTGATCCTCATGCACTATTGTTGTATGAAAATGCAGCTTTGACATTTGATGATTCTTATTATGTTCCACTAAAAAAAAAAACCATGAGATTCAAGCCATGTGGGTGTGTTGTGATTACATCATTTTTAGTCTGAAGCAAATTATCTGTAGAAATTGAATAAATTTACACAAAAATTAGATTTGTTTTAAATTATTCAAAATGATTTATTTGATTATTTACTCATTGTGCATCACTCTGGGGTTTTGCATGTGCTTTACTTCATGTGCAGAGCGTTGCCTGTGTTGCCAGTACCTTAAAAGAGGCCTGTTGTTTCCCAGTAGTGGCCCCTGGGACAGGGAGGCTGGACCTTCACAAAGCAGGCCTTGTTAGTGCTGGAGTGATCTATCGCTCACTTCATCCACTGCTAAACATGACACTGCAGCAGATGGAGCTGCAAAAATTAAAACTAAAGTCATAACTGTCCCTCAGTGTTGGGAAAAATTCCCCCTTTTATTTCATAAATTCAGTTAAGGCATTGGAATTTGAATTTCGTTGGCCACACAGGAAGCTGAACTGGCATATTTTTTTGGCATGTAATATACCATACGTTATCATTTCAACTAATTAGACAAACTAAGTTCAGTACTGTCGAAACCATTAACAGCCATCAATTTTACCTCTTCAGTTTTACCATACAGCACCACAAAATGTCCACTATGTGTTCAGATAACTCTAAGGGGCCGTGTACACTACACCGTTTTCAACTAAAACTTTTTATGCGTTTTGGCTGTTCATTTACACGACAACAACGTCAACATGGTATTTAAATTGAAAGTTAAATTATGACATTTAATTTGAGTATAATTACAAATTTAAGTAGGTGGCTTTTCAAACTTTGATTATTAATATACAACTTTATTAATCTTTCCCATATTTTTGTGCGAGATAACATGTTTATGGCCAATGCATACTGCATTTAATTATTCTTTGTTAAATTCACATTCGAATTACAGTTCCTTTTTTTCAAATTACAATAAAGCTGTTTCTTGGATTTTTGTCTTATTTTTGCTGACATAAATTAGAACCTTGTGTGAAGACGAGTCTTTTTCAAAAAACAACTGGAGTCCATATTAACAGTGTTTATCATTTTGAGTCATCTGTAAACTGTTTAGAAAATTTTTCTTTGTTCACAAACCATTTGGATGGAAGTTGTAGTTGCACTGAAGCTCTGAACCTCGATGGGGCATGTATACTGATGTTCTTCGGTTTGTTTTTGTGCAAGGGCTACACCTCCTTCTGGAATGACTGCATTTCATCAGGCCTGCGGGGCTGCATGCTCATTGAGCTGGCCTTACGAGGAAGACTGCAGCTGGAGGCCTGTGGCATGAGGAGGAAAAGCCTACTTGCCCGGAAGGTAAGACAAACTGTTCAGCACTCTGGAAATGATCACACGATAGGGCGAGGCTTCCTGTTTTGGATGCCTTCTTCAGCTGTGTACATGTTATGTGCATTTAAAGGGATAATTCACCCAAAAATAAAAAAATTTTCATCATTTACTCAACCTCATGTTGTTCCAAGCTTGTATGACTTTTTACAAGAAGATGTTTTGAAGAATGTTGGATAACATTGGATCCCATTGACTGTATATACCAAAAAAAAAAAAAAAATAGAGACGTGTATTTAAAAATTATCTTTGCATCAACATCTCAGATGTATTAGGCTATGCTGATGGTCAGTTGCACAGGTTTCTACAAACACAGCTGGACTGAACAAATTCAGAGGATATATTCTTTATGTGCTTGTAGAATTCAGCACTCTGGTGTCACTACATTTACAATTGTGTAGGACACTTTCTACCACAAGAGGGAGCACTTTGATATTAATTGTATGTCAGGAGGCCACTTTTTGCAGTTGGTGTTGGCTGTATGAAGTGAGAACTTTTTATTATGAAACCAGGCTCAGATGTATCCCTGGAAAATGCATTAGATTTAATACATAAAGTAAAACTCTTTGGTCTTCAGTTGAAGTAGTTCATCTCCACATGATTTTACCCTCATGAGTTCTGTGCCTTGATGTCAGTGGTGCTTTTGTGCAGTAGTATTAATGTGTTCAGTGACTTTTCTCTTCTCCTTTCTTTTCTTAGGTTATATGTAAGTCTGATGCTCCAACGGGGGACGTGCTGTTGGACGAGGCTCTGAAACACATAAAAGACACTCAGCCGCCCGAAACCGTGCAGAGCTGGATAGAGTTGCTCAGTGGTGAGTAACCACAGATCATTTGAGATCCTGAATCTTGAATTTTTTTTCTGATTACCCCAGTAATACCATAGATTGGCTTTAGAGAACAGCATAAATATTTAATAGTTCACTATTTAAACTTTAAAAACTTAAAAGTAAGATTAAAGGGTTAGTTCACTCAAAAATGAAATTTGTCGTTAATTACTCACCCTCGTGTCGTCCCAAACCCATAAGACCTTCAACACAAGTTAAGATATTTTTGATGAAATCCAACTGATCTGAACCACACATAGGCAGCAACGTCATTGCACCTTTTGAGGTCCAGAAAGGTAGTAAAGACATTGTTAAAATGGTCAATGTGACTGCAGTGGTTTAAACTTAATGTTATGAAGCGACGAGAATATTTTTTGTGCGCAAAAATAATGACTTTATTTAACAATTTGAACTGTTGTCATACGCAGTTGGCGTAGTGAACGCGGTGCAGGCTTTTGTGTTTGTGTCCGAACTCCGGCTCAATATTGTCCGAAGCTGCGCATGTTAGCACCACGATGTATGCATGTGATGCTGACGCAGGAGCTGGCCATTAAGGTTGAACCACTGTAGTCATGTTGACTATTTTAAACAATTTCTTTACTACCTTTCTGGACCTCAAATGGTGCAATGATGTTGCTGCCTATGTGTGGATCAGATTCCCTTCGATTTCATCAAAAATATCTTAATTCGTGTTCCAAAGACAAACGAAGGTCTTATGGGTGTGGAACGACATGAGGGTGAGTACTTAATGACAGAAATTTAATTTTTTGGTAAACTAACCCTTTAAGAATAAGAGTAAGATTAAAAAAAATCTTACTGACCTCAAAGTTTTGAACAATAGTGTAAATAGATTACATGAAGAAACTGCATTCAATTGAACCATTTTAACATTTGCTACCTGCTAATTATACTGTGCCTGGTGCGCATAAAAAAAAATCTGGATCCAGACTTGTTTTGGTCCAAAGATCGAGACAGATTTCTGGAGATTTTCTGTTGACCTTCTGTGGCTATGAGCTCAGTTGGAAATGTCTCAGTATGGACAGCCAAAGAGTCAAAGAGTGAGATCAAAGCGTCTGAGAGAAGGAGCTGCCATCCTCGTTTAGAGAGTGTATAAAAATGTGCTCAGAATTAGATCAGAGCCATAAATTACTGTAGGCTGATGACTAGCAAATGCTGTAGCGCAGCCTGCTTTGATCCTGTGATGTCTGTTCTTCTCTGCTTCAGCACAGGAGCTGATCAACTGAGCTGGTGGCACTCGCTCAAGGGGCTGTAGCATGACTTCAGCGTTCAAAATTCCTGTCAGCAACTTGTAAAAGACTCGAAACTTTGTCACAAATCTAGACAAAAACATATTAAAACTATTAATAATGCAATGGTCCTGTAGACCATTTCTTTCTTTTAGGTAGTTTTATATAGGTATTGGTTGATATTGGATATTTAATTGTGCATGCTCATGTATCTCCACTTTTACATTTAGATTACCTTTGCTGTCATCCAATGCTCAATTAAAGTTAAGTTAACCATTAAAAGCACTAATAATTTAATGACACTTTTAAATGTAATCATTCTCAAAATGAATGTCCTTTCTTCAAACTGTACATTATAATGTTATGCCTAAATACACTTTCATTTAAAAACTTTTTTTTATTTATTTATTTAATTAGGCATAATAATGTTAGCTATATTGTCTAGAATTAGAATTAGGATGCAACCCTTAATTTATTATTTTTATAATAATAATAATTATAAGTTAATTATAGATTTATGTCCGATAGCTGTGCCATTAATCAGAATAGAAAATGGTATTTTCAATAACAGTGAGGCGCGTTCAAGAAACACACATCTATCTTCTGACCTCATCTTGCGCTGCTGTTGTCTAAGTAGAGATAAAATCTTACTTATTTACATTTCTGATTTAATACATTACTAAAAATTCCTAATTCCTAAAATAAATGTAATACATTTTGGCAACAACTGCACAAGGTTCCATCTCTGTCCTCCGCAGTAAAACGTCACAAATGTACAGCCCTTATGGGAGCTGTACCTCTTTCGCCAGACTTTTTAACGGCTACTACAGTGCTTTTTCTGTCAGTTTTTATTATTTTCTTGATACTTTTTGGTATTGTAAGTTATAGCCTTAGCCATTTAAAAAAAATGATCATCATATATCACATATTTGGGAAAGAACCTTTACTATAATGCTACGGTCACAAATTGGCCATAATCAGAAAAATTAAGTATTTCAGTAGTCATTGAATCCAATAGATTAGTTTAATCTCTGTCCTTGTCAAATAAAGTGAATGTTAGTACATGTCCGGTACTGAAAGTGCTTGTCTTTTGTAGGCGAGACATGGAACCCTCTGAAGCTTCACTATCAGCTGCGTAACGTCCGAGAGCGCCTAGCCAAGAACCTTGTGGAGAAGGGCGTCCTTACCACAGAGAAGCAAAACTTTCTTTTGTTCGACATGACTACGCACCCCCTTACCAATAATAATATTAAGCAGCGCCTTATTAAGAAGGTGCAGGAGGCCGTGCTGGACAAGTGGGTGAACGATCCTCACCGAATGGACAAGCGTATTCTGGCCCTTATATTCCTCGCCCATTCCTCTGATGTACTAGAGAACGCCTTTGCCCCGCTGCTGGATGACCAGTACGATCTGGCCATGAAGAGAGTACGGCAGCTGCTGGACCTGGAGCCTGAGGGCGAGAGCATGAAGAGCAACACCAATGAGCTGCTGTGGGCTGTGGTGGCCGCCTTCACCAAATGAAGCAGGTTCAGTTCTGATGGACGTGCGATGGAAAATAAAACGGTTGGACTGGTAAAATCAGGTTTGAGAAGTTTTGACCTGGTGTATCAAAATGGAGGCTTGGTTTTCTTGTAGATATTGCCCTTCCTCCCTACTCTCTCTGCAAGATCTATCATTGGGTTTCTTTCTTTTGTTTGAAAAGGGGACTGGTGTATTTTAATCGTTTGTTCATTTGAATGCAATTGGGTACTTTCTCACTGTAGACTGTTGGAACATTTACATTTTACATTGCTGCACAAAATAGCCTGTTTTTCTTTTCTTTTTTTTCCCCTTGCCTGGACATCCGTGTTGGGTACCTAACAGATTTTACAATGTTTTGTCATCAGTTTCGTACATTTAATTGGAATTGATTCTTTGTGACCGAAGCGGTGTACGCCAAAGCAGTATCTGCATATATGACCCAACAGATGCTCAAGAAAATAAAGTACACTTCAGTGTATCATACTTTTTAAATTCAATTTGTTTTCATACTTATAATGGGGCCTAAAAAGAAACCAAAAATGTTATCAAGGCTTAAATCCTGTTGTGATAACAGAATAGTGGTTTGTGGGAAGTGTGCTAGCCTTAGCAACTTCATGTTCACACTACTGAAACAAAACAAAAAATAACTCTTTTAATGGCTAGTAAATACAAATTTAGAAAGGAGACACAAAGTTCAGGCTGTTTGAGGATCTGTATTGTATTTACTGGATGGATTATCAGCAGTTTTTAATAACAGCTGTACCATTGCGATTCCTTCTGTTTGGTCCATAAACACCCCGCAAATGCTTCAAACTCTACCTCTTCACACATTTATTGTTGTGATTCCTCATTAGCTTTCTCTTATGTTAGTTAAAGATGGATTTAAAATGTACTTTTATGTGCCTGAGATTGGTTACAGGAAACATAGGTGCAGGATGTACTGTAGCTCTTTGTTAAATAGCATTAATGGAGCTCGATTCAGAAAGCGTTTGTTACTCAGTTGCTCTGTAGTCTTCATACCCTTTGTATAAGCATACCAGTAACTTAATTTGAGGACATCAAGAGTTTAATTTTAAGGAATCTGTCCTCCCAGAAAATAAACACATCTGTATGGCATTGAGCTTCATTTTCTTTAAATATTTTTCCATTGATTTATATAGAGGTTAGCGCGGTTTTAAGATGTTTTATGGAAACTGTTTTGAATGTCAAAAGATTTAATTCATGTACTCACACTTCTAAACAAACATAAAATTAAATAACATATATATATAGTGACTTTAAAATGTGACTTTTATATGTAAGAGCAGATTCCTCCATTTTCTCGAGTCAGTATATTTTTGATAGTATTTTATTATCGTTAGCTGATTGGCGGTAGTATGGACTGACATTGGATTCTGTCACAATCTAGTTTAATCTGTATATAGTTTATGTAATCATGCTGCTTACCACATGAGCATACTCTGTATCAAACCTGTTCATTTTGCCTGGCATGTAAAACCTGGCACAAGCATGTCTTAATTTTGTTTTTACAATATGAATATCTGTTGAGAAAGCCTTCATTCAATCAACATATTCTAATTTTTGTTTTGTTTTTTGTCATTATGCTGATTTTTATTCAGTTTTATAGCAATAATTTAAATCAACATGCTTTTGTTTTGCTTCTTGTTTTTTCACAATGATGCTAAAAGCTTGCTTCACAATAGTTAATTGTATGTAGCGATGGTCTGGGAAGTCCACCAATTGTTTGGAAGAGTCAACCTAAGGGATTTTCACGTATCTGAAAAGTGTCTGAGAGTAAAAGAAAATTAATATCATGTGTGTAGCTTTAGGACTCACTATTAAGGGACCCCAATGTATATACTTTCTTATTACAATGAAATAAACTATGGTCTTGAAAGTGCCTCAAACATCATCTGTTATTTATTTTGTGAAGTGCTGCTTTTGATGCATCAGATTAGTTGCATGGTGTTTGCATTATTTTATTTCTCGCATATAGGAGGCAAATTCAGAAATGTAAAATTTGTACAGAATGTCTTTCACATAAATCTTTTCAATCTAGTTTTTTCTGTCATTCAAAAGTTTGGGGTCGTTAAGATTTTTTTAATTGTTTTTTGAAAAGTTGCATGCTCCAAAAGTCGCATTTTTGCTCAAAAAAAAAAGCAAAAAACTAATATTGTGAAATATAATTGCAATTTAAAATTAAAGCTGCAAGCAGCGTTGAAAAGGCCCTTGCACCCAGGGCTACCGCCACCTGGTGGCCTTAGGAAAACGGAGAACAGTGGGTGACGTGTATTGCAAGCAGGTAAATATCTTCAGGTCAGGACTATTATGAAACCTGTGAATTTTGGAGCAGATTGGACATTGTAGGCCTGAGCTACAATAACTTCCTGTTTCGTGGTGTTAATTGCGTACATTTAGCACTTAGCCAAGTGTTGCATGATTTGCATGCCATTTCCTGTTGCCAGCAGGTGGCGTTATGACTAACTGAATATTGGCATGTAGATGTCTTCAGACCAGGACTCCTATGAAACGTGAAATTTAGGGTGGGTTGGACATTGTATGCCTGACTTACAACAGCTTCCAGTTTCATGGCGAAACATCATAATTTGTCAGGCCGTCACAGACACGCCATTCAACGAAAACTCAAGATCTTTGCAATTTAACATCGCTAAGGCCTTAAGATTAGACTGACCAAATATGATGTTGATCTAACTCTAGGAGAAGGAGTTAAAGAACAATGTCTGGAAATGAAAAAAACTGCAAAAAGTTTGCAAAGAAAATTCAAAATATCTGACTTCCTGTTGGTTTTCAGATTTTGCTCCCAGGGACTTTTTTGTAGGTATTTGGATGTTACGTGTTTACCGAATGTGATGCTTGAACATGAAATGTAGCACGAGGGGCACCTAATTATGAAACCAATATCGGATGTAAATTTTCACCACTTCTGGTGCATGTGCAAAGTTTCATGATTTTTTGAGCATGTTTAGGCCCTCAAATATGCGATTTATTTCGGAGAAGAATAATAAGAAACGGAGCAATTCCAATAGGGTCTTCACACCATCAGTACTCGGGCCCTAATAACTCTTTTCTATGTGAACATATTTTAAAATTTAATTTATTCCTGTAATGGCAAAAACTGATTTTTTTTTTTAGCAGCCATTACTCCAGAGTCTCCAGAGTCTCATCAGTGTCACATGATCCTTGAGAAATCATTCTAACATGCTGGTGCTCAAGAAACATTTCTTATTATTATCAATGTTGAAAACTATGATTAAACCATGATACATTTTTCCAGGATTCTTTGATGAATAGAAAGTTATTGCACCCTTTGCTGAATAAAAGTATTAATTTCTTATATTCTAACTGACCACAAACTTTTGAACTGTAGTGTAGACAAAGCGATTGCAGCTCATCTTCATCCAGCATGTCAGACTGCAGTTGGACTCTGAATTGTGCACATTTCTCTGAAGGACAGAGGTATTTACTCTTAAAGTTAAGCATTTGAAACTCGTCAGTTGTACCACTGAATAACACTGAAATCCCAGACTAATACTTTACCATTTAAACCACTAATGAGCATTTCAGCTATTAAAGTCGAGGTATGTTGGCTTGCTAACAGTTTTTTTAATTTATTTTATTCCATAGCACATCTATTTGCATGAATAAATCATTACTATAATACTAGAAAATAAAAAACCTAAAGCTGAAACGTTCATTGAGAATGTGTTTGTTCACCCTGTTGAGAGTAAACAAATTTATTCCACATTAGTTTGTGAGCAGGGTTTCTCTCTTACGTCTGGGTTCTTGTATTTACACTTCTCATTTGATCATGTGAAGTCTCTGAGTGGTACTTTTCACATAGCAGTGGATGTTTGTTTACAAACAATATATAGTGTTGAGTCTGGTCTATTCTTGTTCCTGGCCTGGTGTGCTGTCTGGTTTCTGCAGATCTTTGGCCATCTGGCCAGCTGTGGTGGAAGGTTTTATCATGTCTGCCTGCGCAATAGCCTCACTGCATTAACATTTCAGCTGAGCTCATCTCTTAACACTGAAGGAAAACGCTCAGCCAAAGGGTCAGAAGCAAGCATAACACCTTCATCCTTCAATGTGGTTGAAACATGTTTCTCTGGCATTGTCAATGATGACTCATAGTTATGTAAAATTTTGTCTTTTCCTTAAAGGGAAAGCATTTGACATGCACAAACTCAGCTGGAAATGTTGCAGCTTGGAAGCGTGTGATTATGTTGACTAATCCAGTGAATAAAAATCAGTCTGCTAATTTAAAACACAGTTCACCCTGTTAGCTGACATGATTTTGTTATACTTGGTAACTTTCTCAGTATATTGACTCATAACTTCATGAAAATGTGGTCAATCTGATATATAGACTTGCAAGAATTGCTTAAACTGATGCTGAATTAAGTCAGCCACAAAAGTGAGTCCCACAGAGATAAGAATCTAGGCAATGTTGTGAAATATGTGTTTTGAGGATTAGATACAGAGTGATCTCTTTGCTGTAACATACCAACATAATAAATATTTATAAATCATTATCCTTTTTGGCAAAGCTCTTATGAAGACCTTATACTCTTGTGTTCAACTGCTTGATTGCACAATTAATATCACTGACTAATCGTTAGTTTCAAAAGATCAGAATATACTTTATAATCCTCTAGAAATGTAATTTAAAACTGCATGTTGCTACCAAGACGCTGAACACTCATTCATTTGATCTATTTACAATCATTCATGCAGTAAATAAATGCATACATAAATTTAAAAACCACCAAAAAAAAAAAAAAGATAGTGATGATAGTTTGTAAAAAAAAAAAGAAAAAAGAAAAAAAAAGTTATAAAATATTAAGTGACAATTTATAACAGCAAAGACACTGAACATTATTTACAATCATTAATGCAATAAATAAACAAACAAACGTAGTGAAAGAAAATCAAGGGACAGAATGAGCAAAGATGTCCATGTGTCTTTTTAGCACTTCAATGGTTAGGGTTCTTTGTTAAAGTGTTAGTTTACCCAAAAACGTCCACAACATTTGAACTGTTGTCATATGCAGTTGACATAGTGAATGCAGTGCAGGCTTCCGTGTTTACATCCGAACCCCGGCTCAGTATTGGCCGAGGCAGTATTCACGTGAGCAGCACGATGCATGCGTGTGATGCTGACGCAGGAGCCGGCCAATAATAAGTCGGCGTTCGGACGTAAACACGGAAGCCTGCACTGCGTTCACTGCGTCAATTATGACAACAGTTCAAATTGTTAAATAAAGTCATTATTTTTGTTTTGTTTTTGCACACAAAAAATATTCTATTTTTAGGTATGACCTGAACATTGCTGCAAGCCACCACTTTCTAATTTAACAGAGATGGAGTGAATTTGTGTTGAAGAATAGAAATGTGGAAAGCTCATGCAGACCTAACTAAATAGACTCATCCTGTAGTTGCTACTAGAGGAATATGTGCACTGATTGGGGTAATTGCTTTGTGTTGAATTTATTTTTACTTCAACATGCTAAAATTTGGAAGTATAAAAAATGCAGAAATAAAATCAAGTAAGTACTCTGTAAATGCACTGTATGCCTGTTCAGTTTTCAATTGCATTAATGTCTATTCCATTTCAATAATTTTTTCTTTATGATGAAATGTATCCCTCACTTGCCAAAACGTCTCCTCAACTTGGCAGGACCAATGTGGGTGTCCAGTCTGAAAGTGCAACATTGTCTTCATTGTTAATTTCACTTCCCTTGAAATAATAAATGACCTAAAGGCACATAGGCACCTCCCAAATCAAAACCACCTGGGCCCAAGAATGTGAATCCATTGTTTCTATGGACTCCTGCAGTTGAAGTGCGCAATACTTCATCTGCAGAACAGCCTTCTGAATATTAGTTCTGTAGAAAAAGCCAAGGTTAGAGCACAAATGTTTTTTATAGGTTGATTCTGCATCTCCATCAGTTGTATTAAGTGCCATATCACATTTGAAGGGACTCAAAATCAGTTCAGCCAAAAATGAAACTTTTGTCACTGAGCAAAATTGAAAATAACAATTCAACAACTTTGTGCTAATCATAACATTTCTAATCACTACTTGAATCATAAACAGAAATGTTCACATGCAAATGAAAATATCAGCAAGTTTTTGTTCTGAGACATTTTTTTCTTGTTCCTGTTTGAAACAAACAGTGAAATTCCTTTAAGCATTGAAAAAGAAATCACTTCATACATTCAACAGAGTTCCTCACAAAAGTAAGGCTGCTTTTAACAAGGTATTTTGTGCATTTAGGTTTCTAGGCATGTGATACTGACTGAGATAGCTAAAGGCATGCAGGGCAAGTCTGGTCTGAAAAGGAGTTTAGAGTCTTAAGTCTTTCAAAAAAGACTTTTATGATCTGATTTGCCATGCCCAGACAAAACTCAGCTGGGGATTCCCAGAGGTTATGGTTCAAAAATGAACTTATATGTAAATAAATATGTATTTACTTGAACTTGAAAACTAATTGATGTTGCCAGTGGTTGCTCTTAAAGACAAAACCAGAATATAACAGATTAACATTATAGTAGAATGTCATCTGTTCGAGCAAAAACACAGAAAGTCTTCATCTCTACCCTTTAACAGCACACAATTCAGAAATGTAATGTTAAAAAACTGGGTTCTCAGTTTGACATGGATAATTGGAGGGAATATAAAATTATGATTCCACGTGAAGCTTAAAATTGCTCTAAAAACATCTACCACAAGACATTTAACAACTGCTCTGTGTTTATAGACAGAACCAGCAGCAGCTAATTAAACAGCAGCAGCGATGTTGCTCCGCCCACTCCCTGCGTCACTCCTCACGGCGAATCGCGTGCATGTGTTAAAACTGAGCCTTTACTGTTACCGCTGCATCCTTTGTGAAAGAGTTGTCAAAGTTGACCAAAAGAGAGGCGATTTTTACAAAGAAAACAGCTCAGCTGTTAAATATGTATGCGGTACTTTTCACAGATTACCACAGGCGTTTCATGAGGACTCGACTTGTGAATCGCAGCGGATTTCATTGATTTGGATTAACATTACCTCTGGTCATGGAAATACAGTCTGTTTACACTTTTTAATGCAGTTGCACGGATGGTAAGTTTAAGTTTATTTAGTTTATAAGCTTCTCTGAACTCCCTGAGTTTCCCTTCACTGAACTTCTGTCGCATTTTTGTCTTGTGGCTGGTTGTGCCAAGACATCAATGGAGAAAAATGTTGACTAACGGATATCTATCCTGATGTATATTCACACTGGGTTATTACTACCAAATAAGAGCATGTTACTGTATCTATTATTATGATAAAAGAATCTTTTTTTTTTTTTCTTTTTCTCTTTAACCAAGTAATTTGCCTTACATCTGTGATTGTGAATGTGCCAGCTTTTAAAAAGAGTCTGTTAACAGTCAGTTTTCAGCACTGGAATAGTTAATCTGAGCACTAAGTATTTTAGCTAATTTGTGCAGTGTATTTTTATTTATTCATTTATTTATTTTACCTAAATAAAAAGTTTTACACTTGAAAAATAAGGTTACAATTATGTACATTTACATGAATGACTCTGGTCATATCAGTCTTCTAGAAAAAAATAGTTTTATTCTACATAGAGTGGATCGCCCCCCATGTGTGTCACCATGTTGACATCACATGACCAGTCATATCATGCAGTTGAACTTAGTAAAACTAATTGTTTAATTTAATAATACTGTGATTAAATTAAAAAGCATAGCAGAGTCCACACCACAACTATAATGATAACAGCACAGAGAAACAATATTGTTGGAATCACTTTCACAACAATTTTTTTTCCCCCAAGCTGATAAATGATAAAAGCATTGACAGCCAATCAGAATCCATCCTGCTTTACAGAGCTCGAGCATTTAAAGTGGCAGACAACAAAACTGCAGCGCGTGCTTATAATAGACAGAATAATATTGTGCGTTGGTGTGGATGCCAATACAGTTATAGTTATAGTTATTGTTTTTAGGCTTGAATGGGTCTTTAGTCTCATCCTTTGATTGTCCATTCCTGCTGAGGTGGGAGAATTACACACTGTTGTCAGTTATGACAGTCAGCATTTAGACCTCCTATTACCATTGTACTATTGTTCCTGTCCCAAAAAGAATAAATATCCCATGATCTAATGTACACAGTGACCTGTCTCTCATTGTGTTTATATTAGATGCAATATGCACTTTCAGAAGTACCATATAAGGTAAGAAACAAGAAGTAAGCTGATCATGATGACTAAACTTCTGAACCAGATTGAGCAATTGCACTCATTGGCCAAATTAATTTCTTTGCAATGACTTGTTAGCTGATTGTCAACACATATTCATATTTTCATGTCATATTCCCACTTTCCCAGTCATTGTATAAGTCATATGGAAAGCGAAAAAAATCCAAAAGCCAGTATCTGCAATATGATATGGTGAATTTGAAGCCATTTATTCATTGTCCATCGTAAAGGTTATCGGATAAAAACTCAGTGACGTGATCCTTTTTTATTTGTATGGTTTCATTTCATATGTCAGTAATTGTTTTGTACGCTGTGTACACACTAAATGTACACTGCATCAGAATGTTGCTGACCTGGGATGCCCCTGCTTGGTTTCCCTATTTGATCACTTCATAGTAGCTATATAGATCATGAAAAGACCATATTTTAATGCCGTCTTTTTCTTCTTAATGCTTTGTAATCTAATATCTCACATGAAGCCACCAGCAACAACCTTTAGTGTTACAGCACTGAAGTGAACTAAAGTGTGTCCTGGAAAAAAATGAACAGCAGTGTGTATAGTCTAAAATAAGAGTCCGTAATGGTGCATCTAGAGAGAATGGTGAGACTTCGAGCAGGGGAGTGTCAGTGGGTTGTGGTACAGTTGTTGTTTTTGGGTTAAGCTGGACAGCATCTGGCACCCCGCCTGACAGCAATGCATGGCTCATCCAGAGGGGAGACCACAGGACTGAACCAACCCGCCCCCTCTAGATCAAATTCTCATCTGGGGGATTACATCTCTACATCTCATGCTGCACCGTAGGCAAAGACTAAGGAAGGATGGCCAGTTTCATAGAAAAGATTGCAGCTTCTGGATGTGATGTAGAGCATCCAACCCTTTGTTTTTGTATAATTGATATTAGGTGATTCACATATATTTTGCTAGTGTGGTTATCTATTTAATGAAGCTAGCGAGTAGTTAAGGATGGTCAAAGTTCAGAGATGAATGGAGTCACATTTGAATGGATCCTTGCTGGTATGAAATTTAAATATTTATCTTTCTCTTGTGGTGCATGGGTCAGGGTGCTTGAAAATGTCAGATATGTGTATACGAAAATACAGTGGACCGTTAACTTCTCCTGGGATGTGTTTGAACACATTATTCTGATTACCATATCCAGTTTAAATTAATATTTTAGTTTCTAGAATCAGATTAAAACCCTTAACTTATGCATGTATTAATCAGAAAATATTTTAAAGACCCACTGTGGTGAAAATCAAGTTTTTAATGTTGCTTAGATGTCTTTGTGGTGTTTTTAATATGCTTTAAGACAAACCATGTGCAAATTCATCAGTCAACTCAACACAATTGCTGAGATTTTTCTCCTTAAAACTGCAGTGTACCAAAGACCAAAGTGTACCAAAAACGCGTTTGAAACCGCCCGTTTGGTAATGACCCTTACTTTGTCTAGTATAGACTTCATTCAGCTCTTGACTTGTGAAAAGACATTTACAACAGAGCTCATTTAGGAGAAAACCAGCTTATTTTATAAATACATGTATGTATCAGTAATGACCACTGTACCTCAGTAAATATATTACTGATAAATCTTTGTCTAACGATGAGATTACTTTATTACAGACCTTAATTATGGAGAAACATGGAGGGCTTGTGTCCCATTACTGGTGAAATGCTAAAAACTCCAGTGTTACCTTTTCTTGAAATGGCAAGTGAGCAAATTGTCTTTTTCTTTTTATAGATGTTTTATCTTAATTTCCAATTATATGAAACAGATGGAAAACTAAGAAACAATATTAAACTAAATGAGAAAATCTGAAAACCAAATGTATTACCAATGAAGGGCCCAAAAATAATCAGATTTTAAGCTTCCATTGAAAATCCTTCCATTCATTACTGCCCTATTTTAGTCCGTATTGGCATCATTGTAAATCGTGTTGAAAACAACCATTCATTTGTGGATGGCCATCACTATATTGGTCTTTATAGCAAGTATGGGTACTTGATGAATTGTACCCTGTGTAGGGTTTCATTTACATATGAGAGCCCCCTGTAAGTGCAATTCATTGTCCTCAATGAGAACGGAGAGTGCATGAATGAATCTGAATGAGGGGGTCTCACTCCTACAGTGTCTCACCTCTGACATCTGCGTATATTACACTGACACCCTGCCCAGCCCCCACGGCCTTCTCACACATTCGGCTGGAAAATGCCCCCCTCGGGTTTCAGTTCTTTCACTTCTTTTGCACTGTAAATGTTTCATAACATATGAATACATTAATTGGCAGGTTTGTTTGTGCCATTGCTTTAAGTCAAGTCAGTTAAGAACTGTTTAACTTTGTTTGAAGAGGTGACCTCACTGAACCTTAAAAACTGTGGCAAGCAGGGCAGTGGTGAGCAGTCTGCTGCCATAGACGCTCGATGGCACCGCGGATTTCCCACAGCGGCGAGTGCTCTTTAACAGCATGTTACTGCTTCCTCCCGGGTTTCAGTACCACTGTAACAAAGATTTGTTGCTAAGGGAACAAGGAGGTGAGCACGGGCAAACGTTAAACATAACTTTAATCAGCAAATAAACAAACAACAAAACAAAAGTAAAGCACCAGTCCCTCACGGACGATTGCCACATGTAAACATAAAACACAGCTTAAATGTCCCAGGCCTGGTCCTCTGTCGTCCTCCACTGTCATCACCAGGGCTTGACATTAACACCCACCAACCCGCCAAATGCAGGTGGATTTCAGCAGTGGAGTGTAACGGAGTCACTCCTACTATCCACTTTGGCGGGTTGAATATGATATATAATGCATACATTTTTCACCTGTAGTCTTTTAAAAAAGGCATCTGAAATGATAAACTAAGTGAAATGTAATTTTGTCAAAAATATCGAATTTTCAATACATATCAATACTGAAATATCTGAAAAGCTTCCAGTACTCATTTTCCGCAGAATAGATACACGATACCAGCTGGTCTTTCCTGCTCTCTCATCTCTCCGACAGTGAGTTGACACACAAACCCGCCTCCCCTCACTCACTCGTTTCATTTGCTCCAGATGAATATTGTTCGTGTTACAGGGCTTGAATTTCGGCGTGGGATTGCGTGTGTTGTGTATGATTTTACTCATTCCCACACACTTTGTGCTCACACCCAAAGTGTGTGCACATAAAGCCACATCTCAGTAATAAATTGAGTTATTTTTCGCTGCTCATCGCACTTAAACAGTCAAACACACACAAAATAATTTCAGTTAAAGTCTTGGCGAGTATTCCTGTAAACACAGTCAGTTATAGTATAATGGGTCTGTGCCTCAGGTCTTAAAGTGACAGCAGCCTAATATATACAGTGTTATGCGAAAGTTTGGGAACCTCTTGCAGAATCTGTGAAAAATTTTAACAAAATAAGAGAGATCATACAAAATGCATGTTGTTTTTTTATTTAGTACTGTCCTGAGTAAGATATTTTACATAAAATATGTTTACATATAGTCCACAACACAAAAAAAATAGCTGAATTTATTAAAATAACCCCATTCATAAGTATGTGAACCATTGATTCTTAATACTGTGTGTGGTTACCTGGATGGTCTATGACTGTTTTTTTTGTTTTATGATGGTTGTTCATGAGTCCCTTGTTTGTCCTGAGCAGTTAAACTGAGCTCTGTTCTTCAGAAAAATCCTCTAGATCCTGCAGTTTCATCAGTTTTCAAGGATTTTTTGCATATTTGAACCCAGCAGTGACTGTATGATTTTGAGATCCATCTTTTCACACTGAGGACAACTGAGGGACTCAGACACAACTATTAAAAAAGGTTCAAACATTCACTGATGCTCCAGAAGGAAACACAATGCATTAAGAGCCGGGGGGTTGAAAACTTTTGAACGGGGTGAAAACTTTTGAACAGGATGAAGTTATTCAAATTTTTATTTTTTTGTTGAAATATCATTTTTTTCATTTAGTACTGCCCTTCGGAAGCAACAGAAGATACCTGCATGTTTCCCGGAATACAAATTAAGTACAATTTACCATGATCTTTAAATTCAAAAAGTTTTCACCCCCCGCCTCTTAATGCATCGTGTTTTCTTTCTGGAGCATCAGTGAATGTTTGCAGCTTTTGTAATAGTTGTGTCTGAGTCCCTCAGTTGTCCTCAGTGTGAAAAGATGGATCTCAAAATCATACAGTCACTGCTGTAAGGGTTCAAATATGCAAAAGATATCTGAAGAATTTTCGGGACCTGGAGATTTTTTCTGAAGAACAGAGCTCAGTTTAACTGCTCAGGACAAACAAAGGACTCATGAACAACCATCACAAAACAAAAAAACAGTCGTAGATCATCCAGGTAATGACTCACAGTATTAAGAATCAATGGTTCACTTATGAATGGGGTTATTTTAATAGATTCATTATTTATTTATTTTTTGTCTTGTGGATTATATGTAAACATCTTTTATTTAAAATATCTTACTCAGGACAGTACTAAATAAAAAATAACATGTATTTTGTATTATCTCTCTTATTTTGTTAAAATTATTCACATTTTCACAGATTCTGCAAGGGGTTCCCAAACGTTCGCATAACACTGTACCTGCTGCCAAATTATGAGATAATATTAAAATATCGTTATGGCAGTTTTCCCCACATGGTATTGATGTCAAAATTGTGGCCAGTGAAAATGCTGAGTGGCCAGTAACTTTTGAAAACCACTAGCCACAGTGGCTGATGAGCAAAAAAGTTAATGTCAAGCCTGGTCATCACTACTCCTTTTATCCTTCTGGAGCTTGCATGGGACTCGGTTTTTACGGCTCTCAGCCCTGCCCTAATTGCCACAACAACCATGCTCAGATAGACTACAAATATGGCTCTATGGTTTTGCTATACAGTTTTTGCTTCTTTTTTTTTAGCAACTAAAAATAGTATTTTGGCAAGCAGATAAAATGTTCCTGTATGTTTACGTAAAAAAAGCAATTACTGAAGCTTTTCAATAGGATATTATGATCTTGAAGTCAAACTCTTTCCTTGAACAGCTCAGATTTTCTGTAGGTTACTGTAACCGTAGCTTTCTGAACGACTACCAAAGACATGTTTTGAAAACACCTGTCAAGTCTTTCTGGAATAATCCAAAGATGTTTGTGTTAGTGAGGCTGAAGGGCTATTTTGGGATGTGAACCACAAAGTGCTTGTTGACTCGTGAGATGTGAAGAACATGCCCTTGTTTTGTAGCAGGCTTTCTCCATGTGTCCTCTGACAGGACTGAATGAGCTGGCAGGTGTGTGGAAGGTTCCAGACTGCACGGCTCCAGAGGCTGCTGCCTCATGTTAAACCATGAGTATAACCAATGAACACGAACATTAGCAGAGAATAATCTGACATTACTCATGCATAACTTTATTCAAGCGCAACAGTATTCGTTTTCTTACAGTGGTCATTAAGGTTGCATATAATAACAGTTAGTACTCTTATAACTCCATTATGTTTTAATCGACAGAGACTCATATATTTTAAAACTTTTTGCCCAAAAAACTACAATTCTTGATTTTAAACACATTATATTCTGCTTAACAGAGAATGAATAGGCCTTTCACTCACTTTTTATCTAAAAGTTCATTGTACACCGAGAAATAGGTTTACTATACAATTTGATTTTATACACTACTGCTCAAAAGTGTGGGGTTGGTAAGCTTTTTTAAATGTTTTCTTTTTTTAAAACAAAAACAGCTCTCATGCTCATCAAGGCTGCATTTATTTGATCAAAAATGCAGTGAAATTTACAATTTAAAATAACTGTTTTCTATTTGAATATATTTTAAAATGTCATTTATTCCTGTGTTGGCAAAGCTAAATTTTCAGCATCACTCTTCAGTGTCACATGATTCTTCAGAAATCAGTTGTGATGCTTAATATTTTTGTGGAAACCATGATACTTTTTTTTTCAGGAATCTTTGAAAGTTCAAAACAGCTGCATTTATATAAAAAATAGAGATCTTTCGTAACATTATAGATGTCTTTACTGTTACTTTTTATCTAATTTCATGCATTCTTGCTGAATAAAAGTATTCCTTTCTTTCAATAAAAATGTTATTGACCCCAAAACTTTAAACAGTAGTATGTGAAATTAAGAATAACATACATGTATTTTCTCAGCTAAACAGATTGTAGCCATGAGGCGTTTAGGATGAGTTAAAATGGGGGTTCAGTAATCTGTAGCCATATGGCCTCCAGCAGGAAGGAGGGATGTGTCGACTAGTAGGGAAAAGGGAAACAAAGGTTGATAAACACACAACAACATTCATCAGACAATGATATTGGTCCTGTTCAAATATTTTGTTTGCCTTGTTGTCATTTAAATAACATCAGTTGGGATAGTGAAAGTGTAACGGTTAAAAACTGACCTTGTGATATATAAATCCTAATGCAAGGAATTAAAATAAATAAGGTTGTCACTGTATTAAGTCATTATTTTTTGTTGCTAAATTCTAATCAAATGCACTACAGAAGACAAGGCTAACTTTACTAAAGACCATAGAGAGAGGTCACAGACGTGTGGCTTGTTTACTGAGAAGTGTTTGCGGTATGTCGATGTATGCAGCATTTTAATGTGCTACTAATTTAATGAGACTGGTAAAACACATTTTGCTTCTTGTATACTTTAATCTCATTCTTTCATCTGTTGTTGCTGAGGAATGTCATACTGTTGTCAGCTGACTACTGTCTTTTGTTTAAATCATAAATAACTCCTGTGTGTTTTGTGTTCATTCTTACAATTTTGGGGATCTGTTACAACTTCTTTGGGCTATGTTGTTTATTAAATGGTCTATAATTATAAAACAGTTTTGTTTAGTTTTCTGGTCAAAATTTGCGCAATAATCTGTATGGAGTACCACAAATTCTTTCCATTACTGTTTCAATGAAAATAAATAAATCAGATGATATTTGCTGCAACTACCACATTCAATTTGAAAAATGTAATAGACTGAAAGTCTATCTGCACACTAAACTGGTGTTTCTTTTTCTCTGCAACTTTTTCTGGCTTATCTTCTGATTCTCTCTTTTGTCTCTCACTGTACTTTATGGACCACTATTCAGTTCATGACTTCAGATCGTGGAGGAATTGAATGGTCATTGAGAAAAGCTGTTGTGAAGCAGCTGGCTGCTGAAGAAAACAAATAATGAAATGTTAACTAATTGTGAATGATTTGCACAAAGCCATTCTATAAAGCCATGGTCAAAAGTGTCTGTATAACATGGAAAAGGGCTGTCAACAAACCTGAATCAGGATCAAGAAATCAACAATGCCTTTATATAAAAGATGTAATGAATACATAATATAAAATCTTTAATAAATCCATATAGATTGTTTTAACCATTAATGCTATAGCAGTAGCTCATATATAATTATAAATTTAATAAAAAAATATAAATTGTAACTTATATAATAACCAAAAATTGTCATTTAAAGTATACATTCATATTTTAATAACATTATACATGTATAACATTTTAAATATTAAATATAATTATATTTAATCACTAAAAAACAAAGATTATTGGAGTATATTAAAAATTAAAAACACTATATTTTAGTCTTTCTACATTAAAATTTCACATTTAATTCAATGTAATGCTTGCCACTTCCTTGCAATTGTTTGTGAAACTTTCTAGTAATTTCAGAGAGAAAATTGTAAAGATTTACAGCACAGACCTACAAATCCTACACCAGTTTTTTTGTGAGTGGATACGGCTTAAGCTTGAGTCTGCCTCCTTTCCACCTGCAGCCCTCCCCCTACATTTTGGTCAGTCCTGGGGTAACCTCTCGACCCACTGTCCAGGATTAGAGCTCCATACCCTGAGCAGATTGCCCACAATGTTGTCCATCTGCATTCACATTAATAACAAACAGCAATTGGGGGGCGGGATTTCCTCTGGACTCAACATGCTTCTCAGTCAGTGTGCTACGTCTTCTCAAATAAGGGCTATTAAAACGAGTGGTTTAAATGTGGTCTGATGCCGCTGGTTGCTGACCCAGTTTCTTGTAGCCACTTTGAAGCTGCGATTTGTTGCTCTATTAACCAGTCTTTGTTGGCGATCTGACTGTAGCATGTGTGAACTAGGGTACAATAACACAAGTACACTATATCCTGTACTTCTAGTGCCTCGTTAACTAACAAAACATACTGTTTAGCATTACAAATAGCTCGGTCCCATGAATAGATGCATGTTGTTTAGCAAAATCGGTTTATTTTGGCAACACAAATATTTTCGCCAATAATGGTACCCATTACTTAAGTCGTAAAGGATCACATTTGTCAGATGAGAGAAAAAATGAAGTTCACCCCATAATCGATTGCTATATATTATGAAGCACTGACTTGGGCCTGAGGGCAGAACCTCATGCAGGAGGGAGCCTGTTTACGGCTGCTCTCAGAAAGACCTCTGTGATTAGTGGCAATATGGCCCTTCTTTAGAAAACTCAACTTAATTCATGTTTCCACAGTTGGCATCCAACTTTATTATTTGTCAGTCAGTGTTCTCCAACCACAGCATTCATTTTTCAAAATATTCCTCCTTTTCAGGAATCACTTCACAGCGTGAGCTTGCTTGATTTGTATGTCAAGTGTGTGTATGCGAAGTGAAGGAAAGTTTCAGGGTGAAAACATCCACGTTCGTGATAAACGGTTCTATTAAATGACGAGAGAGCTTAGTAATGTGACCCTAATGGATAAAACAAAGAGGAGATGAAAGACCACCCTTACAGAGTGACAAATGCTGTTGGACTCTGGAGTTCAGTGCTGGATTGGTGTTTCTCTTTGAAATATGTTCTCTAATTTCTTTCCTTTTATTTTGAATGTATATACAGAGCTCTTAGCTCAGCCGGTTCAGCTTCCATTATGTCATTGTTTTGCTAAGCTGGAGAAGTGTATTGTTTTAGTATGATCAAAACTATAAAAGTTACTTTTTAATTAATCTGAAAGACCTGAGCATAGACATTAAATATGTCTTATATGGCTAATAATGACCGTTTATCCTTTTTTCATTGTTCTTTTTAAAAGCAATGCTTGACAGATTTTAATGATACTAAAAGGCTTCTCACACTGTGCGTAACCCCGGGTTATTGTCGTTCTAAGCACCGCTTTTAACCCCGGGTAAAGGAGCGTTTCACACTTGTTATTTAGAAGTGGGGATAGCTATTTTGTGGTGTTAACCCCGAATTGCGGTGCCAAAATTGTGCAGTGTGAAACGATGCAGTGTTAGAATGTTACAGCTATATGCTTAGCAACAGACAACCAATCGCTTACTCATATTTGCCTGCTTTGGACAGTCACGGAAACACTGCGCATTGTATGTAAACAGTAAATGTCAAATCCTGACAGGAAATTCAACAGTTTGAGTGAAGAGATCGTTTTATTCTTACCTTTTATTGTCCAATCAGTGATACTGACACCGAAAATATGCAAATAAGAACGTTAACCCAGGGTTTAGGAATGTACAATGTGAAGTGTCATCTTATGAATACCCAGGATTAATTGTTAACCCCGGGTAAATTATGAATAGTATGAAACATGAAGTAAGATAATCCAGTATTCTGTTTACCTGGGGTTTAGAATGACCCAGGGTTAACTATTTCAAGTGTGAAAAGCTCTTAAAGGGTTAGTTCACCCAAAAATAAAAATAATGTCATTAATTACTCACCCTCATGTCGTTCTACACCCGTAAGACCTTCGTTCATCTTCGGAACACAAATTAAGATATTTTTGTTGAAATCCGATGGCTCAGTGAGGCCTCTATAGCCAGCAATGAGATTTCCTCTCTCAAGATCCATAAATGTACTAAAAACATATTTAAATCAGTTCATGTGAGTGTACAGTGGTTCAATATTAATATTATAAAGCAGGGGTCGGCAATTAAGTTTGGCATTGGGCCAAAAAAAAAATTTCGCTACTAGATGGCGGGCCAGAACATAGTCAAAGTATAATTTAATAAATTAATTGAAAAATGCAACTAGAATTGCCTGTAACAGGCTGTTACAGTGTCTTTTGTAACTGGTTTTGAGCTGTTACTGTTTTAAATCCTGTAGTAGGACAGTCATTAACAAAAAGCCATATTTGTGTGGTGGTGTCCGGGTTTTACACTGGATAAATTAATAAAGCAGAGTAGTAACCTGGCAAGTGTCTTCATTCACCAACTTGCAACACAGATAGCCTTGCTAAAACACACATATGTGGGAGATGCAAAATAAATAACTCAAAAAATAAAAGAGGACTTGAATAAGCCCATTAATGGCATGTTTGAGTCATGCTCTTAACGAACTATGTTTTATTTCCTCTTTCCATATTGTGAATAATAAATGTGTAACGTTTTAATTTGCTTGAACACAATGGAGCCTAGCTTATTGTAATAATTATTTGACATTGCCTACTTTTACACAGAATTATTCCTTGGCATCCTCGCGCACTAAACTACATTTACACTAAACTACATCGTTTTTGTGCTGGAGGTACGCTATTACGTCGTGTGCAGAGTGAGATGTTAACATTTAAGCTCTGGTGAGAGAAAATGGCACTATCAAAAAGTCTAAAGAGGAAAGTTGTCAGCGAAAATAGGGCATACAAAGAAGAATGGAAAGAAAACTATGCGTTCATCCTACCTAGTTTTGTGAATTCAAAGCCGGTGTCTTATCTGCAACAAAGTTGTCGCTGTTTTCAATAAATATAACACCGACACCGGACGCGAGAGGCGCGACACGTCAAAAGACAATAGAACCCATTATAATGATACGACGCGACACAGCACAACACATTCCCGACAGTAAACTGGTTCCCCGTTCAATTTCTGACGTAGTCCAAGTGCGAACGGTCGGTTTGTCGTGTTCAGTGTAGGCACGGTGATAATATTAGATGGCACCACGAAACGAAGATCTATTTCAGAACCAGCCGCTATTAAAATAATCTGGCTGTGGGCGCGGGCCAGATATTATTGCTGGCGGGCCAATTTTGCGACGAGAATATTTTTGGTGCACCAAAAAAACAAAATAAGGACTTATATATTGATGGCCGATTTCAAAACACTGCTTCATTAAGCTTCGGAGCGTTATGAATCTTTTGTGTCGAATCATGATTCGGATCGCGTGTCAAACCGCCAAACTGCTGAAATCACGTGACTTTAGCGCTCCGAACCACTGATTCGACACAAGATTCATAACGTTCCGAAGCTTCATGAAGCAGTGTTTGAAATCGGCCATCACTATATAGGTCGTTATTTTGTTTTTTTTCTTGTCGCTTTAGAATATTAATATTGAACAACTGTACTCACGTGAACTGATTTAAATATGTTTTTAGTACATTTATGGATCTTGAAAGAGGAAATCTCATTGCTGGCTATGCAGGCCTCACTGAGCCATCGGATTTCAACAAAAATATCTTAATTTATGTTCCGAAGATTAATGAAGGTCTTATGGGTGTGGAACGGCATGAGGGTGAGTAACAAATGACATTATTTTTATTTTTGGGTGAACTAACCCTTTAAGTCTTGTTTGTTTTTAAATGAAAGGCTTCTTTATTCCAACCATGTGGAGTTTATGGTTTTACAGCCATAATCATCCAGCATTGATCACGTTTTTTTCTAGGTTTTTACTAGTGACACATTTTCCTCGTCACACTATTAAATGCAGTGCATTTACTATTATGTTTCTTTCGCTTTAATCCCTTTTCTTGGGCTTTCAATATGGGTCAATTCAATGGGAAACAACAGCTTTCTTTATCATGGGGATGTTGTTGTTGGCAGAACCCACTGGCTTAAGAATGTTTACCAACACTTTACTTTCGCTGGACTGGAGAAAGTATAGCTGCTGATGATTACCATTCATTTTAATGGAACAATTATAATTGTTACACACACACACACACACACACATACTTGTATATGTAGTTTATGGGGACTCTCCATAGACCTAATGGTTTTTTATATTGTACAAACTGTATATTCTATCCCCCTACACTACCCCCACCCCTAAACCTACCCATCACAGAAAACAACTGCATTTTTTGAATTAAAAAAAAAAAAAAAATTTATTTAGTATGTTTTTCAATCCATTTGGTTTACGAGGACACAGGAAGTGTCCTCAAAACCATGTTTACGTTGTAATACTCATGTCATTATACACATTTGTGTCCTCATAAACCATGTATACAAGAACACACACAAATATAGGATAGATATTCTATCATTCAGTAAGATTTTATTTTAAAGAAATTAATGTTCAGCAAGGTTGCCTTAAATGTATTAAAAGTGGCAGTAAAAACATTTAAATATATATTTAAAAAAAAAATTATATTTCAAATAAATTTTGTTGTTTTAAACTTTCTCTCTATCAAAGAATCCTGAAAAAAGTATGAGAGTTTTACGCGAGTTTAGTTTCTTGAGCACCAAACTAATGGCTGCTGAAAATTAAGCTTTACCATCACCGGAATAAATTCTATTTTAAAGTATATTTCAATAGAAAATGGTTATTTTAAATGGGTTTTAACAGAATATAATAAAAGCATTTTCATTTGTCTTAAACTAATCCTTATAGCTTTTCCCACTAAAATCTCATTTAATGTGTGCCAGTGTTTTATATATCTGCATTTGCTTTGTTAAAGGAATTGGTCTTATGTGAGGAACAAAAACATCAATAATCATGAATGACATGATGGCAGAAATATAAACACTTGAACTGGCCATTCAGCAACTCAACCAAAGAGAAAATGGGAGGTCATTGTGTGTTTAAGTGGCACAGGGGAGGGGTGAGACTAATCCTATTACATGTGGGTCTTTTCGGAGGGTGAGTCTGGGGTCTGCAGACCTTCTGTGTCACTGTGACAGCGCAGCGCGGCGAGAGGCGTCTACGTGCTTGAATGGAGTAAGATAAAATATCTCAAAAATGTGAAAAGGTAGGAGATGTTGATAAATGTGTTTAATAAGGGGCGGTAACTTTTCGGGTTTCATTTTAATGTAATGTAATAAACTGTAGGGAATTGTTGTAGTGTGTATAATAATCTCTTAGACAAATAAGTGTGTCACATTCCTGTGGATAGACAAAGCTTCACTGTAAGCATGTTTTCATATTCAATACGGTAATTTTTCTGTCATTACTCACATTATCAATGACATGATTGCATATTGCATGCCTAGTTGTTGATAGAAATGTTTTAGCATTGCCATTTATAAATTGCATATGACTTATTGAGGTTAAACTCTTGAAATGGCTTCTGTCCTCTGGTATTAGCTGTCACTTTACTTTTCTAATCTGATCTATATGACTTCAGCTGTCAGTTGGTTATACATCCCCCTCTTGTTTAGAAGTAATCTTCTCACAGTTTAATCTATTTTTTTCCCCCCTGTAATGGACATTAATGCAAAGTTGATATATTGTTACACATAAATGCTCCATTATATCACAGAAGGATTTTGAACTCATATGGGAGCCATAGTAGTGTGTGTGATGCTCACAGAGGCCAAAGTCGTGTTATTTTGAGCAAAACCCCAGAGTAGCAATTTGATTGTGGTCTTTGTCTACAGCATATACTTAAATATGCCAGAAATGTGGTCTGCAAGTCCAAGAGTTCGAGCTACACCATCACAACATCTGGCTGGCAGTTTCAACATTTATTGTCAGGTTACATTCCATGAGGTTAAGGTGAATAAGAACTGAAAGGAAGTTTGCTTTTCCTTTCTGTCTGCTCACTGTGCATCGAATAATGTCAACCTCATTGATTCTACCCCAACTGAATGTCTGTATAAACAGCCAAATGACACATCTGTAAAAAGCCCATAAGACTATTATTGGAACCTTTTCCAGTTCATGAATTCTGTCAGTCAAATGAAACGGCTGGTATATAGGAAGCTTTCTTTGTTGTCATACTTGCGCCAATTTCTGTTCTTGTGCGTACTGAGGTTGAGTAGCAAATGAGCCATGACTGCAGTGCTTTACCATGAGTTCATGCCTGCTGACTTTCTTTGTAATGGCGATTCTATTTATTTTCTTTCTGATTAGGTGGACGTCTGTGGCGCCTGTGAGTCAGGATAGATTTCGACTCCCAACGATCTGCTATTTTCCACTTTAATGGTATTGGAAATCAGATTTGGCACGTACCAAGACGACCAGCTAATGGCACACGTTCTCTTGTTACCCCTCAAAGCATAAACGTGTCCATCTTCCTCAATCTCTGTGCTTTCCTTTTGTTTCTGCGGATGACATCATGGACCTCTGTGGTCTAAGAGTATCACGAGTGGACGCCAGCGTTCTGGATCTGAAGTCTATGAGGTCACTGTGTCATTTTGAGAGGAATGTGAAGCCATTTTAATGCGTCTGATTACAGCCACCACTGGAGAGCCTTGACTCAACATGCAGGGGCGGCCCAGGCAGGCCCAGCAGCAGCAGCTAGGATGCCTATCACCCAAGAAAATGCCCTGAGCCATCTCCCCCTGCTGGAGAACTGGCTCAGGGCTCGAGAAAAGGACCGAGACGAGGGCGATGAGCCTCGGATGAGCTCACGCGGTGTTTGCCAGGCTGCCATCTGCAAGCTTGTGGAATACATCCAGCTAAACTTTGCTGATGTTGAGAATCCTTTGTACAGTAATAGCCCATTTAGAGAGGAAATCGATGCTGAAGTAAGGGCGGTCTACCTGAACAAGTCTGATGAAGATGGACCAGAGTTTGGGCTCAGCTTTGGAAATATTCCGATTTTTGGAGACCCTGAGGGGAAGAAGAAAGGGGTCAGGAGGAGGCGCAGGAAGGGCGATAAAGGCCCTGTGTTGGATGTCGGGTGTATTTGGGTGACTGAAGTGAAAAAGAACAGTCCAGCAGCCCGTTGTGGAGATATTAAGCTGAGAGATGAGCTGCTGTCACTAAACGGACAGCTGATGGTTGGGGTCGACGTCACTGGAGCCAGGTAAGAATTTGTTTACAATCAGCATATATGTCAGTCTGTCTTGAAGAATTAGTTTGGTTAACAAAATAAGTAAGCAAAGAGCTGAATTTCTCTGATATTTAAGCCCATGCTGTTGACTTAATGAGTTTTTCTTGGCTTTGAATCTATGTATTTCAATAATTGTGAAAAAGTGTGCACTGAAAGCATTCCTCTTCATCATGCAAAGTAATTTGAATGTGCTTGGACATTTTAAATGAGCACACCAGGTTATTTACAACTTAACATCCATTGACAGTATATGTGGCATATACCCTCATAATTTAAGATTTCCCGTCGATCTGTAAAAGCCGATAGGAAATGATAGTATGTGATAACTGAAATGAACCACAGATGACATCCCAGGTGAAAAAAATTACTCTTCTATAATTTACTTAAAGTGCTCTGTTTTCGTGCACTAATTTTGTACATAATGTACTAAAAAAAATTCTTTAGTACTTCTTAAGATAATCTTAAGAACATCTAAGTGTACTCATATAAATATATTTAGTTACCACTTGTAGTACACTATGGGTTCAAATGTACTACAAGTGGTAACTAAATACATTTTTTAAATACAGAGATAGTATATTAAAAGCACATTTTAGTTCATATTTATTTTAGCTCAAAATAGCACTTTAAGTACATTATAGAAGTGTACTTTTTTTTCACCTAGAATTGCCTGTTTGGGACTGAACTTGTGTGAAAGTGACAGCATTGTACATTGCCATACTCAAATATGTCGAGAATGTAATGAAGTTTTATGCTGAAGAATTGACATAAAGTTATTAATGTCTAAGATGGACTAGCAACACCCTAACTGACCCAAAAAAGTGGTATGTAGGAGGGGCCAGGGGGGCTTGAGGCCCTGCCCCTTTAATTGTGAAAGTGAACATGCCCTTTTTGGTCATATTGCGGTGCCCCCCAGAATGCGATTTCTACCAAGGGGGACCCCTCCCCGCGGAGGTCTGTGCACGCCACTGCATCTCAGTTTAACTCAGGGTTTCCCATACAGTGAATGCAGTGATAATTTTAATTTTTTTTGTTTGTTTGTTTTTACTAAATAACTTAATTATTTATTTGTTTACCTCCATGTCATGTGACCATTAACCAACATCAGAGAACTGTGAACATGAAAATGTTAGTAAATTGTTAAAAAAAAATTGGACATGTTTTAAATATTAGGAAAGTATTTTAGGTCATAGGGGTTTGGCTGACAAAAAGTTTGGGAATTCCTGGTTTAAGCCATTGAAAAAAATCCAAATAATTAGGCACATTCGGCAATGATGTCAGTGGTCCGCAAATAGAGAAAGAAAAAGCAGATCCACATTTTTTTTCTAAAATAAAGTAAAAAAAAAAAAAGGAAAGTTACAGTGAGTAAAATGAGTAGAAATTCTTGAAAATATATCTACATTCTAAAAGTTTAGCCGGTGGGGTTTCACATTAATGACTGTATAGTATATCACACCATTTTCTGAATAGCTTCTCGTCTGACTGGGTGGCAGCTTCTTATTTAGGTGACAGGGTGATTCACAGCTGGTCAGAGAGAACAAGGGTCTCCCGTGTGTTAGTGTTCCTGTGTCTATGTACAGCGTATCAGCATGTCTCCCGGGGTTGTCTAGTTTAACCCCAGAGCATGGTACTTGGATCAGGGCCAGTAGGTCTTTTCCTTGTTTGTTTCCTCATGTTGACAGCTCTGACAGAAGGCTGCATGTGTCAGTGGTGTGGACAGTTTTGTGTCTGTCCGTGTTTGGCCTCCATCTGGACCAGCTGACACACTCAGCTTTCACTCAGACCGCCAAATGTCTGTGTCTAACCAAAACAAAGGATGGACCTGCACTGTGAAGTTCACCATGTTGCAGTGCCATGCTTTTTTCTTCTTTTTTTTTGCCTTTTCCTTTCTTGGCAAACAGTACCTTGGAAAATGTGTCACATTATACCAGTACTTTTGTGTCCCACATTGCCAATAACTTTAAAAACACGTTGGAATGTTTTGCACCATTTTTCTTCATTTCAAAAGCACTATTGTCCTCTAAAAAGAACTATTTTAGCTGCTAATGTTGTTGTTTCCAGATTTGTAATTCAGTTTGCAAACCTTTTTCTTCAGAATGAGAATATAATAACATTGCAGCCAAGTTATTTTTTCTGTCCAACCATGATAAAATCTTGTACAGCTTTGGGCCTTTTGGCTATTTAAATTTTGATCAGACAGAAGTAAATGTGCATTCAAAAGACTTCTAAATGACCATTGTAAAGGGTTCATTCTCCCAAAAATAAATATTCTGTCATTATTTATTCACCCTCATGTCACTCCAAACTTGTATGACTTTCTTCTGCAGAACATAAAAGAAGATATTTAGAAATGAGAATGTTGGTAACCATGTTTGGTGACCACATACATGACTCCCATTGTATGGAGAAAAGAAAAAAAAATATATATATTTTTTTTTTCCTGGACAGAGGAAAGAAAGTCATACAGGTTTGGAGCTATGGGTGTGTAAACATGACATTTTGCTTGAACTATCCCTTTAAAGCTTAAAGCTCTGTTACCACATCTTAGGGATTTGAAATGCAGCGAGACCAAAAGAACTGGCATATTGATTTTACTAAAGTGCACAGATTTGCCCAATTAGCTTTATGTCAAAAAAAAGAAAAAAAAAAAAAGAAGCATCCAGTGCAATTAGCATATTCTTCTTATTTCTAGAGTGTTTATGTCAATGTCTCATATCCTATCCAGTCCTATATATACCCAAGTTAAAGACCACTTCCTTTGAATGTCCTTTGAATGTTGTGGTCTGTCAGGGCTGACTCCATCCCTGTAACTTAAGCTCTATAATTAGGTGTTGTATTGTGTGACTGATAAATGATAGGAAGTTTTGTAGTGTTCACACAGAATCTGATTTGGGATAACTGATTCCTGTACGGATGGACAGCGGGATACAGAAAGGGAGGAGGTTCCTGGGAGTGGCACGTGGTTTTGACCAAGAACAGACGTATTATTTTCTCAAGCTAAAGAAAAGCTGTTGATGTCAAGATGTCTCTGGGAGAGAAACGACTGCTGTATTTCTTTTTGTTTTTCTGAAACGAGAGATCAGTCTGTATCCTGTTGGTATAAGCTTCTTACCCTCTCTAAGAGCTGGAAAACAAATGAATGCTTTTGGTTGTTTTATTTGTAGATGTTTGTTATGCTAATATATCTCCAGGAAGATTTGAAATATAATACGTTTTGCTTAACTTCCAGTCAAGGTTTATTTTTTAAAGCTTAACTCTATTCTTGCAGACATGAACTGAGGAAACTCAAGTTAGAGAGCAACTCTTAGAAATTAGTGTTTTAAAAACAGGCTTATGAGATTTGTGACAATACTGGATGGTGAGGTGACGTCCTCAAATGAAATAACATTCCACTAAGGATTTTTTGTTGTTTTGTTTTGTTTTTTGAGTAAAATTAACAATTTACTTTATTTAGAGAGTACATTAGAAATCAGTGCTCAATACTGTTCTTGCATATTCTTGATTCACTATAGTAAGCCTTGTGATTAATATTTTGAACAGTAGGTTGGATTTGGCAGGAAATTTTGGATTTTCTTTACTTGTTCTTGCATAATTATGTCATCATGTATGGTGACAGTTGCTCAGATGACATTTTTCAAATATATATGCTTCATAGGAATTACAAAAAATTACAATTTTATGTTTCATATAGAGATGTCTAAGTTCTGAACTGCACCTCTACAAGTGCGAAAGCAGTTATTTTATAATGTATATAATATGGTAATGTATTTCCTGATAAAATGGCATAGCTAGTATTCAACATACACTATTGTTCAAATGTTGGGGGTCAGTAAGATTTTTTTTTTAATGTCTCATACCAAGGCTGCATTTATTTAATCAAAAATACAGTAGAAACAGTAATATTGTAAAATATTATTACAATTTAAAATATCAGTTTTCTATTTTAATATATTTTGAAAATGTAATTTATTCCTGTGATGACAAAGCTGAATTTACAGCATCATTACTCCAGTCTTCAGTGTCACATGATCCTTCAGAAATCATGTGTAAAAATTCCCAGGATTCTTTGATAATAGCAAGTAACAAAAATACTAAGAACAGCATTTATTTGAAATAGAAATCTTTTGTCACATTATAAATGTATTTATTGTCACTTTTAATCAATTTAATCCATCTTTGCTAAATAAAAGTATTAATTTCTTAAAAAAAAAATGTCCTGACCCCAAACTTTTGAACAGCGGTATATGTTGATTCCTTTGCTGGTGTAGCCTACTCACTTCTAAACTAACTTGACCAGCACAAACTTGCATCAACCAACTTGGAAATTCATGCTAGTCAAATCTGCCTGCTATTCAATCTTTACTGAAGACACCACAGACTAATTTTCTAGAGGTCTAGCCATCCATTAGCTGTTTCCTTCCTTTACTCACACAAACCTTTGGTTAAATTTCAGTTTAAGTGAGTTTTATGAGTCTGCCTCAGGGTTATGTTTGCTCATTACTGCATTACTCTTATTTCCTCTCTCAGGTAAGGCCTGAATCTGTAAGGGTGCAAACACTAAGAACTGTTGCAGTAGAAGGCCTGGTGTGAGTGGAGAGATGAGGGTTGGACACTGTTCAAAAAACAATTGGCCAAAGCCTTCAAACACACACACACACACACACAAAAAAGAGACACATGATGGAAACTTTATTTTTCATCAAGTGCTTTTCATGTTAATGATTTCAATGCAAAATTTCTGGGCCCGAATGCAGCTCACCACAAAAAGCCTTGTCGGTTTAATGTGTCTTCTTGTAATTTTCGTCCTGCTGTATCCACCCCCCTTTAACAGCCTGGCCCAGCATCTGTCTGTGGGGAGCATGGAAAATAGATCAGTGGCGCTGATCCAACCGGCCCATGCAAAGTGTTCTCCACGTGCTCAATGAGAGAACATTGGAGAAAACAAGGTTAAGAATATACACTTTATTTGGATTCACTGCAACAAAGAAAATAGCTGTTTGACTAAAATCTTCCATTTTAATCTTAAATTAATTTAATTTAAAGAATTTATCCAGAGATTTTGTGATCTAGAAGCCACAAGTATTTGGGAGTCTAAAACAGAGGTGTGAAGAAATAAAGGACCGCACAGAGTGAATTATGAACCGTGCATTTTCCTTCCACAACTGTTTTTACAGACATATACAGTGTCAAAGTGATTAACTGTATTAGAATCTCCATCTGTCCTATCAAAACCACTGTGAAACATTACACATTTCAGCTTAAGTCTGCCTAGTTCCTGTCAGTATAAAGATCAAAGCCTTTTAGTCTATGTTTGCTTTAAATTGAATCTCAGAGTCCTGAATTGGCAAGCCAGCTTTTCGTGGTTGTTAACTTGCTGCTTGGATGAATGAGAGAAAGACTGCCATCTTTTCCCTGGCATTAACTATGTCTGAGTTTGCACTTTTCTCTTCAGCAAAAGAAAGCTTTGGCTCTTTCGTCTTAAGTGAAGAGATTGGTGCCATTTTCCCACAGTAATGGATATGAGAACCTTAAATCAGGCACTGTGGTCTAGTTAAAACAGTACAAGAATGTTCCTTGATTGAAAATAGCTTGTAATCATCAGATCAAATGTGTTGTTCTCAATCGTTTTCTTAATTATAACCGGAGGACTTCCAAGATTGTGAGGGTGTAAATAAAATATGCATTGAAATGGTTGAAAATGCCAAGGATTTTCTTTCAAGAATTTAGCGAGACATTTGAATGAATCAAATGGCCATTCATTCATTTAAAATGTAAAATATTAAATATTAAAAAAATGACACTGTAAATAATGTCCAATTAACTTTACGGTAAAAATTGGCAGCTTTGGTTGCTAAACAAATAACTGTGACAATGTTTGTGGAATTATGGAATGCCTCAACTTATATATATTTCAACTTATACTTATGTATATTTCATACAGTTAAGTGATATATAATGTTAATATACAAATCTACTTGAACTACCAAGATCTAGGTTGATCTTTACCTTAAAATGTGCTGATAACCACCACATTAATGCTGTGGCCAGTTACTTAAACTGCTTAGACTAGTTAGTCATTTACTAGTTAGTTAGTAATTTTTTTGCTTTTACACTAGTCATGTTTTTTTTTCTTTATATGTCAGTTACATAAAAAAGTAGATTGGTATCATTTGAATCTGAAAAGTAAGACTGAGTGATTATCCAAAAATGTTGGATTATCCTTGACAAAATCCTGCTTGGCCAGACTACGTCTTATTGTGACTGAATGTCACAATAGAAAGCCACATGATGAATCATAAATCATTTCAAGTGGTCTGTACATAAAACATGACCAATGGCTGTAGATTGACGTGCACAGGTCATACATAGCCAAAACAACACACAATACTACTATATATATATATATATATATATATATATATATATATATATATATATAATTTTTTTTTTTTTTTGTTAACATTACAAACATTTTTACTGTATAGAATTGTTCAGTCTTGAGATGAAAGATAATAGTGCTCAGAAATCATAATTTATCCAGCAAGTCAGCCTAATGTTATGGGCAGAATAACTTCACATGATAAAGTATAATAAAGTATTTTATCTGTCTCAAATTCCCAATTGCACTTGCTTCTTTGGAAAAATGCTTTTATGACATGGGTTCAAAATCAAATCATTCATCTACTGTGCATAAACCCTGTGCCATGAGAATAACACCGGGTCTCATGGAACCCCCAGATTTCTCTGGTCACAGATGGGGTTGAGGATTAACTCTGTTCAATCCGGATATTCAGGTAATACTGTCTGGTTTGTGGAACTAACCATTTTGAAGCCCCACAAATTACATTCCACCATGTCTGGCTCCGTGATTTTCAGTCTTGCCCATTTTGGCTTTTTTGTGGAAAGTGGTGGTTTACTGAGCAAGGTTGATCACATGACAGTGCCTCTTTACAATTTTAAGATCCTAGCTCAGTCTGGAATTACAAAATTGAATTTTAAATAAGTGAATATATTTACAAAGTCACACATGTCCTATTTAAGTTAGTAAAACACAGGGTTTCTGTTCTTCAAACTCTTTCATGTTTTAATTTGACATGAAACCCTTTTCAATTTAACACTTAATTAATGGAGCGTTTCTGATTGGTTAGTTTTCAGATTGACTTATTAGCATAGACTCCTCCCCTGACTCTTTTATTGTTGTTTACTGAGTCTAGATATGATTTCTCAGTACACATTCAGTGCTATCTGTAGAGACATTTATGTGTGGTGAAAAAAGGCTGTGCAGTTAGGACTGTACAGTTGTGGCTTTGTCCACTAGAGGGCAGTAGTACAAAACTTTCTAGTTATTCCATACAAAAATCCTTTTACTTGCACTATTGAAATGAACACCATGAAATGTGATGAACATAATGTAATCAAACTAAAATCAATTGAGCACCAGGCAGCAACTAGATATTTGACATTTGAATGAATATGATTGTGAGAGATTAAAAAAAAAGAAAGTCAAATTTCTTCTTAATTTTACTTTTTGTCTATCAGTATACCTAATTTACTGGTCAGAACAGCAACAGCAGAATATATGACATGTCCATTTCAAGTCTGTGAATATTGTGGAATGCCAGATGTGCTGTGAATGATGCTACTGTCTTTGGGACATTTTCCCACAAACCCCTCAGAGCTATGTGAAGAATGTGTGCTGCCCGCCACCGGATGTCTTTCATAATAAAAACAGACTTTAGGAGGATATGCCCAGCCAGTGCACACTCAGGTGCAGTCTATTATGATTTATGATATTTATTTTATGGGAGTTTGTTTTATTTATTCATAACCTAGTGGAGACACCCTTTCCCTTCAGCAGTAAATGATGTAGTGATTAAGTGTTTTTTTCCATCTGTTTTGTTGGAATATTACGATCCTGCCAGGAGGGAGGACAACACAGTGAGGCTGCTTTTCTGTCTGAATGGATGATTAAAACATATAAAACTAGTTAGTTAATCATGAAGTATAGCTCCAGGCTCAAAGTAAATGCTCACCTCCTTCAGAATGACTGATGCTGCTCAAGGTCACTTCTGTCACCAAACCAGAAAAAGTTTTTTCCTTATGAGCTATGATATGACAACTACACAAAATCCAAATCCTTTGTTTAATACTTTCCGTATAAGTAAACTTCACTTGGCCTGTGCAATGCTGTATAATGAACTGTCTAATGCCTTACATGTTATTTCCAAAGAACACTCCAAAATAAAAGTAAACTGCAACTGTAAATCTCAAAAACATTTATCCTTTTTAACATGATAAGAGAATCTCGACCATTATATCCGTGTTGAACTTTATGCTCGCGAGACCACAGTCAGTTTGAAATCTACCTGCTGGTTGTTCGTTAGGCCTATGACGTAGTTAAAGATACACATAATGAGTTTTGTTGTAGTCAATGATAATTTATACAAAAGTAAAAATGAAGTAGGTCTATTAGTAGGCTATTCTAATAAAATATATATTTTTAATTAATCGAATTAATCGGAACCGTCCCTAATCATAGGCGTATCCTAATGCTCTCTATGTAGGCAGTTCACTAGTTCACCGCAACTGTGGTATTCCTTCGTGTGTCAATATCTGAGATTCAGCTGTGAGCGTCTTCTGTTGGGAGTTTGAAGAAGGGGCGGGAGGATCCAAACAACCTCACAACCGCTGAGATGCAACGCGCTGGTTAATAGATCCCAGACGCGCGTGCAAAGTTTGCGAGCGCTGAACCGACCTGTATTTTCATTTGACAATCTCAGAGACACGGACACTGTCCGTATCGACAGGCTATCCTGTGGAAAAAAAGCAGCCATGGACTTTAATCAAGCTCTGAGTAGATCACATGAAAGGGGCGAGTCGCTGGAGCTGTTAGAAACATTTCAATGAACATACAGAGTCGCTCAGGGACTTTTTATATGGATGATTGCTATGATCATTGAACTCACGGGAGCCCAAACAGCGCGTGCCAGCTGTCGGGAACTGACCTCACCGCAAGAATGATGATGAGGGGGTGTAAGTAAACGTTTCAGGTAGGCTACAAAATGCGCATTTTCATAGGCATATGGCTGTATTGTGCCTGTTATATACTTAAATGCTACGAATCGCGTGTTAGTGAGGTGTTTTAAGATCTTGAGACTTGATATTTACAGCTTATTGGATGAATGAGTAATCTAGTAAATCTTACAGATAATCTTGCAATAGCAAGTTTCAGTAATAAACTTTTTGTTGCATAGGCTGACAGCTAGGTATCATATAATTATTGCTAATGATATTTATCAGTTTTCAACAGTTTTTCATGCTTCTTATTTTGACAAATATCTGGTCTGACATCATAACCTGCATGTCCATTTCTGCAATAAACATGGGTGGACAAACATGCTTAACTTTAGCCATTATATCTGGTTTAATCTCTGCTAATAGCATTCATTCACTACCCAGATCCTATCTCATTGGTGGCAGAAAGTAATAATAAATATTGCTTAATAATTAAAAAAAGATTTTACTTTGGTTTACATGGCACTTAATGGTACTGTTCAAGCTGTGTTTAATATTTTTTCCTAATCCCATTTGTTCATCTTTCACTGTATTATCTTCGTGTACCCTATTGGTCTTATCTGAACTCATAGTGGATGAAACCAACAGGAGAGCTTCAGCAAATGCTGCTCTGTCAATGGAAGTGTTCTATTTATGAGGAAGCGCTGCGTAAATAGAGACTATAAATCTACTTATCTCTGAGTCACATAAGCTCCCTTGCAGCACTACACAAAGAGGGATATTCTATGGCCTCACATGTCTTAAATTGCTTTCTGAAACTGACACAGGCTCGAATTTATGAATGAACAAAAAGTGCTTTGGTCAACTTTTTGCAATGTAGATTCCCTCCACAAAATGTGCTACTACAATTCTGCATCCTGAGACTTCAGTAATATTTACAGAAGGGAATGTGGTTGTACATGCCATATTCTGTGGAATAATAATGCTGTTCTTCACTTTTGACATTCTTTATGAATTGTTTTTGCGCTGCGTTGAAAGACAGAATCCCAATGCTGTTTCAGAGAACACCGTCAGGATATGGAGATGAGTGTATCCCCGAATTCCTTCGAGCCCCCAAAGGAAATAATAGATTTGAGCAGCCAATTGGAATGGGTTTTGTGGTAACTAAGCTCTATTTAAAGCATTGGGTCATGTTTGGGTTGTTTGACTGTTGTCTCTGTCCCAAACAAACAATTTTGTTGTGGCTTCCACAATGCTAACTGGTTTAGAGGTCTCTGATAATCTTAGTGAGGGAACATGGTTCCCTGTTTCAGTAACTTGTATACACTACTGTTCAAAAGTTTAGGGTCAGTACAATTTTTTTTTTTTTTATTAATACTTTTATTCACCATTGATGCATGAATTTGATCAAAAGTAACATTAAATATATTTAAAATGTTTCAAAATATTTATATTTTCAAAAAAGTCAGTTGAACTTTCAATTTGTCAAAGAATTAGGTATGCACTGAAATGAAAATTCTGGGCCAAAACCGAAAATTCAGGATGCACTTGGCCGAAACAGAAAATAAATAATAAATTAATAATCAAACTTATTTAATAATCAACACTCAAGTTGTACAAATATTTTAATTGCACATAAGGAATTTTTTTCATATTAATTTTTTAATAACAGAATTGTTTCTACTCTAGTTTGTTGCTGAAATATAAACATTTAAATGACAATAAACTGTAATAACTTGTTTTCATGACAGATTATTCAAACATACATTAAATAATGAAGACATCACTAACAGGTAAAGTAAAAATATGAGTATGTAATACAGTGCATAATAAAATGCTCTCTAAAATGCTTCTTATTTTTTTCTAGCTAACGAGTATTTGGACATTGAATAGCTTTCTTGAGGTGAATGTAACGTTAAATGACATTGTAAAGCTTTTTTTTTATTGACGTCTTTCCTCAGTTGAAACACTGATTGAGCAATTACATGAGAAACATTAAAATTTGTCTAAATTAATCCTATCTTTCAACATACCCTCTGGTGTTCACCCATGTTTATTTCATGCTGTAACTAATAAAGAGGAGATTAGGTGATCGGTTCATGTGTGCTTGATCTGTGCTGCCACTTGAACTGAGGCGACTACAGTGATCTGTCACACCATATTAAAGAGTGGCAAAACCACATTATTGTTTGAATTTAGTAATAAAATCGCTTCATATTAAAAGTAACAAAGAACAAAGCTTTTTTCAATTTATTGGATAGCAGGCACACTAGAGATGTTTAGTGTTTAGTCTAGTTTTGTTCATGCATCAACAGAAAAGAGAACTAAAAGATTTTAGATTTAGGAAACCATTGATTAAAATTGAGAAATGAATATTGTCAATCCAGACCTAGTGTCCACAAGGCTGACGTTTAACTGGAAGCACTTTCTTCAGCTTCATACTCGTGACCCCTGTTCACTGCCATTATAAAGCTCGGATGCATCAGGATATTTATTAATATATCTCTGATTGTGTTCATCAGAAAGACAAAAGTCTTATACACCTAGGATGGCTTGAGGGTGAGTAAAGTTTGGGGTAATTTTCATTTGAATGTGAACTAATTTTTTAAGCAGTAGAGTTGTCAAAAGTACTGACTTCGATACCACGTCGGAACTGAAATTTTAAAAATGTGACTCCTTGAGCACTGTTGAGCGGGTACCTCTGATTGGCCACTGTGTTGACGCGCTCATTGCATATGTCTCTGATTTGGCTTCAATGAACAACGCTTCAAAAACGTTGTAAATAGTCATCAATGACGCTCTTCACAGAGCGCTTACACAAATAAACACGGGAGCGTTTGAAAGCAGGCATCTGTTGCGGACCAGTCCGCTGATAGATGCCTGCTTTCAAACGCTCCTGCTTCTGCTTTCAAAACGCTTTCAATTTCAAACACTTCCGTGTGCTTTTAAAAGCTCCCGTGCGTTGATCATTGTAGCCAATCACAGTCATATCCGATGAGCGCGTCAACACAGTGGCCAATCAGAGGTGTTTACGAATCCACTCAACAGCGCTCAACGTGTCACATTTTTAACATTTCAGCATCAACTGGTACCGAAGTCGGTACTTTTGAGAACTCTATTAAGCAGCAAAACTCTTTTTAATGTTGATAATAATAAGAAATGTTTTTGAGCACCAAATCAGCATATTAAACTGAATTCTGAAGGATCATGTGACTGTATGAATGGCTGTAATTATATTTTAAAATATTACTTTTTACTGTATTTTAATCAGATAAATGCAGCTTTGGTGAGCATAACAGACTTCATTTTAAAAACATATAACATACAATAGTTGTACACAGGGCTTGACGTTAACACCCGCCAAATGCGGGTAGATTTCGGCTGTGGCGGGTAAGACAGCCACTCCCACTAGCCACTTTGGCGGGTTAAATTTAATTTCAGCCTACAGCCAAATGATTGTTGAAGATAGTCGTATCACAAAATTACAATTTAATTAAGTTACAATTCTTTATCGATTAACTTGCTGTTAGTGAAAGCGGGATAGGTGGAATCGCGCTGAATGACACACAGAAGCGCTCTTTCTGTCGCGCGGGCGATCAGATCTCCTTGCGCCTGAATAGTCAAATACACGCACACACAGATGTCAAAATGTCCATCGTGTTGAGTATCTCGCTTGAATACAGTCGGTTATGGCTTAAGTGTACGTAAACAGGTAGGTCATAACTGGATATGTGTCAGTATATTATGTCCATGAATTCAGTAGCCCAATTAAATACCTGTCTGTCATTAATGTTAATCAAACAACAAAAGATGTTAAATAAATGTATACATGTTAAATAAACCTACTGTATCTGAAAAAAGATTTTTTTACTATTGTTTTTGTAATTTGCTAATTTGCTTCTTTGTTCTTTAAACAAAATAACTTGTAAAACAAAAATAACTTATAACATTTATCATATTAGCCTAGCTGATATACAGTGTAGTCTTGATTTGGGTGGTCAATCTGCATTTGAAAGTTTGAAAGGGTTTTAAATCTTTTAAATCAAGTAAAATGACTCAAAATCAAGTAATTTAAGCATGCTAAAGTCAACTTTAATCATATAAAATGGATTTTCCCAACTGCAAAATTGTGGCTAGTAAATTTGGAAAACCACTAGCCACAGTGGCTGGTTGTACATATCTGGGATTTTGAAGATATTTGACAAAAGACTAACCCTTTATAATTGTAGCTTGAGAGTTTTCTATAACAGGTAGAAAACGTGGACCTTAATTTAAATCAAGATAATGGAAACTGTATATTTCAAGAGCTACCAGTATGGTAAACTATTTTATAAACCAGTCTACCCACAAACTAAAACACACACTCAGAAAAATGCTATATGCAAAGCTGCACACATAGAAGAAATGAGAAGCTCTGTGTTGTCCTGACATCTGTCTCTCCATCTGAGAGCGTTCAAATGCAGAGCCGCTTGTGGTGGGCTCTGTTTCCCCTCTGTAGGCTTGTACATGGGGAGATTGCAGACTGAGGTTATTACTTCAGCTCTCCACCACATTGTGGAATGTCTTTACTACAGTATTACTGTTTTGCATCCAGTTGTAACCTGAGAAGTGAGTTAATACCCTTGTTTTAAATTGAATCAGGAATTATATTTACATTGTATATACTAGGGTTAGTTCACCCAAAAATAAAAATGTCTTTAATTAATTACTCACCCTGATGTCGTTCCAAACCTGTAAGACTTTCGTAAGCGGTTTAGTCCAAATTTTCTCGATCAAGTCTCTTCAGAAAATTTAGACTAAACCGCTCAATTCATATGGATTAATTTTCTCTTTATGAACTTTTTGAAGTGTTAGTGTCAGTTGCATTGCTGTATATGGAGGGACAGAAAGCTCTCAGATTTCATCATAAAGATCTTAATTTGTGTTCTGAAGATGAACGAAGGTCTTACGGGTTTGGAACGACATGAGGGTGAGTAATTAATGACAGAATTTTCATTTTTGGGTGAACTAATCCTTTAATGTGAAAGCATAAAATATGATGTCAACAACAGGTGGACGTTCAAACCAGGATTCCTTGCTTGGGAGTCATTTCATAGGATTTGTCACTTGAGTATAGATTTTGAATGAATATATGCTCAATAGCCTCTCTTCTTCAAATTACAGAACACGTAACTGTTTTAATTGCCTTAGGAAATGGAAGTGTAAATGTCTTGTGGTTGGACATTTGAACCTCTTGTTAAAAGCTAGAGGCATATTCTCATCCTTGCTTAGGACCCTTTTTGGCTTATTAACAAATGTATGGTGCATATTTTAGAGAATTTAGTGTAGATTATATCATTTGTCTCTCTTATACCTTCAGTCTGTTCAGACTCACAAATGTTTTATTTCCTTGATTTTTCCCTCACAAGTTGGTCTCATTTTGAGCTCTTTTTGTAATCCAAATCATTAGCTAATCAGCCTAGCGAGAGCATGATTTTCTTCATTTTCTGGCCAGCATTGGCTTTTGGATTCTTAGTAAAGACGTTTTTTTCAGTAACCTGGATGAGGCAAGAGGGAAGAAAATTTCAAACAGTATTTAAAAGATTATTGTGAATGCAGCAAACTTTTGGAGTCATGCTTAATGAGAGTAGTTTACAATGTTCATGAATAACATGAATTACAGTTTAATATCTGTGGCATATTTTGTTGACAACTGTTACACATTTGAAATTCAGATTATATAAAACTTAAATTGATGCTTTACTGTGGTCCTTCTTCAAGCAAACAATTTAAAGTTGCATTAACTTTATTTGGAGTATTTGGACACTTAACCTGCACAGACATTAAAGTGGTTTTTCTTTTTAGAAATACGTCTTCTAGGACACCTGTGTTCATACATCCACTAAAAAAATCTCCATTACACCAGTTGGGTAAAAGTCATTATATACTGGTTCAGAAAAGTTAGCTCTCATAAAAAATCAAGCATAATTTTTTTATGGTTTGAGGTTTTGTTATATAATTTATTTAGATATTTTTAAGACTGATTTGAGTTCCCAAATAATTTTAGGGCTACTATATAACCTAATGTGATTTATTACATGAATCAAATGATACTGCATGAATGTCTTCCTTGTGTCTTCAGACACATTTAAGCTTGCAAAATAATTTGTTGTTTTGATAATTTAATTTTTTTAATATTATTAGCTTTATTGACATCAGCAATTGCAGGGCATGAGCCTAATCTTAATCCTATTTTTCTAGTGCTTGTTAATGTGACTGTTCATTCACATGTTGTTCCCTTCAAGTTAATCACACAATAACAGCTTCTCATGTTGGTTCCCTTTTTTTTTTTTTTTTTTTTACTTCCAGACTTCAGTGTAAAATCTGGGTCCTGAAGCAAAACCAGTCAAGAACCACTGATGTAAATGCAGTTGGGCAGATACTTTTAAAATAGTATTTGGAGAAATGCCAGTGTTTTGGTCTTCTTGATATGAGTTTAGTCAGACCTTTCAGATCTTAGATTGTTTCTAATTTGTTTACTTGAAGAATTTCTATTTCAAAAGCCTTTTAGAGGATTAAGTACATCTCAAATACATAAATCAGAGATGTTGTCTGGACCCTGATCCTTCAAATACATAAAAATAATATGAAATGGAGTTTTGAAACTTCTTTCAGCATCTGGATAGAAGCGCTTATATAATAATACTAATAATTCATTGCATAATAATCATTGATACCAGAAGTCCATAAACCAGAAATCAGTTTATATAAATTTGCTTCTACATTCTTCTTCTCTTTTTATGAGGTCACATATCTATTTGTTATATTGCCATATTTGATATATTTTTTTTTTCATTACACAAATCATGACAAACACAAGGCTGTGGGTGTGAAGTGGTAGAACGATTTTCTCCCTTCTCCTCTCCAGCGGACTGATGGAATTCATTCCACTTGGCAGGAACTCTAAGTGCATCTGCTTTAAGACTAAAAACATCATCCTGTCATGGAGCCATTGCTTTATAGTGCTTTTTTTCATTTTTATTCTTAATTTTATTATCATGTGTCTTGTTGTTGTTGATTATTATATGTGTACACTGGAAGAAGAAAAACTTACTCTGATTCTGATTCTGATCAGGGTTCTTTGCATTCCTCTTGTGCCTCTGTAATCCAATGTCATAATGTGACAAAATATCATACGCCTAACCCTCAATGGTATTTCTGTGCAAGTCGTTATGGTTATGGCAAATAAGGTGGAAAAGTATCTAAATCCAACCCAAGAAATGGGATTTCCTTACTTGGCCTGTCACAGTATCAGTTTGTTCTTGTGAGTATGCAGGATCTGTTGCAGCATATGATATCCAGGTGCAAACGTCTGCAGTCGCTTGGCTCACAGCCATGGGAAAAGTCTTTTCAGGAGGTTTCAGCTGTGGATATAAATGAGCATCTACTCAACCTGACGTCTGCACCTACAATACAATCCATGCAAAGACACCACTTTGAGGAGTCTGCCAAATCCAAGATTGCGGAAAAGAAAACGTAGTGCTTTGGAGGGAGACATAGCTCTGAATTATTAAGCCAACACTGTATGGGAAAGGTCTTGGGCGTCCTCCACTCCACGACAACAAATCACTCCACTTTGCTCAGAGAGATGAGGCTTCAAGACCGCTTCAGCCAATCTGTGTTGGTCACCGTTCTGCTTAAATTGTGTTTGGCTGGAATAGATGGATTTCCCTACTGCAGCTGTGGTTTAGTCTGAAAGAGGCAATGCAGGCCTGTTGCTGGGTTTCTCTGAGACCTATTAGCTTTTACAGCAGCTTAAATTCCTTGTCTTTGTGCCAGAGCTGAGATCATGGCTTGTTTTTCTTCTTATTTGGTCTTTATCAGATGCTGATTTGCATAACGGGTCTTTAGAACGACAGGTTTTTATCTCATTTTTCACTTCAGTTGTTTCTCTCGAGTATAATAATGAACGTGTCTGCTTCGGTGGGACGCTGATGTGGGCGATCGTCTGACAGCGCTCCATTAGTGCATTGCATACACCTGCTGAGAGAGCAAACCACGGCTACAGGGCTGAAGGAGTTTTTTTTTTTTTTTTTTTTTTTTTTCAACCATTCATCTGCATCCATGTACCTTTTTCCCTTTCGTTACCTCTACTGATAACTTTTTCGTTCCCTGCATTTTGCTCTGTGGTTTACATTCATCACTCTGACTCAGAGATGCAGATTGTAGTTGGCTAAATGTTTGATCAGTGGCCTGAATGAAAGGAGTTTATGGCTTTTGATTGATATGAGGTTGATGAGTGCCATTACAGGGTCTTGTTATATCACTTTATTGTGTGGTAATGTAATGTTTATGTTGCCCTCTGCTCATGATCCCGCATGTGTGGGTTGGCAAAGCATGAGTTGAACAGTCTAGCAAGATTAAGTAATGACATGGATTGAACCTAAGTCATGACATCACGTACATAAATCACGTTTAGAACCACAGGCTCACTCACTGCAGACTTAAGAAACTCATTTTCCCTTTCATTAAAGGTGAAGTTCACCCAAAAATGAAAATTGTCATTATTTACCCTCATGTTGTTCCAAACCCCTTTGACTTTCTGCCGTGAAACACTAAGTGTGACATTTTGAAGAATATCTTGGCTGTTTTTTTCTATCTAATGAAAGTCAAGGTCAAAAATTATGAAAAAAGTACCATTAGAGACTCATAAACATGGTCCGTATGACTTCTGAAGCCATACAATATAGCCAAAATTTAGGTTATGTACTGAAAATGTCTCGCTGTAGTTCACAAATAATCAGATTATATTTAATCATGTGTCTCTTCACACCTATTTTTCAGTCTGGTCCTTTGGCTTGACATGAGGATAAGTAAATGATGGGATTTTCACTTTTAGGTGAACTGCGTTAAATTCAAATTTACCCTGCCTATTTTTTTTAAATGCATGTTATTAATCTCATTGTAAAGATTTGTTACTGCCACTACTTCCAATTTATCATTACAACAAATAACTTATCCTCAAATATTTTCATTTTTTTTCCACTCTGTTGGCACAATGCAAATACAGTTAGGTGTTGGGACATGCATGCCAGTTGTCCACATGTTATCTGAAATTAAATCATCAGTAGTATTTTAAAGGTTTTATGGGTTAAGATAATGGCGTTACAGCACACAATACTTTTTTTTTTTACACAGCCGAGCCAGACAACGTATCATCTATCTGCATCTTTTGGAATGCAGAGTAACTTTTCCAGTCTGCCATTGAGATTGGAACTATCATCAAAATCTAGGAAAGCAGATTTGGATTTTACATGTGGCAGATCTGTGCCAAGATAAATTCAGTTGAGTTATGTCAAGATATTTTCTCCTTTTTCCGTTGATCTTCATGTGGGATGATTTTTGTCTCGAGTCCTACAACATTACAAACTTTGTTCTTATCGAAAAGGAAAGGAAAACAGATCATGACAGAAATAGGTCAGACACTTTTCATTATCAGCCAGATGACTGAAGGAAAGAAACGCCACAAAAAAGGAACATTAGAGGCCGAAAGTCCGTTCTCTCCTATTGAACAAAAGCGAGACCACAGCTGCTGTCAAACTAACAAATTCCACAGATGTGCTTTCTTACCTTAAAACGTCTGAACCTTACAAGCAAGTATGCTGTCAGATAAATACAATGCCTCGATCTTCTTCAGGGAATTCATCGACTTGCCGTTTCCTGAAAATTCCTCGCTTTGTTGTATTTTTAACTTGACAGTACTTTCAGTACTTTCAGCATGCTTTAGTTCCAGGAGATCTAATGTGAGTGAATTTGCATACCTCATTGATCCTGATCTCTAGAGAGAATCAGACCTGAAGCTATCATGCATGTTGTTTATTTGAAAACAGCTCTTGTTAATCTTGATGATGAATTCATATGGTATGTTTGCATGTCCAGGACCTGTAATCATCTTAACAACAGACTCGGTTGACCTCGCTCTGTCATTAGCAGCTGGCCAGAGTGCAGAATGCATCATTTTGACAGATGATTTGAGCTGAAACTCAGAGGTTGATATATACATGACTACCACTTTAAAGAATGCATGTTTCATGACATACCTCACTTAAAGGAGTGAATAAGAGTAGCATATACTGTTGCATGTTATTTAACTGATGGCATGGCACTGGATAAAGATGTCAACAAGCAAAGATTCAAAGATGAATAAAGACTGTCATTGAGTTTCCTTGATGTCTAAGGGTGTTGAGACTGAATATACTGCTGTTGATGACAATTGGTAAGATAAAAAACATTAGCATATATTTATGATATTCCATTCATGACACATTTAATCACTCTCTTTCACTCTTTCTGTCTAAAACACCTCCTCTTGCTTTAGTTTCTTTCATTAGTATCTCCTCCATTGTCTGGCTTGCTGTTTAGGGGATGTAAGCAAATGCTTTGTTGGTGTGTTACGTCAGCACTGTCAGTATGTCTAGTCAGGGGGACATTGTCATAGAAAGTCCACTCCCCCATGCCTTTGTACAGCTAGGAAAATTGGGGAAACATCAGTCAGCCACAGCTGATTAGACCTGTGTGCGGCATTGGATGTAGTCTTGCCATAATATTGAAGGAGATTGTTCATTCATTTGATCCTGGGACCCTGACACAGGTGTGTGCACTCTTTTGACCTAATATTACATTTCTTAGGACTATGTGGTTGTTCTGAAGTTTTTCTACATATTTATTTGGCCCGTTTTTATGCATTAATGGGATAGTTCACCCAGAAATTAAATTCTGCCATGTCGTTCCAAATCTGTATGTCTTTCTTCTGTGTAACACAAAAGATTTACATTTTTATGGACAAAAAACACTGAGACATTTCTTTAAATGTGTTCTTTTGTGTTCCACAGAAGATAGAAAGTCATACAGGTTTGGAAAGACATGAGGGAGAGTAAATGATGACAGATTTTTTATTTATTTATTTTTGGGTGAACTACCCCTTTAAGAATATCAGGATGAGATCAAGCATTTAAAAGCTTTATTCAAGATATATAAATCCTTCATTCTTTGTACTTTGAGGTCACCTTTTATATGACATCATTAAAACCAAACTCTGCAAAACAAGAAGCACAAATGATTAACTATGATCATTTTAACTTGTTAATGTGTAATGACGTAAAGCCTCAACCATCTGAGATTGTCAGACATGGTCAGTATACAGCTAAATATGTCAATCCAAGCACTCTTTATGAGAATCACATGAGAGAAGAGCTAAAATGGAGGTCATATATGATAAACCTTTCTGCAGCTAGCAGTTAAACTTTTAAGTTGCACCAGCTAAAGCGGAGTGTCTCAGGACATGTCCATATATCAGTATATCAGTTTCTTCTGTCATGAATCTGTCTTTGGGCATGTCTAGACATGGTGTAAAACATGTGCTGTATCAGTGCCCTTCCTTATTTCAAAAACTCTCAGATAATCCCACAACCATTAATAATGACAGATTTAGAAGCTCCTTTGTTTGCTCTCTGAATTATACAGGTTAAAGGCATATTCACACAAAAAATAATTGTTCTTTAATTTACTCTCCCTCATGTTGTTCTTATGACCTTTCATATAACACAAAATGTGATATACCCTATCGTTCGAAAGTCATGGGTTGGTAAGTTTTTTACATTTTTGTTTTTGAAAGAATTCGGTCAAAAATACAGTAAAAACAGTAATGTTGTGAAATATTATTGCAGTTTAAAAGAACTGTTTTCTATCTGAATATATTTGAAAATGTAATATTTTCATGTTATGGAAAAAGCTGAATTTTCTGCAGCTATTATATGGTCTTGCACCAGTGCAACAAGAAGAGCAACAATGGATGTCAAAATTTGTGAATAAAGGATTCAGAAGATTTGCAGTAAAGTGCAAAGTTGTTTTGAGAACTTTTTAATTATTATAAAACGGATAGTTCCAGCCCTTGATTCTGATTGGTTGAGCCGCTTTCGAAGCCGTTGTAAAATTCCCAAAAACAATTCCTGAGTGTGTATGTTGCTGCGTCTGTCTTAGCAACCACTCTTAACAACGTAAACATATGTTTGTTCTCAATTGATTTTGTTCATTGAAGCTTACTGCATTATGTAGAAGAGTATTGTGAAAGAGATATCGAGTGACCGAGTATATTACCTGCATTCAAATTTAGCATTTTCCTTCAGGTCAGTCCTATAATCATAATAAAAAAATTCAGTTTGAATGTCCGCTGCGATCTTGTCCTTTTGACATTTAATGGGTTTCCCCGTGCCTTGCTGACACTGACAGTGCCAGTCAAAGCATTTGTCATTTGCGTCTTGTTCCGTGTTCAAAACAAGTTTCAATATAAATGTCTCGCTCATAAAAACAGACTTCGCTCCTTGTTGTGCCTAACACCCCTTAGCTGTTATAAATTCACTGTAAACCACGGCTTCTTGGGGCTTATTGCTTTATTTTAGCTTTGCAGCCCCGGTCTTCATTCACTTTCATTACAAGTAAAGGAGTGAACAAAATATTACTTAAAAATTCACCTTTGGTGTTCCACAAAAGAAAATAGGTCATTTGGGTGTGATCTGTAAACATGTATTTGACTAGTGTATTAAATGTGATTGTAAATCTTTGATTTGATGGACAGCTCTGTAATCCCTGGTAATCATGCGAGAAAATGTGTTTATTTTGCTACCAAACGGGTTAATTTACATTGTGATCACGTGTTTTAGCAGTTTTTTTATCTTATTTCTCCACAGTTACTTGGCGGACCAGTGCTGGAATGGAGGCTGCATCTACCTGATCATGTTGCGAAGAATCAAACGCAAGGCTCCTCTCCCTCCATGCAATGGCAGCAGTGGGGGCAACTGTGTGGATGTCTCTAATGAGCACCGGCGCAATGTCTCCAACGAGCCTGTTGGCAGCCCCACACAGAACGGGCAGAATGGAAAACGAACCCGCAAATTTGGCGTCATTTCCCGCTCATCGTTCACTCGCGACAGCAAAGACAGTAAAGGTAGCCGGGACTTTGAGCATGAGAATGGCTACAGCTCCATGGAGGCAGAGGTCACGTCACCAGAAAGCAGCAGCCCTCTGAACACACCGACCGATGATAGTCCATTCACTGGCTCCTCAGAGGTGATATCCAATCACTTGAAGTTGGGGAGCACGGCCACCCTACCTAGCCGATTACACTCACGCCTGTCTGAAAGCTACAAAACTGAGTCAATAAGCAGTGAACCCTCCAGTCAGGTAAGAAATGTTAAAAGAAATATTAATATTAAAATAATATAGAAATATTAAAAATATAAATGTTATATTAAAAATATTAGATTAAAATATAAAATATATAATTTAAAAAGTTGTTACACAGATTATGGCCATAAAACGTCAGCATAAAATGTGATAAATAAACAAGCAAACAAACAGAAAAAAGGGCACTTTAAAATCGTTGGAAACGCCCTTTAAGTGCACAAATTCAAACATTTTCCATTGACTTTGCTTTGAGAATGAATGAGTGGTTGGTTGATGCTCATCATGTAATTAGAAGTTTGGACCCCACAGTGCGGCTAACTGCACATGTTTCCGATTTGATCCTCCGTTGGGATCGCTAGTGTTCCTTGGAGCATGTAAGTCTTGTGACCTTAAACTGAGTGGCTCACTCAAAATAACCATAAGGGTTCTTCTAGATGTATCCATGTGCCAGAGGTTGGAAGAACTGCTTGGAGGGATCATCCCAAAAAGCTGTATGTGTCTGATTTTGAACAATCACACAGGCTTTCAAAGACCGACAAGGTGCGGTTCCATGAGATTCTGCAACAAGCAATTTTTGGAAAGCCACTTGAAAGGACAACAGACTGAATCCATATGCTTAATTGTATAACTGTCCTTAACTTCCATTTAAAATGAAATTTAAAAAAAAGTTTTCCCACACACAGATTTAGCAAATACACGCTCTTTGAAGGGTTTGAGGCGGGTTATATTTTTTAAATGGGATGCACAATATATTAGTACCATATTGGTTTTAGGCAGATTATTATAGTGTGTTTTTTTTTATTTATTGGTATTGGTTGTTATTGAATATTTAACTGTGAATTCTCATTTCTGGTATTTTTATGTTCAGAATGTACCTTTCTTAATCTTTAAAAAATCTTTTAAAAATTAAATCTTGATTTTAGTTCATAGTGTTTTTATTTTTAATTTATTTTGACAAATTGGTACATGAACTTTATTAATGGCCATTTATCGGTATTTTGCCAGAATTTAAATATCAGTGCATCCTTATTATTAATGTAAAAAATATCCACCTTATTTCCACACCCCATGAAGCTTTGCAAGAAATGTGGGTGTAACTTCCGTTAACACAATAATACGTTTTTTTTAAACTGTGAGATGACCTTATTCTGCTCACCCTTCAACCATCGAACATTAAAAGGACATTTAAAAGTGTAAAAGCATCAACAAGGTACTTTCAACAGGCCATGAATAACCCCAAAAGCATGATTCTTTCCACAGCAATAATGGACAGGTTAAATATCACTGTAGTAATACATATCTGTATTATGTAACATATGTTGCCTTAATCAAAAATGTTCATTAACATTTTATTAACGAACTGTTGGCGCTCTAGCGTCTGATAAACAGAACTGCATACGTGTTGTGGAAGAACATTGTAGCCGGAGCTACTTTTCTCTGTTTGTCTATGATGAGTCACGCAGGTACTCTGCTACTCCGCAGCGGTGCCGACATGACCAGTCTGAAATAGTCCGAATATAAACACTTATTTTAGGTGTACCACTGTTTGGAAAATGGATTCATGATGTACTTGCTCATTATATAATTTTTGTAAATTTTGAACACAAAAAGTTGCACAATGTTGCTTTAACTTCAGCATTGCGTGATTCTATTTCAAAGTGATTTCCATCATTTTGACAGATAATAAATTGTATTTATCTGTGAAAACAAACCTGGAAAAAGATGTGAGGATTTGAGGAGAAAAACGAGAGATTCTTCATGCATTTCAGTGAATTATTAATTGGATATATAGTAAATTAAATCGGGAGAACAGACCACAAATGTGCAGTATATGTTGTTGTTTTTCATACTATTACAGCAGAAAGCATAAGGAAAAAAGAAAATAATCATAAGGAAAAGCAGTGACTGAAAAGAGCTCTTGCCATAGATATTCTTGTTATAACATGTCAAGTTAAAATACCAAGCATTATGTTATTCTCATGATGTCTGAAAATAAAACAAGAAGGAAATTTGACAGCTCATTCAGTCAAACTGATGGAGAAGCTTTATTTATAGAGCAACCTTATGATTTTAAATATTTGTTTCAGTCTTTTTGAATGGAAGATCCCCAAACCAGAAGTGCAACCCATAATTCAAAACGCAGTAGGCTAGTCAGGAATAAGGTGGATAATTTTATATGAATAAATCAACCAGACTACATTAGTCTACCTAAACGAAAGTTGATTTTTAGGGTCAATTAAGGCAGAAATAGCTTTTTTTAAGAGAAAATCTGCACATTTTTACCATTTTCAGTGGATTATCTAAATGGTTAAAATCATGACACATAATGGCAGTTTTACAAGCAAATCAAAAATCATTTTGAAGTTGACAACACATTGAGCCACTAAAATTAGTCACATTACCTTGGAGCAATGTAATATCTCAACCAGAATGTGTGTCATCATTATGTTGCACCTCACCAATCACAATATCAAAGAACATTTCATAGTGTTTTAATCTTTGTAGTTGTATACACACTGATGACTAATCAGTTATGACTGACTTCACAACCCATTTAACAGGAAACATAATCTGTGTAACATTAATTAGAGTTTATGGACTTGTTCCCTCTCAAATACACTTTTCCAAAATGTGATGAAATAAATTTCCTAGACATTCAGTGAGATTACCATGAGAGTAATTAGTAGCATTAACGTGTATATGCAAGCATGTTGCGTAGGAACATGTCAGAGGGGAGGATGTGTAAGCTTATTTTGACAGCGAACAGAAAAAGCGTGAGAAAGTCAGAAGAGAGGCAGCAGACCATCTCAGTGAGATATCCCGTGTCTGTGATTCACCCCGCCGACAGGCTTTCCTTGAGAACATGCCCCACTTCTAGATAGATTTCAAAGAAAATGTGAACAAGTGGCAGCATGTTTGTAGTTCAGAGGTGCATGCTAACCCAACTGTCATGTGTTAAAGGTGAAGTGTGCATCTGCGCCACAAGAGGCACCAAGCAGAATTGCAAAAATAATGAGTTCTTCCAAGCAGGTTACTCAGGTTAATCAGACATACGCACACTACTGTTCAAAAGTTTTGGGTCAGTAAGATTCTTTTTATGTTCTTAAAAGAAGTCTCTTATGCTCACCAAGGCTGCATTTATTTGATTAAAATAAACAGTAATATTGTGAAATATTATTACAATCTAAAAGAACTGTTTTCTATTGTAATATATTTTAAAATGTAATTTATTCCTGTGATGGGAAAGCTGAATTTTCAGCATCATTACTCCAGTCTTCAGTGTCACATGATCCTTCAGAAATCATTCTAATATGCTGATTTGGTGCTTAAACATTTTCTTATTATTATCAATGTTGAAAACAGTCATGCTGTGTAATATTTTAATGGAAACCATGGCATTTTTTCAGGATTCTTTGATGAATAGAAAGCTCAAAAGAACACCATTTCTTTGAAATAGAAATCATCTGCAACAATGTAGTCTTTACTGTCACTTTGATCAACTGAATTCATTCTTGCTTAATTAAAGAATCAAATAATCTTTCTGACTCCAGGCTTGTGTATGGTAGTATATTTAGCTAATACCTAAAAAGTACATTTTAGCAAGTGTGGTATCTGTGAAGAACCCCCCCCCCCACCCCCCACCTATTTTTTTTTTTTTATTATTTTTTTTTTTTTATAATTTTCCATCTTGTGAACAGCTTGCCAGTGTTCACTTGTGTTTCACGATGTAATCTGCCTCTTTGGCAAGCCTTCTGATGTTGGCCATTGTTTCTGGTGATGGAATAAATTATTTTAACATTTGAAAAAGATTTTCTTTTAACTTTACATACAGACATAAAAACAGAGCTTTAAATTACAAAATTACAACTCTTTTGACAGAATTAACAATATAAAAGGTTATGTAAGATCAAATTAGTATGCTAAGGGAACAATTTTTTTTAAAAATATTTTTTAAAAATACATTTTTAGGCTGATTTCATGACTCGTCTTTTAAATGGTTTTTGGAAATTCATGGGCTTCTGTGTTAGCGTTACTGTTAGAAAAGCTTTGATGCCAGGCACAATAGCTATAAATGGCTCAGTGGCTGAAATGAATTCATGCAATTGAAGCCTGACTGGAAAAAAAAGGACTGAATGTCATGACATTATTGTATGTAATGGACTTTTAAACCATATTGTACATATATGAAGTACAGTTAGAAAGATGACTGTTTTTCTATTGAGAAACAGGATCAGGTTCATTTAACCTCATAATAAAGCTGTCACTTATTTTGATTTTCATTCAAAAGCAGAGAATGATATATATTTTTTGTTGTTTAGCCATCATAATAGGCAAAAAAAAAAAAAGTGTATGCAAGAACAGACAGAATGTGAGAACAAAGTGCACAGTCTATTATAAATATATTTTATAATAGTCCAAAACATTGACACTTAAAATGTTTGTTCTATTATTTGATGAACTTGAATTCATATTTGAACCAAATTAAATTTTTGTCTGATAGAAGGACGAAAGCATTAATGGTATTATATAAGAGTAATATATATTAATGGTAATATATAAGTGATTGTTGAAGTGCAGCTCACAGAGTGAGAGAAGAGGCTCTTGAATCTTTCAGAAACAGGTGCTCTTAAAGTTTCCCTTCTTCTGATTTATGGCCTTTCCAAAGGAGGAAGTAAGCCTGGATTAAAAAAAAAAAAATCATGGAAAATGCATCAGTTCAGTTCTTCCATTTACCTTTACAAAACCTTTTTTCTTATTTAAGAGAAATAGGCTATAAATTTACTGAAATTAATTATATAAATAATGTTTCTTAATTTGCTGAACAGTCTGTTCAAAGATTATTATTATTATTATTTATTTTTTGCATGAAACGCAGCATAAAATGGGTAACAGTTTGGGAACTGTAACGTAAGTTAAAACCACAGAACAGCTGCTGCAGGAGTTTTGGTATATCTAGTGTTATATAATAAAGCACATTCCTGATTGTTCCAGCATACGGATAAATATATCCCCCTCTTATCTACAGCCCTGTGAGGGCAGCCGGATCTGGAAGATGCACATGGTGAAGGGTCAGGACGGACTGGGTATCCAGATCACGGGCGGGCGAGGGTCCAAACGCTCTCCTCACGGTATCATCGTGGCCCACGTGGAGGAGGGAGGAGCTGCACAGAGGTAAACGGCTTTCATTAGCAAAGGTTTTCAGTTGCTGCCACGGCAACAGTAGGTGCCGTGGTGATACTGCTCAATCAACATCTCATACATATGCAAATGTCAGAGAGTCTTGAGTGCCCTCTGTGATACTCATTAATCTTCAAAGCCATTGTGACACCCTTATATGGTTGCACAGAAAATATCCAGTCACGTTGCCAATTGTACGATAATGACCAGTTCACAAGCTATCAGAAGATTCAGTAGTTGTAATCGTAGTGCTCTGTATTACTAGCGTTTGGAAAGATTTCTGGTTTTGCTGTCCTGTTGACATTATGTCCAGGTTATGTCTAATTTACCAATGAGTAGGGGTAGTGAAAAATATTATTTTATTTTAAGTATTGCATCATTTTACATCATGATACTGTGATATTCACATGCCAAAGAATCATCACTTTTAGTTATATTATTTATATGAATATTTTTCTAAAAGTACAATGTATTAAGTCAATGTACACTTGATTGTTGTTTTACTAAAACAAAGTCCCAACTAACTCTAATCCAAAATGCAGAATAAATGAAAATATTAGGGATGTGCCAGTATTAAAACTCTGGCCAATACAGTAAACTGATAATTAATTTCATGATATGGTCCATAACGGAAAATTTGCAGATATTAATTATTAACAGTGTTTTCATCTTTTGGTGTATTTATTCATTTTTAAGCTAAAATATGTCACATAGCCTAGGCGATTTGTGCAGAACCATCGAGTTTTCATGTGCAGGTGACTGGGGGAATTCGTTCAAAATTTTACTAAATATAAATTTTTTTGCTTTTTGTTAAAATGACTTTTACTGATTGACCAAACTCAGCATAAGCTAGGTAGTTCAGGACGCTAGGTTCGAAGGACTTCAAAGAATAGCCGCCAATTCACAAAATGGGCTCAAACTCCGAGATAGGCCTTGCGGTGTCAGTGCTTATAAGCTTTAAATTAGTTTGTTTCTGAAAGCTACAGAACACGTGGAAAACTGAAGAATCTATGCAGGAGTTATAGGCCTAATGTTCTTTTTTTTTTAAAGATTTAGTTTTGCTGTTTTTTGCCCTTATTATTATAGGACAGTAAGCAGACAGGAAGCAAAGTGGGAGAGTGAAAGGGGGATAATAATTTATTACTATAATGAAAGTAAAGTTTTGTTATAAATAAGAATAGTTATTTTTATTTGGGGGTTGTTTTTTTCCACATAAAACTCAAAACGGTTCTGTTGCCACCCTCAGATATGCTCCCCTCAAAAATACTAATTGCATGATGTCCCTGCTGGTGATTTCCACCTCGAGTGATTTGCTGTACCGGTATATTTAAGCAAATAGCTGTCATTTTGCAAAGTTAGACAGAGTCAGCATAGGATTCTAACATGATATATACCTTTACTTTATACAAACACAGAATAACAATTGCGGGGTCTTTTTTTAATACTGCAGAAATCATTCCCTCTCCGTCTACATGTGCATTGGCCCTTAAACCGTGTATTTTAAGCTGTAACATGTTGGAGAATTTGCTGACTTGCTTCCCTTTGTGATTCATTAATGCACACTTTGGCAAAGTTTAAAGAAAGCACAACCTGATGGTAATGAGCCAAAAGCTGAAATTAACCCTTATTGCCTCAAAGAATTTGAATTACTCCCTCTAGATGATGTGCTAAGTTAAATAGATGTGTTTGGGGAAAATGAGCCCTTGTGGCTTTGCCTTGGGACCCGAAAACATTAATTGATTACAGGATATACAAATTCATGAGATGTTGCAGATCTGTTGCAAAATACATAGGCAGCTCCCCCATAGCACAAGGGTTTATTATAATTTAACAATCCTACATTTCCTCCCACACAGTTTTAATGTGGGCCTTTTCTGAGAAAACCTATAGACATGAATCATGCATACTGGTCAAACTGGCTGCTTTCCAAATCTTGCTTTTTTTAGTGTGTCGCAAGAGGTGGTCAGATTCAGGGCTATCAGTGCAGCATGATGTGGGTAGTTATGAAGTTTCCTGCTCTTATATAACGGCTAACACTGAGATAACCCCAGATTCCTTCATCTGTGACTGAAGCCCTGAGGATTTTGACCAGTGAGAGGCTTTCAGATTTCGAATCTTTCTCTCTTCACTGCACACTGTTCATCATAATGAAGCCTCAGTTGAGTGGTCAGGCTGGAAGGATCCAAACTGTCTGAGGACATTTGGAAATTAAAACTTAAGTTTGTCAGGTAGGTCTAACAGTAGTATTCAGGTAAGAAATATTTTGAATAAATAAATTGAAAAAAGTAATCAGATGTAAAATAGTGCATATTCTTCCTTGTATAAATCTTTATTAAAGCTACTAAAGTTACTCAGTCAAGAGCAGTGAGTGATTTTCTCTTTCTCTTTTGTTGTATGAGTTAACATTAAAGGGGGACTCAGTAGTATTTCAAAAACACTGTTTGGAAGTTAGTGGGGCTGACACCAACAACAAACTTGTAACCAATCAGCATTAGGGCTCGTTGAGGAGAGAGAACGAGTAAAAAGGAAATTTGAAAAAAAGGAAAAAAACAACTACAGAACGAGAAACGGGACACAATACAAAAGAGCTCAAAAGAATATCACTGGAATGAAGGTTTATGCTTGGGCAAGGGCTTCTGGACCCGCGTTTATATTAGAAAAGCTTTCCAGTGCTGGAGAGAGCTAAGCGGGAAGGCCTGAAAACAGGCGTGGAGGCTGCTTTGATCCCGTTACTTATGTGAGTAACACTGGGTTTTGATTGTCTGGAGCTGCTGTGCTGTTTGCGACCAACAATGAACACTTTGTATTTACTCTTGTGTACTGTATGTTCATTTTTTGTGCTTCCTTGTCGTTTGTTCATCAACTGCCCTTTATTTTTCGTGAAGCATTTTGTTGCGCGTCAGCTGTGATAAACAGACATCCACTCGCATTGCGTGTGTAATAGTGAGTTTTGCAGTTAAACTACTGCACTGACAATTGCTAGAGAATGCGGTGTTTAGCGTCATTGTCAGTGCATTTGCCTCGCATGCCAGCAGCGATCGGGCCAGGGTTCGAGACCGGAGTGTAAGTTTTGGAGGCAGAGCAATGAAGAGAGGGGTGGGTTTGTTTGGGTTGATTTCAATTTTCAACAGTGTTCAACAGCGTTGTTCAAATAATACTTACAGCACTTTTAAGGACTGTTAAGGTTTATTAGGCTACTGTACTGTCACTTTATGAACTAATGCATGGCTCCAATGATACACGTCCGATTTTCTCTATTCTCTATAACTATTTACTTTCACTTAAGACATAACCGACTCTGTTTAAATGAATACTCGCTATATTTTTGTATGTTATTTTAAGCGTAAAAAGAAATGAAAGGAAACTCAATTTAGCACTCGTATGCTGTCAGAGAGGCAGCGTTCCGTGTGCGCTTCGGATGTGTGTGCACAGAAAACTACATCAAAAACTGGTTTTTATTTAGTTATTGTCTTGTTTTCTTCAGTGAAAAAAATGTTGTTAATGAAAACAATGGCGATAATTATTCATCAATAAAATTAACACTGCTTTGTGGGATATCATTGTCATCTAAATTTTTTTTTTTTTCTTGATAAAAGCATGATGAAACTGGTCTCATTTCACTCTGAACACAATGGCTATTGCATCATTTAGATATTGCACCCTCTAGACAAATAAATAGTTAAATTGCTTGTGGATGATCCAGAAATGATTTTAGACGGTTTTGAAGCTTCAAGAGTAAATCCCTGCTCTAGTCCCACGACACATGGGCATCAAGGACGATAAGTATAAAATTAGTTTGAAATATATTCTGTATTCATTTTGGATCAAATACATTTAGGTATTTACTTTCTTAATACACATGGACTTGTTGTGATTGATTCAGTATAGCAAGTTGACATTATTTGCATCAAGCTACCTGTCATATAGAAACCACTTGTAGTGATCCAGTCGATTCCTGATTAACATTCATTAACATCCAATTAACATTTCACTTTAATAGATGCACCGTGACATCAGGCGTATATGCTGCTTGTTTTTCATGTAAGGGGATGACCTGTTCATGCTTTTTATGGTTCTTTTTTTAATTTCAGAGATGGCCGTCTGAAGGCAGGCAATGAGTTACTAATGATAAACGGTCACTCCCTGGTTGGTCTCTCACATCAGGAAGCTGTAGCTATCCTGCGCTCTACTGCTGGACTCGTGCAGCTGGTGGTGGCCAGCAGGGTGAGTTTGAGTTTGCAAACAAATCGGCCTCATACCCTATCAATAATTGTGTGTCAAGTGTCTTCACACACAAATCATGAGCTGTTCTTGATGTGTTCTTCATATAAAGTGTGTCAGCTGTTCAAGCACATAAAGATGTCACAGGCAGATGCTTGTAGCAGCTAAAAAATTGAAGAGTGAAGCGCTGATGGGCTCGCCGCTCGGCTTTCCGAGATAAAGTTAAAAATACTCGCAGGCTGCTCAACGGCACACAACATGTTCTCTCCAGCTGCTCTTCCTTCCTTTCCCAGGATGAATCCGAAGTGGACTTCCACAAGTACCCGTCCACCAGCTTGCCCGACCTAGTGAGCACGTGCTCTGGCCCGGACGCCTCTCCCTCCCCTGGGGAGGAGAAGGAGAATATGGAGCCGGACATGGAGGACGTGAGGGCCAGCAGCCTTTCACTGCCCACCCAGGACTTGGTACGTACGTTTGCCGCCTATCAGCCTGATTATCTTCCACTTTCATCTGGTGCTGCCTCAGATTGAGCTAGAACAGACTGTTTTTCTGTTTTTGGTAGAAGAGAGTGTTTATGATTAAAAGTTTGCTTTGGGGATAAATGTTCAGTGCTTTATCGTAATCTGTTTGTTAGTGCGAGTATGTGTAGTTGTTCTCCGTTAAACTTTCACTGGTGCCTTGTTGAGGTGTTTGATAAAAAGCGAATGCACTTCCATGGTTTGTCTGATAAGAACAAGACTTTCCTGATATTTTTCAGCAAAATTGAAATACCCGCAGCGTGTTGTGATTTAAAATACAGCTTTTCCTTTTAAGGATAGCACAGTTGCTTTATCTGTTTTCTTCTTTTGATCTGTGTGCCAGGGCCCCATTTATGTTCTTGAGATTTTATCTGTTGTATTGCCAGAAAAATATTAGTGCCATTGCTTACCAAGCAGCCATTGGATCAGCATTTGTTTGTTTCATCACTGATAACAAATTATTCATTTGTTCTGTGCAAGCAGGCGTGCATCAAATCACTAATGCCACACAGCGTTACTGTTTAATCATACAAAATGAGACGTTGCGCTGGATTGTTGATCAGCGATGACAACACGGCTAATGCCGGCCATTAGCTGTTTCAGTGGCGCGCTGACAGGACCACACAACTCAGTGTATTAGGGTTAAACTCTTTTGGAGAGCAGCGCCCATGATGCTCTGGTTGAGATGTTCTGCGGTGCAGAGTAAAGTGGGTCATTCACCACCGCCTCCCACTGCGTCTATACTGCATACGCGTTCTTGCTTTCGGGATAAAAAATTGAAAAAGAGCAACCATCCCGCCTGCTGTCTAATTACGTTAGCATTCCACGGCTCCTGCTGAACATAGCCGTGAATCTGGGGCAGTAAAGCTTGGATTTTTTTAACTGTAGAACAGAAAACTTTTGAAATCTTCCAGTGCCTATCAATAATTTACTCATAGTGGCAATATTTACGCTTAAAAATAGCAAACAAGACAGTAACAGATACAGTATAGAGTTCCATTTAAGGCACTAAATGTACATAACTTGATGGGTGGATAGATAAGTAAGTAGGTTGCTAGGTAGATAAGGTAGGTAGATAGGTTGGTGGATGGATGGATGGATGAATGGATGGATGGATGAATGGATTTAACATTTAGTCTGCTTTTTTAATTTTTAGTTTAGTGAATTTAACTTCTGCTTTAAAAATCGTTGTTGTAATGTTGTTATAATGTAAGAATGTAATGTGATTTTTAACTCTCTTGCACATAATATATAGCATAGCCTACATGGTTACATTTACTATATTTGTTTTCATAGCCTTTAGTGTTCAATGAACATTGTTTGTTGGACAACACTGGGCAGGAGTTGAAATAACATTTTTTTTTTTTTAAATAAATACAGAATTTTTTTTTTTATCCAAATAGAAAAAAGTAGAAAATAGAGAGATGTTTTTTTTTTTTTTATTATTATTTTTTTTTTTGTCGATAATGCCCAGCCATACTGAGAATCTTTGTGTCTCTAGACAAAGACCATCTTAGCCTAGTTAAACCTCAATAGGATTCCCTTTGCCACTGCATAGATGAACACTTGTAAATAAAGGCTTATGGGACATGATGAGGTTTAAGAGCCTGTAGCTTCCTCTCATCCGGTGTTCTCTAATCTCCAGTGAACTGTTCTCTCCATTCAGTCTTCAGTCTTTAATGAATGACAAAGTGGGAGATCTTAGAGAGTGATGGGAACTGAAGGAGAAATAAACAGTATAGTTTTTTGCTCTTGTTCTCATTTCCCATGATTTATTGACCTGGTACTTATCAGAAGGACTTCCTGTCATGTGCTATGTTTGTTTTTATTATAACTTTCTTTGCAGATGTTATTTTTCATAGGTCCTGTGATTTTGAAGCAACACTTTGTGGCTTTCTTTTAAGTTTGTCCTTTATAGGAATCACAAAGAAAAATTGTGATTTCCAGACCTGGAAAATTCATGGGAAATTCTGATTGTGGAATTACAGAAACTACAACATCCGCACTAAAACAAACTTTTTGTTGTTGTTGCAGTCACTGCGCGTAGATTTTTTGGCAAGTTAATGACAAATTAATCCTTTCCTTGGTTTAATAAAAAAATGCCTCGTTTACTTTTGGTGACAAGTTGACAAATCAAATAGAATCCATAAATTGAATACACTGCTCATCTTTTGCAGGACTGTGCTAGAGCTCAGCAGCATTCACACCTGTATGGCTTTCACTCATAGCTCTTGGTTGCAGTATGCAAGAACAATGATTCATCAATGATCAGCACATTATTTTCCCCTCAGTATGGCCTGCTTTCAAGTATTTCACTAGCTAGAAATGGCTTTTTGTGAGTGCAGTCTTGATAAATGGGTTTTAAAAATCCTTATTCAATAATGAATGCCTGGAAAAGGCAAAGCCATGAAAATTCATTGGTCTAAAAGTGTGAGAGCCCTATCATTAAGTTATTAAGCAGAAAATGAAATGGGAGTGTAATTAGGCCAATTAATTTTTCAGTTTCCCATATGTTTGCTTTCCCCTTTCAGTTTTCCCTTCCAAACCCAAACACCTGTCCAGACTGTTCTCACACTCCCTTTCAGCACCCTGCCATAGCAGAAGAGAGCGATGAGCGGTTGCTATTATGTGGGCGTCCAGTGCTGACAGTGTCGGGTGTGTCTCCAGATCTGTTCTGAAGTGTCAGGCTCAGAGGTTTTGATGAGACAAAGGGAGGGAGGGAAAATCATTTTCAACAAAATAGGGAAGGGAAGGATCTGGAAGAAGAACGCAGCTGTGACTGTCACGTTGTGTCCTGTGAGGCACAGAGTTGTGGGGTTTGAGGAAGCCCACGGGCTCACCTGCAACAGTGTTGCCTAGCTTGTTCATGCAGGAGACAGATCTCATTTCTGACAACGGAGGGAAGGGCTTCCTGTCTGCATGCCTGAAGGAGAGCAGTGGATCTTCCCCCTACATGTTGCTGTTTAAACTTGTTTCAGGAGCATTGTGATAACCCGAAGCTCATTCTTAAAGCTCAGACGGTTGGAAGTTGTTGTTGTAATTTGTTTTTTAACAACAGCCAAGTAGGTGGAGTATTAAAGTGGTGCAATAACACACAAGGCTTTCTGACTTCAAAATGCCATTGACATCTATTACAAAAATAAATGCACAAAAAAGTATTTAAAAAACCCCCAAGTCAACGTTATATCAGTGTTATGCAGAACTTGGCCAAATATCTGCAATCGTACCTAACAAAGACTTCTCTGCACATGTAAAGTTGACTATATAATTGTAGTTAATTAACATAATGACTTGATTGCATTTTAGGTTTATAGTTATTAGTGATAATTTAAGCATGCTGAATCTTTTGAATTTGACCCAAAATTTTCTACTGTAAAGTGCTTTGACAAGTTAAGCTAACACACCTTCTTATTTAGCACATTTAATGGTTACCATTTAAAACCAGAGATATAGCAGAGCAATCGTCTCACGCTAATTAAAAAAAAAAAAATAGCATCAATTATTATTACATTTGCACATGTTGGGCTTCCAAAAACATCATTATGCACTACCATTCAAAAGTTTTTGATGTTTTTGAAAAAGTCTCATACTCATTAAGGCTGTACTGTAAAAACTAATATTTTGAAATATTATTACAATTTAAAAGACTTGTTTTCTTTTTTAATATATTTTTAAATATAATTTCCTGTGATGGCAAAGCTGAAATTTTCAAATTTTCATTACTCCAGTCTTCAGCGTCACACGATCCTTCCAAAATCATTCTAATATGATGATTTGGTGCTCAAGAAACATTTCATATTATTATCAGTGTTGAAAACAATTTTTTTTTTTAACCAGGATTCTTTGAATAAACAGTCAAAAGGTACAAAATGTATATGGAACAGAAATCTTTTGTAACATTATAAATGTCTTTATGTAATAAAAGTAAAATATCTTGTAATAAAAGTATTAAAAATCTTAATGATCCCAAAATTTTGAATGGTAGTGTAGGAAAACTTTTTTATTTATTTTTTTTATTAAAGTTTGCAGAAACTACAACCAGAAATCAATAAATATAATTTAATATGTATTGAAATTAGTTTTGCAAAGCTCTATTGCACATTCATTGGTTCATATTGGATCACTTGAGCAAGGGCACAGGGCACATTTCCATTCCACACCTCCAAGAGGTCTCCATGAATACATTGGCTTTCATGTACACATGAGATTTGATCTCCCTCTGTGAAAATAAGAAAGCATTCACCAGCATGAGTGTGCAACATTCCCTACAGTCCTGCACGGTGAAGGACAATCAAACGTTTATGGCTTACAATTTTAAGAGGAAATGTCACAGGAAATAGAGGAATGTTTACTCCATTTGCCTTCTCCAATGTTTATCATTCAGAGCCAGTCTGATGTCTTCTGTCTCTCTCTGTTCAAGGCATATTCCTTAACTCTTTCTGCTTCCTGTCTTTCAGTTTACAGATCTTGACAGACTGGAGGAACGTGGCAGGATTGAGGGTCCCAAGGGATGTTGCCGAAGCCCCACACCGATGAAGTTCCGTAGCAGATCCCAAGGTCGAACATGTCCAGTTGTATCAAGTCTCAACACTGCTGAGCATGACAATTTTATAATGAGATTAAAATGTGTTGGATTATGGCCAAGGGTGGATCCACCAATTCTGATTTCATTATTATAGATTCTGGTACCAGACCAGGGTGTACTGAAATTGTTCACATAGACTTTTTTAAAATTATGCTTGTTAATCAGCATAGAGACATTCAGACATATGGAGATCAGTTTCTCCCGCTGTGAATATAAATGACTGAATATTAAGTGTGTTTACATTTCAAGTTAATGTCTTGATGTCAATATGTTCAGGTGGAGGGAGCCGCCTGGAGTCTGTTGGCGAAGATGATGAGCTTATCGTGGAAAATGGTGATACAGGAAGTGACGTGGCAGAAAAGCCAGCACGAGGAGGACGCAAACATTCCCTCCCACAGCAGCTGGATACAGTTGGAGTCCGACAGGTCACTGCAGCATTCGGCTCATTCGTTTTGATTTATTGCCTTATTCAAACTGTTATTCTTGGAATAGTCTATAGTACATGGTTCCAGTTCCATGTGATGTTATGGCCCAAAACAAAAATTATGTGGCACAGCCACTTCAAATGCAAATACAACACAGTCTTTACATATGGGTGGAAGGTTTCCCTTAGCTGTGCTAATTACAATGCTTGTCGAAAGTAAATTGAAAGATGTGTGAATAGTTTAAACCTTACCTCAGAGCTTATTTTTTTTGTTATATTAGTAGTACTTAGTAGTCTCTGCCTTTACACAAGTAAGGGAAAATGTACATTTTCATTTTTCATTTCATTTCTGCAAAATAAACCCTAATAGGATGATCAGATAATGTGTAAAATACACTGCTCAAAAAAATTAAAGGAACACTTTGAAAACACATCAGATCTCAATGGGGAAAAATAACATGCTGGATATCTATATTGATATGGACTGGGTAATGTGTTAGAAACGAAAGGATGCCACAGTGTTTGATGGAAATAAAAATTATCAATCTACAGAGGACTGAATTCAAAGACACCCAGAAAATCAAAGTGAAAAAATGATACAGCAGGCTAGTCCATAGTTTAAATAGCCCCCAATTGCTTGTATGCATGCCTGACAATGTCGAGGCATGCTCCTAATGAGATGACAGATGGTGGATCCTGGGGCATTTCCTCCCAGATCTGGACCAGGGCATCACTGAGCTCCTGGACAGTCTGAGGTGCAACCTGGCAGCGTCGGATGGACCGAAACCCAGACCGATGTCCCAGAGGTGTTCTATTGGATTTAGGTCAGGCGCGCGTGGTGGCCATTCAATGGGATCAATTCCTTCATCCTCTAGGAACTGCCTGCATACTCCCGCCACATGAGGCCGGGCATTGTCGTGCACCAGGAGGAACCCAGGACCCACTGCACCAGCATAGGCTCTGACAATGGGTCCAAGGATTTCATCCCGATACCTAATGGCAGTCAGGGTGCCATTGTCTCTAGCCTGTCGAGGTCTGTGCGCCCCTCCATGGATATGCCTCCCCAGACCATCACTGACCCACCACCAAACCGGTCATGCTGAATGATGTTACAGGCAACATAACGTTCTCCACAGCTTCTCCAGACCCTTTCACGTCTGTCACATGCTCAGGGTGAAACTGCTCTCATCTGAAAAGCACAGGGTGCCAGTGGCGGACCTGCCAATTCTGGTGTTCAATGGCAAATGCCAATCGAGCTCCACGGTGCTGGGCAGTGAGCACAGGGCCCACTAGAGGACGTCGGGCCCTCAAGCCACCCTCAAGAAGTCTGTTTCTGATTGTTTGGTTAGAGACATTCACACCAGTGGCCTGCTGGAGGTCATTTTGTAGGGCTCTAGCAGTGCTCATCCTGTTCCTCCTTGCACAAAGGAGCAGATACCGGTCCTGCTGATGGGTAAAGGACCTTCTACGGCCGTGTCCAGTTCTCCTAGATTAACTGCCTGTCCCCTGGAATCTCCTCCATGCTCTTGAGGCTGTGGTGAGAGACACAGCAAACCTTCTGGCAATGGCACGTATTGATGTGGAGGAGTTGGACTGCCTGTGCAACCTCTGTAGGGTCCAGGTATCACCTCATGCTACCAGTAGTGACCTGTAAAACCATTCCTGTTTTGGGGGTCTTCTCATTTTTGCCCATCTAGTGTACCTGTTGTTAATTTCAATAACACCAAAGCAACTGAAACTGATTAACAACCCCCTCTGCTACTTAACTGACCAAATCAATATCCCAGGAGTTTAACTGACTTGATGCTATTCTCTGATTAAAAAGTGTTCCTTTAATCTTTTTGAGCACTTTTTTTAAATACATTAAATATATCATAAATTATGTGAGGGGGAAAACACAATATAGATAATCAGTTTCCAGGGACAATGGTCAAATATACAATTTAGCATCATTATTGGGGGGAAAAAAATACTTTATTCAGATTGGTCAAGAGAGGCATTCTGTGAATGCTTTTATCCAAAGTGACCTACAAATGAGGAAAACCTTTACAAAGGATTTCATAGGTACGAATTACTGACAGTAGCAGTGTATTTTCTCACAGTTAAACACAATAAAAATAAAGCTTATTTTATCATCTCATTGTTTATTCATAACCTCTTTTATCATCCTCTTCAGGAATATCAAATTGTGAAGAAATCGGCTCGTTCCCTGAGCACTGTTCAAGTGGAATCTCCATGGCGACTGGCACAGCCATCCATAATCTCCAACATTGTCCTGATGAAAGGACAGGGCAAGGTGAGAGAGGCCCTGCACCCAGGACAATACATGCTGTCACCATGAGGGTTCACATATATAGCATTTTACATATAAACTGCTTTGATCTTGTTGGTCTTTATTTATTTAGGGGTGATTCCACTCTCTATTTTAAATTGTAATAAACGGGATATAGAGGTGGACAATGAAACCTCTGCGCAGGGACCATTTCATATCCCAGATACATCACCACCTGTACTATTGTAAATCCAGGCTCATAGAGATGTGTCTTTGAATGTGTTTAGGGTCTCGGCTTCAGTATTGTCGGTGGGCAGGATTCAGCCCGGGGGAGGATGGGTATATTCGTCAAGACCATTTTCCCCAATGGAGCAGCTGCAGCAGATGGGAGGCTGAAAGAAGGTAGACGGACACTCCTGATCATGAAACAGTGGCTCTAATGCACTTGGAACAATTGTCATCAAAGCACTTGGAACTCAACCACATTGCATGAGGATTTTCATTGTCTTTGGCTTTTATCTTGAGGTTTTTCGCTGGTGAACATTTCTTTCTCCACCTTTCAGGTGATGAGATATTGGAGGTGAATGGAGAGTCTCTCCAAGGCCTGACACACCAGCAGGCCATTCAGACCTTCAAGGTAAACTGCTCAGTCACCCTCAGAAACACCTGCTGCAGTGCATGAATCCTCAGAGAAGAATTTGCAGGCCGATTTTTAAAAAAAAAAAATTATTTTTACTATCATTGGAAAAAGGAAATTGCTAGGAATTCTAAGGTGTTAATCCCATCCAGCATTAATGGATGACATTTTCCTCTTTTTCAGCAATTGAAGAAGGGGGTAGTTACCCTAACGGTGAGGACCCGTCTGAGAAGCCCTAGTCTTACACCCTGTCCCACACCAACCCTGCTTAGCAGATCCAGCTCTCCAAATTCAAATGCCAGTGGTGGGACTCCAGTCCCTACTAGCTTTGAAGATGGGGACTCTCGTAAGGGTCCTGGTCCCAAGGATCGCATTATTATGGAGGTTACATTGAACAAAGGTACAATCATGTCTTTTGCTAAAAATAAATGCTGTGAGTTGCAGAGATCTTTTAAAAGTTTAAAAAATTTGGGGTCGGTAAGATATATACTTTATATTCATCAAAGAATCCTGAAAAAAAATATATCACGGTTTCCACAGAAATATTAGGCAGCACAACTGTTTTCAACATTGATAATAATCATAAATGTTTCTTAAGCAGCAAATCATCATATTAGAATGATTTCTGAAGGATCATGTGACACTGAAGTCACTCTGGAGTAATAATGCTAAAAATTCAGATTTGCCATCAGAGGAATAAATGGCATTTTAAAATATATGAAAATATGGTTATTATAGTAATATTTCAAAATATTACAATTTTTTGTGTTTTTTTATCAAATAAATGCAGCCTCGGTTACTATAAAAACTTATTTTTATTTTACAAAAACATTTAAAAAATCTTACGGACCCCAAACTTTTGAATGGTAGTGTATATAAGATTTTTGTAAATTTTGTATTTTTACAGTTTAATGTTCTGACCAAAAAAGTCTTGAGAAGAAAACATTAGCTCCATATTAATTTTCCTATCAGCTTTGAAGTTATTGCAACACTCCTGGCCATTTGAAATTGACACATAATATTTTTTTTATTTTAAGGAAATGGAATTATTATTTTTATTAGCGTAGAGACACACCTATGAATGTGTGTTTAAGTCAAGGGTGTCCAGAATAAACTGTCCTGCCAAAATGAAAACTCGTATTCTTGGATTTTAATTCTAATAAATAGACTCTCCAAGCAGCTTTTTTATTATTTGAGTTTTGTTAACCTATTCAGTTCAGGGACACCACATATTTCTCTGACATGAATTATATTATTGCGGTGCGTAGGCAAATTATAAGTCTTTTAAAATAAAGACACCCGGCTTGATTTCCTTTTGGTTAAGTGGGTAATTTCACCTCAACAGGTTTTGGATCTATCTGAGGAACCATTAAAACTTTCCCACCTGTTATGTCAGAATATCTATATCCCTTTTAACCAGGATAAACACCAGAAATAAGCCTCAGAAATCATGCATGAAGTGAACTAAAGAATTTGGCAATGTTGTTTTGTGTGTGTTTTAGAGCCAGGTGTGGGGCTGGGTATTGGTGCCTGCTGTCTAACACTGGAAAACAGTGCTCCCGGGATCTACATCCACAGCTTGGCGCCAGGATCTGTTGCCAAAATGGATGGCAGACTCAGGTAGTCTTTTGGTTATATAGTGTTCAATTCCCACTCAAATCCACGTCTCATGTATAGTAGCTCAATGGTGAATTAAAATTCATTATTTCTTATTCAAGTCTCAGTTTGTCAATGTTTAACAGTGGTTAATCAGTGGAAAAATTGGCTCAAAGCAAATGTGCTTTTTTAGTTCAGGTACTTTTCTAAGAAAAAATAAATACATTTCTAAGAAAAAATAATAAAATGACTCCTTCATGGCTAATGCAGTGAAATGTCCTAAACGTTTCATGTGATTAAGAGTGAATGGTGCAGGTTTGTCTGAGTTAGCATACACTGGACCCCTTTGAGCAATCATCTTAAATTCTTCACTTACAGTTAATTAAGGAAGGGAGCGGCAGGAATGAGACCCCACTAGGGAAAACAATCGCATAGATCTTAATTTTCCCTACAGAGCCCACGATGTGTCTGTACACGTGTTTGCAGCAGATTTTTTTTCTAATGTGTAAAACATCTTTGCTTTGCTGTCTGCATGTTTGTGATTCGCTAGAGTTTATGTGTGTGCGCTTACTCCTGTTTAGATGAAACACCTCACAGACTGAAAAAAAATGTGCAAAAAGAGCCAGAAACCCATGAATGGGGGTCTTTATGGAAGGAGATTGTGGTCCTGAATGTTGGATCTAGTTCTGAAAGTGGTTGCAGCTGTCTGAAGGGAAAGATAAGGCGAATATTATAAAGATAAGGTGTATATTACAGGTGCTGGTCATATAATTAGAATATCATCAAAAAGTTGATTTATTTCACTAATTCCATTCAAAAAGTGAAACTTGTATATTATATTCATTCATTACACACAGACTGATATATTTCAAATGTTTATTTCTTTAAATTTTGATGATTATAACTGACAACTAAGGAAAATCCCAAATTCAGTATCTCAGAAAATTAGAATATTACTTAAGACCAATACAAAGAAAGGATTTTTAGAAATCTTGGCCAACTGAAAAGTATGAACATGAAAAGTATGAGCATGTACAGCACTCAGTACTTAGTTGGGGCTCCTTTTGCCTGAATTACTGCAGCAATGCGGCATGGCATGGAGACAATCAGTCTGTGGCACTGCTCAGGTGTTATAAGAGCCCAGGTTGCTCTGATAGTGGCCTTCAGCTCTTCTGCATTGTTGGGTCTGGCATATCGCATCTTCCTCTTCACAATAACCCATAGATTTTCTATGGGGTTAAGGTCAGGCGAGTTTGCTGGCCAATTAAGAACAGGGATACCATGGTCCTTAAACCAGGTACTGGTAGCTTTGGCACTGTGTGCAGGTGCCAAGTCCTGTTGGAAAATGAAATCTGCATCTCCATAAAGTTGGTCAGCAGCAGGAAGCATGAAGTGCTCTAAAACTTCCTGGTATACGGCTGTGTTGACCTTGGACCTCAGAAAACACAGTGGAGCAACACCAGCAGATGACATGGCACCCCAAACCATCACTGACTGTGGAAACTTTACACTGGACCTCAAGCAACGTGGATTGTGTGCCTCTCCTCTCTTCCTCCAGACTCTGGGACCCTGATTTCCAAAGGAAATGCAAAATTTACTTTCATCAGAGAACATAACTTTGGACCACTCAGCAGCAGTCCAGTCCTTATCCTTTTTAGACGCTTCTGACGCTGTCTGTTGTTCAAGAGTGGCTTGACACAAGGAATGCGACAGCTGAAACCCATGTCTTGCATACGTCTGTGCGTAGTGGTTCTTGAAGCACTGACTCCAGCTGCAGTCCACTCTTTGTGAATCTCCCCCACATTTTTGAATGGGTTTTGTTTCACAATCCTCTCCAGGGTGCGGTTATCCGTACTGCTTGTACACTTTTTTCTACCACATCTTTTCTTTCCCTTCGCCTCTCTATTAATGTGCTTGGATACAGATCTCTGTGAACAGCCAGCCTCTTTTGCAATGACCTTTTGTGTCTTGTCCTCCTTGTGCAAGGTGTCAATGGTCGTCTTTTGGACAACTGTCAAGTCAGCAGTCTTCCCCATGATTGTGTAGCCTACAGAACTAGACTGAGAGACCATTTAAAGGCCTTTGCAGGTGTTTTGAGTTAATTAGCTGATTAGAGTGTGGCACCAGGTGTCTTCAATATTGAAACTTTTCACAATATTCTAATTTTCTGAGATACTGAATTTGGGATTTTCCTTAGTTGTCAGTTATAATCATCAAAATTAAAAGAAATAAACATTTGAAATATATCAGTCTGTGTGTAATGAATGAATATAATATACTGCTTTCACTTTTTGAATGGAATTAGTGAAATAAATCAACTTTTTGATGATATTCTAATTATATGACCAGCACCTGTATACTCTATTGCTCAATGATCTAGGACCTAAATATATTTCGGATGTGCTTATTTAATATAAACCTAATAAATCTCTTAAATTATTAGGATTTAGTTGGCTAAAAATACCTAGGGTTCACTCCAAATATGGTGAGACAACGTTAAGTTATTATGCCACCCACAGCTGGAACCAGCATCCAGAAAATATCAGATGTTCCCCTGTGGTACATTCAAGTCCCGACTGAAAGCATACATTTGCCAATTTAGGTTGATAAGATTTCATTAAATGTTGTTGAAAGAAGTCTTTTATGCTTAACAAGGCTAAATTTATTTGATCAAAAATACAGTAAAAACAGTAATATTGTGAAATATTATTACAATTTAAAATTAATGTTTTCTATTTTAATATATTTTAAAATATAATTTATTCCTATGATGGTAAAGCTGAATTTTCAGCATCATTACTCCAGTCTTCTGAGTCACATGATCCGCCCGAAAACATTCTAATATGATTATTTGGAGCTTGAGAAACATTTCTTATCAATGTTGAAAACATTTGTGCTGCTTAATATTTTTGTGGAAACCCTACTATTTTGGGGAAAATAGTTCTTCCCTTAAAACAATATTTTAGTCCAATTTTCCAGTAGCCCCTCACTGCAGAACACGAGATCCATGGGGCGGAGACGGGTAGGTTTAGGAAAATGTAAAGTGGGAGGAGTTGGATCCAGATCCAGGGGGTGGAGATGGGTAGGTTTAGATCCAGGACTATCTCCAATTTTTATCAGATCCTTGATTATAATGGCTAATGTGTGTATTTGTGTATCAGTCGAGGAGACCAGCTTCTGGAGGTTGATTCTGTGAGCCTGAGACATGCGGCGTTGAGTGAAGCCTATGCTATCCTGAGTGAATGTGGACCCGGTCCGGTCAGCCTCATCATCAGCCGACATCCAAACCCCAAAGTAAGAGTCTAACTCAGACACATATGAGGAGCCCCATTATGGTATCTTATTTAACCTCAATATAGAAATTACTGTATATACAAACAGTGGTTTTACAAGTAAGTGTCATTAACACTTACTTGTAAAACCACTGTATTTAATAGTTTAGTTCAGTGGGTGCAACTTCTTTACGGTCAATTCTCAATGGAAAAATAAAATGTAAATAAATATGTTATGTCTGTAGAGATATTAATAATGTAAACGACCCCTAGTTTTTCAGAACCTGGTTTAATTTATGAATAAATAAACCTCAAACATCAGTTTGGTGATGTGGTCACACTCCTTTAGTCACAAGGGCCTCTTCCTCTGCCAGACTGCTGCAAGTGGAAATCAAAAGCACCATACACCTGTTAAGCTGTAATTTGCTCCTAGTATGAATCATTGAAGCCCGACAAAAAGTAAACAACATTCCTCTCCCCCTTCTGCTAGTGCGACTTGGTTTTCATCCACCTAATGAATCAAGATGTTGAGAAATGTGCACTGAGGTGGAGTCCAGCGGGAGGTTTTAGTGGTTAGAATATGCTGACTGTTCACTCAACCTGATAAATGAGTGGAGAAGTGTTAGGACTAGCTTAACACTTATTGTGTGTGACACGAGGTCAGAAGCATTTCTCACAAAGATCATTAATTATTTAAATCTGTATCTGACATATTTTATACATATTTTATGCATGTGTCTGCATGTAGCCTGTGTGTGCAGATGGGTTTTTATTATTGCATTGTTTTGTTATATCTTCCTGTAGACTGTAAAGGCTCATGACTCCAATTCAGATGAGCTGTAAAAGTGCTCCTTGGGTGGATTTGTTGTTAAAGACGACCGGATTTTTAAGCATGTTTTTGCCATACAGGTGCATCTGACTTGAAGTGTCTGTTTTTTGCACTCAAGATGTAATGGGTTTCTTTTTTTATTTTGCATTTAATTGGTTTTGTTGAATTGAGAAAGACTTGTATTGAAGACAACAATAAAAGTCAACTGAAATAGATCTGGTAAAACCTGATCTCATCTCAAATCAGGTCTTCTCTAGAAGAGTTGTATAAAGGCAAATAGGGATCTACTTTAAGTGTAGTATCAAAACAACTTGGCTAAATGGTTTACATTATTTAAATGTAATCCTTATTCTTTAATGTGAAATGCCAGAAACAGTATCACACATTTCTTCCTTTTTTTGTCATTGAATAGTTTAATTTGATACCTGAATTTATATTAATTTGTAATTTTATTACTATTCAAGAGTCTCTATTGATTGTAAGGTAATGTTGGCATGGACATGAATAAGAATGGTTACATGTGGTTACATTTAGTACATATAGAGCAGAATTATGAAGCAGATTTTAGGCTGCTTATTCTGCTTACATCACAGTGCCACCTGGTGGTCAGAAATGTTAAATATCAGATCAAGATATTATACTTAATATTTAATCAAGACTTATAGCAATGTTTTTGCATGGTCCATGAGATTCAACGGCTGATTATCTTATATCATCATCTCTCATCCTCAGGTGTCTGAACAGGAGATGGATGAAGTGATCACTCGCTCCACTCACAGAGATAGTCATTCTTCCCACACACTTGGTAAAGTGCCTTTGCCCTGGTCTGACTGCAGCTACTTTTGACCGTGCTTCTCAGGGCTTTAAAAGCCACATGGTTTAGTTTACAGCTCAAATTTGACTTTGATTTATGATGTTTTGGACTTCATATTAAGTTTCCAAATATTTGTTTTGAAATTCTTGATTCAGTTGTAGTCTCTGATTAGTAACTGGAAAATATTCATTTGTACCACAGCAAGAAGCACAGCTCTTTTCCAAGTTGAATAAATATTACTGTCATTTTCCTTTGTGCTCTCTTTCACAGGTCTGCCGTCCAAGAGTCCATCTCCCACTGTTAAAGTCAAGCAGGGTGAGGGTAATCCTGCTCTCAGTTGGACCATGAAGAGATTCCTAGAGCCAGCCAGCAGGGTAAACTTGAAGCTTTAGTCTACAGAGGACTCAGAGATAAGTCAGAGATATGTCAGAGATAATAGACTTGAAATTTATCAAATCCATACAACTTTCTTTATTTACTTGAAAATATCTTTGCAATATATAACAAAGTACCAAACAAAGTGGCATTTATTTTAAAGAAATATAGCAAAAGCACATTTCCTACTAGATTTCGAATGATAACGACTTTTTAAATCCACTAAAAATCACCTTGTGTTTTATGTCAAAGTCAAGTTACTTCTGAAAAAAAGTATTTTGCGTCTAATGCAGTGACATTTATACATTTTTAAGTTTAATCTAAGTATCCAAATACTTTTTGGGTCCATTGATTACTACTGAATGTTGTTGATTTTGTGTCTTCATCTGACCCTGGCAGCAAGGCTCCTTGAGTTCAGAGGCAGAGCTCTCGCAGTATTTCTCAGTTCACGATGTACCCAGCCAATCTTCCCTCTCTGAGACCATGGCGATGGGATCCAGTGATGACGACATGCTGCACTGTAGCCGGAGCTGTAATACGTCCATGGAGGAATCAGCAGCACCTCAGTCACATGGTAACACCACTGAATCTAGTGTCATGCTGATTAAAAAGATCAATCACAGTTTGTCACTAAAACAGTGTGTTTTTCTGTCCTCTTATCATAACAGTCTTTCGGGATGGTTCCTGTAGAGGTTCAGATAGTAGTCCCACTACCCCAGAATGTTGTAAAGCTTCTGCTGGGGCTGGTCGCACAGTAGACACGGCCCAACAGCCCAGCGTGGGAAGCAGCCCGAGTTCTGTACGTAGCCCTCTTCTCCGTCAGCGCCGGGTTATCTGCTATGAGGATGAGCCCAGTGACGACGAGACCGGTCTTGAAGAGGACAGTGGCCCCTTCCGTCGCCTTCTCCGTGGGGTCTCAGAGAGTGGCCACCATCACCACCAGGAAGAAGACTCTGGTATTGTAATAGCCACATCATCTCTTGAAGTCGATGACGAAAGCCAGGATAGCAGCGAGAGCCACAGACAGCTCGGCAGCGAGCCAGCCACTCCGATCTACGGCAGCTCGCTTGAATCTGAGGAAGGACCTAGCGGCCCTCCTGGTGCCGAATCTCCCTTCATGCCCATTCGCTGTATGGAGGCAGCCGGAGGAACAAACCTGGGCATCAAAAAAGAGCCCCATCGAGAAGGGCAGGAGGTTAAACGCTCACCCAAGCTGGAGCACAAAGCCGTGACTCGTGTCAAAAGCATGATGAGCATTGAGTGCCCCAGCCCTCCACAAAGGGCCAAGGGTGAAGAACCACCTTTACTTCCAGCAACCCCTGTTCAGGTTGCACAGAATAGCACACGGCCACCTTGCAGGATGCTGCACTGCAAGAAGGGTGAATCCAGTGAGCTAGCAGGGGTCTGCACCATTGAGACGATAGTGCTCCAGCGTAGTGAGACCGAGTCTTTTGGTCTGGATCTGGAGATTAAGTCCGCTCCACTCAAGGTGCTGATCACAGGGCTGAGACCAGGAGGTGTTGCGGAAAGGGTAGGTTGGAAATTGTGACGTTTTGATTGATTGTCATTCTTTTTTTTAACATTCAACTGATGCTGCTTCAAAGAAAGTAAAAAGTAAAAAAAAAAAGTAAATTGTAAATATCATTTGGAAAGTAAATAGCATTCACTTATTTTTCTTTCTTTATTTTTCAATACAACCATTAAATTCTTTACAATTCCTATCCCTACTGTTGAGATGATACTTGGTGTCAGGCAGGTGTCCAAATACACACGGCTGTATGTGCTTGGAGGCTTGGATGAAATATCTCAAGAATAAATCTGAGGAATGTATTTCACCCATTTCTTTTCTATCTATTCCTTCAGGAAGCCTCAGGGAAGATGAGCGTTGGTGATGAGATTGTAACAATTGGTGACACCCCTGTGTGTACATCCACCTATCAGGAGATCTGTGACCTCATGCACAACCTGCCAATCACATTGACCTTAGAGATTAAGAAGCCAGTCTCGGGTGAGTAGCCAGCGTATCTGTCGCTTCCAGGAGTTAACTGATGATAAGTCGATAATAGCTTTGGTGATGGATTTTTCCGATGTATGTCTGGTCATTTAAATGTTCCAAAAGAAGGATGATCCCTTCAAACGGATAGTTTACCCCAAAATGAAAACTCTTATCATTTACTCTCCTGTATCCGCATGATTTTCTATATTTAGTGGAACACACAAGGAGAATTTCAGTTACAATGAATAGCGACTGACATTTAAATCTTAAAAAGAACAGAAAATAACCATAACAGCACCATAAAACTGGTCCAATATGATTTCTCTCACAAAGAAATAACTTCTAATAGTGCACAGCTCGTATAGACTGCTTTTATGGTGCTTTTGCACTTATGTTTTCTCTGTTCATTGTAATTGAATAGGGGTTTGAAAGGGGAATTTCAATTTTGAATAAACAGTTCCTTAAAACAATCTATTTTCCCTAATCTGATCAAACATCTTCTGTACACGACACTGGCACACTATACTCACACAGGTCCCAATTTACCAATCTAAAAATCAACATATGAATTTGCTATTTCAAGAATAGTAGTCAGTTCTGTGTTATGTATAGTGTCATAATGCTCTAGATTGCTTGTTAAAGTATTGTCTATATCCCCTCCTCCCTTGCTGCAGACTGTGGTGCTATAGCAGAATCAAAGCTGATTCCTAATTGTATAAACAATATATCACAATTTAGCAGGATAAACACAAGAGATCATTAGGGCAGGTAGATTTGCCACTGCAATAAAGAGATCAGTCTGTCTTTTCCCATGCTGCCTTAAAGAGGTAGGAGTACTACAGGCTTCCCCTTTCTGGCAGTACCCTTCACCAGCTCAAAGGGAACTGCAGACTGCTGGCTATTTGTCAATGGTGACTATTGATTACTTTACTACCGTAGCCACTGTAGATGTGTAGAGTAACAGCGCTAATGCTTTCTAGAGGCTGCTAGTCAATTAGTACCTAGATTTGGTGTTATTGCTCTGACGGCCACATTAAAATTTAAAATGAAAGAAGTAACACATTCATAAAATTTAATTTTGGTCAAAACATTTCTACTATCTCATGCAGAGCAATAGCCTCAAGGAACAAGTGATATATAGTGTATTTTATGTCATGTGTCTGTCTTTGTCTGTCTATACCTGCCGTCATCTCATGGTTATATATGATTGATCATATTCATCATATACAGTAGAGCAAATGCTCATATACATTTATGTAAACATGAGCATTTATCAGCTGTGTGTATGATATTTAGAATAATATGCACGTTGAATGTACCATAAGGTCAATGTTTTTCAGTTATGGCCAGTGAAATGCCTTTTGAATGCATGAAATATTTCAGAAGATGTTACATATTTTACATTTGTCTTTTTAATTGTGAATGGAATTTTCAGAGTTGTCTGCTTCAGGTAAAACTGAATAAAGTCTCAGAAAATATGCCTCCAGGATGCCAGTGTTGCATCATTGGAAACAATAAAAAAAATCTCTGAAGACTGTCTTTGTGTCCCTACCAATCCCTGGGTATGCCCAGAGTGAGACTTGCCTTTTTTTCTCTCAGAGAAATTCATACTAGAAGTCCAAAGTTTCCCAGAGTTGATGGCTTTGAAAAGCACTAATGATCAACAGAATCAGAACCAGTTTTGAATCAATGAAATATCAGACTATGGAATGAATTGCAAGGGTATTGCTATGTTTTTATTTTAATATAATTCTATACGCATATTTGAAGGAGACTGGAAAAAGGATTTGTCAAATATTTTTCCAGTGGAATGTTGATTTATAAAACAGGCAATTTGTAGCTTGTCTCACAGACCTCAGTGGTGCACTTGTGTGGTAGGACTTATCTTGATGTAGAGTCATATCCAGTGATTCTCTTTTACTGTTCTGCCAAGGTTTTTAACTACCTATTATTTATTTGAAGTTGGAATTGTCCTATGTAATGTACTGTGTTGATTAATTGACCTGTATATTTGTAGTAATTGAAAATTATTTTTTGTACTGTCTAACTATGTTGTATTTTTGTCCACATTTGCAGCTGTAGATCGACTCTCTAGCCTGATTATGTCCTCTGGCTGTGAGGGCTCATCTAAATTGGAGGCACCTAGACCTCCTCCTGAAGAAAGGAATCATATGGACAAAACTTTAGTTGTGGCTCAAGAAAGCCCTTCATCAGAAACAAATGTAAAACAGGCATTAGCAATCCACAACAACATGCCTGTCACTAATATTGATGATGTAATAGCTGAACTGAACTCATCAGAAAGCAAAGAAAAAGACCAAAATGTCTTGGATTTCACAGACACAATAGCAAAAACAGAAGAGTGCAGTAAAGTAGACGACAGAGAGACTGCAGCGTCATCACAACCAATCCTTCTGGACTTCTCTGCACTGGATGTGGGGAACAATGCTTGCCATTTTCCTGTAGGAAAGACATTTTTAAATAGTTACTCAAGAAACTTTAGTAATCTGGGAGAGGATGTTGTCCCTCCAGAGAAAGGACATGGAGAGAAACCAAGTATGTACAGTCTGGTGGAAGATAGTGACTCTGAAAGTGACTCTGCAGACAGTGCTGTCAAAAGAGAGATGTCTCAAGGTCACTGTGAGGGTCCTCAGGACACTGACTCAGATGAGGAGGAGGTTGAGCTCTGTTTCAGCACTGTCAGTCAGCCTGCATTCAGTCAATCAGAGGGCAGTTCTCTGCAAGATAGAAATAGCATTGACAATAGCCATAGTGTTAACAAGACTTTTGCTAGTACAGATTGCCACAATCCTCCATCACTCTCAGCGCAAGACAAGGATTCACAAGAGAAAAATCATTCACCCCTTAAGTTACCAGAGACACTTTCCCCTCAAGTTTTAGATGATGTTCTTTTAAATGGGGATAGTGGACACGCTCCCACACAACAAGAAGCAATGTGTGCATCCCAGAGAATACTATCAAACTGCAACACTGATGAAAAATGTGAAACCATTTCAAAGCCTGTTCAAATCTGCCAGACACCAACAGGTGTCACTTGTCCCCCTGTAACTCAAAGCAATCACCACGTCACACCGAGAAGTCAAGAGAGGACTACTAAGTTACTCTCAGATGCATCAATATTCGCAGAGAAACTTAACACTGGACAAGTGCCACTGAGGTCTACTGGGTTAGACCCTAAGGCATCAAATTATACCAGTGGCAAAACTAGTGGGCAGGTCTCCTCTACGCTTGCTCCAAAAGACAAGGAGAGAGGGACAGTTCATCCCATACTTGACTTAAAATCATCCCTCCCCCAAAACCAGAGTAAATCCACTTACTATGTCAGGTCTTTGGGAACTAAATCCCCTAATGACACCCCTGTCTCGCCCCTGCTGAGAAGTAAACTCAAAGTTGATGATAAAAAGTCAAACACCTCTTCTAAACTCAAGGGTCTAAGTATTAAAAGTAAATCCAAAGACCAAGAACAGACTGTCTCTAGATCACCCAGGGCTGAAAGTCCAGTACAGAAGAAAGCTCTCAGCTCCCCAAGTCAGTCTCCTAAACTCCACTCCAAAAGAACCACACCAACTGGTAGCCCTAAATCCACCAGACCTTCTGAGAAGATCAGGGTTTCTTCTTGTAAAACTGACCAAAGTCAGCCAACTGTGTCCAGTATTTTGAAGGCAAATCCCATCAATACAACCAAAGAAGAACTCAAGCCTACCAAGAAGGAGCAAGTCTTGGATCTAAAGGAGCAAGTCTCAAAATCGGAAGTCACTGTTGTCAGCACTCAAAGAACTTTTATTGAGGTGCGACTTTCATCCTCTTCATCGTCCACACCTGTGCTTACACGCAAGGAAGTAATGAATGCAAGTCACTTAAGCTTGGCCTCAGTACCGGTTGATCAAGTCGAGTGGGAGGAATCCAGTTCTGAACCCTCTCTTGGAAGGCACACCATCCCATTAGAATCAACCAATTCTTCATCTAGTCGTCCGCAGCATAGTTGTGCTAATAAGTCAAATGAAACTGCTGAGGAAGTGTATTGCAATGGCCAGGAAGAAAGTCTCATTAGGAACTCAAATAATAAAGATGCTGCTTCTAGTCTCAAGGCAAGCAAATCCAAACTGTACCTAAGGGGACTAGAACGCAGGAGCTACTCTACAGACACCAGTGGGACTCTTGACCCAAACCCCTTCTCAGTTCGTCAAAGAATCCAGTCCTTTGAGAATCTGGCCAGCTTTGATCGATCTGCCGTAAAGTGTATAGACATTCCGTTTTATGCTATTAACTCCAAGCCACCTCTAAACCGGAGGTTGTCTGGGTATGCTGGATCTGTTAGCAGTCAGTCCAGTGACAGCCGTTCTGTGAGAAGGAGTTTCAGCTCATGTGTAGATAATTTGAGCTCAACTCCATCTCCACCATATCCACAGAATTTATCTTCCAGTTCCACCAACTCTGAACCAACTCCTTCAAACCAAACGACACAAGATGTAATGAAAGAGAAGGTAAGAAATAAGGCCTCTCAGAACCAGGCCACCGTAAACACGCCACCAGTACTGCGCTCCCGCAATGCCCGTGCCCATGGAGGCCTGTCACGCTCCAAATTGAGAGAGATAAGGGCACTGAGCATGCCTGAACTGGACAAGCTGTGTACTGAGGACTTTACCAGTGACCCTGGAAATGTGATCTTTAAGACTGAGCTAGAAATCCACCCTCGCAGGTCCATAGACCCAGCATCACACAGCCTGCAGTGCACCATGATGACCAGGGTGAGCAGTGTTGACACTGGGGCTCTCGATTCAACCAGTAATGGGGAGCAACATGAAGGCCAGGTCACAGGGCTCTCATGTTGGTCTATAAGGTGAGTAAAGACCTGTTTATAATGTGCAATGTAAAGAGTATGTGTAAAGTTGATAGTAGATGGATATTTTTAACAACCATTGGTTGATAACATTTAACACATTCCTGGTTCAGACAAACATTTAGCTGATATCGGTTTGTCTCCTACGACAGTTTGAAAGACCTTGAATCTTCTCCTTTGGACCAAAATAAAGTGCAAAATCTTCTGTGTTCCCTCACAACCAAAGTGGATGTGACAAGTCTCATTCAGGAAACAAACAGTCTTTCAGAGGTAATTTATCATCAGCCTTCATTTCTGTTTAGAAAGCTAATATTTTAAGCATAAAGACCATCTGGCATTCTGTAGTTTCTTTTTAAGGGATGGGGAAGATATGCCTTCAGATGTAGCAAAAGCAATTACAGAAATGCTTTTGTTTTGGCTTGTTAATATTTATAAAGCTCATAATTGTTACATAAAGGCAGGAACACACCAAGCCGACGGTCGGCCGTCGGGCAGTTTTTGTTCGTCACCGACTAAGTTTTCTCAGTGTGTTCCACACCGTCGGCTGAAGTTGGTCCTCGTTGGCTTTTTTCCGGCCATTTCGACATTGAATCGGCGTCGGAGCTCATCGGTCCATCAGGTCATCTAATCATTCTGATTGGAGGTTCAGCTACTGCCACCTGCTGGCACAGAAAGGCATTTCATCTTGCGCAGGCGCAGAATGGACGTGCTACTTGGCCATTGACTGTCAAGCGTCGGTTTGGTGCATCAGGCCAACTTTGGACCCAGACGCTGCAGACGTGAGCCAACCCCGCAGTCTGCTTTCATCGCCACTAGTTTGTCGGCGTAGGCTTGGTGTGTTCCTGCCTTAACTGTCACTTTTTTTGTCACTTATTTTACTTTATTTTGTCAGTTTATTTTCAGTCATTGTTTTTATGGGCCCTATTCATAGTTTGATATATTTCTTTTAATTTCAAAAAGATTAACCAGTCTTTCATTAATCTTTTTATCTAGGTTAAAGATGACATTTACTTTGTGATCTTAACCAAAGAGCAGGGATCTGGACTGGGTTTCAGCATCGCTGGAGGAGCAGATCTTGAGCAGAAATCTATTACTGTAAGCTCTTTTGGTCAAAGCAAAAACAGAAACTTAAAAATAAAAAATTGGAAAATTCAGTAGCCATTTTCAGTAGCATTTTTTTATTACACATTGTCACCCCCTTGTGGTATTTAAATGAACCAGTAGTATTATATAGTCAGCTAAGATTATTAATGTTACCTTCTAAACTAAGTTGGACTGAAATGTTACATTTCTTTTGTCGCAGGTCCACCGGGTGTTCGCTCGAGGGGTGGCAGGAGTGGAAGGTACCATTCACAGAGGAGATAGGGTTTTGTCAATAAACGGGACCAGCTTGAGTGGGATCACACACGGAGAGGCGCTGTCCTGCCTTCATCAGACCAGACTGCCGAGACAAGCATTAGTCATCATCCAGAAAGGCAAGAACACTGAACCAATATCAACTAGACAAGAACTTTCTCTTCAGACTGTAGTCTGCCCATCTCCTGGTCATAGAGTCAGCGTCAGGGAACATAAAACAAGTGAGTGTCTTCAGTCATTATCACTTTCATGGCAAACATTAACTTGTTGGCTGTTGTTTGGTAAATTTTATAATTCAATAATCTCCAAAAAAAAAAGACTTTTTCTGTTACTAATTGGCTGCCTGCCTGGTGTGTTGTAGGTGTGGAAGTGGGGCCAGACGGGGCTTTGAGTGTGGAGTTACAGAAGACTACAGCTGGTCTAGGGTTCAGTCTAGATGGAGGCAAAGCATCTGCCCATGGAGATCGACCTCTCTACATAAAACGTATTTTCCGTGGTGAGTGCTCTATTCAAACATTTAAAGACGTCCACCAGGGGGAGACAGAGGGTGTAATCTATGCATCAAGAGAAAGCTTAGCTCATCCCTGAGCACAATAAATGAAAAGTGAAAAGGAAAGGTGGAAAGTTCAGATTCTGTGTTCTCTGTCTCCACTTAGGAGGAGCTGCTGAACAGTCCCGGGTCATTGACGTTGGAGATGAACTTCTAGCCATCAACGGCAGGTCTTTGCAAGGCCTTATGCACTATGATGCCTGGAACATCATTAAAATGGTCTCTGAGGGTCCTGTTCAGTTAGTCATCAGGAAACCCAGGACTTCAGTATGACGTCTGGTCTATCTGCATGTGTTGCATGTTTGTGTGATGCCAAACTGTGGTGGACTCTAATTGTACATAGACTTTGCATTGCTTTTATATGTGTTTGTTACAGGATCTCTATGATGAAGAATTTGTTGCACATTTGATTTTTATACAAACCAAGGCTTCTGCAGATTTGCAGTGGACTTATGTGGGCTTAAGGTATTTTAGTATGTCTTTGAATTTTGTGCTTTATGACTTTTTAAAGATGTTTAAAGCCTAATTGTTATAATTATGAATTATGTTAATAACTGCATCCCTTGTATAATATATTTTGATTCCAATATTGCGAAAAAAAAATTATACGTACAGCTATGATTATAATGGTGATAATGCAAACCACTAAAGAGTTTGTTCACTCTGCCTAATTTGATTATTAAGTCAACATATATATCACACTTTGTGAATCATAAAGTGAGCTTTTGTTTTGAACTGGTTTGTGACTTATAATGGATTTGTGGAATTGATTTTTTTTTTATTTTTTTTATCTCTGTTATAGTAATTTTATTGTTCCTCTTGATGATTCCATTTTTGGGAGGGGGTGGGGGGTGCTATTGATTAATTATTTTATCTTAAAGGTGGTGTGTAATTTCTCAAACAGGTCTCCCAAACACTCCTATCACCCCCATCTGCCAGGCCATTGTACAGAAAAACAGGAAGTCCAGTTTACACTCACTTCACCTTAAATACTTGAATTCAGTCTATTTTTTAAAATAATAATTCACAAATATGGTCATTCAAAATACAATCATACAATGAAAATAGTCACCTTAGCACACTTTAATTTGACTGAAATAAAATCATGACATTTCAGGTCTTTCAGTTATGTTTGATCATATTCTTTCAGCTGTGAATATTTTCAAAAAAGTTGTCTCCTTGATAACATGCTGTTATTATATTTTACTTGAATTGTCTGTGTAAATATTAAGGTTCCCACTGATATTATTGTAATTTAATTTCACTGAGTATTAAGAACAAGTGTGTTAACTAAAATGTATATGAAAAAAGCAATCATGGATTTTTCTGTTGTCAGACTTTCTGCCTTTGTGAATAAAGACATCAGATATTTTGTAATATGACTGAAGTAGTGTTTGGTGCTAAACACACTTTCATTGACAACATTATCATAAGCTAAAACGGTCTATGCAAATGACCCCCCTTCCTATGAATGTTTTTGCTTGGTACAAAAGTTTGGTACGATGCAAATGTCAATCTTTTTTCCTCATTGGCTGCTGTTTATTTGGCTCAGACTTGAATATGGCATTTGTGCTATGGAATTCCATATAATATTCCATAGATATTTAACCATTACAAAATGATAAAATTTACATTACCGTTTAAAAGTTTGGAGGCTGTTAAGATAATTTTGAAAGAAGTCTGTTATCTTCACCAAGGATGCATTCATTTAATCAAAAATAAAGTAAAAAAATAGTATTATGAGATATTACTATTTAACACAACCATTTTCTGTTTTAATATACTTTGAAATGTAATTTATTCCTGTGATGGCAAAGCTGAATTTTCAGCATCATTACTCATTACTTGATCCTTCAGAAATCAATCTTGAAAATGCATTTATTTAAAATAATAGTTTTTTATTTTTTTATATATAACATTATAAATGTCTTTTACTCTCATTTTAAATCACTATAATATGTCCTTGCTGAATAAAAGTATTATTTTTTATTTTTTTTTACTCTTACTAACAGCAAACTGACATTTATAAACTTGCTTTTGTCTTGAACCTTTCTTTTGATTGCCACTGCAATTTTGGACATGACCAGCAAATCGGCATATTAGAATGATTTCTGAAGGATCATGTGACACTGAAGACTGGAGTAATGATGCTGAAAATTCAGCTTTGCCATCACAGGAATAAATTACTTTATAAAATATATTCAAACAGAAATTAGTTATTTTAAATTGTAATAATATTTCACAATATTACTGTTTTTACTGTATTTTTAATTAAATAAATGCAGCCTTGGTGAGCAGACGAAACCTCTTTTAAAAACATTAAAAATCTTACCGTGTCCAAACTTTTGACTGGTAGTGTAGTTAACAGCCTCTTAAAATGGATGAAAAGAGAATTTAATGGCGTGATGTCATTTTGGTAGAGGACAGTACTCGACATTCTTTTCATCAGCCTGAGAAAGCATTTATAGCTTAAAACAAAATGTTAGGCATATTTATGCCACTAAATCAGACTGATTGGAAAATTAGTCACAATATTAATTTTCAGTTTCATTTAATTTCTACTTCTTAATGCAAGACCAGCAAAGCAGCACACAGGGACTCTGTGAAGGGGGACTGTTTGCATCTCTTTCCAGCCCAGATGGTGGCCACAGTCTCCTGGGAACTGTCGCTACCTCAGTCTACCTGCCAAGAGTTCAATAATCGCTGGCAGACACATCTCCTTATAATACACAACTGTTTTCTGTCAATGTCCTTCTATGATTCCACTATTGCAAAATGGTCTAAACATGGAAACTGCTGCTGTTACTGAGATGTAGCCAGTTTGCCAGCAGACAGAATATGCAGAGCTATCACAATACACAGCAGGTTGATGTAACCATTGAAACAATTGTCTGTAAACACATGAATATTGCAAATATTTATCCTTTATTCTGCCAGGTGTCAACAATCTGATCAAAACTGTATTTAACCAGTCTCTGATAGGAGAGATTTACATTTAACGATTGCTAGTTACATAGCCTATAGTGGCTTGTGGCTACACACTTTTTAAAAATTTTGTCAGTTAAAGACATTATTCAGCTCTTCAAGAGAAGTAATATAGCCAATATGTTCAGTTTGTATTTGGTAATGATGTTAATTATGCCACTTTTGTCATTTGTCAACAGTGTAAGGTAGCAAAACTATTGCAGATTTGCATAGCCTGAGGCTCCATGGGTTCAACTGTCAATTACAAATAAGCTGACACTTGTTGAAATGTCACAAGTTTCACTTCTCACCCATTTCCTGTTCTCCATTTAACAATCATGTGATCAAAAGCCACAAAAAAAAAGTGTAAAATTTCAGCAGAGGAAAGTGTGACATATCATGCCTAGGCTGCAAACTCCAATAGAAATATATACATTATTTTATTTGTGCACAACTTAAAATCTATGCATTTTGACAAGACAGCAGTGAAACCTTCGATAAATAACTTTTGGATGTGACGTTTATCACATATCAGACAAAGAGATGAAATGGCAGCTGTGTGGGTGGGTACAAACTCTTTGACAGGACCCTTAGAATGGAAAAAGTGAGTAGGGCTTGTAAACATTAAGTGGGGTTCAAAAGACCACCAGACAAAATGCTATTTTTAATACAATCTTTTATTGTATTATGGTTGTCATAAATTTGTTTATGAGGATAGTAATCCTTAAATCTTAAATCCTAAAGCTTTCTGTTTATTTCCAAGTCTAAATTAGGTTTTAAATCCCAGATTTCAATGTGATCTTAGACTTCAATGCAGTCTTAGAAAGAAAGAAAGAAAGAAAGAAAGAAATTGTTGCTTGTATACATTTTTGTTACGGTTGACTTGTTTTTAGTATGCCCTTACAAAAAAGAAGTTTATTCAAGTGTGCTATTAGTATACTTCTTTTAAACTAAAAATAAGAAAGTATACTTTTGTTCTACTTTTTATGTACTTCTCAGAAATATACTTAAAATTACACTTAAGTATACTTGACAGAAAAGTCTAACTATATTTGGCCTATACTTGTACTCAATCTTTTGATCAAGACATAGCCTACTTAATAGTATAATTAAGTAGCCTAATCTAAGTATACTTGGCTTGTAGTTGTGTGTACTATTTTAACTGAGTGCCTATTAAATACTTTTTTCACATAGTTTTACATACTCTCTTATAAATTTACATTGTTTGAAAATATTTATTTATAAAGAACATAGGCTATGTTCCTAATTTTGATTACGTGAATTTTTGTGTAGTCCACTGGTAGTGTACATAGGAATTTACTTCAAATCTGCTTAACTCTTTCCCCGCCATTGACTGAATTTTATGTAATTTATGAGACAATGCTCCCCCGCCATTGACAGAATTTTCCGGCAATCCGTGTTTTTACTGTTATACGGTATGGGGCTCTATTAATCATCTTCTGAAAGAGTACAGAATCTCGGGTTCAAAACACAGGATAAGCAGAAGCAGAAACAAGTGAAAGAAAACCCTCCCTTGGCTCCACCTGGGACCATTGTCCTTGCGGCTCCACCGGGCTCCCTCATCCCTCCAGCTCCACCTTGGTCAGACATCGCTCTGCCTATACACTACAGACTTCCTGGCCTTCAGGTATGCTTCGTCCTTCCACCCCCTTGGCTCCGTCAGGCTCTGCCTTCCCTCCAGTGCTGCCTTGGTCCTCAGTCCCACTGTCTCCTCCTCAGTCCTCTGGCACCCTGGCTCTACCTCGGATGCTCGTCACTGAGGCTCCAACTAGGTTTTCAGAGCCATCGGTGTCACTTGGTCTCATCGGCTGTTCGTCTTCACATGGATATCCATCTCCATCAGCTCAGTCTCCGTCAGTCACACCCCAAAGTTTAGCCAGACATGACTCCACTATGGCTCCTCCCTCGACTCCGCCACAGGCCTTCGTCCTGGCTGTGCTCTGGGTCCCCGCCTGGATACTCCTGCTTTCCTCTCCTCCCTGGCTCCTCCCACCGCCCTGTGGCCAGTTGCTTAAACTGCTACTAGTCTTAAAAGTAAGCCAACTCATTTTTTCCCTCAAGACTGGTCCTAACTTTTTAAAGTCAGCTACATAAAAAGGTAGTTTGATCTACTTTGAAACGTAAAGGTAAGACTGATTAACTTGGCTAACTGGTAGTTGGTCAAACTAGTTCTTAAGACACAGTCTTAACATAGTGGCTAAGTTTATGCAACTGGCCCCTGGTTTTTCCCACCGTCACCTTCTCCTGTTCCCTGCCCTTCGCCTGCTTCACATTCTCCCCTAGAGCCCCACCCTCCTTCCTCAGTTGGACTGTTACAGCACAAGGACGTTTTTTTTTTTTTTTTTTAGTCACTACCATGTTCCCTTTTTGCCTGTGTTCTTTTCTCCTTGTTAGTTTCCTTGGTTGTTAGTCCATGCACCTATTTCTGTCAGCTTGTGTATTTAAGCCCTTAGTTCCCCCCAGTGTTTTGTCTTGAGTTAATGTTGCATGTTTGGTTAGTCATTATCATTCCTGTTCCTGTATTTTCCTGAGTGTCAGTTTATTAAAGAATATATATTGAATTCTCTGTTGTCATGTTTACTGACCAGCATATACAGTTGCAAGAATAAGAATGTGAACCACTTGCAGAATCTGTGAAAATGTGCAAAATTTTAACAAAATAAGAGAGATCATACAAAATGCATGTTATTTTTTATTTAGTACTGTCCTGAGTAAGATATTTTACATAAAAGATGTTTACATATAATCCATAAGACAAAAAAATAGCTGAATTTATTAAAATGACCCAGTTCAAAAGTTTGTGAACCATTGATTCTTAATATTGTGAGTCATTACCTGGATGATCTATGACTGTTTTTTTGTTGTGTGATGGTTGTTCATGAGTCCCTTGTTTATTCTGAGCAGTTAAACTGAGCTCTGTTCTTCAGAAAAAATCTCCAGGTCCCAAAAATTCTGCAGTTTTCCAACATCTTTTGCATATTTGAACCCTTTACAACAGTGACTGAATGATTTTGAGATGCATCTTTTCACACTGAGGACAACTGAGGGACTCAAACACAACTTTTAAAAAAGGTTCAAACATTCACTGATGCTTCAGAAGGAAACACGATGCATTAAGAGTCGGGGGGTTCAGTCACTGCTGGAAAGGGTTCAAATATGCAAAAGATGTTGGAAAACTGAAGAAGCTGCAGGACCTGGAGATTTTTTCTGAAGAACAGAGCTCAGTTTAACTGCTCAGGACAAACAAGGGACTCATGAACAACCATCACAAAACAAAAAAAACAGTCGTAGACCATCCAGGTAACCACACACAGTATTAAGAATCAATGGTTCACATACTTATGAATGGGGTTATTTTAATAAATTCAGCTATTTTTTTTGTCTTGTGGATTATATGTAAACATCTTTTATGTAAAATATCTTACTCAGGACTCATGCATTTTGTATTATCTCACTTATTTTGTTAAAATTATGAACATTTTCACAGATTCTGCAAGTGGTTCACATACTTTTTCTTGCAACTGTATTACCAGTTATTAGTATACTTACTACATAAAGTATACTTAAAAATATACTTGAACCTTACTTAATAGAATGAACTTGAAGTGTACTTATTTTTTTGTGAGGGATTTTAACACCACTGCTAAATAAATGCATATTAAAGACCATTTATACTAACAAAATAAACTTCTAAAACTAACATGTTTTTCCCCACTGCTAAGCATGAAATAGTCCAGAGGGAAACAGCCCTTGAAATTTTCCATTTCACTGTCTCACGCTTTTAAGTAATCTGACATGTGAAGTTGACTTCATCCTTCCCCCTTGGGAGTCCTGTGCCCCTACTCAATCTCCTTTGTTCCTTTTTCAAAGAAAGATTTTTCTGTCATTCAGCAAATTAACTTTCCCTAAAATCTTTCTTGATGTGTGCCCTCTTTGGTCCTCAGAACATCAAACAGAGCCCGTTTTTATACTCAGATTTTAACCTCTTGGTTACAAGATATGTTGTGTGAATGTTTCGTTATATCAGTAAAACTATCTAGGGCAGTGGTTTTCAGCTGGTTTTGCTTCATGACCAACTGACAGTGGTGACCCAAAATAGAAAATGTAAAACTGCATTGCATAGGCCCAACAATATGCAAAATCATTAACATAACAGATTAAATAAGAAAATAGACAATTTTGTAAAAGCATAAAGGGTGATTTACCTGCCTAAAACAGGCAATTGACTAAACACTATTAGTATAAACCATATTACCAAGAGACAGATGCATTTGCACAAAATAGCATCAGACACAAAGCTGTCTAATGTTGTTATTTGAACTTGGAAATGAACAGAAACATCAATATACCTTTCACTAAAACAAACTAACGAAGACTCCCTCTAAAAGGTCAAGCTGATTTATAGATGATCATGAACTTTAAATGTGAATCAAGACTTCTCGAGGTTGACATACAGATTTGTGTAGTAAGTTTTAAATCAAATGAGATAAGTCATTTAGGAGTCATTTACAGTTTCGGCTTACATTGTATACGGTCTCACAAGCTCCATCAGGAATCGTCGTGATGATCAATGTCTCACTGTGTGTCACAGATTGGTGCTTCCTGCAAGCTAAGCTAATGGATTACATCACTTGCAGTCAAGGATATTTGGAATGCTGGTCTCATTCCAGAGTCAGTCTGCAGGGAGGGAGGGAGGGAAGGGAAATGAGACCATCTCCGGCAAATAAATGAATCCCCAACACATTATACACACGCATACCCACTGGGTGAGGAGTGGCTCTTTGCCCACCTAACCGTGACATCATTGCACATATGGGATCTAAATGCTCATTCAACATATTGTTTTTGGATAAAGGGTGGCAATTTTTTCACCGATCCCTTCATCCTTAGACTTTTAATTTTGCGAGACATCAAGTCCCAGATTGCTAATGTTGTTTATGGCAGAAATATTGTAGAACTGAGCCACCTGAATAAAAAAAGGTCTGTCACACACACATGCACACACGCACACACATTTACTTAGCTTTCTGTAGTAAATGGGGACATTCCACAGACGTAATGGTTATTATACTGTACAAACTGTATATTCTATCCCCTTACACTAACCCTATCCCTAAACCTACCCATCACTTTCTGCATTTTTACATTTTTAAAAAGCCTTTAATTACTTTATTTTTATACAAGTTTTACAAATGAGGATATTCCTAAAGAGAGGTTTTTGGAAATTTGGTCAGGTTTTGGTCACTTCTGGGTCCAAATTTGTCCAAATTTGTTTTTAAGCCATTTGGACACACTTCCCGTGTCCCTGTAAACCATGTTTACGTGGAATTACCCATGTCATTATACACATTTGTTTCTTCATATATGCAAGCATACAAATACACTGGGTTTTTGGGGACTTTCCAAAGACATGATGATTTTGATACTGTACAAACTGTATATTCTATCTTCTAACCCTACCCCTAATCACAACACTCACAGATAACTTTCAGCATTTTTACATTAAAAAAAAAACATCATTTATACTCAGACGATACTCATAACTGATCATAATTCCCATTACATACCAGGGCAATAAAGTTTCCCGGAAAAACAAAACAAAAAGGTTATTAAATGAAAAGATTCATTATTTCATATAAAAAGCCAATTTCCTGGGCGCTGTTGATAAGGGCAAATACATAAAATATGTGTCAAATATAAATTTTGAAGCAGAAGTGACTCCCAAAACGGACCTGCAGCAAATATTCTGCTGAATGATTAAGTGCTGAAGACAAACTTGTGTCTCAAAATATCCTTCCCAAAACCTTTGATAGTGATGGAGAAAGAGGATTATTGGTAAACTGGATGTATCCAGCCTCTTAAACAGACTTGCAGACCTGATAATAAAGAGCATCAGAGTGCATATGCACTCTCACAGTCATCAGCTGTTTGACTCACTGTGAAATTAGGATCAATGAACTGATCATGAGTTCAGCAAGGAGTCAACTCAAATATGTGGGTCTCCCCACAAAAACAGGAAATATTGCTCCATTATCCACCTGCTTCATTTGTCCATTTTCTCTCTTTTTTCAAATTCTCCCCTTATCCTCAGCCAGCTGGCAGTAAACACATATACTTATCTCGTATGTGTTTATTTTAACACAGTGCTTCCTGGAGGGCTCTATCAGTAGAATTCCCCTTCAAAATATGCTGCATTGAAATTCACCAGGGCTCTTTTATCACCCTCATAATGGTGAAATCATCGAATGGAGCACTGAATGATGTGTTGATGGCGGTGCAGAGAAGAATCATTAACAAAGTTCTGCATTGCACATCAGCGGCGCTGATTCCATCAACACTGCATTGAGATGAGGTGCCATTTAGGTGAAAGAGAAAATGATGAGTGTGTTTGTATTCATCAGAACATGCACTAAATCCTCAATCACACAGTGTATGTAAAAGGGGGAAATACATTTGAGGCTCAATGCAGGAAGATTGATTTTCCTGCCACTGCAGTCATCAGCTGAGGCCTTGCCTGCTTCAGCACAGCTGGGCTAGTGGGGTCTCCTTGGAGCAGCTCCAGACTGGTGAGCCACCAGCCAAAGTCCGGATGGAGCTGTTAATCAAAGTGCCACTAACACAGCCATCCATCTTCAGGCTGGACGAGCTACTGTGGCCTAAACCGTGCCCCTCTACAGCTTTTCCTCTCTGGTGTGAACAGAATCTCATGAGTTTCATGAATGCAAATTCTTGATGCTAATTTAGAAAAACTAAAATAATAATAATTTATTGTTATTATTCATTAATGAAGATGGTTGTTTGTTATTATTTCAATCAGTAAAACAATAATATAGCTGTAAATCAATGTAAAGTTTCCTTTACAAAAAAGTACTGTACCATGGTACAGTAATGAGATCAGATTATTACCATATTATCATATTCATGTATTGTTATTTCTATTTTTTTATGTTATTTCTATCCCCCCCACACACATTTTTTTTTCTGCATGAGAGAACTGTGTAGAAATTGTATATTCAGACTGGAATGAAACTGTTCAGTGTTCATAATGTCAATGTGAGAAGAATGATGGGTGTGAGAGGACAGCGAGAGAAGGGTGATGAAGTGTGTTGTGATCTGTTCATATTGATTGCATGACCCATTCCACATAGTGGGTAAAAGCTATGTTGCTCTATAGGCGAAATGCAATGTTTAAACAATGTGTTTGAGGTGATAGTGTATGCCAGATTCATTGTGGACAATGTGGAAACAGCTCGTCACATAATGAAGTCTTGTTTGCTAATATTCAACATGACTTTTATTTTGGAGTTATCTGCTATCAAATAAAGACGTTCGGTTAAGCAAGGAGTCAACTCAAATGATGTAGGTCTCCCCCCAAAAATGTGATCTGCTATCAGATAAAGCTGTTTTATATGAGGTCACACAGACTCTTGTGACAGGTAGAATTCACTTATGGAACTGCACATTCAATTCTATAGAATCTGCAAATGAGACTGTTAAAAGCTCTGAAAGTGTTCAATGCGATCAAGGCCATTATATGATTGTTTTATGAAGCACATGTGATTCAAGTTGACAAGTTGGCTTTCTCCATTGATACAAATGCCAAGGTTGTCATTTCCTTTAACATTCTCTGGTAATGACATCACTTTACTGCATTCATGCAGTGTGAAAACTGAGCTTTTTTTTCTTTCTTTCTTTCTTTAAAAAAAAAAAAAAAATCAGGGTCTGTATTTATGAAACATTCTAAAAAATCATCTTAACTGACATTTTCTTCTTATTTCTAATTTAAGAATAATAGTCATATTTCTAATATTATATTCCCTTAAGAACATTACCTCAAAAACATGTCTGTATTCCTAAAAACATTTAAGAATGTTCTTACCTTTGCTTGTAAGCTTGTTCTAAAATTTAAAGAGTTTGAATTTCTGAAAAGAATATTTTTGAAAATCTTCGTAAATAAGTAGGTAGCCTATTTTATTATTTCTCACTAAAAAATGCTAGGTTAAATATGGACAAACCCAGCGATTGGGTTGTTTTCACCCAGCCAACCAATTTTGGGTTCATTTTAAGCCAGCCATATATTAATCAATAGTTGAGTTAAATAAACTGCTTCACAGACGAGAGTCAATTCAACTATGGATTTGCACAAATGATTAACATAATGGCACATGCTAGTCAATGAGTTTAATCAACTTAACAGCAACTACATAAATTTATCCACTAACCGTTCAGAAACGTCCAGTTGCACTTCTTCCCTTGTCTCTCCATCAGTGTCTGACTCCGGTTTGAACAATGTAAGGCTGAACACCATTACTGACAGTCGTCATTTTGGCTGCTTGAGATTCTCCAGCTTTGTTGTTGTTGAGCAACCGAAGCGCGAGCTGTTAAAGCTCCGCCCTCTTCTGGAAAGCCCGCGGCAGCTCATTTGCATTTAAAGGGACGCAAACTGCATGTTTTTGCTCACACCCAAATAGGGGCAAACTTGACAAGCAATAATATATGATCTGTGGGGGACACGTTCTGGGGACACCAGAGACTTATATTACATCTTTATCTGAACCGCTGGGTTTGTCCATATTTAACCCAACTTGGGTTGTTTTTAACCCAGTATTTTTTTAGAGTGTTATAGCACCTTTCTAGAGCAAAGTGCTTTACATCCAAATATACAGTAGGAGTAAAATCCCTCTCCAAATATACAACGGAAATCAAAATAAGAGTGACAGACATGAAAAATAACCTTTTAAAGTTAATCCCAAAGGTAAAATATTTAATGAACTTATTGGGTTGATTCAAGCATTACAACACTAGCTACATACAATACACATTACTATACAATTAATAATGTAAACAATGATCGCTCATGATTATGTGTGACGTGATTTTTTCCTGGATTGGAAATTCAGTAACTCAGTAAATTCAGTAAATTCAGCATTTGCCTCCCGCTCTGAGCAGGGTTTCTCTCATCAATGTGTGGAGTGTGTGAAATGCAAAACCCGGAGTGGATCGAGCTTCAGCCGATTGATTACAGAAGGCAGAAATATTTGTCGCTCCACTCATCTATTCAAGTGCGGATTTCAGTCTGTGGGTTGATAGGTGACACACAAAGTCTGATGCATAAATTACCTGATTTTAGTAACTGTTTATTGAACTGTTGTATAAAAGAAACACTTGCATTGTTGCCCGTGTGATTTCTTAGAATTAATAAGCCAGTATCCTGATTAATTGTTTATTAGTAAATAAACGGCTTTTTATTCCATGGCTAAATACCATGTTTCTTCTCAATCTGAAGCCTGTAATCCTGAGCAGATCCAGAGTGCTGGACAGTAGCGGGCGCGTGGGGAGAAAAACACGTCCATGACATCATCCGCCTTGTTGTGATTCCCGATCCCACAGGGTTCATCTCGTGGATGCAATCACAGGATTCCCACACTGATTCCCCCCGTGTGCAACTTCAGCTCTTCAGTAACGGTCTGATGCTCACGCCCGCGTTGGGTTTACTTTAAGACTTGCGATATCTTTTTGCGCTCCTTGCCTTTGCTTTCGACATCGCCATTGTTGAGTTATGAGGACGACTGAGAGATGCTTCCGGTGTAAAAGTGAAATCTTTATGAAAGCTGTCGCGAGGAAGAGCTGTCCGCTGTGCTCATGCGATCGAGGCTATTGTTAGACGAGATGAAACGGTGTCGGTTGGCGTGACACACCTGGGATTGTTACAGAAGACCTCCAAGCACGTATTTCTACTGTTCCCCACATCCATCGTGCCTGCAAGCGGAAAAGATTCGTTTGTTTCGCCGAATATTAGTTAGAGAAGCCATTCTAGTGTATGTTATTTCATGGGGATGTGTTCAAGGCAAGAGAGGATTCAAAAAGACGTCGACATCGTAATTCAAAGGTGTAAGGCAGAGAAAGACTGCCTGTTTTCTGGTGAGTTTCCATTGTCTCTTATTAAGAGTGCTGTCTTCCTTTAACAATTGCTATAGATTTACTCAACACAATTGACAGACTGTAAGGCTCACTGCTGATGGCTTTATTTCCTCCTTCACACAAAAGCCCGATATGTTCAAAAACACGTATGTGGTTAATGTGCCATATCGTCCGAAATTTAATCTTTCCTGGACATTATAAATTATGCAGTAATCAACTGCAACCGAGGGCCTAGCAAAACGTGAGCTGCCATTATTACCACATATTCTGCTTTTATCATCATCATAATAAAAACATTAACATGCCTCTCAGGTGTTGCTTTGTGATGTGAATGATTTTTCAATTAGTTAATAAATGTGTGATGGTTAACAATACTATTGTTGACCATCACACATTTATTAGCTATCAATTTAATTCTCGTATATTCATTGTCAGTGGACATTCCCTGTTGATGTTGCCATGGAGACTACACTTGTTGAAAGGGACTTTTTTTTGTGGTCCAGTGTTATATTGTTCACACACCTTAAGTTTGTCATCTTGATTGTCTGTTTGTTTCAGACTTTAGATTCTCCGACTCCACCTTCACATTCACCTACTCCAAAGGATCTAAAAGGTAAATATAGGCAGCTGTGCTATCAGTGTAAACAACTGCTGTACACTCATGCTTGCTGGGTTCATGTTTTGAGTTGTTTTTTATTATAAGCATATTTGTCAGTACTACTTTAAAAAAAAAAAAAAAAAAGTACATCCCGTCATCATTTTATCACCCCTATGTTGTTCAGATCCCAATTTTTTTGTTTCTGTGAAAAAACAAAAGAAGCTGTTGGGTGAAACAACTCATCCATTTACTTTCATTTTTGAAGAAAGATGCTCTGAATGTGAAAGGAGAGAAATCTCTCATCCTGTCTAACATCTCATTTGTGCTATACTGAAGAAAGTTATAAAGGTTTAAACAACCTGAGGGTGAGCAAACGATGACAACTTTCTTTTTTGGGTTGGTGGGTTGGTGGGTGGAGGGTTGAACTAAGGCTTTAAAGGGGACCTATTATGCAAAATTCACTTTTGCATTGTGTTTGGACATAAATGTGTGTTGGCAGTGTGTGTACACAACCACCCTATAATGATAAAAATCCAACCACTCCTTTTTTTTAATCCCCATAAATCATAAGCAGTGTCTCAGAACAAGCCGTTTGCAGATCCCTGGCAGTGTGACGTCACTTTAGCCACAGGCCCCGCCCACGAATGTTGACAGACACTGCTGTTTTAACATAGAACCGCCCTGAGCGCGTTCACTGCGAGTTGTACAGTCCGCCATTGCTACACTGACAAAAATGTCTCCCAAGCATTTTAGGTGTTCTGTAGCTGGATGGATTAATCCACATAGCTCTCTCCATTTACTCCCTAAATCTGAGCCACTGAAGAAGAGGTGGATTCATTTTGTTTTCCAAGAAAATGCTCCCTCAATTCTATCGAAATTCGTTTATGTCTGCGCGAATCATTTCACACCGGACTGCTTTGTGAACGAATGTCAATACAAAGGGACAATACAAAAGAGAGTTTGTGCTAAAAAGTTGTTACTCAAGGATAGATCAGTAAACTGTTTGTGTTCCAGCTTACAGTCTCCAGAGTGATACTGGATACGGCAGTAATGAAGATGAGAGCACTTTATTACAGTTCATCGGAGTTGATATAAAGTTTACCAGTTTATTAAGCACCACCCGAAAAGGCTTAAGGTCTTTATATATTTGTTTACTGTTAGTTGTAATGAGTGTTTCTGTGTACTTCACTGTGTATGTGTTTTATTAAGCTCTTACAGTGATTTTCTAGAGTGAAAACAGTCGCTTCATATTTTGTGTGAAGTACATTAAACATCATAAAACTCATCTGTAAAGTTTTGGCCATCATTTGGACGGTACAACAGGCTTGTACTAATATAGTGGATAAAAACAATAAGACAATATAAGTTATAACCGTAATTAAACTGAACTATACGTGTTCTATCACCATGCAGCATATATTCACGGTTTCTGACATTATAGTGCGTCATGACTGAATCCTGACAGGGGAGAATCAGCTCTTGAAGCTCTGCCCTCTTAGCCCGAGCGCAGCAGCTCATTTGCATTTAAAGGGCACACACTGAAACGGAGCGTTTTTGCCACAAAAAGTGGCTATTTTAACATGCTATAAAAAATTATCTGTGGGGTATTTTGAGCTAAAACTTCACATACACACTCTAGGGACAAAAGAGACTTATTTTACATCTTGTAAAATGGGGCATAATAGGTCCCCTTTAATAGGTGTTTCGAATGTGATGAGCGAGGCTTAAAAATGATGATTAAATGTTGTAGTCAGTTTAGTTGAGGTTCATGTATGTTCTCTTTTCACCTTACACCCCCCCAATAACCTCATTTCCTCCGGCTCTGCACACTTTTATAGCGGTCAGCAGTGCTTGTGAAATCCTGTGCATTGATAAATATGTACCGCCTTTAGAAGCATGCAGTCTCTTAGCTGCACTAGATTGTATTTACATATAATTAATTACCCTGTACTCTGTCATTGACATATTAGACATTGACTAATCACTTTTAGAGTGATGAATAGGCAGCTATTTTTAGCTGCTATTTCTCATATAAAAAGAATAATCTCATTATTGTATGCTAGAAAACAATGTGCACAAAGAAACTGTCTTTTGGAGATGATCGAGTCATGTGCTTTTCTCGTTCTCGTTAACAATGCCTTTTTAAAAAGAAAACCCTAAGAATCTGAGTACCATATACTCATCGCTCCACTGATCATGAACACCAGTGTGTTCAAGTGTGGTTGTTTTATTTACATGTCACTCTCTAGGGCTCACACTTTTTAGTGTAATGATTTTAGTGTAATGATTTCACGGAAAGCTGTGAAGGTTTGATAGATGGTCTTTGACGCCAAGTTTAAATATGGAGATATTTGATATGTAGCTTGCTGTCTTGTTTGGACAGCTATGTAGAGCTGATTATATGTTGTGGAATGTCATATCATTTATTTAATAATCTTAACTAGTCTTTACATAAGACACTACAAGAAAAGCGTGTTTTGAAAATGTCTGTTTTTATGAACAAAAGTTTCTTTCTTAAAGGGATAGTTCACACAAAAAGGATAATTCTGTCATCATTTACTTACCATCAGGTTGTTCTAAATCTGTATATATTTCTTTATTCTGCTGAACACAAAAAGGAAGATATTTTGAAGAATGTTTGTAGATCTGGGGCACCATTGACTTCCATAATAAGAAAACCTAATACTATGGAAGTGAATGAAGCCCCAGATCTGTTTGGTTATAATTAACATTCTTCAAAATACCTTCTTTTGTGTTCAGCAAAAAAAAAAAAAAAAAAAAATGTATGCAGGTTTGGAACAATGTGAGGGTGAGTAACTTCCCTTTAACTAACTGTAGTTAAGAATCTGCTAGCGAAGTTCATGGTACTCTCAGTTAGGAGTGGTTTTGGGTTAGTGTGTGAAAGCTTGACGTCAAGTGGCCATGTCTCGTCTTACCCACTCTAGTGTCTAATGCACAAACATGAGAAGAACACCATTGCTCTAATTCTCGAAAGGGCAATCTTTCCAATCTATTGACCTGTTTACTACAAACCTTCAACTATGCCAATATATTGTTTAGACTTTTTCACCAGATTGAAATGAGAGATGGATAGTAGTTTTTCTTTGGCAAAATGGGGCTTGCAACCTCATTTAACAATGAAGTCAGATGAGATACCAGACTGAAATTTTTGCTTGAGGCCATTTAGATGAGTAATACCTCCAAAGCTACCAGACCTTGGTAGAAACGAGCACTGGTATAGTGCTTCCCTCCTTATAGTCATGCAAATTTTATGATAAGTATGCTAATTAAATGAGTTGTCCAGGAAAGCAGTTTTGGCTCACTGAAGCATTACCAGTGCAGACAAGAAGGTCCTCGAAAGATTTATAAAAGTAGTGTGGTGGATCTCGTCTTCTCAATAGTTGCCTTTTAAATAAGGTCTTCAAATTTCTGTTGCTGTTGGTTAAAAGTGGTTGGTTGTATTATAGTTATTACTGATTTGTTTTTTTGTTTTACAACACCAAACACAAACTCTTAATGCATGTACATGTATTTGCCAATTCTTAAAAATATAAATTTTTTACTACTTTTATTTAAGTATGTTCACCTGTTATTTATTTATTTATTTGTGCACATCCAATAAATTTGTAGCACTGCTGCTCATTTGGTTGTCTCAATTGTAATCCATTTAGGTGTCCTGAATTAAAAACAGGGAGTTCCTTGTCATTTTTTATGTTTGAACTGGTTTGCAAATGTCACTCTTGTTCTTAGAGGAGGTGCCTTGCATTACAAGCAGGAAATGAACTGACAGGCTCTCTATGAAAAATCATTGCACCTAGCCTTATAGAGGAAGAAGCAAATTTCCTGTTTGTAGAGCTGTGACATGCAATAAACATCTACCACTGATAGATCCATGTTACATTGTAATGTAGACATGGCCTAATTTTTTGCACCTTTTATGTATTTTCTTCATGGAAAACAAGGTAGCTCTAATATCTGATATGCCAGATAACCCAGATATTTGATACAGCAAAACTATTCAAAGATGGATATTCGCACGGAGATCACTTTTGTTTGATGTTCCCAAACTACTAAGTAGGTATAAGATATTTCACGAAGTGAAAAGAACAGACAAGCCCATAATCCCAGAGATGCAGTAGTTTCTCATGAATAATCCATCATGGCTGAGATCAACACAAATTATGTTTGATTTTCATCATCTTGGTGTAACTGAATTTGCATAATTACCATGAGTGCTAAATTGTGACAAGCTCTAATTCAAACAAATGTTTTTGCATTTGATGCGGATGCTGGCCAGCCACTGAAATAAACTTTGGGTCATTTGGTGTACTACATCAAAAAGATGTAAACTATTAATTCAGTGAGTAGATGAGGAAGTTCCTTACTATTTGAGATCTGGCTAACCTTGTAGGTGTTGTGTACTGCAGAAAGTGAAAGCATAAAAGCAGAAGTAGTTTGCCATGCTCTCACTACGTTGGGTTTTTATAACGGTTTTTATGCCAGTTTTGGGTTATATAAACCACAGCATCTGTCTAAGTGCAGACTTCACAGTTACAAACTAAGCTAGATACATTAATATTTGTTTACAAGTGTGGGTGTTTATTTATGTATATAAGGTCAACCATATATATAATATGTAGACTATATAAGAGGTAGGTGCTTATGTGGGGAGAATACTTAATAGTTGAATTAAATTGTATGCAACTGATGCAGAGAAGCTTACATGCAGCTTACCTTAGCTGCCCAACTTTTGGCTTTCTTTTTGTAGTTGCGTACAGCTGCTGGTGACACCTTTGAGCTGTATGTCAGCAGTACAATTGTAGCATTTTACTGAGTGCTGATTTCATCATGCATATGTCCAGTTGCACTTATCTTGTTGCAGTACTACTTGCATACGACCTCTATGCAAACCACAAGGGAAAGTTTCTCTCAGTGTGACAGGCAGTTGAAAAATGACTGTAGATGCACTGCTGAGACCTGCCCATAGGGTTTTGCTCTCTTATGTTGGGCCATTCACATGTAGAGGTTGTTTGCTTTCACTGAAGTCTATGCACATCATATACACAGTAATGCTTTGTTTATCCCAAAATCAAGCCAACCAGGGCTGGAGATACCAGATGCTAGCTGTAATTACCTTGTCATTTTGGATTCAGAGAAATGGTGGTCTGTTCCCTGAAAATCTGTAACATTTGACATTAGAAATGGACACTTGGACACAAAAATTATGATTACATGGGATTATCGATTGATAAAGACTTATTTTTGCACTGTTACTCGCACAATATACACTACCAGTCAAAAGTTTGGAAACTCTTATGCTCATTAAGGCTGCATTTATTTCATAATAAATACAGAAAAAACAATAATATTGTGAAATATTATTACAATTTAAAATGATGCTTTTCTATTTTAAAATACTTTAAAATATAATTTATTTCTGTGATGCAAAGCTGAATTGTCAGCATCATTACTCCATTCTTCAGTGTCACATGATCCTTCAGAAATCATTGTAATATGTTGATTTATTATCAATGTTGGAAACAGTTGTGCTGCTTAATATTATTTTATAACCTGTGATACTTTTTCAGGATTCTTTGATGAATAAAAAGTTAAAAAACATCAGCATTTATTTAAAATAGAAATCTTTTATAACAATATAGACTACCGTTCAAAAGTTTGGGGTCAGTAATTTTTTTTCTTTCTTTTTATTTTTGAAAGAAATTAATACTTTTATTCAGCACGGATGTGTTAAATTGATAAAAAGTGATAGTAAAGATTTATATTTTGAATAAATGCTGTTCTTTTTAACCTTTTATTCCTCAATGAATCCTGAAAAAAGTATCACAGTTTCCAAAAAAATATTAAGCAACACAACTGTTTTCAACATTGATAATAACTGAGTATCAAATCAGCATATTAGAATGATTTCTGAAGGATCATGTGACGCTGAAGACTGGAGTAATGATGCTGAAAATTCAGCTTTGCATCACAGAAATAAATTATATTTTAAAGTATATTAAAATAGAAAACCATAATTTTAAATTGTAATAATATTTCATAATATTATTGTTTTTCCTGTATTTATTATGAAATAAATGCAGCCTTAATGAGCATAAGAGACTTTGTTCAAAAACATTAAAAATAGTAATGTTTCCAGACTTTTGACTGGTAGTGTATGTTATGACCTCGAAACACTTTTACCATAGTGCATGATTTGTAAACTAATACATTTTTATGTTTGCTCCATATGTATGGTAAAATTTCATTTCCAAACTGCCATGATGCATACAACAATGAACTTAATAAGATATTGCCACAACATGGCAGATTCATGTTCATCCATTTCGGATAAAACTGAACACCCTTTCAGCACAATTCACTGGACATATGACTGTGTAACATGCAAGAATAAATTTAATATTTTACGTAATGGTACTTTTTTGAGCTTGGGTTGGTTTGTTTCAGTCGTAAATATAAATTAAATTTTTTTTCACTTAAATAAAAACAATTAATTTAGATGTTACCACTTTTTTTGTTACTTAACAAAACAACTTTATATTTTTGCAGAAGTTTAGTTGTAGAAATGGAACTGAATTGATGTTCAGTTGTAGATTGAATTGATGGAGTAAAAATAAATTCGATGCATTTTTAAGATATGTACATTAGATATTGGGGCAAATATGCATTTTTGGGCCTGTGAATATTAAGAAAGCTTTGTGTGATCGAGCATAAACTTGAACCTCATGCACCCGAAATGAACTAATGCATTTTTGCATAGTCATTGGCATTTTGCAGATGTTTGATGTGCTTGAGAAAATTGTGTTCATGTGACCAAAGGTAAAATGTGTTTCACACAATCCAAGTTATTTTTAAACAGTACCAGGTGTCATTGTGAACAAATGCTTCCTGTGAGTGGCACCATCCTGTGTGAGACCCCAGGAGGGGTTTCACTTCCACTGAATCAATCTCTCTTCTCTGTGTTGTCATCACATAATTACTCATGGGCTGGTACCGCTTTCTAATGCAGTAGTAGTCAGAGTCTACATACACACAGTATGGTTGTGTGGGTTTTTTTTTTTTATTTGCCATGATTTTTAATGGTATGTATAAGGTCATTGACTCCATTAATTCCTTAATATATTTTCTCACATTGTGCAATGGAGCGAAAAAACATAAGCACATAAAGGTCACCTGTGTGATATTATATTTTCACTGTTAGCAGATCAGCCTATATCGAGGTAATTAATATGATTTTGGTAGTTTCAGACTGATTACTAAAAGGCTTTTTAGTGAGCCACTTAATCTCCACGTTAATTCAAGGTACTTCACAGGAGACAGTGTCCTGTTGTCAACGCTGTTCGGTGCAACCTTATTTACTTGATTGCGTGAAATGGAGACCATACTTTCCTTAATTACCTCTTACTTAAGTGTTTAGACTAGCTGTATTCAGGACATGTGGGCAACACCCTTCTGGGACCTGATAGTCTCTTCAGTAATGTGTTTGCAAAATCCCTTTTGTCACTTGGAATTTATATATTCCATCTGCTCATTTCTGTCAGGCACCTTTGTGCAACTGTGAGGGGATTTTTTGAGCCTTTTATTTTTTATTACAGTTATGCTTCTATTTAAAGTTTGCAGTGTCAACACTAGATGGGTGTTCTGTCTTTACAGCATTACAGTTCTGCACTGCATAAAATGATTTTTTATTTGTAGCTGACCATGTATATTTATAAGTTTTTATGTGAACAGTTTAGAGTGTGAGCTATCAAGTAGACGGGGGTATTAGAATTGGGTTTCTGTGAGCGATGGACAGGTGCAGTGGGATTCCAACATCTGAGACCTCTCAAAATCTAATATAAATTTTAAATGTACCCAAATTTCATAAAATTTTAAAGCTTGTGGAGTTCATACAGCTTGAGTCCTGCTGTCATTAAAGCAAAATGGAGATGAAATTACGGTCCTTTGTCTATTTGTCAAAAATGTAGTGATGTTGTATAAAGCACAGCTCATAAAGAAATCACATTCACATTTCCACAACAATATACTCTAAAAGAGCCTACTAACTACGTCATTACTTCAGGTTGAATGATTCTGATTGGCTAAGAAAAATAGACAAATTTGGTAATCTTCCGCACATGGACAGATAGTCAGAAGCATATCTCCATTCGTCAGGATGCTGACGAGGGGACTCTGGATTTAGGTACTGGATGTCCTTTCGGGGTCATGACATGGCATCTGTCTGTTCTCCAGCAGAGTGCCAGTTGTCCACCAGTACAAAGGACCTGCACAGAACACTTAGATCTGAGCTCTGCTCTGAGCAGGAACTTTCCCAAAACATACTGATAACACTTTCTTTTCTCTCAGTGAGAGGTACAGACAATATTCAAAATTATTTTCTAGTGTTTGAAAAGGAAAATAAATGCTTTAACATACGTTGAAGAAGTCATTCAGATAATTTAACAGAAAGATAAATGTTGATTAATAACTTAAAAGATATATATTGAAGCGGCAGTGGTTTCCAGAATCCACCCCCCTTCAAAACGCAGCAAATCCTCATGACAAACTTAAAAGCACTGCAAAACCTGTGTGGGGATATTTTTCGTCCTTGCGTGAAGTTCCTGATCGCGTGTGAAAATTGAACGGTAAATGTGACTACACCTTAAGACAAAAATGTGTTAATTTTCAGTTCAAAATTTCACTGTATTTCATGCTAATAATAATATAATTGTAACAACAACAAAAAACGTATTAAATATTAAAATAGAAAGTGCCACAAATTTGCATTTTCGCTGGTGGTCTCCAATGATGACGAAGTTGAATGAAAAGTGTTTGGCCGGATTTTGTACATTTATTAGTTATTTGCAGAGTCTTTGCTGTGTTAGTGTTGCTGAGTCAGGTACAATAAATGAAATTATGACTTTATTACACTGAAATCGAGAAAAAAAAAAAAAAAACAAGAAAAAAAACATCTGGACTTTTCTGTTGTAAATGTTGCTCCAGTAGGTGTCTGTCACAATATGTGAACTTTCAATATTCAGATTGTATCTAAATATTCAAACTGTTTCTGCATGTTGATTCAGTGTGATGTGAACTACTATATGTACAGCATGAATGTTTCTGAGAATCAGTATAATGCATTACAGTGTTACATACATCCTGTCTAATGTTAATATTTGTGTTTTTTTTTTTTTTTGCAGGGTGACCTACTCTGTTCATGTCTCTGATGATTATCCAGGTATTGCAAGTAATGGATTATTTAATAATTTGATAAATGATACCCCCAAACTCTCACCTGTCCTCCCATACCATTGAGATAGAGATTGACTTTATATCTGTCACAATAAGGACCAATAATAAGGACCATAACACTAACATAAAACACTATTACTACTGCTTACTTGGGATTTAGAAAAATCCATAACCCTAGGGATATTCAGATTTGCCTTGTAACTCTTGTTGGGACATCGGTGCTGTGTGCTCTAGACATGAATGATTCTTAAATAAGACAGATTGTTGCAATTAATGCCTTAGACTTTCATTGAAGAAGGGACGCAGGCCAAATCTAGGGACCAGAATATTATCGAGACTTGGGGGTTGACTCTATTTGGACCAGTGTGGAACCATCCAGAACACCCCTATAGCTTCCTAATAGAAATGTGCTAAAACCATTGAGAACACATAAACAACTGCATAACAACATCTTGCCAAGCACCCACGACACTAGCACTGTGGCAGTCCACTTTTCTGTTAAAATTTTAAATTGAGTTCAAAATGTCATTTACTCAGAATATAACTGGCCTCAAAGGAAAGATGACGTCGCCGGGTCTACTCTGTAAAGTGACTGATACCTCTGTGGCTGATACCTCTGATTAAAAATAAACCAGTACTAATAATATAGCTGAACTGTATCATTCTCAGCTTCAGTGTGATGAAGTGCTCTACCGCAGCTGCTTTATACTCCTAAGTCTTTTCCCATTGTCTCTTTTCCATCACTTAATTATAATGGCACAATACATTAAAGTGAGCAGTAGTGTTTGTTTTCATTCCCTTATCGGCCATATAATGACACAACACAATGTTGAAGCTTGGTGGGTTTTATGGGTATAGTGATTACACTGGATTTTTACTTTCAGGTAGAGTTGCCTAGTGCACTCTAAATTCAGTTTGACTGAGCGTAGTAAGATATATATATATTTTTTAATTGCAAATAGAAGTTGAACATTTATCCCCCTCAACACACACAAAATTTAATTTTGTTGTGAAGCTGTGGCATTGCTCTGAGCCTAAGATTGAGCTTTGATGTTCTGATTCAACACACAAGAGTTGTCCCTTAAATCTAAGTCTAGAAGATGCAGACCTCCCTTTTTGAAGGACTTAGTCTAGCCTGATTTACAGCATAGTGGCAGACATTCAGCTTTGCATAAGAATGAGGAATTTGCATGGCACAGTTTTAGGCAACATTGCCAAAGGATGCTTTAACCTGAAAACAGTGGATTGTCCAGAAACTGTAGAATTAGCACATATCTCAGTTCACTCTCATTTGGAGTGTTTCTATTAATTATGTATAAGCTACAATTTGTTTTTTGTTACCAATCATTGGTGGGTTGATTACATTTGATAGTTCTTCTTCAGGTCTGCGTTCCTTGGTGTTTTAATAGCACATGCTTGTCTTTGTCATTTCAGATAACACGTATGTGTCTAACTCTGAAAACGATGATGAAGTGTTAGTCACCAGGGATCCGATACCAGTGATTTTCCATAGAATTGCAACAGGTAAGAGACATTATCATCTAATAGTGAATCATTAAAGAGCTGCAGCAAAAGAAAACCAATGAACCAGCTGAACAAACAGACATATTAAGTGGAAAGGAAACCAGCCTCTTCACAGAAATGCATCAGTGGTTTTCAACTTTGGTCAAGACCCCAATTGGCTGAATATTTTTGCTCTAACCATGAACTAGTACCCATGATTCCAGAGTTTGATCCTTAATGTCTGCCAATAATGATGGTCAGTAGACCAGTCATTACAAAAAAAAAAAAAAAAAAGTGCAGTGGAATAGTACAGTGATGGTGTCAGATGGCAACACCATGATACTTTGATATATAACATGGTACTGAATGATTACCATATGGCATTTACAGTTTACTCGAATCCACCTCAAATATTACCATGGTATACACTACTATTGTTCAAAAGTGTGGGGTCTGTATATATTTTTATGTTTTTAAAGAAGCTTCTTATGCTCACCCAGACTGAATTTATTTGATAAAAATAGTAAAAGCAGCAATATTGTGAAATATATTACAAATTGAAAATCTAATATCCATTTTTAAAATATATATTTCTATTTTTAACAATTTAATGTTTCCTTGCTGAATAAAATTATTTATTTCAAAAAAAAGAAAAGAAAAAACTTTTTAAAAATTGTGTATGCCCTCCCCCACAAATAAAAAAATAAATAAATAAAAATAACCATGGTAATGCAGTGGTACATTTTGTTTAGGATAATCATCTAAAGATCCCATTATTGCAGTCTTAACATAGCGTTAGCCAATCCCTCTCTGTTTTTAGAGCTCTTTGATTACACTGGCAGTAATCCTGGAAATAAATTATCCTGGAATTGTACTGCATGTCTTCTGCTCCTATTTTTAGGGCCGACCAAGACATATGTGCCAAAACAAAGTGGCAAAACAGCAGCGATCTTCACTGATTTCCTCCAGCAGTTAGTTAGACGCTTAATATAAGCTTATCATGCATCCACGCATTTAAGTCTTGACATCTTCCGACACAGTACGTTACAACTAATAAGCCCGTACATTCTGCTGATCTTTGCACACTTTGTCAGTTTTAAAATGTTTTTTGACCTCTGCATAAACAATGGCGTAGAGAAATGCAAGTACCACTACAGTGGTCAAGACATCACAGTTGTCTTATCACTTTAATGTGATGGTATGTTATCCCAGCTTTTACAGATTTGTGATTCTGAGCAGCAATAATTCTAAAATTGTAGGTTTTTGTGGTTTGGAATTGTAGTGGAATTAACAATAACAACTAAGATGAGTGTGCTGAAGGTTGCATATTCAGGACATGATCAGGCCTGTCACAGAAATTATGCCATTAATGGTCTTTTTTTTTATTTTTTTTATTGTTTATTGTTCCATCTGACATTCTTCACAATATCATGTCATTCTCACACATCTGTGCATTCACTCTGTCTTTAGAAATACGCATAAATAATGATGCCACCAGCTGTCTGTCTATTAAATCAAAACTTCAAACCGACAAAAACTCGGTAAGACTGTATTCTTTTTAGCTTTATTGTAAAATGTTTTATTTTCAAATGTCAGGAATAACAATGAATCGCTTGTATTGTGACTAATGCCCTGTCATGCTTTTGAACTCTATCCAGTGCCATTATGCTATAGAGGAGGATTCAGAGGGTGACAATGATTCTGAGGAGTTCTACTATGTTGGACAGGTAAGTTCAGCTGAATCACTACATTTAATGTACATAACATTTCTATCGGTGCATTATGTGTGGTCTTATTCACTAACCACCCACAATCCAGCTTAACCAAGTGTTACAAAAATTGAAATGGCAACTGAGCCATGATTAGTGAAGTTAAGTTGTTAAATTGTTGTCATAATTTTCAGTTCAGACATGCATTCTTTATTCTTTCTATACTACTGTAAATTTTTTTTGGGGAAAGAGATTAATACTTTTATTCAGCCAAGGGTGCATTAAATTAATCAAAAGTGAGGATTTCTATTTAAAATAAATGCTGTTGTTTTGAATCTTTTATTCATTAAAGAATCCTGTAAAAAATGTATCATAGATTCCACAAAATTATTAAGTGGCACAACTGTTTTCAACATTGATAATGTATAAGAAATGCTTCTCGAGCACCAAATCATCTAATTAGGATGATTTCTGAAGGATCATGTGACACTGAAGACTGGAGTGATGGCTGCTAAAAGATTCAGCTTTATTTTCAAAGAAATAAATTACATTTTTAAAATGTATCAAAATAGAAAAGTTATTTTAAATTGTAATAATATTTCACAATTTTTGTGGCTATCAAAAGGCAAAATTCATTCTTACTAAATTCCGCCACAAAAGTCTAATATTAAATGGCTTTTTTATGGCACTTTTTGGTGCAGAGTGAAATTTAAAAGCACACATGTGGAAATGTGACCTTTAGGTAGAAGGTGTTAAAAGGATAATGGTGAAAGAGTTGGAGTTTGATAAACAACGTCCTGTTCACCATGTGAACATCAACATCACATGGTCACTGCAACTAAACTTCCTAAGGTCTTACAGCTATAAAGCCAGCTTCAAACCTGCAGCACCTGGGGCTTCAGACTTTTCATTTCATGGTAAATTTGCTTGCAGCTTATAAAAAAAACTTTATAACTCTCTTTAACTTTTAATGATTAGTCCCTCACTCTTCTGAGAAGGTGTCCATCATGAGAATGAATGCTTGCACACACGGCTTGTGCTTAAATTAATCATCTGACCATCCACTGGAGCAAATCCATAAACCTGGAGTCAGTGAGTGAGTGAGCTTTGTGCCCTGTGAAGACCAGTCCAGAGGTGATGAAGATTTGTGCACTAATGCCTGTGTCGGGCTGTGAATGCTCCCTGGCAATTGCTCACTATAATGTGGCAATTTTGCAATCCTTTGCCGTTCTGATGATCTCAAAGCTTTCGGGAGACTCTTCCATGCCACATGCTGGCAGATTCTCTCTGAACTTCAGAACAGCTGGTGAATTTTCTTCATCTCTGCTGTACAGAATATCTAAAAAGACTGAACGTTATTAATCATTTACATCCACCAAAACATGATCAGTGTACATAATAGACCAATATTTGTTTCATTTTTATGTAAAGACCCCTTTATATAGTTTTTACTAGCAAATTAAGAAACTTAATTAGCCACCAATGCCACTAAATGGAATTACAAAAATAATGACTGTTTTAGGTTTAATAATTGCAGGTTTTCCTACACAATTCCTCTGTCTTCCAGTGGTTGGACAAACAGATAGTCCTGTCAGTCTCTCACCATTGGTTTGAGCCAGTTTTGCCGTCATGGTCGATGCTCAAACGAACAGTTTAATACTTTGATAGTGCCACACTTTTGATAGTGTTTACACTTTTCTTGGAAATCAACCTACAAATTACTTATCTTATGAGTTATCTTTATATAATAAATTAGAAAATAAGAAAGTATTTGAACAAATAAAACAATTTAAAAAATACTCCACTCTTAAGATACTCCGTAGTTAAAGGATTAGTTCACCCAAAAATGAAAATATCGTCATTAATTACTCACCCTCATGTCGTTCTACACCCGTAAGAACCTTCGTTCATCTTCAGAACACAAATTAAGATTTTTTTTGATGAAATCCGATGACTCAGTGAGGCCTGCATAGCCAGCAAGTTAATGTACACTTTCAGTGCCCAGAAAGGTACTAAAAACATATTTAAAACACTTCATGTGAGTTCAGTGGTTCTACCTTAATATTATAAAGCAACAAGAATACTTTTTGAGGGGCAAAAAACCCCCAAAATAACGACTTTTCAACAATATCTAGTGATGGCCAATTTCAAAACACTGCTTAGAGTCTTTTGTCAAATAAACGGTTTGGATCGTGTGTCAAACTGCCAAACTGCTGAAATTACATGACTTTGGTGCTCTGAATCACTGATTTTAAACAAAAGATTTGAAGCAGTGTTTTGAAATCGGCCATCACTAGATATGGTTAAAGTCGTTATTTCTCAAAACATATTCTCGTCGCTTTATAATATTAAGGTAGAACCACTGTAGTCACATGAACTGTTTTAAATATGTTTTTAGTACCTTTCAGGGTACTGAAAGTATAAATTAACTTGCTGGCTATTAGAGGCCTAACTGAGCCATCGGATTTCATCAAAAATATCTTAATTTGTGTTCAGAAGATGAACGAAGGTCTTACAGGTGTGGAACGACATGAGGGTGAGTAATAAATGACATTATTTTCATTTTTGGGTGAACTAACCCTTTAAGGACAGCTAATCTAAACCTGTCATTCATATATTGCCTCTTCAGTATCACCATTTCTGTTAATCCTGTTAAGTTTTTGCAGCATATCCACCAACTAGGTTTGAATCAATATTATGATTACCCTCCCTCTTGAGAAAAAGGGTCTCTGCATTCTTCTAAAACACAACATCTCTGCATTTTAATCAGTTCAGCGATGCATTAGAAAAATAAAACCAATCAGAGATAGAATCAAATACCCTAAAGATGCTGATATGGAAAATTAACTTTCACAAGAAAGCCAGACAGTTGATTTTGGGCACAGTCTAAAGAGACTGTTCTTATAAAAGAGTAATCTAAAGTGTATGACGTGTATTGATTGTTAAGAGAGTGCAGAGCCTCAGTGATCAACAGTGATTGATGTCTAGAAGCTTGTTTGAAGTGTCCTGGATCTTTATACTGATTAAAATCTCACTGCTTAACCAATAGAAATGCACCTCTGAAGTCTCAAGGTAGAAACAATCATGAGCGGAGAAGTGCTGTTTTCTTCATTTTTGACTAAATACTCTGGTGCTCATGTCTGTAACCCTGGGTTCTGTGTATCGACCCTTTGACCTGTGTGTTTATGTGGGCAGGTAAATTATGATGGAGAGCTTCACAAACACCCCCAGCTGGAGGCTGATTTGGCAGCCGTGAGGGACTTACATGGTCATCATGCAGTATCTCTCAGGTAACCATTCATTTTTCTTGATGTTGAAGTGAGAACTTGAAACTTTAGCAAATTAAACTTGAAAATGAAAAAAAAAAACAAAAAAAACATCTAAATCAGTGAAAGTGTAAACATTTCATCAGCTCAGAAAAAAAGTATTGAAATTGTGACTTTTTTCCTGAACTTACTCCACTACCAGTGAAGTGTTTTATGGGAAACGACACCTTGAGCAATCGTTCTTTAGTGTTCTGGCACAGTTAACCCACTCAAGGACGTCCTCTGCCAGAGCCAGGTCCCATAACCCTCAGGTGGCCATTTCTCCAATCTGTCATTTGGGGAAACGCTATGTGATCAACTGAAGGATGGTCTGTGAGAGTCTGAGTGGATTCTGTTTGATTACAGGGCTGTAATGGTGTAATGATTGCTGTGGGGTTTATCCTGACAGAGAGGCTTTCTTTTACCTAATCTGCTCTGCAATCAGCAAATTTATAGCAAGATATAACACATTTGAAACTGTGGACAACAGCAAAACATATACATGCTTGTGTTTGTGCTTAATAACTCAGATGAAAAAAAGAACTCATGACAGATTGTCAACAAGAACGTGATTCACCCCGCAAAATCTGCCAATCTGAATGGTGTTTCATGCGACAGCTATTAAAAGCTTCGTCCTTGAAAGTTTATCTTGTCAAGCTGCTTTTGATACAGCAGACCGTCAAATGAAAGAACGGCATAAAAGACTCTATTCATAGCAGCAGAAGTGTGTTTTATATTCTGTCTAGTGTGTGATCTTTGTCATGCATTTGCCCTGAGTTATAGACTGAAAACCATTTTGAGTATTTATTCAGTGTTCTGCTTGAAAAATGACCTGGGCCGGTTTTGCTGCAGTCTCTATGAGTGGGTTCACTGAGGCCCAGGACACGTCCCACTAAATGCTTTTGCCTATTTGTTGACATAGAATTAATTGGAAATGCAAAACTGCTTTTATGGTCATCGCACAACGTGTTTGGTAAACAGTATAACACTTGCTATGTAAGTATAAAAGTTGCTCTGAATTTCTTTTACCCTAGTAAATGTGTAATTTTGTGTGTTTACATGTGTCTGAACATGAGTGTGTGTTTATATGCTGCGTGAAAGCTGTTTCCCCTTGACAGATCAAAGGGGATTATTATTTTCTCAAACCTCTTGCTTTTGAGAAACAGCGGCTGCATTTGGGAGTGAGGTGTAACCATGGTAACAGTTAGCCCAGAGCAACGCAACAAACTCCTCACAGTGGTTTTATGAGAAATAAATGCTTTGAGTGAAGCACAGCAACAGAGCTGGAGCATCAAGCTGCATCCCTTCAACATCAAGCGTACCTGCGTCCTCATTTCTTCTGGAATCTTTCTTATTAAATATTTTCCTAACATTAAATCAAAGTTTAATTGAAAGTGTTTATGCACATTTGCGGTCTTATCGTGAATGATAACAACATCCTAAGAAAACAAAGTTTCTCTTCATCTAAGATTACTTTCCTTTTTCCACTTATGTTACCAAGGCCACACAGGCTATTGGATGGTAAATTTGCATTCAGCCTCCTTTTTATCCACCAGTTCCTGATGGATAAAAAACAGTCATGTCTTATTTTGCTTTCTTTGTCCCAAGCTATTTAAAATAGTGTGCAAATGACAGTTTGCATCAATTTTCAAGAAAAATGTTTTGTAAACCGTCAGTATAAGCAAAGAGAACTGCTTCATCATATCTAAATTTGTTGTGAATTCCCTTCAAATCCCTAAAAGCTTTGTGCTTGACTGTCAACAAGCATATTCTGCTGAGTAATATATTCTTGTCATTTTCTAGTCTTAATGAATATGTACTATAAAAGCTGCTGTAAACAAAGATTAATCACACTAGCAGAATTTATTTTGTCCAAGATGAAGTCAGGAATTGATTTTTTTTTTTCTTTTCTACAAAATATAGGGAATATGGTGCAATTGATGATGTGGACATCGACCTACACATTGATGTAACTTTCCTAGATGTAAGTGTTATTGTGTCTTATTAAAGAGGAATAAGCCCATGACCATTGGGCTTTTTTGTTATTTTTTTGTGTGTCTGTTATACTTTGTGAAACTGAAATGCAGCATTTGTTCATAGGAGGAGATTGCACTTGCCTGGGATGTGATCCGGAGTGAACCTGTGATCGTGCGGCTTCACTGCTCCCTCACACAATATCTGAATGGACCAGGTTAGATCACACATACAGAGTTGTGTTTTTGTGTTTTATGGGGACACTTCAATGCTTTTTATACTGTGCAAACTTTACATTCTATTTCTAAATTCTTACCCTACTTCTAAACCTATCCCTTACAGAAATATTCTGTTGGTACATTTTCAAAAAAAAAAAAAAAAAACGTTGGAACGAACACACATGCACGCTCATACACATCATTGTAATTAATAGCACATTCAGTTCTGTACTTATTAAAGAACAAAATATTTGTACTTTTTCCAATTTGTGTGAATAACATTGTATTTGCGTTTATATATAGAAAGATACATAGGTAGATTTAGGTAGAAGAGCTCAGACTTCAACATTTCAAAACTTTTTTTCTGTTTGCATACTATCAAGTATCTCAAATTATATAATCTAAGATTCACCCACAACATTAATTTTTTTTTAAAAGCTAGACATTTGTAATGATGCTAAATGATATCCAAAACAGTATAAGGAAAATAAACAGGTACTTGAGCTTTACAGATGGGGCTGTGAGGGTAATGAAACGTTGAGAAACACTGAATTGAATTGACCCTAACACTAAATGCAGTTAACAACTCATGAAGATCATGCAAATCGTTGTGCTGTTAACGACATTAGACTTGTTTTGCCCTCTTACCTTGTTAGATGGGGTTTCTGTTGTTTCTTTTGCATAAATACAATGTGAATTGTTCAGTGTCAGTGAGTGTGTGAGCTCTCTCTGTTGATTGTAGATTTGTTCAAAATTGCTTGCCTCAAGAACATAGCTACTTCAGTTCAGATTGCAAGAGAAAGAGAGATAAGTTACTTGGACATGGCTGTAATGCCTGCTCTTGTTCTCCTGCCAAGATATTACTCATTATAAGTGGCTCATTTCAGAGTGACCTTCTGTTCCAGTGTTTTTAAAAACCTCTGAAACGCTTTGATGGCTAAATCAAACGTCTGTAGCAAATGGTTAGATTATGTGGTACTTTATTTTGCAATACTGTTCTTTTTTTCTCATGGAGAATTTAATGTCCCGTTTCCAGTTCCCACTGTTGATGTGTTTCAAGTGTCTTCAAAAGACAGATTTGGACTTGGACATCAGTTGAAAAAGTAAGAAACTACTGGAAAAAGTTTTCTAGTGTTATATTAGGATTTCTAGGTCCGTTGAACTTCATGAGTGTGCTGTCTCTTGGCAGGATAATGCAAACCTTTGTCACACAGCAGTGGAAGTGTCAGAGCAAAGATAAACTCATCAGCCCACACAGCAAAAAGCAAACCGAGAAGAAGGTGAAGTCTCCCCTGCACATTTTTTCAACTCTACGCAGGTAAGAAAAAAAGTCACTCAGCTACACCAATACTGAGTAATCCTGAGTTTAATATCCCCTTTGAAGCCCTTTAAAACCCAGGACTAAAGGCCTGTTTGCCAAGAAAATTGGTTGGTTCTGGTGAATGTTAATATTTAATCAACCTCACACATTAAAGCAGCCATTTTTACAGCTCAAAAACTCTCTCGAACTTTTTTCTGTTCTTACTTATTGCTTTATAC